>CM048750.1:224109044-225359044 GCA_026315105.1 Locusta migratoria | reverse complement strand
TTCCGTATATCTATCCAGCGTAACGCCGTGTATTTCTGAGTCGTCGCCATTATATTTCTGAATTATTATGTTATATAATACATCCGCGAACTCCATATCCTCGACCCCGGTGTAATTTTCATTTTCAGCACATCGCAACTTGGCTCCTAATATTTTGACCACATGCGTGGGATTAATTCTCTTTATATCACTGCACTGCACACAGTTTACGCAATAACTGGTTTGCTAACACTTCAAGAGACAAATACGTACTGCAGTTACACCATTCACGCAACTGTAGTAGTGGTTAGTGTAGGTACACTATGCGACCATCTAGTGGCGCTAGCAGACATGTGTGACGTTTTGCATTCAAATGATGCACATCACTGTTGTGTTTATCATTGCCTGTTATTGTAAGCGCGGTTCCGTGCGGTACTGAGCGTTGAAGTCAGAGGGGTCCCTTATTAGACAAATAAAGTAGCGTACTATTTCAAATCTTTAATTCATAAGTACCCATCGTTTGTGTAATGCATTACAAAATACAGAGAACATCAAAATAATGTCATAGTGTACTGTAATCATTTTAAGAATCTGCGTCTGTTATAACCACTCCTGTTGACATACAGATCGTTTACATGTTCCACAAATTGTAAGTACTGTCAATTTACTTGACCTGAGTTCTTTATTGTGAATGTGAGACTGGTGATAACTAGGAAGAATCTGATATCGATATATAATAAACAATTTAATTTACAATTGATCACTATTTTCCGTAGCTGTCGCAGATATTTCAGGAGCGCTGGATTGGTCGTGAAGGGTCAACACCTTAGCATTATCGTTCGGCAGAAATCAACCCAGATGTTAAGATGTTCCCATGTTTGTAAACCTGTTGGTCCAACCTACTATGGTCATCAGTTCCTAGACATGTTACACAAATTGTAAGTACTGTCAATTTACTTGACCTGAGTTCTTTATTGTGAATGTAAGACTGATGATAACTAGGAAGAATCTGAAATCGATATATAATAAACAATTTAATTTACAATTGATCACTATTTTCCGTAGCTGTCGCAGATATTTCAGGAGCGCTGGATTGGTCGTGAAGGGTCAACACCTTAGCATTATCTTTCAGCAGAAATCAACCCAGATGTTAAGATGTTCCCATGTTTGTAAACCTGTTGGTCCAACCTACTATGGTCATCAGTTCCTAGACTTGCAAACTACTGAAACTGACTGACCCTAAGGTCAATACGCACACACCCATGTTCGAGGGAGGACTCGAACCTCCGTAGCACGACGCCTTAGGCCACAGGGCCTATTTCGCGTGTCACATTTCAATCCCGCAGATTTTTGTTACAGGAAAACTTAAAGGAAGTAATCTACGCAAATAATGATCATTAGTGTTCTACAGTTTATTCTTTGGGGAAATAAATGCAGTCTTTTTTTTTCTGTAAGGAAATATTTTATTTCACCAATGTAATTGATTTATTTCATTATTTTTGGCAGGAGTAATATCTTTTTTTTTTTTTTTCTATCGAGAAATACTTCTAGTGCAAATGCACAGTTGATTACTGGGAAGGGCAAACATTAACACTGTTATCACAAGTATATCTCAGTACATTTCAGACTGTGTTTTCCTGTACGGAATGAAAATTCCAAGACTGGAAATAGTAATCGGTAAGCAAAGATCACCCCATTTCAACACCGTGCTTTGCACAGAGAGGTTCCTTTAGCGATATAATTCCGTAAATAGGATAAAAAGGTAGCTGCCTGAAGCAGGTACAGTTTACAGTATTGCAAGGCAAGGTCGTTGGCATCGAAGAGACCAGTCTGCTGAACACTTGCCTGAGATGAAGCTGTACGACTTCTAATGTCTGCGTTCTTGTACGATTGCCAAATAATAATAGCGCAGCACACGAAATGATAGCACAGACCAGAGCACGGACGTAACCGGAAATGACACTTGAATGTAGTGCTTACCACATATCTATAATGGCACACGATATCAGCAGATCTATGCTCGCAGCAATAAACGTTATACACCTCCAATAATAAACACTTATTTGAGACCAATGAAAGTAACAGTGTCAAATTGATTTTGCTACGAGATACTCTGATTTCAGCAAAATTTGTTTGCAACTCAAAATTGTTTATATTTTTCAATATCGGTACCGTTAAGACGAGTCAGAAGTAGGGAATTGAGGGTGAAATTCACAAATGAAATCTCGGATTAATTAGTTTTGCTCAACCATATTTACTATTATCTACAATGTTTTAGTGCCTTATTACATTGTATTTTCCAAAAGTATTCTTTCCATACAAGGCAAATATAATTATTTTGTGCTTCTGTTTTGAAGTTTAGATCCGAAATATTTAGTGAAATTATTAAAATTAATTACACATCATACTCTGGAATTGTTATGATGTAATACTTCTTCTGAATATTCATTTGTTACACGAGATACTGCATTGTGAGTAGACTGCCTGACAGGTTGCTTCAGGATTGGAATGTGAAATACTATTGCGCTGCCGTTTACACTTTGTCTGGACTGGAATATGAAGTTGAGGTTAATTCCCCAGACAAATAAAATATATCTTTACTTTAGTTTTTTACTTTTGCAAAAAATATACTTCTTTTTCTTCAGGTATTCAAAACCCTTTTTCTTCCTACGTGGATATTAGTGTATCTAGAGGTAGAGTCCATTTACCTATTATTCCTCCTTAAAATTTCGAAGAACGGTGAAGCATGAGTAAGAGATGTTTAAGATCTGAAACAGAATAGACAACAAATGAGAAACTTAGTGAACAAATAAATTACATTTTTATTTTATTGTGTCATATAAAACAAATATGTACTTTAAATTACTGATGTTTAGCCTTGTTGGTAATTTGACTAATCACACAGGAGATTAACCGTAGTCTAAAGTTTACAGACGAATAGAAATTGTAAAAATTTATAATATTTTATGGCCACTCGTTACTGATATGTAAACGACATTTTTTTTTAATCATGTCAAAGCTTCCATCACATACTTCGATAATCGCGGCAAAGTTCACCGATACAAAACAAGGAAATACCATTTACGAGTTGTATCTCTCACTCATTAACGACTATGTTAATTACTAATACGATAGATAAAAGTGCATGAATACCCTTTACTACTTCAACTTAGCTTGCATTTATTGGCCACTGATATTTTTGTCCGGCACCAAGTTCCAAGCTACTGGAAGAAATCGTCGGTGACCAGTAAAATTGAAGAAGAATATCCTTAACGCCAGTTTGCTGCAAATATTTTGTACTTTTCTTAGTTCGAATTAATTTCTTTGAGACAAAACAGCTTCTTTCAACTCATTAGCAGAGCTTTACACGGCATCATTCGTGAAAAACAGCCTGCCCTTCATTCATTTGATATCTTGCATATCTTGGATCAGCAGCAACATGTAGACTGTAGATTCCTTAATTTCCGAAAAAAAAATGTTTGACATGGTGTTCTATTGCAGAGTGCTAACGAACTACGAGCATACCGGATCGATTTCCAGATATGTGATAGACTAAAACACTCTTAAGTAATACAGCTCCATACGTTGACCTTGAGAGCAATTGTTCAGGAGTGTTTCAGGTAAGTGTCACACAACCGCAGTTATTTTCTATCTAGCGGACAGAGTAAGTAGCAATCCGCGGATGTCTCTTAATAATGCTGTACGTAAGTTGTAAGTTGTCAAGTTGAGTGACTGTTACCAGTGTTCTGCTAAAAGGCAGGTTTGGAAATGGCAATTGTCCAAGCTGTGCGGTCTTCTGCCATCCTCATCACGTCCGCATAATATTCTCTTCCCTTTATGTCATCTATCATCTGGTATCGCCTTCTTCCTCTCAGTCTTCTCCCACAAACCAGTCCTTCCAAAGCATCTGCTAGCAAGCACTCGCTTCTCAAAGAATGTCGCAACCAGTTCTTTTTCCTTATAACCTTAAGCAGACATCTTCTCTCTCGAACCATTTCCAACACTTTTTCATTACTTTCCATCCAGCTGATCCTCTCCATTCCCCTCAACATCCACATCTCAAATGCTTCTAACAGTTTTTCATCCTCTCGTCTCAGCGTTAATGTTTCAGACCCAGATAGTGCTACACTCCAGACAAAACACTTGCCAGTCCTTTTCCTTAGACCTCTATCTAATTCGCCACATAATAGTTTTCCTGTTGAATTCCTTCGATATGGCAATTCGATTTTCACGTCCTGGTGGTATCTGAAGTCTTCAGTTATTGTGCTCCCAAGATATTTATATGCACTTACTTCGCTAATGGTAGCGTTTCTTATTTTAATATTGGCCGGTCTGCGTCTTGTACTGATGACCATAGTCTTTGTGTGATAAGTGCATACCTCTTTTGCCGTTCTTTTTTCTCATTATGGGCGAGTGCCAGGTGTAGTAAAATGTTGATGTTCTTGCCTAGCAATCTGCTAGGTGGCACAATTGAATATATCCTGTTTAAGAATTTGTCTAAAAGTTATTGTGTTAATTGTTTTATAGTCCGGATTCAAATTATATCGAGATACAGAAATATATGTGACGATTAATGTAATGGGTTCATTGATTGACTTTTTGAAGTTTTATGTCTAATAAAAATTCGTAGGCTGAATAGTCCCCAGAAATAAACTTACTCTGCCTGAATACACTCAGCTTTATTCACAAGTCTAGACATACAGTCTTTAATATTCCTGCCAAATGGTGAGACTGTGCAAAATTCACTGTCCCTCTTTCAGAGTGGTGCCTTTTGGCATTATACCTTAAAAGGTACCAGTTTATGATGTATTCCTGCATGACAGAGTAAATTCTATATCATTTACAACACTGGAAATTTTTGTGTCTCTACATAGGAAGGACAGTCCCTCACCGACACGAAGGACTCCCTGGAGAGAGGGAAGAAACCCGCGGCAGTGATGCACAGTGGTTTCTGGGACCTCAGCATCAGCAGCAGCAGCGACCGCTTGATGGAGGTCGGGCTTTCCTGCAGTGACGTCACTGCGTCGTACACCGCCAGCGTCAAATTCTCCCCCTGGAACACCAAAAAAATGTTCAAATGTTTGTATATCTATCGGACTCAACTGCGTGGTCATTAGTCCGTAGGTTACAAACTACTTAAACAAGAACAACACAAACACCCATGCCCTAGGGGGCGATTAGTCGCGCGCACCGCAGCACGGCGCCCCAGTGCGCACGGCTAATCAGTCGCGGTCCTGGAACACCAGGTCAGGGCACGTTAGAGTATCTGCTGTAAAGAAAGGAAGGACTGATGACATTAAAGTTGTCTGGGTGTTGTACCGCGTCATGATATAAGAAGGCTATTACTTTAATTACTGAGTATACCCAGATGAAGGCAACTGTAACGTTGACCTAATAGCCTTCTTACATCATAACGCGGAACAACACCCAGAAAATTTTTATGTCATCTGACTTTGGCCGCGGAAGCCTATGCAACGATAAAAGCAAGGTCTATTACTATATTACAAATCTGTAAATATATCTCGTGTATTTTCATCTACAGCTGTACTCCGAAAGCCACCTTACAGTGGATGGCAAATTGTATTTAGTGCAGCAGTGTGAGTTCCCACATTTTCGTTTCTACTCGCCACTAGTCGTCGAGTGGAATGATTGTTGGAAAACCTTAGTGAGAGCTCAAATCTCCCTAATTTAAGCATAAAAGTATGGAATACACTGGTTCATTCTCTGATATTAACGCTAATTTCTGATCCCTGCCCACACCATTCGTCCAACAACATGGTATGTTTATGTATCCGTCTCCAGATGAGGGTAAGACGATTGTAAAGCGGGACACAAAACCTTAACTCATCTGTGAACAGAACCCGGCGCCATTCGTTACGACTCCAATATTCCTCCGCCCTGTTCCTGTCGGATAAACAGTGGCGTGGTTTTAATGGGACACACATCAGAGGCCTCCGTGCTTGAGCTCAAATTCCCGAAGCCTATTTTGGACGATTTGTGTCAGAGTTGATATTGTGCGTCCTGTTGTTGCCTGGAGGGTGAGTTGCATTCAGCCTCCTATCTCGACGGGCTGTTAACCGCAGATAACGGCCATCGCTTGTTGACATTACCCATGAACGACCTTGGCCTCGCTTCCTTTTAACAATTCCTGTTATCTGGAATTGCGTCCAGGTCTTGGAAATTACAGTTTGGGACACTCCAAAAGCTGCAGCCACCTTCCTCTGTGTCTGTCCCACTTCCAACCTTCCTATGGCTCTCCATGCCACAGCTTCGGGTAAGACACGTTGTTGTTGCATTGCACTACACTATCTGAACCCAACTGCTTGTGTCATTCGTTTAGCACGCAAACACAAGTCAGCACCAACCCCTCTGTAGCAACTTGCTGTTATTATAACTTTCGCGGTTGCCGTAATGTTGTTGTCTCCATTCCGAAGAACCGACAGAAACACGTTCAACGATTTTAGTTCATTCTGCCGATGACAGTACTTCAGAAGCTAGAGATCTCTACTGATTCCAGTATAAATTGTTTGAGAATGTATGTTCCATGTTCTATAGATAATATAGAAATTTGCACGTGGTAATATTTCTGTGCATTTTATATATTAAACCGATTAATACTTACGCCTACATAAATTTTATTTTTATGCTATCATAGAGATTGATGTCAGGAAACTGAAACTTAGTAGTAAAGCCAAAAATTTCCTATGATAGCATAAAAATAAAATAGTTTTAAAACATTTCATGCACACAAATATTACCACATGCCTATTGCCGTACATAAGCTACAAAATATATAACATACTTTATCTATTCATTTAAGTATATTCTGCAGTACCGCTTTTGTTGAATAAATACTTGAAATCGAGCTGTTAAAATAAATATTAAAGAAATAAGAAATCTAGTTTTTAAATTCATGTAATAAAGTAAATTATTAATTGTATGAAAATTGCAAGGCACCTTGAATACAAACCCGAACACAATGGTCATCTGAGATAATGGAACACGTAACATGTTGCGACTTAATTCGTTCTCGGCCTAATGTCCCCACAGCACGGTAACATTCTAAACGTCTGCTTTGGTGTTCTGATGTCAATGGGGCGGTAGGTAGTCTAACAGGGAAATCGTTTCGTGGGTTTCATAAAAATACATTAATAGCATAAAAATTCGTTATTTCAGCATCAATTTTGTGTCACCTTCTTTCAAATGAATGCTTACGCTTTGTTGGTGTCGAAGTTAACGAATGATCAGTCATCCAGAACTGAAATTATGTTATCTAGTATCACTTCTGAAAACACCTTGAGCTGTATGACAATAGCCTGTTTGGTGATACGATTGTTTAAATTGCTTCTATGACAAATAGCACCCGTAATTCCCTCGGACCTCAGCAAGCGATATCAAGCAGTAAGAAAACATTACGCGAGGATGATTTTTTGGAGAAAATAACATAACTGACGATGGACTTGAACTGTTTTGTTTCACACATATTACGAGTAAAATACAGAGCTCTGAACCCGTATCGCTCACGTGGCAGCTGTGAGACATAGCTGTTGATCTATGATGGCCTGGTTATACCGCCCATAATATTAAAATGTCATATGGCCCATATGCATCGGACTTCAACACCGACAGTAGCTGCGCGGAAATGACCACGTGGTTTAAGGTGTAATGTGCTCCCTAAGTTTTACAAACATCAGAATTTCTTGCCAACTAGAGACCGTTGAATTAAAAGTTGTTAGCCAGATTCTTAGCATAAATTTCTTTACAGTAAACAGAAGACTCATCAAACCCGTTATTAACAGGTCTGTAATCAACTTTTAGTCACAATTTTAGACAGTGCTTCTCGTGAGGAGACGTTTAACACCATATGCTGTAGGTTTATGTCAAACATGAAAATACATACAGTTGACTATAACCACTAAAATAACTACTACTTTCAGATTACTGGAGCAGCATCATATTGAAATTATGATATTCAAGTAAGCCACACTACTGTGTTGGGTGCTCGAAGGAATAAATTATTTATTCAATAAAAGATATCAACTTAGCTGGGATGCGCGGTTCGTTCAGTTTCTCGGGCACAACCTAAAATTTAAGGTTGGATATCTTAGAGGGGAAAGGGAGGACGGGAGCAAAGATGACCAAACGCAAAAAGCATGGTCAGACTGATAAATCGCACATTTTTACAGAGATACTAGATCACATAAACATATAATTTTATTACAATTATTATCCTCAAACATTTTCAAAGATGTGTCCATTAATGGACCAAATAGCGATATGCTATTTTGGACGCAATGAGAAACAATTATCGCATAGTACCAGATAAATTGCATATTTATATAAACAGAATAGCAGTTGTACAAATTCAACCGATCCTGTGATTACAGAAAGTTCCAAATACTTCAGTCTTGTAGCAAAGTAGCTTACAGCCATGGTGAAACTCACCTCCGACGTGAGTTTGTCTCCGAACCAACAGTACAGCCAGAGCTCTCCAAATATTGCAAACAAGTAGCCGCAGATCTTCCCGGTTTCTCGAGCTCCTTGCGCACTCTGCAACATACAGTAAGAAAATAAAAGCGAAAGGCGGTGTAAAAAGTGCAAATGTACAGGCAGTGGCTACATTTTCCTCTGGTGGGGATAAATTTGAATTAATGAGCAGAAGAAACTAGAAATACAAGTATAATCTATGTTTGAGAATATGAACGTCACGGGTTATGACTGTTCCTACAGATCTGATGTTTAGTTTAGTTCATGAGTAGTGTACACCCTTACCCGAATCTGCAAAGTCAACACGAAAGACTGATCAGTTTTAACTACAAAATCACTGCAATCCATAAATTTAACATGAATTGTTCTTTGTCTTTCAGTTTACTGGCAAGATAAACAAGTGGCGGTGGAGTAGCCGAGCGATCTAAGGCGACACGCTGCGGAGCGTGCGGTTGCTCGCCGTCGGAGGTTCGAGTCCTCCATGGAGCATGGATGTGTTTGTTGTCCTTAGGTTACTTTACCTTAGTTTAAGTAGTTTTTTTAGCTACGGACTGATGACCACGCAGTTTGGTCCGATAGATTTACAAACATTCGAACTTTTATTAAGTTAAACAAACAAATTTTTGATGATTAATACAAACAGACATTAAGTAAAAATAGCTGTAGCTGACCACTCAATGCAGTGCCAGAGTGATGTAAAATAAATGGGGAAATAGAGTGACTAAAACACAAGGTATTTGTGTTACCAGTCACTATTTTTTATTACTCCCAGGAATTCCATGAACATGGTTATCAGGTGGTTAACCGACCGTGAAGTATGCTACGCATGATAATCCTCGAGTCACATGAATATTAAAAACATTCTGTCCGTCTACTCCTCATTAACCACATTCGTCGATCTCCTCCTCTTGTTTGTTCTATCTCTTCCTCCTCCTTCATCTCTCCGACCATCTCCTCCTTCCTGCTCTTCATTTCCTTTTTTACCACGTAGTAAGTATTCAAAATAAAGGTATTACAAACTACGAACTTACTTCACATTTTTGAGTAACGATAACATATTACCAGAAAATGTTAAAGAAAAGTAAGCGAAATAACGATACCAAGCAAGAAACTTATTAACGGACTTCATTACTACGATATTTTCATATCCACTACAACTGACGTCATTGACCTAGTATTTGTGGTACTGCAATTTCTGGGTATGCGTGCGTTGCTACAAATTAACCATTCATACCTGAACGTCCCTAGAATGCGACTTCACATAATGTTTTTACTTTTATATGCCATTTTTAGCGTAGCTTGTGATCTCTTCGCAGGTGGCGAATTGGCCAGCACTCAATTTTCTATATTTCCATATTGTAATTGGAGATGTTAATGCGTCATAGAGAAAGAAACATCGTAGCTAAATATTTTAAAACATCTGTTTCCTCTTATCGACTACGTATACACAGAATTTTTATCTTCTGCACATCCTCAACTAACGAGGAGACCTTGAGGTCTCGGAATTCAGTTCAGGATGGGACTTGGCAGGATAATAGTAAACTTCAAGAGTGTCCAATCGCAAAAGTTCTACAGCGCACTATCCAGAAAATTCCAAAAAGAAGCTCTAAAGTTTAAACGCAGCACATATATAACCGAAAATTTGTGAGTATAGGTTACACTGCAGCGCCATCCAGTACCTATCTCAGATGGAGGCATCCGCGCCTGGCATTTGAACAATCCTTCTCTTAGGTAACACTTTATTTTTATTATTTACTAGCTAAATTACCGCTGTTTCGCACGCGTAAATTGGATGGTCTGCATTGGTTGTTTCTACTTCTAAATATAAATTTTCATACATTTAGCTTTGAAAATGCTTTCCTAATCAAGTAATTTGATACAACTTGCCACTCCCTATTGCACCATAGTTGACAGAATTCAAAACATCCCGAAAGGCATTTTCTTTTAATTATAACCACGGTTCCAAACCCAAATTTTCACATTTCTAGCATCAAAATAGTCTTAGCTGCACCCTTAAAAGATTTTCCCTTGTTTCACCCGCTTAATGGTTGAATTAAAAAAAAAAAAAAAAAAAAAAAAAAAAAAAAAAAAAAAAAAAAAAAAAAATCGAAACACGTGTTTTTAAAATTCCAATCAAAAATCTAAATCCGCAGTTTTGTATTTCTTCTTGAAAATTGATTTAATAGCAGCGAATTAAAAAAAAAAGTTCATCCCCTATTTCACTGTCTTAAGGATGGGAATATCGATAAATAGCTGAAGCGTACAGAGTAAGATAAAGAACATGTACAAATTTTAACATCTACAAATTTGAAGTTACTACCGCTTGTAGATTCACTTTTCAGTGCCGTTTTCTGTCTTTTAGAAACAGATCGAGAACGCGAAATTTCTTTCTTACGCTTTGGTATCTTTGTTGGTAGTTGTAATTTTCAAACTGCAATATGCACTTATTTTTCTTTATCCGTACGCTTGCTGCAGAAAAACAACTGAAGAACGTGCATCACGTTTCGCTGTATTTAACCTCTTTGCTGTTATAGTATCAAAAGTTATCGCTGGTCTTCAGTGCGATTTTATATAAGCCAACGACTTTCAACTATTATATCACCCACCGTCTTATAGCTATCGACGGAAGTCCTAATCAAGTCGTCAATATTTTGATCCTAAGCACTACAGTTGCTTTCCAGTGCTTATATTGAGATCATTAGTGTATTTCGAGTGTAGTTAACGCTCAGTTAATGTATGTCTTTGTTTCCCAGTGTTTTATCTTTGAGTCTTTTTATCAAAAAATGTTCAAATGTTTGTTAAGCTTATGGGACTTAACTACGGGGTCATCAGTCCCTAAACTTACAAACTACTTATGAACTACTTACGAACTAGGACGGCACAAATATCCATGCCCGAGGGGGGATTCGAACCCCCGACCGTAGTGGCCGTGCTGACCGTGACTGGAGCGCCTCAGTCACCTCGGCCACCGCGGCCGGCGTCTTTTTATCTTTGAGCATCTGTTGATCGTCGTATTGCTCCATATTTTACGGGTTTTTGTTCGCCACACTCACCCACCGCCACACACCGCGACCAAAACACCATAGTGCACACCGCGAACCTAAAGGCTACTCTCGTGCATAACCGCCATTGGTCTGCAGTGAATAATTGTGGCTACCAAGTGAAATATACGGACACACGGCCACGATCCATTTTTATATATGTATATTGATTTCTTCATTGCCAGACATATTTAATTACAATATTGTGAAAATTACTATAATATGTCGCAATACAGAAGACTATTGTCTGTGAGTAGGCACCCTTGACGAGTACAACTAACATGCGAAGTCTCATGACAAAATGGATTTGCGAGCCCGGAAGGTCTCCTAGTAAGTAGTATATCTTTCAAATTATTGTTGGCCTCACTGTATAATTAACATCAGATATCTGTACTTTAATCTTCGTCTGCAGCATTGATATCATTATTACTGCATTTGCAAGAAGAAAAATTTGATTAAAATATTAATGATCAAGATAATGTCTTAGTCAACCATTAGTTAGGTTCCGAACTTAAAGAAAAAAAAAATGAAAAGTTTGTAAATCTAAGGGACTTAACTACGTTGGTCATCAGTCCCTAGGCTTAGAAATTACTTACACCTTAAAGTAACTTATGCTAAGTACAACACAAATAGGCATTCCCGAGGGAGGACTCGAAACCCAGACGGTGAACAGTCGCGCGTATCTCAGCAGGGCACCTTAGTGCGCACGGCTATTCTACCACGGCTGTGGAGCAAAGTTTCAACCGGTTTGTAGCGGTGTAGAAAAGCCTACCAGGAAAATAGTTTCTGTGATCAGTAATTTTTTTTCAGATAAAATCCAATTAAAAATGCTTCCATTAGCTGAATTATTATTATTATTATTATTTTTTTTTTCTTTTTTTTTTCAGCTCGATGTCCGGTTCACGTCCAGTTCGGTGCTTTATAGGAGCTGACTCTAAGGGTAACTTCGTCAGTATACATAACGTCAGAATTAAACTTTACAAGCAGGGTTACTCAGTTTGAATAATATGAAATATAACATTTTGTCCTTCAAAAAGTAAAACAATAAAATTAATTGTACCGGTGTGGTTATGAGGTACACGAAGCAACTAACTTATCAGCAAGACACTGCGGTGAATAAACATTAGGAACCTAAAACAGGTTCGAGTAAGCATGACAATGACATCTAATTACCGGAATTGGCAACTGATTCTACAAAAAATAGCTAAAAGGAATAACTGATTGTTTTGTTAACGTGACGACTTAATTTAACATAGAATTAAATGGTTACTCATTACATTATGGCGCGTTTGTGCAGTTATAAATCTCTATATATAAAACTCAATGTCCCGATTGACTGACTGACTGACTCATCATCACCCAGCCCAAATCACTGAAGATAATAACTTGAAATTTGTAGAGTGTGTTGATCTTACTCTGTAGGTGTCATTTAAGAAGCGATTTTTCTATATTCTGTCACTGTTGTTGTTATGGTCTTCAGTCCGCAGACTGGTTCAATGCATCTCTCCACCCTACTCTATCCTGAGCAAGCCTTTTCATCTCCTCATAAGAACGGCAACCCACATCCACTTGAATGTGCTTACTATACGTGTATCTTGGTCTCCCTCTGCGATTTTTACCCCACACACTTCCCTCCAATGCTAAATTTACCATTCCCCGATGTCTAAGAATGTGTCCTACCAAGCGGTCCCTTCTTTTAGCCAGGGTATGCCAAAAATTCATTTTCTCACCAATTCTGTTCAGTACTTCTTCATTGGTTATGCGATCTACCCACCTAATCTTCAGCATTCTTCTGTAACACCACATTTCAAAAGTCTCTATCCTCTTCCTGTCCGCACTGCTTATCGTCCATGTTTCACTCCCGTACAAGGCAACACTCCACACAAATGCCTTCAGAAAAGACTTCCTTACCCTTAAATTAATATTCGATGTTAGCAAATTTCTCTTTTTCAAAAATGCTTTTCTTCCCATTGCCATTCTGCATTTTATATCCTCTGTACTGCGACCATCACATGTTATTTTACTACCCAAGTAACAAAACTCATCTACCACCTTCATTGTTTCGTTACCTAATCTAATTCCTTCAGCGTCGCCTGATTTTCTAAGACTGCATTCCATTATTTTTGTTTTGCTCTTGTTAATGTTCATTTTACACGCTTTCTTCAATACACTGTCCATTCCATTCAACTGCTCTTCCAGGTCCTTTGCTGTCTCTGACAGAATTACAATGTCATCAGCAAAACGCAATGTTTTTATTTCTTGCCCCTGAACTTTAATCCCTATTCCAAATTTTTCCTTGCTTTCTTTCACCGCCTGCTCGATGTACAAATTGAATAACATCGGAGAAAGGCTACAACCCTGTCTTACTCCCTTCCCAACTGATGCTTCCCTTTCATGCCCTTCGAGTCTAATAACTGCGGTCTGGCTTTTGTACAAGTTACAAATAACTCTCCTTTCCCTATATTTTACCCCTGCTGACTTCAGAATTTGAAACAGTGTATTCCAGTCAACATTGTCAAATGCTTTCTCCAAATCTACAAAAGCTAAAAATGTAGGTTTGCCTTTCCTTAATCTATCTTCTAGGATAAGACGTAAAGTGAGTATTGCCTCCCGGGTTCCTATGTTCCTCCTGAATCCAAACTGATCTTCCCCGAGGTCAGCTTCTACCAGCTTTTCCATTCTCCTGTAGATAATTCGTGTTAAAATGTTGCAACCATGACTTATCAAACGGATGGTTCTGTAATTTTCACACCTGTCTGCGCCTGATTTCTTTGGAATGGGGATTATTACATTTTTCTTAAAGTCTGAGGGTATTTCGCCTGTCTCATAAATCCTACACACCAGTTCAAATAGTCTTGTCATGGCTGTCTCTCCTAGAGACTTTAGTAGCTCTGAGGGTAATTCATCTACTCCTGGGGCCTTATTCCGACCTAGGTCTTTCAAGGCTCTGTCAAATTCATCTCTCAGTATAGCATCTCCTATTTCATCTTGATCTACTTCCTCTTCCCTTCCTACAACATCGTCTCTAACTTCATTTCCTTTGTAGAGCTGTTCTATGTATTCTTTCCACCTTTCAGCTTTCCCTTCTTTGCTGAGAACTGGTTTCCCATCTGAGTTCTTGATATTTGTAGAGTTGCTTTTTTTGTCCCCAAATGTCTCTTTTATTTTCCTGTAGACGGTATCTACTTTTCCCCTTCTTATACATTCTTCTACAGATTTGCATTTGGCTTCTAGCCACTCCTGCTTAGCCATTTTGCACTTCCTGTCAGTCTCATTTTTTAGTCGTCTGTACTCCATTTTGGCTGTTTCATTTACTGCATTTTTATATTTTCTCCTTTCATCAATTAAATTTAGTATTCCCTGTGATATCCAAGGATTTTTTGTAGGTCTTGCCTTTCTACCTATTTTGTCTTCTGCTGCCTTCACTATTTCATCTCTCAATGCTACCCATTCCTCTTCTACTGTTTTATTTCCCCCTGTTTCTGTCAATTGTTGCCTAAATCTCCCTCTGAAATTCTCCAGAACTTCACTTTCCTTCAATTTATCTAAGTCCCATCTCCTTATTTTCCTACCTTTCCGCAGTTTTTTCAGCTTCAGCCTACAGTTCATGACTAACAAGTTATGGTCAGAGTCCATATCTGCCCCTGGGTACGTCTTGCATTTTATAACCTGGTTCCGGAATCTATGTCTTACCATTATAAAATCTATCTGATACCTTCCGGTGTCTCCTGGTCTCTTCCATGTATACAACCTTCTTTTGTGATTCTTAAACCAGGTGTTTGTTACGATTAAATCATGTTCCGTGCAAAATTCTACCAAGCGGCTTCCTCTATCATTCCTTTTGCCCAGTCCATATTCACCTACTATTTTTCCTTCTCTTCCTTTTCCTACTACCGAATTCCAATCTCCCATCACAATTAAGTTTTCCTCTCCCTTAACTGTCTGAATAATTTCCTTTAGGTCCTCATATATTTCTTCGATCTCCTCATCATCGGCCGAGCTAGTTGGCATATAAACCTATACTACTGTTGTCGGTGTTGGCTTCGTATCTATCTTTACAATGATAATGCGATCACTCTGCTGCTCATAGTAGTTTACCCGCATTCCTATTTTCTTATTCATTATCAGTCCTACTCCTGTGATACCCCCAACTGATTTTGTACTTATAATCCTGTACTCACCTGACCAGAAATCCTGTTCATCCTGCCACCGAACTTCACTAGTCCCCACTATAGCTAACTTCAACCTATCCATTTCCCTTTTTAAATTTTCTAATTTTCCTACTCGATTAAGGGATCTAACATTCCATGCTCCGATCCGTAGAATGCCAGTATTGTCTTTCCTGATGACAACATCCTCCTGAGTAGTCCTCGCCCGGAGATCCGAAAGGGGGACTATTTTACCTCCGGAATATTTTACCCAAGAGGATGCCATCATCATATGTTCATACAGTAGAGCTGCATGTCCTCGGGAAAAGTAACGGCTGTAGTTTCCCCTTGCTTTCAGCCGTTCGCAGTAGCTGTTTGGCAAAGCCACATTAGCTGATGTTACAAGGCCAGCTCAGTCAATCATCCAGACTGTTGCCCCTGTAACTACTGAAAAGGCTGCTGCCCCTCTTCAGGAACCACACGTTTGTCTGGCCTCTCCACAGATTATTTAGGCAATTTTGAAGCTAGAACTACAAAATATCGGATTTTAATTTACGATTAGAATTTAAAAGACAGATGTTTCGGTAGTTTTTGAAATTCAACGAATAATGCGGCAAAATAGGGGACGAAATATAATTGATTTTCAAAAATGTGTTGCTGTAAACTGAAATTTTAAGCTGCAACTACGAAACTTAGGATATGGACTCTTGATCAGGATTAAAAAGACATGAGTTTCGGTATGTTTGGAAATTGAACAACTAAGGGGGTAAAATAGGAGAACAAAAATTATTTTCGTAAACACATTGTTGTTAAGACAATTTTGCAGCTAGAGCTGCAAAAATTGGTATTTTTATTGTTCGTTAGAATTCAAAACTTATTTGTTTTGGTAGTTTTGAAAATTCAACCATCAAGGGGTTAAATTGGAGAGGGAATGTTTTTCGAAAATCTTCTGCTATTAAGGTAATTTTGAAGCTACAACCACATAAATTGGTTTATGTTTTCTTGGCCAGAAGTAAAAAGACACGTATTTTGGTATTTTCAGAAAATTAATCATTTAGGGTGTGAAATAGAGTATGAAACATTTTTTAAAAATACATTGCTGCTAAGACAATTTTGAACACAGAATTAAAAAAATGATATATCCATACTTGGTTGGGATATTTTTCCAAATTTAACTTTTCAGGGGTACCATAGTGGGTTAAAAGTAGTAAAATCAAATGTTTCTAAATCTTAACAGACTTAACTACGGGGTCATTAGTCCCTAAGACTTGCAATCTAATTAAGCTGCGGTGGACCAACCGCGCGTGCTGGAGCGCCGTGTTGCGGTGCCCGCGGCCGTCCGCCGTTGGGGGTTCGAATCTCCCCTCGGGTATGGGTGTTTCAAAAATGTTCAAATGTTTGTAAATCTATCGGACCAAATTGCGTGGTCATCAGTCCGTAGCTTACAAGCTATTTAAACTAAAGTGAACTAACCTAAGAACAACACACAGAACTATGCCCTAGGGGAGGACTCGAACCTCCGACGACGAGCAAGCGCGCGCTCCACAGCGAGGCGCCTTAGACCGCTCGGCCACTCCACCACGGCCATGTGTGTTTGTGTCGTCTTTAATGTAAGGTAGTTCATAAGCAGTTTGTACGTTTAGGGACTGATGACTCCGCAGTTAAATCCCATAAGCTTTACAAACGTGTGAACATTTGAAACTAATTAGACTAACTGAAACTAACTTAGACTAACTTATGCTAAGGTCAACCCAAACACCCATGCCCGAGGGGCGAATCGAACCTCCGACGGCGAGCAGCAGCGCATACCGCAGCATGGCGCCTCAATACGCACGACCATTCTGCTGCAGCTACAAGTAGTATCATGCCATACATTACTTTTTAGCACAATCGTCGCTCATTCCTTTCATGCACAAGCTGAACGCAATGTCTCGTACTAGAGTTCTGATACTTTGAATATATTTTGAAATGAGATATTGACGCACCACTTACCAGAGCTATCTGGACCAAAAGAATGCAGATAACAGAACCGAGGGAGAGGCTCTGAACCAGTAGCATGTTGCCGAGGCATTTCTGCAATGCCTCAGCGTTCCTGTTAACAATAAATACAAAGTAAACATTTTAGTAGACGTTCCGTCTGGTTAAATTAAAATTAACGACAGGATAAATGTATGTCTATTTATCAACAAATACCACAGATAATATTTATTAGTCGAAACCACGAAAAGAATCTATTAGGAAATGTGAAATGATCTTACAGGAAATGTAACAACATGAATATCGGAAGTATTTATTATACAAAATAAATATACTAAATACTCGCTGAGTTACGTGTATGAACCTCATATTAATTGTTGTTGTTGTTGTTGTTGTCGTCGTCGTTCTTGTTGTTGTTAAAACGGGACTAAACTGCGAGTACATGAGTCTCCACTTCATCCTGGCACAACATCCAGGAACAAATATTTAGTGCTGACACTGATAGATACTGTCTTATTTTAAGAATAACTAGAATCTGAAGTAACCTGGTTTGCTAACGATGCAGAGAAACAGTATGACTTGCACATTAATTTCGGATTCTTTCAATGGGCGTGCTACTCTTCACTGGCGCCAAAGGCGTCTACAATTTGACTTCAGGGAATGCCATGAATAGCACAAGATCCAACCATTATGTAACAAATGATGTTGATTTTCTGTGTATACATCGCAATATTTTCTGTCGGTCTGAGAGTTGAGGTTGCACTGTTTGGAACTGATATTCAAATGTGTCTCTGAGCCAATAATATAATTTTAGAGAGCCACCACAGCGATAACGGTTCATTTTCTTTATACGTCACCTACATTTACAACTACATATACCTCTGCATGACTACACCGAAATTTACACTTATGTCACAGGATTCATTGAACCACTTACATACTTTTTCTCTATAGGTCTGTTACCAACTCGCCGAAGAAAAAAAAATCATGTTAGCTATGAGTCTTCTTATGATTTGTCTCACTCTTCACGATAATCGTTTTTCACGTAATCAGGTGGTAATCAAATATTTTCACATTCGCAGGAGAAAATTGCCGATTTTAATTTAGTAAAAAGGTCTTGTCGTAGTGAAAAATGCCATTGTCTCAATGTTTGCTACCCCACTTTCTTTCACTTCTCTGACCTTACATCGCGATAATACTAAACAATTCGCCAATCGTTCAGCTTTTGTCATTTCATCAATAACTCATATTTGGTATGTACACAATACTGGGCAGTAGAGAGCGCAGTAGTGTTACTGTTTTGCCAAAATCGCTTTTCTGTTTACCACATTAAAGGCTTGCAGTGATCATCAGATCTATAGAAGGAAATGGAGAAGCTTATACATTTTATTGTAGATATCTACATATCTGTGGACCTGTGGTGAATTTAGTCATACACATGAAATTGTGTAGCTCTGTCTATACAGCAATCGGTAGGTTTGTCACATCCATAAAATTCCATGGTCATATGATAAAACCATTCATGGCCCCCACAACATACACGGTGGTTGACATGCGTCTATCTCTCCACATTAAACCGAATTGCACGGGCTCACATCAAACTTGACGCGGCGGAATGGCCGAGCGGATTGAGGCTCTATCCTCTGATGGTCGAGGCCGTACCCCTTCGAGGGTTCGAATCCCCCCTCGGGCACGGATGCTTGTGCCGTCTTAGTTCATAAGTACTTTGTACGTCCAGGCAGTTGAGTCCCATAAGCTTAACAAACATTTGAACTCATCAAAAGTACGGGAAGCAGTTACCACACTGACCGCGAAGTAGCGTTCATAGGTCGTGAGGTCACTAACATTTACTTTATCTACGGCAACAGTATCGAACATATTAAAAAAAAGTTTTTATCGACCATCTCTAGCTGATCGTTGAGAACATTTTCCTTATGATGTTTTAAATATAAATAAATCTATATATTCTCTAATTTCTTCCCTTTGGGCGCTTTATGTAGGAGCTTCATAGGTTGTCGAAAGTCTTGATGTTTGTTCTCTCGTAGGCGTCCACCAAATGTAGCGTTATTGTGGCTACTTTTATTCTCTCGAAATCAAGTAACAAACAACCTGCCCGGTTTCCAATCATAAAAACCTTCGCAGTCATCACAATGGAGTTTGTACACCCCTAAATTTATTTTCGTTCGCTCCCATTTTGTGGCGCAATTTTGCTTGCAACTTATTTGTTGTACTACAGGCCATTTTGATATTAATTTTTCTGAAGGTTCTGTCGATCGTATCGAAGATGGGGCCTTTATAAACATTGGGACGCATTTCGCAGTGGTGTGAGATTACCCTTCTCCGACTTCTACTCATCACCTTGCTAAGTAATCCATCAATTAATTCGGTACTGTAGCCATTTCTACTAGCAATATATCTTGTCGCCAATGGAAGACTGCTCTAAAGGAAGGCTTATGGCCTGTGCAGCATAGAATAAAAACAAGTACTCTTATTCCTAGTTAGACATGTCGCGTTTGCGTTGATCTCCATATCTACATCTACATGGGATACTCTGCTAATCACATTTAAGTGCCTGGCAGAGGGTTCATCGAACCACCTTTATACTATTTATCTCCCATTCCATTCTCGAATAGCGCGCAGGAAGAAAGAACACCTGAATCTCTCCGTTTTAGCTCTGATTTCTCGTATTTTATTCTGATAATCATTTATCCTTATGTAAGTGGGAGTCAACATGTTTTCGCATTCGGAGGAGAATGCTGGAGATTGGAGTTTCATAAGTAGCCACGCCGCAGCGATAAGAGCCGTTGTTGTAATAGTTCCCATCCCAGATCCTGTATCGTTTCCGTAACACTGTCTCCCTGTAGCGATACATTAATATTTTTTAAATTAAAAATTATATCTGCGACGCCTGTCGCTAGCATCCGTTCTCTCTGCCAATAAATCTCTGATTATCCTTGTTTCAAGTTATACCTTCAACTATTTCAAACGATCTGGAGAGAAAACGGAATCGCTTTTCGTCTTTCGTTTTTCTACTTTTGTACTGAGCGGACGTATTTTACCCGACCTCCATAATCATGTAAGTGTGAGCTCTGGTTAGCACACTTTACTTAATAAACTTTAACTTTCATTTGGAATTCCTATTTCATTTAAATAATGACTACTTCTCCCCATCTTTCATTTAATTAATGACTTATTTTCAGCAATATTAGTAAATTGATGCTTGGTCATTGTTGCCTATTATCTCATGATGACAAAAGAATGCAAAATTTATTTACTCTCATTTTGTGTTAAACATTGGATTCAATGCCTGCAGGAAATCTTCATTCTGTTAAAAGGGAAGTCCGATAATTTCTTTAACTTTCGATAACCATAGTGATCAAAATTACACACGGTCTTAAAATTTTAATAATTAATAGTCATGAAACCAAGCATCAGTTTACGAGAACGAAGATATTAATTCATACGGGTTCAACTGCAATTTCACGGCTTCCACCAATGAATGCATACCAGGTAACTTATTCCGCTATTTTCTTATGTAATGGTGCTTTCTGGTGTTGTCGTAATTTTTAACTTACATTGCTACTGAGAACTGATAACCATTTGAAAAATTAATATCCATTGCTGATCTTACGGTTATTTAAATTTCAATTCCGGTTTTTAACCTTGATCTTGTGACAACACCAGCGATAAAAAAAAGTAACACTACATCCCCTGTATCGAGACAGTACAAAACGAGCTGCTCTTCTATGGACTCTTTCTTCTTTGGACTCTTTCGATGTCCTCCGTCAAATCCACCTGATAAGGTCCCACACTGGGCAACAATACTCCAATAAAGGACGGACAAGCATAGTGTATGCAGTTTCTTTAGTAGTTCTGTTGCATCTTTTAAGGGTTCTACCAATGAAACGCAGTCTCTGGTTCGCCTTTCACTTTTGATTATCTTGTAATCAAAGTTTAAAGGATTTATTTTCGTACTCATGTGGACGACTTCAAACCTCTCATTATTTAAAGTCAATTACCAATTTTTACAGCACAGTGATACTTATTCAGATCGTTCTGCAGTTAGTTTTGATCTTCAGATGATTTTACTAGACGGTAAATGACGGCGTCATCTGCAAACAACCTAAGAGAGCTACTTAGGATTTCTCCCAAATCGTTTATGTAAATAAGGAACAGCAGAGAACCAATAACACTACCCTGTGGAACGCCCGATATGACCTCTGTTTTAGTCGATACTTTACCATCGATTACTCTAAACTGTGTTCTATCTGACAGGAAATTTCCGATCCAGTCGCAAATTTGGTGCGATATACCATAACCACGCAATGTGATTAAAAGCCGTTTGTGAGGTACGGTGTCAAAAGCCTTCTGAAAATCAAGAATTACGGAATCGATTTGCGAACCCTTGTCGATAGTACTCATCACTTCGTGTGAGTAAAGAGCTAGTTGTGTTTCACATGAACGATATTTTTTAAATTCGTGTTGACCTTGGATCAATAGATCATTCTGTAGACGTCGATCTCCGGTAAATCTCAGATGTTTGTTTACCCTGTGTTTTACGTATGGTCAGATCTAGAAAGTTTAGACTACTCTTTACTTCAACCTCTACTTTGAATCGTACGTTTTTTTGCATAACATTGAGATAAGTAGCACTCTATTTTTTGCTTGTCACTTTTAAGTAGGGCAATGATATCATCTACATACCTTTTACAACACACAGTATTCGTCTTATATGAGCTGATTGCATGACCGTCCATACAGTATCCGTCGAAGGCTCCGATTTCAGGACGACGTGGCGGCCGTTCGGTACCGATGGGCGCTCTTGAGACCCAGATTGTTACACTGAAAAGCCAAAGAAATTGTTTCCCCTTCCTAATATCGTTTGGGCCCCCGCGAGGTCGCAGCAGTGGCGCGACATGACGTGTTATGTACTCGAGTAATGTCTGGAGCAGTTATGAGGGAATTCAACATCATGCTCACTGCAGGGATGTCTATAAATACGTATAGAGCCCCACACACGAGCGACGCATCGCAGCATTCTGTCTCATGGGCGACCGATCGCTTCGTAGATAGCACGTGTGTGGATAAATCGCAGCGATTGGTCGCCGATCGCTGATTGCATGGAAATCTCAGGCAATCTGGCAGATCGCATGCGATTTGTGAATGCAATGTGGCTGTCTGGATGCTTAGCAGCGATGTGTGCCAGTTTGCCTGTGACTCGTTTCTTTATTTATCAACCGTGTTTGTGATTTGTTTCGCTTTTCCAAGTGCAATAATAATATTATTTGGGGATCACGAACTACTTTGTGCAAGAATTTTTGCAGTGATCAGCGTTTTGAAGTTATATCACTTGAATTGGTAGGGCGTTCATAGTAATAGCCAAAGAAACACATGAGTTCCGTCGGATGATTTTGATTTATTTTCTAAACAGTTGTAGATATTATTAAAAATTTCAAAATTATTAAAATGTACCATTATATTAAAAGGGTATTTAATTGTTCAGGGCAAATCAACAAAGCTTTAGTGAATATTCTAATCGTATCATACGAACTATCTCTCCTGTTCACATGTCACAGTCATGGCAGTCGGCAGTGGAGCTATTTACAACATTTCTGTAGACACATGGAGACTGAAAAACGAAATGTGTACCGTAGTTCATGAAGTTAAACTATAAGACGAATGAATAAAAAGGAATTGAGGACTAATTAACTGAAAACAAAACGTATTTTTACACTAGAAAGATATATACAACCAACTTGGCGGCACCAAAGGTGTAACGTAACCAAAACGTCCTAGGAAAAAAGGATTCAAAAATGTTTAATAAATTACAATTCCCCTTTCTAACATTTTTCAGGTGGGTGGAGTAGCCGAGCGGTCTCAGGCGCCTCTCTGCGGAGCGCGAGGTTGCTCGCCGTCGGGGATTCGAGTCCTACCTGGGGCGTGTGTGTGTGTGTGTGTGTGTGTGTGTGTGTGTGTGAGTGTGTGTGTGTGTGTGTGTGTGTGTGTGTGTGTGTGTGTGTGTTGTCCTCAGGTTAGTTTACCTTAGTTTAAGTAGTTTGTAAGCTACGGACTGATGACCATGCAGTTTGATCCGATAGATTTACGAACATTTGAAAAATTTTCATTTGGAAGTATTATTCGTCAGGATGCACAAATCAACTGTGTCTGCTGTTATGAATAAAAGAACCTTTTCCATTCGGAAATTTGGCTGCACATAGCGTTCCTAATTCTCATAGAAATTAGTTGACAAATCGCTCCTGTGTGGCGAGATGGAGGCGAGCGACGGATTGCAGCGATATCGCATGCAACAGATTGCTGCGATTCGTCGGTCGTGTGTGGGACCCTTAAGTGAACGAGGGGATGAAGATCTCTTCTGAACTGCACGGTGCAAGGTATCTGCACGGTGCAAGGTATTCCAGAAATGCTCAGTAGTGGTCATCTCTGGGGAGTTTCGTATCCAGCCATACTGTAACAGTTCACAAAGTATGGAGCGTCGCATTGTCCTGCTGGAATTGCCCGTGAGAATGGACATGAATGGATGTGCAGGTGATCAATCAGGATGCGTACGTACGAGTCACCTGTCATAGTCCGTATCTAGACTTAAAAGGGACCATCTGCACACATCCAAGACATTGACAGAAGCTCCACTGCCAATAACTCTCCCCTTCAGACATGTTGGGTCCATGGTTTCATGTCTCTCTGTTCAATACAATTGGGAACGAGACTCACAATTCAATTCAGTGTTGACAGGCCCACTTGAGGTATAATAAAGTCAGCGGTCAACAACTATAAGCAACAACCCATATCGATGATATTACGTTAAGTGGTTGCATGGTGGCACTTCTTACTGACCCATCGTTAAAATCCGAAGCCATTTGGAAGTTCAATTATTCAGCTGTTGTTTGTCCGTTCTTGCAGCATCTTTTTTCCGGCCGCAGTGACGTCGAAGGCTTGATGTTTTAACGAATTCCCGATATTCACGGTGCAATCGTAAAGCCGCGGTGGAGTGACCGAGCGTTCTAAAGGACGTTGATGCGGAGCGCGTGGTTGCTCGCCGTGTGTGTGTGTTTGTGTGTGTGTGTGTGTGTGTGTGTGTTTGTCCTCAGTTTAGTTTATAATAGTTTAAGTAGTTTGTAAGCCTAGGGACAAATAACCAGAGTAGTTAAGTGCCATAGATGTACAAATATTTGAACAATTTTGCACTCGTAAAATGGTACTACTGGAAAATCCCCACTTCTTCAGTCTACTTCACCAAAGTACTTTAAGAAAAATACTCCATGAGCTTCACTATCAATTCTACAAATGATCATAATAATGTAAACTGATAATTTATTGTTTGACAAAGCCAGTGTGTGGATTCTAATCAATTCCATTAATTTCAAGATTTCATTTCTTGCCAGTTTCAGTTCAAATAGAAAAAGCATCTTCAGATCTACAACTGGTGATTAGAAACGGACGAATCGTAGTGCATAGGTATTGAATAAATATCAATTCCATAAAATTCTTGACGATATGTTCCAGTAACAAAAACTATACTATATAAAATAGTTATACATTTGAAACTTTCTCGGCTTGCTTCATACGCATTTTAGGTGCGACGGTTAACGTTCTTGAAACATAGTTTTCGTGAAGAAATGTCCTGCTGTATGGCGTTTGCACACAACTAATTGTATTACATTATTTTGTACTTACTATCGTTGAGTTTATGAAATTATCCGTGTGCTCTACATCTGTAAATTTCTATTGCAGGTCTGAGAATGGGTCACTACTTGAGCTGATACGTAATGTAGTGGGACAAGATAGTCGTACTACTTTTTCCTATGTCTGCCCTGTTTTGAATAGGAAAAACGAACCTTTTTATATAAAATGTATACATATTTGATGTTCATGTAAATATTGTTATTTTTATAATATGATTATAAAAATGTTTTATTTTCTGTATGTTACACGTACGATCGAGGTGCCGCAATCAACAAGGGTAGCATCGTCGCCGCCGCAGCCAACCTTGAAGTATGTGACCGCTATCAGAATTTAACCGACGGCTACGGGGCTAAGAATGCAGCTGCGCCTTCTTTATTGCCGCGCGTTAATCGTTTCAAAGAAGAAAAGAAAATAACACCAAATGAGTAATTATTATTGTTGTTTGATATTCAGTCCAAGCTGGTTGTATAGGTTTAGGTCACTTGCTAGACTGACTTAGTATGAAGAAGAATAAATATTGGTTAATATTGAAGAGTATCTTGCATTTATGAAGAGTTATTTATAATCAAGAATTTATTATAGCAAGAGTAATTTGATTTTTGTGAAGAACTTCTACTTATTTCAGAAAACAATTTAAATTCGAACTTCGAATGTGATATTATATTGGTACGAGTGTGAATAGGGAAAACAGTGTTTAGCAGGCGGTGGAATATTAATTTTTCAGTATACGTTAGCGATACCAAACAGTTGTGCCTGTGCTTGACTTCGAAGAAACTTTAGTAAGGCCCACAGATTGGTTTCCTTGCCCCGCTCGTACAAGAACCTAATTTTTTTTTTTTTTTTTTTTTTTTTTTTTTTTTTTTTTTTTTTTTTTTTTTTTTAGAACTATTTAAAGGAATTATTCCTATATTTTCTGATTTATATTGTGGTGCGGGACACTTCGAACAAAGTCTTGAAATTTTGCACTGTTAGGGGACTGTAAATAACTAAACAACGTCCTAGCAACTGATGAAACCCTTATAGTATCAAAATACTCTCATGATTAGCGACTAAAGATGAAAATGAGTAACTGCTTTAACCATCGCAGTTATCCCGTAACCTGTTCCATCACAGTAATCAGTTAAAATCTGCGATCTTGACATTCATGGAATTTTTTTCGTAAATCATTAACCAACCTCATAATACACTCTAAATTTCAAATGTTTGAAATGTTTGTATAGTCTATGGGACTTAACTACGGGGTCATCAGTCCCTAAACTTACAAACTACTTATGAACTACTTACGAACTAGGTCGGCACAAATATCCATGCCCGAGGGGGGATTAGAAACCCCGACCGTAGTGGCCGTGCAGACCGTGACTGGAGCGCCTTAAGTCCTCTCGGCCACCGCGGCCGGCGCACTCTAAATTTACTCATTGCATTCTTACCTGAGGATAGCTTGATGGTGAAGGATGATACCACGTAAGCGGCTGTGAATATCGCTTGAATTGGCAGCTTCAGATGACACCTGACTTCCCTTGTGTGTCTCGTTTACGAATGCTAGCTTTCCTTGCTGCGGTTTGCCAACTTCCTTAGCACTCTCGGATTCCTTTTCAGACAGCGAATATTTGGTGCTCTCACTTCGGTTTCCCAGTTCAGCGATATGCTTCCTGAGAATGAGGAGCTGCATGCGCAGCTGCTCCATGAGGCAGACGTTGAGGGAGTCGACCATGAAGTTGACGGTGAGGCAGTCGGCGGTGATGTAGGCGCAGAAGAGCCAGCCGGAGAGCCAGCCCAGGCCGCGCTGCGTCTGGAAGGGCAGGAGGACGAGCAGCGGCAGGCCCTCGCCCCTCGTGGGGTGCGTCAGCCACACCACCGTGTCGAACGCGCCCATCAGCACGTACGCGGCCACGAAGCGCCGCAGCGAAGCCGCGAGGCCGCGCAGGACGGGGACGTCGCTGGGGGCCATGAACTCTCCGAAGTCGTCCCGCACCTGCAGGCAGAAATATCTGCTTTACAGGAGGTGCACGCGCTGTATGGTGTTCGGCACCTTATAGCAGAACACTGTGGATATAAAGCCTACCCCCCACACACACAAAAAAATGTTATTATGGTCACCTACAGATCACGATAAAGGAAAAATCTAGTATTTTGATTCACTTAGGCCACGGACACACCAGACGCGCCTCGATACCTCGCTCCTAGATACCTCGCGACTCGCCCGGTGTCTCACCTTGCTAAACAAACAGCCGTCGTCTTTTGGGCGCAGGACGGAATCCTCCCAACGGCAGGTAGGCGAACAGGGGACAGGACTGAATCCTCCCGAACTATTCTAGCACAGTGACACCTCCTGCAGGTACCAGCCCCCAGCCCCGTACCCCACCAACCAGTGTTCAGCGTTCATTCATACTGTCATCCGGTATGGTCAGCAGAGCTGTGCAGCGCGCCAAATTTACCCGCCCGAGCTCGCCTGCGTCCGGCCGCTGCGCTCTGCTGTCCGCACCGCGGGTAGGCGAACTCCATTGCACCGCTGTACACAGCGAGCGAGCTGCGATGCGCCGTCGAGTCCCGACACTCGCCGGGCGAGCGGGGACCCGCGGGGCCCGTGCAACAGCGCTACACAAGGCGCTGCGAGCGAGGGAATGCAGACTGTTCTGAGGAAGAGGTTGTAATACTCACAGCGTAGGCTTCACGCACCTTTTATGTTACCTACATTGCAATTTATATGTTATCGATCGTTATCTCTGAAATAAATAGCGAACAGGACAGATCGTACCAACGTGCAAGGAGTAGACGATCCGAGGAAGAAAAAAAAGACGTTTCCAGGAAATTCGCAGAGAGAATCTACGAGCGTTTAATGATATCTGCAGGCAACATCGTATGGGAGCGTTTTATGTTGATTGTAGGTAATGAAAATAAACCAGTGGGATTTGCAGAGTGTAATGGTTGCCGTAAATTATTGTCGTTCTGTGATGGCAGTACCACTACGCTGTTACGGCACCTGAATAGCTGCAAAGCTTATCTGAATACTGATTTGAACGGTTGTAGCAATATTCCAGGGTCAGCAAAATCTTTTGTGCTGGAGAAATGTGTAAGAATGTGTGCAATAGATTTGCGGCCCTTCAGCACAGTTGCGGGAGAAGGATTTCGAGACCTCGCACAGGCACTGACACAGATAGAAGCACTGTACCCCACTACAAGTGCCAAAGACGTTCTTCCTCATCCTTCAACAGTTTCTAGAAACGTAAAAAGAATAATAGACGAATGCCGTGTTCGCAAACTACTGACCTTTTAAAGATTTCCTGATTACCTTGGCAGAATTTTAGCTAGATAATTAGTTGGACAACCTTGAACAAAATTAAATATCACATCATCGTAGGGCATATAATTTTGTCGCATACATGAAATACGTAGATTTACTAGCAACAAGGAACTGAAGATTTTTAAGGAATAATTTTGTTCTTTACGTTAGAGCCATCACATAGTTTAATATGAACTTAAAGTGAAACACTGTGTAAGAAAATACTGAGCAAAGTATAAAACTACCTACAAATTTGCTGGAGCCGGTTAACGTGAAGCCAACGACTTGCAACATGTTTAATATTACCGGGGCGAGCCGATTCGGCTATCGTTTTGCTTCTGCACCACAAAATTGTACTTTCTGCTTTTACCAGGTGCATTACTGCGCACGTCAATTTTTTTTCCTCGCAACTGATAGTACACTGACAATTCAGTCAGTGAGGAAAAATCCAAAGTGTTTCAAGATACATGAAAGACTGTCTAGCGACTGCGACCTTGAATGTCACCTATCGAATAGTGTTGATTCCCTCGGGGTTTCAGATACCACCAGCCAAAGAGGAAAAGGGGAAATATAAAATAAAAACAAACAACAATAGTCCACACGCCTATATAGAGGAACAGTAATTAGTTTACTTCCCTTGGAGTAAGCTGTACCTTCCAACATTAATCGTTAATCGTTTCTAATGACCTCGATTGCAACTGAACGTTTATTCTTATTTTTATTTATTTACTTATTTTTTCTTAGCAGCAAGGAAACGTCAAGCAATTTAGCGAAATGTCCACAGAAACGCTGTTCGAACACGTGTTGAATGCGTATACTTGCTATCGCAGCACTGATGCTGCTCATTAACTCGCAATTATTCGTAAAATGAGACAGCTCTATTACACTCGCGTTAATGTGTGTTCTAACATGAATCGGTCAGTAAGCTTCCCGCTATCTAACTTTTTCAATACACGATTTGTAAATGAAAAGTTGAATGCTTTGTTAGAAAGCTAAGTTGCTGTACTATCAGATGTCCAAAAATCTGATTTTTTTAACCTCATAGTTTCTTAAGAATCGAGTGAAAAGCATTATGAAACTAAAAACTCACGCAGAATGAAAAGCAGACATGTTATTTTTTCCAAGGAAAGTAAAGCTTGTAAAGAAAAATTAAGTTAATAAGCCGATGTGGGATGGTCGTTTGTAACGTGAACAGTTTTTACAGTGTGAAAATCGAAACAGTGTGTGTCCAGCTAAGAGTGTATCGGCTGGCGGGCGCGTGCTGTGTGGCTAGCAGCAGAGCGGCACGGGCGGCCGGGCGGACCGGCACTCGGCGGGTAGTTGGGGTACCCGCGCTGCCCGCCGCCGTCCGGTGTGGCTGGTGCCGGCAGGCGGGCAGCGCGTGGACAGGCCCGCCCGGGAGGCGCGGCTACGGGCCCGGGCGAGCAGCGCAGGCCCGCTGCACGCCTCTGATGGTCAGTGTTGATCACATAACAAGTGTTGAAGTTTGGCATTATAATCTCGTCTCCATGCGTAAGTTCTCTACTGCTCCTACCGTTTCTTCCAAAGTTGCAATATCATTCGTGCAGACGAATTTGGTCAGTTTTGTTGTTGTTGTCTTAAGGAATGTTGGAAGCTTTTTACCCAAATACCACTAGCAATAAACAATTTTTTGTGAAAAATACGCGAATACAACTGTCATTCTCCATTGTCGTAATGTTTTCGTTGTACTTGTTTATAACGGCATCATGCTTCCTTATATCTCTTCCACGTTTCGGCGTTGATTAATGGAATTTTTTTTTCTCGTGTTACCTTTTTCTACTTATTACCTCCAAAATTTGAAGATTATCTTTTTATAATTTTATAATTAAAAGTTTAATTTTGCAAGAAATTTAACAAATGAAATTAAGCTTCTAGTGTGAATCAAACCCGTGTCGCAAAAATAGCAGTCTGTTCGCTTACCTACTATGCCCCAGCACCACATTTAAGAGTATTGCTCATAATACATACAAAAAAAAGTTCAAATGTTTGTAAATCTATCGGACCAAACTGCGTGGTCATCAGTCCGTAGCTTACAAACTACTTAAACTAAGGTAAACTAATCTAAGGACAAACACACACACCCATGCCCCAGGGAGGATTCGAACCTCCATAATACAGACAATATCCGTGAATGTCTGTCAGGAGTATTTCCTATTTTCCGATTTTCTATTAAGGCAAGTTTTATTAGAAACTACAGACGCTCATAACTTGCTTCTATTCACGTTAAGTCAAGCCAATTCAATGAGACTCATGTCCCACCCTCCCGTTGAAAGCAAAATTTCTTCTTCCTTAGGAAAAAAAAATTAGCCTGCTTTGTCCTCTTTTTATAAATCGACGCTGTATCAAATAAATTTGCATACCAACTGCTGAAAATGTTGCACAGATTTATCAATTGCGAGTAACACGTAATCTTTCAATTGTAAGAACCAAAGTGATATTATTGTACGTTTACTCTGACTCTAAAGTTAACTGGGGCTTAATTCTCACTCTTACTTTACTGTACAATGTAGGAACATACACTGGAACATATGCTACATAGCTTTGCTTGCCTGGAACATTCATAAAGGTCTGGCCACACACTCTATGGTCTCGAGCCGCCACTAACTACCTGCTTGAACACGTTATGGGAGGATTCAGTCCCGTCCTTTTCCACACCCTTGCAGGCTCGGGACGATTCAGTCCTATTTTTCTGACCGCGGGAGGAATGCATCCTGCGCCCGGTCTTTTGGGACCGCCGGCCGCGGTGGCCGAGGAGACTGAGGCACTTCAGTCACGGTCTGCACGGCCACTACGGTCGGGGGTTCGAATCCCCCCTCGGGCATGGATATTTGTGCCGTCCTAGTTCGTACGTAGTTCATAAGTAGTTTGTAAGTTTAGAGACTGATGACCGCGCAGTTAAGTCCCATAAGCTGAACAAACATTTTAATTTTTCTTTTTCTTTTGGGACCGGCCGCACTGAACGCTAGGTGACTACGCTAGTCGCTTGGCGTGTCGCTAGACGAACGTTCGTGTTGGTTCTTCCTGGTTTGACGCCTAGTGGTTTCGGAGATTGTATCACCAGATAAAAGCTGTGATTTGTTTTATCACTACCATGGCTGACGCAGCACTGATTTCGGCTATATTCAAAAAGTAATATTTCTGAAATCCCGCTCATGACCTTCACAAAAATGTAATAGTTCTAAAGAAGATGTGGAAAGGTGTCGCAATGGAAATTGACAGCTCTGCTAAGTTTTACTTTTAATCATGAAAGCAACTACAGGTTAATTAACACAGAGAAAAAAAATGCGGTCCACTTTGTCTACAAGCAAAGGCGACAAGATGTTGGACCTTGAGAGAAAAAAGATTGAAATACTGGAGCAAGAAATCGACAGTTTGTTACCATATATGGCTGAATTTCCACCTTTGCAGAAACTTATACTACGAAGCAAAATTCAAAATTTAATTGTTACAGAACTTCAATCGGCCAAGAAGGCATTTACCAGCCGTCTTTGGACACTCACGTATTAAAAAAAATACACCGTTACAGCCAGCACAGGAAGAAGAGCAATCACTTAATTTCATCATTTCCGGCAACAATTCTTCGAATGACATTGTGTTGTTGCAGTCTCTCAAACCATTCCCCGAATAATTGCTCCACTGTGTAAAATTTTCTAAAACCTAATTTACATTCCCAAGAAATCGAAAACGGCATAAGGAAGTTTCTCCTTACTGACTGATTTTGTAATATTCATGTATCCAGAACAACTTCTTAAAAAAAAATAAACATATGTACTGGATTTTTATTTACTCGCCTTAATATTACCACTAGGCGCTGTTCAGGAGATATACTTTTTGTAATTTTTCTGTAATAGCCAAGAGAAGGATGTCGAACGATTTTACAGTCATTCGTAAATAACCAAAAAAATTGTCTGGAAACTTTCGAAGTTGTTTGTACAACACGTTGAATTCACCACGTCAACTCCTCTCACAATTGATACGATGTACCCAGCGCGGTGGTAGTTTCCGTTTCCAAAAATGTATGGTTTATTTACTTTAAAATAGCTATTATAGACTTAAACGGTCTTTGAAAAAATGTCTGCACACTGGCCACGCTGATGCTTCACGCAAGGAATATCACCATAAACATTCCATGCCTGCCACAGTCGTGGAATCAATAAAGCCAATATACAGGAACCGTCCAGATAAAAAAAACTTAGCAGATGTCTACATGGCCGTACATAAAATCCTTATGAGTCCTTATGAGACTTTCAACAGGACCCGGTGGAGTAGCCGAGCGGTCTAAGGTGCCTCGCTGCGGAGCGCGCGGTTGCTCGCCGTCGGAGATTCGAGTCCTCCCTGGAGCATTGGTGTGTGTGTTGTCCTTAGGTTACTTTAGCTTAATTTAAGTAGTTTGTAAGCTACGAACTGATGACCACGCAATTTGGTCCCATAGACTTACAAACCTTTGAACACGTTTTAGTTTCAACAGGTGCGTATGGCAACATGTACCGAAAACACTCTTTGTTGGATGGACAGTACTCAAAATAGGTGTGATGGATGCTGTTATCTGTTTCAATGATGGTGTAATTTGCAGGACAAAAGTAATGGACAAATTAGGCATCCAACCAGAAACTATTATGATAGCTGCTATGACTATCACAGATCGGCAGCGACTAGTTGAAGCTGAAAGGGCTGCAGAAGCCATCACTGAAGAGTCCAGAATAAGGAAAAGCTTCCTGAAAAAGTCTGCAGAGTAGCAACTGGCCAGCAAGATTACACTACTGGAATGACCTGGAAGGGGCCTACTGTGAGTCGAAAACACCGTGAACATTCTTTTCTTATTTCCTGGAAACTATATTGTCAGAACATTAGGTATATGTATCTTCATAATGGTTTTAGTTATGTTCAGCAAATTTCTCCCAATTGAAGAATGGGACATTACTTTTTTTATTATGCCTAATACATTGCAGAAATTATTTGTTTTTTGTCATTCTGTATATAATTTTAACGGTAATTTTTAGACAAAATAGTAGTGAAGTGTAATAGAGGTTTTCTATTTCCAAAGATATATTCAAAACTACGAAACGAGAGGCACAATGTGTTCCTACGAATGTTGACAGCAGCCTGCCACTGAGTAAATGCTATTAGACTGACGATGCACCAGAAAATGTTTCCAAAATGCAAGCGTGTATTATAAAAACCTCTATTAGGCAAAATATTGTAATTCTTAAACTATAACAGATATTTCAATAAATTTCCTATTGCAGATTGAGTTTATGTCATTCAGTGTTAGTACATAATCGCAACTTCCTCCGCATTGTATATCAAGAGTAATGTGCACCGAAAACAAGGTATGAAAATGTAGTCCGTTCACGTCCAGGTCCCCTTAACTATCCACGAATACGGTGTCGAAGTTTCGAAACGAATTTCGTATCCGTTTAGAAATTAAGAGATGATACGAATGGCAGAAACGAACAGCCCTTGGAGTGGAACATGAACCGCACCCCACCCCATTACACCCCGACGTACAGAAAGAATTTTTTTTTTTTTTTTTTTTTTTTGCAATCTACGAAGGTTTATCAAGGGATGAACTACTGGAGTGATGTTTAGATGGCCACACACAAAATTCGAATGGAAGTTTCAATTCCACTATTAGTTCCTAAACACTTGCCCTCCGGATTAGAAGTTGTTGAATTGGAGTCTTATTTGGCATCGTGAGTTTTCAGTGAAGGTCATTCATCCCTTTTGATGCTAATGGACGAGGCTGGAATTGTAGAAGGCACACAAAGCTTCAGTTACGTCGCACAAATGGATAACTGTCACGTGAGACGACAGATGCAACACGGGTCTTTGGGATCGAAGGAAGGTCGGAATGCTTAGAAAGCACTGCTGCAATCGCAAAACGAAGCCTATGAGGGAGACCACGGATTAATATATTGCATTGGAATCGCAGATTAACAGGTAAGCTTGGTACATTATTTTTAATGTTCAAACGCGTTTATCTCGAAATGATGTTTGACACATTTTCGTCCAGTCTAACCGGAAAAGTATAGAACCGATGATTATGATAATTGATCGTATGATTGTTTATACAAGTACGAATTATATGAAGCAGCTTGTGAGATGATATCATGAATTCACGGGTCAATTCGTTGCATAATTATAGAAAACATTTCTGAATATCGGAGTACATCGTTTCAATGTCTGTAACACCTATACTTGTCGTTACTATCACTAACAGCGCATCGAGGAAGATTCTCGCTCCGTGGCACCGGCGACGTTACAACTCGGCCGCACCACATTTAGAAGGCGCATTGCATTATGCTCAGCGTTTGTGGTATCTGTCCCTGAAACTTTGAATGGTTGCAGCTCCCAAACTAACAGTGATAGGAATGTAATTTAAACTGATTTGGACGCAGCTGGTTTCAACGATTCCAGTGCACGATAGAAAAAAAACTATTGTTCCATTTAAAAATTATATCTTTGGAGATAAGAAAAACAGCTCTATGAATATCAAGGACACGGATGGAAAACTAGTTCTCAGCAAAGAAGGGAAAGCTGAAAGGTGGAAAGAGTATATAGAGGGGCTCTACAAAGGAAATGAACTTAGAGACGATGTTTTAGGAAGGGAAGAAGAAGTAGATCAAGATGACATAAAAGATATTATACTGAGAGATGAATTTGACAGAGCCCTGAAAGACCTAAGTCGAAACAAGGCCCCTGGAGTAGATGATATTCCCTCAGAGCTACTGAAGTCTCTGGGAGAACCAGCCATGACAAACCTGTTTCACCAGGTGTGTAAGATGTATGAGACAGGCGAAGTACCCTCAGATTTTAAGAAAAATGTTATAATCCCCATTCCAAAGAAAGCAGGTGCAGACAGGTGTGAAAACTACAGAACCATCAGTTTAATAAGTCATGGTTGCAAAATATTAACACGAATTATATACAGAAGGATGGAAAAACTGGTAGAAGCCGACCTCGGGGAAGATCAGTTTGGGTTCAGGAGAAATGTAGGAACACGGGAGGCAATACTTTACGGCTTATCCTAGAAGATAGATTAAGAAAAGGCAAACCTACATTTCTAGCTTTTGTAGATTTGGAGAAGGCTTTTGACAATGTTGATTGGAATAAACTCTTTCAAGTTCTGAAGCAAGTAGGAGTAAAACATAGGGAGCGTAACGTTATTTACAACTTGTACAAAAACCAGACAGCGGTTGTCAGAGTTGAAGGGCATGAAAGGGATGCAGTGGTTGGGAAGGGAGTGAGACAGGGTTGTAGCCTTTCTCCAATGTTATTCAATTTGTACATTGAACAAGCTATAAGGGAAAGCAAGGAGAAATTTGGTGAAGGAATAAAAGTTCAGGGGGAAGAATTAAAGACATTGCGTTTTGCTGACGACATAGTAATTCTGTCAGATACAGCAAAGGACCTGGAAGAGCAATTGAACGGAATGGACAGTGTGCTGAAAGGTGCATATGAGATGAACATTAACATGAGCAAAACTATTGTAATGGAGTGCAGTGTAAGAAAACCAGGTGATGCTGAAGGAATTAGATTGGGAAACGAAGCAATAAAGGAGGTACATGAGTTTTGTTACTTGGGCAGTAAAATAATAAATGATGGTCGCAGTACAGAGGATATAAAATGCAGAATGGCAATGGGTAGAAAAGCGTTCTTGAAAAAGAGAAATTTGTTAACATCGAATATTGATTTAACCCTAAGGAAGTCCTTTCTGAGGGCATTTGTATGGATTGTTACATTGTATGGGAGTGAGACATGGACGATAAACAGTGCGGACAGGAAGAGGATTGAGGCTTTTGAAATATGGTGCTACAGAAGAATGCTGAAGATTAGGTGGGTGGATCGCGTAACTAATGAGGAGGTACTGAACAGAATTGGGGAGAAAAGAAATTTCTGGCATACCTTGACTAAAAGAAGGGATAGATTGGTGGGACACATTCTTAGACATCAAGGAATTGTTAATTTAGCGTCGGAGGGAAGTGTGTGGGGTAAAAATCGCAGAGGAAGACCAAGAGATGGATACAGTAAGCAGATTCAGACAGATGTAGGTTGCCATTCTTATGTGGAGATGAAGAGGCTTGCTCAGGATAGGGTATTGTGGAGAGCTGCATCAAACCAGTCTCCGGACTGAAGACCACAACAACACATCTTTGTGCTGTAACTCTTTGGAAAATGATACAATAAACTATGTTCATAGCTCCGCAGAAAGTGTAACATTTCTTGTGTTGACCTACCGCATTAAAATTTCCCGTCTCCTATTATTTTCTAAGTTACAGAGGCAAACACACTTAGTGAAACAACCTGTATATCAGTAATAACAAAATAATCAACTATCGTGGTTTACTTTAATCTCGTACCGTTTTGCGATGTCTTCAGATTAGCGGGGAAAATTATTTTATTAGGTTAACTCCGTAACTATACCATTGTGGACCTTTGTGTACATAACCTTTTTTCTACAGTTTTACTTGTAGAATAACGTATTAAAATATTGGCATATGTCCTTGAATCACTCTGTATAAAGTCTATAACCCAGAAGATTCATCATCAGGTCAATTTCTACATCTCATTTTTATTTTATTACGTAATTTCGAGTTGCTTCACATATTACTAAAAATAAAGTTCTAACAAAATGTCAGTTTGGTTTTCAAATAAACTTTTCAACTGAAAATGCGATATATACCTTCACTGATGAAATATTAAATATTAAATGCTTTGAATAACCGGACATAACTAGTTGGGATTTTTTGTGATCTCTCAAAGGCTTGTGGTTGTGTAAATCATGGGACTCTTCTAGATAAGCTTAAGTATTATGGTATGAGTGGGACAGTGCACTGGAAGAGTGCAGAAAGTTGAAATAAGCCGTTCACATGATATAGACGATACAATTAATGCCCTTAACTGCGGAGTTATCAAAAATGGGGACCCACAAGGTTTGGTCTTGGGTCCTTCGCTGTTCTTAATATATATTAATGAATTGTCATTCTATATCATTCACGAAGATGCTAACCTTGTACTTTTTGACGATGATACAAGTATAGCTATTACACCTGACAAACAGGAATTAACTGATGAAATTGTAAATGATTCAGAAAGTTATTAAGTGGTTCTCTACAAATGGACTCTCATTAAGCTTTGATAAAACCCAGTATATACAGTTTCATACAGTAAATGGCATGACACAGAACATAGATCTGAAGCTAAGGTACAATATTCAAAATTTTTAGGTGCTTGCATTGACGAGAGACTGAATTGGAAGAAACATATTTAAGATCTCATGAAACGTTTGAGTTCAGCTACTTATGCTATCAGAGTCATTGCAAAATTTGGTGATATACATCTCAGTAAATTAGCTTACTACGCCTCTTTTGATTCACTGCTTTCATATGGGATCATATTCTGGGGCAATTCAACATTGAGTAAAAAAGTACTCATTGCACAAAAGCGTGTAATCAGGAAATATATATTCACTCATGAAATTTGTTATTAGCAATCCGATACAATTCAAAAGTATAGCAGTGTGCATAGCTACAACACTAGGAGAAAGGATGATATTCACTATTTAAGGTTAAATCTAACTTTGGCTCAGAAAGGGGTGAATTATACTCTCACAAAAGTCTTTGGTCACTTACCAAGTAGCTTCAAAAGTCTGACAGATAGCCAACTAGTATTTAAAAAGAATTTAAGGAATTTCTGAATGGCAACTTCTTCTACAATGTAGATGAATTTTTATATAAAACTTAAAAATTAAAAAATAAAACAAAAAACAACAAAAAGGTAATAAAAAATCCTTAAAATATTGATTGTCAAGTGTATACAACATTTACTAAACTGACACGTTCCACATCATTACCAAATGTCGTATAAATGATATATGGAACAAGTATTAATCTAATGTAATCTTCAGCAGAGACTTTAGAAACGTAATATTATAACAGACAGGAAGTACAGAAAGAGCATGAACGTAAATGTTCCAACTGACCTGTTGAGCCAGTTTCTGGAAATCACGCTCGTGCCAGGCGACGTGGCAGCGACGGTAAACCCACGTGTTGCCGGTGTCAAAGACGCTCAGAGTGATGGTGAAACGGTCGAAGTCCGTGATCCCTTCCCGGCAGACGGCGACGACGTCGCAGCCGTTGGCGTAGGACACGGCGGCCACCGCGAGGAGCCTGAGCAGGTAGGTGAGGCGCGAGGACCAGCGGCCGGCCCTGGGGTGCCTCATGGCGCCCGTCCAGTGCAGCGGCCACAGCAGGTAGTCCAGGCTGGCCGCCTCTGATGCCTCATCAGCCGTCGATGTAGCGGGCTTCATGCTGACCGCCAGCCACCAACTCCTTTTGGCAGAAGCGTACTACCGTTGTCATTTATACTTCTGAACGTCAAAATTTATCTGTCACGTAAGCAAAATAAAATTATTTGTGGAGCTACTCAACTTTTAAAACATTGCAGCCAGACAAACGTTATTTAAAGTACAATTTAAAACAATAAATTGAACTATCTACCCTGAACACTAGTTAAGAAGGTAGTGAAAGAGATTTCGAGTGCGCAACGGAATTTGATTTCATATAGCAGCTGAAAGATTAAATTAGAATGCAGAGAAATAACATTAACAAAAGAGAAGAGAGTTTTGTTAAAGTATTTACCAGGGACAATTTGGTAATAAGTGCATTTATTGAAAAAAAAAGGGAAGGGAAAACCAATTTCTTTAGAAAATAAAATTCACATGCTACTGGTTATTCTTATAAAGTGACATATAAAGCATTTAAAATAAAATACAAACGACCCATTGCTTTCCCACATTCGGAATTACTTGCCCTGCATAAAACTTTAGGAAAAGTGTTTAATGTGATTGATTTAGTTCCTGTCGTTCCCTCTGGATCATAGGGCAGAAAGGAAATTTCTCCACCTGATGCGGTTTCTGGCAAGTCTCTTCACTCCAGGTTTTCCCATCCTCTGCAGCTTCTCTCTGGATCGTTCTTTTCCACGTGTGTTTGGGACGACCGCGTTTCCAAACTCCTTGAGGGTTCCAGTCCAAATCCACCTTTTCAATAGTTTCATCAGGTTTTCTTAACGTATGCCCAATCCATTTCCATTTTCTTTCCTTGATTTGTATGTTGATTGGTTGCTCATTTGTCTCTCTCCAAAGATCTTCATTCGTCATTATATTTAGCCATCTCACGTTTAAAATACGCGGGAGACAACGGTTAATAAAAACTTGGAGCTGGTTTTTGATGTGGTTACTCACATTCCAAGTTTCGCAACCATACATCAGAAATGCCTTCACGTTGCTATTGACAAGCTTGAGTTTTGTTTTCCTTGAAATGCTCCTGTTTCTCCAAATGGGGTACAGCTGGACAAACGCACCATTTGCTTTGCGGATGCGACTACGGACATCCTCCTCAGCACCTCCTGTAGTCGTCACTTTACTTCCGAGATAGAGGAAAGATTGCACCTGCTCTTCATCCTCTCCATTAATGGCCAGCCTAGTGGTGATGGCCGAGTTTATCCGCATTTCTTTGGTTTTGCGAACATTTATCTTGAAGCCTGCAGCTTCTCCTTCTCCCTTAGAGCGTATCCCGCAAACCCATTGCACACCTCTCTGTCGTCCGCTTATTACTCTTTTCATCACATGAACCAAAACCAAAAGAAATAATGTTGGCCAGAGAATACAGCCTTGTCGTACTCCCGAATTAACTTGGAAAGGCTCTGTCAGTTCCCAATTATGTAGTACTTGGCATTCATGGTCCTGACACATTTCCTTGATGATGTTAATGATCTTCGTTGGGATGTCGTATATCCCACATGACTGTGCGATTGACAGAGTTGAAAGCCTTTTCAAAGTCAGCGAAGGTTAGGTAGAGAGTGTGTTGCCACTCTGCACTCGTAAATGTGATTGAATGGAGGAAATTCAGATCACAAGCACTCAACACTCAAACGCCATGCTCTGCGGTAACTTACCAAGCTGAGTAGGAAAACCAAGCGGAAGGCAGCGGCTGTCAGGGAGAGCATGCGATTCTTCAAGTAGCACTCGCGCACAGAAATCAAGAAAAGTCGCGTTTAGCGTAGCTATGCCTCTGTCGTTTGTACGTTAAAAGCGATGAGAAAAACACGCGCCCCTACTTAAGCACCTGGAGTTACGGTTTAAACCAACACAATAGAGGCACATGGTTTCCGAGAAACACCACGCACATCACCGGAAATGAAATAAAAATTCATAAAATTTGTGTTTTCCAAATAAAATACATTCATATAGTCAAGTTGGTAATTGTTGCTGGTGTAATCGAGAGAAATTGAATAATAGGAACCGGAACGATTACCGCGATATTAAAGAGCCACGTGGTTGTAAAACTACACTAAATACAAACAACTGATTTCCGAGGAAAAATAAGAGGATAAAATACTACTACAGCTACTCGTTCTACACGAAAAGACGAGAGTTAAGTGACAAAACGGTTACAGAACGCTTGAAGAGCCTACCTAGTCGAAGGAGGATAGATCTATAAGTACAAAACTGCAAAAATCAAATTTCAGTTGGAGAAAGTAGATCGCAAAAATTGCCGATTTAGAAATGAGTAATGCTTTGCACTATTAATAGCCTAAAGGGCAGGAATGACTTGAACAAGCTGATGGCTTTGTTCTAACGCTCGTCCAAGTGATGCACAACTCACGCAGAGAAAGTACAAAGAAAAATTGAAAGCAAAACGAAGATGACGTAACCGTAGCTCATAGATGAACGGATAAGTAAAATAATGTTTAAATAAGGAAAACAATGAAACTGCCACACCTATATTTCAACAAGCATCACGAACAAGTACCAATTTGGCCCTAGGAATGCTCATCACACAACCTATTAAATCTTTCTGCCAAAATCACCTGAAAATTACCTTAAAAGCAAACCGACACATTGCAAAGGAAATAAAATTTCTAGTTCGCAAAGTAACCTAACATACAACAAATTCGCGGGGACAAAGGCCTTACCGACGGCATGATGAACGGGTCTGCGAAGACCTCTTACCTCTCGGAACTCAGCGTGCAGTCCTCTAGACTGCCACTGGTCAAGCCGCAAGCGTCCCTTGATCAGTGGAGAGGAGGAGAACGAAAAACGTTAGCTTAATTGCAGTTTACCAGCCTATACAAGTAGCCACGGCAGGATCGCGCAGCCGTAATCTTTGACCCCTTTACCTAGGCAGAGTGGTTGGTAGCAGTTAGTTTCACATTGCCACGACCAAACCAAGGTGGTGTGAAATGAGTGACTCGCAAGCGATCAGACGCCTCAAGGTGGAAGCATGTTAATTTTCCAAACTTATGATCCAGTCCACGTATCACACATACAGGAGTAGTGGCAAACAACATAGTATTTTATGACATAGAGCATAGGGAGCATCAACATATTAAACAAAATAATGAAAACAGATGTGAATAAAATATTGAACTACACAATAAAAGTATTTAAAATATTAACTGTCACCTGTCAAGCCTCATACGAGGTGGGGAGGATGCATAAGAAACCGGATTTTTGTCATAAAACATTTATCGATGAAACTATTAACAAAATTACTGCACTCACCTTCGAAGCACTATCCATTATATGCGATGCACTTGTCAAGTCTCTTTTCTCACTGTTGGAAGAATGTTTGGTACTCTCAAGGTTTGATATTGTCCAGTGCCCTCTGCGTAGCTGTTTTTACCGCCTCCACCTCCACATCATCATAACGCTCCCCTTTAGCGAATAAGGAGCGAGGGGAACGATAGACTACCTCTGAGATGCCAAATAGTGGGTCACTCGTAAGGCCGTGCATGCTGGAACGTTGTAGTGATGCAGAAACGAATCACATGATCACCAAAGTCCCGGGCGTTTCCTCCTCACATCCTCTCGCAGACGCCTTAAAACATCCAAGTAAGAGTGCTGGTTAACAGTGTGGCCAGGGGGTACGAATTCCCGATGCACAGTTCCACGAACATATGCAAATATGCATATGCAAATCCTCATTCAAAATCCTCTGGCAAGAGCTCCAACTTATTCCTGTCTCTGCTGAAATTTGGTCGATCGTTTAGCGACGATCATCGTTGATTTTTTGGCGGACTTTTTCAATGTTCTCTTCGTTTCGTGATGTTGAAGGGCATCCAGAACGAGCTTGGACTTCAGCACTCATCTCACCACGTTTAAAACGTCCAGACCACTCGAAAACCTGTATGCGGCTCATAGCGTACTCCTGGAAAGCCTGCTGAAGCATTTGGTGTGTCTCCGTTGCAGATTTTTAAGCAGAAAACAAAATTTCACACACACTCTTTGTTCTTTTAAAGTTGCCATAACGACTTCGCAGGGGTAACCCGCCAACAGTGAGAGAAACACAATACCACACTTGCACGTTCAGTTCCAGACCGATGCCGTATGCACAATTGTTTCATGAAGGTCTCTATTAATGCCATCCAGCGTGAGAACCCTGTACTACGTCCACGAATGGCAGAGCCCTCGGAGTCCGGTTTCGTTTGGGACAACCCTCGTATATGACTGTGGGTGAGATATTTGCTGTCAGGCTGAGTGCAAACATTTGGCATACAATTTAATAAAATACAGGAAATACATCAAATAGGCGTCTTTCAACATGTTTCATGTTTCGTCCAAAATACCTTTATAAACAAAGCATAGTATCCGCGTGTTACTGTTTTGCTTTGTATAAAAATCTGCATTAGTCTTCCAATCCTTATGTAATTCTGCTCACTACGTCTTGAAACAACGAGGACGGCACTCTATAAGGGTAAGTATCATGTGTAACACACTAATCAGGAAATATTACGTCGTAAACCATGAGGTGCGCCAATAACTGCTGGATCACGCGACATTGTTGCAAATTTCGTCCTAAACCACCACCGAACAGTTCGCATTCTGTACCAAAAACTCCAAGAAAGACCTACAGTGCAGAAACTGAAAGCCCGACAACCAGAAATCAGTTGGAAACAGGTGTTGATCAATGTATTCCATCCTCTCCTGCCATTTGAGGTCCGTAATCTGTTGTACAATCTGACTAACAATGTACTACGGACCCGTCAGAGACCAGCAGACATTCATATCCTCCCATCTGGCGATTATCGAAAATGCCAGATCCCAGACACCAGGCAACATCGCTTCCATTGTCACCGAGTGACCGCTGTGTGGGACTTCACCCGAGGCAAGGTGGCCCTAATGAATGGGACAACACCTCACAATAAGCTGGTGGAATGGTTCACCATGCCCGACATGAAACCCAGGCCACGTACCTATCTCAATATCACAGTCTGGATGGTAGGGAACTCGACGTATGACTGTAACTGGTGACGCCGAATTTGACATAGCTCTGAACTCTTCACGAACGGGGCAACTCGCTCAGACACTATCGGGAGCAATTTGAAATCATCCTGTCATCCTGTCAGCGGAACTAATTAATGTAAATCAACGCATCCTGCATCACTAATGATATTTGTGTAATATTTTTCATTTTATGTAAGCTTTCTTTTGTACCTCTTGTCATTCTGCTAATTACTCGCCTATGTCTTGAAGCATGAGTCTCCCTTTAGTTCCCCTTTCGTCACTGTTGAAATTGATTTTTGGTTTATCTTCAAATAACTTTTCGGAGTTTATCTTTCGTTCCCCAGTCATCCACTTGGCGGATGAGCGTCCTCTTTACGTTTATTTCTGATAGTCCTCATTCGTGACTGGATAGTAAAAAAAAAATACTAGATATTGTTGAAACTTACACCCTCTGTTTCTCTTTAACTCATCCGAATAGTGCATTATTTTTCTCACGTTTCATGTGCATGCGCGAAGTCTGTTAGGTTTATTATTAGTAACGGAGCAACTGTTAAGTTTCAGAAGCTTCTTTTCCATTTCTCGCACCGAAGTAAAAAAATAGCACTGGACCGATTTCAATCAAATTTTGTACTTATTCCTTATCATCAGGTAACAATTGCTGTAGGAGTAAGAACCATAGACGATACATGCTTCAGGAGACATAACGTCGTAAACGAGTTGCAGAAAACTGCCACGTAATGCGACAAGACTTTATTCATACACTTTATAAGAAAGACACTACTTAGCGACTTGCATCAAACTTTAAACATAACATCACTTGATATACTTCTTCACGATGATAACCAGAGCAAAATGATGAAAGGAACTAAAGGTTCTCGTTCACTACTTCTCCGATGTTCATGTATTCGCAAAGATTTTACAGACCTACAGTACTTATACAAATGAACATATACCTACAGAATTATAGAAGTGTACAACATATAATTCAATATATATAAAATCATTTATACTGCGACGGATAAACACCTGTCACATCAGGCACCACGTTTTAATCCATTTATGATTTGCTACTAAGACACTTCTGTATTCCTGTCAGCTTAATGAAATTCCTGAGAGCTGACAGTGCTGTTGATATCTTTGAACGGTGAAGCTAACACGGTTTCAGGCGAAAGCAATAGACTTCTAAAGAGCTACAAGGAAACGAAAAGAATGAAACAGAATGAAACGAGTATCATTATTCCGACAGAGATATCATTTAACGTCAAAAAACTGCAGTTTCCAGTTAGGGTTCATTTTCTATAACGATTAATAAATCACAGGGCAATCTATTAAATACTGCGGAGTGGATTTGATATCTCCATGTGTCTCACACTGATAACTTTACATCAAATGTTCAAATGTTTGTATAGTCTATGGGACTTAACTACGGGGTCATCAGTCCCTAAACTTACGAACTAGGACGGCACAAATATCCATGCCCGAGGGGGGATTCGAACCCCCGACCGTAGTGACCGTGCAGACCGTGACTGGAGCGCCTTAGGCCCCTCGGCCACCGCGGCCGGCTAACTTTACATCGCTTGCTCAGTGGTGGGCTCATCAAAGATTTTATTCATAATGTATCCTAGACAAATCACAAGCACATTGTCTACAATGAAGTTTTTAATTAAATGAATGTACGAATGTTACATATCAGTTGTATTACTACCTCTCTCTGTTTGGATACAGTATATTATGCAAAACAGCCTTTTGTATGTTTTCCCATAAATGTTTTTAGAAAACAAATAGGGGCAGAATGAGAATGAATAAATAAATACATACCCCGGCAACTCCGGGATTTCAACTAGTCGTATATACAGGTTGTAAACTGTATAAGCTAACAAAATTATAAACATGTGCTTGACAAATGTGTCTAATGAAATATTATTGTATCATGTACTTTATTTTTGTATTCGTAATAACCAATACTTGTAGGACTGTTGATAGGTGTATTTCTGTTTACATTGTAGACTGACGATACGTGAGAGAGAGCCCTGTAACCGCGTGCCCTATCCGCGCTGCTAGCACGCACCAGAGGGTTGCGAAAGAGAGCGCGAATGCACTACGCGACGAGAAGTGTAAACATCGAACTTGTACAACGACGTAGCATGGCGTCTAGGTGCTATTGAAGCAAGCAATTTGAATAGCCATTGGGTTATCATGCAGGTGTAATTCATTTTTCACAAACAATAAATTAACTACTACCAGAGTTAGCTCTTTTACAGTACCATTATGAAGGTTGTGGTATTAGAGAAAAGCTAATGTCTAAGAAAAAGGTTTTCCCTTAGCCCTAGCTTAGTAACATCCGTCAAAATGACGGCTACATTCAAACTGTCAGTGAACTGTGACGTATTCAGGGACAATTGATGAACAAGTGTACACTGGTAGAGTTGGTTTGGAATAATACTCGCCGAATTGAGGGTGTTACTAACAAAAGTTCAAAAACCCCTAAAAACAGCTATTAGTAGCGAGCGTTAAGGCCAGATGCTAGAAACGCAGGTATAGTACAAGATGAACTACTTACCTAGTAATTGTGCATTACTTACAATCAACCATTAACACTTTTTACAACACAACCGTATCAATACACTCAGGCATGAGTGTATTTGTTGTCCTTAGCATAAGTTAGTTTACGTAGTTTGTAAGCATAGGGACTGATGACCAGAGCAGTTAAGTCCCATAGATTTGCAAACACACACACACACACACACACACACACACACACACACATATATATATATATATATATATATATATATTCTTCCAAGGCTTGTACGCGCTGAATGTGATAAGATAAAGCCACAGACGCTCTCGAGTGGACTGAGGAGCTATGCTCCGATGTGCGAGGCCGTTCCCCGTCGCGGTTTTGAATCCCCCCTCTGGCATGGATGTTTGTGCCGTCTTTAGTATAAGGTAGTTCATAAGTAGTTTGTAAGTTTAGGGACTGATGACCCCGCAATTAAGTCCCATAAGCTTAACAAACATTTGAACAGACGCTCCTCTTTCAGTGCGATGAACGGCAGTGGGCGATACACCCACTTGGTGGATGATGCTTATCAGAAGATACATTTCGCATAAGGACGAAAATTTAAAAAGGTACACTTAACTACTGTACTTTGTGAAGGAGAAAATGTGTAATAAGTAGAGACTTACGATGAGGCAAATCTTTGCTGAACAGCAGCAAATATCTATCGTGAAGGAAGTCGTCATTGTGCGAAGAATTCGTACCTCCATCCCAACATCTTTTTCCTCGCCACAAATTAAATGAATATCGCATAGTTCAGTAGTAGTAAGTCTCCCTTCCATCCTAACAGTTATTAGTAGAGGCTGCTATCGATAGCCGGCCGCGGTGGCCGAGGAGACTGAGGCGCTCCAGTCACGGTCTGCACGGCCACTACGGTCATGGGTTCGAATCCCCTCTCGGGCATGGATATTTGTGCCGTCCTAGTTCGTAAGTAGTTCATAAGTAGTTTGTAAGTTTAGGGACTGATGACCCCCGTAGTTAAGTCCCATAGACTATACAAACATTTGAACATTTTGCTATCGATAACCAAACGACCTAAAGAATTGGTCAAAGGCCCCAGACTCAGATGAATTAGTTGCTTAATGGTTCAAATAAATCTTGAGACGCATTACAAATAATTACCTAACTCATGCATTTACCGTCGACATGGTGGCGAAAACACAAGGCTTTGCGGGAGTAGCCATGGGTTCTAAGGTGTCTTGCCAATGATTGTACGGCAGCTCCCCCTCGAGGGTTAAGTTCTCCCCCGTGCGTGGGTCTGTGTATTGTTCTTAATTTAAGTTATGTGTAATGATTTGTAATGACCTCAACTGGTCTGAACGTTCAGAAGCGGTAGTCGTCAGAAAATATCTTCTGAAATTCTACAAAATGTGTTCTCGGAAAATTATTATGAACCACACATGCCGCACTTTATACGCGGTCTCCTTTACAGACGAATCTCACCTTCGCAAAATTTACCCAATAAAGCGAAATCGACTATTTGTCTCCCCCCACGACTGTCCTTATATGCTTCTCACGTTTCATATTGCTGTGCAGCGTTACGCCTAGGTATTTAATTAACACGATTATGCCAAGCAGTACACTACTAATCCTGTATCCGAACAGTACGGGATTATTTCTCATACGCATTTGCATAACCTAACGTTTTTCTGGTTTTAGCGCTAGTTGCCATTTCTCACACCACCTAGAAGTTTGGTCCAAGTCACCCTGCATCCTGATACAGTCATTCACACACGATAATGCCTTGACTATCAAAAAAAATTATGAGCATCGTTCCGATGTGTGACTCATCGTCTCCGACCTTTTTCCGACGGTGTGATGTCGGAGGCCGTTTCATTTCAGGTTCCTACCGGAGACAACTATACTCAGAATACGATTCAAGATTCGACCATATCCTGTGAAGCCTTTGCCCTGTGTCCGTCGTCTTTGCGCCCCCCCCCCCCTCCCGCCTGTCCATTTCAGTTTCGTTTTTCATATAGTTCAATTCTTATGACGTCGTAGGGGAGACAGGGACACGTTGGCCATAGGGGTAGGATGGCCCACTCGAATTAATTCATACAATAGACGTTAGATCGTCTTAGGAATGAATCAGAAAGTAGGTAGAACTGTCCTTCTCCTTATACAGGGCCAATATCGCAAGCGGCGAAGTTTTGGACAAGGTGTAGTCCTTAATTGTTTTTGTGCGTGTTTCAGTAAAATTCTACTCATTGCTTAATGTGTGTTATTTAACTTTCGTTTGCTTTACGCGCAACGGGGTGAGTAGTATAATAAATGGTCGTGCTTTAAGGATTATCCATATATGGCATACAGACTTCATTGCTTCAGTGATTTTTGTAAAAAACATAATTTATGGTAAAGATGGCGATGGGGCAGGTTGGCCCAGTGAAGACGGGGCACGATGGCCAGCCGAGACAAACTGTCACGTCCTATAGGAACTGTACTTCTTTAAAATCAATGAAATGTTTGTTACTTTTAATTATAACCACGTTTATAATTCTTCGAGTTTATTAAGTTATTAACATAATTGTCGAAGTTAAACATACTTTTATACGTTTTATAGATCTGAGAAGTCCTAGTTTTCAAAACATGAGTTACGGCTCTCGTTTAAGCCTTTGTTTTATTTGTAGTATAATGAAAATGATCCGAAATTATAAAAGAATGAAAGGGGAATGATTTCTGAAGATACAATGCTAAGAGCAGTTTCTTTGGTATTCCATGGAAATCGTACTGGAGGTACTGTGTTAAGTACAGATAAACCTCATGTCAGTCTGCACAGGTAATTGAAACTGAGGAAACAGAAACTGAATTTCAGCCCTTCCCATTGGATCAAAGCAGTAAAAAGAAGTACTGAAGAAAAATTAGATGACAGGCTAGAAAAGCCCTTTCTCACAAAGGAAAGATGGTGATAATGATGACGGTGAGGAAGAGTCACAGTGCCCTTTTGAAACAGTCAACTGGAGAACTGCCGGCCGCGGTGGCCGAGGGGACTGAGGCGCTTCAGTCACGGTCTGCACGGCTACTGCGGTCGGGGGTTCGAATCCCCCCTCGGGAATGGATATTTGTGCCGTCCTTAGTCTTAGTTAGTTCATAAGTAGTTTGTAAGTTTAGGGACTGATGACCCCGTAGTTAAGTCCCATAGACTTTACAAACATTTGAACTGGAGAACTAGAATTCAGTTCACGAATTGTAAGCGTTGGGCTCATCAGAGATGCGTGAAAAATGAAATCCGTGGACTATTTTATGAGTGTTAAAACTGTCCTGATCCTATGGATCTGATTAAAGTTGACTGGTTTGTATTAAGACACTATAAATCGAAATAAGTTTAACCTGTTCTGTTGTCATAGTCCTCAATTTTCACCGTTTAACTCAATGTTTTACTTGATATTATGTACATTAAAGTATATTTCTTGATAACAGTTTTATTTTGATTTCCTTGTTAGACTTACCAAAAGACTACATGGGTCAACTTGCCGCAGCCTCTGGGCCAATTTACCCAGAGGTAAGGGCAGATTGGCTTACTTGACATCCGCACAGTAATTAATTTTTTTCTGATACTTCATCTGATATGTTCAAGCTTAATAACTGCCATCCAGATTCAGTAAAGACCTATCTAATATTTAACAATAATTTCATAAATTTAAGTATATCAAATAAATTAAAATTAACATAAATTTAAAAAATATGGCCAACATGCCCCGGTATCCCCTACCTCCCGAACAATATGTCTTACGGTAATATAATTGTCAGATACGTAGATTGCTTACAACATATGCTGCGATGAAAGTTGGTAGTAAATATTTAATAAGTTAGAACTTCATACGTGACGGGGTTGATTTTTCATGCATCCCCTTGATTATAATGTCATATTTCCTTATCTTTGTGTCGTAATATCGTATATATACATACTTTTATCCACTTTGAAAATGTGATATACATTAATTAAGGCAGCAACCATTTACAGGGACGTACATTTTATTGTCGATGGTTTCGGACGGTTATCGCCTTTCGTCAAGTACGTAATTCTGTCACTATGCCATTTCCAGATGGAATATATAGCACACAATGATAAAGCTGAAGAAGGGCAATAATTGCCCGAAACCCGTCGACTGAAATACGCGACCATGCAACTGGTTGTTGCCTTATTATAATGTGTGTGTTTTGTTCTTGGGTTTCTTAGTATATGTAGTTTGTAAGCCTAGGGACTGATGACCTCAGTGGTTAAGTCCCATGGATTTACAAACATTTGAACATTTTTGTGCATACTGTTTGCAAAATACATCAAGCAGACAATTACTAGTGTACGGATAAATAGTCGAAAACTCATGTCATGAGGGTAGATATTCATTAAACTTAAGTTTTATGACCTCATATGTCATGAACTATTAGCCAAACATTTTTGTAAATCTGTGGGACTTAACATCTTTGGTTATTAGTCCCTAGGCTTACAAACTTCTTAAACTAAGTTAAACTAACCTAAAGACAACACACACACACACACACCCATGCCAGCCGCGGCGGATTAGCTGTGTGCACTGGGACTCCGTGCTGCCGTGCGCGTGGCCGTTCGTCGTCGGGGATTCGAGCCCGTTTCTGGAATGGGTGTTTATGTTGTCCTTAGGTTAGTTTAACTAGTTTGTAAGCTACGGACTAATGACCAAACAGATGAGTCCGACAGATTTACAAACATTTGAACATTTTCAACATATATGCCGGAGGGACTCAAACCTCCCACGGCGAGCAGCAACGCGCCTTAGAACGCTCTCCACCGCGGCAACTTTTAGCCGTACTATAATTTAGAACGTACATTCAATGGTATATTTGCATACAGTGTGTAACGTTTCGTTGCATTAAATTGTTATGTCATACCGAACGCGGTATTTTTACTCGATGAACAACGGAGAAGTAGTAAGTGATAAACTTCTTTCCTTTTACCATTTTTCTGGGGTTGTCAGCGATAAGAAGTTTCTTAAAGGTTTGAAGATAGGTGCACAGTTTGTTGCACCCCGCTAAGTATTCTCATTGGCAGTCTCCTTATTGACGTAGCGCATAATGCGCAGCTTTTAGCGACTCTTATCACGTCGAAATATACCCTACATTATACGTTACAGATAGTTCTTTCCTCTACAAGTGTTGTTGCCTGGCGGTAAAGATTGTGGATACCAACATTAATTGTGTCCCTTGTTTTAGTTGTGATACAGAACATTGTTGCAGGAATTTCCAGTTTTACATGCAGTTCGTTTTTTATTTTATATCTCCTGCTTTATGTACTGTAAGTGGTTATTGCACCTATAACGATTGTTGTTTGGCAGTAACTAACATGTGTACCACGTGTGTACCACTTATCTATATTTGCATAATATTTATAGATTGCATATAGATGCTAAGAGAGAGTGTTTCTGGAACTTTCTAGCACCCCAACTTTGCCACATTGGTTCATTTATTTCAGAATCTTTTGTCACCGATTAGTTCGAAATTTCGCTGAACAACGTGTTTGTCACAGCTACCAAAGTAAATAAAATTTTCAAAGGCAAATATATTGGATACAAATATTAGAAGAAAATATTTCTAATCTTAAACAGCAACCATCCACAACCATGGTATGAAAACAGCTTGTTTATTTAAATCAAGACTGGTTTCAGATGGTTGACATGCTTTCCAACTGTGTTGTTGTGGTCTTCAGCCGGCAGACTGGTTTGATGGATCTCTCCACGCTTTCCTGTCCTGTGCAAGTGTCTTCATCTGAGAATACGTTCGGCAACCTACATCCTTTTGAATTCCCCTACTATATTCGTTCCCGGTCTGCCTCTACGATTTTTACCCCACACACTTCCTTCTATTGCTATGTTGACAATTCGTTGATGTCTCAGAATGTGTCCAACTAATCTAGCCCTTCTCTTAGTCAGGATATGCAGAAAGTCCTTTTCTCCCCGATTCGGTTAAGCACCTCCTCATTAGTTATGTGATCTACCCATCTAATTTTCACCATTCGTCTGCAGCACCACATTTCAAAAGCTTCTACCATCCTTTTAACTGAACTACTAATCATCCACGTTTCACTCCCATACAATGCTACGCTCCAGACAAATGCTTTCAGAAAGGACTTCCTAACATTTAAATTAATATTGGATGTTAGCAAGTTTCGCTTCTTTAGAAACGCTTTTCTCCCCATAGCCATTCTGCATTTTATATCTTCTTTACTTCGACCATCAGAAGTTATCTTGCTACCCAAATAACAAAATTCATCAACTACTTTTATCGTCTCATTACCTAATCTAATTCCTTCAGCATCGCCCGATTTTCTGACATTAAATTACATTACCTACGTTTTACTCCTGTTAATGTTCATCTTATGTCTTTCTTTCACGACACTGTCCATTCCATTCAATTGCTCTTCCAGATCCTTTGCAATCTCTGACAAAATTACTATGTCATCAGCAAAACGCAAACTTTTTATTTCTTCTCCCTGAACTTTAATTCTCTCTCTAAATTTCTCCTTTCATTCCTTCACTGCTTGCTCAATGTACAGAATAAACAACATTGGGGAAAGGCTACAATCCTGTCTTACTCCCATCCCAACCTCTGCGTTCCTTTCTTGCCCTTCGACTCTAATAACCTCGGTCTGGTTTTCGTATAGGTTGAATATAACACTTTGCTCCCTATATTTTACCCCTGATACCTTCAGAATTTGGAAGAGTGTATTCCAGTCGACACTGTCAAAAGCTTTCTCCAAATCGACAAACGCTAAAAACGTAGGTTTCCCTTTCCTCATCCTATCCAGCTATCGCCTCGTTTTATCTTTTAGTTTCAATGCCTATAACAAATTTCAGACAAGGCCCTATTACGAAAGGATGTGAACCACTTGAAGTTTGATTTTTGAAAAATATCCTAAATCAATCATTATGTAGATAAATAAACATTTTATACCAGTTTCAATCATAAACATTGTAATACCATAGCTTCAGTTCTCACAATATTAGTTTTTGACAATTTTACTGTATTGAGAGATATATATCCAAGTAAAGAGATGTTTTCAAACTATGTTAGACGAAAGACGAAAGATAGGAGGGAACAATCTGAAGTACTTTATACTAAATTTTGCTACAGATATACAGTGTGAATACCTACCCAAGGCGTGCAGTGTGTACACAAAACGTGGAAGGGCCTTACCGTATTTCCTGCAAAGAAATGCTGCCAACCACGACGACTGCTGCTATTTAACAGAGCGCCCTTCCATTGCTCACAGCTATTTGAAACCTCCCTTACGTGAGAAACTTTTAATTTCATTTCATCACAGGACGATGTTTAACCCTTACGGAAATCCTGCCTGAGCAGTAATTATTCTTCAATTCGTCGATTCCTTTCTTTGTCTGTTTTCTGTTACTTAAAAGCACGCCACAACTTACCTTTGCTCAGGGCTGTCACTTAAGCTGTAATTAAAATCCTTACAAATTTTTAACATCTTCAGCTGCTTTCTGGACCATTAAATTACTAATAAAAGTATAGGCCCGTCATTATCTGCAGCTATCGATTGACATTCCTTACGGCTTCATCATCCATTACACATTTCGACGGTATCGGACTAGAAATACACAGATTCAAAAAAAATTTTAACTGTTAATTATACTGGGCTTAGTATTCTTAGCACAAAGCATTATTTTCCCTGAAATTGTTTCATTATGATAACAAATCTAAATTTTTAAATGCTATAGCTATAAAAGTCTAAAACTGACATGTGTATTAACATTAAATCAATGAGCGTTACTTTAGGTCATTCTGGTACAATCAACAACACCGTCATTCTCTAACCGTAACTACCCCTCTCTTTCTGTCCCTCCCTCCCTTTCGTTCGTAGATGTTGTGTGCGAAAAATAACCGTAGGTAAACCTAATACACCTTATGAATTTGTATGTCACTAGAATTCGTGAAGCACATCCTGAACGGCCTCACGATTTCTAAACGATTCCTTGGCTAAACGGGTCGGTAGTTTGTGTCTTCTCTACATCTACATGGGATACCCTGCAAATCACACATAACTGCCTGGCAGGGGGTTCATCGAACCACCTTTATACTATTTATCTCTCATTCCATTCTCGAATAGCGCGCGGGAAGAATGAACACCTGAATCTCTCTGTTCGAGCTCTGATTTCTCGTATTTTATTCTGATGATCATTTCTACCTATGTAAGTCGGAGTCAACAATATATTTTCTCATTCGGAGCAGAATGTTGGCGATTGGAGTTTCGTAAGTAGCCCACGCCGCAGCGATAAGCGCCGTTTTTGTAATGATTCCCATTCCAGATCCTCTATCATTGCCGTAACGCTGTCTCTCCTATACTGTGACAATACAAAACGAGCTGCCCTTCATTGGACTCTTTCGATGTCCTCCATCAAACCCACCTGATAAGGATCCCACACTGGAGAGCAATACTCCAAAAATAGACTGTCAAGCGTAGTGTATGCAGTTTCTTTTGTAGTTCTGTTGCATCTTTTAAGGGTTCTGTCAATAAAACGCAGTCTGTGGTTCGTCTTTCCCACGACATTATCTACGTTTTCTTTCCAGTTTAAGCCTGAAGTAATAGTAAATCCTAGGTATTTTGTGGAGTTTACGGCCTACACGTTTGACTGATTTATCTTGTAAACAAAGTTTAACGGATTTCTTTTCCTACTCATGTAGCCGACTTCACACTTTTCATTATTTGGAGTTAATTGCCAATTTTTACACCGTAGTAATGTCTTATTCAGATCGTTCTGTAGTTGGTTTTGATCTTCAGATGATTTTACTAGACGGTAAATGGTGTCATCTGCAAACAACCTAAGAGAGCTACTTAGATTTTCTCCCAAATCGTTTATGTAAATAAGGAACAGCAGAGGACCAATAAAACTACCCAGTGGAACGCCCGATATCACCCCTGTTTTATTCGATGCCTTACCATGGATTATTGCAAACTGTGTCCTCTCTGAGAGGAAATCACCTATCCAGATGCAAATTTGGGGCGATGTACCACAAACACGCCATTTGATTAAAAGCCATTTGCGAGGTACAGAGTCAAAAGCCTTCTGGAAATCAATAAATACGGAATCGATTTTCGAACCATTGTCGATAGCAGTCATCACTTCGTGTGAGTAAAGAGCTAGAAGTATTTTCTAAATCCTATTTGACTTTGGGTCAATAGATCATTCTATCCGAGATAATTCATAATATTTGAATACAGGATATGTTCCAAAACCCTGCTGCAAATTGACGTCAATGGAAAAGGACTGTAGTTTAGAGGATTACTCCTACTGCCTTTCTTGAATATAGGTGTGACCTGTGCAACTTTCCAATCTTTTGGTGCAGATCCTTCTTTGACAGAGTGGTTGTATATGGCTGTTAAATAAGGAGCTATCGCTTCATCATACATGAATTCGGTGTCGTGATGATCTCTGATAGGTGAGAAACGTTAAGCATTCGGCCCAACACGGTGTTTGTATGCCATATCTTTCAATGACCTCCGTTTAGAGTGTTCTTACGGTCTGAGGCGCCTTTCCACGGATTGCGAAGCCGCTCCCCGTTGGAGGTTCGAGGCCTCTCGTGGGCATGGATGTGTATTGTTCTCGTCATAAGTTGCTTTAAGTAGTTTGCAAGGTTAGCGGAAATTCATCCCTTAGGTTTACAGACAATTGAACATTTTTATGGGCCAACAATATTGTTTATCAAGATTGTTAGACATTTCACTGTAGAAAGTGCATAATCATCATCAGGTTTACCGTTATATTATCACGTATTCTGTATGTCCATTTTCGATTGCTTCCCTCTTACTTTTGCTGTATGTGCCACTATCTGACTCTCCTTTTCCCTTAGACGTAGCTCTCGAAGACTAGTTTTCCAATCCGCTTTTTTTCCCTCATCAGAGTCGCAAGCTAATCCCAAAGGACGTGATCAAAGTCGTCTTCCAGGTTTATACAGTTCCCTTCCCATTTCCTTAAGTCTCTCCCAAAATCGGCTCGGACCCAATTTTGTGCCGTTATTCCGTACGAAACAAAATTTCTCTTCAGCCCAATTCTCTTACATTACCGTTTCGAGTCTTTTATTAATGACTGGCTGTTACCCTTGACCGCTCTCGCATACGATTAGATTTTTTATGACGAGTAATGATAAATAAATATGCTATAGCTGTCTCGGTATGTTGGATTGTACATAAGAATCTGTGTGTGAATTCTCGTAAATGTTAGTAGTGCTGTTACATATTGCAGTTGAAGAGTGACTGTATCGTTTTGTATATCTCTGACACAATATCTCTGGCTCCGCGAGGGCTATCTTTGGCTCGGAGGAGCTCACGTTTGAACAGTGGTGTGTTGCGGCAGGTTTTAAGTGCTTCGGACAGAGGAAAGACTCTAGGAAGCTGTCGTGGTAGCTAAACGAGCATTATGGAAATAATTTTTGCTAATTTTATGATGGAAGATATTGAGCCGTATTATATATATAGCGAAGACTAGAGGTAAGCTAATTACAATTTCATGCTGTTGTAATCCAATCAGTATAATCCATGTTTGACCATCAAACAATTAAATAAAAAAATATTGTTAACGAACTACGTAACACTCCCAAAGAAATAATGTTATTCTCTAGTAATTTTGTTATTTTGAAATGAGGAGCCAAATGCGGATTGTTGTTATTATCTATTGCAACATGTTAATGGACAGTTTTGTAATATGATGAAGAGTGGATTGTAAAATTCATTGTACTTAACTTCATCTCTTGTGACACAATCTATCAATTAGATAAATACTTGAAACTTACCTAGATTGTCGACTTGATCATTTTTCCCAGAAAACAGCCCCAGTAATTTATTGACCTTTTTTTTTTTTTTTTTTTTTTTTTTTTTAAAAAAATCGGTATGAACATAGATTGTACTATCAGTAGTTAGTAGAGAAATCGCATTGTACATAGCGAATCATGTTGCTAGTTTTCTTTTGCAGTGATTTTGAGAGCAGATGTGCAGCTGTGGTAAAACAAAGGTTTGTGTTAATTGTCAAGGAAATGACTTCAGGAGTCATCAAAGCATTTACATATTTTGTTCAACGGTCATGTGTGAATTTGTTTGGTAATCATATCACAAAGGGTGAGGACACACTTTCTTTATGAACTTAGGTACAAATCAGAAGTGGTTTTATTACGTAGGTTTGCTTTCCAGGTAGCGTTCCGTGCTGTGCTTACACATGGGTTTAATCAGGCAGAGTTGTGCTGTGAAAAGAGGAGCAATTACTTAATCATTACAATGACTTATCTTGAGGCCTAGCAACTTTGATTCAACAGTCATTCAGGTTTTACTGTGAAGCTAAATATCGGACAGGGCAACTTTATTTTCTTTACACAGATAATTTTGATTCAGGTAAAGTACTTATAGACTGGCAACCTGAGTGACACAAACAAGTTTCAATTATATTAGTAACAACTCCCAATTTGGTCTCAAGTCTCAAGTTCAATTTTTATTATCTATTAGCAATTTTCACTAAGCAGAAGTATAGCTTCCAGGAAACAACAATAATAATACTATTTTTTAGTTAACACTTTGCACAGTCACATAATGACTTCCAGTTTATTCCCCTCACGAAAGAAGACGAAGCAAATACTCCAGAATTCGAACCAAGAACAACTGACAGCATGCATAATTTAGAAGTAGATACCTCTGGTGTGTTAGAGCGACTTAAATCGCTTATCAAAAGTAAGTCTCCCAGTCCTGATTGTATATAGGTCCCTTTCGGAGTATGCAGATGCAATAGCCCCATACCTAGTAATCATATACAGCCGCTCTCTCAGCGAACGTTCCGTACCTAAAGACTAGAAAGCTGGACAGGTCACTCCAATATAAAAGATAGGCAAGAGGAGTGAGCCGCAAAATTACAGGCCTATGTCATTGACGTTGGTTTTAAGCAGGATTTTAGAACATATACTTTCCTAGAATATTGTGAACTACCTCGAAGAGAACGACCTATTGACCCGTAGTCAGCAGGGATTCAGAAAGTATCGTTCTTAGGAAACACATCTAGCTCTTTACTCACATGATGTAAGGAGTGCTATCGACAAGGGATGTCAAATATTCCGTATTATTAGATTTCCGGAAGGATTTCGATAATGTACCTTCTAATTAAATTGTGTGCTTATGGAATATTGCCATAGTAGTGCGATTGGATTTGTGATTTTCTATCAGAAAGGACACAGTACGTTGTACTTGACGGTTAGTCATGGATTAGATTTGATATCTTGCTTTTCCCAAGGAAGTGTTGTAGGATCCCTACTGTTCCTTATTTTTATAAACGATTTAGAAGGTAATTTGAATAGCCCTCTTAGACTATTCGCGGATGATGCTGTCATTTATCGGTTAGTAAAGTCACCAGAAGATCAAAATCAACTGCAAAATGATTTAGATAGATATCGGCACGGTGCAAAAAATGGCAATTGGCTCTTAATAATGAGAAATGTGAAGTCATCCATAACCAGTAAAGGAAATCCGTTAAACTTTATTTACACGATAAATCAGTCAAAACTGCAGGCCATAAATTCAACTAAATACCTAGGTGTAGCAATTATGAAAAACTTAAATTGAAATGAACAAAATGAAAATATTGTAGGGGAAGCGAAACAAAGAGTACGTTTTGTTGGCAGAACATATAGAAGATACAATAGTTCTACTAAAGAAACTGCCTATACCATACTTGTGTGTTCTGTTTTCAAGTACTGGTTGCACATTGTGGGATCCCCACCAAGTGGTTCTGACAGACGATTTAGAGAAAGAACAGAGAAGAGCAGCTCGTTTTATATTATCGCTATATATGGTGGAGAGTATCACGGAAATGCTGTACGAGCTGGGGTGGAAATCATTAAAACAAAGTCGTTATTAGTTGCGACGAGGTATTTGCGATATTTCTTTTACCAACTTCCTCTTCCGAATGCGAACATGTTGTAACGCACCTACATTGTAAGACTTTGATCATCAAAATAAAATAGGAGAAATAAGATCGGAAACGGAAACATTTAGATCTTCATTTTTCCGGGACCTATTAGGTAATGGAACTGTAGAGAAATACTATAAAAGCGGTTCAATGAACCCTCTGCCATGCACTTCAATGTGACTTGCAGAGTATTTATGTAGATGTGACGCAAACCCGAGATGAATATTAACATAGCCTTTGTTTTAAAGCAAAGATATGCAAATGACTTCAGCATATTAAATCGATTAATAAAATGATACACAACATTGCATAAATTTGTTTTCTACAGAATTATAGCTTAAGTTTCTAAAACAAAAAATGCTCAAGGCTGAATGACAAAATTAAGAGAAAATTATATTACATACTCCTTTCAAACAGGAACCGTTAAAGGAACGCTCGTCCAACGTCATCGGGTAACATAAGCAAGACATGACCGTTATCTCCGGTTAACGGCCAGTTGAGACAGCAGGCTGGATGAAGCAGCTGTGCTGCGCCCTCGAGACAGCGACCGGACGCGCAGTATCAACACTAACAGAAATCGACTTCGGGAATGTGGTTTAAATAAATGTTTGTATAGTCTATGGGACTTAACTACGGGGTCATCAGTCCCTAAACTTACAAACTACTTATGAACTACTTACGAACTAGGACGGCACAAATATCCATGCCCGAGGGGGGATTCGAACCCCCGACCGAAGTGGCCGTGCAGACCGTGACTGGAGCGCCTTAGTCCCCTCGGCCACCGCGGCCGGCGGGAATGTGGTGTCTTCGCACGGAGGCCTATGGTGTGCGTCCCATTAAAACCGCGACACCGTTCACCCCGCAGGATCTGGACGGAGGAACGTCAGGATTGGAGTGGTAAAGAATGGCGCCGGGTTCAGTTCACAGAAAAAAAATGATTTTGTGTTTAGCCGGACAATCGACGTTCTCTCACCTGGACAGCATGTTCGGAATCGGTTAATCTTATTTTTGTGCCGGAAACATCACTTTACCATGGTGGTGGGCGAATGGTTTGGCAGGTGTCAATGACGGACGTCTGTCATTCAGAATAACGCTTTGACTGCTCAGAGGTATAGAGACGAGATCCTTGGACATTATATTCTTCCCTACGCTGATGCCATAGAAGACGGGTTCCTTCTGCTGTACTATAACGCTCGCTCCCAACGAGGTGCACATACTTGAAGCCGAGGGAATTGAACGAATGGAGCGTTCAGCTTCACAGTTAAGCCCGATTGAGCTGGCCTGGGATGCAGTTGGCAGGCACACTGCTCAGCACATTGGTTGTATAGCTGGATATTGCAGCCGGCCGCGGTGGCCGCGGGGACTGAGGCGCTTCAGTCACGGTCTACACGGCCACTACGGTCGGGGGTTTGAATCCCCCCTCGGGCATGGGTATTTGTGCCGTCCTTAGTATAAGGTAGTTGATAAGCAGTTTGTAATTTTAGGGACTGATGACCCCGTAGTTAAGCTTAACAAACATCTGAACATTTGGATATTGCAGTCATGGCAAACTGGCCAAATATCCCTCATACTGTCCATGCCACGTAAGCTTACAACTGTATTGAGGTTCCGAGGTGATGAGAAACCGTGTCAGAGGTCAACGAGAATGACTTTCTTACTATTATGGTAGCCCCAAGCAGCCGCGCTCTACGTAAACGCCATTTAAACATCTCGTAAACAGTTGTGACAACAAAGTATCGTACTGCATCACACTGCAAAACACGTTACCATATGAATATTGCGTGGGATATCTCAACTGATTCCCTAATGCAATGAAGGCTTTCACGAGCGGATGTCATAGTTGCTGGTAGAACTTCGGGTTTTAAGGATAAACGACCTACTCTTTCTGCTTGTGGCGTTTATTTACATGTGGTAAAGTTTATATTGGAACCACAAAAAGAAGTAAAGAAACTAGGCTGAAGGAACACAAAAATCTTTGCCGACTAGGAAAAACAGAGAAATCGGCTGTGGGAGAGCATGCTCTTCAATCTGGAAGTCATATAGTGAGGTTTTCCATAACATCAGTTTTATCTACAATGACGAAATATTATCCACGACGATACTGGAAAGCTATTGAAATATACAAAGATAAGGACAATTTTAACAGGAAAGAAGAAGCTATGAAACTTAGCGACGTATGGACAGTAGCTTTGAAAGATCGACAGGTTCTACCTCTGACCGATTGCAATCGATAGTGATGTTTTATCTCTGAAAAGGATTATGTCTGCTGATAACGTGACAGCTTGGCCACGCCTACTTTTCACAGCATATATGGCGCTCTCAGACACCCGACTCATCAGACGGAAAGACTCTACGGAAATAAGAAGACTTCTGAAGATGTCCGGCGCAGCTCTGGACGAAACGTTAGGAGAAACTGAAAAGTTTTATGGACCTCGACCTTATAACCCGCAAGTACTTCCAGCAACTGATTCCCTAATTGTTTTGAACAGTTAGTCGTTTTGTCTGATCCTTCTGTGTTTCAGTTCTATTCTTATACAATCTCTATTTACTTCCTGGAATACATTGATTCAGACCACGGCCTGCAGCTCTCTATTAAGTCATAAATGGGATGTGATCCCACCCCAGAATGATGTGCACTGTCACAATTGGTAGCAAGGACACTCGACTAACATTAGGCAAAAAGGACACTTACTAACTTTGCTTATCTGAACAATGTTGCTACTTACATTTTTATCAGTCCTCTTGCACGTCAGAGCAGAGAATTGGGTATCACCAGTCGTTGAAGTTACTATTGTCATTGAACTATACAAAGTACTAGATGTAGCCACGGCGTAGCTCGGGTGTTTCTTTATTCTACACTCTCATAGTCCACCTTCCCTTCCCTCCTTTCTCTGCATCCATCTCTTTCTCTACCCTCTCTCGGGAACGATCTTTGCAAGGTACCCTCTGCATTTAAGTTAAATCTATAATGGCGCGACCTAAGTATTTAGGGATCCATTTTTATATTCCAAGTTACCCTCCCCCGTGTACCGTATGAAAATTTAGGTAGATGGTGATCTTCCTCTTGTTTTGAAGGTCAAGCGTGAAAATTTCGTGAAGATTGGAATGAAACCGTAGATTTCGTCAGCCTTTAGGAAAGGTATTCTTCGCCATGAACCTTAATTTTCCCCTATCGCATAATACTTAGTTATAAACTAAATACTCTCAAAATTTTACTTTTATAGGTGCAGTAGTTTGAGAGATTTTGTGCTTAGTCAGTGAGTGCGTTATGTGTCATACAAAAACATTATTTACCAGGTTCGTAGAGTGAAATGTTAGGAAGCTGCCTGCGAAATGTACTGTAACTAGAGTTCGGCTATAGGCGTAGTAAATTACAACCTCATGCTTCTTAGGGCGAATTTTCAAGTATTTCATTGTCTTTGACGTCATAGCACCTCAGCTATATGTCGTAATACGATATTATTTCGAAGGTATATGTAAAATGTCTGCAATATACGTCGCGAATATAGATAGTACGAAAGACACAATAAATCAAAACGTCATACGTATTAAGACGGTTTTTCATGAACCTAATTGTTCATGACTCCATATCTCATGAACTTTGTGTCGTACTACAACAAAATTTCGAACGTACGGTCAATGGTATGTGTGTATACTGCCTGTAACATTTCTCGCGAATACAATTTATTAGTAGTTTACGAGTAATAAATTGTAACGTCATACCAAATGCCGTAATTTTACTGCATGAACGCCGAAAAAGTAATAAGCGACAAACTTTTTTTCTTTCATCATTTTCGTGGGGTTGTCAGCGAGAATAAGTTTCCTAAAGGTTTGAAATTATGTTAAAAGCTTTTTGCAAGTCGCTAAGTGTTCTCCTCAAATAGTGGACACTATCACGTGCCGCAAGACGGTGAAGTTATCATTGTTTCTGACCTCATATCACCTGCAATGTCGGCCTTATCACAAAATCCTTTCTTAGCTGACGTCTTCCACCTACAAACTTAATTCCCGCCAAATTTCTGCTTCATAGGTGAAGTAGTTTTCGAGATTTAGTAGTGAGTGAGTGAGTGAGTAACTGAATGAGTGTCCTTTCGCTTTTATATAAATAGAGATAACAAGATAGAATTGTTCCATCATATAAAGAGGAGGAAACTGCTTGAAGATCTGTTCTACGTCCAAACTCAACTCACTATCGAATACAGCATACATGAGGTGAAAATTACAATGTTTCCCGACAGTGGTGCCAACACAAGTAATACCAACGGTTATGTTCGAGCCTCAAAAGTTCCTATGTTTCATGGAACAGCACGGAAATTGATGGGCCGTTAGAGCAGACATAGTGTGTGTTTTATAAAGTAAAGTTTTTCAAACATACTAAGTGTTTACGGTGGCTTTCAGCGACATTTACACTTCTGGCTACAACAGAATGCAACCCTAAAAGCGCTACCGAGGAAGATGTTCAAAAATGTTCAAATGTTTGTATAGCTTATGGGACTTAACTACGGGGTCATCAGTCCCTAAACTTACAAACTACTTATGAACTAGCTTATAAACTACCTAAGGACGGCACAAATATCTGTACCCGACGGGGGATTCGAAACCCCGACCGTAGTGGCCGTGCAGACCGTGACTGGAGCGCCTCCGTCCCCTCACCCACCGCGGCCGGCACCGAGAAAGAAATTTCATCTATAGCGATTGCATATTATCGCTCAGCGAAATCGGAGATCGTGGCAAATGAAAAAGAACAGCTATGATGCAGACCTGTAGTCGCTGCACGCAGGAACGCCTTCCTCATTGTACCGCTACACGTGATGCCAGGAATACTGGGCACATGACACAGACAGGTCGTTGATGCCACATCACAGACCTGATCAACAGATTCCGTGTGTGACGTATTAAGTAGTACCTGTGCGTCCCATTCGACGCTCTTGACAGCAAAGTGGTCTTTCCGCAAGGCATCCATCCCAGCGCAGTTAACGCCACAGGCGTTTTCGCTGGCAAGGGTACAATGACGGACATGGACAATCAAACTGGACGAATGACTTTTACCGACGAATCCCGATTCAGTCTGCGCCACCACGAGAGTCAGAGCAAGGAACGGTGTAACGTCCCTTCGACAGCGTTGTTTTGCAGAAAATCCATAGAAATTCTGGTCATATTGTAAGTTAACCACCCTCCGCTTCCTACCAGTTGCCGCCTTGCTCAGTGATTATTTTCGGTCTTAAATGCAGATGTTATTGCCCTGATAAAATTGCATTGCAACGGATAACGACTTTTTTTTACACACAAAAGACTGCAGCAACTGATAGCATACCGGTGGCAGTTCCCTTACTAGTTGAAATTCCCCCATTTAATCATTAAGCAAAATTGGGACTCAGAATTTAATAAAAACAACTAGAGACGAAATGTATACTATTTACACAAGTTTATTAAATTCACTGTATATCTCCCTATCATCCTCTTAAAGCCAAAATACAAAATATTCATTCACTAAATGTATCACCAATGGATTGAGACAAGGATGTAACCTTACATTCATACCGTACATTCTTTACTCTCTCATACTGCACCCACGTAGCTATGCACAACATTCCCATTAGACAAAATCACTTCCCCGCTGAAATAGAGACAGAATTAACAACCAACACAGTTCCTCATACTTTACCACGGAGGCCACCATACTCACATCCTTCCTCTTTTCAAGTACTGGTTGCACATTGTGGGATCCCCACCAAGTGGTTCTGACAGACGATTTAGAGAAAGAACAGAGAAGAGCAGCTCGTTTTATATTATCGCTATATATGGTGGAGAGTATCACGGAAATGCTGTACGAGCTGGGGTGGAAATCATTAAAACAAAGTCGTTATTAGTTGCGACGAGGTATTTGCGATATTTCTTTTACCAACTTCCTCTTCCGAATGCGAACATGTTGTAACGCACCTACATTGTAAGACTTTGATCATCAAAATAAAATAGGAGAAATAAGATCGGAAACGGAAACATTTAGATCTTCATTTTTCCGGGACCTATTAGGTAATGGAACTGTAGAGAAATACTATAAAAGCGGTTCAATGAACCCTCTGCCATGCACTTCAATGTGACTTGCAGAGTATTTATGTAGATGTGACGCAAACCCGAGATGAATATTAACATAGCCTTTGTTTTAAAGCAAAGATATGCAAATGACTTCAGCATATTAAATCGATTAATAAAATGATACACAACATTGCATAAATTTGTTTTCTACAGAATTATAGCTTAAGTTTCTAAAACAAAAAATGCTCAAGGCTGAATGACAAAATTAAGAGAAAATTATATTACATACTCCTTTCAAACAGGAACCGTTAAAGGAACGCTCGTCCAACGTCATCGGGTAACATAAGCAAGAGATGACCGTTATCTCCGGTTAACGGCCAGTTGAGACAGCAGGCTGGATGAAGCAGCTGTGCTGCGCCCTCGAGACAGCGACCGGACGCGCAGTATCAACACTAACAGAAATCGACTTCGGGAATGTGGTTTAAATAAATGTTTGTATAGTCTATGGGACTTAACTACGGGGTCATCAGTCCCTAAACTTACAAACTACTTATGAACTACTTACGAACTAGGACGGCACAAATATCCATGCCCGAGGGGGGATTCGAACCCCCGACCGAAGTGGCCGTGCAGACCATGACTGGAGCGCCTTAGTCCCCTCGGCCACCGCGGCCGGCGGGAATGTGGTGTCTTCGCACGGAGGCCTATGGTGTGCGTCCCATTAAAACCGCGACACCGTTCACCCCGCAGGATCTGGACGGAGGAACGTCAGGATTGGAGTGGTAAAGAATGGCGCCGGGTTCAGTTCACAGAAAAAAAATGATTTTGTGTTTAGCCGGACAATCGACGTTCTCTCACCTGGACAGCATGTTCGGAATCGGTTAATCTTATTTTTGTGCCGGAAACATCACTTTACCATGGTGGTGGGCGAATGGTTTGGCAGGTGTCAATGACGGACGTCTGTCATTCAGAATAACGCTTTGACTGCTCAGAGGTATAGAGACGAGATCCTTGGACATTATATTCTTCCCTACGCTGATGCCATAGAAGACGGGTTCCTTCTGCTGTACTATAACGCTCGCTCCCAACGAGGTGCACATACTTGAAGCCGAGGGAATTGAACGAATGGAGCGTTCAGCTTCACAGTTAAGCCCGATTGAGCTGGCCTGGGATGCAGTTGGCAGGCACACTGCTCAGCACATTGGTTGTATAGCTGGATATTGCAGCCGGCCGCGGTGGCCGCGGGGACTGAGGCGCTTCAGTCACGGTCTGCACGGCCACTACGGTCGGGGGTTTGAATCCCCCCTCGGGCATGGGTATTTGTGCCGTCCTTAGTATAAGGTAGTTGATAAGCAGTTTGTAATTTTAGGGACTGATGACCCCGTAGTTAAGCTTAACAAACATCTGAACATTTGGATATTGCAGTCATGGCAAACTGGCCAAATATCCCTCATACTGTCCATGCCACGTAAGCTTACAACTGTATTGAGGTTCCGAGGTGATGAGAAACCGTGTCAGAGGTCAACGAGAATGACTTTCTTACTATTATGGTAGCCCCAAGCAGCCGCGCTCTACGTAAACGCCATTTAAACATCTCGTAAACAGTTGTGACAACAAAGTATCGTACTGCATCACACTGCAAAACACGTTACCATATGAATATTGCGTGGGATATCTCAACTGATTCCCTAATGCAATGAAGGCTTTCACGAGCGGATGTCATAGTTGCTGGTAGAACTTCGGGTTTTAAGGATAAACGACCTACTCTTTCTGCTTGTGGCGTTTATTTACATGTGGTAAAGTTTATATTGGAACCACAAAAAGAAGTAAAGAAACTAGGCTGAAGGAACACAAAAATCTTTGCCGACTAGGAAAAACAGAGAAATCGGCTGTGGGAGAGCATGCTCTTCAATCTGGAAGTCATATAGTGAGGTTTTCCATAACATCAGTTTTATCTACAATGACGAAATATTATCCACGACGATACTGGAAAGCTATTGAAATATACAAAGATAAGGACAATTTTAACAGGAAAGAAGAAGCTATGAAACTTAGCGACGTATGGACAGTAGCTTTGAAAGATCGACAGGTTCTATCTCTGACCGATTGCAATCGATAGTGATGTTTTATCTCTGAAAAGGATTATGTCTGCTGATAACGTGACAGCTTGGCCACGCCTACTTTTCACAGCATATATGGCGCTCTCAGACACCCGACTCATCAGACGGAAAGACTCTACGGAAATAAGAAGACTTCTGAAGATGTCCGGCGCAGCTCTGGACGAAACGTTAGGAGAAACTGAAAAGTTTTATGGACCTCGACCTTATAACCCGCAAGTACTTCCAGCAACTGATTCCCTAATTGTTTTGAACAGTTAGTCGTTTTGTCTGATCCTTCTGTGTTTCAGTTCTATTCTTATACAATCTCTATTTACTTCCTGGAATACATTGATTCAGACCACGGCCTGCAGCTCTCTATTAAGTCATAAATGGGATGTGATCCCACCCCAGAATGATGTGCACTGTCACAATTGGTAGCAAGGACACTCGACTAACATTAGGCAAAAAGGACACTTACTAACTTTGCTTATCTGAACAATGTTGCTACTTACATTTTTATCAGTCCTCTTGCACGTCAGAGCAGAGAATTGGGTATCACCAGTCGTTGAAGTTACTATTGTCATTGAACTATACAAAGTACTAGATGTAGCCACGGCGTAGCTCGGGTGTTTCTTTATTCTACACTCTCATAGTCCACCTTCCCTTCCCTCCTTTCTCTGCATCCATCTCTTTCTCTACCCTCTCTCGGGAACGATCTTTGCAAGGTACCCTCTGCATTTAAGTTAAATCTATAATGGCGCGACCTAAGTATTTAGGGATCCATTTTTATATTCCAAGTTACCCTCCCCCGTGTACCGTATGAAAATTTAGGTAGATGGTGATCTTCCTCTTGTTTTGAAGGTCAAGCGTGAAAATTTCGTGAAGATTGGAATGAAACCGTAGATTTCGTCAGCCTTTAGGAAAGGTATTCTTCGCCATGAACCTTAATTTTCCCCTATCGCATAATACTTAGTTATAAACTAAATACTCTCAAAATTTTACTTTTATAGGTGCAGTAGTTTGAGAGATTTTGTGCTTAGTCAGTGAGTGCGTTATGTGTCATACAAAAACATTATTTACCAGGTTCGTAGAGTGAAATGTTAGGAAGCTGCCTGCGAAATGTACTGTAACTAGAGTTCGGCTATAGGCGTAGTAAATTACAACCTCATGCTTCTTAGGGCGAATTTTCAAGTATTTCATTGTCTTTGACGTCATAGCACCTCAGCTATATGTCGTAATACGATATTATTTCGAAGGTATATGTAAAATGTCTGCAATATACGTCGCGAATATAGATAGTACGAAAGACACAATAAATCAAAACGTCATACGTATTAAGACGGTTTTTCATGAACCTAATTGTTCATGACTCCATATCTCATGAACTTTGTGTCGTACTACAACAAAATTTCGAACGTACGGTCAATGGTATGTGTGTATACTGCCTGTAACATTTCTCGCGAATACAATTTATTAGTAGTTTACGAGTAATAAATTGTAACGTCATACCAAATGCCGTAATTTTACTGCATGAACGCCGAAAAAGTAATAAGCGACAAACTTTTTTTCTTTCATCATTTTCGTGGGGTTGTCAGCGAGAATAAGTTTCCTAAAGGTTTGAAATTATGTTAAAAGTTTTTTGCTAGTCGCTAAGTGTTCTCCTCAAATAGTGGACACTATCACGTGCCGCAAGACGGTGAAGTTATCATTGTTTCTGACCTCATATCACCTGCAATGTCGGCCTTATCACAAAATCCTTTCTTAGCTGACGTCTTCCACCTACAAACTTAATTCCCGCCAAATTTCTGCTTCATAGGTGAAGTAGTTTTCGAGATTTAGTAGTGAGTGAGTGAGTGAGTAACTGAATGAGTGTCCTTTCGCTTTTATATAAATAGAGATAACAAGATAGAATTGTTCCATCATATAAAGAGGAGGAAACTGCTTGAAGATCTGTTCTACGTCCAAACTCAACTCACTATCGAATACAGCATACATGAGGTGAAAATTACAATGTTTCCCGACAGTGGTGCCAACACAAGTAATACCAACGGTTATGTTCGAGCCTCAAAAGTTCCTATGTTTCATGGAACAGCACGGAAATTGATGGGCCGTTAGAGCAGACATAGTGTGTGTTTTATAAAGTAAAGTTTTTCAAACATACTAAGTGTTTACGGTGGCTTTCAGCGACATTTACACTTCTGGCTACAACAGAATGCAACCCTAAAAGCGCTACCGAGGAAGATGTTCAAAAATGTTCAAATGTTTGTATAGCTTATGGGACTTAACTACGGGGTCATCAGTCCCTAAACTTACAAACTACTTATGAACTAGCTTATAAACTACCTAAGGACGGCACAAATATCTGTACCCGACGGGGGATTCGAAACCCCGACCGTAGTGGCCGTGCAGACCGTGACTGGAGCGCCTCCGTCCCCTCACCCACCGCGGCCGGCACCGAGAAAGAAATTTCATCTATAGCGATTGCATATTATCGCTCAGCGAAATCGGAGATCGTGGCAAATGAAAAAGAACAGCTATGATGCAGACCTGTAGTCGCTGCACGCAGGAACGCCTTCCTCATTGTACCGCTACACGTGATGCCAGGAATACTGGGCACATGACACAGACAGGTCGTTGATGCCACATCACAGACCTGATCAACAGATTCCGTGTGTGACGTATTAAGTAGTACCTGTGCGTCCCATTCGACGCTCTTGACAGCAAAGTGGTCTTTCCGCAAGGCATCCATCCCAGCGCAGTTAACGCCACAGGCGTTTTCGCTGGCAAGGGTACAATGACGGACATGGACAATCAAACTGGACGAATGACTTTTACCGACGAATCCCGATTCAGTCTGCGCCACCACGAGAGTCAGAGCAAGGAACGGTGTAACGTCCCTTCGACAGCGTTGTTTTGCAGAAAATCCATAGAAATTCTGGTCATATTGTAAGTTAACCACCCTCCGCTTCCTACCAGTTGCCGCCTTGCTCAGTGATTATTTTCGGTCTTAAATGCAGATGTTATTGCCCTGATAAAATTGCATTGCAACGGATAACGACTTTTTTTTACACACAAAAGACTGCAGCAACTGATAGCATACCGGTGGCAGTTCCCTTACTAGTTGAAATTCCCCCATTTAATCATTAAGCAAAATTGGGACTCAGAATTTAATAAAAACAACTAGAGACGAAATGTATACTATTTACACAAGTTTATTAAATTCACTGTATATCTCCCTATCATCCTCTTAAAGCCAAAATACAAAATATTCATTCACTAAATGTATCACCAATGGATTGAGACAAGGATGTAACCTTACATTCATACCGTACATTCTTTACTCTCTCATACTGCACCCACGTAGCTATGCACAACATTCCCATTAGACAAAATCACTTCCCCGCTGAAATAGAGACAGAATTAACAACCAACACAGTTCCTCATACTTTACCACGGAGGCCACCATACATCCTTCCTCTTCGTCACCCGGAAACGTTCTCATTTCTCGTGGCCGCTCCCCGTCCTGACCGATCCCCCCGTTCCCGTTCGCGAGTAGCCGCGCCCTCATTGGCTTGTGATCTAACGGGATCTTCTGCCAACCTCCGAATTCTGAAGGAACTCGCAAGTCGCAGCCCCAAGGAAACCTCTCTGCCGCACCCCAAAACTAAAGTTGGCAAACCTACCGGGTGTTCTGCATCTCTGCCTTCCCAGCCGCGGCTTCATGCACACTTACAGACCCTCACACACACAATCACATAAGGTATTTAATGGAATGATACTACAGTATCGTTTCAATATCTGAAGTACACCAGCGGAAAAAAACAAACAGTACCTTCATTACGCAATAGCAATGGTAATACTAACGACGACAGTACTGTTAAAGCAGAATTGCTAAACACAGCAGTAAAACAACTAAGTTACTAAACAAAAACAAACCTTCCGGGCCAAATTGTATACCAACTAGAATCCTCTCAGAGTATGCTGATGCAATAGCTCCATACTTAGCTATTATATACAACCGATCACTCAGCGAAAGTTGCGTACCCAAAGGCTGGAAAGTTGCCCAGGTCACTCCAATATTCAAGAAAGGCAAGAGGAGTGATCCTCAAAATTAGAAGCCTATCTCATTGACGTCGATTTGCAGTAGGATTTTGGAACATATACTTTGTTCGAATATTATCAACTACCTCGAAGAGAAAGACCTATTAACCGATAGTCAACATGGATTCATCAAGTACCGCTTTTGCGAAACACAGATTGCCCTTTATTCACATTAAGCGATAAGTGCCATCGACAAGGGATCTCAAATCGATTCCATATATCTGTACCTGTTCCATATATCTTTTGACACTCTACCTCACAAGCGGCTTATGGAATATGGCAAATGTGCGATTGGATTCACGATTTCCTATCAGAAAGGACACAGTTCGTATTAATTGACGGTAAGTCATCGAGTAAATCAGAAGTGATATCTGGCGTTCCCCAGGGAAGCGTTATAGGTCCCCTAATCTTCCCTGTGTTTATAAACGATTCAGGAGACAATCTGAATAGCTGCCTAAGGCTGTTCGCGGATGACGCTGTCGTTTATCGGTTAGTTAAGCCAACAGGGGATCAAAAGCAAATCTATTTACACAAATTTCTAGATTGGCAATTAACACTAAATAATGAAAAGCGTGAAGTAATGCATATGACCACTAAAAGTAATCCGCTGAACTTCTATTACACGATAATTTAGTCAAATGCCTAGGTGTTACAGTTACGAACAGCTAGAACTGGAGACAACAAGCACAAGTTATGGTGGGAGAGGCGAACTATAGGTTACGTTTCATTGGCACAACGCTTCGAAGATGTAACTGCTCCACCAAAGAGATTGCCTACATCAGACTTGTGCATCCTCTCCTGGAGTACTGTTGACCCTCACCAGATGGGAATGGCGGAAGACATTGAGAAGGTTCAGAGAATGGCAGCTCGTTTTGTTTTATCATGTTACAGGGGAGAAAGTCTCACGGAAATGTTGCACGATTTGAGGTAGAAATCATTAAAAGAAAGACGTTATTCGTTGCGGCGAGATCTGTTTGCGAAATTTCAATCACCGACTTTTACTTCTGAATGTGTCCGCCTCCGTAGTCCAGTGGACAGCGTGGTGGGTTGCCACGCAGGGGGCCCGGGTTCGATTCCCGGTCGGGTAGGAGATTTTCTCCGCTCGGGGACTGGGTGTTGTGTCGTCCTCATCATCACTCCATCATCATTGACACGCAAGTCGCCGAAGTGGTGTCAGATAAAGAGACTTCCACCAGGCAGGCTGAACACGACCCCAGCTGGGGTCTAACGGTCTCAAATGCCACACGATCATCATCATCATCACTTCTGAATGTGGAAATATTTTGCCTGCACCCAGTTACATAGGGAGACATGACCATACTAATAAAATAAATCAGACGGAAAACGGAAGGATTAGGTGTTGTTTCTTCCCGCGCGCTATTAGAGAATGTAACGGTAGAGAAAGGTTATGAAAGTGGTTAATGAAGCCTCTGCCATGCACTTAAATGTGATTTGCAGAGTATCTATGTAGATGTATATTAGATCGCATCTTATGCTCGCAGTTTTGGGTAAGGATGATGAAGGAAATCTGCTTTGCCCCTGGGAAAGAACCATCCTCGCATTTGCCTGGAGTGATTAAGGGAAATCACAGAAAACTTAAATCTGTATGGTCGGAGGTGGATTTGAAGCACCGTCCAACCGAATCCGAGTCCACTGCGCCAAGCCGCTCGTCACGAGAGTCGGATTAGAGTCTGCAGACACCATAGCGAAATACTTAATCAACTGTTGCTTTACGAATCGCTGAACTGTTCCTGTAGCGTTGCGTTCCTGTAGCTTGCGTTCATATCGCTTTCCACGAATGCACTGCCCTAGCACGCACAGCTCGCGTTAGACCTGTGAATTGTTGGAGTCTATTGACCTCTCGTATTTTCGGTTCTTGCTAACGGCCACATAACAATATATTACCGCTCGACCACAAAGAGGGCGCAATATTCATTTCTTTGTTTCCCATAGAACTGCTCTGTTGCCTTCGCTTTTCTCCCGATCTCTGGCGTGTTGAATCCGTCAAGTGGATGATTGCTTAATGGCTGCAGCTACATCGGATAAACTTCATGCAAATTTGGAAGCAACGTAGAATGATATACTTCAATAATTTAGTGCCGAAGCATGTATCAGTTCATATAGGCAGCAATGGTGACAATACTGAATTGTGATTTGATCATCTTCCACACTTCATTGTCAATGATGAGTTGTTTGTAGTATTTGATACATCAAAATATATTTTGCTTTGTTATCTCTAGTTCTTTTCGGTATTTCATTTTGGATGGCGAGCATTTCATTCGCTAATCATTTTATTTCGGTGTAGATGACTCCGTACTTAAATTACAATATCACGCTGTGGTTGCAGAATATCACGTACTCGAAAAACATAAAATTTCCTAAATATCGCCATATTGCTAAGTGATAATTGATAACTTGTCGAATAGTGCGTGTTAATATTATAGTAATAATATTTATGAAATTCCAACTTGTTGGGTGGTTTCAGTACAGCTGCTCACTGTTTTTATTAATAATTTCAAAAAACAGCCAAAGTTGCACACAGCTCGTTCTTTTGATTGACGTCTGGCTTCGGGCTTACCTGAGCCCATCATCAAGTCAAACCAACTCAAAGTCATCACCAATATACAAACGATAAATCAGTTGCGTGGTTATGGTATATCGCCACAAATTTGCGACTGGAAAGAGGATTTCCTGTCAGAGAAGACACATTTTGTAGTAATCGATGGTAAAGCATCGACTAAACCAGAGTGATATCGAGCGTTCCACAGGGTAGTGTCATTGATCCTCTGCTGTTCCTTATTTACATAAACGATTTGGGAGAGAATCTAAGTAGCTCTCTTAGGTTGTTTGCAGATGACGCCGTCATTTACCGTCTAGTAAAATCATCTGAAGATCAAAACCAACTGCATAATGATCTAAATAAGATATCACTATGGTGTAAAAATTGGCAATCGATTCTAACTAATGCGAAGTGTGAAGTCGTCAACATGAGTACGAAAAGAAATCCGTTAGACTTTGTTTACAAGATAAATAAATCAAAAGTGAAGGCCGTAAACTCCACAAAATACCTAGAAATTACTATTACTTCAGACTTAAACTGGAAAGAACACGTAGATAATGTCGTGTAAAAGGCGAATCAGAGACTGCGTTTTATTGGCAGAACCCTTAAAAGATACTACAGAACTACTAAAAAAACTGCTTGTCCGTCCTTTTTTGGAGTATTGGTGCCCAGTGTGGGATCCTTATCAGGTGGATTTGACGGAGGACATCGAAAGAGTTCAAGGAAGGGCTGCTCGTTTTGTACTGTCACGATACAGAGGAGACAGCGTCACGGAAATGATAGAGGACCTGGGATGGGAATCATTACAACAACGGCAGTTATCGCTGCGGCGTGGTCTACTTACAAAAGTCCAATCACCAACATTCTCCTCCGAATGCGAAAATATATTGTTGAGTCCCACCCACATAGGTAGAAATAATCATCAGAATAAAATACGAGAAATCAGAGCTCTAACGGATTCAGGTGTTCTTTCTTCCCGGACGCTATTCGAGAGTGGAATGGGAGATGTGGTTCGATAAACCCTCTGCCAGGCACTTAAATGTGATTTGCAGAGTATCTTATGTAAATGTAGATGTAGTTGTAAATGTAGATCACATGTACTATTTTCTTATATATTCCCTTGTTTGAAACGTGTCATATTATTCCTCTTTCAACGCCGATTTTCATGGAGGAACGCCGGCCGCGGTGGCCGAGGGGATTGAGGCGCTCCAGTCACGGTCCGCACGGCCACTACGGTCGGGGGTTCGAATCCCCCCTCGGGCATGGATATTTGTGCCGTCCTTAGTTGTAAGTAGTTCATAAGTAGTTTGTAAGTTTAGGGACTGATGACCCCGTAGTTAAGTCCCATAGACTCTACAAACAAACAAGAAACAACAACAACATGGAGGAACTCATATCCGGAAACGCTCGGCTTGGACGCTAGGGAGCATTCCAGTCTGAGTACGAAATGTTCTGATCAGATTCGTTTTGGTGCTTGCATACTTCAGTTATGGAATCCATCAGACATATGTGTATTGCGGATGGACATCCTGATCCTGAAAACATTCCTGCGCACGCGCTACAGTATACAAGCATAGCTATCACACCTGACAAACAGGTATTAACTGATGAAATTGTAAATGATATCTTTTAGAAAGTTATTAAGTGGTTCTCTACAAATGGACTCTCGTTAAACTTTGATAAATCCCACTATATACAGTTTCATACTGTAAATGGCATGACACCATTAATAAATTTAGACTTTGAACATAAATCTGTAGCTGATGTAGAATATTCGAAATTTTTAGGTGTCTGCATTGAAGAGGGACTGAATTGGAAGAAACATATTGAAGATCTCCTGAAAGGTTTGAGTTCAGCTACTTATGCTATCAGAGTCATTGCAAAATCTCAGTAAATTAGCTTACTACGCCTATTTTCATTCACTGGTTTCATATGGAATCATATTCTGTGGCAATTCAACATTGAGCAAAAAAGTATTCTTGCACAAAAGCGTGTAATCATAAAAATTGCTGGAGCCCATCCAAGAGCATCCTGCAGACGTTTATTTAGGGATCTAGGGATCTTCACTGTAGCTTCACAATATATATACTCACTCATTAAAATTGTTATTAACAATCCGACCCAATTCAAAAGTAATAGCAGTGTGTATAGCTACAACACTAGGAGAAAGGATGATATTCACTATTCAAGGTTAAATTTCATTTTAACTCAGATAGTGGTAAATTATGCTGCCACAAAAGTGTTTGGTCACTTACCAAGTAGTATCAAAAGTCTGAAAGATAGCCAACTAGTATTTAAAAAGAAATTAAAGGAATTACTGAATGGCAACTCCTTCTACCATGTGGATGAATTTTTAGATAAAACATAAAAAAATGTATTTAAAAAAATTCTTAAAATATTGATTGTCAAGTGTAGACAACATTTACTAAACTGACACGTTCCACGTCATTACGAAATGTCGTATATATGATCCATGGAACAAGTATTAATCTGATCTAATCCTCTGCACAGCCCTGGTGCCCGTCCTGCTGCATCCTTTGAGTTGTCGGCCAGGGGAGTAACGTTGCTGACAGCTGCGCAAATGACGGGCATGACGCCTGCATACTGGAAAGCGGATTGCAATGGGAGAGCTGCTGAAATAATGTACGCAGTACGTTTTCCAAACAGACATAGCCCACATCATTCCATGTTCACTGCCATCGTAAGACGCCTACGATAAGCGGAAAGTTTCACATAGGTATTTTCTGCCTAAGGTTCGCTCATTGTACAGTAAAGTAGGAACGACTTGTGCCTGATACCTGCAAATACCCTCTACCCTGTCTACTGTTAGTACCCTGATCGGTGTTGAAAAGTGATGCGGGTCGTCCGCGCTTGACTCGACTTCTTCTGTTGGAGGATAAGGTACTGACAATGATCGAAGATGACCCAGCCAGAAGCTCCCGGCAGGTGGCGCAGGCGATGCACGCGGAAAAAAGAGTCGTGTGGCCATCCTTACCATATGCAGAAATTATGTTGTGACGACGTTACAGCATTCAATGAATGAAATAAATCGCAATTTGCGATCAGTTATGGGTTCATTGTACTAGGTTTAGATGGAATACCAAAGGGCGGAGAATGAAAAATTTCTGCCCGGCCGGCATTCGAAACCGGGATCTCCTGCTTACTAGGCAGGCAGGCAGGCAGACGCGTTGACCACCCCGCCACAGTGATCAGCCTGACTGCACTCCACAGCGTGGCGAATAGAGATTTGTGTGAGTCCCGTGAAGTTGGCACCCCTTTTTTGGAAAATGTAAATTTTTTTCAGAGTTCTAGACTCATATGCAATAGTTCTAGAGTTCTCTGTACAAAATTTAAATAGTTCTGCAGAATTTCGTGAAATATCGCAATTCTGAATAGTGGGAGAGCTGTGAAGTTGGCACCCCTTATTTCAAAAATGTAAATTTTTTTCATAGTTCTAGACAGATATGCAATAGTTCTGGAGTTCTCTGTACAAAATTTGAATAGTTCTGCAGAATTTCGCCGAAAAAATAGTAAAAATGTCTTGAGTTTTTCGAGTTTTTTTTAAAATAATTATTTGCCTATTAGCACAAACATAGTTCTGGTCACAGTTCTAAATAGCTGTCAAAGAGTTCTACAGGAAATCCTAATGATATTTTTCTCTGCAGATTATACTTTATCAGATAAATGCATTAATGTGGAATCCATTGTCACGTTACTGTAAATTGGCACCATTTTTTTTTTTTTTTTTTTTTTTTTTTTTTTTTTTTTTTTTTTTTTTTTTTTTTTTTTTTTTTTAGAAATACACATTGTTTTTGGGGTTCTGTGTACATATACTACAGTTCTAGAGTTCATGTGAATATTTCTATGTAATTGCCCGAAAAAAAATTTGGAATATCTGATGAGCTGTCTTATTTGTGCCCGTTATTCGAGAAATATACATTTTTCTTAGGTCTTGACAGATATTCTATCCGCTGCACATTCAATTTGTTGTTTTTACGTATGAGTCATTACTGCTTATCGTAAACAAGAACTATTGCACATGTCCCTAGAACTCTGGAAAAAAAGTTTATTTTTTTAGAAAAAATGGGTGCAAATTCCACAGTAGCATGTAAATGAATACTCCATTATTGTAATTATCTCATAAAGTATAATCTTCACAGAAGAATGCTATTAGGATTTCCTGTAGAACTCTTTGACAGCTATATAAAACTGTGATCAGAACTATGTTTGCGCTAATAGGCAAATAATTATTTTAAAAAAACTCAAGTTTGTGGTAATTTTTACTATTTTTCGGCGAAATTCTGCAGAACTATTCAAATTTTGTACAGAGAACTCCAGAACTATTGCATATCTGTCTAAAACACTGAAAAAAATTTACATTTTTGAAAAAAGGGGTGCCAACTTCACACGACTCAGGCGCAATTTTGTGTAGTTTTTCTCCCTATTTACGCAATTAGCTCGTGAACTATTATCTGGGCAAAAAAATATCATTAGTATTTTCTGCAGAACTCTTTGAGAGCTATTTAGAACTGTTATCAGAACTATGTTTGAACAATTAGGCAAAAAATTATTTGGAAAAAACTAAAATTTGTTACAATTTTTTGTAATTTTTTCTCGAATTAGTGCAGAACTATTTAAATTTTGTACAGAGAACTCCAGAACTATTGCATATCTGCCTAGAACTCTGAAAAAAATGCACATTTTTGAGAAAAGGGGTGCCAACTTCACAGTAGCGTGTAAATGGATTCCCCATTATTGCAATTATCTCATGAAGTATAATCTGCACAGAAAAATGTCATTAGGATTTCCTGTAGAACTCTTTGAGAGCTATTTAGAACTGCGATCAGAACTATGTTTGAACAATTAGGCAGAAAATTATTTTGAAGAAACTAAATTTTGTGGTAATTTTTCCTATTTTTTCGGCGAAATTATGCAGAACTATTTAAATTTTGTACAGAGAACTCCAGAACTATTGTATATCTGTCTAGAACTCCGAAAAAAATGTACATTTTCCAAAAAAGGGGTGCCAACTTCACATGACTATTTGTGTGTGGCGGGAGACATGCAGGGAAGAGTCCGCTGCAGTCGGGTTGCTCACTGTGTACTCGGTGGCGGAGTGGTCAACGCGTCTGGCTAGTAAGCAGGAGATCCCGGGTTCGAATCCCGGCCGGGCACAAATTTTCATTCGTCGCACTTTGGTATTCCATCTAAACCTAGTACAATGAAGCCATATCTGATCGCAAATTGCGATTATTTCGAGTGCAGAAAGTCCAGGCATAACAGGAGAAGGATTACACCACGGGTGCAATTTGGGCAATGGTATTTACAAAAATGCATACTCCAGCCAAAATTTCCAAACTTACCATTTACAAATGAATGCACATTGACTAGAGACAGAATGGTAAACGTGCACAACATACATGTTTAGAAGGACAAAAATCCGTATGCCTAGATGGTTCACAATCACCAACAGAGGTTCGGTATTAACACCTGAGCCGGGATAATTAGTGACCATACCGTTGGGTCTAATCTACTGCTAAACAGACTGAGAGGTTCGATCTACTCCACATTTCTTCGAGATGTTTCGCCTACGCTGTTGAACGCATTGCCACTAGATGTTAGGATGGAAATGTGGCTGTAGCACGACGGAGCTCCAGCACACTTTGATGTCGCTGTGTGGAACCACCTCACCGTCGCATCTCCCAGTTGATGGACTGGTAGAGGTGGACCAGTTCCGTAGACAGCATGATCGCCAGATTTGATACACCTTGTCTATTTTCTGTGGAATAGTATTAATAATATGGCGTTTGACATTTCTGTAAGGTCTGAGGACCTTATTGGACCTTATTGCTCGACTCCGTGGAGCGACTGAAACGTATTTGCTCATTTACGTGTGTCTCAGCACCTTCAATGTACGTTCTGCAATAACGTGGGAGGTACGCAGTTCGAAGTCCTTTTGTTATGTTCACAGGGCGATATGCTACTCATGGAGGGTTTATTGACGTAATGAGGAACGCCCAACCATGTATGACTGCGTTCGCAGGAACGTTATTAGGATCAGGACGTCCATCCGCAATACACATATGTCTGAAGGGTTGCACACCTTTAGTATGCAGGTACCAAAACGGGTCGGATCACAACAGTTCGTTTTCAAACTCGAATGCGCTCGATGACATAAAAGTTTTCTGGGTTTGGTACCGCGTCATTATGTAAGGCTATTACTTAAATAATCCAACGTTTCGGCCAACGTTACAGTGGCCTTCATCTGGGTAACTGGTGTGAGCTGGTTGTTACTGCACTTTATATTACTTTCAGTTAGACATTACGTCATAATTTTTTAAAATAAGCGATGTTATTGGTGAATGTATTTCTGGCAAATGGCTACAAGCATAGAGTGATCCACACCGCCATGGACACAAATAAAAGAAACATCAGTAGGCAGGAAGTCAACAAAAAGCAGCCAGCAGCACGCTTACCTTATGTAAAAAACGTCACAGATCGCATTGCCAAACATCTTCGCCGGGTAGGAATCCAGCCTTTCTTCTACAGCAGTCGCAAGGTCAAGGATGCTCTTGGTTCCACAAAGGACAACATAGACGCACTACATGCATCAGGAGTATACAAGGTGGAATGCGAGTGTGGGGAAGTGTACATAGGTGAGACAGGGAGGGCAGTGGCAACACGCATACGGGAACATGAACGCTACATTCGATTAGGCCAACACAATAAATCTGCAGTAGCCGAACACCAGCAAGATTGCAGCAGGAAGATAAAATTCAACGATGCCAGAATACTCGCTAAGCAACCAGGGATGGACAAACGTAAAATAAGGGAAGCCATCGAAATTGTTAAACACCCCAATAACATGAATAGAGAAGATGGACTCAGGCTTGCCCCCTCTTGGCTACCGGCCATCACAGCGTAATAGGCCGCACTGACATCACAACACGCGAGCGTCACCAGTAAGCTACTGCCGCCGCGCGGCCCACGGCCAGCAGGAGAGAAACGGAAGCCCTCACCCCATTCGCCGATGAACACCAACCATGTCTCGCCATGCAAGAAGCAATAGGAAACGGCTAACCCCCACCCCTTCCACCTCAGCATCCTATCAAAAATAAAGTTCCACTCTTCCGCCATACATTCACCAATAACATCGCTTATTTTAAAAAATTATGACGTAATGTCTAACTGAAAGTAATATAAAGTGCAGTAACAACCAGCTCACACCAGTTACCCAGATGAAGGCCACTGTAACGTTGGCCGAAACGTTGGATTATTTAAGTAATAGCCTTACATAATGACGCGGTACCATACCTAGAAAACTTTTATGTCATCTGACTCTGGCCGCGGAAGCCTACGTAATTATATCGAATGCGCTCCATCGCCCAAGCCGAGTGTTTCCGGATATGGTTCCTTCTTGCAAACCGATCAGTTTGGCTGCCCGCACAACATACTATGCGTTGTCGGTCGTTTGTTGAAGTACGAAGTACATACAGGGTGTTTCACCTAACTCTGCTACCTCAAATATCTCTGGAACAACAATAGATATATTTTTCTAAATATCACGGAGTGAACGGCCGTCAGGGGCTTAGGAAACTAAATACTATGTGAAATTTCAAACGTAAACAAATACTGTTTTCAACACAAACTTGTGTATTTTTAAATGGACATCCCCTATTATTTTGTATACAATCAACAGCATAAAAAAACAATAAAATAATAGCTTAGGTTGCGTCGCAGTACGTCAGTTACATTCCGAGAAATTGCGAAGCATAGTTGACGCTTGAAATAAATGAAGCGCACAGCCAGCTCATGTCCTGAGACTCAAGCGCGAACCTCAAGCTGCCTATGTCGGGGCCTCACACAATGGAAAGGTATGCACAGTTCACAAAAATAAACAAGTAACACCTCCAACACAAAGTTACGTTTCTTTTTTTTTTTAATTGTAAATGTATGATTGTTTTCTAGTGAAATGACGACTAGAGCTACAATTACAGATAACGCACTTGGTTTCACTTTTCTAAACACATTTACTAGTGCCCTTGCACCTAAAGAAACTTTATGCATCCATACGCGTTTGGAGACGGATAACGGGAGACTGTTGCACAGGTTGTAGAGCTTCTAAATATATTACAGCACACACCGCAGTAATACGATGATGCATATTGTCTACTGTCGTTGGGGGTTCTTGATACATTCTGTCTGTCACTATGCCCGAGAGAGGGTACTCTAATGACATCAAGTCGCGTGACCGTTCTGGCCAACGCACAGTACCTCCCCACCCGTTCCACCTATTTGCAAATACCGCATCTAGAACGTATCTGGCAACTTTTGCATTGTGTGCGGGATATCCACAATCTTTGAACCACATTGATAGACGCCCTTTCAACCCTTGATCGTCCGTGAGGAGCGCTAGTGTGTGTTGAAGAAATCTAAAGGACTTAACAACGTTGGTCTTCAGTCCTTGGGCTTACAAGTTACTTGCACTAACTTAACGAACTTACGCTAAGGACAACACAAACACCCATTCCCTAGGGAGGACTCAAATCTCCGACGGCGAGCAACCGCGCGCTCCGTAGCAAGACGCCTTAGAATGCTCCACTGATCCACCACGGCTCCGCAGATTTATATTAGCATGATTTGTATATTAATCCTCGTCCATAACAACGTTTAGTTCTTGGTGCAGTAACATATGGAACCGATGAGACCTATGTCGATGCAAGATTCTGCACACACTAATGTCGCTTTTTCCTACATTTCGTATAATTTTGTCGTATACTCGCCTGAGGATTGTGCGCTACAGCATCCAGAACAACAATTTCGATTTCTTTTCCAGTCGCTGGCGTTGTACGTCGACGTTGTATGAGAGCCCAGTTTCCTGTCTGACAGTAACTTTAAGACAATCGGCATTTTGCCAATTTTAAATAGTTAAATATTTGTGTTTTCTTATACATAAAACTAGAAATACTTATTTAGATATATTAATTACATTAAAAACTTTTCTTTGACTGTCAGAAAAATGCTGTACACGCGATCGATCGCGTAACTTTTAAAGGTGCGAGTTCTCGCGGGTTAATAGTGTTTAGTTCCTCTGTTTGGTCGGTTGTCTCTAATGGTATTTTGTGTATTCTGTTGAACATTGTTCTGTATGAAACCATCTTGTGATTCCCCAGTTGCCAAGAAGATTTATTTACAATGGCATCTGTTTATGTTGGGTTTGTGTATACTTGGAATTTGTTGTTGGAGTTACTTATAGAGAGATCTAATAAATTTAGATCTTTTTCTGTTTTATGTTCAATCTGAGAATTATATTCAAATGTATTTTAAGTAGTTTTTTTTTTTTTCTTTTTTTTTTTTTTTTTTTTTTTTTTTACGAAGTCCTGCTACGTGTTATCCGTGAAAATAATCTGAAAATATAAGTAGTACATGTGTTAAATAAATGTTGTGGTATTTCACTGTGATCTGCCGAAAATTTTTATTGACACATTTAGCACCAAGCCTGTACATTCTACAGAGCACATGCCATTCATAAATATCAAAAACCTTAGGATTATTGATTTTGAAGCGCTGTACATTGTTTTTAGAATTGTGGACGGTATTGCGAGTGTTAAAGATTAATATCTTCTGAGTCAAGATCATAATAATTCCTTTTAATTTTTAATCAGATGGCCACTTTCAGCTCTATCATGCCTAAAATAATTGTTCACCTTTCCTACGCATTGTGTGGAACAAAGACTGAAACATTACTGAAACATTTACATTAAAATAAAGAAGCAGTGAAAATATCTGCTAGAATGACTACATCTATTACAGGCAATATCTTAATCAGTAAACCATTTGTATTATCTCATATTAGAAAACTTCTCGATTAATATAACATGAAAATAGTGTGATACTTGTCCATTAAACCGAGAAAGGAATACAGTATTTTAGAAATACCTCATACCTTGTGCGAATAGTGCTATAACATAGAAGAAACTCACTGACATGTAGTCGGATAAGTTCCTGAATATACTAACAACTTAATAATTACATTCAGTGCAGGCCATAATATAATTCATGAACAATTTTTAACTCGAGGCAAATGGAAACGATCGTGTGATATTTTCAGCCTGGAAATTTGATATGGAATGGTTCAGCGACCATAGTGTAAGCTTAGTGTAAGCCTATTGGGCGACTTGTGTGCCGATGATGATGAACTGATGATGATGAGGATAACACATAAATCAGTTTTCTGCCGGAAATCGAACCTGGGTCCCCTGCATGGTAGCCATTTACGCTATCATCTGAGTTACAGATGTGGACTTTCAATAACTAACATAATAACATACTCATATATAGACAACTATATAATCTGCATGACCCCATTAATTGCGATGGATTATAAAACGTTAATTTGAAATCCATTACTGGTTTTGGTTACGAAATCATAATGTATTTATTTTTAGTAGGAAATTGCAAATGTTTACAGTAATAAGATACAAGTATCACTGTAAGAATACATTAGAGAACGTCACTTGGGTCAAAATAACAAGAGAGATATTCGCCACAATGAAAAATAAAAACAATAAAAGGTTACCCAAATATTGGAAAGGAAAGTGTACATGAACTGTAAAAGTGTGAACTCACGAAAAAAAGAATATCTGGTATATTAATGGCTGGACGACTATCAACAGCATATATAAAAGTTACAAATCTTGGAAAAAGTACTCTAACTTCAATTAAAATTACAGAAATCAAAATGAGATGTCATACAAAGACTAGAGTATCCATTCAATTACTGAAATATATTTACTGAAATGAACATCACACTTCACAATTACTTTTACATTCCCATTCAAATGAGCTAAAGAACCAAAAACACATCACTGTCTGCGTACAAAATGTACCTATGAAAACGAATCTCAGTTGTAATGCTGGTCTAGGTTTGGCTTAGCGTGGATGTGATATAAAAACAAATAGGATTCCTTTGTATAGGAAGGCAGACATACAATGATATATGGGTAGATCACTGTCTTGTGTGTAATATTCATATGATATTAATTTCTATAGTAGTTATTTAAAAGTGGCTTTTGAATGCACCCCTCCCTCAGATATTGTCAATTTTTGACTATTAAATCACAATGTAGCTACAATATAGAAACAATTATGTACATATTCTGAAACTTACACCCACATGATACAGACAGCCAGGAAATATCAGTTGCAAAAATCAAACCACATTATCACTCAGCGAAAAGGCAGTAAACATACCAAAGTTCAAGATTTCAGGAGATATGAGACAAGAAAGAACCTTGTTTTTGATTGGTATTTCATGTTATAAATACACTTATTGACATTTCTGGACTTTCATGGACATATAAAAGTGATGTAAGACAGCAGGTGGCATTGTAAAGATCGAAAAAACTTGTGTTTAAAGGTCTAATTATTAAAATTTCTCGGATTTAGCTTCATAGTAATAGTATGAGAATTTACCTAGGTAAAACGTGTAATTTGATAATTCTGTCTCTGGTGACATAAATGTTCACAAGTATGTAAAAATTAAAACTGCAAACTTTGGGAACATGTATCACTTAAAAGCTAGACTCAGGAGCCATACAAGGTGTATGTTGTTCAGGTCCATAATGTAACACACAGCTCATTTAGAACGTAACAACAAAGACACTGAATGAGACGGTAGACTGAACTGAGTCATGGGAATCCGACAAAAACATTAATGAAGTGGATTCATTTTATTTATTTATTGTATGCCATATGGCAGCAGGACATATACCAATATAATTACAACAACAAACAGGAATATAACCTAAACTTAGGAGTAGAATTTTCAATACATTTAAGTAAACAATGTTTTACATATCATTAAAACAAAGAATTAGGCTGTTTATAATGCAGGCTATCATATCTACATCCAGGTCTAGTAGCCACCTCATAGCTGCATATGTAGCCTGAATAAAGTCCTTTGCTGATCCACAAAATTTTCTTCAAGGGCAAAATCTTTTTGGTGATCTGATTGTTGAGGTTAAGATTCAAGTTTGAATCTTAGAGGAATTTGACACAAACGCCATCTTCTGTATATTTGTTAAGAAGTTGAAACTCACCAGTTAGTCCTTTTTCAAGAGATCTCCTTTACAGTACTATGAGCAAATCATCAATTTATCCGAATATTTTGCTCACTGTGTAAGGCATATAACTGGTGCAATGGTTGAATCGTAATAGTGCTAGAACTGAGCATTGAGAAAATCCACTCTTGATCATAAGAGACATACTGCATTCATTTAAAATTGCGATATCTTTTTTTATTATTATTATTATTATTTACCCAAACTTTGACCACGTTTTCTGTGGAAACTGTATTAAATCATCTAGTAGTTTTGAATATTGAAGTGAATAATGACACATTTACAGTTCTATTACTTGTGTAAGATGACAGATGTCACTTGTCTGAACAGTGGGTCCAGCCCAGTTAGGATGAAATAATACTAACGGAAAAAGCAAAACAACAACTAAAACCTATTTTTGTTGCATAGAGTTTTGTGCACTTTTCTTGCTGACTAGAAATCCATGTGGTAACTGCTCGAATCAAATGCAATGTATATCCATCGTTTGTATTAATCTTTATTTTAGTTCACATGTATTTTTAGTAATTTCTCCTTTTAATGAAGAACTCTGTGTTGCTAACAGTTGACAGAATTGTCATACAACTTAATAAGACATTTTACGGAATGGGAATACAGTACAATTATGCTTCTTGCTGCCAGTCGCTTTAGTGACAGAGTACTTAGTTGGAGTGATAGGTATCATTAAATGGTGAAAATATGTTACACTGATGTGAAATGTGTATGTGAAATTGTGAATGTTATTTGTACAAATTACACTTACAGATCCAACAATGAAAACATCTTACTGTATATTAATTACTTTTAACCTTTCAATAGAGTGGAAGCATAATATTGTAGGTACATTGATTTCTGTTAAAGGGAAGACCTCAGTAACTAAGTCAATCACACTGACAAGAAGCAACAACATTCAGAGATTAATCACATACACATTCCAATTACTAGATGTCACAAAACTGAATACCAGTTTTGATAAAAACTGATAACTATTAATTGTGAGGAAGTATAATAAACGATAGAATAACAACAATATAATTAAAGCACATTTAAATCGATGAAATGACACAAATATTCGTAAGCAGCAACAAAGTTACATGAGCCCACACACTACGACGAAACCAGCTCCTGTCTTATGTAATATAAAATCATTTACTCTTTGCAGAACTATATATGCATGCAAAATAAGGTAGTTTGTTAAGAAACATAATCGTTCTGCAGTTTGGAGAATGCAAACTACACACAGGAGTCTTTCATCTTGAACATGCGATGGGGGAAGGTAAAAAAATCTTCTTTTCTTTTAATACGTTATTTTACTAAACTGAGTGCTATTGAGGTTTACTTCAGTCCTTATCAACTCAAATCACTTGATTTTCTCTCTCTCTCTCTCTCTCTCTCTCTCTCTCTCTCTCTCTCTCTCTCTCTCTCTCTCTCTCTCTCTCTCTCTCTTCACAATCATTCATATTATCATGAATGTTTATGTCTGTGATCCTGTTTATACTAGACATGCAAAAATTTTAGACACTAATACAATTTGTGGCACATAGTTAACAATTGCAGTAGTCAAAAGTTAGCTCAAATACTGTAAGAACTGCTAGTTTCTTCAAGAATGACACATCCCACTGTGCAAATTCCAAGCAGGAATTCCAGGTGGACTAGTATTGGTAGGGAAAGACAAATCAAAGCGAGAACGTCCAAGTAGAGACAACATGAAAAAAAGGAGAAGAGGGCTTACGCAACAGTTCTGCCAGTTTCAGACTGCCAAACGCACATGTATGATCATTGGGCTATATGGAAGGAAACAAGAGGATGTTGCAAGATATGTATCACAATAGTATTATATGTGTGGTGTGAAAAACTTGCTGGTCATAGAATGATGGCTTTCACAGCAGGCATAGTCCATACATAAAACTTTCCCCTGATGTTACGCCTTCGACTTTGGAAAGCATCCTCCGACATAAAGTGGTGTACTGCACAGCCCAGATGTTATAAATAATTTTAATGGCTTTTTCTTTTCTATGTTATTGTGAAAAGGAATTACATTTAGCAAAAAGTACTTTCTCATGAATCAGCTGTCAACTGAGATATATATTTTGACTTGCTGCTGTATGACAATAGTCAGTCATTTACTTCATTCTTGCTGTATTAATTACAAATAAATTCATTTAAATGTAAGCTAGTATTAATATGTTCATTTTTCACTGCATAATTTCCTCTAGATATGGGAATAAAAGACCTTACTACTAGAACCTATATATTAAAATGAATGAGAATTTTAACAATATGTCCTGGCAGCCAAAATTTTATACTGTCTTTTGCGCAAGGTCACAAATATGTCACATAAAAATTTTTGAATGGAAAATTTATTAAAAAAAATGAAATTTGCACAAGAAATATTGAAAACAGACAATAATAAGAGTTTTTTTACAATACTTTTTGTTTTTGTGGAATAGTTTGTTATTGTGTACAATGATGTTAGACATCATTGAGATGAACCAAAAAATTAATTTGTAACGATTTAGCTATCAAGTTTCTACAAAAATATAAATAACTGTAAAATTAATATCATATCTCAGCTGAACTGTAATAGTTTCATTTTAAAAAAGACAGCAGTATTTGTTTTCATGAATGCTATTCCATACTTTCATAATTTTTTCGTCACTCACTATATCAATTACTAATCATTCAACATTTTTCTTTAATGCAAGGGTAAAAGTTTACACATAAATCTTGCTTTATTTCGATGTGAAATCGAAGTATTAAGAAACACTCATGCTTACACATGAGTGACCTCGGCGTTTAGACAGGCTTCTGTCACCTAGCATGTGTTCTTTCACAGCTAATGTGCACTTCTCATGCTGCAGCCTAAGTGCTTTTTCTGACATTCTGCACTCGTCTCTGATATCTGCATGCAGCTTTTACTACGTTAAAGATACAAATTACATACATAAAACTATATCCTATATTATATTACTCATAAACATTTCATTCTGTATTAGATAAACATGTTTTAACCTATGTTAAAGGTTGCAATATTGTTTCACAATTGCTCAGTTCGTTCATAAGTATGAAGGACATAATGTTTCTTATGTGAGACAGTGTTTCAAGTGGCAGCTGTTACTTAATATCCGTTTGTACCATAGTGGTTCTCTGCCCCACCTGATATTACATGTGCTTTAAATTTCTTTTTGTATTTTTGAGTCGTCTATCTAATTAATCTGCATATTTTGTTTATTCCCTACATTTCATACATTTTCTGAAGGATTTGACCAGCATTTAACTGATTTACATTGTTTTATCGCTAGAATCCTGATGTCATCCTTTAGGCATTTTCAAATTATATGATCAAATTCAACAGACTTGGTTCTAACACATCTCTATAAAAACGTTGACTTCAAACAAAAATCGATTTGTATATCCACAAGAAAATACTTTCACAATGTAAGTAAATTCTGGCTTGTAGTCATCTGCTTACAAAGACTCAGTTGCAATATGTATATTCACGAGAATAATATTATTTGTAAGTAACCATTCAGGTGTGTAACGCGTACTTGCATTGTGATTGTATCTTCTCGTGTTTTTGGAAACCTATTTTTGTACATTACATCAACATTTTTGACAATAATATCATGTAATCATATTTGTTAAACTGAATCATATTATTTAAAACGACTTAAGAGCTAAATCTGTATCGTGGAATAAAATAATATAAATCAGTCAAAGGGTGGTTAAATAATTCAGGGAAATCTATATGATTGAGGCTCTGTATAAATTCGCAAATGCGATTCATTATCATGTTAAAAGAATCATCTTCTGCTTGTTAAATAATTTCATTTTCTGTCCTTTAACTGCTGATAAGCAAACAAAAGAGGTACTTATAATTGATTCCAGTTCCATGTTAATATATGAATGATGTTAAATGTGTGTGAATTTTGTGTCTTTTTCATGTATAATTTGACTTAATTTTTGAAATACACTTTCTTGCTATTTCTGTATCATTTACAATGAGTTATATTCTATTTAAAGAGTTATTCATATCATAGTGTTTATAAAATGTGGAGATTATTAAGTACTTATATTACTTCTACGTTTATTAAGTAGATTTATTTCTTAATTTTCTGTCTACTGTTATACTTGTGGTCCTAGCTTTGCTATGGCTTTCCTTATTCTTAACAAAATGCTTATAGTCCACACTTTATATCACTTTTGGGTAGAAACCTCATCACTTCTACCTCCTTCAAATACTTCATAATTTATGGGCAGAAGTAACATTACCTCAAATCTCTTACTACCTCCATCTTTTAAAAAAAGTTGGCCAACTTCTCTGTCGCCTTAAAGAAACTAGCCATAAACACAACTTCCCCTAAAAACACCATATACATGTGCACCAGGACGATCTCTTACTCCAACTTCATCAGTAACATTTGGCAGAAGTATCATGACTTGCATACACTCTTCATCGCACCTCATACCCTTGTTCATTACACAATATAGACTTCACTCTGTTATGACCACAATACAGTATAGTAGTTGTTGGTTATCACTTATGAGCTACAATCACTTAATCAGCTATGAACACTTACCTGATTTGTTTAATCCTCCTCTTGTTCCTATCGTGATCATATTTAGAATTATACTTTACTGTTTTTTCTGTGTGATCTATTTCTTATGTTTCCTCATCATTGTTAAAAAATGTATTAATTTGTTATTTCTTTAGTCAGCATCATTAGTTCAATAATCCTGCTTCTCTCAACCGATAGGTGTCTATTCACACATCATGTTCAAAATACATTCTAGTGTGCTACATTGTTTTGTTGTTATATGGTATGTAATATAAAAATCTATTCTTGATTGGGTTGTTTGTCATATTCTAAAATATTATTTACATCACCTTTGCTATCACTATTCCCTTATCATGTAAGATGAAAACGAAAACAATACAGATATAATTCTGGTAGATATAACAGAATGATTGATAATGTGAAATGAAAGAATAATTCAAATAACTCTAGTATATACTGGTCGTCAGACACCTACCATTTTAAAGAGTGCTGTGTCCCCTGATATGTATGTTCAAATGTCATTACACAAACGTTTACAATTTATTACACCTATTTCACTTACCACAGTGTCTAATTTTGTACTTTTCTTTTGGTATGCATTCTCACACTCTTCTGCGTGCAATTCAAAAAATGTTCAAATGTTTGTAAATCTATCAGACCAAACTGCATGGTCATCAGTCCGTAGCTTACAAACTACTTAAACCTAGGTAAACTGACCTAAGAACAACATACACACACACACACAGGACTGGAACCTCCACGTCGAGCAACCGCGCACTCCACAGCAAGATGCTTTAGACTGCTCGGCTACTCCAACACGGCTGCATGCAATTCATTTGAATTACCTACTTCTTGTTTTGTTTGATATTCTTATTTGCTCTCATTCTCCACCTTATCATTTAACACTTTTACTTCCATGGCAATATTGTGAGCCATATCAAGTTAATAAAACTTATCATTTTTACACCATTCTGCGTTTTTGTGGTTTACTTGAATAGAACACTTATCGGTTTTCACTTCAAGTTTTTAGGACTTCTGATATGAATTCGAATTTTTTAAACTTATTTGAGTTATTTCTGATTCTTTGGCTGCCAAACTGCTAATACTTTTCTTTGCCCTCTGATTTATGATTAATCTCCTTTTGCCCTGCTTCTATCTTAATTTTTAACTTCTCTTTACTTCTTTTTATACTTATTTTTCAATTGTTTTCACCCCCCAAATTTATTTTTGTTGTTTTAACTTCTCTTTACTTCTTTTTATACTTATTTTTCAATTGTTTTCACCCCCCAAATTTATTTTTGTTGTTTTAAAAATTCTGAACTATTTATTGAAACACTGTCATGAACCTTTGTATCTGACACTATTTAACATTTTGATCCTGACTGTTTTCTTGAGTTCGCAATATGTTAGCTGAAATTTTACCATGAATAAATTACACAACCCTTATACCAGCTCAGTTGAAATGAAGGTATTAGATAGACTATATTTGACATTGTGTGTCAAGATTTACATAGTAAATGCAATTATTTCAAATAGAACCATCATTCTCATCAACACTTTCACCCTTATTATTTGTGATTTGCAAATCCATTGTTTACTGTATATTTCTTCATAATGCTTAATGGACAACTTCATTATTCATTACTAGCCGTTTTACAACTTAGCCAGTGATTACATTTTACACAAATTCAACATTATTATTGCTTTATATGTTACAGCTACAATAAATTTACCATGACATTCATTGTGCTAAGAAGTGCACTGCCAAAACTGTAACCCATTACATGAGAGAAAATAATGTTCTAATAATGTAGAAAGTATTACAGGGATCAAAGGGAAATCACCTCCAGCTCTGGGCCATTCAATGCTTTCCTCTTTCGGTAGCCTTAAACGACTGTGTAAAAAAACAAATTCTCAACCTTCATCCTACCTAGTTGCATCTCTCGTTATACTTAGACAATAATGTTGTATCCTACTCAGCTAAAAATCCAAAAACATTGTAAGAAATTGTAAAAAGTACTAAAGATTTAGGACTGAATGTGGATGATGATATATAAAACTGTTCAGTAAAACGTTTTGCGTTAGGTGTGATGAATTGGCTCACCTGGTAGTGATATTCGAGTTCTTTATTCAATTGTTTAATGTAGTAATATTACAAGTACCATAATTATAAGTCAAACTTGCAACTGCTTACTCATACCTCAACAAAATGAGTAAAACAATATTTAGACAATATATTAAAACTGTTTCTTTTCACAACTGCCCTGTAGAGTTTCTTGCTGACCACTTGGCATGCAGGAGTGTTCTGTATGATGTGGCTGCCACCTAAATAATATCTCAGGCTGTCAATATTTTACTGATAAGCATTACTTTTCTTTTGACTCTCCATAAGTCCAAGTATCGTGAATTGCAAATGATTGCTTTTGTAATGGAGTCCAGTCAGTGACAGAATACACAAATGTTTGCCACACAAACGGCCCTATTTGGACTCTGAAACAGCTATGTCATGAAGCTCCCTGCCACTACAGCTCAGAAAAGAATCCAGAAGTATACATATGTTGAGCGATATAGTTTAACATAAAGATGTATACATCGTTATTCCTCTTTGAAATTGCGAAGGATGGCGAAGAATGAGTACGACACATTAAGGATCTGAAACAGAAAACGTATATCTGCAGTCAAATAAAAATATTGAAAAGCAAATATACTACTATTACACAAAATTACCCACTCTATTTTTGTCATTATAACATATATCGTAATTCCCATTTAAAATTCACATAGGCACTAGGTGACCTTACGCTAATTTTCTAGCACTGCTAGTAAATGTTGACAGACATTTAGAACCATAAAATCTCCAGTCCTCATAGCGTATACATGGGAGGGAAGTCAGACTGATTATGTAGTTATCGTTTTATATCCACAGATGTAAAAGACCTCAATAATGTTCAGGGACACAAACGTACTTTCATTTGAGCTAGTAAGTATGGAATAAACACCATTGTCTTGCTGAAGAAAATCATATACACCAGCAATTTCAGTGATTGAGGATTTAAAGGTTTGTGTTTTCGAATAATTTTATCAACAATATGAATTTTTGACTTCACAAATTGCAAGTCCCTTTTCTCTCCCAATGTCTATGACATAAATTCCGCAAACATTTGCACACTGTCCTTACCACTTATAATACATAAATAGTAGTAGATAAAGCAATCAACAATACGAAGATAGTTTTAAATAACACAGTGCTTTACCATTAAGCATGATCCTGTTTGGACGTGTATTTTACTCAATGTTGAATTGCCCCAAAATATGATCCCAAATGAAAGCATTGAATGGAAATAGGCATCCTAAGATAATTTACTGAGATGTGCATCACCAAATTTTGCAATGACCCTGATAGCATATGTAGCGAAACTAAAACGCATTAGCAGGTCTTTAATGTGTTTTTTCCAATTCAATCCCTTGTCAATGCAAACAATTAAAATTTTGGAATATTCTACTTTAGCTACAGTTTTATGTTCAAAGACTAAATTTATGAATGGTGTCATACCATGTACTGTATGAAACTGTATATACTGGGTTATTATGAAAGTTTAATGATAGTCCATTTGTAGAGAACCAATAAATAATTTTCCGAAAGTCATCATTCAGAATTTCATCAGTTAATTTCTGTTTGTCAGGCGCGATCGCTATACTTGTATCGTCAGCAAAAAGAACTAGCTTAGCATCTTCGTGAATATAGAATGGCAAGTCATTAATATATATTAAGAACAACAGAGGCCCCAAGATCGAACAATGTAGGACCCCATTTTTATAACTCCCCAGGTAGAGGAATTAATTCTTTCTTCTGTATCATGTGATCTGCTTATTTCAGCTGCGCGCGGCCGTTCGCCGTCGGGGGTTCGAGTCCTTCCTCGGGTATGGGTGTTTGTGTTGGCCTTAGGTTAGCTTACCTTAGTTTAAGTAATTTGTAAGCTTCGGAGTAATAACCCAGCAGTTGACTCCGATAGATTGAAAAACATTTGAACATTTTGTTAACTGTACATTTGTATGAAAACACAAACACTGGAACACTCCGCTTTACGGTCTACTGGCCATTAAAATTGCTACACCAAGAAGAAATGCAGATGATAAACGGGTATTCATGGGGCAAATATATTATACTAGAACCGAGATGTGATTACATTTTCACGCAATTTGTGTGCCTAGATCCCGAGAAATCAGTACCCATAACAACCACCTCTGGCCGTAAAAACGGCCTTGATACGCCAAGGCACTGAATCAAACAGAGCTTGGATGGCGTGTACAGGTACGAATACCCATGAAGGTTCAACATGATACCACAACTTATCAAAAGTAGTGACTGGCGTATTGTGACGAGCCAGTTGCTCGGCCACCATTGACCATACGTTTTCAGTGGTAAGACATCTGGAGAATGTGCTTGCCAGGGCAGCAGTCGAACATTTTCCGTATCCAGAAAGGCCCGTACAGGACCTGCAACATGCGGTCGTGCATTATCCTGCCGAAATGTAGGGTTTCGTAGGGATCGAATGAAGGGTTGAGCCACAAATCGTATCAGATCTGAAATTTAACGGCCAGTGTTCAAAGAGCCGTCGATGCGAACAAGAGGTGACCTAGACCATCACACCAGATGATACGCCAGTATGGCGATGCCGAACACATGATTCCAATGTGCGTTAATCTCAATGTCGCCAAACATGGAAGCGAGCATCATGATGCTGTAAACAGAACCTGGATTCGTCCGAAAAAATGACGGTTTGCTATTCGTGTACCCAGTTTCGTCGTTACGTACACGATCGATGCGCTCCTGTCTGTGAAGCAGCGTCAAGGGTAACCGCAGCCATGATCTCCGAGCTGCCGGCCGCAGTGGCCGAGTGGTGTGTGACGCGTCAGTCACAGTCTGCTACGGTCGGATGTTTGAATCCCCTCTCGGGAATGGATATTTGTGTCGTCTTTAGTATAATGTAGTTAATGAGCAGTTTGTAAGTTTAGAGACTGATGACCCCGCAGTTAAGCTTAACAAACAACAACAACATCGTCAAACTGTTCGTGTAGATGGTTGTTGCCTTGCAAACGTCCCCACCTGTTGACTCGGGGATCGAGACGTGGCTGCACGATCTGTTACGCCATGTGGATAAGATGCCTGTCATCTCAACTGCCAGTGATACGAGGCCGTTGGGATCCAGCACGGCGTTCCGTATTGCCCTCCTGAACCAACGATTCCATATTTTACAGTCATTGGACCCCTACCAACGGGTGGAGCATTGTAGCGATACGATAAACCGCAATCACGATACGCTAAAATCCGACCTTTATTTAAGTCTGAAACGTGATGGTACGTATTTCTCCACCTTACAAACACGTGTCGCCAGACAACGCTGGTCAGATGCTTTTTGTATATGAGAAATGAGTTGGAAACTTTTCTCATGTCAGCACGTTGTAGATGTCGCCATCAGTGCCAACCTTGTGTGAATGTTCTGGAAATCCAATCATATGCACATCACATCATCATCTTCCTGTCGGTTAAATTTCGCGTCTGTAGCACGTCATGTTTGTGATATAGCAATTTTAGTGCAGGAGTCTATCTGAAAATATGGCGTTGTCAGAGTATTTATCTATTCCTCATTCTTCTATCTCCTCTTCTCTGTCAATGTCTACCTCTCCACTCGCCTGTTCATCTCCTCTTCCCCCTCTCTCGGCCCATCTCTTCTGCCCGCCCTCTGGCCACTTCTCCTCTTGTCTCTGTTCGCCTCCTCAGTTCTTCTTCTCTCTTCTTTTCCTTTTTCCTTGCGTCTTTTCCGGCTAGCACAGAGTCGGCGTGGTTGACAAAGGGATAGCCGGGTGTATCTTCTCTATCATCTCATCATTGGCCTCGCTATGAAATATCACATGTGTCAATCAATTTTCTTAGCGAACAGTGAAACAGTGTAAAATTCTTGATTTTAACGAAGACACTTTTATAAGGTATCTCCCGCCATGCGATATACGAGATATTGTGCATACGATTAAGTTTCTTTGGGTTCCAAGTGTGCGAAGTTTCATCAAGATAGAATGAAAACTGTGGATTTCGTGGAATTCTGTATGTAAAGAGCCCTCCTCAACGCGCCGTACAGGTCATATCTCCGTAACTGTGTCGTAGCTGGGTCTTACCGCTACAGCAATTGTTACCTCGCGAGAAGGAATATGTGCCACAAAATTTCTTTGAAATGTCACAGTATACATTGTGAAGTAATACAAAATGACAAAATGGATTCGTGATTTCCTGTCAGAAAGGACTCAGTACGTTGTAATTGACGGTAAATCATCTAGTAGGGACTGATGACCCCGTAGTTAAGTCCCATAAGCTTAACAAACATTTGCCGACCGCGGTAGCCGAGGGGACTGAGGCGCTCCAGTCACGGTCTGCACGGCCACAACGGTCGGGGGTTCGAATCCCTCATCGGGCATGGATATTTGTGCCGTCCTTAGTATAAGGTAGTTGATAAGTAGTTTGTAATAATTACGTAGGCTTCCGCGGCCAGAGTCAGATGACATAAAAGTTTTCTGGGTATGGTACCGCGTCGTGATGTAAGGCTATTACTTAAATAACCAACGTTCCGGCCAACGTTACAGTGGCCTTCATCTGGGTAACTGGGTGACAGTTTGTAAGTTTAGGGACTGATGACCCCGTAGTTCAGTCCCATAAGCTTCACAACCATTTGAACATTTGCAGATCGCTCTCGAGAGATGGAGTGCTGTAATTCTTAAAGGTCTCAGAAGGAGTCACTCAGTGAGACTACCGTGTTTCTGCGGAGAGAACGCTGCACCACATCCCGCATTTCTAGCGGAAAGGGACGATGACCTCAGGGAGACGCCGCAGACATGGACGCCTTCGGCAGGTTTTTTTTTTTTTTTTTTTTTTTTTTTTTTGTACACACCACATTCCAAGAGCTATTCTTCCGAAAGTCGCCTGATACCTCGGCGCGGACACCCTACACCAGGCGGTCCAGCAACCGCAAACTGGACGAGTTTTTCCTCGTAAATTTCTCTGCTTGAGCAGCTTGCAGAGTTTCATAGCCGGCCGCAGCAGTGTCGGCGCCAACGTAATGGCCTCAGACGTTCCAAAATACGGCGAAAGGCATTCACTACTTGGCTGGACATACAATGCTCTACTCGCTGAAAACTAAAGTAATGCAAAAATATTTAAAAAAAAAAAAACTAAAAAAATATGGATCAGTCGGCAGGAAGCTGTCAGGCCCCCCCTTCCCCCCCCTCCCTCTCCCCCCTCTCCGTGCGTCCAGCGACCATAGGACAATGTCTTTTGAGCAACAGACGCCACCGAAAGCAGGTAGACCTATCTTTCTCCAAAGAGGGCTGCTACGACTGAATCGGCGCATTTATGTCTGTCGGGCCACGGGGTACCGATAGCGAGGAAACATCTGCCCAGCTAGCCGTCCTAGAATGTTTCCCCTTGGCCACAATTTTACGGGAAGAAATTAGTAAAGGCAGAAGGGCAGAAAATTACTCATTAAAAGTGAATGTGTGGTTAACCTGAAGCTTCTCAGTCACCAGATGTACAGAACTAGTATCACCTTCGTTCTGCTTTGTCTTGTTGGTCTCATGTGAAATCCCCCTCAGGAGTTCAAATCCCCCCCCCTCGTGCATGGATGTTTGTGCTGTCTTTAGTATAAGCTAGTTCATAAGTAGTTAGTAATTTTAAGGACTGATGACCCCGTAATTAAGTCCCATAAGCTATACAAACATTTGAACATTTGAAATCTCATGTCAATCATTATCTAATCTTGCATGGATACAGTTACTCACCCACGGTGATTTTGATCTTGAAATATGATAACACAAGGAAATCACAAATTAAAGGATTTCACACAGTGGTGGCAGGTGAAAAGTAGACTGTGTTGAAACATATACACTTAACAGCAAAAAAACGTTTACTTGTTCGCCTTCAATGTCTTAGGCACACCATTTGATAACAGGAGAGTACGGTATGCGTTTCGCAAGCGTCCCCCTTCATGTAACGTTATAATAAGTATTAAATTTCGGCAAATGTAGTTATTTGAAATAGATCAGCAGGATAGTACCAAACCCCACCCTTCCAAAGTCACAAGATTATATTAGATTAATACTTGTTCCATAGATCATAAATATGACATTGCGTAATGATGTGGAACGTGTCAGCTTCGTGGCGTGTCCAAGTGGCAAAAATGTAAGTGTTCTTTTACATTCTGAGAATTGTCGGAACCTTAATACTACGCGCAGAGAACGTAATGTTAATGGCGTTAACTACCACAGTTCGAAGATATTAAATAAATAAATAAAAATAAAGAAAAACATACATCACTTCCGTTACTAAAATAACTCACTATTGTTTACAGACCACTGCTAGTGGTACTACAATTACGGTAACGGAACCATTAGCTTTGTGACAGCATACCACTAGTCGGTTTCGGTGGTGTTTGAGTAATGCGCTCGACTGGGAACCGAAGGGTCGCGGCTTCGAAACCCCGCCGGACGCGGTGGCCGAGGAGACTGAGGCGCTCCAGTCACGGTCTGCAGGGCCACTACGGTCGGGGTTCGAATCCCCCCTCGGGCATGGATATTTGTGCCGTCCTTAGTATAAGGTAGTTGATAAGTAGTTTGTAAGTTTAGGGACTGATGACCCCGTAGTTAAGTCGCATAAGCTTAACAAACATTTGAACATTTGAAACCCGGTCGGAACTCTGATGTTTTGTCTGCACTTTAACCCATCCATCAACTCTCACGAAGTGAGGAGTCGCCAGAAGCAACACGTGGTTCAGATTCCACGATCTGTAGGTCCCTTTTCCCCGGTTGGATAACTAGATAGGCTAGGGACACGCAAGTCGCCGAATTGGCATAAAAAAATGTTCAAATGTTTGTTAAGTTTATGGGACTCAACTACGGGGTCATTAGTCCCTAAACTTACAAACTGCTTATCAACTAGCTAATACTAAGGACGGCACAAATATCCATGCCCGAGGGGGGGATTCGAACCCCCGACCGTAGTGGCCGTGCGGACCGTGACTGGAGCGCCTCAGTCCCCTCGGCCACCGCGGCCGGCAAGTGGAATCCAATTGAAAGACTTGCAACAGGCCAACGAACCACACAAATTATAATTATTACACAAGAAGTGATACTTTACGAGCTACTATAGCGGAACGTTACTCACCGAGACGAATGCCTCCCTGGACAAGGGGTAGAACCCTGCGGCGGTGATGCAGAGTGGCCGCTGGGCCCGGTGCATCATCAGCAGCAGCGACCGCTTCATCGATATGGGGCACTCCTGCAGCGACGTCACCGCATCGTAAGCAGCAAACGCCACCTTCTCGCTCTGCAACACAAGTCAGCGCTCTGCAGCACCTGTCAGAGTACATTGATTATTTGCCTGATATTTGTCTGTGAAGATGCAAATAGTGCTGGATGAGGAGCGTTTGTTCCGGAGACGGAGATTTTGCGCCATTTCACTCGGAGCCTCCTGCTACCTCCGGTTGGACATTTCGAATCGATCAGACGCCATTTTGGAGACGAACCTTGCCGTATTTGTTTGATTTGGCACTGTATTTTGCGTAGCACGAAAAGATGCTGTTTCCCGGCATCAGTTCCATAAATATAAACCAAAATCGAAGTTCTCTAATACGATTTTGTTATAATAAAAGTTGTGTAAACGTTCAATTATTGATAAAAGTTACACGATAGCATTATAAGACTCACGAAGTAAACAAAAAAGAACTACTTAGATCGCTTCTAGTTGAGTGCAGCGTAGGTCAGCTAGTAGGGCGTTAGTTTCTCGAGTAGTAGAAAGTTCTGTGTTCGATTCCTAACAAGTGCGAACATTTAAATTCTCGGTTATTGTTCAAAATTTCTTTTTCTTACTTCTACTACAAAAGTTTATTGTTCCTTGACGTAATACATTTGTACATGTCATATATTTAACAAGTGGTGTTCTTATAACTTTCTGTCAAAAACTCTCTAATCTGTTAATGTACACACAGTCTCCTTCCGTCTTCATATAAATTTGTCTCTTGTTTTATTATATCAATTTGAAGATAGTGAACACAGTGTAATATCATGACCGCATAACCGGAGACATGCGTCTATACATAGCAATATTAAAACCGAAACAATCACATTGCAAGCTATTGTAGACCTCTTACGCTGACGCATAGTCTGTACACAAAAATAATTCAAATATAAGCGGCAAATGAATCTTGCTTGTTGTTTAACGTCCCGTCGACAGCTCGGTCATTAGAGACGGAGCTAACGCTCGGACTGTTTGGGTAAGGATGTGGAAGGAAATCGGCCGTGCCCTTTGAAAGGAAACATCCCGGCATTTGCCTGGAGTGACTAAGGGAAATCACGGAAAACCTAAATCTGGATGGTCGGCGGTGAATTTGAACAACCATCCTTCCGAATTCGAGTCCAGTGTGAAGCGGCAAATAACGTGTAAAAAAATTAACAGACGTAGTGGTGTTAGTGTTCTGTTTCAAAAAAATGTTCTAATGTTTGTTAAGCTTATGGGACTTAACTACGGGGTCATCAGTCCCTAAACTTACAAACTACTTACGAACTACCTTATACTAAGGACGGCACAAATATCCATGCTCGATGGGGGATTCGAACTCCCGACCGTAATGGCCGTGCAGACCGTGAGTGGAGCGCCTCAGTCCCCGCGGCCGGCTGTTCTGTTTCATCATCGTTTATGTCACTTTGCTTGAGCTACTTTTAACGTAAAATTTCGAAGCAAAGCTTCGGCATGTCTCCCACAATTACGAATGGTTTCATTGTGGAAATAATTAAATGTGTCAAGATTGAAGGTATCGTCTTTTTTTTCGATTCTTTTTTTTATCGTTCGTAACCACTTTCATATTGCATTGCCCTTGGTACTGTATCAGTCTTTATTAAATCTTTTTAAATAATATTACGAAGAACAGGCTTGATAGCAACAATTAACAGTTTTTATTGACCGGTTTCGACCGGATGTAGGTCATCTTCGGAACAAAATGTAGCCCATGTGACTAGTTTTGGACTCGGCTGGGCTGGGCTTTTTAAATAGTCTTGAAGATTAGATGTTGCTCTACCTGCGGCGTACAGTCGTCCACACAACTTACATGTAGCGTTTTGGCGTCGTCATCCGCGCTCTCAAAGAACTACCACACATCGGATCAACGTTTTGACATATCTAAAAACATTTTTTTTACTCAGATAAAGATTTCTCACACACAAAAATTCTGCGAACATTATCTTCAAAATACCTGCTTCTATGTGTAGTAAAAAAATATGAAAGGAGACGTTCCCGCAAGTTCGAAACAGCCGTCTCATTTGTTTTGCTTGTGCAGTAGTACCAGAAATGCCCGTTTGGTGCGCACTCGTCGGCAGCTCCTTCTGGCCAGCGATATTCCGTCGCGCCTCCGTTTCCTCCGATTAGTGTGGCGCCTCCTACGGTAGTACCGGAGATCACCGGATGTGGCGCACTAGTCGCACCTTAGATTTACCCGCCAGTTAACCACAGTCCAGCACTAGATGCAAATCTTATCAACGGTGATACGCAAGAGAGAAAAGAAGAATGTAATTAATAACAATGAAACCATAAAAGATTAGAATGATAAAAAAAATGAATAATTTGATCTTCTTGAAGTAATTATTAAAAACAGATTGAAAACCTTAACAAAATAAATCTAAAAGAGACTCGGGACTCGATCTCGAATTTCGCGAGCAATCGCTCAGGATAGCACGTCCCGCGGACGAACCGAGAATTCCATTTGCCAGGCACTGTTTACTACCCAAGAATGCTCTCACATTCTACTACGCAAGTCACAGAATTGTTGCAAGCTTTGCTGTGGCTGATTTAATTTGATGCAGAGAGTCAATGTTGGAATATTAAATGCTCTGAATAACCAGACATAAACCGCTGGAATTTTTTGTGATCTCTCAAAGCCTTTTTATTGTTTAAAACGTGCAAGTCTTCTAGATAAGTTTAAGTATTATGGTATGAGTGGGGCAGTGTGCATATGGTTTAAATCATACTTAATTGGAAGAGTGCAGAAATTTGAAATAAGCAGTGCACATAATATATATATAAAAAGAACCAGTTAATTCCACTAACTGCGGAGCTATCAAGGTTCGGTCTTGGGTCCTTCCCTGTTTTTAATATACATTACTTACTTTCCATTCCATATTCACGAAGATACTAACCTAGTTGTTTTTGCTGACGATACAAATATAGCTATCACACCTGACAAAAAGGAATTAACTGATGAAGTTGTAAATGTTGTCTTACAGATAACTGTTAAGTCGTTCTCCACAAATGGATTCTCATTAAACTTTAAAAAACCCAATAATCCAGTTTCATACAGTAAATGGCATGACACCATTGACAAATTTACACTTTGAACATAAATCTTTACTTAAATTAGAATATTCAAAAATTTTTGGTGTTTGCATTGATGAGGGATTTAATTGGAAGAAATACATTGAAGATCTGCTGAAACGTTTGAGTTCAGCTACTTATGATATCAATGTCATTGCAAATTTTGGTGATATAGATCTCAGTAAATTAGCTTAGTATGCCTATTTTCATTCACTGCTAACGTATGGGATCATATTCTGAGGCAATTCAACATTGAGTAAAAAAGTATTCATTGCACAAAAGAGTCTTCAGAATAATTGCTGGAGCCCAACCAAGATCATACTGCTGACATTTAGTTAAGGATATAGGGAGCTTCACGTTACCTTCACAATATATGTATTTAGTTACGAAATTCGTGATTAACAGTCCAACTCAATTCAAAAGTAATTGTACTGTGCATAGCTACAACATTAGGAGAAAGGGTGATCATTATTCAATGTTAAATCTCTCTTTGGCACAGAAAGGGGTGATTTATGCTGCCACAAATCTCTTTGTCACTTAACAAGTAGCATCAAAAGTCTGACAGATAGGCAACTAGTATTTAAAAAGAAATTAAAAGAGTTTCTGAACGGCAATTCCTTCTATACATTAGATGAATTATTTGATAAACATTAGTAATTTCGCTAAAAAATGAATGTAATGTGTAGACACCATTTATTGAACTTACAAGTTCCAGATAATTGTGAAACGTCGCATTCATAATCTATGGAAGAAGTATTAATCTTATCTAATCTATCCACCGATGCAAAAATGCAAATGTCCTTGAAGAAAAAAATCAAATATATGTTAAGCTTATGGAACAAGTATTAATGTTATCTAATCTATCCACCGATGCAAAAATGCAAATGTCCTTCAAGAAAAAATCAAATATATGTTAAGCTTATGGGACTTAAGTGCTGGGCCTTGTTCCTAAACTTACAAACTACTTATGAACATCGTAGCATATTGCCTCTGTGCGCTTAGCCTCTCCGCCGCGGCGCAAATATCCTTCAGACACGCGCGCATGTCTGAAGCAACGAACACTACGGGCGACTACAGCTGTCAATCAAAATGCAACAAATGTATTCACAATTAACAACATGAACCAGCGTCAGTTGTGCAAATAAGAGGTCATTACTCATTACCGGCAATCCAGCATCTTAATTTTACATCCGACAGACGTAAATGAGACAAAAGATTGTCTTATTTCAATATGAAATGTTTTCCCACATTTTAGAGCACCGGTCTGTCGTTGTTCTAATTCCCAGAAAACATTTCCATTCTGTGCACAGAAGTTGAGATTCGCTGGTAACAGGACTGTGGATTCGAGAAAGGAGATATTTCAACACTTTTTTTATTCATTGCTTGGAGTATTATATCCCCTCAGAGGACTTGATGCTGGATGAAAGATTAGTGAGTTTCCGTGGTTGGTGTTCCTTCAAAACTTGGTAAGTACTGTATAAAAATAGTTTACTCGTGTTAAGCCAGAACGTTCTATTTCTTTTCAGGCATACGATGTTCAAAAAAAAATGTTCAAATGTTTGTATAGTCTGTGGGACTTAACTACGGGGTCATCAGTCCCTAATCTTACAAACTACTTATGAACTACTTACGAACTAGGACGGCACAAATATCCATGCCCGAGGGGGATTCGAACCCCAGACCGTAGTGGCCGTGTAGATCGTGACTGGAGCGCCTCAGTCTCCTCGGCCACCGCGGCCGACAGCATACCATCTATTGGAAATGATCAAATAGCAAGGAGGATCATTTATGCATACGAACTCAATATGTTTTTAGACATATTGACTAAGCGACAGGAAACAATCGACATTTCATAACTGGTAGCTGATTCACTATTTTTACATTAGTCGGTACACTGTACCTCACAAGTCGCTTTTAATCAAATTACGTGCTTATGGATTATCACTACAGTTGTGCGACTGCATTCGTGATTTCCTATCAGAAAGGACACAGTACGTAATGATTGACAGAAAGTCATCAAGTAAAACAGAAGTCATATCTGGCGTTATCTAGGGAAATTTTATAGGGCCCCCAGTGCTTCTTATCTTTGGTTGGTCTGGTTGGTTTGATTTTTAAAGGGACTAAACGGCTACGGTTATCAGTCCCTTCTTATCTTTGTAAGCCATTTACGGGACTGTTAACGGAAAAAGCTGTCATTTATCGATTAGTAAAGTGAACCGAAGAGCTGAAAAACGATTTAGATAAGATATCTGCATGGGAGAACAGTTAGCAACAAACTCTAAATATTGAAAAATGTGAAGTCATCTATATGGGCATGAAACTAATTCCATTAAACTACAATTACACGATAAATCAGTCACATCTACAGGCCCTAAATTACATAGGTAGGGAATATATTTACGAACAATTTTTATTGGAAAGAACACTTAGATAATACAAAACGCGAGTAAACGGCAACATTTTATTGGCAGATCACTTAGAAAGTGCAACAGTTCTACTAAAGAAGCTGTCTACTCTAAACATGTGCGTCATCATTTGCGCCCGCCGCGGTGGCCAAGCGCTCTGCGGCGCTTCAGTCACGGTATGCACGGCCACTACAGTCGGGGATTCAATCCCCCTCGGGCATGGATATTTTATGTCGTCCTTAGTATTAGGTAGTTGACAAGTAGTTTGTAAATTTAGGGACTGATGACCCCATAGATAAGTCCCATAAGCTCTACAAATATTTGAACTTTTTTTTCGTCATCATTTGCAGTACTGCTACGAAATGTGGTATATCCACCATGTAGGACTGACGGGGGATATAAAGGAAATTCAGAAAAGGGCAAAGTAAATCATTAAAAGAAAGGCGTTATTCGTCTCAGCGAGAGCTATTTGCGATATTCATTTTAGCGTCCATATACATAGGGAGAGATGATCCTCATAAATAAGAGAAAACTGATTCGTAACTGAAAGAGACAGGTGTTCTATTTTTCCCAGGCCGTTATCAAGGATTGTAACGGTCGAGAAATGTCACAAAATCGATTCGATAAATAGTCTGCCATATACACCCCTGCACATTAAAATTACTACACCACAAAGTTGAGGTGCTACAGACGCGAAATTTAACCGACAGGAAGAAAATGCTGTGATATGCAAATGATCAGTGCTTCAGAGCAGTCACACAAGGCTGGCGCCGGTGGCGACACCTACAACGTTCTGACATGAGGAAAGTCTCCAACCGATTTCTCATTGACCGGCGTTTCCTGGTGAAACATTGTTGTGATGTCTCGTGTAAGGAGGAGAAATGGGTACCATGACGTTTCCGACTTTGATAAAGGTCGGACTGTAGCCTATCGTATCGCGACATTGCTGCTCGCGTTAGTCGCTATCCAATGACTGTTAGTAGCATATGGAATCATTGAGTTCAGGAGGGCAATGCGGAATCCCAACGGCCTCGTATCACTAGGAGTCGAGATGACAGCCATCTTATCCGCATAGCTGTAACGGATCGTGCAGCCACGTCTCGATCCCTGACGCAACAGATGGGGACAATTGCAAGACAACAACCATCTGCACGAACAGCTCGACGACGTTTGCAGCAGTATGGACTATCAGCTCGGAGACCATGGCTGCTGTTACCCTTGACGCAGCATCGCAGACAAGAGCGCCTGCGATGGTGTATGCAACAACGAACCTGGGTGCACGAATGGCAAAACGTCATTTTCTCGGATGTATCCATTTTCTGCTTACAGCATCATGATGTTCGCATCCGTGTTTGGCCATATCGCGGTGAACGCACATTGGAAGCGTGTATTCGTCATCGGCATACTGGCCAATTACCCGGCATGATGGGGTGCCATTGGTTACACGTCTCGGTCACCTCTTTTTCGTATCGACGGCACTCTGAACAGTGGCCGTTATATTTCAGATGTGTTACGACCCGTGGCTCTACGTTTCACTCGATCCCTGCGAAACCATATCTTTCAGTAGGATAATGCACGACTGCATGTTGTGGGTCCTGTACGGGCCTTTATGGATACAGAAAATATTCGACTGCTGTCCCCTGGCTAGACCATTCTTCAGATCTCACCAATTGAAAACGTCTGGTCAATCGTGGCAGAGCAACTGGTTCGTCACATTACGACAGTCACTACTCTTCTTCATCTATATCTACATACATACTCCGCAATTCACCGTAAGGTGCGTGGCGGAGGGTACACTGTACCACTACTAGGCGTTTCCTTTCCTATTCCACTCCCAAATAGAACGAGGAAACAAACGAGCCCTAATTTCTCTTATCCTGTCTTTGTGATCACCACGCGAAATGTAAGTAGGCGGCAGCAAGATCGTACTACACTCAGCTTCGAATTGCTGCCCTCTGAATTTCCCCAACAGAAATACACGAAAAGAACGTCGCCTTTCCTCCACCGATCCCCAACTGAGGTGCCGGAGCATTGGTCGAACCTACCAGTAACAAACCTAGCTGCTCGCCTCTGAACTGCCTCTATGTCTTCCTTTAAACTGATCTGCTGCGGGTCCCAAACACTTGAACAATACTCAAGACGTGGTCGTACAAGCGTTTTATACGCGGTCTCCTTTACAGGTGAAGTACATCTTCCCAAAATTCTTCCAATAAACCGAATTCGGCTGTCCGCCTTACTCACAACTGTCCTTACATGTTCGTTCGATTTCATATTGCTCTGCAATGTTACGCCTAGATATTTGAACGACGCGACAGCATCAAGAAGCTCACTACTAACGCTGTATTCGAACATCATGGGATTGTTTTTCCTTCTCACGTGCATCATCTTACATTTTTCTACATTGAGAGCTAGCTGCCATTCTTCGCACCAACTAGAAATTTTGTCTAAGTCATCCTGTATGCTATTACAGTCAGTTACAGACGACACTCTCCCATACACCACAGCATCACCAGCAAACAGCTACAAATTACTACTTACTCTGTACACCAGATCATTTATATAGATAGAAAATAATAGCGGTCCTATCACACTCCCCTGGGGCACGCCTGATACACTCGTCTATGATGAACACTCGCCGTCGAGAACAACGTATTGCGTTCTATTACTTAGGAAGTCTTCCAGCCAGTCACAAATCTGTGAATCCATAAGCTCGTACCTTCGTTTGCATTTTGCAGTGTGGCACCGCGTCGAACGCCTTTATGAAGTCGAGAAAAACACAATCCACCTGTTGCCCTTCATCCATGGCTCGCAAGACGTCATGTGAGAAAAGGGCAAGCTGAATTTCACATGAACGATGTTTCCTAAGCCCGTGCTGATTCATAGAAAGAAGCTTTTCCGTTTCAAGGAAATTTACTATATTCGAACTGAGAATATGCTCCAAAATTCTTCAGGAAACTGATGTCAACGATATTGGCCTGTAATTGTGTGGGTCAGTTCTCTTTCCTTTCTTATAAACAGGAGTCACATGCGCTTTTTTCCAATCACTAAGAACTTTGCGCTGAATTAAAGATTCGCGATAAATGTAAGCTAAATAGGGGGCCAACGCCGCAGAATAGTCTTTGTAAAACGGAACTGGTATTTCATCCGGACCAGCGGACTCTTTCGTATTTAGCTCTCTCAGCTGCTTCTCTACACCGGGAATACCTGTAACTATGTCCTCCATTTCGGAATTAGTACGCTGATCAAATGATGGTACATTTGTGCGGTCCTCCTGCGTGAAAGATTTCTTAAAGGTTAAATTTAGAACTTCAGCTTTCCGTTTGATTTCTTCTATTACTGCCCCGGAATGATTAACGAGTGACTGGACAGTGGGCTTTGACCCGCTTATCGATTTTACATAGCACCAGAATTTTTTAGAGTTCTCGGAAAGATGTTTTGGTAAGGTATGCTTCGCACTTCGATCTTTTTATAGACGCATGAATCTCTACTAACTTTTGCCTGTCACCATTTGCGTGTTCTTTTTTGCTTTCTCAGCAGCTTTCTAACATTATTATTGTACCACGGTGGATCTTTTCAATCCTTAATTGTCTTTACTGGCACATATTTCACTAACCCTTCATTTACAATGCACTTAAATTTAGTCCACAATTCCTCTACGTCCATAGTACCGGAATTAAACGATGCCTATTAATTTTCTAAGTGCGATCCTAACATTTGCTTATCGGCTCTTCCCAACAAAAACACGCTCCTAGCCTTCTTGATTGGTTTATGAACTTTGGTCACCATCGACGCTATGACGATATCACGATCACTAATTCCTGTCTCTAAACAGATATCCTTAATAGCCCGTTCGTGGCTATAAGGTCTAAAATGTTTCCATTGCGCGTGGGTTGCCGGTTAAACTGCTCAAGACAGTTTTCAGCAAAATCTTGATAAACTGTGGTATCGTGTTGAAGCTGCATGAGCATCTGTACCTGTACATGTCATCCAAGCTTTGTTTGACTCAATGCCCTGGCGTATCAATGGCGTTATTAGAGCCAGTGGTAGTTGTTATGGGTATCGATTTCTCAGGATCCATGCATCTAAATTGCGTGAAAATGTAATCACATATCAGTTCTAGAATAATATATTTATCCAATGAATATCCGTTCTTGTTGTAGCCGTTTTAATGGCTAGTAGTGTACTTACATGTGATTTGTAGGGTAACTATGGAGCTGTGACAAGCCACCCATTTGCACTAATAAGTGAGTTACGTGTTTTGTAGCTATCTACTGTAGCAAAGCAGCTGATAAGCTGTGACGCAGCAGCTCACCTCTGACATCAGTTGGTCTCCAAACCAGCAGTAGACCGACAGCTCGGTGAACATGGCGCACAAGTAGCCGCAGATCTTTCCAGTCTCCTGCGCGCCCTGTGCGCTCTGCAACAGGACCAGTAAACTCGAATTCATTAAATGCGGGATGCGAAGACCTGACATCTAAACAAGAGCAAAGGAAAACACCGTTATTTACAAAAACTGTACAGTAAAATTTCTGCTAACACTCATAAAGATATAAGTAGGGTAGACTGGAGACGGTTGTGACAATTTTCATTTGATTCCCTATATTGTTGCTACTATGCGAGTTAGCTGGAGAAAAAAATTTTTATAGTCTAAATGAAAATATAAAAATGTTGTCGCTAATTACAATGGTTATCTCATAGGAACAAATTAGAAAGAAAATAAATTAAAAATGCCACAACCGAACACACCCCAGGGGCGATTGAGTCAGAACCTGGGGCTGGTAGTGACACATTAAATATTGCATCAAAATAATATAAAATCTGTTTTATTTCAACTAATATGTAACGTATCAGCATCATAATCTTCTTGTGTAAAAATTTAATTTCATGCAAGAAAAAGAAAAAAGAAATATAATCATGGAACACTTTAATAGTTTGTAATTAATAAGGAACTCTAGCATCCATGGCTGTTATTATAACAGTCATCATATTATGATCAGCAACTAAATATATCAAATTAGACAATATAATAACTATGTCGAAATACAAAACATATAAATAAATAGGCATTAATAGTGAAACAATAATGTTAAAATGTCTTATTCAAGTAAAAACTAAGCATTTGTGTATGAATGATCACAAAAAAAGCAAAGAACAGTAGAAATATAAGGCTGATTATTAGTTCTAAAAGTGCAACAGTACGATACTGAGATCTAGTCTGACTCATCACAGTTATGACAAATGTAATATCGACTGCTACCTGTGCACTCCAAGTGGGACCAGAGCTCACATTTTCCTTGACATTCTATACATTTTTCGCCAGGTCTACTTTTAGAATATGGGCCTAAGCAAACCAGACAGAAATAATGTTTTTCATCCGATGATGATGGTGGTATCTTGCTTTTCTTTGTTTTGTTTTTTCCTTTATGTATTCCTCTTGATTGAGTAAGATGTTTCTTTACCTGCTGAGTCTTCCGCCTTTTTCTTTTCCGTTATATTCTTGCCTGACTGCCTCTTTTCGCGTGTTTCTGTATAAATGGTTGACTTTTTAGTTATGGAACCTCTTGTTTTTCACTGGGGAGCCTTCGGGAAACGCCGAACAGTTTCAGGCGAAAAAACAGGTGGAGTGGCTGAGAATGACGCAGTTAGCTCAGTACTACTACTTGATCTTGGGATTAAAGAAGCTGAAAGTGGCTCTAAGTCATCATTGCGTTTAGGATTGTTCTCCCAGAGTCAGGCCTTCCCATTTCAGACAATGGTGAAAAGTCAAATTCTTGTGTTAAAAACTGCGGTATTTCACTTTTAGCTCCAGCATTGTTTACCCCAGTCTCAGGGTTCGGTGTGTGCGTTTCAAGAGATGGTGCTGCACAAGTGTTCTTTTATCTGTCATGGTTCGCTCTGTCCGTAAAAAAGGAAGGTGCGAAGTCAGTTACTTGAAATACATTACGATTATAGGGGTAAATACCAGTTTTGCGAAAATCAGCCTGAATATTCGCTTGTGTGATAATACCTGGTATATCGTAGATTGTCATTGTTTTTCCAGGTTAAGTCCGCATCAGGCCATCACAAGCAGTACTTATAGATTTCTTCAAGGGTCCGAACACAGATCTATCCGAGGGTTGAAGTTCGTGCAAGTAGCGTGAATGAAATGAAAGCAAAGTGATTCCATTTTCTTTAAAGGCTAGTTGCTTGAGCTACGCGAACAGAGAGTGAATGATTTCTGTTCATGAATGAACGAAATCATTCCTCGCCAGCCTGCTCATTCTCGAGCCAAGTAGCAGGTCGCTTCGATTGTATTTGTCAATGTGTTCAAAAGCAAGCTTCCGCACTTCTTTCGGAGAAAGGCCAAAATATATATATTGCTGCCCATCGTGTTATATAAAGTGCCAGCTGCTGTTCTTGCTCCTCAGCAAAGACATACGATTAACTTCGGGCATTTGCGCGGCTCTACGTACAGAACTCCAGCTTTTCATTTCTTTATAAGCATCCTCATATTCTGTAATACCACACTGCCCTCTGTCAGTCTTCTTCAACCACTTTCTGGGCATCTAGAAAAATTAACTTATTTGTGTCACAACGGTACCCGGATAACATGTCACAACCGTAGCCAACGCACTCCTCCGAAAAAAAAAAAAAAAAAAAAAAAATACAACATCGCAATGTCAATACAAAATTATCTACGTGCAAAGCAATTACTAAACGACTAATATTTAATATTTAACGATAAGGAACTCCCATTTCTTTGTTAGTAGACAAAGAAAAAGAATCAAGAAATTTACTTTTCATTGATGAAATTTAATGTAGACCTCTCATAGTGTTATTGTTGCGCGATGACAGAGATAACTGTTATCTCTGTCCAACGTCTTGGCTTTCTACACATGTATATCTTGGTGTGTTTGCGTGTGTTTGTGTTTTTGTGTGGTTTTTTTTTTTTTTTTTTTTTTTTTTTTTTTTTTTTTTTTTTTTTTTTTTTGTGTCTACGAACCTGTCCTTTGGATAAGTTATTCGATTTCTATATTTGATACATACACACGCACGCACACACACACACACACACACACACACACACACACACACACACACACACACCACCATGAAGGATTGTACATATCAGAGCCTGTTTATATGGAAGATAACACTTCATACAAAGATCACTTCATTGAAAATACAGCGCCCTGTGTCAAATGTGGAAGATAATCAGTACTGTCATTGCCAACTAGGGTATTTGGTCGCTCCTACTTGATTCGGAATGCAACAGCGTACAGTAATCCGTCGAAAACACAGTTTGATTTTATTTGGTTGTAAAACAAAAACCTTAACGAAACTTGTGTCAGTTTTATGAGTAAACATGTAACAGCTCTTAAAGTTTCATGTCATATATGATTGATGTTCAAATGTTTGTATAGCTTATGGGACTTAACAACGGGGTCATCAGTCCCTAAACTTACAAACTACTTATGAACTAACTAAGACTAAGGACGGCACAAATATCCATGCCCGAGGAAGGACTCGAACCCCCGACCGTAGTGGCCGTGCAGACCGTGACTGGAGCGCCTCAGTCCCCTTGGCCACCGCGGCCGGCTCTTATATGATTATAGGTATTTAATGTCTGCCCCACCACTCATAAGGCAAACATCTAGACGATAACCGCACTCATTACATACTATTAAAGTATATTCTAAGTGATTCTGTCCTGCAGGATTTCAATGGAGGCAGATAGGCTAAGTACAAACACTGTCTTTGATGTACTCGTACCAGAAAAAATCACAAAGGTCTAGTGATCCATGACGCCAGTGAAAGAACACCAGGTCAATAAGTCCAGCATGAGCAATTCATCTGTCGTCATGAAGGTATTGAGAAATTTGTTGAAATTACGATGCCAGTGCGGTGGTTGAAGACGCTTGAAGACGCTAGTCGCCTAGCTGAGGCATATCTTCAAACAAAAGAGAACCTCTTACCGCCTGTACTAACCTGGCGCAAAACACTTAAACCTTTTTGTAGATAGAAGCTTGCTTCACCAATAACACTGATCATTGACAGAAGACTGTCATCATTTTTACAGTGTGACAGATCTACATCTACATGGGATGCTCTACAAATCACATTGAAGAGTCTGGCAGAGGGTTCATCGAACCACCTTTGTACTATTCATCTCCCATTCCATTCTCGAATAGCGCGCGGAAAGAAAGAACGTCTGAATCTCTCCGTTCGAGCTCTGATTTCTCGTATTTTATTCTGATGATCATTTCTACCTATGTAGGTGGGAGTCAACAATATATTTTCCCGTTCGGAGAAGAATGTTGAGCTGGCCGCGGTGGCCGAGGGGACTGAGGTGCGTCAGTCATGGTCTGCACGGCCACTACGGTCGGGAGTTCGAATCCCCCCTCGGGCATGGATATTTGTGCCGTCCTTAGTGTTAGCTAGTTCATAAGTAGTTTGTAAGTTTAGGGACTGATGACGCCGTAGTTAAGTCCCAGAACCTATACAAACATTTCAACATTTAATATTTTTTGAGAATGTAGAATCCTTCTTTGTAGCGCGGGAATGGCTGCGCAGTCCAAGGCCGCATGTCACCAGAGATTTGAATCCTCCCTCAGGCATGGGTCTGTTTCTTGCCCTTAGCGTTCATTTAAGTAGTCTGTAAGTCTATGACCAACAGCCTTAGCAGTTTGGCCCCTGAGGTTTACAACTAACGAACACGCTACTTTGTCGCAGCTATGCCGTACATTTCGTCTTAATTGCACGTCATGATTTCTTTGTGATCTTTAGTACCGCCCCTGAGTGATGCAAACACTAGGTTCCTTGAAATCAATAAGAATGGGCCCAGGTAATCAAAGAGCAGGATAACCATCCAACATCACCTAGAGACAAGGCCTCACAATACATGTCACGTCACACCGACCAGGCCGCAGCAACACCGTCTAGATAGTAGGCCTCACGGCACGTCACACTGATAGGCTGCCATCACCATCTGAGTGGCTGGCCGCTGGGGCACAGCCCACTGCCTCGTAGCGCCATCCAGTGTGCTTGCGAAGGCGGCCGGTCCACGGCCAACGGAAAATACAGGCCCCAGCGCAGACGTCATACCACGTAATCAAGGTAGTTCCGAGCCGGAGCGATCGCTAGCTCAGTGGCTTTCCGCTATGATGCAGTGGGCTGTGCCCCAGCGGCCGGCCAATCGGGTAGCGATCGCGCCGGCTCGGAACTACCTTGATTATGTGGCAAGATGTGTGTGCTGAGGCCTGTCTTTTCGGTTGGCCACGGGTCTGTCGATGTGACGTGACACGGACTTGTTGTGAGGCCTGCTACCTAGACGGTATTGCTGCGGCCTGGTCGGTGTGACGTGACATGTGTTGTGAGGCCTTGCCTCTAGGTGGTGTTCAACCATCATCCTTATAGCAGATGACTGGTTTTGGTGTTTGTACTTTAATAGCCAAGAAGAAATAAGAAGACGTAGGATATATTTGAACGCTTACAGCATGAATGTTGTCATGTTCCCGGAGTTACAGCACACGTCAGAAAGACACGAATGCCACAACAATCCCTTACCTGCATGCCGTTGCTTATACACCCACACTTGTTTCGCACTATGTTGCAAGTACTCAGCAGTATCGCCGGTGGTGAATGCCAAGTGTTGGTTGCTCCTTGTGGCATTCTAGTAGGCAGTAGTCATCTTTTAGCACCTTAGTCACTTTATCATGCAGGGCGCCACCGGTTAACAATCACCATTCTCGCTTCATAAATAACTGATGAGTAGAATTATATGTACTTTGACAGGAAAGATATGCGCTTATACTGCGTCCTAATAAGGTCTGTTGTTTAAAGTTAAATGTAACATGGTTACAAAGGAAAAGTCGTACAGTCACCTCGGAATTTCGCCATATATCAGTTATATGGAGATTCTGAATGTGATAAATTTGCTCACAATTTATGACGTTTGGTGGCGCTCTTTTCCAAGGACAAAGTGTACATCGTCGTTTTCTTTGTGCCAATTTCTGTAATAGCCACTAGAAGTTCTTACTAGTGTCATCTGTTTGATTGAATCTCACAGCATTTGACTGACACACTGTAATTTAGTGTCCACAATCGTAATTCTAGAAAGAATCCCAACATTATTAATGCATAGTTTTAAACATAGCCATTCATGAGTGTTGAGTGCAGAAAGCCATATGCCTAAAGCAGCCCTCACTAAAAGAAAATATGTTGTTAGCTATTCTAATTACGCTTCCAAACACTGGATGGCTTACGTTTCGTTGCACTTGAACAGGTGATTCTGACTGTATATTTTTCTGATTATATATTTTGTTAGTTCGACAACTGTCATGTGGAACTATTTTCTGTACGTATTTCGCTGGATGAGAAATTCGATGAATGTACTGATTACTGCAGCGCACGAACTCGAAGGTGCAAGGAAGAAAGGAAGATGCCGGATGACCAGGATGATTATATGATTATATGGAATGTAGGAATTGGTTCGGATCCATTCAGACTGTAATGACTGACGACTTGTGCTGATAATCACTTATTATTAAAAAATGAAAACATTACATTCTGAAGTTGCGTACAAGGCGCATAGGCCTCACTCACAGCTACGGCTAAGAACTCACTCCCTTGCAGTGGCAACAAAATTACGCTTGAAACTTCCTGGCATATTAAAATAATGGGCCAGAAACGGGATTCAAACTTGCGACCCTTGATTTTCGCTGGCAGGCGCTCTACCATCTGAGTTATCCTGACATGCTTCATGCCGTCCACAAAACTTCTGCCAGTTCCTCGCCTCCTACTTTTCAAACTTCACAGAAGTTCTCCTATGAACCTTTCAGGACCAGCACTCCACATTCTGAAAACATCCCTTAGGCTGTGACTAAGCCATGTCTCCACCACATCCTATCTTCCAGGAGTACTAGTCCTGCAAGGTTCACAGGAGGACTTCTGTGAAGTTGGGAAAGTAGGAGGCGAGGAACAGGCAGAATTCGTGACGACGGACTGTGAAGCGTGTCTGCATAGTTCGCTTTCCCGGGATAGTCAAAGGTCGCTGGTTCGAATCCCGGGTACAGTACACAATTTTAATCTGCCAGGTAGTTACATATCAGCGCACACTCCGCTGCAGTGTAAAAAATTTGTTTCTGAAAATTACAAGAAGAATTTCTACTACCATGAAAACCCTTTGTACCTGATGGGTGGAAACATGCCGTTGAAATTTCTTATTTGCTCCAATAACTGGAGAATAGAAACGTGTAGCTTCAAATAAAACTGTTTATAATAGGTGAGAGTACCATTTCTAAGTGTCTAGGAAAAGAATCAGATAAACCGTTTACCGAAAACATCTGAATGCGCCAGCCTGAACCCAGCCCTTGAAATTAACAGTTTTTTTTTACATTTTACGTACGAGTAAAACATACACAATAGCTCATTTATCTCCCAAGCAATCACGAAACAATAATCAACTCTTATTTATTGTTATCGCAAATTATTTGCAAGAAAAAAACAAAGAAGCAATTAAATGGAAGCATAACACAAAAAGTCAAATTACGTTATGTTAATTACAGGGATTATGCACTTCTAAGCACAGAATTACATGCTTTTAGCATTATTCTAATGCTACAACTCTTTCCCTTCCTCACGATCTCTCTCTCTCTCTCTCTCTATCTCTTTCACTCTCTCATAAATACGTCATCTGGACACAATATTTCGGCGGTCCACGTGGCCGGCATCGTCAGGTGACAGTGCTGGTACACCGACTCGCTGAGACTGAGTACAAGCCGCGAGCGGAGGCCCCTGTATACGCCGCGGAAGGCCGAAGGGGTGTGCCCTCTACGTTTCAGCGCCGCCAGTGGTAGAAATAGGCGTAAATGATAGATCGCTATTCAGCAGGTCTAAAGAGATACCGTTGTTTTTTATATCAAACAATACAGGGTTCCACATTTTACTCAAGGGAAAATCCTTGTCTCTGTTTATAACATTGTCAGAAAGGCGAATTGCGATTGATTCTTTTAAAATGCAGTCCCAATAGCGAGATACAGAGGCAACCATTTGTGTGTCATCATACTTCACTTTATGTCCCTTAGTAAGAGAATGCTCAGCTACCGCAGATTTCTCTGGCTGAAGCAATCTTGTGTGTCGGTGTTGTTCAGTACATTGACCTTGAATTGCTCGGATTGTCTGACGACGGGTTTCCTCAATCCTAAGGCATCCTTTACGGAGCCCAGGAGCGCTCTAACCTTGGCAGGAGGACGAAAGATACATTGGATGTCATGTCTTTTTAAAATTATTCCTATTTTTGAAGAATTGCTTTCAGCAAACGGTAGGAAAGCCAGCGATTTGCAAGTTTTTTCTTGTGGTTCCTGCGACGGTCCAAACTGGAAAGCACGGCAGATCTGTTGGTCAGTGTAACCATTCTTCTTCAATGCCGTTCTCAGATGGTCCATCTCTTTAGTCAGACTTTCAGCGTCTGAAATGGCAAAAGCTCTTTTCCTTGAGATAATAGAATTCCTGAAATATGTAAAGGATGAGCTAGCATACATTTTGGTATTTTGGTACTGCCAGTGTGGATCATCTAAAGCGTTTGCCTCTCAGTATTCTTGCTTATTAATCATATGTTCGTTGGGAACTAATATCTTCTGTGAATGAATATGAGCTTCATCGAAGGCCTTGAACAACGTAGAGGACATTCCGGAATATTTCTGTCCTTTGTAAGTCTTTAGTGTGTGAATCGGAACCCTATATCCCCGGGAGTCTGGAGTTTAATGGCCGTTACACACGACAGTACTCACCAGGGCGACCTGGAACAGCAGCATGCAGATGGCGGAGCCCAGAGACAGGCTCTGGGCCAGCAGCACGCCTCCCAGGCACTGCTGCAGGCGGTCCACGTTCCTGTCAACACCCAACACGACACGAGGAACACACTTTGAAAATGAGAAAACATTAACCCTAACACTTTACTTCGCAAAATTTCATTTGTTCATTTTTGCAATTTTTTATTTCTATTTATTTATTTAGCTTCTTATTATTTACATTACCACGATGGCTTTGTGAGATATGAAAGAAAACTTCGCTCAGAAAATATCATTAGAACAAAGTTACAGACGTTGGCAGAATACGCTAAAATGGAAAAAACCGTAAACAGAATAAAGAACACTGATCGTATTGGTCTTACCTACTCAGTACGAAATGTAACAAATCGTCATATACAAGAGTATTGCAATTATCACGTATTTTTGTCAGTTTTTGTTTTATTTATTTATTATTTTGGTAATTTGAAAGAATCCGTGTACATCGAAGGACACGGCATTGCGAACGACATATATTCAGCGTTCAATTCTTGCTCCACATTCGATATGATAAACGTCAAGCGGTTGATTTAAATTGTATTTTTGATTGCGTTAAATTTGTGATATTTTCTTGTACTTTTCCGACTCAATATGTAAACGATTTAGTGTTTCTGAAGGAGAGATTCGGGCGCTACGCACCCTCAAGTACTAAAAAAAAAAATTAAATTTTTTTTTTAAAAATGCTTCTTGTTTGACCTACTACCTAACCTTCTACGCTACGCTACAGATCACTTTTTAAAGGGAAATTTAGGTTAGGTATAAGTTGAAGAAGAAGTTTGTTTTCTCAAAGGAAGGGTGGGGGGCGAGGAGGATCGCTAGAATATTTTTAATTAGAAGGGGGTCCCTAGACTGTTTTTAATTGTAAGGGGGTCGCATATTCTAAGAGGTTGAAAAACACTGTTATAGATGAAGCAATTAGAGCAAAAAGCCTTAGATGGTGGGATGATGTTACACTCATAAGAGAAGCAACGTTACCTAAGAGATTCGTGGGTTCGCCAGTAGAGGGTAGGGGATGTTGGAATAGACCAAGGAAAAAGTACTTGGATTCGGTTAAGACTCTGAATATCAAACGAGGCATTAATGTTGGCACTAAATAGGAGTTATACAAGAGAGACTGAATCTGAGAGGCATAGTAAGTCTTGATGATGATGAGTCTTCTGCATATATTACTTGAGTGCTTACCTGATGATACTTTGATGGTGCAGGATAATCTTTTGTAGTCGTTAGTAAACACTGTTTGACGATTCATATGAGTGTTGACTCCCTTGAACTTCTATGTCCATGAGTGATGAATTCGTTTTCAAACAGTGACTACCTGTCCCCTCTAATGTTAAAATGTTCAAATGTTTGTAAATCTATTGGACCAAAACTGCGTGGTCATCAGTCTGTAGCTTACAAAATACTTAAACTAAGGTAAACTAACCTAAGGACAACACACACACCTATGCCCCAGAGAGGACTCGAACCTCCAACGGCGAGCAACCGCGCGCTCCACAGCGAGGCGACTTGGACCGCTCGGCTACTCCACCGCATCCCCCTCTAATGAATAATGCCTGTACACAGGAGTATGAAACTTCCGCCGTCGCTCAACTACCTTTAGTGGCGCCTGTGGCAGTGAAGGGCCCTCGCTACCCACATCACTGGCCAGGTCAGTACGATTTCTCGTTAGTAATTTGAGTGTGCAGCTGAACAGATAGACAGTTTCTCAAAGGATGGCAACATAGTCAAACAACTGGAATCAAGAAGTAGCAAAGCTATCACAGAGACCGCACAGCTACAATCTATTCTCTTCTGCTAGGAGAAAGTAGCAAGAGTTATTGCAAACAGTAATGGAACCTCGGCAGGAGAGTGAGCATAATGGGGAAATCACCGAAAAAATGTGAATTAACACTCTAGATGGAGCAGTTAGAGGAAAAAGTCTTACATAGTGTATTGATATTACATGTATGGAAGAAGCAAGGTCACCAAAGAGATTCATAGATTCTCAAGTGGAGGGTATGAGATGTCGAGGCAGACAAAGGAGGAAGTATTTTCACTCGGTTAAGATTGATTTTGAAGTTAGGAGGATGAATATCAAAAGAGGCATCAATGTTACCACTGAATACGGGATCGTCGAGGAGTTTTACAAGGGATTTTGTAGCTGAGAGACAAAATCAACTGATGATGATGATGATGATGAGTCTTACGCATATACTACTTCAGTCATAGAGGACACAGTTCGTAGTAATCGATAGTAAGGCATCGACTAAAACAGAGTTGATTTCGGGCATTCCACAAGGTAGGTTTATTGATCCTCTGCTGTTCCTTATTTACATAAACGATTTAGGGGAAAATCTAAGTAGGTCTCTTACATTGTTTGCAGATGACGCCGTTATTTACCGTCTAGTAAAATCATCTGAAGATGAAAACCAACTGCAGAACGATATGAATAAGATATCACTATGGTGTAAAAATTGGCAATTGACTCTAAATAATGAGAAGTGTGAAGTCGTCCACATGAGTACGGAAAGAAATCCGTTAAACTTTGTTTACAAGATAAATCAATCAAAAGTGAAGGTCGTAAACTCCACAAAATATCTTAAACTGGAAAGAACACATAGATAATGTCGTGGGAAAGGCGAATCAGAGTATGAATTTTATTGGCAGAACACTCAAAAGGTGCAACAGAACTACAAAAGAAACTGCATTCACTACGCTTGTCCGTCCATTTCTGGAGTATTGCTGCCCAGTGTGGGATCCTTATCAGGAGGACATCGAAAGAGTCCAAAGAAGGGCAGCTCGTTTCGTATTGTCACGATACAGGGTAGACAGCGTTACGGAAATGATACAGGATCTGGGATGGGAATCATTACAACAACGGCGCTTATCGCTGCGGCGTGGGCTACTTACGAAACTCCAATCGGCAATATTCTCTTCCGAATTCGAAAATATAGACTCCCACGCACATAGGTAGAAATGATCATCAGAATAAAATGCGAGAAATCAAAGCTCGAACGGAGAGATTCAGGTGTAGTTTCTTCCCGTGGGCTATTCGAGAATGGAATGGGAGATAAATATGAGGCGCGTCCAGAAAGTAAGTTCCGTTTGATAATACAATGAAATTGTACACAGATGCAGAAGAAATTTTTATTGCACAAAATTCTACAACTCTTAAACTAGTTTTCCACATAACTGCCGAAATTTTGCAGGCATTTGTCATAGCGTGCACCAGGTTTCGTATACCTTCTTCATAGAAATCTGCGGCCTGTGTTTGGTAACAATTTCATGCATCAGTGATCGTTAATTTTGGGGGAAGTTCATAGCGAGAGCACTAATTGTAAACCTACGGTTTTCCTGGATCTTGTCATCAATCGCGTGAACCAGTTCTTCTGTAACCTAAAGTGGATGCCAACTTCGTTCTTCATCGTGCTCATGACTACGCCTGCCATTGAACTGTCGGACTCATCTTCTCAGAATCGAATCACTCATCGCATTTGGTCCGCAAACATCGCAAATTTGCCGATAAATTTCACTTGGTTCCACTTTCCTCGCATTCAGAAACCGAATCACCGACCTGATTTCACAGGCGGAGGGATTTTCAATCAACACCGACATTTCAAACAAACACAATAAAGCGTTCGTAATTGATAGCGGACTCTAAATGGCGCACGTTCTTCTCCTTGATACACATTGTCTACAGCGCATGTGCGGAAGTGCAGTCGCGGCACTGCAGCGGAGATAAATTGTAATGGAACTTACTTTCTGGACGCGCCTCGTATTATAACGGTGGTTCGATGAACACTCTGCCAAGCACTTAAATGTGATTTGCAGAGTATCCCATGTAGATGTAGATGTAGATGTAGTGCTTACCTGATTATAGTTTGATGGTGTAGGACAATCTTCTGCAGTCGGTAGTCAACAATGTTTGAGTGTTGACTCCCTGGAACTTCTACATCCACGACTGATGAATTCGTCTTCTGATAGTGATTGTTTGTCCCCTCTATAGAATAATGTCTGTACACGGGGGTATAGAACATGACCGGCCGCTCAGCTGCCTTACGTGGCGTCTGTGGCAGTGAAGGGCCCTCGCTTTGTACATCACTGGCCAGGTCAGTAAGGGGCCTCGTTAGTACTGCTAGTTGAATGCGCAGCTGAACAGACAGTTTCTCAAAGGATGGCAACATAGTCAAACAACTGGAATCAAGAAGTAGCAAAGCTATCACAGAGACCGCTCAGCTACAATCTATTCTCTTCTGCTAGGAGGAAGTAACAAGGATTATGGCAAATAGTAATGGAATCTCGGCAGTAGAGAGGGCTTAATGGGGAGATCACAGAAAAATTGCGAATTAACACTATAGATGAAGCAGTTAGACGGAAAAGCCTTATGTAGTGGATTGATATTACATACATGGATTCTACAACATCTACAACCATACTCCGCAAGCCACCTGACGGTGTGTGTCAGAGGGTCCCTTGAGTACCACTATCGATTTTCCCTCCTATTCCAATCACGTATTGTTCGCGGAAAGAAAGATTGACGGTATGCCTCTGTGTGGGCTCTAATCTCTCTGATTTTATCCTCACGGTCTCTTCGCGAGATATACGTAGGAGGGAGCAATATACTGCTAGACTCCTCGGTAAAGGTATGTTCTCGAATTTCGACAAAAGCCCGTACCGAGCGACAGAGCGTCTCTCCTGCAGAGTCTTCCACTGGAGTTTGTCGATCATCTCCGTAACGCTTTCACTATTACCAAATGATACTGTAACGAAGCGCGCTGCTCTCCGTTGGATCTTCTCTACCTCCTCTATCAATCCCACACCGGTGATCAGTATTCAAGCTGTGGGCGAACAAGTGTGCTGTAACCTACTTCCTTTGTTTTCGGACTGCATTTCCTTAGTGTTCTTCCAATGAATCTAAGTCTGGCATCTGCTTTACCGACGATTGATTTTATATGGTCGTTCCATTTCAGATCCCTCCTAATGACTACTCCCAGATACTTTATGGAATTAACTGGTTCCAGTTGCTGCCCTGCTGTAGTGTAGCTAAATGATAAAGGATCTTTCTTTCTGTTTATTCACAGCACATTACACTTGTCTACATTGAGATTTAATTGCCATTCCCTGCACCATGCGTCAATTCTATGCAGATCAACCTGCATCTCAATACAATTTTCCATTGTTACAACCTCTCTATATTCTACAGCATCATCCGCAAAAAGCCTCAGTGAACTTCCGATGTTATCCACAATGTCATTTATATATATAGTGAACAGCAACGGACCCACGACACTCCCCTGCGGCACACCTGACATAACTCCTACTTCAGAAGACTTCTCTCCATTGAGAATGACCTGCTGCTTTCTGTTATCTAGGAATTCCTCAATCCAATCACACAATTGGTCTGATAGACCATATGCTCTTACTTTGTTCATTAAACGTTTGTGGGGAACTGTATCAAACTCCTTGCGGAAGTCGAGAAACACAGCATCTATCTGAGAACCCGTGTCTATGGCCCTCTGAGTCACGTGGACGAATAGCGCGAGCTGGGTTTCACACGAACGCCTTTTTCGAAACCCATGCTGATTCCTACAGAGCAGATTCTCAAGTGGAGGGTATGAGATGTCGAGAGAGACAAAGGAAGTATTTCGACTCGGTTAAGATTGATTTTGAAGTTAAGAGGCTGAATATCACAAGAGTCATCAGTTCAAAAATGTTCAAATGTTTGTTAAGCTTATGGGAATTAACTACGGGGTCATCAGTCCCTAAACGTACAAACTACTTACGAACTACTTATGAACTAAGGACGGCACAAATATCCATGTCCGAGGGGGGATTCGAACCCCCGACCGTAGTGGCCGTGCAGACCGTCACTGGAGCGCCTCAGTCCCCTCGGCCACCGCGGCCGGCGAGTCATCAGTGTTACCACTGAATAGAGGATCGTGGAGGAGTTTTACAAGGGAGTATGAAGTTGAGAGGCATAGTGAAATGATGATGATGATGATGATGATGGTGATGCGTCTTTTGCATATACTACTTCAGTGCTTACCTGATTATAGTTTGATGATGTAGGATAATCTTTTGCAGTCGGTAGTCAACACTGTTGGATGGTTCATATGAGTGTTGACTTCTTTGAACTTCTGCATCCACGACCGATGGATTCGTTTTCTGATAGTGACTGCTTGTCCCCTCTAATGAATAATGCCTGTACACGGGAGTATAGAACTTCACCGGCTGTTCGACTACCTTGCGTGGCGTCTGTGGCAGTGAAGGGCCCTCACTTTGTACATCGCCGGCCAGGTCAGTGAGGTGCCTCGTCAGTAGGATGAGCTGTGTGCGCAGCTGCGCCATGAGGCTGACGTTGAAGGCGTCGGCCATCATGTTCATGACGACGCAGTGGACGGTGAGGAAGGCGCAGAAAAGCCAGCCGGCCGCCCAGCCGGCGGGCCGCGACGTGTCGAAGGGCAGCACCAGCTGCAGCGGCAGGCCCTCGCCCCGCGCCGGAGACGTCAGCCACAGCGTGACGTCACACACGCCCAGGAACAGGTAGGCCAGCACGAAGCGCCGCAGGGCGCGGCTGCGGCCCACCACCAGCCGAGCGTCTCGCGGAGCCAGGAACTGCCCGAAGTCGTCGCGAACCTGTGGGCAATGGTTCAGACACAGAAATGATGCAGGGATAAATGTCGTATTCCGACTGTTAACATAAATAATGAGGAGCAACTAATGAAAACGTGCAATGTCCGTTGATTCAAATTTTTTCTTACTGATATCTGCTAAACTACTCAATAAAATTTTTAGCTCTTTTCCAAGTTAGATCCATTTTGGGCTATTGAACTAAAATATACCTTGCAAGAGATCTATTTTTTTATTTATTTATTTTATTTTATTTTATATTTTTTTTTTTTTTTTTTAGTTAGGTTGTGATCTCCGTCATATAGGACATTACACGTATTGATGCGTGTTTAATAACATACCTTCATTAAACGTAAGGAGAGGCATTGAATTAAAATTTATGCTGTGGCCGGGATTCGAACCCGGAACCTCCTACTTACTAGGTAATTGCTTTAGACCACTTTTTTTTCTATGGTTAGTTCTATTTGTTGCGGACGCTGATCGTGTTTATTCGTTCTTGTCGTTTTTGTTCGATGAGATCTTGGCTTAGAGGGCGTTACAGAGGGTGTTGAGCCCTCTGACCGGGCGCGCTGAGCCACGGCGCCCGGGTCCACTCAGCTAACACAACATTGTACCGAAAGCACCTACAAAAAAAATGTTCAAATGTTTGTTAAGCTTATGGGACTTAACTACGGGGTCATCAGTCCCTAAACTTACAAACTACTTATGAACTAGCTAATCCTAAGGACGGCACAAATATCCATACCCGAGGGGGGATTCGAACCCCCGACCGTAGTGGCCGTGCAGACCGCGATTGGAGCGCCTCAGTCCCAGTGGTCTAAAGGACCTACCTAGTAAGTAGGAGGTCCTGGGTTCGAATCCCGGCCACAGCTTAAATTTTAATTCAATACATCTCCTTATGTTTAATACCTTTGGTATAAGGAGACAATGTTGTCTCATGGAAATGTATTATTTGTTGATATTTATTTCACCCCTGCCTGAGAAACAAGGCGGGATAGTTCCTATTCGTTCTTTGCTGGGGTGCTATTCCAATGTAGGAGAGCCCTGGCAATTTGATACGCATTTCACAGGAAACATGAGGCAGAATTAAAGTATTTGATGTGGAGGGAGACGTGCTTTAAGACAGTCCGTGAAGTTGACTTGTCTACAATGTTGTGTCAGCTGAGTGGCTTCATTGGCCTCAGTGACACAAACCAATGTTTAAATTGTCACAGAACGGACACTTTAGACCATCGGTTCCTTTGCATGGGGAATACTGAAATATGGAAGGAACTTATTAAACAGATATCTTTCCTAAAGAAAAGTGATGGCAGAGAAATTAATTTGGGTGACACCTTTTTTCCAGAAGAAATGTTTTTTTCTCGACAAAAGAACAACACCATCCACTGGATTATTGGCAATTTTTGTTACTACGTAATCGCTAACAAAGGAAGTGACAATGTACAGAATTACAAAGAATATATACTTCACGAGTATTACATGATTTACCAAAAAAGGGATAATAAAAAGAATTTTGGGAATATGTTACAAATTCTGTTTGAAAAACAGGGAGTAGGATAGTTATGTATTAAAAGGAGAATAAATCGCAGTCGCATAGTAGGGGACTGCTGTTGAGGGTGAAATACGGTGGGGACTTCGTGGACCCCGTGGCCGCTACGGTAGCCGTGAAGGCCTCAACAGAACCCTGAAAAGGCATGCACTGCGTGACGAGGAAAGATGTACTGATAATAGAATTGTGTTCGCAGACGTTAAATCAGTGATTTCAAATTTCTCTCAAAAAAGATGTTTTTTCTGTAATTTTTGTCATTAACGTTAATATTAATCCCAGGAGAAGGGACTTTCCTTTTACATTTTGTAGTCGCCAGCTGGTATTCCTCCTCAGGAAGAAGAAGAAGGTTTTTTTTTTTTTTTTTTTTTTTTTAAGTATTTGATTTTACAAACAACAACAACAAAGAAGAATCATTCATTTTATACTCTACAGTGGCCACAAGCCCACACAGAAGGTACCAATAAATAAAAATGGAGGAGAAGCTAAGCCGAGAAGGCCACATTTGGCGAGTGCAAGGACGGGTTGAAGGGAAGGAAGGAGACCCGACAAAAACAAAATTAAAAAAAAAAAAAAGTGGTCTAAAGCACCGACATGACTTGTATAATATGGTTGCCTATCGCAAAATCGATATGCCAAAGTTGTAAAGTTTGTTTTAAGAAAATTTTATGAAATTTTGTACTTTATTGACATGAATCAAGTATTTCATCTCTCAAAATAGACTTTTTTTTTTTTTTCAAATTGTATTCAATAGATCATATTAAAACGAATATTAAAGAATAAGATACAACTAATTATAATATGTCTGACTCAATGCAAAACCTCTCAACTGAAAGAAGTGTATTAAAAATTCGTTTTTAACACCACCGCCAAGTCAAAACTGCTTCAGTTTGTAACGTTCAGTCACTGGAAAAACATTTCTAGCCAAGTGAATCATGATACCAAATATTTTTTAAAACTTTTTTCATTAATGAGCCTGCAGCAGTGAATATATCGTAATATGACATTTTAATAAGTATGATATCCTTTACTGCTGCTTATTAGCTTTATTTATTTATACACTACAGCTGTGACCCAGTATTTGGCATTGTCAAGTGATCTGCAATAGTTGAAATAAATTTTGTGAAAATATTTTTTCGAAACAAATAGGGAGGAAATTTATTACCTACATTCTGTTTGTTGGTAATACACAACATTTATTTACAAAATTTTATCTATCTAATTAGGCTTGGCAACGACTAAATTCAGAGATGTAATGTTCCACAGTCAACGATAACGTAAAATTTCGGTTAACATAGAATATCTCAGACACCAGTAAAACGCGTTTTCATACTCAAAGATATTACAAAATTCCAAATGGCAAGCAATACCTCAGAGACCAAAAAGACACACTGTTTCATAATCAGAGACACTACAAAATCCGGAGTATAAAACATTTGTAAATACATTGACATTCAAAGATATGATAAAATTCGAAATTAATCATCTCAGAGAAGCTAGATTATTACCAAAGATATAATGAAATATAATATCTTTGTAAACACATAACATCATAACAGCTGTCAAATAAGAAAGTCATTACATTAAAAATTATTAAAAAAACGACTTTCTAAGAAAGGTAGCTGTAAAAAATCATACAGAGGTGCAGATGCTGTGTGTGTGTTACCAAGAAATGGAATGATAGTAATAAATTTAAAACTCTATAATGTACTCCCTATTTGTTTCGAAGAAATATTTTCTCAAAATTTATTTCGACTATTGCAGACCACTTGACAATGCCAAATACGGCGAAACAGCTGTAGTGTATAAATAAATAAAGCAGCAGTAAATGATATCATACTTATTAAAATGTCATATTATGATTTTTTAAGTTTTTCAAAATTGTAACATGTCATGTTAATCGGCGCGTTAATCTCTGTAAGTATCTCTAATTTGCCATAATATTCCATGAATATTGTGTGCAATTCATAACTTTTGTCTATATCAGGCTGGCGCTTGATAATGGTGTATTAACCGAAACCGGTAGCTTTGAGTTAATACATTAGGCTACTGTGCTCAACATGACATTCTACAAGCAATAATTTGGCTTTGGTATCTCCAGTCTATCGTGGTATTGCACTCTGGATGATGGTCACCAGTGTTTCATTCGCTGTCGAGCATCGTCAGAACTTACCTGTAGAGCAAGCCTGTGAAACTCCTGTTCGTGCTTGGCGATGTGTCCCAGACGGAATACCCACATTACTGAGGTGTCTAAGAGACTCAGTGAGAGGGTTACGTGGTCGATGCCTTCGACCTCCCCTCGCCACATGAGCACGACGGCCATGCAGCAGTAGTAGACGACGGCCATCAGCGTGGCGGCGTACTGCAGATAGAAGCGGCGCGCGGCCCAGGAGCGGGTGTCCGGGTGCCTCAGGATGCCCGACCAGTGCAGCAGCCGCAGCAGGTAGTCCAGGCTGTCGAGGTCTCCAGGGGCCAGCAAAGGCGACTCCATGCTGCAACACAAGGCGCTGCTAACGTCTAGCGCACCAGCACTGTAGAGACAAACGTTAACATTTGTTACTGCCTTGAAACGTGTCTAAATAAAATACTTATTTCTGAATTTGTAAGAAAATGTCTAATATTTTGCCTCCTGTTTTGTGTCGAATAACTTGCTTGCAAGAAAATGTATAATATTGCTTCTACTGTGTGTATCGATATGTGTACTTAAGTCTGTGAAGTTTCATCTTTGGCAAAGATTATGTATCGCATAGCATTGTAGCTCGCGCAGAGAGAGAGTGTGTTTTGTGGTTCAGCTCGCTTAGAGAGCGGTTGAGTTGTGTGTATGGCTCCGATGTGGAGCAGATGCTGCTGTGCCAGCAAGTTGATTTGATTCTATCTAGAATATATATTGTATTTTTTATTACTATGAAAAAGTTGTACCACCGTTGGAATGTCATTATGTCATTATGAAAAGGTTGTTTCAAATGTTTGTATAGTCTATGGGACTTAACTACGGGGTCATCAGTCCCTAAACTTACAAACTACTTATGAACTACTTACGAACTAGGACGGCACAAATATCCATGGGATTCGAACCCCCGACTGTAGTGGCCGTGCAGACCGTGACTGGAGCGCCTTAGTCTCCTCGGCCACCGCGGCCGTCGAAAAGGTTGTATTATGCAGGTGATTATTAATAATAAGTAACAAGTTGACCTTTCTTTCCTGTTTCATTTATGTAGTTAGAAGATTAACCTACTTCCTTTATTTGATAATTAGTTATTTGTGGATTTAAAGTACAGCATAGATTTTGATAATCTTGTTAAACAGATTTCGTTATTGCTGCTGTAGTTAATTGCAGTTAATTGACTATGATGCTGAATTTTGATAATCAGGTACTGATCTGCATAATATTCTCGCAGTCAAACATAAAGAAAGTGGTTTCTGTTTTTAATATCTTTCTCGCAGCCAAATTTTTTGAGTATAGTCAGTGTGTGTTTCATGCAGGTTATTTGTCACAGTTGTTTTGTTAAAAGATCAGTTGCGCACTTAGTTTAATGCACTGTTCCTTATTTAACAGCATATACATCAATATCAGGGCCTTAATTACACCAAATTACTGTGTTGATGAACAATTTGTTGTCTGATTTAACGATAGGTTCAACATCAAACAACACATGTACACAGATTTTAGCCTTATTTCACAAAACTTTATTATTACCACCTAGGTTTCGGGGTATGAGCCCATTTTCAAGTATTTTACTGATTCCACAGTTGTTACACCTGTGGAGACAAACCATTGTGTGGTTGTATTACATTGAAAATTTTATTTAGTAAAAAACATATCTGCAACACTTGTCGCTGCCCACAGCTTTCACTGACAGCTAATTACGTTCTTCAAATATTTTTGATGTTCATCTATCTTTTACGAGCTGCCCAGAACGCAGTTGTGCACTTCGTCTTTTATGTTTTACCCTTTGCTAAGATTAGACGTATGTCAGGGACTTCCTTACTACCAAATGTAAGTCTGTGAGTTCGTTTTACTCTTTAAATATGATGGCTATATAGTTGGTACAATTAAAACTTTTACTTATTTAAAATGACCCACCGTTTAATGATTTTCCAGTAATAATCGTGATTATGTAACATGATGCTTGGAGCCATTGTTGGAATTGTATCTATAATTTACTAGAAACTTCTAGATGCCATTATATGTAACTTTTATGAACGTGACTTGATAGTAATGCCTGCAAGGAAATCTTCGCAATTAAACGAAATCCGATGTATGAAGTTATCTTTTGTGACGAAAGCCTCTTTAAATCGATCGGATTTCGTTTAATTGCGAAGATTTCCTTGCAGGGAATATATATATATATATATATATATATATATATATATATATATATATATATATATATATATATTTTTTACGGTCATTCAGTTAGTACAATCCGCTCTAAGCAAACATCATTGTACACAATGCAGCAAGAGTTTTACAGCCTCATCTGCTACATCCAGTCACTTAATGCAAGTATTTTGGTAAAAAAAAAGGTCATCGCGGAATCTGCTAGTTTCTTTGTGCAATACTGTGCTCAGGTATTGTTTTCATTCCATTTTATACCGCCGATAAACTTTAAAGTCAGTTTCCGCCTCCTTTTTTGAGTTTGTTATTTATAAAGTTATTTCAATGTGTCAGTCCACCAAGTTACTTCCCTGTAATATCACAACGATATAGTGAAACTTTAAAAGCGCCCCCGAACATTAACAACCACTCCAACACCTGATGGAATTAAAGAAAAAAGCGCAATATTACAGTGTTACTACAGGTCTCTGTTTATCGATTTTAACATTGAATGAAAATACTTTCACCTTGCAATTTAGGAACTATTACACTTGCACTACATTATTAGAATAACCTTAATTATTTATTGTACTCTTATTGTATTTAATGGTGTTATCTATTACTGAAATTATTAATCATTATTGTACCTCGAAAAAATTGAACAGTTTATAGTGCAAAATCTTGCTTGCTTCCTGCCGTTGGCCGCCTCAAGTTAGTAATATTGTTATCATCTACTATGTAGAAGTTACTCACAGTCTAAAAGAGTTGAATAAATGAATTCTGTCTGTTCATTTCAGTAGCAAATTTGGAGCTGTGCGCATCTGTTCTCTAATTTCCAAAATTTCTAGTCGAGTCACTTTTGCACCTTTACCTTCTACATGGAAGACTTCTACATCTATGGCATCTTTGTGCTCTTGTTCCAAGCAGTGTTGGACAAAGGCAGAATCTGGCTTTCTCAATCTCCAGCTCCTGTGGTGTACCCTTAGCCTGGTACAAATTGACCGACCTTTCTGTCCTAAACAATATAATATATATATATATATATATATATATATATATATATATATATATATATATATATATATATATATATATATATATTGTGTAATAGTTCCTAAATATAAAAGCTTTGTTGACGGACATCCACAGCTAAGATGATACATCTCTAGTAAAAGGGTCCGCTTCAGCTGTTTTACATTCTTAAAAAAGACGACCGGTTTCGCTACTTAAAGCCACATCTTCGGGTCACATACAGTTAAAACATAAAACCAGGGGGTCGCCAATACAATCAACAACAACCCTGGCTGTCAGAACACTTTACACAACCATCAGGGCGACAACCGCCCTCGCCGATCAAAGCACCGGCACGGGCAGCGGCGTGGCTGGACGTAAATGCGAGCATTCAATGTTCCTAGTTACTCAGTGACTAAAACGCATTAATTCCGAGTGGTAATGACTCGCCTCAGGCTGTATGAACGTACACTTGCTAAATGAGTTGGTATTCAAGATCGAACTACAGAGTATGACCGCCTCTAAGTCACCACCTTTCGGGATAACCGCGTGGTCTAACGCAGGATGCCGAGTTTTTCGCGTCCACTCCTTCGGGCATGTGTCCGTTGTCTTCAGCTTAAATTACTTTAAGTAGTTTGTATGTCAAATTGTGAACAAATTTCAGCCGACCAGTTGAAAAATATGATTTATATACGTAAACATTGACCTAGGTTTCGGCAAAAGTAGTTTGCCCTTCTTCAGTAGATTTACCTGACAAAAATAATTAACAGAGTAGTCAGGTGGCTAATTGGATAATAGATGAAGTTGATAAAATAAGTAGGAAACTTCCTGTATTTTACCATTAGCTATATGACACCCTGTCAATTATATTCGTCAGGTAAATCTTTTGAAGACCCGCTCGGTTAGCCGTGTGGCCTAACCCACCACTTTCCGAGACGGGGAGACGTACCGCAGCCCCGGTCCTAAACCGCCCGGCGGATTAACGAAGTGGGTCGGAGTGCCAGCCAGCCTGCATTTGGTTTTTAGGCGGTTTTCCACATCCTCCTAGGTGAATACCGGGCTGGTCCCCAGGTCCCGCCTCAGTTACACGATTCCCAAAAATTCCGTAACACTTTACACTTTCACATATATAACACAATAGGCAGACAGTTGTGGTACACATTTCGTTCCTAGAGCCATGGGATGGCGACAGGAAGGGCATCCGGCCATCCCGTAAATATTTCCACGCAAAATCCGGATTAACAAACTCGACCTTGCTTGTGCTGGAACATGGCCAAATAGAAAGATAGAGGCAAAATTATTTTTGCCGAAACCTAGATCAAGGTTTACGTATATAAACCATATTTTGAAACTGGTCGGCTGAAATTTGTCTACAATTTGATCGTGTTCCATCGTCGCTGAACTGCAGTCATGTCTAAGATTTTAGTTTGTAAGTCTAGAGACCGTTGACCTTAGCAGTTTGGTACCATAGGTTTCCGACCATTTTAACGTTTTATCTCGAAAGTACTGTCTGATATAAATCAGAAATAGATAATAAGAAGCTCAACTAAGTGCCGCCCGAATCAGAAACCAGATTAGAACAACTGTATATTCTGTACTCCTCTGCACATATTCTCTTACTATCAACAAAAGTGTGAATCGCTTATCTAAAGGATACTAGTTTAAATCTATGAGAGTCCATACGACAAACATCTCATTTTCATTATTATACCTAGTTAGTCGTGTCTTCATTTACATGGTGAGCGAGAGGATGGAGACATCGGCTTGTGGGAGTGCAAAATTCTGTTCAGTAGCCGAACTCTGTGATGGCAGAAAATGTGGGCCAGGGTTAAAGGTGGGAACAATTGATTGAGGTACAGTCTTCCACAATTAATAACATTTATTGATAGTTATGTTGAAAACAAATTAGAAAACTTCTCTGCAATGATGCTGTTCATCAAGTCGTTTGACGTTAACAAGTTACTTAACGACTTTCAATATTAATTAAAAAACCGACCATGTAACATTTGATAATTTACAAATACTTCAATAATGTGGCGTCAGCCTGCAACTAAGCAAATTCCAAATCTAGTATACATTACAGCAATAATACAAGAATATGAAAATTAAAACAATTATTAAATTCAAACAAACGTATGCTTCCCTCTCAGAATTTTATCCAGGTCAGAAAACAGGATTCGAGAAACGTATGCTTCCTTTATAGTCTTATCCAGCTCCTTGGTGACCTCATAACTCAGTTCAGTAAATACATTGAGCTTCCTGCCATATACTGTAACAACATATTCCAAGATGACGTACCTGCATTGCTGTATGCCATATCATGGGGCACTTGCACTTGCCACACGTCAATACTTCATTCGCCGACGTGACCTTAATATACACGCCTACTACATATACTGAATGGTTTGGCCAAACTTGTTTCCGTGCAGTTCCTCCCCGAAAACGAAAGACAGTGCAGTCTTCCAACACGATCAGCAAGCGTAACCTCCTGCACTTGCCCATACTGATTAGTGTCTGTACTCAGTGTAACAGCGAACAACCACCTTCTCCACGCTGTCACAGGAAGGCACTTCCTTCTCGCTCGCCCCGTAATCGACTGTCCACAGACCAATCCACCGCCAAAGATCCCAATTTTCCTCCACCAGAGTTTGTATTTGCAGAAGAAAGTCAACGCCGAAATCGATCACAGGGTAGCCAATCTACTCATGTGCCTTACACGGCACAACTCTTGTTTCCATAAGTTGCGATATTAACAAACCAAAATAAGACTTTAAGTTCGCCCCAGAAGTCCATGTAGATTACGCTTTCCTTGTGCCATCAACGGTATTCTACTCGTACAATGATATCCCGTAACGTTGATGTTCTTTTTAATTTTCACTTGATGCAATGATTTTCTCATTGAGGTAACAATAGTCACTGGATAACTGTGTGCACAGATAAACATGGTGCGGCCAATAAAAGTGGCCCAAAATTCTAGGCCAGAAAGGAAAATAAATTCATGTAGTAACCTGACTACAGCAGATGTCACTCCCTTCGAATTTCAGTTTCCAGTAGACCTTATGTCATACTTTAGCTATCGTGAGAGGGCGCTAGAAAGTGTCTTCTGCTACATGGCTATACGGTTTAATTTGTTATAGTCCCTTTCTAGGGTTTGACCTGCATACTTCAAAATTGTGCAGACATGTGAAACATATGAGGAAGCAATCGTCAAGTTGTACATCATCCCGCAGCGTTACGGCATACCACCCCAGTCGTCAGATATATTTTTCTTCTCAGCGCGTTTTCCTCTCGAGTTTATCTCTGAATCCCATATCAAACTTCTATTATTCTTTCTGGACAAGAGACAGAACAGCACTCATCGTGTGTCTTTCTACGTTTGTCCTGCATCCGAGGCAGACGATGCATGGCGCTTCTTTTCTCGATACAACTGAATAAATTAGACATGAGCTCTTTTAAACTTAATAAGAGCGTATTTTTATTTTTTTCAGTCCCTCTCTGCACTGACCAGACCTTGGGGAAATGTAGGAGCACTGACATTAAGACGTGCCTTGGAAGATAGGTCAAGGAAAAGGAAAGCTACGTTTTTATCATTTGTGGATCTGCAGAAAGCTTTTGAAAATGTTGACTAGATTACACTATTTCTAATTCTGAATATAGCAGGGGTAAAATATAGGAAGCGAAGTGTTATATTCAACATGTACAGAAACCAGACAGCAATGATTAGAGTCGAAGGGCATGAAAGGGTCGCGGTGGTTGGGAAGGAAGTAAGACAGGGTTGTAGCCTTTCCCCAACAGTGGTGCAGCCAGGATCGACTCGTAACTTCAGCATAGCAGTAACAATACCGGAAGCAGCAAAGCTGGTCACGGCGACATTAGCACCGTTCACAGCAACAGCAGCATGTTCTCAGTGGCGGCATAAAGTTGGCGACCCATCATCCCGTTCACTTGTACTTAGCAAATTATAGTTACATTTTATTATATATGTACTATTTCAAATTTCCGGTGCCGGCCTGGTTAAAAAAATTATAATAAAAAGTAATAAAATTCTTAGGTGCTGGGAGGTGCTTCAGCTCCATTAACCCCCCCCCCTTTCCCACCCCGTGGCTACGCTACTGTTCCCCAATGTTGTTTGTACATTGAGCAAGCTGTGAAGGAATGCAAGAAGTTTGGAGAGGAAATTAAAGTCCAGGGACAGGGACTAAAAATCTTGCCGTTTGCTGAGACATAGTAATACAGTCAGAGACAGCAAAGGATGTGGATGAGCAATTAAATGGAATGGACAGTGTCTTGAAAGTAAGATGTAAGATGAACATTAACAAGAGTAAAACGAGGGTGATGGAATGTAGTGTCAGAAAATCAGGCGATGCTGAAGAAATTAGATAATGAAATGAGACAATAATACTAGTCGATGAGTTTCCTTATTTGGTTAGTAAGATTACTTCTGATGGCGGTAGTAAGGAAGATATTAAAAGCAAAATGGCTATTGGAAGAAAAGCTGTTCTAAAGAATCGAAATTTGTTGACATCCAATATTATTTAAATGTTAGTAAGTCCTTTCTGTAAGCATTTGTAGTGTAGCATTGTAAGGGAGTGAAACGTGGAGAATAAGGAGTTCAGACAAAAATATGATAGAAGCTTTCGTAATGTGGTACTACAGTCGAATGATGTAGATTAGATGGATAGATCACGTACCTAATGAGGAAGAGCTCAACAGAAAATGTTCAAATGTTCGTAGAGCTTATGGGACTTAACTACGGGGTCATTATTCCCTAAACGTACAAACGACTTATGAACTAGCGAATACTAAGGACGGCATAAATATCCATGCCCGAGGGGGGATTCTAACCCCCGACCGTAGTGGCCGTGCACACTGTGACTGCCGCGCCACAGACGCTCGGCCATTGCGGCCGGCGTGCTCAACTGATTTGGAGAGAAAATTACTTTCTGGCATATCCTAAGAGAAGGGATAGGTTAGGGGGATACATTCTATCAAGGAATCGTCAGGTTAGCATTAGAAGTGAGTGTGTGGGGTAAAAATCGTAGAGGGAGACCGAGGGACGAATACAGTCAGCAGATTCAGAAGGATGTAGGTTGCCGTACGTATGCTCAGATGAAGAGGCTTGCTCAGGACAGGGTAGCCTGGAGAGCTGCATCAAACCAGTCTGTACACTGAAGACCACAACAACAAGCTGTCACCGAGTCATGGAATGAATTTAGAAGTCATTCGGCTCATCTCTAATCTTTACTTCGTGCAGCAATTGTTATTTTCTTTTGTTAATTTCCCTTGGTTACATTCACTTCATATCTTGTATTAAATGCTTAGAATCTGCATCGCACTTCTTTTGTAGCTTGTTACCATTCAGAGGCTCGATAATTGCAGATTTTTCCATATTTTTCTATGGCGAATTTTATCAAAATCTTGCGCACCGACAACTGCACGAAAATTAATAGGTGTAACTGTTCCAAATTCATCTCAAGCCGGTACTTTAGTTTAATAAACTAATTTACTACAGCTATTTTCTGTACCACTCGCCGAGATCGGTAAAAATTGTAAATTGTCACTTTTTATAAACGCTAACTGCCACTAATCCCCACATAAAATTGCTTTCTGTTTAATATGTCGATTTTAGTCGGTTTATCAGGTTATTTTTTCCGTATTTCTCTTTCTTTTTTATCCGTACCTTTGACTTAGATAAAAATTTCGCGTAATCATATTGAAATTTGTGTTCAAATTTCAATCAACCTAACAAAACAAGCAGTAGCACTATAATATGTCCATTTTGCACTTACAAGGAGGCCGCATGGGTATCGGATTTCAGAATTTTTCGATACTTATGGTACGTGAAGTTCAAAACTCAAATAACAATAAGTCAAAGCCATTCGACGCAAATCTAAAAAATTATCGAAATGAAGTTTTGCAAGTACACGTAAGTACCAATAATTAAAACGCAGCATGTGTCGGTACAGCTCATGTGGTAGCGTTCTGACCTAATAATCACAGAGTCGACGGTTCGAATCCTGTTGTTGACAATTTTCTTATATTTTTTCGTTGTGTTCGGATACTTTCAAAGTTTAATATCCCATCTGGTCTACATACGCATAAATAGAAATTGAAACAACACGTGTGATTACTGACCCACGAATGTTTTAGTAACTGAATTCGAAAACAAAAAATTAAAAATTTAAAAATTAAAAAAAATCTGTCACAGCGAGATTTGAACCATTGACTATCGTTCTGAGGCCGGAACGTTACCTCCTGAAACTGGCAGGTGCAGGTGCTGAAACTGTTTCATTATTGTTACTTATTTGTACTTGCAGAATTTCAAAGTCGATTTTCTCGACAATGTTTTTAGAGTTGCGTCGAATGGTTTCGGCTGATTGTTATTTAAGTTCTGAACTTCACGTACCGTATAAATAAAGAAATTCTGAAATCCGACACATATATGGTCTCCTTGTTAGAGCTTCTGCACCTACACTACATCTACATACATATTCCGCAATCCACCGTAAGGTGCCTGGCGGAGGGTACACTGTACCACGACTAGGCATTTCCTTTCCTATTCCACACCGAAATAGAACGAGGAAAAAAAGAATGCTTATATGCCTCCTATGAACCCCAATTTGTCTTGTCTTTGTGATCACTACGCAAAATGTAAGTAGGCGGCAGCAAGATCGTACTACACTCAGCTTCAAATTCCGGCCCTCTAAATTTCCTCAACAGACATTCATGAAAAGAACGTCGTCTTTCCTCCAGCGATACCCAATTGAGTTGCCGGAGCATTTCCGTAACACTCGCGCATTGGTCGAACGTACCAGTGAAAAACCTTGCTGCTTGCCTCTGAACTGCTTCTATGTCTTCCTTTAAACTGACCTGCTACGGGTCCCAAATGAGCAATACTCAAGACGTGGTCGCACAAGCGTCTTATACGCGGTCTCCTTTACAGGTGAAGTACATCTTCCCAAAATTATCCCAATAAACCGAAGTCGGCAGTCCGCCTTACTCACAACTGTCCTTACATGTTTGTTCCATTTCATATCGCTCTGCAGTGTTACACCTAGATATTTGAACCACGCGACTGCATCAAGAAGCTTACTACTAACGCTGTATTCGAACATTATGAGATTGTTTTTCCTACTCATGCGCATCACCTTACATTTTTCTACATTGAGAGCTAGCTGCAACTCTTCGCACCAACTATAAATTTCGTCTAAGTCATCCTGTATGCTATTACAGACAGTCGAACACGGTACCCTTCCATACACCACAGCATCATCAGCAAACAGCCGCAAATTACAATTTACTCTGTCCATCTGATCATTTATATAGATAGAAAATAATAGCGGTCCTATCACACTCCCCTGGGGCACGGCTGACGATACACTCGTCTCTGATGAACACTCGCCGTCGAGAACAACGTACTGCGTTCTATTACTTAGGAAGTCTTCCAGCCAGTCACAAATCTGTGGACGTATTCCATAAGCTCGTATCTTCTATTATGGTAATGGAATCGTAATTACCCAAAATCCAGCTATTTGAGCAACTGTCATCTCTTAGGCCCAATAATATAATGGATCCTTACCTTGCAACCAACACATTTCGTTGTGGGGGTCGTCACGCACGCTCTTGATCATAAGGTTTCTGACAACTCAGACATCACATTACTAATGTCTGAGCTGAGCACTCCTCATGCATTCCAAGGACTACGTGCGTGTCTGCCTGTGATACCTGGCAACGGTCATCCCTCCAGTTGGCTGTGTGCTACCCACTGAGACAGCCCCTGGTCAGAGTTGGTGGCATTAGAGCAGATGAACCCTCAATTAAGGAGACGAAGTCTGCTAATGCTGGTGATCGAAAGACCCCAGCGGTCTTAAGCGTTGTACATCATTCCATTCAGTACTGGGATATACCTCCTGCAATCGTTCCCTTTCCTAGCTGCACGTCGGCCGCGGTGGCCGAGGAGACTGAGGCGCTCCAGTCACGGTCTTCACGGCCACTACGGTCGGGGGTTCGAATCCCCCCTCGGGCATGGATATTTGTGCCGTCCTTAGTTGTAAGTAGTTCATAAGTAGTTTTTTTAGTAGTTAAGTCCCATAGACTCTACAAACATTTGAACATTTTGAACTAGCTGCACCATGGGAGAAACTTAGAGACAAATATCGAAGAGAGCCATACCCTACGAAATAATTAGTTTGCACAAGAACTTATGGGGAATTCTATTTTAGAGTAAGAACTTCGTTTCTTGTAGACAACTTAGACGACAAATATGAGAAAAATGGGAAGGGGGATGGGAATATCCAAAATGCGAAATGGGTGCACTCATACGCAACTTCTTCTGCCCAGTTACAGGCACTGCCCAATTCTGTCATGCCGGGTTATGTTTGTTTCACTACATATAGCCGCGCGGAATCGCCGCGTGGTCTAAGGCGTCATGCTAAGGACTGAGCGATCGTTCCCGTAGGAGGTCCGAATCATCCCTCGGGCATGAGTGTGCGCGTATTGTCATTAGTGAATGTTACTTTAAGTAGTTTGTATGTCTATGGACCGATGACCATATCAATTTTGTCCAATAGATTTACAAACATTTGAACATCACTACCCATGAAAAGCTAAACATATCCAGAGATTAGCCTATATTTCACAGAAATCTCCTCCCTATATTTTAGTTTCTTTTCCAAATCTCTTTGCTTTCTTGTAGAAACGCTACAATACCGTCTTACTCCCAAACTAATGCTTCCCTCTCACGCACTTCGGCTCTTATAACGTCTCATTTCTGTACAAGTTACAAATAACCTTTTTGTTCTCTATATTTTACCTCTGATTACTGCAGAATTCGAAAGAGTGTATTCCAATCAACACTGTCAAAAGCTTTCTCTAAATTCACAAAAGCTACAAATGTTGGTTTACCTTTCAGATACGTCGTAAGGTTAGTTTTGCCTCCCATGTGGCATTTCTCCTAAAGCAAAATTTATGTCCCCAGACGTCGGCTTCTACCAGTTTTTCCTTTCTTCTGTAAACAATTCCTGTTGCAATTTTGCATTAATGATTTATTAAACGGGCGATTCTCTAATTTTCGCACCTGTCTGCGCCTACTTTCTTTGGAATTAGGATTATTAATTTTTCTTGACTTCTGAAGGTATTTCGACTGTCGCATACATCTTACACAACAGGTGAAATAATTTTCTCATGACTGTCCCTCCCAGAGACTTCAGTAGCTCTGAGAGAATGTCGTCCACTCCAAGGGCCTCGTTTCGACTAGGTCTGTCAATGTTCTGTCAAATTCATTTCTCAGTACAATATCTCTTATTTGATATTCATCTTTTTATTATAGTCGACATGATCGACTATAGAATGTCCGCATCTGCACTGTGCTATTTCAAATGTGTTTATTTCCGTCAATAGTTGTAATATATTCATCTACTTCCTTTTACCTACCTAAAATATTGTGTAGAAGTTAGTTTTCCTCGTAGAGGCCCTCTATACATTCTTTCGACCTTTCAGCTCACCACTCCTTGCTCAGAACTAGGTTCCCATCCGAGTTCGTAGTATTCAGCTGTATGCTGCTTTTCTTGTCTCGAAGTGTCGCCTTTGTTTTCTTATAGGCGGTTGTTACCTTTCCCATATCTATAGGGTAAGGTTGGGCCAAACGAACAGAACGTAAGCAAATGTGGTGTATTTCACCTCGTTGAAGTTAGCAACACCGTTCTTGTGACTCACATTGTTGCAGTGTAGTGTATACGAGTGACTGTGATGAGTATTGTTTGAAGTATCCTATTCAGAACGTCCTTCTGGCTTGTAAACGAACGCAAGTAAGCAACATATGCTGTGCAGGCAATGACTTTGTTCAGAATATTGCTCGGGGAATAAGGGTTGTTGGTATTTCAACGAATTCACGGAGGTTCTATCCTGGTCCGATGGCTCCTGCTTCCCTCCACATGCCAGTATGACGTTATATGCCTTGGTGGTGCCATCCGTTGTATTTTTGCGACACTGACTCTAATATTGCTCAGGTTGGGCAAAGAAAACTTGTTCGTGGGGGCAAACGGACACATTGGTTTTTTCTTAATAAAACAGTTATGGAGGTGTAGCAAATATCTTTAAATAATTTAATTTTTAGTAAATCTCAGTAGTTGTGACTGAATACTATTCTTATTTACAGAATGGTCCGTAATCGTAAGAGAAACACAAATAGAATGCCGGAGCTAGCAGTGTGCGTCTATTGTGTTTGCCCCCACACAGTACTCACAGATGTCTCTTTCTTTGCTCCACTAGAGACATTTTACAATGAAGTCTGCAGGTTGTACGTCAGAAGAAATCCAGGGAAAGGAATGAATGAAGTGGCATTTGGAGCTGTTTTTGCTGAAGCATGGAACCTTGCAGCTACAGTCTGGAGCGCTGTAAATGGCTTCAGTGCTTGTGGGATTCATCCCTTCAACCACAATCGCTTGCCTTAGCACGTGTTTGCTCCCGCAACTGTGCATGAAGACCCCACTAATAATCCAGTAAGAAATCCTGAGAATCAAACAGCAAACGTGCAGATGACAACTGTACCAAGAAATGGGCCTAATCGAGAGGCGGAACTGCAACCACAGCCAACAACAAGGGTCACTAAACATACTGCGAATGACAGACGTTTCCAGGTCCTCAGTGGTATACCATCTGCTTCAGGATCTGCCAAAAACTTAAGCAAGATGGAAACATCATCTGTTCCGCCAGCGTCCAGCAACGCCTGCAAGCTGACTGCACGCAACCCAGCGAAACACCGCCGATGAGCGGAACTGCAGACCTCACTGTGACAGGCGGCGAGGCAGCTTCATATGCTCGAAACTGGGAAACATGTCGCCCGTTGTATTGCCAATTCAACGTGTCGGAAATGCTGACAACCGTCACATACGAACGTTCCTTGCGTCCCTCCCCATCTGTATCAACTACAGAAAGCACCATTTCCTTTGTTTCCCAAACTACACCATTTTCCAGAAAGAGAGCAGAATAATGCAACCTGTGTGCATTGTAACATCAGTTGCTATAGTCACATTACCGATAGACTCTCTCTCTGGCAATGGAAGTCTCACCGATTATGCCTACAGCGGGTCCTCAAGGCCACTGGATACGCTTGACTCTGGATATGACTGTGCTCTTCCGATCCTCCTCCTCATCTTGTCAATCTTCCCATACCTAACTTGGGTGAAATCCCCCTGCAAACACTGGGGACACTGGTCCCCACCCAGCAATTGCAGCACGCTCTTCTGGCTCCAGTTGATAGAAAAGAGGCAAGCAGCACATTACATTTTGCTGTTTTAGCTACTGTGGAGCAATGGCTGAAGATGCCGTAAGCTGCTGGTTGTACAGCTTCCGGTCTTCATCGACCCCTACTGTCGAGAAGTCCTCCCAGTCATTTAAACCCAAGAAAAGGTGAGAGGAGGAGAGAAAGAAGAAACCACTGAAGTAAAAAGAGACCCTGATGGCTCGCATACCAGCTCTTACTGTAAGTTCCGCTTCTGGGTTTGTTGGAGATCGTAGCGTCCTCTGAGGTTCCAACCTCATTGGTTAGTAATACTACAAACATTCATCACTTGGACATAAATTGCCTTCTTGGTTCCTTCATGCCATCCCACTGCAACGAAAGTTAATATTAAATAGAAGTGTGGAGGCTTATTTCACCATGTGACTGAGCTTTGAGAAATTCTTCAGCATTTGGTCCACCTTATACCTTGCCGTACAGGAAACTAATTAGTTTAAGCTATGCAGACCCAACCTTTCGTTGCTATTGGGAATATTAAAGAAATAGTTTAGACTATGACAGGTGTCAGATGGAGTAGGCATATATTTTATGTCCTTGTGAACGACCTCAAGGACAGTAGCTGTCAAAGTAATATCGATGCAGAATAACATCGTCTGCAGTGTGTATCTTCCTCGAGATTGCTAAGTAATTCAAAACATATTCGCTGGACTAGTTTCTCAACTTCCCCCACCTTCCTTAATTTTGGGTGATTCCCATGCCTCTGTGTCCTGAAAATATGACCATTGGCCGAGGTGGAGATGTTAAAAATCTTTGTGCTTTAAATATTGGTGCTGCGCCCATTTCAATATAATGAATGTCAACTACACGCTCAGCCCTTGCCTTCTCCCAATTAACCACTGAAAATTCAACTTTCGTGTTTATGATGCTGTCTGGGATGCCACTTTTGGACCTGCACCACATGGCAACATCGCTTTTGATGGTGGAAAATAAAATAGTAGTATTTGCATCTAACCAAGAAATTTCCTGTTCCTTAGGATTACCCCAGTGAAGGCAGTACCTTGGAATCTCTGTCACCCCTTTCAGTGAGCGGGAATTCCTCAGGCCTTGCCCAGCTCTAGGTCCAGATTCATACACCACCAAATGCTAAAACATCTATCAATGGACTACCACAACATCCTTGGCACCTTCAACCGCATCTTGAGTGAGGACGAGTTCCAATAGAAACAATGCTAAAGCGTCGTCGTATCAGTGTAGAAACCAGGTATGAACCCTTTATTGACAGCTACCGTCCAATTAGCCTCACCAATGTCATTTGTAAATTTCTCGAATGCATATGCGAGCCAGCGGTTGTGCTAGCTTCTCTCTGCAATGTTGCTCCATTACTGATAATTTGATAAAATTGGAGTCTGCCATGAGAACAGCCTATGACCCACATCAGCACCTTGCTGTCGCCTTTTCTGTCTCACGAAAGGCACATGGCACAAAATGGTGGCATTACGTCCTCTCTATATTGGACAAGTGGGGTCTCTGGGGGCCAGTCCGGTTTTTATACGGAATTTTTTGTAACTCTGTACATTCCAACTCGGCGCTTCTCACACGGGCTTCCTTTACTACTGCGTCTCTGGTATTGACATTGCTGAACAAGAAGTGCAGAGAGCTATATGAAAGATTCAGTGATAGGCCCTCACTTATGGCTTTCATTCTTCAGCAGCAGAAAAAAATGTTCAAATGTTTGTTAAGCTTAAGGGACTTAACTACGGGGTCATCAGTCCCTAAACTTACAAACTACTTATGAACTACCTGCAACTAAGGACGGCACAAATATCCATGCCCGAGGGGGGATTCGAACCCCCGACGTAGTGGCCGGGCAGACCGTGACTGAAGCGCCTCAGTCCCCTCGGCCACCGCGGCCGGCTCAGCAGCAGAGATTTGCATCTTGTGCTTCTGTAGACATTTTATAGTTCACCCACAACTACACCTTGGTGACCAACTATAGTTGGCATCATTTAAGAAGAGCGTTGCGAGAAGCGTGGCGGGTAGGAGCTATGGCCGAGCGCCGACAGTGGAGACTGTGGGAGAAGCAATTCGTAACTCGCGGCCAGCCACGTGCCTAGAGAATGAATATTACTGGATGCCAATGCGTTAATGGAGGGGGATGCTCAGAAAGGCCTGAAACTAGGCCGCCTTCTTACGCGACGCCGACTATAGTCAGTTTGAAACTTACCGATTTTTAGGACTGGTCCACGATTACTGCTCAACTTTTCTCCCCCATCAGTATAAGCAAAAGTGCTGGTAGCATCTTAATACTCTTCACTGCCTAAGGAACACCAACTATATTGCGAATCAGTTTATTCTTCTGCAACTTTATAAAGCCCTTACACAATCCCACCTAGACTATTGGTGTAGCACATGATTCGTCGTCTCTCTCAGTATTGTGTATTCTGGACCCAATACACCACAGGGAGGTGGTGTGAATAATCTACTGTTGGAGACTGCGGTTCTTCCATGCATCATCATCCTGAACATGGTGATCCATCTCCCACAGTGGTGGCCTAGTTCCAGGATAATAATTGCAGGGTGCAACCAGTCTTTTCCTCTACCACCTCTACTTTGGCTACACTGAGGTACATATCTCGATCACAGATTCGTGACCAGTAGTTACAAGATCGAAAGAACTCGGCTCAACTTTAGAACTCCCGTCGCACTTTTTTTAACACCTCACAGAGTTCGGAAATTGTCTATATAAAAGATTCAACAGTCGTTTATCAGTTAATTTTGCTTATGTTAGTGGAGACCATATTGATTAGCGTTCTTTGCCACAGATGGCTGCAAAGTTGTCAAATTCATATGTTTGTAAATCTAAGGGACTACCTTGGCCATCAGTCCCTAAGCTCACAAACCACTTAAAATAACTTGCGCTAAGGACAACACAAACACCCATGCCCGAGGGAGGACTCGAATACGCGGCGGCGAGAAAACGCGCACTCCGTAGCAAGGCGCTTTAGAACACTCGGCCACTCCACCACAGCACAGTGTTTGCACTGAGGAGCTCGTGTCCATCTCGCACGCTCTTGAGCATATTTGTTCCTTCTCCGCTGAGTTTCATCTCCAGTAACTCCTTCAGTAGCTTATAGGCTTTAAATCGATGCTACCCTCGTCACCTCTCCATTCTTCGTTAGTGCGTATTCAGGTGTTCGTTTATGTCCTTGAAAGAAGTGGACGTTCAGTGGCCTTCTTCTGGACACCAGGACACTTCGGAATTCCGGGAAATGAACTCGCTAAAAGGTTGGTAAAACAGGCTTCCATTAAACTAAAGCTTCAGTGCAATCATGAGTCACAGCCACGCAATAGGTATTGAATGATATTATCACCATTTGACTGTATCTGGATTTGTAATATAGAGCCATTTTCAAGTGTACACTTAGTTGTATCAATTAATTCAACTGTCACTAGTAAATGGATCTATAGCCGAAATCCGGATTCTGACTGAAAACAATAATTCAATCAAATGGCTGTGAAATAATTCAGTTTGCATTAAACTAACTTTGCAGTTTAGCATACCAGAGACTGATCTCCAATAGGTACTACTCCATTGCTGTTAGGGACTGGGACAATGAATGACACAACCTAACATTCCCAAACAAACTATGGGAGACAACGTATTTGTGGAGGTCCTCTAAGCGTGCCTCTCGCAGCGACTCCAGTGTGTCTTTGCTAGATCTGCATCGGCTTTATGTGGCTGACTCATCGGATTCGTACGCAGATGTTACCGAGCTTCTGGATGCGGTTCCTCTGGGGAGACTGTTGATCCAGCTGATCTTTACGAGTCTGGAGTAACTCGGGCATCCGATCTTTGATTGTCGTGAGTGCACTCGTGCTCCCCCGTCCCATTTTTAGTCTGGAGCAACGTCCTCGAGATAAATTAAATTGGTCCCAATCCTCCGGCTTCGGCCAAGGTTTTCGGGAGGTTTTCCTTGGTTGTAAGGCGTATGCCATAACTGGTAAGTCCATTCCACTTATTCCCACTTTCCCCCCTATCACCTTGTCTGATAGCCGGCTGAAAAGAACTGCGACTCTTTACGGGCCGGATCTCAAACAGCCCGCTCCACTCCTGGGAGTGGTGTCTGTTCGACTTGATGTCTATATTTGTCGATTTGTGCTTCTCTTGTTTTGTGTTGTCTTCATGGTCCTGTAGACATTAGGATCTTCCTTAAACTTTTAACGAAAAGCTTCCTGTCGTATACGATTTTTCCATGACTACTGTGTTTATGCGAAAAGGGAAATATAACCCTGCCAATTTAGTCTTTTTTAATCGTTAAACCATCGAACCAACCAACTATCCCTGGTCACTGGTCATCAAGTACCACAAGGCGGATCAAAACTATAGTGCTGTAACCGCTTCCATCTCATTCGAAACGTAATTCTGCAGTTCTTGAAGACTATGATGATTGTTGCGAAACAGCTTATGCTTGAGCGGTGCCCTCGCAAATTAATCGCACGCTTACGTCAGATGTCGCAAGCAACGCTGAATGATTTAAAAAGCGAAGCATCGGAGGTGGGGTTGAAGATAAATGGAAAGAAACCTAATGAGATGCGCTGTCATAACCTAAATGAAGCAGTAATTTTTATTTTTATTCATTTTTTTATTTTTTTTTAAAAACCAAGAGGTCGAGCAAGTCAAGCAGTCAAGCAGTTTTCCTACCTGGGAAGTATAGAAACCCCTGAGGGGAGAATATAGGGAACGGAATAAATAAGTAAGGCTAAAGGGGCATTTTCAATGCTGAGACCAATCTGGAAATCAAGGGAACTGCAATACAAAACTACGCATATTCAATACATGTCGGTACTGCTCTATGGGTATGAATCATGGAAATCAACAAACAACTGATTATCAGACTTCAAATATTTGTGAATTGAAGCTTGAAGAATATCTTGAGGATATGGTAGCCACAAGTAATCTCCAACGAAGAACTGTGGAGAAGAACTCATCAAACACCCGTTGATATTGAGATACGCCTTAGGAAATGGAAGTGGATTGGGAATACATTAAGGCGTGGCAAAGACAACGTGGCAAAACAAGCCCTAGAATGAAATCCACAAGGCAGCAGGAGAATAGGCAGACCAAGGAATACATGGAGGATGAGTGTAATAGCAGAAGGGACCGAGGAAGGACGGAAGACTTGGACTGAGATCAAGATACTGGCGCAGAAAAGGATCCGGTGGCAGAAGTTCGTTGATGCCCTATGCTCCATTTAGGAGATACAGGAAATAAGTTAAGTTACGTCAGATGTCCTAGAGGGCCAGCTAAGGCCGCGATGACCTCTGTGAAGGAGTCAGGTGGGACGATTGTGTAAATGTGCCCCAGGTTTGGCTATCTGAGAAGTTGTTCCAGCCTGTTGGTAGTAACTGCAGGTATCTCCCTTCTCAGTTAATACTGCCAAAAACTTATTTCAAAATGTTGACAATGTAATGCGCTGAACCCAGCATCTGATGAGAGAAGCTCCTATAACGGTTGCAGCGTGAAGACACTGCATAACAAATTCCAACCTTCTGAACATGCAATGGTACTTCGCAGAAGCTATACAGATTTTCCGCTAACTGGAACCAGTGATTTTGTAAGCTGACATAACCACTCAAGTAAAACAAAGCTTCATCACACAAAGAACAGATCCATGTCTTAGCCACTGATTGTTGTCCAACTGAACAGCCACTCACAGATCTGGAGACGTTGATGAGCATCTTTTGGTTTCAGTGCATAAAGAAAGAATACTTAGTGGTACATGGCAAATCCAGGTGGAGTATTCGTCTCCATGATCGACGTAACATGCCAGTCTCTAGTGACTGGCATCGGACCGATTTGCTAGGACTCACTAATCATTTCGCACGACAGTACGCAGGCGAATACAACGCAATCTGTGGCTGCTCTATTCGGTCGATGGGACTGAGAAGTACTGTACCATCTACTATACTCACCATACTTAATTCCTGGTGACTTTGATTTGATTCCGATATGAAACCACTTCGTGGTATTCGCTTCAGAACTGTTCCATAGATTCGACAGACAGTAGTCCACTCCATTCCAACCATCAACAGAACAGGCTCTGCTCCTGGTACACTACGCCTTTCACATCGCTAGCAACGCGTTTTACACAACGCTGGTGACTACTTTAAAGGGCAGTAACAGGTGCAAACATGTAATGCTTTTGTATCGATTATGAATAAATAGTTGCTACTACGTAAGTTTCAACCCTCGTAATTAGTAAGTGGCTAGAATGTTATGGCTGGTCAGTGTTTCGTTGTTCTTCGAGCTTTGATTAAATAAATCGTCACAGGTAACACACCGAAAGACTTTTTCAGCAACAAATTTGAGGTCTGCAAGCATTAACTCTCACAATTTGACATTTGTTTAAAGGCGCTAGACATGAGGAGTATAATTTATAGCATTTCAAAATCAGTAAGACTTGAAATGTTGTACAAATTGAACTACTTACATAATCCTTGGTAGAACCCTATCGGAAATCTGGCACTGGGACACGAACGCCAAAGACGACTACCCTTATTTGAAACGTTCGTCTTCGTAGCTCAGAGGTATTTGAAACCACTGTTACTAGAGAATTTTATAATTTCATTTCATTATCGGGCGGTTTTTAATCCTTACCGAATTCCTGCCTGAGTAGTAATTACTCATGAATTTAACATTTCCTTTCTTCGTCGGTTTACTGTTAGTCAGGGCCACGCCAGAACTTACCTTTGCATTTACTATAGTTGCAATTAAAGCTCTCACAAATGTTTTAACGTCTTCAGCTGCTTTTCGGCCGACGAAGGTGCTAATGAAGGTACTTACCCTGTATTATCTGCAGCGAGGAGCAATCGACCGACTTTCGTAACTACCACGTTATCCAATACATATTTCAACGTTCGGATTCAGAAACAATGAATCAGCTGAAATATATATATATGTACAGTACGGCAAAACATAACACTAAATACTATAGTATACTACAAAAGAGGTTTTTAACCGAGGCACTTTTCCAAAAATGATGTAATTTCTATATCACTTTTACGTTTTGAGACGTTTTATCAATAAAATTGAATTAGTATTTACGTTATCTGTGTGTAGTGTACCTTATGCTGAGGGTCAAAGGACTAATCCGGTACACTTCATCCCCAGACTCCTCCCTTTCGTTCGAGATTTCCGCATGGGAAAAAAGACATTAGATAAAATTGCAACTGCAAATTAGCTTTTGTTTCTCAAACTTCTTCTTCTTCATTCCGTGGATGTACCGCAGTTGAGATTTTCCTAATTTCAAGGTGTTTCGTGTGCGTGCGTGCGTGCGTGCGTGTGTGTGTGTGTGTGTGTGTGTGTGTGTGTGTGTGTTTAGAAAACTGTAGCGAGTTATTACGTAAACAACAGCCATCATCACGATTTCTTTTATTACTACTATTATTACAGTTTTCGACAGGTTTATACTGCCAACACCGAATTTGTTTTAAAAATCTTATCACACACTTGAAATTTATTAAAAGTCATATTTCTCGCCAATACTACCGCTGGCATTTCATTTTTAGTGACTAAAGGTGTGGTGAACATTTTATTTTTACATGCCAGCGACTGTATTGCCGACAAACTTCATTTTTATTAAGATTCTTGTTTGATGAGACTCTTTGATAAAGAAAGATCAGATGAGTGCAGTAGAATTTGTCGAAACAGCTAACATAATTTTAAAAAAAGAATTAGCAATACTGTCTGTTGTTTTAAACAATAATAATAGTACAAATTTCTATTCCCTAGGCAATAACTTGAAAATTCTTTGTATATTGTAGAGAGTAAAATCGAACACACTTGACTACGTATTGAAGCCGCCTGAGAATTTGTATAAATTCAGTTCAAACATAACATGATAATGATTCATCTATGAACTTGTGCATGAATTTAATGGCTTACTTTCGGTTTACAGCAGCTAATAAAACAGGGCGTAACACGTATAAGTATAAATATTTTTACATGTATTGCAGATACCAATGTGTTGCTTCTTATTTCTCTGCTTCGAACAGTCATTCAACACAACAAACACAAAGGTTGTAACATAACGTTTTCTCAACATTCAATGAAGGCTTCCTCGACTGAATGTCGTAATTGCTGATGATTCTTCCGGGTAGAATGGTCGTGTCCAACGAAACGTTTCTGCTCCTGAGCTTTCGTCTAGACCTGCCATGAACATGAGTCGGCAATACTCATCACCACCAGGAGTACATTTGAAGATGCCCAACGTAGTTCTGGACGAAACATCAGGATCAGAAATATTTCATGGTCCGCGCCATTAAACCCGGAAGATTCATCAGTAACTAATGTTTACTGTTTTTCTATACTTGGGTCGTAAGTGAACAACGGCTGGCCATATAGATTTCCATTCAGGAAACTGATTTCCAGTTTCACTATCGCAAAGCATACCGATACTATACTACCTTATCCCTGATCTCAAGAATAGTCCTCCTGGCGCTACGCATACGTTGACATACCACTTAACCTAAAAAATATGAAACTTTATTTAAAACTATCTTAACGCCAGCAGCGGCGGAGCGGCCGAGCGCATTGAGGCGCTATGCTGCGATGCACGAGGCCGTTCCCCGTCGGTGGTTAGAATCCCTCTTCGGGCAAGGATGTTTGTGATGTCTTTAGTCTAAAGTATTTCATAAGTAATTTGAAAGTTTAGGGACTGATGACACCGCAGTTAAGTCCGATAAGCTTTACAAACATTTGGCCACGGCGGATTAGTCGTGCGTACTGGAGCGCCGTGCTGCGGTGCGCGCGGCCTTTCGCCGTCGGGGGTTCGAATCCCCCCTAGGCCATGGGTGTTTGTGTTGACCTGAGGTTAGTTTACCTTAGTTTAAGTATACATATTTCTTCTTTGTGTTTCTGGCCTCCTTTTCCGCAATTGCAGTTATACAATTTGTATAGGTAATGGGACCGTCTTATGCAACTGTTAATTAGCCTACTTTAGACCAGACGCGTTTCGCTTTATTCTAAAGCATCTTCAGTGGTCATCTTTACAAGAAATGGTTTGTATTACATTATTTGTTTGATTTTTTACTAGATCGAACGGTAACAGTTCTCATGCAATTGTTTTGATTCTGAATAAAATGGACTACTAATATTACTCACGAATTTTTATTTTTTATTCTTCATGTGTGATTTGTAGCATGTTGCCAATTGCTGTTACTGATTATATTTATACTTTTTACAGTTACACTTTTTACAAAAAATTTTGAAAAATAGCCATTTCTGTGGCCTGGCAGCCTATGTATGTCGTTTGTCGTTAGAATCTCTCTCCCTCACACACACACACACACACACACACACACACACACACACACACACAGAAAATCGCTAGTTGAACTAAAATCATATTTATAAAAAAACACACAATACAGTCAGAACATCACACACAAAGTTGCTAGCAGACGCCTGTTTTGACAGAAACGAAACAAAAACACATCTCACAGCACGAACCAAGGAACTCAAAAGCAAATAATACACACACACACAGACAATAAGAAAAGCAAAACAAACGACATACAGCCGGCCGCGATGGCCGAGGGAACTGAGGCGCTCCAGTGACGGTCTGCACGGCCACCACGGTCGGGGGTTCGAATCTCCCCTCGGGCATGGATATTTGTGCCGTCCTAGTTCGTAAGTAGTTCATAAGTAGTTTGTAAGTCTAGGGACTGATGACCCCGTAGTTAAGTCCCATAAACTATAAAAAAAAAATAAAAAAAAGACATACATAGCCAGCCAGGCCACAGAAATTGCTATTTTTCGAAAACTTTTGTAAGAAGTGTAACTGTAAAAAATGTAAATAGTGTAAATATAAGCAGTGACAGCAAGTGGCAATGTGCTACAAATCACACATGAAGAGGAAAACATAAAAATTCGTGAGTCATATTAGTAGTCCAATTTATTCAGAATCATAACAATGCAATTGCATGAGAACTGCTACCGATCTAATATAGTAAAAAATCAAAGAAATAATGTAATACAAACCATTTCTTGTAAGCTGACCACTGAAGATGCTTTAGAATATAGCGAAACGCGTCTGGTCTCAAGTAGTCTAATTTACAGTTGCATAAGACGGTCCCATAATCTATACAAATTGTTAGTATAAGTAGTTTGCAAGCTACGGACTAATAACCTAGAAGTTGAGTCCGATAGATATGCAAACATTTGAATATTTATAAACGCCAAAACACCTTTTACACTGGTGCAAACAATTAGGGGTTCAGTTGAGATATCTACGTTGAGAACTATTGCCATCGGCAGAATGAACTGAAATGGTTCGACTTCTTTCTGTCGGTTCTACGGAATGGAGGCACCAACATTATGGAGTTCAAGATAGTGGTAATAACAGAAAGTTTCTAAAAACGAATTACACAAACAGTTGGGTTCAGATAGTGTACAGAGCAAGTAGTTTAAGGCAACAACAACGTGACTTACGCGAAGCTTTGTCATGTAGAGCCATAGGAAGGTTGGAAGTGGCTGCATCTATTGGAGTGTCCCGAAGTATTATTTCCAGGACCTGTAAGCACTTTCAGACAACAGGAACCGTTAAAAGACGACAAGACCAAGGTCGTCTACGGGTATATCCAGTTAACAGCCCGTCGAGGCAGGAGGCTGAATGCAACTCAGCAACGTACCCTCCAGGCAGCAAAAGGACGCGCAATATCGACACAAACAGTCCGAAATCGCCTTCTGGAACGTTGCCTTTCGCTGAGGCCATTGAAACCACGACATCGTTTATCCCGCAGAAACTGGCCGGAGGAAAATCAGGATTGGAGTCGTTGGAGTCGGGTTCTCTTTACGGATGAGTCAAGATTTTGTGTTCAGCCGGACAAATATCGTTCCCTCACCTGGAGAGAAAGTGGAACTCAGTACTATCCTGCTTATGTACTGGAAACATCGCCATTATATCAAGGTGGTGGACGAATTATGTGGACAGGAGTCAGTATCGGCGGACGTACGAACATCTATGTCGCTCAGGATGGCGTCTTGACTGCTCAGAGGTTGTTGTTGTTGTTGTGGTCTTTATTCCGGAGACTGGTTTGATGCATCCCTTCACAATACCCTATCCTGAGCAAGCCTCTTCAACACCACATAAGAACGGAAACATACATCTGTTTGAATCTGCTTGTTGCATCCACCTCTTGGCCTCCCTCGGCGGTTTTTACCCCCACACTTCCCTCCAACGCTAAATTCACAATTCCTTGATGTCTAAGAATGTGTACTACCAGTCGATCCTTTTAGTCAAGGTATTCCAGTAATGCCTTTTCTCCCCAATTCTGTTCAGTACCTCCCCATAAGTTACGCGATCCACCCACTTAATCTTCAGCATTTTGCTGTAGCACCGTATTTCAAAAGTCTCAATCCTCTTCCTGTCCGCACTGTTTATCGTCCATGTTCCACTCCCATTCAAGGCACCACTACATACAAATGCCTTCAGAAAGGACTTCCTTAGGCTTAAATCAATATTCGATGTTAACAAATTTCCCAAGAACGCTTTTCAACTCATTTCCATTCTGCATTTTATATCCTCTGTACAGCGACCATCATTTGTTATTTTACTGCCCAAGTAACAAAACTCATCTACCTCCTTTATTATTTCGTTGCCTAATCTAATTCCTTCAGCATCACCTGATTTTCTTAGACTGCACTCCATTACCGTAGTTTTGCTCTGGTTAATGTTCATCTTATATGCACCTTTCGTCACACTGTCCATTCCGTTCAACTATTCTTCCAGGTCCTTTGCTGTCTCTGACAGAATTACTGTGTCGTCGGCAAAACGCATAGGTATATAGGGACTGTGACGCTCCAGTCACGGACTGCACGGCCACTATGGTCGGGGGTTCGAAACCCCCCTCGGGCATGGATATTTGTGCCGTCCTTAGGAATAGCTAGTTCATAAGTAGTTTGTAAGTTTAGGGACTGATGACCCCGTAGTTAAGTCCCATAAGCTTTACAAACATTTGAACATTTTTTGAGCAAAGGTATAGAGACGTTATTCTTCGACCTTTTGTTGTGCCCTCCGCTGGTGCCATAGGAGATGGGTTCCTTTTGGTGGACGATAACGCTCGTCGCCTCAGATCTGCAATGGTGGACAACTTGCTTGAAGCTGAGGAAATTGAATGAACTGAGTGGCCAGCTTTTTCACCGAACTTAAACCCGATTGAGCACTTAGCAGATGCATATCAAGCAGACCAGCACCCCCTGTCTGTTGCAGAGCTGGATATTGCACTCATGGAAGAATGCCCAAATATCCATCAAGAGCTGATTGATAACCGCATAATGTCTATGCCACGCAGGTGTGCAAATGCAATGGCCGTTCGAGGTGATCACACACCATATTAGAGGTCAACGAGAATGATTTTTTTTTCACTATTACGGTAATCGCATGGTGCCTCACTCTAAGCAAACGCCATGTAAACCTCAAATAAAGATATGTGCTAGCAAAAAATCATAATCACACACAAATCACAATTGTAACCAATATTTGAATATAATACGTTACCATAAGTTTACAGCGTATGATATCTCAGTGGATCGCCTAATTGTTTTGAGCAGTGTATAATGTCGTTTTGTTCACTGGCCTTAGTTACCTCTAGAAATATTAACACATGCATATTAATAAGAACCTGTATAAACATTAAGACATGTCGTGACAGAGAAAAAACAACAGTCAAATGGCGGCTTGGCATCATCATGTGACAAATATGTAACTTGATCACACATATAATCTCTTTAATATACAAGGTGTTTCTTATTAACATTAAGAAAAAAAACTCCGAAGTGACTTATATGAAGCTCAGACAATTAATACCAATCACATGGGAACGCAACTGTCGGGAATTGCCCCCAAAGTCGATGACAAATGTTGAACATTTGAGGTTTCCAGATGGCGCATCCTGCCTTACGTGCAACGGTTGAATTTACAGCATCTATAGTCAAATTATAAACTTTATCTCAATGAATACATATAAACGTCTAATACAATACACAAGATTGGTCCATCATATTTCTGGCTTGCAGCCGGATCATGTTGACGTCTTCCAACCATATTTCGACTGACAAACCTACAGCCATCTTCACGTGAGCACGAGACTGAAGATGGCTGCATGTTTGACAGCCGAAATATCGTTGGAAGACGTCAACATGATCCGGCTGTAAGCCCGAAATATGATGGACCAATCAAAACGCCAGGAAAACTTCATGATACACAATATGTAAGATATTGCCTGTCAGTCGCCAAACTCGATACCTGGGTCCCACACGTTGAAGTCTCGCACATAGATTACCAGCAAAGTAGATACGAATACTGCGAACAATAGCAGATGACCCTGAAAAATGAAAACTGCGAAATCCTCGTCATGAGCACTAAAAGGAATCCGTTAAACCGTTTATGTGATAAATCAGGCAGATTCAACTGAACATATACACTATGTGATCTAATGCATCCGGGAACCCTCAGAGCCGGCCGCGGTGGCCGAGGGGACTGAGGCGCGTCAGTCACGGTCTGCACGGGCACTACGGTCGGGGGTTCGAATCCCCCCTCGGGCATGGATAGTAGTTCATAAGTAGTTTGTAAGTTTATGGACTGATGACCCCGTAGTTGGTTCCCATAGACTATACAAACATTTGAACATTTTTTTGAACCCTCAGAAACAAACGTTTTATATATTGGGGTGCATTGCGTTGCCAACCCACTACCAGGTACTCCAAATCAGCGACCTTAATAGTCGTTAGACATCGTGAGAGGCCAGAATGGGGCGTTCCGCAGAACTTATGGACTTCGAACGTGTTGATTGAGTGTCGTTTGTGTAAATACCATGTACGTAAGATTCCCATACTTCTAAACTTTCCTTCGTTGAGTGTTTCTGATGTGATACTGAAGTCGAAACGTGAAGGGACACGTACAGCACGAAGGCGTGCAGGCCGACCTGACCCGACTGAGAAAGACCGCCGACAGTTGAAGAGACTCTTACAGTGTAGTGCGCAGGCGTCTATCCAGACTACGCAGGAACTTCAAACTGCTTCTGGATCCACTCCAAGTACTACGACAGGTGAGAGGTGAGAAAAATCTGGATTTCAGGATCAAGCAGCCGCCCATAAGCCACACATCACGCAGCTCAGTGCCAAACGACACCTCGATTGCTGTGGAAAAACGTTGTGTGGAACGATACATCACGGTACACATTGTGGCGATCCGGTGGCTGGGGGTGGGTATGGAATTCCAGGTGAACGTCATCTGCCAGCGTGTGTAGGGCCAACAGTAAAATTCTGGGGCGATGGTGTTATAGTGTGGTCCTGCTTCGCATGGAGGGGGCTTGCAGTCCTCGTTGTTCTGCGTGGCACTATCGCAGCGCAGGCGTTCATGGATGTTTGAACCTCTTCAGTCCTGAGCACATATTGGAAATGTAAATGAACTACTTTTGTGCTATTTGGGTTATTTTAATGCTAATTAACAACGAATTACAGTCCAGACAAACATATACTCATACTCAATCTTATACGATACCTCGGGACTCGAGCAAGACAGTTATACACACAAGTACGTAGTTTCATGTTGCTTTATTACAAAAATAAATCGTCACAAACATTACACTTATAGTTCTTATTTGCTGCAGCATTTAATAATATTTCAAAATACAAACTTCTCTTATTGGTAAGTAAACAATTCAAATTTTTCAAACAAAATTACCGTTACAAAATTTCAAATTTTTGTTGCATTTTTTAATTTTACCTCGTGTATCAGAAAAGATTAATTAATTTTATGTTTTGTGGTATTTGTTGAAACAATTCCTGTCAGTAGTGTAGCAAACGAAGACCTTCTCACGCCGTAAAATGCGAGGCCTTTGCAGACTTCCCCAGCATTTTGGCCTGTTCTTCTGAACATGGTTCACCATTTCAGGCAAATGATGCATACTTGCTTGCCTTATCTCAGTTGGTGGTAGTGGAACAGGTCATCTTGGCCTCTTTCTATCTTAGGGAACAATCCTCATCCGAGTCTGGATCTTGCTCGACAGGTTCCATCTGCAATCTTGAACTCTTGTGGAAATATATTAAGTTTTCAGCAATATCAAGCTTGAACTGGTAGTATGGCATTGTATGTTTCTTTGAAATACCATTTTCCATTGCAATCTCCCTGTAGTAATACATTAATGATTTTTTTTATAACTTGTGCGATGCTTGTCGCTGACTTCTGCTCTCTCTCTGACAGCGTATCAATAAACATATGACATTTGTCACGTTCAACTTTTTTGCAACAAGCTGAAGGGAGAGATCGGAACTGTTCGTCACTTGCTTTCTTCTCCTTGAGGTGTTAGGACGTATTCCAGGACTTCGACTAATTAATGTAAGTGTGAGCTTCTTTTTTATTAATTTCAATAAAACCCCACAGTTAATTTGAAATATCTTACTTACTTACAATCCTTTCCCCATTCTCACTAATTTTAAAGTTATTTATTTTCAGCAGATCCAGCGCTTCATAAAGTGATGCTCGGGTATTGTTGCGATTTGTTTCGCGATTGTACTAGAACATTCTCTGTGTAACTTTTATTTATTTCGTGTCTATGAATGGTTTATTACCTTTTAATGCCTACAGAAAAATCTTCGTAATGTTTATAAAGTCCGATAATTTTGCAATTTTTGGCGACTATCATGGTTAATTTTCCACACGGTCATAGAACAATAGTAACCAAAACGCACAATCCCAGCATCAATTTATCGAAGTAATATTCCATTCATCACAGCTGGAATCACTACAGAATATGACCGAAATATTTGTACCAGCTTTCAATGAGGTAAAATTTAGATTCCGCCGACTTCTTCTGTAATGTTGCTTTCTGGTGTTGCATTTGCCACCGAAATTACGACCGCTACCATTTAATGGCGGAATCCAATAATTTTGTTTAAATTGTCCCTTCCTTGTCAAAATTGCGTAGTAATCTCATTTAAAAATATTTCACTACCTGGTAAAATTTCATTTGCGGTCCCCAACCTTAACTTTAATACGCAACACCCATTTTCATACGAAAGCGGCATTACAAGAAGAATTGGCGCCCATTGTGACAGCACATGTACAAATTATATATATATATATATATATATATATATATATATATATATATATAGTAAATTTATTTGAAATATTTACTTAAGATTTTTGTGAAGATTGCGCCTTTTCATGTTACTAATCCTGATATTGTGTTCTGTTTCATGTGTCAACAATGAACTGTACGGGAGATGAAAATTAATGATTTTCGCAACTGAAGTAAAGTTTAACCAGCCGATAGCAGTTAGACTTCCAATCCAGCCAACAATTGCAGTCACAATAAAGGTAAGATCAGACTCATTATTCGGCTTGCTTGGTGCTTACTAGATTCTTCTATCTGTCGCTAGTGCACTGTAGCAAATTCAGTATTTTTCTATTAGGTACTGCGTTTCCAAAATTTCTCTCGCAGTTACATTTTTATTTCAAGTGAATATCAGGGAAAGTATCAATCTATATTCCCAATTCCAATAGGGACGCACGGGACACCGTGCCCACGGCTGCGGTTCCTGTAGGGGGATGTTTGTCCACTGTTGGTCGAGCTGATCTCTACGAGGTTATGAGAGTAACTCGGGCGTCCGATCTTTGATTGTCGTGAGTGCATTCGTGTTCTCTCGATAATCCATTTCTTGTCCGGGGCAAGTCCCGGAGACAAATTAAATTGGTCCCAATCCCCCGGTTCCGACCATGGTTTTCTGGAGGTTTTCCTTGGTTGTAAGGCGTATGCCGGAACTGGTAAGCCCCTCCTACTTATTCCCAATTGGGATTCCCCTTTGCCCCACTATCAGCTTGTCTGATAATTGGCTGAATAGAACCGCGACTCTTTATGGGCCGGATCTCAAACAGCCCGCTCCACTCCTCGGAGTGGAGAATGAAAAGAACAAGTTTTCTTTTTTTTTTTTCTAATAGTTAATAGTTAAGCCTATCTTTGCTTTTTCTCTCTCGAAGTTTCTCTCGCGTACGTGTGAACGATTCCACAGGTAATTTCAGTAATTTTCCGTGTGAAATTTATAGGACCCCCCCTCTGTTACCAATTTTTGCCAAAATTCAACAAATATTATGGTTAAAACCCGCAGTCAGTTTAGCAACATGGCATCTGAACAAAATCTAAACGTTCCTCAACAATCTGTTCAGAACGTAGAAGACAACATGGCTGCCAGCTCTATCGAGCAAATTCCACCATTAGTGGAACAAAATCTGGCTACACAAACTCGCGAAAGTAACTTATCCCCACAAACTGAACACCATCTCGCGGATACACAGAATGACTGGCTAAAGCGTTTTGAGGAACTTTTGACTACTCAGATTAGCAATTTACAAGCTGCGACTAACACACAAATTACGGTTTTGACTAATCAGATCACTAATTTACAAACTACCACAAAAAATGAGATTGATAACTTGGAAGCCAACATATCGCAACAACAGGTTGCGATTAATAATCAGATTTCAGCCTTAACTACACAGACTAAACAACAATTAGATCGCTTAGAAGAACAGCAAACAAAAACACAAGCAGAAATTGAAAAACTTGAATCTGCTCAAAAGCATTTGTATACACGAATTTCCGATGAGGTAAGTGAACAATTAAGTGCACAGATGCTCAAAGTCGAAGAAATCATAAATAGTAAATTTTCCACTATACAAAAGAAAGTTGTCGACGAAATTATGGATACGGTAGACGCAAAAATTTCTTCTGTTGTCGACAATGTTACTGATTGTCAGGAAACAGTAAAAACATTGCCTTCTGCCATTGATAATATTGCGCAAAATCTCTCGGAATTAAAAATCAAACAGGAATATTTAGAAACCACTGTTGAAAGAATTACCAGTCAAGCCGAGAATATTGTGAAAGATAACAAAGAAAGAGTGCAGCAATTTTTGCACAATACGGAGGCTCAATTAAATGACAAAATAGAGTCAGAATTGGCCTCTGTGATAAAGAATGTCACTGAAAAAGTATATGAAGATCTTGGAATCACCGTCAAATCTTTACAGGAAGATTTGACGGCGGTAAAATCCATGTTATCTTCACAAACAAAGTCTTCTCAGGGTTTCACGCCTGTAATAAATGTACCGCAGAATCTGAACCCAGAACATAATGCAATGAATACCCCTCGTTTTCCTGACAATCAGAGCTCAATTAATAAATTAATATCTGATCGAACACACACTGACTATCGACTGACAACTTCCTGTGACCTTGACAGACTTGGTAGAGAAATGAATCCTAAAGTACAATCCAAATGTTCATGTAACACAGAAGAACTAGATGAAAGTATGATTAAACATCATCAATTTCAAATATTTATTAATGAGAAACGCACAGTACATCCCGTGATCTTTCTTCAATCTTTTAGAGGATTACTACCCGAGACCTGGTCGGAGAAAAGAAAAATCAGATTTGTTGTGGGCTATATACAAGGCGAAGCCGGAATATGGGCAAACGAAGCCTTGCAATTATATGACACCTATGGTGAATTTGAACGGGCATTTTTGTCCACTTTTTGGTCGCCCGTAGTACAAGAACGATTTAGGAATGAAGTGTACAATCCGCAGCCTTTCGATGGAAGAAACGGAAGCCTGCGGAGATACATCGAGAAGTATCTCAATAAAGCAAAATTCTTTGACGACCCTCTTCCGCATCGGGAAGTACTTCGTGTACTTATTAACAAATTGCCCACAAGACTAAGGCTACAGCTGGCTAATGTGCAAACGTACGATCTGCAAAGCTTCCTCTCAATGTTAGACACGCTTGATTTGATTTTTGAAGATGATCGAGCACGTCATTACAATAACGGGTACGGTAAAGGGAACCGTTTTCTCAATCAATACAACAATCATCTGATTCCCGTCAGCCAACAGCCGCAAGCAGGAAACCAAAACATGTCACAATCCCAGCCGATATTACTGCAACAGCCATTTATTACAAACAACGGACAGTCACGTCCCCAGCAAATGACAACACATGCGAACGGCAGTAACGTCGTACGTAATGTTCCCAACGGCGGGCAATATTACCGACGCCACCGTGGTAATCGGTTTAATCCTGGCTATTTCAACAACAACAACAATAGCTACCGTAATACTGCTGTTGCCTATCCGAGCAATTTTAATGTCAACCAGCAACCTCAGTGGCATAACTATAATCAGTATAGAAATTTAAATGAGAATAGAAGTTTCTTCCTAAATAATCCCAGCAGTAATCAGCAATTTCATAATTTTCGTCCGCCTCAACCACCGCAGCAAACTATAAACACCGTACCGATTGCAACTATGACCACTGACTGTTCGGACCAGACAAACTTGACGACAAGCCAGTCGGCAGTGACAATAACTGACGTGGCTGAGACAATAAACCAACCACAACGACAGGATAGCAGTATGCAGACGTCAAACCAGAGAGGCTCATGTTAAGCCCACCAACATTGAGCGACAGCGACAGCGTGGGCACAATTCTTTCTGTCAAAATGCTAAGGTATAATGATGGAACGGACATTAGGGAGGAGCTATTTCATGAACCAACACAGCAACCCAAAGTTACTGTAGTCACCTACCAAGTACCCACTCCGATCAAAAATACGAGGTTTATACCCACACAAACATTTAAAGAAATTTTATGCATAAATCCAAGCTGATCAGCTAGTATCTAGTCCTACTTTCACTAAAAATACTAAGACAGTGAGCAAAAATCATTTTCTACAAAGGTAAGTGCAATGCAATTGATGTTGGCTCACAGAAACTGCTGTCACGCGTGAAATTTAAGAATTATATAAGAGAATCTCACCTAAACACTTATTATGACACACACATTTACAAAAAGAGCATTAATTAGTATAGTATTTAGTATTATAGGGTATAAGAATATTTACAATTTTTTTTATATGTCAAGGAGATGAATGAAGGAAATGATATTATTGCGGGGTGGAGCGCACTAGCACACCTTCGTCTATGATGAGAGTTGAGTAAAAAAAAAATATATTATATTATTATAAGAGAAGGAGGTGATGAGGAAATAGTTATATTTTAGTTGTCTGTGGCTCTTAGTGCACACACACACACACACACACACACACACACACACACACACACACACGAATGCTGACATTACGACGCGTGAGCAATAACAAAAATAAAAACATTACAGTTAACTCTGATCAGCTGACCGACATCACAAATCTAACGATTCCTTAAATTGTTAAGACGAATGTAATTTATACAAAACAAAGAAGCTTGTTGAATTATTCTATCTATACTGTAGGGTGCTGACAACCGCTTAAAGGTTAACGTAATATTTTACATTATTACCAGTAAACACGCACACCAGTTGGTGTGGAATATCTTTCCGCCCATGTGCCACTTTTAGATTTAGTCACCAAAACATTACACTGAATGTAAACAAATCTCGTAGCGCTGCAGCTCATACAACATAATTATGCAGCAATCTAAAAACATCAACGTCTAGTTTAAATAGTCTGTAGCATAAGCTGTAGAATAAGAATTCATTTTCAGCTGTGAATGAGCAGAGAATTGTGTCGCCGCCGACGCTACGTAGATCTACGAGTCGCTGCAGAGGATTCATACGAACATTTATCACAATTTATATTAGACTAGATATGACACTGTAACGAACATTTCACACCTGATAAGTATAAGGAGCTAGATAAATTAACATACCACCCCCTAAATTAGTAGGCACAGGAACATTTAGTCAGACACCAATATTTGCGACTGAACCACGCACATATTTTCATAGTCAAATGCGGACAGAACACACGTAAACGAGAGACGGTGAAGGAGAGAGAGGGGCAAAGAATGCTAATCTAGAATAGAACAGCTGTTAATTTTATTAAATGCAATATTTTGTAGTAGTAGAAGTGTGCAGTAATTTTTGTAGTAATGCGTCAATATGCTGAATTTGTGTAATGCACTATTTTTTTCTTGCGACTATTCTCTGACTATTTTCTCTTTCTCTCAAACTGTATTAAAAAAACTAACCAGGTTGACTAACGGGTCTGACCTTGCCTGTGTCTGCCAAAACTGTATTTATTGTCATTTTATTTGTCTCGGATTGGTATTCATGATTTTATCACTCAAGTCATTTAGTCCAATTTTATGAACGGTATAACATGACATGTTAATTTTGACGAGGCGTACTAAAAGCTGTAAACCGAAATTTAGTATTGTATAAAAAAAGTACCCAAGACGTTTCTAAAAGTCATTGAATGTTTACTTACTCATGTCAAATACAGTAACTTATTTAAAAGATATAATATTGCTAAGAATAAATAACTTTCCACCCAATAACTGACATGAACATAGGCCACGCCTTAAAAATAAATATGTAACACCCAATGTTGACAAATAATCGTTTAAAGCAAAAGAATAATGTGATCTGAATGTCACTCGAAAGAAACTGTTACATAAAGTTTTACAAATGAAATAACCATTCTCAATTATCTGATTTTGTATATAGCCTTGTACATAGTTTATGTATATTAAAATCATTACGAATTGTAAAAAGACTGAAGTTTGTGTGTGACACTAATAAGACAGTGAACTATAGAGAGAACAAAAACAGTGACTGATAACTATCGAAAGGACGCAAACCCGCGACTTTCCTAACAAGTAGTGATTTTGTGATTAAATAAACTATGTATATTCGCAAGCCACATGTTTGAGTGAAGTGAAATATCAGTGACGAGTATAAGCGTGGACTACGATACATAAATTTTGAACGGTCAGCATATAGATACGTTATAAAGTGTTCGTCGCTGTAAACTTCTCCGTGCTGGACACTTTAAAGAGTGCGACGCATGTTACTATCGCAAACCATAAGTGCTACACACTGTTATGAACTGCTAACTTTGAACTTGTACAGTGCAGTGCCCAACCAAGGTACGCTACGAACTTACAAGTCGTATAAAGCACAAATGCACCAGTGTTGTTTCAGCGAATAGACTATAATCGTAACTGCTGAGATAGCCGGGCGGTGCAATGAAGGTCGCGCGGCATACGGATAGACTTAGTAGTATACGTGAAGTGTACTCACCGCGCAGCGTCGATTTTAGTAGTAGCCCTGTCCAAAGGATGAAGTGCAGAAATCACACACGACTGAAAGAAAAAAAAAATAAAATAAAAAAAATAAAAAAAAACAAGTGTAATGTAAAACTTATGCAAATTCACGTGTTGCCACCGCCATGGACACGCAAGCACTGGCGATACTGGCGCGCGTTTACTACATGCCCATTATTGGAAAATTACTGTTGCGTCACGCAGCCGGCGGTCGACCCGACGCGTGGAAATTTCAAACTGACAAAGTCAACGACTCCACGAACTGAAAAAATAAAATGTTTAAAAGTGATGTTAAAGAGACTGACTCTTCAGCCTTGTCACATCAAAAGACTGTGCTGTAGCACTTGCAAACGTACAATCCCTGAAATAATAAAGTAATGACCTTGAATGAACCCTGTATATATGTATATGTAACATCTAAATATTTGTATAAAGTAAAAGGTTACATATGCAAACAATTTTTTTTTTTTACTAGAATGCTTCATCTAATGAAAGTTAAATCATTTTCAATGCACATAGTGTATAGTAAGAAAACTTTCGCAACACATGCTTTGAAAATAGTTAATTTAAATTGCCAAAATTAGTTTATGTAAAAGACGCGACACGTGTTCATGTCAGATTACTCAGATATTTGATTTCACAGAAATAAGCTCACACTTACAAACCAATAGTAATGTAAAATTCTTGCTAAGCAAACAATGACAGAGACACTCACGAGAACAAAAGTATAAAAAAAAATATAATAACTAACTGTGTCTCTCTTTCAGAAGGAAGGACTGTAACATCTGATTAAGTGTCAAATTGTAATGCCTTTTATGTGATCTTTATTTCATGTAATCCAAACTGAGATGGGCCGGCCTAGCCAAAGCGAGCGGGAGCGCAATCCTGACGCCACACCGGCTACACCGCCGGCGCTGGGGGCCAGCAGCGTCTTCCCCCATCCACAACCACCGGCGTGCCGCCTTGCGTCGCGCCACCGCCCAGGCATCAACAATCGAGGCGCGCTGCGGAACCGCCTCCTACCACCTCGCTGCACCGCCGCGCTACTCGCCCACTCACCGACACTTTGCGTCGATTGAATTATAATAAAAAACAATGCAAAGCAAAAAAGAAAAAGAAATTAATTTGTGATGTAATAATGAGACTAATTCAAAATGTGTATACCTCAGACTGTGTTGTTAAAAAACATTAAAATTCAAAATTGTCTACATGCTATAAACAGAAATCAAATATAAGCTCACACAATATTAAGATAAAATGTAATGACATAAATTTCTTCTTGTGTAAGGTATAACAATACGGAAATTATAGATTTTTTTCCTTTTTGACTTTGAATAGGAAATTTTCATTTGCCCACTCAAAGCCAGAGGGGGCAAATGTAGTAATACATTAATGATTTTTTTTATAACTTGTGCGATGCTTGTCGCTGACTTCTGCTCTCTCTCTCTGACAGCGTATCGATAAACATATGACATTTGTCACGTTCAACTTTTTTGCAACAAGCTGAAGGGAGAGATCGGAACTGTTCGTCACTTGCTTTCTTCTCCTTGAGGTGTTAGGACGTATTCCAGGACTTCGACTAATTAATGTAAGTGTGAGCTTCTTTTTTATTAATTTCAATAAAACCCCACAGTTAATTTGAAATATCTTACTTACTTACAATCCTTTCCCCATTCTCACTAATTTTAAAGTTATTTATTTTCAGCAGATCCAGCGCTTCATAAAGTGATGCTCGGGTATTGTTGCGATTTGTTTCGCGATTGTACTAGAACATTCTCTGTGTAACTTTTATTTATTTCGTGTCTATGAATGGTTTATTACCTTTTAATGCCTGCAGAAAAATCTTCGTAATGTTTATGAAGTCCGATAATTTTGCAATTTTTGGCGACTATCATGGTTAATTTTCCACACGGTCATAGAACAATAGTAACCGAAACGCACAATCCCAGCATCAATTTATCGAAGTAATATTCCATTCATCACAGCTGGAATCACTACAGAACATGACCGAAATATTTGTACCAGCTCTCAATGAGGTAAAATATAGATTCCGCCGACTTCTTCTGTAATGTTGCTTTCTGGTGTTGCATTTGCCACCGAAATTACGACCGCTACCATTTAATGGCGGAATCCAATAATTTTGTTTAAATTGTCCCTTCCTTGTCAAAATTGCGTAGTAATCTCATTTAAAAATATTTCACTACCTGGTAAAATTTCATTTGCGGTCCCCAACCTTAACTTTAATACGCATACGAAAGCGGCATTACATCCCTATATTGCAACTATGCAAGCAGCAATTGCAAAATTCATGAAGTGATGTATCACTCTAATAGTCCATTCGTGGGTCCTGGCTCTTGGCATATTTCCCCAACATCCTGTCCAACAGATGTACACCTCCCATGTTAGTACTGTATGCCTTTAACACACATGGGCGAGGAACTTGGACTTTCTTCAGTTTCATTTCATTGCATTAAAACATCATATTCATCATCAGATCCATCAATTTCTATGTCAGTATCATCTGGATTTATTCTGTTCACCAACTCAAAGATCTCATCAGTCAGCCCTGGGAATCAAGCGATACAAAAAATATAACCTCACTTCCACTGACGTAAACAAAGTCGACATTGTATCCCGAGGTTTAAGGCTTTATAATCTGTTATTACGTCGATTTACAGTTAGATAGTAACTAAGGGATGTCTGTACACTTTCGAAAAGATATTTAGGCATGTAAAAACACATTTAATTCGGAGAAAAATATCTTTACCTTTATTTCGACGAGACATGTGGAGTTGCGGAATCCGAAGTTTTCAGCCAACTATTAGCATTCAGGAGAAGGACGAACAAATGAGCTGCAGCAAGGGCGAAGTTTATAGTACACAGACCAGAAAACGATCAGCTGCCTGGTGCCTGGTGACTGAAGAGGTTAATCGCCTTCTTGCTTCCCAATGTTGAAAAGCAATCTGGAGATCAGTTTTAGTTTAGGAGAAATGTAGGAGATAGAAAAGGAAAGGCAAACCTACGTTTTTACTTTTTGTTAATCTGGAGAAAGCTTGTAGGTTTGTAGCCTTTCCCCAGTGTTGTTTAATCTGCACGTTGGGCAAGCTGTGAAGGAATTTCGATTTAAACGTCAGGCAGTCCTTTCAAAAGTATTTGTCTGGAGTATAGCATTGTTATGAGGGTGAATCGTGGACGATAAGGAGTTTATACGAAAATGATAGAAGCTGGTTTTTTATTTATTTATTTATTTATTTGGGGGGAGGGGGACTTAACTACGGGCTCATCAGTCCCTAAACTTACAAACTACTTATGAACTAGCTAATACTAAGAACATCACAAATATCGACGTCCGATGGGGGATTCGAACCCCCGACCGTAGTGGCCGTGCAGATCGCAATTGGCGCGCCGCAGACAGCTCGGCCACCGCGGCCGGCTAGAAGCTTTTGAAATGTGGTGCTACACACGAATGATGAAAGTTAGATGGGTAGATAACGTAACTAAATAGGAGATTCTCAACAGAATAGGGGAGAAAAGAAGTTTCTGGCATATCCTATGGGAAGGGATAGGTTGGTAGGACACATTCTGAGACTTCACGCGACGATCAGCTTAGCATTAGAAGGAAGTGTGTGGGGTAAACATTCGTAGAGGGATACTGATGACCGAATACAGTAAGGAGGACGCCGTTCTTATATGGAGAGGCCTGAACAGGACAGGATTGCGTGGAGAGCTGCATGAAACCAGTCTGAGGACTAAAGACCACATCAACAATAACGTAAAGTCCTTCCAGAAGTACTTGCGTAGAGACATTTGGTAAAATTCTGGTGATGTGACATCTCATGGAAACAAACTGTTTTCTATAACATCATGTTGATGAGTTGTGTGACTTTATTACATGTTAGTGTCTTCCGTATAGCCCACATCCGTCTTCATTTATCGTGTTTTATCACCTGCTTTGCCATTTGTGAAATAGATTAAGAGTGTGTACACAGCCAACTTGGTGAGTTCTAAAGCTATACTGTTATGTCCTGCGATCTGTAAGAAAGACAACAACTCATGAAAATGATAATAGTTTATTAAACAAAAAGCATTCTTCGCGTACAATAACAAACGCAAAGAAAAAAAGATGGCCAGTCACTTAGCGACAAACAAAAGTACAAGAACGAAAGCATCACACAAATAACTGTTAATACAAGAGGCGCTAAGCCCAAAACAACACAAATACTACTGCACGAAAACTACACTGAGTGCCGCTGATGCTGTATCTGGCGATGGGTATGCACTGACCGTCTTTCTTCCGCCGTTGGTCGTCTTGATGTTTATGTTTTACGTGTGAGCGCCTACGAAGGGCAGCTAAGCAGCCCGCATTGGCTGCTTGTTATGCGGGCACTCTACACGGTCAGGGACTGCCACAGCACATACAGTAATGTAACAGGCTTTCGTCTTTGAGAGTATAGGCTAACCATCTTAATGTTCCTTTTATGTCCATGTCGCTCGAGTTCAGGCTACCCCAGCTGTCCGCTTCCTGTTAACCTTTTCTGGCATTTAGTGTAAAATTTTAATACTACATGGGATGGCCGAAATAATAGGTCTATGAACATCTAACAAAGACACAATGTTTATTTATGTATAAACTCTCTGTCTGCAACGGAGTGTATACTGATACTTACTGGCAGATTCACGGACTTAACTTCTGCCAGTAACTCGTCACCTACTTTCCTAACTTCATATTGGAAATATCCCTTAGGCAGTGGCTAAGCCATGTCTCAGTCATCTCTTCCAGGTGTGCTATTTCTACAAGAATTGCAGGAGAACGTTTGTGAAGTTTCGAAAGTAAGAGGCGAGGTACTGGCTGACGTAAAGTTGTGAGGTCGGACCATGAAGCTTGCCGGCGTAGCTCAGATGGTAGAGCGCTTGCTCGAGAAAGGCAAAGGTTCCAGGTTCGAATCCCGACTCCGTCACACATCTTCAATCTGCTTCATCGTTGGTATTAATTATGTAATTAACGTCTCGTTCTAAGGAAAGCATTGGACGTAGTAATTTTCTATTGATCGTGTGTAGCTGACCGTGTGAACATCAGATTCAAAAGATCCACAGATTATTACGAGAAATATTTAAATTGTATATTTCCGACTACCTAAGCGTTAAACTGACTGCGAGTTAAATTATGAGAGAAAACATCATATACTTGTAGATTATCATTTAAGGAAACAATGGCTAGGCAGTTCATGAAAGCTATCTTATCTCATGAAGCTATCTTACTGAAACAATGGTAAACATTTGAAGGTGAGGAAACTGCTTACTACCATGAGAACCGAGAATCAGCTTTTAAATGATAGGGGATTTATTAAATAAAGAGAAGATCGTTGTACATGATCTGAAAGTCGCCGGCCGCAGTGGCCGAGCGTTCTGCGGCGCGCCAGTCACAGTCTGCAGTGCCACTACGGTCGGAGATATTTGTGCCGTCCTAGTTCGTAAGTAGTTCATAAGTAGTTTGTAAGTTTAGGGACTGATGAGCCCGTAGTTAACTCCCATAATCTCTACAAACATTTGAACATTTGATCTGAAAGTCCAGAGACCATCCGCTATTCACGAACTCTAAGAAAAGAAAGACGACTAATAGCATCCATCCTTCTGCTTCAAGAGTAATCAATGAACGACGAAAAACATAGTCGGAAAAGCGTAAATTAGTAGGAGAACGCTGACATGCAATAGCAATCGCTATCAATCTTTGCCCTAGCCCACATATTACTATACAGTGGAACCTTAAACATTTCTGGACACGATTATCTACTTTCGACTTTCTCACAAACTCAATCTTGTCTTCGTAGACATTCTTTCGTACATTCATTTGGTAACATGATGTTAGATAATCTTTCTCACGTGCTTCCCGATGATCATTTGTTCAACCATGTGTTTCTTAACTTTTCTTCAAAGTATTCAGCACCATCCGATTTTGTGTTAAGATGAAACGAAAAACAATAAAAATCTGATAAATTAATAAATTCTGATTGAAACGTAGTGCTGATATTCCATCGTATTGTTTCAGACTTGAAACTTACCTGTTTCCTTGCCACCAGTAAGAGCCGAAACCCAGAAGTGCTTCACAAAGAAAGCATCCAGCATGCCCCTGATACATATAGCACCTGGAATCGCTTCTCGCCTTTCGGTACGATCGATGTGTAGATTTTTCTTTTGAGTTCAATGTCACCTTTATTTAAGAAAATACATACAACAATCTTCATTAAACTTAACAGGTTTAAGAACATGATGTCCATTACACTAAATACACTCGCCTAGGCTACCAAATAGTAGGTCAGATGCTCATGTTTTTCTTCACTAAAATAGTTCAGTCTTTTTTTTTTTTTTTTTTTTTTTTTTTTTTTTTTTTTTTTTTTTTTTTTTTGTTACTGAATAAGGGTACAGTGATAATGGTTTAGCCTCAGTGGAACAGCACTTAATTTGCAAATACTATAAATCTGTTACTTTGCTACTAACTTTTTTTAAATTCATTTAATAAAATGAAACGTTTAATTCTGATACAAATGTTTCAAATTATGTCTGATCTTTACTACATAAAGTAGGGTTTTGTCCACAGTTTTTATTCATTATATACCTTGCCACCTCTGAGACTGGGGTTTGTTACTACTGAACGATAATGAATAAATATTGTGTTCAAGTTTCGGCCTAATGTTTTTTTACGAACTCGACATAAGTGGTTCCGTGAACTTAAAGCCGCGGACACTTCATTGACCCTAACAGATAATGTGTATTATCGTTGACTATTTTATAAACAAAACAATAAATCGTAGTCTTCAACACTTAGCATTTCTTGAATCCGGAGTTACCCAATGTAAATCGTCATTTAATTTCAATACTACGTCTGTAAAGCAAAATTGACTCATTATAATCTGGTATCGGTATTCGATGTTTTTGGAAGTTTCTGTACCTTTTCGCTGAGAACTTTCACCTCTTTGTCAACGAGTGAGCGCTTTGGTATACTAACATGATTGATTTCCAACAAATATCTGTTGAAGTGATAGTTGCACATGTCATTAATAATATATTCAATTTACTTGCAGCAAAGGGTCTTAAATTTCATTTAATGTTCCGGACTCCAGACTATTATTAGAGGTTATAGAGTTTAGCGTGTTACAGCGTCCATTTTATTCCAGTGATTACACAGTGACTGAAAACGATCCAACTCTTCATATAATGCATCAAATTTATACCCCTATTATAAATTTTGAAACTGAAAAATGGCATCATTGTCTTAATATTGAGCCCGGACTCTGTTTGTTTGTGTACGTGTGTGTGATTGTAATTTATTGTTTTGTCACTTTTATCCACAGTTGCCTTATCGTGCTATCGTGGTCCCAAAAAGAAAAAAAAAATATCACATTATGATCTACATTCTATCAACTTCGTAATAGAGATAAAATCTGAAGTCATTGGTTCATGCGCGTTACTGAAAATATTTTATAGGTTTACTGAAAAAATAGTCATTTGGTATTTCTTCTGACTATACAGGTTTCTTCGTCTTGTTCAGCTTTTAATTGACTAACGGTACAACTCACAAAATTTAACCTACAAGTAAGCAAACTATTCTATGTTTGTGATGTATATTTGTCACTTATTTCGATAGGAGTTTCCAAATCCAGCAAGAATATGTGAGAAGAAGCAAAATTTATAAATCGTTGTATAATGAGGTGTTTGCCTGTTAGGTGAGACCTGTATGCGTCATGCTAGGTGGGTGATGCCTTCTCGTGGGATACCATCTCAGAAGTCTATTGCAGTTTATGATACGTGTGTCAATCCGAAAAGCCTTTCACACAGGTTTCATCAGGTATTTGTATCACATCGCAGGATCAAGCCTAATTGTTCTGTCTGCAGATAGCTGCCGTCTCTATTCATCTTTGAAGTTCCGAAGAATGGCGAAGAAGGAGTAAGACATATTGACGATCTATGAATGAAAAAAAAGGGTTATTTAGTGACACTAAGCACAAAAAGTTCGTAAAAGTACATAGAATGCAAAGATACATAATAAGCAGTAAAAGAATTTTTCCAAGAGACTGAGTCATTTACTCTCACCTAAGTCTTTAGTAGTGCTAAGAAACACTACATAAAAAATGGCATATGCGATTTATTTACCATTTACTATTGAACTTTATTCTCAACAATAATACAGTTCCTTGAGACAAACATTGTCTCGTTATAACCAAGGTATTAAATATAAGGAGAGGCATTGAATTAAAATTTGTGATGTGGCCTAGTAAGTAGGAAAATCCTTTCACAAGAATTTCCTGGCCACAGCATAGATTTTAATTCAAAGCATCTCCTTATATATAATACCTTTGGTATAACATGGTTGTCTCAAGGAACTATATTATTGTTGATATTTATATCGCCTCTGACAGAGGAACAAGGCGGTACTGTTACCAAGCACGTTCTTTGCTGGGGTGCTACTCCAGTATAGCAGAGCCTTGGCCATTTGATATGTATTTCACAGGGAACATTGACGCAGAATTGAAGTACGTCGTGTGGAGGGAGACGTGCTTTAAGACAGTCCGTGCAGTCGCTTTGGCTGCAACGCAGTGATGGCTGAGCGGACTGAAGCGTCTGCCTACACAGCAGAAGGTCTCGGGTTCGATTTTCGATCACACAACAAATTTTCATTCTGTGCCTCTTCTTATATGTAAGAACATTATTCCGTTTTAGATTATGGTAAAATAAACGGTATTTGTTAGACGTGAAAGAATAGTTGCTTTACAGAGATTATACCAGTATCGCAATGTATCCTTGTTGCTATCAAACACTTGTTAAATTCTGATGAAATAAATTTTTCGGCTAACAAGAACATTAGTATATTAGAAAGATCAGTAGAAAGTTTAGCGTATATTTATTTGTAGACAGATATAAAAAAAGCCAAGATCGCTGATCATCAATTTTCATTTACGACGACCGGTTTCGCTGAACTATGTCAGCATCATCTGGTCAAATAAAATATTTTACAAGGCCATAATCTTGTAATGTCAGTCAGTTGTTATATAACAATTTACAGTGCATAGGTGCACTATGTCATTATAATAAAACATAATTATCACAGTGAGTTTGCTATTGTCACTCACTGTGATAATTATGTTTTATTATAATGACATAGTGCACCTATGCACTGTAAATTGTTATATAACAACTGACTGACATTACAAGATTATGGCCTTGTAAAATATTTTATTTGACCAGATGATGCTGACATAGTTCAGAGAAACCGGTCGTCGTAAATAAAAATTGATGATCAGCGATCTTGGCTGTTTTATATCTTTCTACATTATCATAATAGGATCGCCTCCTAGAACGTAAACCAACTCAGTATATTTATTTAAGGATTTATGACTTACCAGGCACAGTATGTGTACTTAATATACTGAGTAAATCCGGAATAATCTAGATAGAGAGGTAAAAAATTGACACACGTGCTTGGAATGACATGGGGTTTTATTAGATTAAAAAAAAAAAAAAAAAAAAAAAAAAAAAAAAAAAAAAAAAAAGGAAAGGAAAAAAAAAAAGAAAAAGAAAGAAGGCGCTTCATCTGATCAGAAAAGCAATAATTAGCTTAACAAATTAAGACAAAGCTAAGATGATGTTCTTTACAGGAAATGCTCAATATGTTCACCATCATTCCTCAACAATAGCTGTAGTCGAGGAATAATGTTGTGAACAGCACCGTAAAGCGTGTCCGGAGTTACGGTGAGGCATTGGCGTCGGATGTTGCCATTCAGCATCCCTATAGATGCCGGTTGATCACGATACTTGCAACTTCAGGTAACCCCAAAGCCAATATGTTAACTGCTTCTTCCGTCGCTTCTTGGTAGAACTTATTCATTATGAATATTAAAATACACAATTTTGTGTTTTTTCTACGGTTTTGTTTATTTAGTGAATCGATTTTCGGCTTATTAGGCCATCATCAGGCATTTACTGAAGTTCAAAGAACTTGTCTTGTCAGTAAAACACAAGATATGTTACATAAAGAAAAGTAAATTCACTTCTTTCATGGAGCAGTTGCACTGTATATAAATATTTGAATGAAATCTGTAAATTAATAGTACTGAAAAAAAGAATATAAATTCCATACATAAAGAAACAGTGAAAACATAAATTCTTACAGCATGACTGTAGTAAATAAGAATAAAATTAAACAAGAATCTGATGTTATAAGGGTTGTTCATAATACAAAGTGATGCAAATATTAGAAACCTGACACATTATTACAACTAAATAAACAAATAGACAAAAATATAGGGGTTGGATAGGAGGGAATTGAGAAGCTTAACTAATCGGAGGTATGCACTCGAACTGAAAAAAGGTGTAGATAAACGTATTCAATTACAGTGTTCACAATTAAAAAAGAAAAGAATTACTGTAAGGACAGAGTACAGAATAATTTGGATTATTAGTACTAACAAAGAGAGATACAAAGTTAGGGTGATACAATGGGTTAATCGGAGGTATGCACTCGAACTGAAAAAAGGTGTAGATAAACGTATTCAATTACAGTCTTCACAATTAAAAAAGAAAAGAATTACTGTAAGGACAGAGTACAGAACAATTTGGATTATTAGTACTAACAAAGAGAGATACAAAGTTTGGGTGATACAATGGGAGGTTAGACTGGTATTAACACAGAAAATAGATGAACAGTGGTTGTACAAAATTTAAATTAGATTTACAACTTCATATCAGTAAACTAAATGCTAGCCAAAAGTACTGGTAACTATTATAAACATATGCTGACACCAAACTAGAGTAAGGTAGAAGAAGTGGAGGAATAAAATTGAACAGGCCTGGATATTCTGTGGATTAGGGTGGGTTCAGAAGTGGTGGTGCATTGAGGACTATTTGGTCATTTAATATATTAAGCCTGGGCTGTGAGCTAGACTTTTTTTTTTTTTTTTTTTTTTTTTTTTTTTGTTAAGCTTAAGGGACTTAACTGCGGGGTCATCAGTCCCTAAACTTACAAACTACTTATCAACTAGCTTATCCTAAGGACGGCACAAATATCCATGCCCGAGGGGGGATTCGAACCCCCGACCGTAGTGGCCGTGCAGACCGTGACTGAAGCGCCTCAGTCCCCTCGGCCACCGCGGCCGGCTTTGTTTATTTCTAAGGCCTCTAGTAGATTTAGTTTGTGGCCTTTGCTGGCTAAGTGGAGTACTTGGGACTGTGGTTGGTATCTGTGGCCCTCACTCATAACATAGCATGATCGTAGTTGGAGGCTACAAAATCATGACTCCCACTTTTTCTGAACATGAAGTATCCGCCTCCCTTGCTAGTATATGCGACTTCCCACAACGGTCGTCTTACTCCACAGATAATTGCATTACCCGAACTTTGAACACACGGCCATTGTATTTCTCTGGGTTGACAGCAACAATGGTCTCAATAATGACTGATTTCCCTTTGATTGTTTCCTGTTGGGTGGCACTTACTCCAGTGTTAGATACAATTGTGATTGATAATGTATCGACAGTCACTTACAGACAGGAAAATACCACAGATTTTGGAAGAATCTTCAGATTATGAAATATAAATTGATGAAACTGACAATGTAAGTGGATGAACCTGAAGAAGAATGTGTTGTGCGCGAGAATGTGGACAGCGATAATCTGCAGACCGAATTAGGTGAATATTACGAAATTCATTATTGAAAACAGTTTTACATAAAATATTCCGGTTCTGGTTCCTGACTATGCATTAATAGATCTTTCAAAAGTAAATTATTAATCAACAATAATACATTTCCTTGAGACAACATTGTCTCGTTATACCAAAGGTATTAAACATAAAGAGAGGCATTGATTTTTTTTCCTTGTGCTGCGGTCGGGATTCGAACCCAGGACCTCATACTTACTAGGAAGGCGCTTTAGGCCTCTTAGCTAACACAGCGTTGCAGCCAAAGCGGCTACACGGAAAGCACGTCTCCCTCCACACCACATGCTTTAATTCTGCCTCAATGTTCCCTGTGAAATGCGTATCAAATTGCCAGTGCTGTCCTACATTGGAATAGCACCCTAGCAAAGAACGCGAATGGGAACAATCCCACTTTGTTTCTCAGACTTTAAGACAGTCCGTGTAGTCGCTTTGGCTGCAATGCTGTGGTAGCTGAGTGGTGCCGGGCGCCGTGGCTCAGCGCGCCCGGTCAGGGGTCTCAACGCTCTCTGTAATAAAAAAGCTGAGCCAAATATTCAACGAACAACCATGAACTAATTGAACCAACGACGATGGGAGGCGCGCGGGTTGTGTGCCGCGCGTACGCGGACGACCTCGGACTGTTCGTCAGCAGGTGGGACGACGTCGACGTGGCGTACTCAGTGCTGCAGCTGTATCGCCGTGCTTCAGGCTCCGACGTCAACCGACGCAAGACTGTGCTGCTTCCGATACGGCCGTCCTCTGTGCAGATAAGTAGACCTTGGTTTACGATCAGTGACAAGCATACCATCTTAGGTATTCCTTTCAAGCCAACCTACAAAGGCCGGCTGCGGTGGCCGAGGGGACTAAGACGCTCCAGTCACGATCTGCACGGCCACTACGGTCGGGGGTTCGAATCCCCCCTCGGGCATGGATATTTGTGCCGTCCTAGTTCGTAAGTAGTTTGTAAGTTTAGGGACTGATAACCCCGTAGTTAAGTCCCATAGACTACACAAACATTTGAACATTTGGAACAACCTACAAAGGACGACGTCTTACAACTGGCGTCTTCTACTTAACTCTATTATGGCGATAGCAAAGTTGCATTCCCGTAGGTATCTCGCATTAATGGTTTCTTGTTGTCCAAGGCGTGGTTTTTGGCGCAAGTTTTTCACCTACCTAAGGAAATAGGTAGAGCAATCGTGCAGGCAGTATACTGGTTGCTTTGGAGAGGAGAGATTTTCAAAGTCTCCCACGCGACCTGCACGTTGCCACCGGCAGAGGGAGGACATGGACTGATCGACCTGCCGGCTAAGTGCGCCGCGCTTTTGGTACACCGTACACTCGCCGTCTGTGAGAAACAGCCCCGCGGGGCTACGGCTGAGTTCTTCCGTATCCATCAACCGGAATCACAGGTCGCTCCACTTACCCCGAAGGCAATTCCTTCCCGGTTAATGTACGTGCGCCAATTTTTCATGCAGAAGAGTTATAATCCACCTGAATACTTCGAGCCGCGCAATAGGACAGCAAAGAAATTTTATGAAGCAGTTAGAGGAAACCCGTCGCCTAACATGTTTGACGTTCGGAACCCACGACGATTGTGGAAGATCGCGTGGCAGAACATATCGGCCCGATATCTCTCCCCACATGTCAAGGCTACCTGGTACAAGGTCATCAGTAGAACTGTCGGGACTGACGCTCGGCTGCACACGATAAAACATTCTCCTTCTGACCTGTGCGATACCTGCGGTGGAGTTTACACTGTGGAACACCGTGTCACGTGTCCCCGCTTCAAACTGACGTGGGATATTGCTCGTGAGATGTTGCGCATCGTCAATCGCAATACCGCTGATTGTTTTGATGCCACTACAATACTGGTTCCGGACTTCAACCCGTTCCCCGCAAGTAAACGGGCGGCCACTACCTGGATCGTCGCGCATGTGAATTATGCCATCTTTCATCTAGAACTTACCGATGCGACTCAATTCCTCATGTTTTTGTGGGAACAACATCAGTGTATTAGAGGACACATACATTATCAAAACTTCATAAAAATATCTCTCACTACTGTTTTTCATAATCTTGTTAACGCTTCGTGGAGTTTGTGACGGAGTGACGAGGGGAAGATAAGGGAAACCTGGACTGTGCTGATACATAGGATTTTGAAATTGCATTGTTGTTTAACTGTGACGTTTGTTTGCTTTTCGTTTGTGATTCTAGGAATATTTCGGAACTATCGGATGTCATCGTGTCTCTTCCAGATGGAGGATACTTTTTATAAACTGTTTTGTGTGACTTGTTTGCCACATGTCATCGGAATTCAGGTGGATCTATGCTTTGCGGTCGTTGGTTCAATTAGTTCATGGTTGTTCGTTGAGTGGTTGGCTCAGCTCTTTTATTACAGAGAGCGTTGAGACCCCTGACCGGGCGCGCTGAGCCACGGCGCCCGGCACCACTCAGCTACCACAGCATTGCAGCCAAAGCGACTACACGAAGTCTGAGGAACAAGATGGGATTATTCCCATTCGCGTTCTCAGCTAGAATGCTATTCCAATGTAGGACAGCCCTGATAATTTGATACGCATTTCACAGGGAACATTGAGGCAGAATTAATGTAGTGTGGAGGGAGACGTGCTTTCCGTGTAGCCGCTTTGGCTGCAACGCTGTGTTAGCTGAGTGGCCTAAAGCGCCTTCCTAGTAAGTAGGAGGTCCTGGGTTCGAATCCAGACCGCAGCACAAAAAAAAAAAAAATTTCAATGCCTCCCCTTACGTGTAATACCTTTGGTATAACGAGACAATGTTGTCTCGTGTTTTACCGTTGCTGAATTGCAGCCATGTTTAAAATTTACAATTAATATTATTGAGTTTTTAAAATTTTTGTACCCCTCTTGCCTCCCTTGATAATACAAGTCACTGAAAATGTACTGATATTGCGAGGGTTAACGCTGTAATAGACGTAGAAGACGCGTTTCGTGCGACAGAAGAGCCACTCACCGAGACAAAGGACTCCCTGCAGAGCGGGAAGAAGCCGCCGGCCGTGATGTGCAGAGGCCTCTGGCCGCGCACCATCATCAGCAGCAGCGACCGCTTCTGGGGGGCGGGCAGGCCCTGCAGTGACGTCACGGCCGAGTAGGCCGCAAGCGACACTTTCTCGCTCTGCAACAGGACGGCGCGAGGTTCGTTCCAGCAGCTGCCAGACTGCTTGACGCGCATGCGCAAAATTGTGTTCCAGCAGCGGCTGCTCCCACTTCTGGCTACTTGGAGTGTGGCTGTTTGGTGTTCCCGCATTTGCCATTGCGCATGCGCAGAAAGGTTAGTGGAGGGGGGTAGCCATCACGTGATGCGTGTGTGTTTGTAGCGGGTTTTTCGATTATTTCGAAGACACTGCAGTCACACTAAAGATCAGATATTTCTCGTCTACACTTCTTCGTTATTAGGAAGGAAAGTATTTTAATTATTTCTTTAAACTCACCTTCGCCTGCGGCCAGAAACAGTGCAAAAAACGTTCCAGCAGTGCTAGTATCAAAGAAGGGTTTTTACGTCATAGTAGCTGCGCATGCGCACTAACCCAAGTTTCTTAGCGCTTGAAAGTAGCCGTATGACTGCTGCTGGAACGAACCTATGGTAACATTAGACTACCAGAAAGAGCGGAGGGCTGCACTCGTTGATCGTGATTCACATAATTCCACTTAATTTTAAGACGTTAGTATTACCACTATTACTTCTGTAATTTACGCACTATTTGTCAATAATGTCAACACGGCTGTTTCGAGACGACACTATCCCATTATCAAGTTCTGTAAAACAACGAAACAAAGAACAATAAGGGCACTATACAGGGTGTCCCAGCTATCTTGTCCACCCAAAATATCTCTGGAACAATAACAGCTATTGGAAAACGACTTTCACCGGTATCAACGTACGGCTGGGGCACATCAGTGTACATATTTGGAAACATTCTAAAACGAAAGAAAATGTCTTTTTTAACACAAACTTATGTTTTTTTTTTTTTTTTTTTTTTTTTTTTTTTTTTTTTTTTTTTTTTTTTTTTTAATGGACAACTTATATTTTTTCTTCAGCAATCCATAGCATGACAAATCACATAAACAATGGCGTTGATTGCATCGCAATATTCCAATTACATCCCGAGATATTGCGACGCGAAGTTGACGCTTGAAATACGTGAAACGCGTGGCTAGCGCATGTCAGGCGAGAACCCCATTCTGCTCAGGACGTGCGCTAGCCGCGCGTTTCGCATATTTCAAGCGTCAATTTCGCTTCGCAATATCTCGGGATGTAATTGGAATATTTCGATGCAATCAACGCCATTGTTTATGTGATTTGTCATGCTATGGATTGCTGAAGAAAAAAATATTGGGTGTCCATTTAAAAAAAACATAAGTTTGTGTTAAAAAACACATTTGCTCTCGTTTTAGAATGTTTCCAAATATGTACATTCATGGGCCCCAGCCGTACATTGATACCGGTGAAAGTGGTTTTCCAAAAACTGTTATTGTTCCAGAGATATTTTGGGTGGACAAGATAGCTGGGACACCCTGTATACAAACGACTGTACCACAAATATTCCAATGAAACTAACCTCCTACCTGCCATAAAACTTATCTGCTGCTAGGAAACATCGTTAAACACGATAGCTGTGTATGTACATTGTCAAAAATAAACCATTGCGCAGTATCTCATGTTTCTCAGATGGCAGCAAGTAAGGCACCAACCGACAGCAGATCCAACTTCAAAGATTGTCCATATGCTTAACCGCTGTCATTGCTGGCCAAAGATATTCTAGTCAAGACACCTAACATTTATTCATAAAATCCGTCACTGAATTAAAGGTTTTGTAACGGAACTACGCTCTAAATTTTTCAGTGAAGTTAAAAGCACGAAGTCAATATTTAATACATGCACACACATCAGTGTTTCTCTAGGAGGAGGTTGCTAAAATGCGCTCAGTAATGGTTCTTAGATAGTTCTGTCTTTTCGTTGAGCATGCTGCTGGAATCCTCTCTCAACGCACAAAAGATCACAATTTCTTCGAGATTTGATAATAACCAACCTTTGTCCTCAAAGTGCATGACTTTCAAACTACCATTTATGGAGCCCAACGAATGTCGTTCAATTTTCAGGTGTTTTGCCACTGTAGATGAGCCATTCTCTAGGGACTGATGACCCCGTAGTTAAGTCCCATAAGCTCTACAAACATTTGAACATTTGAGCCATTCTCTCTATTACTGTGCTATTTAAACAGCACCTTAAAATTCCTTCCCGTTTGTCCTATATACTTCATTTCACAATCATTACACTTTAAATGGTATACCTCCGCTTTCCACATCCAGTTCTCACCTGCATCAATCTTATGCTTCGGCCTATGTTCTAATTTATTGTCTGTTCTAAAAGCCATTTTAACGTCTCTCTTTTTAAACAGTCTCGCCAACGACTGTTTGCACCCTTCTATACAAAAGACATCTGTAAAGTGGAGCTGTCAAACATTCTAAGTGGCACATCCCACATATATTAGGAGAATTATAAAACAATATAGCCCATCTCTTCTCCACATCTTGCTATTATCGCTGACCGTCCAGAGACTATTGCCGCGGACTGTGACATGGGGGTGGTCGGCAGTAGCAAGTGTGGCAGTTGGCAATTGCAATTAGTAACTTAGGTCTTATTCTTCATTGTAATAGCGATGGTGTTTGAAAAATAATAATGATAACTAGAGTACAGTTTTTATTCCTTCAATTATATCAGCCATGATCGCTTATTTTTAATCACTATTTCAGACAATAGCGCCATTTCCTTCTTTTTTTTCATTATTGAAAGTCAGTAATTTTTATAATTGTTGCATTTAGATGAATGTTAGTCTCAGTTCAAGTTTCATAGGTTTTATACAGATTTACGTACTGCGTAATTAATTTCCCCAGCATTATTAGCAAGCAATTGCAGACTGTGTGTTTTGACAGTAGGGGTAGATACAGGTTTTGATCGCACTAAGTATAACTGTTGATTACGTAAAACACTTAATTCGTTAGTGAAGAGTGGCTGTTGTCAGCAGAAAAAGAGGTGAGTGATTTTTTTTTTTTTTTTCATGGTTGGTATTTCGAGTACGGAGGCAGATTGTCGTATGTTGGTTAAACATTTTGTATGCACTTAATATCGCGCTTGTTACGTTATTACATTCCGTTATAGAAATCGCAATAAACTAGTTTGTCAGGTACCTGCCACTGTTTCCTGCCAATCGTGGAAAGCGCTTCATATCCTAATATTAATTACACAACAAGTTATTTGTTAACGAAAGTAAGTTTTGTTCTCAGCACGTGTCGTCGCACACAAGAGTTGTTGCTAATGTCGCAGCAGAACCCATACTTAGTCTGTTTTGTATTTGTAAACTAAATTTTGATCTTTTCTTTAAATAGTTAACGAATTTCATAATAGTCGGATTACGCGTTTCCACTCTTTGCTATATCTGTACAAGCTGTTCTGTTGTCATACGTTACTGTTAAAAATTGTCATTCAACCCATGGTCACATTTATGGTCGGTCTTACTTTCGTGTAAAACCTTGGTTTGTACTCTACTTCATGTTGACAACATAACAGTTAATTTATTAATGAAAGTCTTGTTACAAATTTTAAAGTGTTAGCTTGTTTAATTACGAATGATAGACATAAATGTTTATTTTATAGTCGATAATAAATACATTTATTGAAACTTAACGATATCTAAAGGAGAAGTATAAATGAAATTCATTTCATTTTGCTGTCTTCATTATCCAAGTGATTTAGGGTAGACAATATTTTCTGTTTTCCCGTCTCCAGCAGAAGCAAACTACTTTCTTGGCTGTCCGACTACTTCAATGGCCCTTCAAATACATTTGCCGGTACGACACGCGCGCCACCTTCTGTAAGTTAACTGTACTATGTCCATAACCTTTGCGTAAGACCATGAAGTAAGTTGTCGAAGTTTTATCGCAATCAGATGAACGTTCTGGTAGCGCATGATATACGAACAAACGAACAGAGTTATTTGAGGTTTCCGACCTTCCACTAGTCCCCATCAGTGTTCACAACCGTACGATAATTATCGTACATGTACGATAATTTCGTGTCTACGTACGATGTACGAAAGAATGTTACTATCGTGCGCAGATGTACGATAATTTCGAACGTATTAAAATATAACAATACATTGTCTCTTCAAAGATTTTTTTCTCGCAGCCCTACTGGTAAATTACTTTTGTAATTAAATTTGTCGCTTTAATCATCTCAGTAGCTATGAACGGCTACTTTCGAAATACAGCCCGTCGATTTAATAATCTGTGACTGAGAGCGTCTACCGATGGGTGAGCGACAATGTAATGCCGTTGTCGGGATAAATAATTTGATTGTTGAAGTTCGCTCTTTATATATTCGCGTTACAATGCTTACAGTGCTTTAAGCGTGCTTAGTGGTGCTGAAGTTTCACGCATTCCCTTAAACAAAGCGGCATTCTGACACAAGAAATTTTAACTGGACCAGTGATTGCTTTTGGCTTGAGAAGTAAGTATATCTCTCAAATACGTTAGTTCTTCTGCTGCGTATTATATATAGATTTATAGTTACACTCTATAATTTTTTTCTTTGTAGAAGGAAATATGAATCCTTCAACCGAAGATAGTGACACCGAGGGAAATGAATCACCCCCACGAAAAATCGCCAAAATCAGCAAAAAACATCGTCAAAAAAATTCTGAGATACCTGGTTGAAAGACGAAAATTACAAACAATGGCTTAGAAAAGTGCCTGAAGATCAGTACAGAGCTGTTATTTATGCAATGTAATAATAAAAGCAGAACTGACTGTGATTAGAAACCATATGACATCGAAATCACATTTTCGTAAGCTCGTGCCAGCACAGTGCAAATGCATAAGTACTTACTAACAAGGAATACAACGACGTTAGTTCCGTTACGGAGCTATTGTGTCCCAATTGTTAGATCGGTGGCATTGGCAGCAATCGGAGGAAGGAGAAAGTAAACACGCACTTTCCGATGAAGCCGATATCTAACGGAATTTAACCAGGAGCAGTCGCACAACTTTTCCTGGAACGGTTTTATACGTCATGCATTAAACAATTTTTAAAAACTGGTCTTCATTCGGAAAAAGTAATATATTTTGCAAGAGACAGACTACGGTACGGTATAAGGTATACAAAATCAGATTTGCTGGTAAATATTATGTATTATGGTCATTTTGCAGGTAAGTACGATAATTTTGGTTAAATCCGCTGCATTTACGATAATTTTACGGCCCGAGTACGATAGTTGCCTCGCTTCAGGTTGTGAACACTGGTCCCCATCCTCCTTTCCGTTCTCTCACCTGCTCCTCCCTCCGTCTCCTCCAGGGCTACCAGACCATAATGGGACTCGCACCAGAGTTTCCCTTTTACATATGGCACTGGCAGTTCTCAATGTTTTACGTTGTGGTCTTGGCTTCTTCGCTCTTGTTTTAGATTTCCAGACTTGTTTTAGATCTCACGACTTTCAAGAAAGGTGAAAGTTCTGATTTACCTTTCAGTCTGTGTTGTTTAACGTCTTAGACGGCCATTACACTTTTTACAATGGTGTTCACTGACGCTTCGAAACAGGGGTATTCCGTCGGCTGTTCTGTCATTTTCCCTGACGATGTCATCAGGATTCGTCTTCCTGAGAATTAATCAGTTTTCTCAGCAGAGTTTTGGGCGATTCTGAGGGCACTGGAGTAGATCAGAAGAGATCGAGGTAAACGGTTTCTTCTCTGCTCCATCTCTCTTAGTGCGCTGCAATCGTTACGTGAGCTATATCCAGCTGTGATGCTGTTGCAACATATACAGGACGAACGGTCCCTCCTCAAACGTCGAGGGAAGCAGGTCTCGTTTTTTTTGGGGTGCCGGGACATGTTGAAGTTCCGGGTAACGCAAAACTCGATCGGACCGCCAAAGAGGCCTGCCGAGGAAGTGTTCTACATCTACATAGATACTTTGCAAATCACATTCAAGTGCCTGGCAGAGGGTTTATTAACCACTTTCATAACTTTTTTCCACCGTTCCATTCTCTAATAGCGCGCGGGAAGAAAGAACACCTAAATCGTTCCGTTCTCGATCTGATTTCTCTTATTTTATTGGGATGGTCATGTCTCCCTAAGTAGGTGGGTGCTAGCAAAATATTTTCACATTCAGAACTAAAAGTCGGTGATTGGAACTTCGCAAACAGATCACGCCGCAATGAATAACGTCTTTCTTTTAATGATTTCCACCCCAATTCGTGCAACATTTCCGTGACGCTTTCCCCCCCGTAACGTGATAAAACAAAACGAGCTGCCCTTCTCTGAACCTTCTCAATGTCTTCCGTCAATCCCACCAGGTGAGGGTCCAACAAGGGGCAACAGTACTCCAGGAGAGGACGCACAAGTGTGATGTAGGCAGTCTCTTTGGTGGAGCTGGTGCATCTTCGAAGCGTTCTGCCGATGAAACGTAACCTATGGTTCGCCGTCCCCAGAATATTTTCTATGTGTTCTCTCCAGTCAAAGTTGTTCGTAATTATAACTCCTAGGTATTTGGTAGAATCTACGATCTTAAGGTTTGACTGATTTATCGCGTAATTGAAGTTCAGCGGATTTCTTTTAGTGGTCATCTGTATTGCTTCACACGTGTTGTGGCATGGTACCCTATTCCTCTGCAAAATGCCACTTCCTTCTTGCAGCTGCGGTCTCTGCAGTTGTGGGAGGAGGAATGGCTGTCAGTAACGGATTTTCTATGTGTTCTCTCCAGTCAAAGTTGTTCGTAATTATAACTCCTAGGTATTTGGTAGAATCTACGACCTTAAGGTTTGACTGATTTATCGCGTAATTGAAGTTCAGCGGATTTCTTTTAGTGGTCATCTGTATTGCTTCACACGTGTTGTGGCATGGTACCCTATTCCTCTGCAAAATGCCACTTCCTTCTTGCAGCTGCGGTCTCTGCAGTTGTGGGAGGAGGAATGGCTGTCAGTAACGGATAACGAGCTGCTGTTGCCACGTCTGTGTGCGATCCTCCTGCCGGCCCCTCAGGAGGGCCTCCGAATCGGGCACTATACGCTTATCCACGGATTCCTACTAGGACGAAAGGAGCCCCCGATATGTCATGCCTATGGCATACAGATTACTGTACGCCACATTTTAATAGTCTTTTATACCGCGCACAGAGGACAGAGGCGGATCTTAGTGTAGATTTGCAAAATGTTTTAGTTGATGACGAGGCGAGTGTGTTAAAACTTTCAAAATTTTGTAAAATTTCTGGACTCTGGCTTGAGGTTTTAGGATGGAGGTTTAGTGCACTACAGAGTGGAGGGCTGGTACTTTTCCTTCGTGCAGTCAGTCACCTTTAGTCATCTGGTCATTCGAACTTCTTCACCCACATCTAGCTTTTAGTCAAAGCTTCCATGTTCAGACTCGACTACTCTTCCTTATTTCACGATGTACGCAGGTTTTGTCTCAATCTGTTGAATCCTCCTTTTTTATTCTTTTTTATTTTAAAGGACTTTACTAGCAGTCTCCTCGGGTACATTATGCCCAGGGCTGAAAACCTCGCTGTTGAGCACCCTCCATTCATCATCATCACCAACAACAACAACCATCTCCTCCTGTCCCATTCTCTGTCCATTTCCTCCTCCCTCTCCCTCTGTTCATCTCTTCTCACCCATTTGTCACCCCCCCTCTCTCTTTCTCCTCCTATCCTCTCTGTCAGTTTCCTACCTACCGTCCGCCTCCTCCTCCTCCACCAGATATGCGAAACGTTTGATGGTGACTGGTCAAACGGTGTCAAAGTCGCAAAGTACCCTTCGCCATGCTAAATTCACTGGCTTGAAGATTATAAAAATTTCCTTCATGGAAACGCACATTTATGTGCTTTCATGGTGACCAGTCAAACAATTTGAAAGTTTGTTGTAACGTACCCTCCGCTATGCACCTATGGAGGCATACTAAAGGTAACCCATGTATTAATTCGGGGTATAAGCTACAATCGTTCCACATTTCATTCAAATCCGTCCAGCCGTTTCAGCGAGAAAAGTAACACACGGTAAGGTACCCTCCGCCATGTACCGTACGGTAGCTCGTGCGTTAATTCAAGATATAAGCTATCTGCATTCTAAATTTCATTCAAATCCATCCAGCCTCTTTCAGCGTGAAGAGAAACAAACGTTTTAACCCATTGTAATGTACCCTCCGCCACGCACCATATTGTGGCTTATGTGTGTTCCAAATTTCATTCGTATCCGTCCAGCCATTACAGCGTGAAGACGGAAAAAAATAATTAAATAATAGTAAATCACCCACCTTCATGCACTATACAAAGCTAATTTTAGTATGACTATAACTTTCGCGCGAGTGCAATCAATAAGCTGAAACGTTTTATCGGTATCGTATGTAAGGTATAGCCGTGTATAAAATACGAAAAACGACGAACAAACAAACATTAATTTTTATATATTAGACTATCTGCTAAACCCGGCATTACACGGGTACGTACGCATTTTTTCAGTCTTATATTAGAAACGGAAATAAAAATTAGGAAAGAATTTCATCTACATGTATTCATGAAAACAGCTTAGAAATTATCAAACAACACAACAAAGAAATATGCATAATGTACAGAATTATCAGTGCGGTATCTAAAGAAAGAAAAATAATATTAAATACAGATAATGTATAACATTAATTCATGCAAAAATTGACCATAAACAACATCTATTCCATTTGATTCTTCCCTTTCTGTTCATCGCCATCTTCCTATCTGTTCATTTAAATTCCGTTTCTATTCAGCTCAATACTGATGACATTATATATCCTTGACTATGTTTATGACGATAAAATAATTTTCCTGGTTTGCTGAGTGTAATTTTAGGAAACTGTCTGTGATGAACAAATAGTGGATAACTGAAGTCTCGTAAATCACGTAATATCTCCTGAACTATGTGTCGTATGTAGTTTTAACCCCACAACGATTGTTGTCTTATAGTAAGCAATACGTATACCAAGTTTAGTTGAATTCTGTCCATTATTTTAGGAGATGTGGAAAAATAGCGCATGATGTAGCAGTTATTTGGAAATTTCATTGTTTATGGCGTCATATCTCATGAAATATGTGTCGTACTATGATGTAAATTTGAAGGTACATTCAGTGGAATCTTCAAAATTTGTCGTTTATGGCATTTGTAGTAAAGACTTAATAAAACGAAACCTCATGCGTGATGATGCGGTTTTTCATTAACTAAATTGCTTATGAGTTCATATCTCATGAACTATATGTCGAACTGTGATATAGTATCGAACGAACATTCAGTGGTATGTATGTGTATTGTCGGTGAATTGTCTCGCAAATACAATTTACAATGTAGAACTAATAATTTGTAACAACATTGCCAAATGCCGTAGGTATACGTCATTAACATAGGAAAAGTAGTGTGAGATAAACTTTTCCCCTTTCGTCATTTTCTTTGGGTTGTCAGCGAGAAAAGTTTCGTAAAGATTTGAAATTAGTTCAAAGTTTATTGCTTGCAAGTCGCTAAGTGCTTTCCTTGGCAAACAGTTGACGAATGAAATCACGCAATCACGCGCCGCAAGATGGGATAGTTTTAATTTTTTTTGGCGTGATATCGTAAGAACTGTGAATCGTAGGTGGTTTCTGCAACAATATCAAATGATTCCTGACCTTAAGAAATATTTGTAGCAAATTTGCTTGAAATCGGTCAATTAGTTTAGGAGAAGATGTGGTACACACATACCTACATGCACACATACAGCCTATTTTATAAGATATATAGATTACTAAAAGATAGCTCTTCTCTGCACCACAAGGTCTAAAATTTAAGGTGCATCTCCCTTTTTATTGTTGTCCTGCGTAACGCTACAGTGGTAAGGCGCGCGCAGCTCACCTCTGTGATGAGGTCGTCTCCGAACCAGCAATAGACGAACAGCTGCGCCAGCATGACGGACAGGTAGCAGCCGAACTTGCCAGCCTCCGCCAGGCTTCCAGCACTCTGCAAGGAAAATAGGCTAAAACCACTCACGAACGAGGCAGGGACAAGTTCAGGATAGCTGAGCAACAGTAGAAGTGGTCGGCTATTTTTAAATATTCCTTTACAATCAGATACTATTGCTCCAGTTTTAGTATCTCACGAATGGGAAGATGAAAAAAAAAAGACTAGGGCTTCTTGAACACTCCTCCTTACCTTAGTTATGAGGTGCAGAATGGATCAACGCAATTTCTCTAAAAATTCCTAACCTCTAAGCTCACGTTTATCAGCGATACACAGGCTTGATGCTGTGGATTATGGTGACAGGTACACATGAGACAGGGAAGAATTATCTGTTGATTTTCTTTCTGCTTTAATTTATTTTAATGCCGGGAGGTGGGCAGGCTGGCAGCAGCCTCGTACGCTGTGCTTCAGTCCAGTGTACATATGAGTTTGACAGTCGGTAATGGTATTTTAAAACAGGAGAAAATGAATGTTGAACAACAGGAGATAAAATTGACGAATTAAAAACAATTAAGGCTTTAAAACAAAAACAATCAGTATTAAAAACTGCCAACTGGCTAAAAAACACAGACTTTGCACAGTTAACGGTGATGAGGACAGAGAGACGATAAAAAAAACATGGAAACACATTGTTCTGCCTATATTGGCGATTGCTGGAGTCTTAAAATGACACCCACAACTTGACACTGATACAACACTTTAGCACGATGCGTTGTTAAAAGTTAAGCACTGAGACCCCACAGGGGAGAGGGGAAGGAAGGGACACGAGGAGGTGTGGGAAGGGAAGGGGGGCCGGAGTGGGGAAGGAAAACATGAGAACTTCAAGGGAGGTGAAGTGAGATCCAAGTGGTGGAGGGAAAGGAAAGGGAGGTGGGAGAGGAGGGGGCACGTTATACAGGGTGTTACAAAAAAGTACGGCCAAACTTTCAGGAAACATTCCTCACACACAAAGAAACAAAACATTTTATGTGGACATTTGTCCGGAAGCGCTTAATTTCCATGTAAAAGCTCATTTTAGTATTTCTCTTTAAATGTAAATTGAAATAATTCGTGCTGACGATTGTCAAAATACCCAATTGTTTCGTTAGTATGTACTGTACTTCCTCCATTCACCGCCAGTTGGCCCAATTGAAGGAAGGTAATGTTGACGTCAGTGCTTGTGTTGACATGCGACTCATTGTTCTACAGTACTAGCATCAAGCACATCAGTACGTAGTACTGGTTAGTGTTCATCAAGGACGTGGTTTTGCAGTCAGTGCAATGTTTACAAATGCGGTGAATCGAGGAAGGACAGTCCATACTAACAAAACAATTGGGTATTTCGACAATTTTCTGCACGAATTATTTCAATTTACATTTAAAGAGAAATACTAAAATGAGCTCTAACATGGTAAGCGTTTCCGGACACATGCCCACATAACATATTTTGTTTCTTTGTGTGTGACGAATGTTTCCTGAAAGTTTGGCCGTACCTTTTTGTAACACCCTGTATATGGGGAAAGGAGGGATTAGGGCTGATAGGATGGGTAAATATCAGGAGAGAGGGCGTCATCCGGGAGAGGCAGGTGGCGGAAGTTACCCTGGGAGAGGATGTGGAGAGTGTGAAGGTGCAGGGAGGGAGGATATGCTGGTATTGTTATGGCAAAGGTGCAGGGTTCAGGAGGAGAAGATTCTATTTTGAGGGTGTTGTAGAGGATGATGATATGTGCAAGGACATTGAGGAAGGTGAGTAAAAGCGGATCCGCATGGGGGAAGGGAGGTGGATGCGTTAAGCGAGGCAGAGGGCGTGGCATTCTAGAATTTTGAGGGATTTATAGTGGGTGGCGGAGGCCGAAATTCAAGCGTGTTTGAAACTGCATGGGTAGGTGTATAGGATTTCGAGGAGATAAGTTCCCATGTCTGGCCAAAGAGGAGCTTGAGGAGGTTGACGCAGTTGAGGGCTACACGATGGACGGGGTTCCAGGAAAAGGAGAGACCAGAGTGAGGCCAGGGTATTTGAGGGTGGAGTTTTGGGGAGGGTACGGTCATGGAGGTCACGGTGATAGAAGAATCGGGTGCTAATGATTGCCTAGGATTTGGGGGGATTGACGGAGAGGAGCCACTGGTAGATAAACTGCTGATTGTTACCACATGGAGGGTATGCAATGACCAGAATATTCTCATAATAAAGGATTACAATAGGTTAAAAACTTAAATATGTAGTATTTTTGTTTACTATTAGCAGCTTTCGGCTTCTTGGGTCATTGTCAGATAAGTTCGTACTGAACAGATAGTTCACAAGTAACATTGGGGTCCATATACAAAGATGGTTTTTCAAAGATATGTGAACTGCAAATTTCTTATGTCTAAGAATCGATACTACATAACAAACATACTCCTACAAAACAAATGGATTTACACCGCTATTAAAATATTAAAACTGTAATTACGTAAGAAAATATTGTCAGCAGGTGATGGTAGAAACAAAATATGGGTTTGTTATGAATAAGTATCAATACCACAGAACGTGCACAAAAAAGGGGGTCCGAATGGGTACATCTTACATCACTAGAGATTACAAATATTATAAATGTCCAGGTGAGCGATGGATGATTGTACAAGCAAACTGTAAATTATGGCAAGGAGGAGAAAGGTATATGGAGTATTTTTTTTATTATTATTATGCACGTTCTGTGGCATTGAAACTTATTCAAAACAAACCCACATTTTGTTTCTACCTTCACCTGCTGATAATACTTTCTTATATAATTACACAGTTTTAATATTTTAATACCATTGTAGCCCAAGATATGTTCATTTAAAATCCATTTGTTTTCTAGGAGTACGTTTGTTATGTAGTATCGATTCATAGACATAAGATATTTGCAGTTCACATATCTTTGAAAAACCATATTTATATATGTTACCTCAATATTACGTGTGGACTATGAAATTATTTGACGATGGCTTAATAAGCGGAAAGCTGCTAATAACAAGCAAATAAATAATGTTGTGGAACAAAAATACTCCGTATTTAAGTTTTTAATATGTCTTTGTCCTCCAAGTACCGACGGAATACTCCATAAACACGATGACAATAGTATTATTATAGTGTAGATATTTAGGTTATCCATCTATGCAACTGAATTAATAAAATATTTTATTGCCATATGAATTTCGCCATTATTTGGAAGGCATCATCAGTGGCCTGTAATATATACATGATTATGTTTTTCAATATTTCTTATTTATTTTTTGGTTATAAACAGTTCTGGTGCATTATTTAAGTATAGTTACTGATATCTGCATGTTGTTACTTACAGTATTTCATGGATATTACTTTACATCTAGTGCTCATTGGTGGCTTCCGGCTGTTCTGCTTCACTTACGTTCATTTTGCGTTGTTTGTTACATGAAATATTGTAAAGCATAATCATGTATATACCACAGGCCACTGATGGTGCCTTCCAAAGAAAGACGAAATGCATATGGCAATAAAATATTTCATCAATTCAGTTGCATAGACGGATAACCTAAATATCTACACTAAAATAATATAATGCAGCAACTGTGGGGAAAACAGGACAAAAAAGGAACTAACAATGATTACAATAGGTTTTATGCTACACTGCGTCGTCTGTACAAAAGTTACAGTGTGGTCAGTTGACCACAACAGGACATATTCAAGGTAGGGAAGTCGATTAGATTCTGAAAGTCCACCTACTGCTAAATCTAGACAAGTAACATCGGCTATATCGCTTCAGTGGTCGACGTGAACACTCGCATTCGCGGACGCCATTTGTCTGCCCGTATTGCAGATTGTACGCGTATCGACCGCGACGGCTGTCAGAGGTGTTACACCCAAGGAGGTTAGAATTTCTGGAGATGCCCTAACACTGAAAAAGTGAAGCCATCAAAATGCGCAATCCGGCATTTGTTTGTGCCCAAAACATTGGTCGTACTGTGTGGTAAAGTAGTCCTAGTAGTTAAAATGTATGTCATACCTACGTATGTCATGACTACCAGTTTAGTGTCTTTACGCAAAGGGGGCAATATTCACACAGGATTTTAAGCGAGAAATTCTTGTTTTGGGCACAAAAACATGGCTCCCGTGGCTTCAACCAATTCCTGTTCCCAGCGTAGATAACATTCTATCCTCCTTGGTTACACCCTCCACGACTGCAGAAGCATAGTGACCTTCGACTGTCACCTCTGCATTTCATAGTATTTGAGGAGACCACAGGATTCTGTTCTGCGAAGATGTCCGTACCTGAGTATAGAATTCCGCATTAATATGGACCATTGTGAGACGCTAAAAGTGACCAGACAATTAAACTTCTGTCTCACGGTGGGTAGTAGGGGCAGTAGCGGTTTTCTTGCCATTTGTGACTGACATGTAATCACATGGTTGTATGTTAGGCAACGTGCAAATTCGATACCATTAGACATAGCAGTGATCGTTCATAAATGAACCGTTGAGAGATACTGCTGAGGCTGGACGCGCAGGATGAGGCATTTAAATGTTAACAGAGAGCCTTCGTTGGAGTGTCAGGTCACTGGAAACCAACCCGACAAGCAACTGTCAAATTTTAGTCAAGTACTTTCACTGACATCTCAGTGGCGAATAAGGAAATTAAAGGATAAATCAGTTGTTAGAAGAACACGTGTGTCAGTAATGACGGAATCATAAAAGAAGTAATGAAATTACTTGAGACTAATCTCACACAATCTTCTCATGGAATTATTTCAAACATTTCGGAAACAACGAATGGCTATTGTCATGGTTTCAGTATATTCATAAAAATGTCATAAAACAACCTTAATAATAATAATGGTAATATTTCAGTGCAGTGTACAAAATTTCACTTCTGTAGTGTACAAAATTCTTTCAAAGGACATATTATGTCAATTACGAGAGCAAATAGGTCACATTAACAGCAGAATATGAAGTAGACTTTCACAGAGATCAATCTTATAAAGAACAGATATGCAATAAAATTTAAATCAAATGTTCAAATGTTTGTAGAGCTTATGGGACTTAACTACGGGGTCATGAGTCCCTAAACTTACAAACTACTTATGAACTAGCTAATACTAAGGACGGCACAAATATCTATGCCCGAGGGGGGATTCTAACCCCCGACCGTAGTGGCCGTGCAGACCGTGATTGGCGCGCCTCAGTCAGCTCGGCCACCGCGATCGGCAATAAAATTTAAAGACAGTTTTGCAAATAAGAGGAATCAGAAGTACTGAGAAAAGATTTACCAACTTCTGTCAGTAGATAAGCATAAATTATTTCATACTTTAGGGGAATTTTAAATCGAAGGGGAAACGAGGAAAATAATCCCACCGACATTAGCGACATTATCAGGTACAGTACAAGCTACAACGTCAAATTCGTAGGAGAAATGTCACATTCATTTAGATTCCTCATGCTTCCTAGGAGAATGGACACATTACTCTTCTATTTAACACCATCCTCTAAACAAAATGTGAATATATTGGAAGAGGAATGTTAAGACAACTCAGAGCATCACGTGTGTTTGGCTTTTGCAGACAATCTAGCTATTCGTAAAATAATAGAGCAAAGGGCAAACTTGCACCTGAAAACTTTTTGAAATCTTATAAGGAACTTTTCTACAGACGTCGCGTCGTACGATAAATTACAGCACATGGATAGCAAGAATGCAAGTAAGCTCCCCAATATAAGTCACTATTGAAAACAACAGGCAATCAAGAAAGAATCTCCTGATTCCAAGAAGCATATAAACTCACATATATAGATCGTATGGCATTACGTCATCTACGTAAAAATAAAATAAAATTCTTTGTTAGCTGTAAAAAAAGTGCGCTCTAGTAAAAAGAAAAAAAAAAAGATTTAAAAAAATACATACTAGCGTTTATCTGTTAGAATAATTATATCTGTCACAGAGCCAGGTCCATCTCCCTACCACTGAAGGGCTCCGGCACTAATTAAATTTAGCCCAAACATACATTTGGAGGCTTTTAGTGAAATTCTATGACCTCTCTCCTTGTCGTCCTGGAGTCATTGTTAAGTGATCGCCTGGTCAAGGTCTACTTGGGAAAAGTGAGAGCGCTTTTAGACATCTTCGTGATGGCCTCCCACGGGGTTCGGTCTTTCCTCCCATGCTTTTCAGTGTTTACACTGCGGGCATTCCTGCACGACAGTCCCGAAAGTACATCTATGCAGTCGGTATTGCCATTGCTACTCAACATAAAAACCTCATGTAACTGAATCCACTTTAATATATGACTTATCCATCCTTAATAATTATTTCTCACTGTGGAAACTAAAACCAAACAAAAGTAACGTGTTTTTATCTTTATAACAGCATGGCTGACTACATACGTAGAGTCTGGTTCGACGGTGCTGAACTAAACACAATGAACAACCAATGTGGGAGTTACACTGGACAGATGTCTCACGTTCAAGAACCACCTCAGAAAGACATCAGACGAGGTAAAGACGAGGTTCAACATCCTACAGCACATAGCTGGATCAAAATGGGGAGCGGGAGCGAACAGCTGATTTATCTTTAGTGTGCTCTGCTGGTGAATACTGTGTTCTTGTCTGGCTAAACAGTGCTGAAGTGAGAGAAGTCGATGTTCAACCAAACAGGGCAATAAGGGTGATTATTGGCACCATAACGGCCACACCCCTCCAGTGCCTCCCAGTATTGTGCAATATTGCTCCTCCTGACGTCAGGCGCAAAGAAGCCCTAATGAAAGAATTCAGTAAGATTATGGCCGCTCTTAATCCACCCATGCTGCAAGACCTCCCACCATGTAACAGCTGCTTGAAGCCCCGCAAATCACCTCTGAAAACAGCCTTCCAGCTGCTTGATACCGACTTCTCGCAGAAGGCCAGCTGGATGAGAGTTTGGGACGAATACAGCGAGAAAAACAGCAACCTTATTAACCCTCTCATGCGCCGCGTACTCAAATGAGGACACTTAAATATTGTCTCATTTCCGACATCTTTTATATCTGAGGTGACCGTAAAACCACAAGTACCTCATATTATAATAATAAATACTAGTACGTCTCCTAGACGTCAATGTTAGTCGTTGGTCTGGCAAAGAAATGAAAAGTAGAGATTACAAAAAAAAAGAGTAAAGGCAGACCTTCATGTGAAACACATTGTTGTCTGTATATCGGAAAATAAAGAAAGCCTGTCATTCGGTACCCAACGAATTACGCTTCGATGGGGTACAACTCTGGCCAGCTAAGTCGGATCATATCAATGTCAAGAGGTGTTATGATCGAGCCTGCCGACGGAAAACTCGTTACATTTCAAAAAAAGTATTAACTCGCTTTGTGCCCTGAGCGCCTGGAACAGTTTCATTGGACGAAAAATACAATTTAGTGTACACTCTTCATGTATTCTTTGATATTATTAAAAGATGTTCCATGTAAAATGTAGCAGCTTTTGTACTCAATGTCCTCATTTGAGGACACCTCCCTATTGCTCTATGAAACTATTTTTTTAGATAAATTATGATGAATTCTGCACAAGATAGGTCTTAAGTTATCAAATAATGTAATAGAAGTTTTCTCGTTGTCGGATTCATAATTCGCGCATGAGACGTTTAAACGACTCTACGAAGGAGCTGCAAGGAATGAGCCTTTCCTGGAGGAAATGGGCTTTGCTAAACGGATTACTGGAAATTTCTATGGGACAAGAAAATGATCAATCCTGTGACTGTGGGGCGGATATTCAAACGATGAACCACATCGTTTCTGAGCGTGCACTGCGCCATTTTCCAGGTGGTGATATGCTTGGGAAGTAACAATGGGAGAATACGGATTGAAGTTCAACATTCGTAAATGTGCGTCTATGTCAGTCACCAGGGAAAAGGATAGACCAGGAGGTGAACAGCTGAAGAAGGTAGAAAGCTTGAAGTACCTGGGAAGTGTAATTGAGGAAAATGGTGGAAATAACAAGGAGATTAAAGAATATGGCAGATAGGCAGAAGTATTTCTGAAAAGTGTATGAGATTAGTGTGGAGTAAGGATGTAACACAGAAAAGTAAAGGAGTGCTATACCAAAGTTATTGCGATATTCACCTACGCGTCACTGTCTGCACAGCCGCTACAGTCGGGGGTTCGAATCACCCCCACGGGCATGGATGTTTGTGTCGTCCTTAGTATAAGGTAGTTCATAAGTAGTTTGTAAGTTCAGGGACTGATGACCCCGCAGTTAAGTCCCTTAAGCTTAACAAACATCTGAACATTTTTTAACGAAGAAAAGAGATGAGAACAGAATGCAAGCAGGGAAAATGATATTTCTGCGAAGCAGAATAGGGGTGAAAAGAAGAGACAGGGTGAGGAATGAGAGTGCTAAGAGAGAGATGTTGGGAAAACAGGACAAAATGGCGGGGCTTGTGTTGCAAACAGACCCAGCCTGTGGCTGGAAACTGTGCCAGATGATGATGGTGATGGTGCTCTGTTTTTCAAATCTGTCTAGTGTTTTACTTTTGTTTTACTTTAACAGTACTTCACTGAAATACTGTGGATAGTTTTAGTGGTGACGAGTTGTCTCATATGCAACTCGGGTATGGGTTCACTGAATGAAATGGAAGTGCTACAGAAAGCTGACGGAAGCACCGACGGAATACATTTGATAGTAAACTGTAGCTGAAGATTCTGGCATTTGCTCTGTAATGTCCGTTGCCTAGTTTGGTTGTTGCATATTACAGACTTTTTTCATGATGTGATGGTATGGTCAATAAAATAAGGACGATTGGTTCAATAGACCTATTAAATAATAATTACATTATTACCGCCTAGCGAGTTGCTGGCTATCGTTGGAATCGCAAGCGACCTAAGAAATAATCTCCGCAAGAACGTCGATGGAGTGTTGGGTTCACACACTATAACCACCGAGGTGAATTATTTTCAGGTAGTATAAAGGAAGGACATACCATCTCCAAATGGACTGCGACCAGAAAATAATAGTAGTGTTCATTAAAATTTTGCAGGTAACGTCAGTAACATGATGATACACACTCATCGTAAAGACGAACATTTGATGGCAAAGACAGATTTACTTAGAAAATACCATTACACTCATATAACTATAAATGAGCATACTTAAGATCACTCAGGACATATTTCGTGGACAGAGACCGCCATCTCCAGCCGCTGAAAATTAGGTGTCAATGAGATTGTCTACGACTTCTGCAAGGCGTTTGATAAAGTTCCCCACAGACGTTTAACGAACAAAGTATGAGCATATGGTCTATCAGACCAATTGTGTGATTGGATTGAGGAGTTTCTAGATAACAGAATGCAGCACAGCATGTCATTCTCAAAGGAGAGGAGTCTTCCGAAGTAAGAGTGATGTCAGGTGTGCCACAGGGGAGTGTCGTGGGTTCGTTGCTGCTCACTATATACGAGGTACGTCCAGAAAGTAAGTTCCGTTTGGTTATATAAAACATACGTGCTATGTAGAAAAGTAGTTTGACAGTTGTAGATTTTTTTACAATAAATACTTTTTTCTGTATCTGTACACGTTTGTTTTATATAACCAAACGGAACTTACTTTCTGGAAGTGCCTCGTGTATATATATATATATATATATATATATATATATATATATATATATATATATATATATATATATATATGACCTTGTGGAAAACATTGGAACCTCACTGAGGCTTTTTGCAGATGACGCTGTAGTATACACAGTCTTTTTAACAATGGAAAATTGTATTTAAATCCAGGAGGATCTGTATCGAATTGACGCATGGTGCAGGGAATGGCAATTGAATCTCAATATAGGCAAGTGTAATGTGCTGCGAATACACAGAAAAAAGGTCCTCTATCATTTACCTGCATTATAGCGGGTCAGTAACTGGAAGAAGTTAATTCCATAATTTACCTGGGAGTTGGCACTAGGAGGTTTTTTTTTTTTTTTTAATGGAACGACCATATAAAATCAAATGTTGGTAAAGCAGATGCCAGACTTACTCATTGGAAGAATCCTAAGGAAATGCAGTCCGAAAACATAGGAATTAGGTTACAGTACACATGTTCGACCACGGCTTGAATACTGCTGACCGGTGTGGGATCCGTACCAGGTGGGGTTGACAGAGGAAGTAGAAAAGATCCAAGGAGAGCAGCGCGCTTCGTTACAGGATCATTTGGTAATGATGAAAGAGTTACAGAGATGATCGATAAACTCCAGTGGAAGACTCTGCAAGAGAGACGCTTTGTCACTCGGTACGGGCTTTTGTCGAAGTTTCCAGAACATACCTTTACCGAGGAGTCTAGCAGTATATTGCTCCCTCCTACGTATCTCTCGCGAAGAGATCATGAAGATAAAATCAGAGAGATTAGAGCTCACACAGAGGCATACCGACTATCTTTCTTTCCGCGAACAATGCGTGACTGGAATAGGAGGGAGAACCGATAGTGATACCCTCCGCCTCACACTTATCGGATGGCTTGCAGAGTATGCATGTAGATGTAGATAGATCGTCGTTTCGGTAAGTTACTACCTATCAATTACTAGCAGCATTATCTTGCCTCCACATCGTTAGCAGTAGGAATGTTTCTTTATGAGATGTAAGAGATTTTATAAAAGTATCCTGTCATCCACTTTCTGATATTTATGGCACTGGTGATCAGAATATTGACAATGCAGGCTGTTTTCTGAATTTGCAATACTCACTAGAGCGATTTGGAAAAGCTGGAAGCACATCGCAGCAGCGATGGACAAGCTCTGCGCCAGCAGCATGGCTCCCAAGCACTTCTCCAGCAGTTCGGTGTTCCTGTGAACAAATACATACAGAAAGGAAACCAACCCTTCGCTCCAAAAGTAACCGAACGTTGTTCGTCAAGTAGTCTTTGAAGAGGAGCAAATTGTCATATTTTTATCCAAAAGAACAATGGTGTAAAATTAATATAGCCTGATTTTTTTTTTTTTTTTTTTTTTTTTTTTTTTTTTTTCAATTGGCTGTAGCTCACTTGTATGTAGTTTCGCTGCGTGATCGAAATTGTGATTTCTTTGTATAACTCTTCAACATCATTAAAAGTACTGTAAGGGTAATTAGTGATTTTAAGTGTTTTCGTAATGAAAACGGAATAACCTATTAAAGTGGAAATGCAAAGTCTAACGCAAAGTGTAAAGCAGGGAAGCGGCCAGCAGCAGGCACGTGGAGTCTCGAATCGCTGGAACAGCAGATCACCACGCAGCACATTCCGACAGCGTCGCGCGGCCACGGCTCACGTGTTCGAGAAATCGCGAAGTTGACGAATCAGCTCAAGCGGTCATCGGCCAGCCATCTCGCGAGCAGTAAGAATAGCGAAACGTGACCAAGAAGAATGCATAACGTCAACAGTTTGAAACCGTCATTAGGCTCGTACAGTTACCTCTCCAGGGAAACGTGACTAACATGTCAGCAATCCATCGCCGCACGAGTTTAAGGCTCCCACACGTGACAAGGTTACACGTTTTGGCAGTTTTGGAAGAACGTGACTGGAAGCCAGTGACCGACTAGCGACTCTCCACGTGACCGAACATTCTGGAGATTTCTCCACATGACAGAGATCTACTTGAACCAATAAATACCTGGACAATTGCAGCAGAGAGTGATTCTTTCGTTGCTTCAGCACGAGTGAAGTTCGGCACCATTCCGGCCGATCACGCAACCAACATCGGAGAAGAATGGACTAGGCGAGCAGTCGCGAGATCGGAAGAAGAATTAAAGAAGACTTACCGGGCACCCAGGCAACTGAGAGGACGATGGGACTGCGGCCTCTCGATAGCTGACCTGTGAGATTTAGTCAATAATCGACAGCTGCGGGAGAGGAGCCCAGGGGTCGTCGATTCGACGCCGCCAGCGCCCCACACTGCCCCTTCGATGGACGACGCACTCACCCAGACGGGCCACGAAGCCTGATGAGTTACGGACACCTACATGAGGCACTGGCAGTAATCACAACGGGGAACGCGAACAAGACTTTTCCTTCAAACAGTCTTTTCCTAAAAGGTAAACTTTCTTGATTGCATTTAACGTTATTTCTGGTAGCATACAGGTTTCCATTCTTCTGAGACGCTACTTTTATGCCCGTGATTCACAACGACTGTTAGAGAAGGGCTTCTGCATACCACAGCTTTTAATAGTTCCGGACCCCAATCAGTAAAAAGGTGTATAAAACTCGAGAATTTATTTACTTTGTGAAAAAAATTAATGAACTGTTACATTTTAAACTTCATGTAGGCAAAAAATTCTAATTTTATGTTTAATTATCGAAATTTTTACCACGGTTTTTAAAATAAGAGGGTTGGAACTTAACTTGTGATAACTTTTTTATACACAACCGATACAAAAGCGTCACATGTTTGCACCTATTACTGTTCTTCAAAGTGGTCTCCAGCGTTGTGTAACACCAGTTACCAGCGTTGTAGAAAGAATAGCATACCGTCAGCAGAGCCTGTTCTGTTGATGGTGCGAATGGTGCGATCTACTGCCTGTGGAATCTCTGCAACAATTCTGATGTGGAATCTAATCGATGTCACAAGGACTGAAGTCCGGGGAGTATGGTGGATGGTGCAGTACTTCCCAGTCTCATCGACCGAACAGAACAGTCACAGCTTGCGCTGTATGCGCCCGCGAATTGTCGTGCAAAATGATGGGTGGGTTGCGCAGAAAGTGTTTCCGCTTCTGTCGCGAAGCTGGTCATAGGCGATGGAAGTGTAAACGGCGTTAGGAGCAGGAGACCATGTACAACAAATAAAATGTATGTGTAGAAAATGTTTGTGGAGAAAGTTCCGGATATTTTTGAACAAACTTCGTATGTGCATAATTATACCTATAATAGAAAAGTGAACAGTTATCCCCTTACCTTTTGACACTTATTTTATAGTTTCTTCTTTGTAATGACGTCACTTAACAATGATGCGACAGAATTTGGTATTCGATTTATGACTTCCAGCTTTTGTTAATCATGAACTCCCAAACGAAAATCAGAAAAGATTGCTTTTTTGTTTTGTTCTTTTACTGTCGGTCCCGTATAAAATCTTTTTATATATTTTAGTGTCATATTTACATGTATTAAGTGGGATTAGCTAGCAGACTGCCATCTTTACATACCTGTTGTTCAAGTATTACTGTCACAGTTAGTATATATACTATGTTTATATAAAACATATGTCATCTTATGTCACGTTTTTTCACCTACCCCTAAGTAGACAACCCACAAGATTACGAAAATGAAATGTGACATTTCATGATCTAGAGCTCGAACAACTATAAACATATGGAAACCCTAAGTGTGAAAAATATGCAACCTTTTAATTGTGTAAAAATGATCACTTATGTATGAAATGATGTATCTGGTCTTACTTTCTATGAAATATTATTTTATTGACATTCCCCTATTTAGCTTTTCTATATTCTAACAAGATTTCCTCGCTGACCTTTCTGTCATGTATACGGACTTTTTCGTGTGTGTGATCATTCGATTGTGGTTGTGAGGGTGGAAGTCTTGTGAGTAACACAATGTCCGCAAGTATTCTGCTGTCATTTAGCGACAGAAACGTACGTAACAGCCGGCCGCGGTGGCCGAGGGGACTGAACCGCTTCAGTCACGGTCTGCACGGCCACTACGGTCGGGGGTTCGAATCCCCCCTCGGGCATGGATACTTGTGCCGTCCTTAGAATTAGCTAGTTCATAAGTAGTTTGTAAGTTAAGTCCCATAAGCTATACAAACATTTGAACTTTTTTTTTCGTGCGTAACAGAGGTCTCTAACTTATCAGTTACCTACAGCTATTACTGGATATTTTAAAATTTTCAATTTTCTCTCATTACTTTGTGCAATGTTTGCACATATATATTTCAATGTCACTAAAAGATGTGCAACGTATGTTCCATTGTTTTTTTTTTTCGTCAGGTAACTCTTGTAAATAGTATGCTTCTCCTGAAAAGAATATTTTTTTTTTTTTTTTTTTGTAATTTTAAATGTACTTTCAGCGAATGACCAATATATTGTAAACAATTGATCTGAAGATAATGACACAGTTCGTTGATACCGGTAGTGAAAAAATAAAGGACTGCAGAAAAGCGATCTTGGCTACGTTCCGTTATGAGAGTTGTTTATTAAATCAATTACATCGTCTACTTACTGAAACGTCAGGTAATGGTACGCTAGCTTTTGTATTTGTTGTTCAGTGTTGCTGTTTAATAAATCAAAATGTTCAAATGTTTGTTAAGCTTATGGGACTTAACTACGGGGTCATCAGTCCCTAAACTTACACACTACTTATCAACTACCTTATACTAAGGACGTAGTGGCCGTGCAGACCGTGACTGGAGCGCCTCAGTCCCCTCGGCCACCGCGCCCGGCTGCTGTTTAATAGGAGAGTTCGAACTTAAATAATAGCAACATTGTTGCGGAGACACTATGCAGTGGGATCTACTATTGTCGCTAACAGCACACGTTGTTGTCATACCTATCTTACCTCCGAGCGAATGGAGTGCTCTTCTCACATCACTGGCGTAACGATATCACTGTGTTTCCGAAACAGGAACAACGGAGTTGGATCAAGATTGAATGTCGTACAGCACGACAGTGTCATCAAGGTCCTCAAGAGACACTTCTGCTCAAGCCGCCCATCACTTTGCACAATAATGCACGGGCGCACACAGCGCAAGCTGTGGCTGTCCTGTTCGGTCAATGGGACTGGGAAGTACTGTACCATCCACCATACTCCCCGGACTTGTCCTTGTGACATTGATTTGATTCGGAAGATGAAGGGACAACTTCTTGTCATTCGCTTCAGAACTGTTCCAGATATTCTACAGGCAGTAGACGGCTCCATTCGCACCATCAACAGGCTCTGCTAACGGTATAGTACGCCTTCCATATCGCTGGCAACGGGTTCGACACAAAGCTGGTGACTGCATTGAAGGACAGTATTAGGTGCAAACATGTAATGCTTTTCTGTCGTTTGTGAATAAATAGTTGCCAATACTTAAGTTCCAACCCTCGTATATTCAATCACTGACAGTGCTGGTTACGATCGGAAGATTTGATCTCGGCTTCGCATTTGATATATCTGATCTAATATTGAAACTTCCTGGCAGATTAAAATTGTGCGCCGGAACCGGGACTCGAACCTGGGACCTTTGCCTTTCTCGGGCAAAGGCAAATGTCCCAGGTTCGAGTCCCGGTTCCGGCACACAATTTTAATCTGCCAGGAAGTTTCATATCAGCGCACACTCCGCTGCAGAGTGAAAGTTTCATTCTGTGATCTATTATTATTTTGTTACTCTAATGCATTTGTGTTTAAAATAATACGCACATCACAGGCTTCTAAACCTGTGTTTTCAACCTTAAGGAATCAACGACTCCCCTTCCTGAGTAAAAATGTCCGGCGATACTCCAGGCCCGTAATAAAGCTATGGCAGTGATTCCAAAGGCAAAATATATAATTTTCTTTCTTAGCTGTATCTATCCAAGGGTCGTGTGGCAGTAGATACACCGGTTCCTGTTAGATCACCGAAGTTCAAAACTGTCGAGCTTGGCTAGTACTTGGATTGATAATCGTCGGGGCCTTCCAAGCGCTGCTGGTAAGCGGTGTAGCCTATGAGGGCAACTGAGGAGCTACTTGCTTGAAAATTAGCGTCTATGGTCTGGAAAACAGACATAACGGCCGGAAGTGCTGGGCTCTGACCACGTCCTACTCCATACTGCATCTTATGACGCCATCGGGTAGTGGATGACGCGGTGGCCGGTCGGTACCCGTTGGGTCCTCGAGGCGTGTGTGCGACGGAGTTTAGTTTTTCAATGTATCCAAGAGCTTTGCAACCATTCACGTCTGGTGAAAGTTGCAATAGCGGAAATCAATCAAAACTGAAATAGGACTTGATGGCTAACAGTATTTGACGTATGGCTTTGCTGTCATGAACAATAAATGTCAATGTGTATTCTGTGGCGAAGCCGGCCGCGGTGGCCGAGGGGACTGAGGCGCTCCAGTCACGGTCTGCACGGCCACTACGGTCGGGGGTTCGAATCCCCCCTCGGGCATGGATATTTGTGCCGTCCTTAGTATAAGGTAGTTGATAAGTAGTTTGTAAGTTTAGGGACTGATGACCCCGTAGTTAAGTCCCATAAGCTTAACAAACATTTGATTATTTTTTTTTTTTTTTTTTTTTTTTTTTTTTTTTTTGTGGCGACGTGTTATCTCCTTCGTGTATGAAACCATCAAAGCTGACGTATCACTTCTTAATATTTCAAATATGCTTATAAACTTTGGATTTTTTTCGAAAGAATACTGAGAATTCTCAAACTGTAGCAAACTACTATGATCCAGTAATAAAATGGTATTATTAGTTCGGGAAAACAGCAAAATACTACGATCCAGTAGTAAAAAGGTATTGTTGTCCGTTGAATAAAAATAATATCAGGTTAGTGATTAATGGTTTTTTTTTTTCGACATAAAAATATTTGAACATGTGACAGTCATACGATAAGATTGCGGACATTAACTGCAAAAACATTGTTAAATCGCTTAAGGAACAAGTCACCATGAGGTGGAAAAATAGCTACATTTTTTCGATCGACCCATCATCAGAAGTGGCATAGGTACATCTTATACCTGTGAGACTTTTGATTAAAGGCGACACGAAACGTGACACAACAAATCCAATTTCTCACCTACTTGACTTGTTAATTAAGCCACTGTCTCTTCAGAGTGGCACTTCTGCCATTGTGACTGAATGGCACGAAACGTAGATTTGCCATCAAACATGCTACTACTGCTTATTCCTGCAATCCCCCGAGAAAGACTTTGCGAGCCCCCAAGGGCAGGCTGTTCTAGCTCGCGCGCTTGCCCTTGAGCACAGACAATTATATACAGACGGGAAACCTCCATAAGGGCCCGGTCCCACGCTCATGGGTGCAGGGCGGGGGGTGCTGAAGCAGTTCCGTAAGATGCTCCGTGATGGCGCTGCGGTCAGAAGCAACCCTTTAAACTGGTCAGAGGAGGCGACAGATAGCGGCTGTCCCCACCACCACCTCCCCTCAAACGCCAGCAAGCCAGACACAGCCGTGGCCTTGTGGCAGGTGGCACGAGCTCTCCCCTCAGCCTCCCCTCCACGCTACCCTCTGACATTCGAGAGGCCCTCTCAGAAGTGCCTCTAATGTGGTCTACCGGTACTAAGCCAGGGAGCCGCCTGACACCTGCTAGCATCTTACGGAACTACGAGGGGAGCGTAGGACAGTGGTTTAGGGGGGGGGGGGGCTGCTTCTCTGTATATGTTACTCTGTGCCGTGAGCCAGTGAGCACTCCCTTGCTCGCGAAGCTCCGCTTCTCGTCCGTGAGCTGCTGTCGCATTGGGCACACGGCTGCTGCTGCGGCTGTGGCGAGCGTGTGTTCAAGTGAAGCAGCCGGCTGGGCTGTTACTCACGGAAAACTGTCAGCTACACTCCGAGACGTGCAAATTGTTTCTCAAAATATAATTCAACCTTCCATTTTTCTCCATGTAAATTCGGGACACGTGACACCAGGCCAATGATGTGGTTTCATGACTGCATGTTAATAAAGAATAATTATGGTGTCATTAGTTTACATCTTTAATTGCCTCTTTCATGGAATCGCTGTAAATAGTATTTCTTATCAAGTGTCTAACGAATTTTTCCGTTATTTTTAATGAGGAATTGATTTATTTTAAAAGTTGTTGCTAGAGTTTCAAAAGAAGCCATATTAATACTGACTAATTTATTAAGCTGAATGGCATCCCAATTTTGACCATTTTAATTGTAAATATGGCAATAAAAATCTTACAGCGAATTTCATAAGTAACACTTCGGTCTTCCAGAAGAGTAGACTATGTTTTTTATTTAACCCTGTGAGCCACGCCACCAGGCTCCTACGTCTGGGCCACACCATAGGCCTCAGAGGCCCACACGATATATAATAATGAAAATCTCTTTAAGAAACTCAATGTCATGATAAGGATGAGGGTATAATACAAATGCCGAATGTTTGTATAGCTTATGGGACTTAACTACGGGGTCATCAGTCCCTAAACTTACAAACTACTTACGAACTAGCTAATACTAAGAACGGCACAAATATCCATGCCCGAGGGGGGGGATTCGAACCCCCGACCATAGTGGCCGTGCAGACCATGACTGGAGCGCCTCGGTCCCCTCGGCCACCGCGGCCGGCGGCATAATACATTAAATAACCTTGAATAACATAAAAGGAATGTATATTTCTTAAAGTAACCACAAAACAAAATAACCAAGCTCTCATAAATTAAACGATAGTAGTTTAAACTTCATATAACGCAAAAAATCCATCATATTCGAAATCCACGTACAATTAATAATGTTTAAAACTAAAATCGGTATCACAAAATTCTGCGGATGTTTCTCATTTTTTACCGATACAATTTTGAGATTTTTTTTTTAATTTTTTTTTTTTTTTTTTTTTTTTTTTTTTTTTTTTTTTTTTTTGTGGTGCTGACCACACACTGGTAACTTACAGAAATCACACTGCATTTTTATTTCCTCTGTTTTTTGTAGTCACAAAACGTACAGTAGGAATAGCTCCTTGCTCATTCTCTTCACGAGCTGCCTCTGGCCGGCCACGGTGGCCGAGGGGACTGAGGCGCTCCAGTCACGGTCTGCACGGCCACTACGGTCGGGGGTTCGAATCCCCCCTCGGGCATGGATATTTGTGCCGTCCTTAGTCTTAGGTAGTTCATAAGTAGTTTGTAAGCTTAGGGACTGATGACCCCATAGTTAAGTCCCATAATTTCTACAAACATTTGAACATTTGAGCTGCCTCTGCAGGTGGATTCATGTTTAGGCATCTATAGATAGGTCACGGGGAATTGGTGTGTCAAGTCTAGTCTTCATCCAAGGTGCTGTAAGGTGTTCAGAAAGCGTCAAAATAAACCCAAATCGGGACAATGATTTTGTTTGATCGTTGTGTCTCCCTTTCCCTTGGTTTTTCTAAAGTGATGAAGGTCTCGGAGGTCTAGTTGTTTACCTGAACTGGCGGAAAGGGTCGGAAGTGTTGTGCACTGTACACTGGCTCAGAGACAACTAACTAGAGGAGGCTTACATGCGAGTAACGTCCCCTCCAGCTGTGTTGGAGCCGGATGAGACAGGCCTGAGTGAGCATCTGGGCCTAAGAGGCCCATGATGTGGCCGGCAGGGTTAAGTTCAAAGAAATGAGACATTTGCGTCTAGGCAAAATAGCTTACTTGAGCTAAATGAGTAACATACCACCTCAATCACCAATAGCTAAGAGTAACCAAAGAGTGATACATACTTGACAGTATCCTCACGGAATACTAAAGACACCTGTAATAATGAGAGGGGATAATATCACTACTCAGATGAAACTTCAAAAAGTAAAGGTGTGTAATACCAGTTGGATTAAACTGATAATAGACAGTGGCTAGTGTTTGCCTATATCCATTAAAGGAAGTCAGTATAGGGATATGGAGTCCACTAAAAGAGATACTTAAATAAAACTAAGGCTACAAAAACTAGATCAGAATTTTATACGCCTAAAAGGGAGTAGGGACCAAAGGTCCACAATGTGCTAAATATGGGCAAAATAAGTGGCATATCAGTCGATCGAGCACTTTCAAGAAACGGCACTATACTAAGGTTTTCAATTGGGTCTAAAATTGTCGCAGAATGTCACAGGGTTCTGGTGGAGCTAGGGGAAAGCAATATAGTAAACCTGTTGTGGGTCCCTGGCCACTCGGGGATCAGTGGCAACGAACATGCCGACAGATTAGCCAGGATGGGGGCAGAGACTCCATTTATTGGACCGGAACCTGTCCTGACAATCACCAAGCAATGATCAAATTGGAGCTACGTAACTGGCTCATAAGACAGCACGTAGAATATTGGACCAAAGTCCATCAACAAAAACATGGCAAGGTAATGATGCCAAAGCCATGTTTTAAAAGAAGCTCTGCAATCCTGTGTCTGAACAGAAGAGAGATTAGACTCATCGTTGGATTGCTGACCGGCCATGGGAATTTCAAAAAATATCTACATACAATGGGAATAACAGAAAAGGACCCTAAATGTAGAATCTGTGATGATGGTGATGAAACTGCATCACATCTAATCTTCGAATGCATTGTATTGGAGAGTAAAAGGCACAGAACATTTGGGACAACCAGACCCGAAGAAATTGTGTCTAATAAAGAAGTGGTAAAGGGACTACTTGCACTGTTCAAGGGCATTGGTTGGCTTTACTAGATATACAGGGAGCGATACCGCACAATAAACTTAGTTTCGGTGCGGGCAGTGGCGGGTTGGTCCAAGACTGTTTTGCCTTCCCTCGAAAAATCAATCAATCAAGGTTTTCAATTAGAAAAACGGTGCAAGATAATATGGACCCAGCTTACTTGCTCATAACGATTAGAGGGATATGAGACACACTAACAAGAAAAGGGGCTGTCCTTTATTTTTCTCTCTGTCAGTGAAGAGATATAGTTCTTCTAAAGAAGCAGGCACTGGGTTTTCGCGACTAGACATTTTTGCTGTCGTCACAACTGCCCATTGACGAGAAAGAAGGAAGTGCGTCTGTTGACATGCCAACACCGTCTAGACACAAGGCCCTACAACAAGCCCGTATCACGTCACACCGATAAGCCGCCTTCACAGAATAGGGAGCATACAGAAGGGAAATCTGGGGGCGGCGCCTTTGATCTGTATGTTAGCAAGCGTTGCGCTCGACGCCATATTGAAAAGCAGTAATCGCGGAACTATAGCCACTTGGTACTTTGGCTGGAAATGGACTTTTTACGAACTGCAGCTAATTTCACCGACTTTTACGAAAGGAAACTTTTTTTTTTTTTTTTTTTTTTTTTTGTATAGTCTATGGGACTTAACTACGGGGTCATCAGTCCCTAAACTTACAAACTACTTATGAACTACTTACGAACTAGGACGGCACAAATATCCATGCCCGAGGGGGGATTCGAACCCCCGACCGTAGCGGCCGTGCAGACCGTGACTGGAGCGCCTTAGTCTCCTCGGCCACCGCGGCCGGCGAAAGGAAACTGCTTTTCATTGTGCTCTCATCTATTTTGCGCCCTCTTCTTACACTTAATTGTAATCCAACGAAAAAAATAGGCCTAAATTTTAATACTACTACGAAAATGTACAGTGGAATCGATGATCGTTTTATTTGGTGCTTATCTCTAGAAAAATCCCAAATAATGCGGTGTTATGTGTGGGAAATTAGTTATAAACAAGAAAGTGACTGTACAACTGCCAGGTTTTATTTGCACGAATAAATTCGCACAAAATATTGAGTCAGACTTAGCAGTACAACGCGATTACACAGAACTAATGACATCTGGGTATATATAAAAATTGTATTTGCTATAGGAGTATCATTAATTTACTGATTGGAGAAGGGCATATAGAGGAATCTGTCAACCACAGAGCAGGAACAGCATAAAATAATTATTCCCCTTAATCTATTTGTTTGAGTATCCGTTGTCAACATTAGCACAATACGCCTCCAATGCCGTAAGTAAAATTTTACCTGCCTACTTACGCACTATTCTTTGTCATTCATTTTATATTATTCCCTGCAACGTTAAACTTATAAAATATAAATGTACTTCAACATTTCGATGCTGTTGAACTACCTGCAGCAACAGCAACAGCGAGAGTTATCGTCAAGAGAAGAAGCACACATTTACTCTCATTCGAAACTGATAACATTTAACTTTCACTACACGTACAGCGATGTTCACTTACTGCTCAGCATCTTTTGGGAAGGTGAAGAAACTTATATCCTTATTTGTAGGCCTTTTCGAATTATTGCGGCAATTAGGTGCTGAACACCATCGGCCGCCTTTTCTTTTATTGCTGCTCATAATAAAAACGGAACAGCTTAAACTACTAACACAGTTCTTTCTTTTCACTGCACTGCACTGTACTAAATACTTGTTTACTTTTATGCGATTCAGGCTGTTCAAATACACAATTAACAAACAAAGACGGCGCATTACCACGCCACAGAGTAGGGAGTAACCACGCGTTTACTGCTTTTCAAAATGGCCGATTCCGCGCATGCGCACTAAATTTTGGACGACAGACTGCAGCGGGAGTTTCCTTTCTGTATACTCCTTATTCTGTGACGCCGTCGCAAGCTCACTGGCTGGCCGCTGGAGCACAGCCCACTGCCTCGTAGCGCCATCCAGTGAGCTTGCGACGGCGGACTATCGGTGTGACGTGACACGGGCTTGTTGTGGGGCCTTGTAGCTAGATGGTGTTGCTTATGCCCGCAAGTTGTCGCGTGCGTGACGTCAGCTTCCCCCACCACCGCAGCACCGAGCTGGGGTGGAGAGCGCTCCTGTGCACTCCTGCTCGCGGAGCAGCCTGTTGGAACAGCCTGCCCTAGGGTTTCGCGACCCACAGGTTGAAGAACACTGCTCCGAACCAAACCATTCTCACCCTTACAGTGGCCTAGCTATATCACTAAGGGCCCCGGGGCGAAAATGACATTGGGGCCCTCTTTTAAAACTATACAGATACAAAACTACTTCATCATCAGCTCCCTACCACCCACTGTAAGACATAATAAGGCAAACCTAAATACTACAAAGTAAATTATTATATGTCACACAGCAGATAATATTTGTCGTACTCTCTAATACAATTATAACTGTGAAAGTTTGTTTGGTTCTTATGCTTTCACGCAAAATTTTCTGAGTGGATTTGGATGAAATTTTGAAGGTTGGACTTGGGTAGAACATACAGATAATACACCCCATGGGATAGTTTTCGAAGTTGCTCCATACTAGGCGAATGAAGTTGCAGGCAGAAACTTTACTGATGACGCGCCGATCAGTAATAAAATCCACACAACCATTCACTACTCATATTTTCCCTTCTTCTGGCACGAATTTCAGAGTGCAATTGATTACAGAACTTCATTGGGATCTATGATTAAGGTGCACTCCCTTGGGGGGGAAGTCACTACAAAAACAGTTGAGTTACCATAATAATACCGTTCTGTGAGAATACATTGTAGAGACTTCATATTCAAATGTGGTCACGCGGTGATTGTCAAACACACTGCTTGTATTTCAGCGCCATGGCAATTCCGACTACACCCGACAACACGCTAATCGCGTCAGGGTCCACGCCGTAGCGAACAAGCAATATACCCTGTTATGTTTACATTCTGAGTTGGGAATAATTTTTGGATATCACTTCGTGCGGCGCCTGAGGTTTGTTGGCCAGGGTTCAAAACGTTGAAAGTCAGAAACCTTCATTCGACTAAAATACAGTTGAACGTCGATTGTCCGAAGTAATTTGGGGAAATGGATATTCGGAAAACCGGTTTATTCGGATAATCGTACTGTAGACTTGTATTTGCCAATATGAAGTTTATACAGTATTTGGAGTCCCGCGACTCTTCACACTGCGCCGAGCGACAAGCCGCAATACTTGGAAGGCTCAGCTGCTGCTGTGGGAAGCTTTGATGCTGCCACAACTTCTACTGCTACGTCGACTAAAATTGAATTGTTGTACACAGCGACTGGCGGCTTGGCCTGTCAGCAGTGCCACCGAGTTGGCATCGTGTGAAGTATCGGCCCCACTAGAAGCACTGCTTCGCCACCCGGTGGCCTAGTGCGGATATTGTGAGAAACTTGGTTAGAGGGGAGGGGAAGGTGATGGACGTTAATCACCAGGGAAAAGGATAGACCAGTGAGGGGAATAACGCTTGGAGGTGGACAGCTGATGAAGGTTGAAAACTTGAAGTACCTGGGAAGTGTAATTGAGGAAAATGGCAGAAATAACAAGGAGATTAAAGAATATGGCAGATAGGCAGAAGTATTTCTGAACAGTGTTAGGAGATTAGTGTGGAGTGAGGATGTAACACAGAAAAGTAAATGAGTGCTATACCAAAGTTATTATATTGCGATATTCACCTACGCGTCGGAATCTGGGGTAACGAAGAAAAAGCCGGCCGCAGTGGCCGAGCGATCTGCGACGCTCCAGTCACAGTCTGCACGACCGCTACAGTCGGGGGTTCGAATCACCCCACGGGCATGGATGTTTGTGTCGTCCTTAGTATAAGGTAGTTCATAAGTAGTTTGTACGTTTAGTGACTGATGATCACGCAGTTAAGTCCCTTAAGCTTAACAAACATTTGAACATTTTTTAACGAAGAAAAGAGATAAGAACAGAATGCAAGCAGGGAAAATGATATTTCTGCGAAGCAGAATAGGGGTGAAAAGAAGAGACAGCGTGAGGAATGAGACGATCAGGGAAATAGTGATAGAGGAGCCCTTACATCATAGGATAGAGAGATTTAGACTGCAGTGGTATGGCCATTTAAAGAGAATGGAGGAGAAGAGGATCTCCAGGATGATACATGAAATATAGATACAGGAGAAATGACCAAGGGATAGATGGCTAAAAGGTGTGGAGGATTGTGTCAAGAATAGAGGAAAGGATTGGGCCAGAGTGCTAAGAGAGAGTAAAAAAATTAAAATAAATAAATAATTTTTTTCAAAAATCCGAGGCATTTTGCTCTGATTGCTGCCAGCATGATATTGAAGTACCTGGGAAGCAGGTTGCTAGCCTTACTTGCCCAGGGCCCCACTGGGTTTTACCCCTAACGGTTGAGGGACTAACCGGTGGATTTGGTAGTCTTTGCCGTCTGAGCACAAAGGTGGCAACGACTCAGAATATGTCCGAGATGCCCAACCATTTTCCAAAGTAACTGGTATCCCAACTGTCAGGACAACTTACTTGGCCACTCATACGTTGCCCGTGGTACATGAACTAGGACATGACTACAGGAACCCACACCATGAACCACACCATAACATCAGACGAGGCATCAATGTTAGCATTGAATAGGGGATCATGGAGGACTTTTATTAGAGGTACTATGCTCCAGACTGAACGCTGAAAGGCATAATCAATCTCTAATGATGATGATGATGATGATGGTGATTTCAAAAATCCAAAAAATCGACGCTCTACTGTAACTTTTCTGGAATGTCGTTCACGGAGGCCGTGGGGCCTCTCGAACTCGGGGGCTCCGGGGCACTGCCCCGCCTAGCCCTATGATAGCTACGCCACTGCACCCTTACCTAATAATAGCCTGATGGTGTAGGATAATTTTCCGGAGTTGACGAGCGATGTGGATGTCGTTCGCGTAACCACACGAGACTTCATTTCCAGAAGCGACTCGTTTGAACGTCGCAGAGTCGTGGTCCTGGTCTCCGTCAGAGAGCGCCAGCAGGTTCCTGGAGAGCAGACGGAGCTGCAGGTGCAGCTGCGCCATGAGGCTGACGTTGAAGGAGTCGACGACGATGGTGAGCACGGCCGTGTGCAGGGTGACCAGGCAGCAGAAGAGCCACGTGGGCACGAACGCGGCCGCGCTCGTCACCTAGGGATGGGAAAAACAGACCGGTTAAAACCGATACCGGTATTTTAGTTTTGAATAACCGGTTTTTTCGGTATTTATTTGGTGTCGGTTGTACCCGTTTTTTTTAGTTATTGCCAAGAACCGGATAAAAAAACCGGTACGACCACTTCTTATAGTAGTGGTTCAAAATGAGTTTTATATATCCAGAATGAAACTTCACTCTGCAGCAGAGTGTGCGCTGATATGAAACTTCCTGGCAGATTAAAATTGTGTGCCGGAACCGGGACTCGAACTGGGACCTTTTCCTTTCGCGGGCAAGCGCACTACCGACTGTGCTATCCCGACACGACTCACGATGCCGCCTCACAACTTTACTTCTACCACTCCGCTGCAGAGTGAAGTTTCATTCTGGAAACATCCCTTAGGCTAAGCCATGTCTCCACCATATCCTTTCTTCCAGGAGTGCTAGTCTTTGCGTGTTTGCAGGAGAGCTTCTGTGAAGTTTGGAAAGTAGGAGGCGAGGTACTGGCAGAAGAAAAGTTGTGAGGCGGCATCGTGAGTCGTGACGGGATAGCACAGTCGGTAGTGCGCTTGCCCGCGAAAGGCAAAGGTCCCAGGTTCGAGTACCGGTTCCGGCACACAATTTTAATCTGCCAGGAAGTTTCGAGTTTTATGTAAATAATTTTAAAAAATTAAAACTAGTAGACCCTAATATTTAGGGATAGTCCTAAAATTTCCACTGCTGTGATATATTAGGGCATCGCAGAAACTAAGAAATGCGATCAGTGATAATTTAAGAAGAATCCCGGCAGTCAGAAACGCTCAACAAACGCGCAACATAAGAACTTAAGGACTGGTGCAGCTATTGAGGCATCGATGCACCTGTTGCCGTGTGGCGTGGCCTATTAGACGACGCGCGTGCACCGGCAGCGTACGAGACTTGCCTCCGTCTGGTCATGCGGCAGTTCCTTGCTGTCGTCGCCAGACATCGGTTGTGTCTTAAATGGCACCATACCGAGTATGGAAGTACTTCACGAAGTACAGTAGCAGTGAGGTACAAATGCTCCATTTGCTTTAAAAAGCTGAAAGCTGTGTCATTTAAGAAGAAAGCATCCAAAATGTTTCTTGGAAGAGAAGGTAAATTCGATTCAAGGACCTATTATGTAAGTGCTGTACGATAAGATTCTAATAGTAACTTCTAATGTATTATCATATTGTTCAAAAATGTTCAAATGTTTGTAGAGTCTATGGGACTTAACTACGGGGTCATCAGTCCCTAAACTTACAAACTACTTATGAACTACTTACAACTAAGGACGGCACAAATATCCATGCCCGAGGGGGGATTCGAACCCCCGACCGTAGTGGCCGTGCAGACCGTGACTGGAGCGCCTCAGTCTCCTCGTATCATATTGTTATGCTAACAAGTTTTATTAATGTGATTCCTTGAAAGCGAGGGGCTTTTTTATTAACCAATGTTGGTTTAGGTAACATTGATCATGTGGTGCCTCGCAAGGTAGCCGTGCGGTCTGAGGCTCCATGTCACGGACTGCGCGGCTGCTCCAGTCGGAGGTTCGAGTCCTCCCTCCTCCCTCGGTAATGGGTGTGTATGTTGTCCTTAGCGTAAGTTAGTTTAAGTTAGAGTAAGTAGTTTTTAAGTCTAGGGACCGATGACCTAAGAAGTTAGGTCTTATAAGAACTCACACCCATTTGAACATTCTTTGATCATGTGTTAAACTGCTTTCCTAGTTCAATTTGCGTAAATTTACACTGACAACAATCATACTGTTAGTCTGAACTGTGACTTTATTTTTCGAAATACTTCTGCAAGCTGATTGAAGTTCATTTACTGACTGTAACTTATATACATAACGAGATATTCGTATACGCTGGCTCACAAGTCAAACTTACGGAGTGGTTGGCTCAATATTCGCAATTGCAGGATGGAAATACTAGGCCAGTAAACCTGTATGCTTCGTATATCGTCTTCTACGGACTCCTGACTAGTCTTACACACACTCAAGAAGGCGTAGTATTGGGAGGGGATCTTGCAAAACATGGGAAGACTAGTGATTTGTCGTATAACGTAAATTTACCCAAATTTTAACTAAATTTCGTAAGTTTCAGTTTCGGCCGAAACTAGAAAAACCGAAAATTCGATTACGGTTTCCGTTTCGGCCGCAAATTATGTTTCGCTCAGACTGTACTGGAAATAATAGCAATAAAAACCGAAAACCGGTTATTTAAGAAACCGGTTATCTTGACCAGTTTTTACAGTGCGGTTAAACTTATAATGACACGTTTTCCTTTCCCCGATATTATCAGAGAACATTTTGTATTTTTATATTATTTCGGCATGTTAAAATAGTTATCGATGAAAGTCAGAGAAAGAAAATTTAGGAACAACACTTTCAATTTTTTTGTAAGAAAGAAGACACTCTTGCTTTGTACTTCGTAGCGATAGCATCTTGCAGACTGGAGCTGTACTTTATTATTTTTATGTGGCCGCTATTATGTACATTCAGGTAAATATATGTGATGTGCGCGTATCTTAAATTTATAAATAAACCCCACCTCTCACATAAATTCGCACTTATGAATTTTTATTAATAATTTTGCCCTATCCTCCCTCAGCCCATAATGTCTTTTTCAGCCTTGTTGAATCACCGCAACAATGGATGGCATAGTTTTTAATTAATATTGAATGGTGATATTTCGTGTAGCCTGCCACTCTTGTTTCAAAATTTATTCCATAATATTATCATTTACTGGCAATAGAACCTGCAGTCGATTTTCTTGTAAATTTTTAGAAGTCCGATATGTTTGACTTGCGTAATATTCCTATCCGATTTATATCATGTCAATTATCTTGCTTTACTGTTTGCTACACGAGTCGTAGTTTAATATTGACGAACTGCCATCCACTGTTCGGCGAGTGGTCATCATATTATTAAAATTTCATCTACAGTCAAATTTCAACCACCGATGGATCTCTTGTTAAAGGTAACTGCTCGTCGATTCTTTTGTAATGTTCTGCCTGCACAACACTCCACCGTTAATTAGCTTGCCATTTCATTTAAATGCATGTAATAATTTTTCCAAATTTTTTTTTTTCCGTAATTTACTGATTGGGATCTTTCATAGCTTCTAACTTCAAACCACTTCCTTCTGTAAATTTGTTAATCTTCTAAATTAATAGCCAGGCTGGAACATCATAAACTGGAGATGAAAAGAACCGGTATAACCGAAAACCGGTTGTTTCAGCGATAACCGCCATGCCTATCGTCACCTCGTACGGCAGCTCCAGGATGAACGGCAGGCCCGCCGCGGAGAAGCCGAAGCGCAGCAGCGGGAACGCGATCCACCAGGCGCAGCCCGCCACGCCGAACCAGATGTAGCCCAGCAGGGTGCGGCGCAGCTGGCGGTCACGCTTCTGCACCAGGAGCGCGTCACGCGGCCGCAGGAAGGCGCCGAAGTCACGCTCCACCTGCAATAGGGATAGGCTAAACTGCAATTTTTCCGATATCAGTGATTTCTATGACTGCTACTTTTAGATATCTGTGACTAGCTTAACCCTTTCGTGGTTTTTACTCATTTTTTAGAATATCTTAAGGTATCTCAGCTGTTACAGAGTCTGATTTGGATCAGGATTACAAACATGACACTCAAAAAATTTTAGCACATTCCATTTTCCCTAAAAAAAAAAAAAAAAAAAAAAAAAAAAAAAAAAAAAAAAAAAAAAAGAGGGACACATACGTCCCACTGATCATTTCTGGCATCGATTTACCTAAGACTTTTTAAGATAATTTCTTAAGGTCTCCTGTCATAGGGTCTAAACAAGTACATGATTCAAAAATATGTAATGCACAACAAGTTGAAAAAAAAAGGAAAAAAAAAAAAAACAACGAGAGAGAGCTGTCTCGCAGCTTCTATAATAGAAAATGCAGATAATAGTAAACCACATACCGTGTTTCATTAGCGCCAAAATTTACAGAAAAACTTGTTTTCTTTGAAATATGAGTACTATAATATCGCAACAGAAAGGCACTATACGGCTACACAGTGGTCACTGGGACACATGCGTCCCACTAAGTGTAAATTCACTGAAAAAAACTTTTGAAGTAAAATGAGTTTTAGAAAGCGTAATTGTTGTTTGTAAGCTTCTAAGAAACATAAAATAGCAAATATACATACTTCGGACATTTTCGGTAGCGATAAAACTACGAAAACCGATTCAAGGCACAATAAACTGTGGTTACGGCACGAAAATTCACGCGGCAGCCCATATAAACAGTCACAGCCTCCTACACTGTTAGAATTTCAGTGCCTCGATTTTTTTCCGCGTTCTGAAGGGCCACCAACAGATGGCAGCACTATGCAGAATTACGTAACTCGCCACCTTGTGGTACAAATGAGGTCCGAAGTTAGTGGGACGTATATGTCCCAACAACCACGAAAGGGTTAAACCCGCGGCTCCGCTCGCGTGTTGGTTGATTATCTATTTATCAGGAGCGTAACTAGTCTAGATCCAATCATAGGTAAAAATGCACTCGTTTCGAAGAATCCGATCACGAAATTCAACAATAATGATTGTTTTAATATCACAGATCGATCACTTAACGTAATGCGCGAAACTTTAAATCCATTTTTTAAAGAGGCGTATTAAAAGAAATTTCTTTTTTACTGCTTTATTTATTTAATCTTATATTTCCTTATTCGTATGCTTATCCTTACAGAGAAAGAGCTGAAGACATTGTAGCACACATAGACCAAATATATGGTCTGTGGCATCACATTTCGCTGTATGTAACCTTCTTGCTGTAGAGTCGCATACGTCATCGCTGGCATTCAATCCGATTTTTTTTTATAATTAGACGACTTTCAACCAGCATATCTTCCACCCCCTTATAGCTATCGGCATGGAACTACTATGGTATACAACGGGAGACTTCGGACAACAATTACACACAGACCATTCGATTGCGTTGTGTAGTTTTCACTGCAGAGCGAAATATTAACACACACACACACGTAGAATTTTATATACACCGATAACTTTCCATCCCAATACATTCCACCCTTTTATCATTATCAACCCTCAAGCAACAATGCAACCAATAAAACCATTTTCAAAGAGTAAATATAATTTTCAAAGAGTAATTATTGTTCCGCATTTTGTGTTATATACTTCAAATTGCTAAATATCTATCAGACGGCTATGAAACCGTGCCTAACACCTTCATCAGGTGTAAATTAGTAACGGTACAAATATTTAAGTCTCTGCGTCTTGTCGTTCGGACGTGATAAGCGTGCACGGAACAGACATTCACATTAATATATATCGTTGCAGTTGGCCGGAACACACAACGTTTCATATGTTAACTGCAGCGTACCGCCTGCCATCTGTTGAGTGCATTTGCTACTAGTTTCGTTGCAGTTTACGTACGCTATTTATACGTGTCAGTTCTCGCTTTGTACACAAAATAGGGCTTGGTATCTAGATCCCGTTCTACACAAAAGTCAATGTTTTTTCTTGCCATGGTACTTAGAGCATATATTTTTCAATTTATATACATACTTCTTTCATCCACCCCCATGAACCACAGACATTGCTGAGGTGGGGTGGCTTGCGTGCCTCAACGATGCAGATAGCCGTACCGTAGGTGCAACCACAGCGGAGGGGTATCTGTGGAGAGGCCAGACAAACGTGTGGTTCCTGAAGAGGGGCAGCAGCCTTTTCAGTAGTTACAGGGGCAACAGTCTGGATGATTGACTGAGCTGGCCTTGTAACATCAGCTAATGTGGCTTTGCCACACAGCTACTGCGAACGGCTGAAAGCAAGGGGAAACTACAGCCGTTACTTTTTCCCGAGGACATGCAGCTCTACTGTATGAACATATGATGATGGCATCCTCTCGGGTAAAATATTCCGGAGGTAAAATAGTCCCCCATTCGGATCTCCGGGCGGGGACTACCCAGGAGGATGTGATCATCAGGAAAGACAATACTGGCATTCTACGGGTCGGAGCGTGGAATGTTAGATCCCTTAATCGGGTAGGAAAATTAGAAAATTTAAAAAGGGAAATGGATAGGTTGAAGTTAGATCTAGTGGGGATTAGTGAAGTTCGGTGGCAGGATGAACAGGATTTCTGGTCAGGTGAGTACAGGATTATAAATACAAAATCAGTTGGGGGTATCACAGGAGTAGGACTGATAATGAATAAGAAAATAGGAATGCGGGTAAACTACTATGAGCAGCACAGTGATCGCATTATCATTGTCAAGATAGATACGAAGCCAACACTGACAACAGTAGTACAGGTTTATATGCCAACTAGCTCTGCCGATGATGAGGAGATCGAAGAAATATATGAAGAGCTAAAGGAAATTATTCAGAAAGTTAAGGGAGAGGAAAACTTAATTGTGATGGGAGACTGGAATTCGGTAGTAGGAAAAGGAAGAGAAGGAAAAATAATAGGTGAATATGGACTGGACAGGAGGAATGAAAGAGGAAGTCGCCTGGTAGAATTTTGCACGGAACATGATTTAATCGTAACAAACACGTGGTTTAAGAATCACAAAAGAAGGTTGTATACGTGGAAGAGACCAGGAGACACCGGAAGGTATCAGATAGATTTTATAATGGTACGACATAGGTACCGGAACCAGGTTATAAACTGCAGGACATACCCAGGGGCAGATATAGACTCTGACCATAACTTGTTAGTCATGAACTGTAGGCTGAAGCTGAAAAAACTGCAGAAAGGTAGGAAAATAAGGAGATGGGACTTAGATAGATTGAAGGAAAGTGAAGTTCTGGAGAATTTCAGAGGGAGATTTAGGCAACAATTGACAGAAACAGGGGGAAATAAAACAGTAGAAGAGGAATGGGTAGCATTGAGAGATGAAATAGTGAAGGCAGCAGAGGACAAAATAGGTAGAAAGGCAAGACCTACAAAAAATCCTTGGATAACACAGGAAATACTAAATTTAATTGATGAAAGGAGAAAATATAAAAATGCAGTAAATGAAACAGGCAAAATGGAGTACAGACGACTAAAAAATGAGATTGACAGGAAGTGCAGAACGGCTAAGCAGGAGTGGCTAGAAGCCAAATGTAAATCTGTAGAAGAATGTATAGCAAGGGGAAAAGTAGATACCGCCTACAGGAAAATAAAAGAAACATTTGGAGATAAGAAAAACAGCTCTACGAATATCAAGAACTCAGATGGGAAACCAGTTCTCAGCAAAGAAGGGAAAGCTGAAAGGTGGAAAGAGTACATAGAGCAGCTCTACAAAGGAAATGAACGTAGAGACGATGTAGTAGGAAGGGAAGAGGAAGTAGATCAAGATGAAATAGGAGATACTATACTGAGAGATGAATTTGACAGAGCCTTGAAAGACCTAGGTCGGAACAGCCCCAGGAGTAGATGACATACCCTCAGAGCTAATAAAGTATCTGGGAGAGCCAGCCATGACAAGACTATTTGAACTGGTGTGTAGGATGTATGAGACCGGCGAAATGCCCTCAGACTTTAAGAAAAATGTAATAATCCCCATTCCAAAGAAATCAGGCGCAGACAGGTGTGAAAATTACAGAACCATCAGTTTGATAAGTCATGGCTGCAAAATTTTAACACGAATTATCTACAGGAGAATGGAAAAGCTGGTAGAAGCTGATCTCGGGGAAGATCAGTTTGGATTCAGGAGGAACATAGGAACCCGGGAGGCAATACTCACTTTACGTATTATCTTAGAAGATAGATTAAGGAAAGGCAAACCTACATTTTTAGCTTTTGTAGATTTGGAGAAAGCATTTGACAATGTTGACTGGAATACACTCTTTCAAATTCTGAAGTCAGCAAGGATAAAATACAGGGAAAGGAGAGTTATTTACAACTTGTACAAAAGCCAGACCGCAGTTATTAGACTCGAAGGACATGAAAGGGAAGCATCAGTTGGGAAGGGAGTAAGACAGGGTTGTAGCCTTTCTCCAATGTTATTCAATTTGTACATCGAGCAGGCGGTGAAGGAAATCAAGGAAAAATTTGGAATAGGGATTAAAGTTCAGGGGGAAGAAATAAAAACATTGCGTTTTGCTGATGACATTGTAATTCTGTCAGAGACAGCAGAGGACCTGGAAGAGCAGTTGAATGGAATGGACAGCGTGTTGAAGAGAGCATATAAAATGAACATTAACAAGAGCAAAACAAAAATAATGGAATGCGGTCTTAGAAAATCAGGCGATGCTGAAGGAATTATATTAGGTAACGAAACAATGAAGGTGGTAGATGAGTTTTGTTACTTGGGTAGTAAAATAACATGCGATGGTCGCAGTACAGAGGATATAAAATGCAGAATGGCAATGGGAAGAAAAGCATTTTTGAAAAAGAAATTTGCTAACATCGAATATTAATTTAAGGGTAAGGAAGTCTTTTCTGAAGGCATTTGTGTGGAGTGTTGCCTTGTACGGGAGTGAAACATGGACGATAAGCAGTGCGGACAGGAGAGAATAGAGGCTTTTGAAATGTGGTGCTACAGAAGAATGCTGAAGATTAGGTGGGTAGATCGCATAACTAATGAAGAGGTACTGAACAGAATTGGTGAGAAAAGGAATTTTTGGCATACCCTGACTAAATGAAGGGATCGCTTGGTAGGACACATTCTTAGACATCGGGGAATCGTAAATTTAGCATTGGAGGGAAGTGTGTGGGGTAAAAACCGCAGAGGGAGACCAAGAGACGCGTATAGTAAGCAGATTCAAGTGGATGTGGGTTGCCGTTCTTATGAGGAGATGAAAAGGCTTGCTCAGGATAGAGTAGGGTGGAGAGCTGCATCAAACCAGTCTCTGGACTGAAGACCATAACAACATACTTCTTTCATTTGTTACAACAAATGGAAATGAATGCGGCATAAACGCCAACATTCAGATTTCTTGTGTATGTAATTATATATCAGTTAAGCCGTTCTGGCAGTATCCCAGAATCTTTTTGTATATTCGAAAGTAAAAAAAGATAAAAATTACAAAGAATAAAAATTTCACTATAGCAGGACACGAACCATTGTCCAAAATACGGATGTTTATAACATGACGCGTTAACCTTCGCGGCTAAACATGACATACCGTACAGAACACTTCTGCTGTTGTATTAGAAGCTTCTTACAAGCGTTACGTATTTCTATGGATATGTTTCAAATAAATAACTTGTAATAAACATTTTGAAAAGTAGCCTATGTCCTAATCCAAGACATAAGAAATCTCTATATGAAATTTCATCTAAATCAGTGCTGTAGTTTTAGCGTGATGCGGTAACAAACGTACAAACTTTCGCATTTATAATATGTATAGGATTCTTAGTTACCATCAGTGGCGTATCATAGGGCTAGGCGGGGCAGTGCCCCGGGGCCTCCCGAGCTCAAGGGGCCTAACTCGACAACCCTGAGCGACGTTTGAAAAAAGTTGCAGTACACTATCGATTTTTTTGTTTTTCCTCTCCCTCCCTACCCTCCATTATCTCCATCTTCCCTCAAACCAAGTATCCCACAGTAGCCGCACTGGGCCACCGGGTGGCGGAACACTGCTTTTAGTGGGGCCTTCACAAGACGCCGCTCGGTGGTGCTGCTGACTTTCCAAGCCGCCAGTCGCTGTGTACAACAATCGGCACACTTCAGTCGGCGTTGCAGAAGAAGCAGTGGCAGCATCAAAGCTGCTCGCAGCATCTGCGCATTCGCAGTATAGCGGCGTGTCGCTCGGCACAGTGTGAAGGATGGAGCACCTCCAAATACTGAATAAATACATTTACTGTACAGTACTTGTTATTGGCAAATAGAAATGTACAGTTCGATTATACGAATAATCGGTTTTCCGGACATCCACGTCCCCCAATTACTTCGGATAGTCGACGATCTACTGTATATGATATTTTAGTTGAATGAAGGATTTTCAACATTTAACTTTTTGAACCCTGAGCAACAAATCTCAAACGCACGAACTAAAATCCAAATATTATTCCCACTCGGATATAAACATAACAAGGTCTATTGCTTGTCCGCTAAGACATGACATTACCACCGTTAGTGTGTTGTCGGGCCGGCCGCGCTGGCCGAGGGGGCTGAGGCGCTTCAGTCACGGTCTGCACGGCCACTACGGTCGGGGGTTCCAATCCCCCCTCGGCCATGGATATTTGTGCCGTCCTTAGTTGTAGGTAGTTCATAAGTAGTTTGTATGCTTAACAAACATTTGAATTTTTGTGTTGTCGGTTGAATTCGGAGTTGCCATGGCTGCCAATCTTTACGAAATAACAGTGAATGGCGCTGAATTACTAGCAGTGTGTTTGACAATACACGGTCTGACCACATTTGAATATGAAGCCTGTACAATGTATTATTACAGAACGGTATTATTATGGTAACTAAACAGTTTGTATAGTGAATTCCCCCAAAGGAGTGCTCCTTAATCATAGATCCCAATGAAGTGCTGCAACCAGCTGCACTCTGAAATGCATGCAAGAAGAAGAGAAAATATGGTTACTTTGTCAGAATAGTGAATTGTCCATTCTAAACGCTGCATTCTACCCCAGTGTCGTGATAATAAGCGAAGATATCGACTTTTTTTACTTATTACTTCATGCAGCCTGGTAGCGGCACAGCTCAATAGAAAGTGTTTCATCATGCAAAATCCGACAACTTCCTTTTGCTGAAACCACGCTACACGAATATTTCCCCTATTTTCTTTCTCTGACTGGGCTATCAACGAAATAAGGCTGATCGGTATGGAGCATGGGGTCGTTTTATCTGCATGTCCCGCCCAGGTCCAACTCTGTCCCACGGCAAAATTTCATCCAAATGCATCCAGTAATTTTTGCGTAAAAGCATACAAAACAAACAAACTTTTACAGTTATAACTATATTATCAGCTGTGTGACACATAATTTACTTAGCAGTATTTAGGTTTGTCTTATTATTTCTTCCAGTGGGCGGTAAGGAGCTGATGAAATAGTTTTGCATCGGTATACAGTTTTGGTTTAAAGAGGGCCCCAATGTCATTTTTGCCCCGGGGCCCTTGGTGACATAGCTACGCCACTGGTTACGATTTGGCACTGTTTGCAATCGCAGTGTACAAATCCTCGACATGTATCCCTCCGCACTCAAACTGCGATTTCGGTGACTCTGAACTCTACTTCTGTGATTTCTGCTACTGATATTGCTACTTCTGCGATTTTTGCTACTTTTGTGATTTCTGCTACTTCTGTGACTTAGGCGATGTGTATGCAGTGGCGGCTGGTGATAATGTGCTAATGTGCTGCAGCACACTGTAAATATATTACTAAAATTATGCCATTTCTCTTCGAATGCAAGCGAGAAATCGTCTGTTCGCTAGTGCGCAGGCACAGACGTGACGTCAGGCCTGGCGGCTCATGTGTGCTGAGACCGACTGCAGCACCAGATCAATATTTCTCTTCGCGCTGTGTGTAACGGCTGCGGAAGAATAGGATATGACGAATATTGCGGCATACAGAGTCAAATAGCGCGCTGATTCAGCCGTCTTGCTCGTTGTCTCTCAAATCTACCTGTATGAGGCTCGTACTCAAATACCTCAGTCTAAATTTTTAATTTCTGTATATAAAATTATATTTTATATTTACTACCTGCAGTGAATACATGCAGTTGGCAGCGCTGTTATAGATTCCCCTGAAGGTCTTACTGTCAGTACAATATTAACTGATATTTAATTAAAGGCAATCATACAAATGTTGACTTTTTATTTTAGTATATTTTGTTTCCTGTTTATTTTTGTAATATTGTAGCACACTGGTCAAATTTTGTACGAGCCGCCACTGTGCGCATGGCAAATGCAATATATATCATCCATAACAGATTCCTTGTCCTACGTGTAAATATATACAAAAAAGAATATTGATGCTCCATTTATGTGTAATGTTAGGATTATTTACACATCGACAAATGTCAATTAGTCTTCTAAAAGCTATTTCAGTGTTTGGTGTGTAATGTACAGTTAAAAGTGAGGTTATTCGCAAGTAATGTGTAATAGAGATTGGCAAGTAGGCCTATATAGTCTTTTTTTTTTATATTTCAGTATCACCACATATTCTGCCGAATAACTATAGATAAGAGCTTGCGTTATATTTTACTAATCGACGTGCGACCTAGTGTGCTAATGTTGGCAACTAAATCTTCATTTTATAAGAATTTTTAATTTACTGACTGTACAGGGTTACACACAATAAACCTTACAACCACAGATTAAGAATAACAATTATTTATTTTATGATAAAATATTATTTCCATCATTCTATGTGTTTTAGATTTCTAGGATCATTCATCGGTCGTTACCAACATAAGCACACTCTGCCACCAATGCAGTAAACAAAAGTTTTAATAATACTGAAGGATCCGATACCACCCATCTGGTTTCACTCATGTCATCACAGGACGGAAAGTACAAAAAGGAAAAAGACGGAAAACAACATTCCTAAACCTAAAACAAATCTGATAAAATAAAACTTTCCATTACGCGAAAAACTTGTTTATTTTCAAGTGTAATATTTTTATAGAATCCTCAAAGATACAAGTTTACTCCTATAACGCAGTGCTTAACACAGTCCACACAGATAATGAAGTTAGCCTACTATTAAACACCACTTGATACCAACACCCTAGCAATTTTTCAAATGTTCAAATGTTTGGTAAGCTTATGGGACTTAACTACGGGGTCATCAGTCCCTAAACTTACAAACTACTTATGAACTACTTACGAACTAGGACGGCACAAATATCCATGCCTGTGGAAGGATTCGAACCCCCGACCGTGACTGGAGCGCCTTAGTCACCTCGGCCACCGCGGCCGGCTAGGAATTTTTGTTTTATGTACGATGTATAATGCATACAAAAAATATTCGTCGAAACCAGATTTGCAATGTAAGTTACGTATTCTGAATTCGCATAATAGTTGTAGGTTCTACGACGAGAAATGATTTTAAACAGGGATCAAGTCCGTAATACAATATTTATTTGGCATTCACATTTGTTGTCAAAGAAAATTATCTCCTTGCTTATTAATTCGACAACATCCCTAAAGAACGCACGAGTGAAAGTACGACAGTTGGCCAGCAAGTAGCACAAGGCGGAATATTAAATGCTATTGTCAGTTGCTACTTGAGACTCTTAATCGCGACTTTTCACTGAAATCGCAGTTTGGACAAGTGAGGACGTTCGAGTCCACTGGTTTGAGCCGACGGCGTTCGACCAACACATATACACAAAAATCTACACATACACGAGGCAGACGGCAGGATGCTAGAAGTACCAATTTCGGCCAACAGATGGCAGCCGGCAAAGTCTAAACTGCGCCTCTTAGTTGCTACTTGCGTCTCTTAAACGCGATTTGTCACTGAAATCGCAGGCAGATTCTATAGCCTGCCCAATGCAAAGATATTAGTACAAAATTCGACCAACAGATGGCAGAGTGCAAACTGCTTTATGCTACTCTTAATTGCTACTTTTAGTTGCTACTGCGCTTCTAAACTGCGACTGAAATCGCAGTCAGATTCCGTAAAATTTGCGACTGTGAAAAATGCTACTTCTAAATCACGGTGACTCTTAACAGATACGCGATTTTCGACCCATGCCTAACCTGCACACAAGTATGAGAGTCAGCGAGTGAGGGCTGCCAGGTGAATCTGCTGATGAACTGCTTCTAATAGAAATTTATTTACTTTATTTATTCGTATGGCTTACATGGTAATATTAGAGTCTTACTTAAAAATGTGCGCCTCGGTTGCACAGTGGTAGGGTGCCAGACTACAAATCCAAAGGTCCCGGGTTCGATCCCCGCCAAGTCCTGGGATTTTTATCTGTCACTTTCCACTTCTTTCACCTCTGGTAGTATTGCTCATGTGGAAAATACTGAGAAGCACCGTGGTTCGGAAACCACGTTAAACTGTAGGTCCCCCTATAACTGGCTGGGTAAGTCAGTTTGAAGGTCGGAGGAAGGCAACGGCATACCACCTCCAAACAGGACCATGGCTAGTAAAGCAATGTGGTGTTCAAACCAATCTTCGGATTGTTGACTGCTTTACCTTTTTTTTATGTGAAAATTTTCATATATAAAGCATTATATATACATCTACATAAATACTATGCAAGTCACATTGAAGTGCATGGCAGAGGTTCATCGAACCGCTTTTATGATGTTTCTCTACGGTTCCATCCTAAATGTAGGATCTGTGATGACGGTGATGAAAGTGCATCACATCTAATCTTCGAATGCATTGCATTGGAGAGTAAAAGGCACAGAACATTTGGGTCAACTAGCCCCGAAGAAATTGTGTCTAATAAAGAACTGGTAAAGGGACTCCTTGCTCTGCTCAAGGGCATTGGTTGGCTTTACTAGATAAACAGGGAGCAATACCCTACAATAAACTTAGTTTCGGTGCGGGCAGTGGCGGGTTAGATCAAGACTGTTTTGGCTTCCCTGGAAAAATCAAATAAAATAAAATAAAATCAAGTTTCATATCAGCGCACATTCCGCTGCATAGTGGAAGTTTCATTTTGAACATATCCCTCAGGCTGTGGCTAAGCCATGTCTCCACCATATACTTTTCAAGTCCCGGTTCCGACACCCAATTTTAATCTGCCAATAGGTTTCTTAGTGCTAGATCGTCTGAAAATTGTATCTTTTTAGCTCTATAGTTGGGCATATAGCTGGTATAAAGATTAAAAAGTGTTGGTGACAGCACAGAGTCCTGCGGTAGTCCATCAGTTAGCTTTCGCCATCTGCTGCCTTTGTGTCCAAGGAATACATCATATATTATGTTGATGAGTATGCTATTCGTTAAATTAACAGGGAATTCTACTGTGAATCTTTAACATTGAAGATAAATCTGCACAACAATAACAAGAAACTGCAACAAAAGACATTCATGTGGACTGAAAGCCACAAGTTTCCAAAGACAAAAGTCATGAACCGATCGATGACTTACAAGGGAAGGGTCTGACATGCTGGTTGCCGATTTCAATCCATTTTTGCATGGACCTTCTGTATTGAATGTAAAGAAACACGTGTTTCGGATTTTTGCTAAGCAGTAGTTTGTGAATAAATTAAGGTCAAAGTTTGATGCTGGAAAATCGCGCTTTCAATGCTATACATCGAAAGTCCATCGAAAGGCGAGTATTTTTTACTAGTTCATATGGAGTCAAAAGTTAATGACCTTCGAGTAATCAACATTTTTGTGCCTTCATGCTGTAGCTTAGGTACTCCTAAACATGAGATACTTTCCGATCGCCGTCGCCGGTCGCGCGGGAGCTGCGCGAGGTTCATTCATGGGGCTTTCCGCACTCTGGAACAAAATACAATTATTTTGTTCAACGACGTCACGATCAACCTAGAACAAAACGAACCAACGTCCACAAACGATCGATCAAACCGAAGGAAAAAAAATAAAAGCTATCCAGGGCTTGGACTGTCAAATGTGGATTACAGTTCAAACCTCCGTTATGAAACATTTTTGTTAAATTTTTTCGATGTATTTGATAATATTCTCATATTTGTAATACTTTTTCTTGCCTTCTTTTGAAGTAGAGCAACGAGAACTGTGATTAATATTGAATTAAGTGTATTATCTGTTTACAGCTGTTTTTATGATGCAGTTATATTAAGGATATATAAACCAACAGCCGTAACAATAATGATTTTATTATCTGGCAACCAGTTTCAGCACCTCGTTAGACATCTTCAGACTTTAAATAAATAGAACATATAATCAGCAGTCAACACATTGTATCATACAAAAAGAGAAGAACAATTATATATATATATATATATATATATATATATATATATATATATATATATATATGTATATATATATATTGATGGCCCTGAGGTAATATAACGGCCTGCCTAATAAATGGCATAAAATAAATACAAAAATTTACTTGTGTAAGATAGAAATAAAATCACAGAAGGACGTAACTTCTACCAGGAATGGTATAGATCGCCATATGTTCATATTTTTATTTGTTTTTTATTTTATTTTTAATAAATTAGGACAAAATAATCTATGAAACAAAACAGCAACCCATAGAAAATTAAGGGATGAGGATAGGTACCAAACTACATTGCTCACTTGGAATGAACAACAATGAATGGTACATGGACCAAATACCAAGCCTGAATGAATCAAGGTATCTAAAAATGTCAAACTGTGAGCATACATAGTTAAAACTGGCTCTATGTACTCGTATGAAGGCAATATAGAAAACAGTGATACAAAACATATTGACTATAAGTGGAATACACACACACTTGACAGAATCCTCGCGGAATACTAAATACACATGTAATAATCAGAGGGGATAATATCACTACTTAGATGAAACATTCAAAGAGTAATGGTGGGTAATACCAGTTAGTTTAAAATGATAATAGACAGTGGCCAGTGTTTGCCTATAATCCATTAAAGAAGGTCAGTCTAAGGATATGGTGTCCACTAAAAGAGGTACTTAAATAAAACTAAGGCTACAAAAACTAGATCAGAATTGTATATACCTAAAAGGCAGTAGGGACCAAAGGTCCGTGCGTTGCGGCATTGAGGGGAAGGGAGTATAATACTAATTTAAGACAATACTATCCAGCCAGCCTATGTTTAAACCTGTGCAATTAATCAAAAATCTGATTGTTGCGTGTTAAAACCTTATACACTGTGCAAAAGCAATAAAAATACGAAATAAACAAAAAGAAATAAGAAAACTTTTACTAAAATATATTACTTCGAAATTACAACAGCTTGCGGGAATCTAGTATAGACTGGAAGCAAGAGGAACTAATGGGTCCGGGGCACTACCATCGCAGTGTGCTAGAAGTTGAGAATTTAGATTGGAATGCAAGCCTGCCTGCATAGCCTAATTGGACAAGTCGACCGTCGGACCGAAGCGGGAAATCTGGGTTTGAATCCCGCTCCAGCACAAATTTTCAACTTCGCCGTTAAATTTATTTCAATACCCCGAAACGGTTGAAATTTTTCAATATTTCTAATTCGTAAAATTACGTTCGATGATGTTAGTCAGTGGTGTCTGTTCTTTAGGACACGTCTGATAAAGTACAAACACCATATCAATAACTGTACTCTCCACCATATAATCAAGGGACGGTTGGTCCAGAGCGTCGCACTCCACACTGGCGATTCGGCGTACACAGATTGATTGGTAGTGCGTCTTGTCCGACAGGATTCATGTCTGGATAACATGATGACCATTATAATCCTGCAATGAGGTTGCCATGAAGGAAATTATTCACAAGATGTGGACGGTAACCGCGACAAATCCCTCACTGAAATGCTGCCGATATGTTTACACTACTTCGGCTTTGGGCATTCCTATACCGTATAGCCCTTTGATTGTCTTTTACGGCCATCAGTGTCGTATGGTGACCCTGTATAATGCCACACCAAAACATCCGCTGCACACGCTGGATGGTGCATCTACGACGTTCACGCTAACCAGAAATGCGAGTATTATCTGTGAATAGTATCATCATCATCATCATCATCATCGTCACCTTGGACAGTTTCCACCCTCTGGCCGAATGCTTTCAACATAAGTCTCTCCATCGTCTTCTGCCTTGTCATCATCTCTCCGTCTTCATCTTAGTCCAATCTCCTCCTTTCTTCTTGACACATTCCTCCACTCCTTTCAACCATCTGTCTTTCGATCTCCTTCCCTCGAGTTTCATCTCGTGCTATCCCCTCCTCCTCCATTCGCTTAACTGCCCATACTATTTCAACCTTGATTTATCTATCTCTTCTTATAATGGTTGCACCTTCATTAACTCTCTGATCCTTTCTTAACCTGTCTCCCTTTGACACTCCAATACTATTCTTCATGAATTTCATCTCACTAGCTTATAATTAACTTTTCTATCTTTCTTTCTAAACCCAGGTTTCTGTTGCATATGTCAGGATCGGGACATAGTATGACCGGTTTATAACTTTTTTACTGCTTTGGGGTAAATCCCTGCTCCACATAACGCTTCTAACACTCTTCTGAAATGCTACGGTTTTTCTCCCCCAGTCGTTTATTTCTCTGTCATTTTTCCATTTCCCTGTATTAGCTTTCCAAGGTACTTGAAACTCTCAACTCTCCTCAATCGTTCCCTACCGATTGTTACATAAGTTGTTCCTTTCTCCTTTGTTCTTGTTGTGATAACCATCTCACTCTTACTTATACTAAATTTCACCCCATATTCTCGTACTTTTTGTTTGCATACGTCCAACTGCTGCTCTCTCCTCCCACTTTCATACAGCTCACACATCCATGGTCCATTGCCCTTATCCTCCAAATAGTCTCTGCCACCCCGTTATTTTTCAGGACTTTCCACACTTTACTTCTACGTACTCTACCATTCGTTTTTCACTGTCCAGGAAGGTCATTAGTAGATCTATTCCACTGGTTGAGGTAGATTAGTTGCTTGGAAAGCCATTAGTAGCTATGGGGATGACTTTCGAAAAACAGCGTCGTAGCTGTTCACAAACTGAGCAATCAAAGACTACCGTCTTCAACTAATAGTAAAGTCAATACAATAAAAAATGCAACTTAAAACCATAATTAATAACAACCGTTTATAAAATACAGAAAACAACGAATGAACAGAAATCGTGCATTTTTCGTAAAAATTACCATTGGATATTAAAAAATTATGTAAGTATTCGAACACAACAAATAAATTTAAAAAAAGACCTGTCAGGGCAGGACTCGAACCATCGACCTTGTAGTTACCTTTCTTTTTTCGTCTGAATACCTGATAATTTTATATAATTCACACTTCATAATCATGTGAAATTCAGTTGTATTGTCAGCTCCCAAATTATTAATGACATAGCTTGCAAACTTTCCCATTTGCCCATGATAGCATTATTTTTTTAATATGAGAAAATATCTAGCCTGTGGTCTGCAGAGAATCATAGGTACAAAAATGTCTGCTGAAGATCTCGTAAGAGCAGGTAACTGTTCTCTAAGCCACTTCCAGTTCTGTATATTACCAGAACATGTAAATTTGTGTAATGTTGTATCCACGAGATTGTCTAAAACGCAAAGGTTTGTTTTACTAATCCCAAATGCATTCAGTCTTTGATTCGGACTGACTATATTATTCACAGTTTTGTACCATGCTATGACTACGCCAGAAGATAATCCACCCGCATTTATATTTTCCTTACAGTATCCTACTCAATATTTGGATAATTCCTTTCAGTATTGTTTTTCCTGTTGTGCAGTAGTAATCTCAAGGCTCAGGTAACTTATTTCCAAGAAGTGTACCATGTGTTTTATTTTATTTACATCAGCTGGTGCTCCAAGACTTCCATGTTTTAAAATAGCAGCGGTTATCCTAAGAAAAGGAGCAGAGGCGTTTTGTTTTTACAACAAACAACCCTAAACCTCCATTTTTGGGGCTAAAGTGTCAGTTTTTGTGTTTACTCGGAATATATCTCCTTTCTACAGGTAAATTGAGAGTACTGACATTATCATTGTAGCCATCATTTCAGCCAATGGAAACAGTTGTGGCATAAAATAAGCTTTTGTGAGAATGACATTGTTGATTATCCTCTGGACTCGATTTGTGTAACTGTGCAGGTACTCTCTTGTAATTCCTCGAATTTGTCGTGATTCATTTCTCAAAAAATAATAAAAATAAAAAAAAAGTGTTCAAATGTTCGTAAAGCTTATGGGACTTAACTGCGGTGTCATCAGTCCCTAAACTTACATACTACTTGTGAACTACCTTATACTAAAAATAGCACTAACATCCATGCCTGAGGGGGGATTCGAACCCCGACGGGGAACGGAGTGACGAATCGTAGCATAGCGCCTCAATGCGCTCAGCCGCTCCGCCGCGGCATTTCTCCAATCAGTGGTAGTCATCTTCATTGGACAAGTTAAAGTTATTCCAAGTGCTTGACATTGACTGACTAAATGTGCCCATCCTGTGTCGATTTGATGGAACACTCGAAGATTTAAAAGTTTTATTTTCCTAGGTACTTTTTGATAATTGTTTCTAATTTCGAAATCTCATCATATTTTCGAAGTACGACCCCTACATCATCAGCATATCCTGTAATGACCTGAGCTGCAAAGGCAGATGATGCAGCTGCTTTATTTATTGTTACTTACGTGTACTAGCAAAACTTCAAAAGTCGATTTTCTCGAGACTTCAAATGTTTGTAAATCTGTCGAACGCAACTGCTTAGTCATCAGTCCGTAGCTTATAAACTACTTAATCTAAGGTAAACTAACCTAAGGATAACACAGGCACCCATGCCGGAGTGGGGACTCGAACCCCCAACGGCGAACGGCCGCGTGCACCGCATCACGGTGCCCCAGTGCGCACGGCTAATCCGCCGCGGCTTCTCGAGACTTTTTGAGAGTTGCGTCAAATGGCTTTCGCTGGTTGTTATTTGAGTTCTGAACTTCTGAGCCGTTTCACGGCTTGCAGGGTTTGTTTTCCCGCCTCTTCTCCGGTACCTTCTTTCCCGCACTAGAGGGCTGTGCAACTAGCGTGTTCTTTCTGGGCCTTAAGCCGTAGTATACAACTTAATTACGCAAGCTAATTCTTGCTCTATATGTATGTATCATTCTTGTGGTACGTATTAATTGCTCCTGCCAGTTAACTGAGATTGTGTATTGCTAAATTCAAGTTTGCCTTAAAGATTGGTTAACTTAATATTCATTGTTACTCCCTACCGACTATTAGCTGGGCCTGTTGTTCGGTAGTCGCCGGCTGTCTCGTAGCCACGCTTTGCATCTAAGTCGTACATGTCCATCTGGTATTTTTTTATTTTTAATTACCTGTTCTCTGCCTTAGGAAAGTTGTACGAGCGTAATTGCTTCGTGCTGTAAAATTTATCAGGCAAATTTGTTCTTGTATTTTCCATTATTGGAATTACAACTGTCTTCAGGTTGTTGTTTTTTTTTAAGAAATTTTCTGTTAATTGTTTTTAGTCTTAAGAATTCTTAGTCGAGCAACTGGCTCTGATTTTGGCGCTAACGGCGGATTGGTTCCATACTTGTTTTAAAAGGTAAATTATTTTATCAAAAAAAAAAAAAAAAAAAATTTATAAAAGTAATCTACCATCTACTGCTGTCCTGTTTTAAGAGACTTGTTGCATATTTTTTATAATTTGTGTTTTGTTGTTTCGGGTTTAAACTGTTAATACTTGAAACTTCCTGGCAGATTAAAATTGTGTGCCGGGACTCGAACCTGGGACCTTTGCCTTTCGTGGGAAAGCGCACTACCGACTGTGCTATCCCGACACGACTCACGATGCCGCCTCACAGCTTTACTTCCGCCAGTACCTCGCCTCCTACTTTCCAAACGGCGAGGTACTGGCGGAAGTAAAGCTGTGAGGCGGCATCGTGAGTCGTGTCGGGATAGCACAGTCGGTAGTGCGCTTGCCCGCGAAAGGCAAAGGTCCCAGGTTCGAGTCCCGGTTCCGGCACACCATTTTAATCTGCCAGGAAGTTTCATATCAGCTCACACTCCACTGCAGAGTGAAAGGTTCATTCTGTTAATACTTGTTTACTAAATCATTGTAAATTAATGATTTTGTCCCTTGGCACTTATGGAAATTTTTAATGTAAAATTAATCAGTCAATTATGATTGTGCCAATATGTTCTTACAACAAGACTTGCACTCATTACAAATGGGTTACAGCTTCCGTAGCTGCTCCCTCTGTACCAGTAGGATAACTCATCTTCACGTACCAGAAATACAGAGAAATTCGAAACTCCGATACTAAAGTGGTCTCCTTGTAAGCACTTTATACGATCGCACAGACTGCACGTCGTTCAGAACTGCCAGAGTACAGACCTGAGCGGCGAGGTAGTGTAGCTGGTGCTCATGGACGGAGATGTGCCCGAGTCGGAAGAGCCAGGCGAACACGGTGTTGAAGGTTGAGAGCAGCAGCGTGAAGCGGTCTATGTCGGCGGCGCCGCTCCGCAGCAGCGCCAGCGCCTGCGAGCAGAGGAAGGCGACGATGGCGGCGGCCACTGCCGCCTTGCGCAGCTGGAAGGAACGGCCAGACCACGAGCCCGGCTGCGCAAGAGGGTGGCGCATCACGCCGGCCCAGTGCAGCGACACCAGCAGGTAGTCCAGGCCAGCCGCCGGCGCCCACATGCTGCGACACCTGCCCGCCGACACAGAGTAACATATACAGAGGAGAAGCCCCCCCTAAACCACTGTCCTACGCTCCCCTCGTAGTTCCGTAAGATGCTAGCAGGTGTCAGGCGGTTCCCACACTAGAGGCACTTCAGAGGGTGCCTCTCGCACATCAGAGGGTAGCGTGGAGGGGAGGCAGAGGCGAGAGCTCATGCCACCTGCCACGAGGCCATGGCTGTGTCCGGCTTGCTGGTGTTTCAAGGGAGGTGGTGTTGGGGACAGCCGCTACCTGCCGCCTGTTCTGGCCAGTTTAAAGGGCTGCTTCTGACCGCAGCGTCATCATGGGACATCTTACGGAACTGCTTCAGCACCCCGCCCCGCACCCCTGAGCATAGGACAGGGCCCTTACGGATGTTTCCCATCTGTATATATTTGTCTGTGCTAACATATACAGAGGAGAAGCCCTCCCTAAACTTCTGTCCTACGCTTCCCTCGTAGTTCCGTAAGATACTAGCAGGTGTCAGGCGGTTCCCTGGCTTAGTACCGGTAGACGACACTAGAGGCACTTCTGAGGGTGCGTCTCGCACGTCAGAGGGTAGTGCAGAGGGGAGAGCTGAGGGGAGAGCTCGTGCCGCCTGTCACGAGGCCACGGCTGTGTCCGGCTTGCTGGCGTTTGAGGGGAGGTGATGGTGGGGCAGCTACTACCTGCCGCCTGCTCTGGCCAGTTTAAAGGGCTGCTTCTGACCGCAGCGCCATCATGGGACATCTTACGGAACTGCTTCGGCACCCCCCGCCCCGCACCCCTGATCATGTGAACATCTTATCTTTCCGTTGTATACTAAAACAGGTCTTAGTTTACATTCTGAAAGTTTACATACACAAATTAATTTCCTAATATATTTGGTAAATTTTAACAATATACAGCTACAAAAACTGCTGAAATAAAACTGTAAATATTAGTAAGAAAAATTTAAATTCAGTAACATATATGATAGTAATAAAAAATCGAGATTATGACAAATAGATACTGCCGAGGTGGGGTGGCTTGCATGCGTAGATGATGCAGATTGCCGTGCTGTAGGTTCAACCACAGTGGAGGGGTGTCTGTGGAGAGACCAGACAAACGTGATGTTCCTAAAGAGGGGCAGCAACCTCTTCAGTAGTTACAGGTGCAACAGTCTAGATGATTGATGAGCTGGCCTTGTAACATCAGCTAACGTGGCTTTGCCATGCAGTTACTGCAAAGGGAAACTATAGTCGAGACATGCATCTCTTCTGTGAGAGGTTTTGTCAGCATGGCTGCGGTTACCTTTGACGCTGCATCACATACAGGAGCGCCTTCGATCATGTAAGTAACGACGAACCTTGGTGCACAAATGGCAAAACGTTATTTTTTCGGTTCGTTTTACAGCATCATGATGGTCGCATCCGTATTTGGCGACATCGTGGTGAACCCACATTGGAAGCGTGTATTCTACATCGCCATCCTGGCGTATCACCCGGCGTGATGGTGTGGGGTGCCATTGGTTACACGTCTCAGTCACCTCTTGTTCGCATCGACGGCAGTTTGAAAAATGTCCGTTACATTTCAGATGTCTTACGACCCTTCATTCGATTCCTGCGAAACCCTACATTTCAGCGGGATAATGTACGACTGTATGTTGCAGGTTCTGTACGGGCCTTTCTGGATACGGAAAATATTTGACTGCTGCCCTGACCAGCACATTCTCAGATTCTCGCCAATTAAAAACGTCTGGTCAATGGTGGCCGAGCAACTGGCTCGTCACAATACGCCAGTCACTACTCTTGATGAACTGTGGTAAAGTGTTGAAGCTGCATTGTCATCTGTACCGCCATCCAAGCTCTGTTGGGCTCAATTCCCAGGCGTATCAAGGCCGTTATTACGGCCAGAGGTGTTTGTTGTGGGTACTGCTTTCTCAGGATCTATGGACCCAAATTGCGTGAAAATGTATTCACATGTCAGTTCTAGTATAATACATTTGTCCAATGAATATCCATTTATGATCTGCATTTCTTCTAGGTGCAGCAATTTAATGGCCAGTAGTGTAGTAAATTTTCTTGAGACAGATAAGCTTCTTTCTGTGAATCTGCACGGGGGTATAAAACATCGTTCGTGTGAAACTCAGCTTGCCCTTTTCTCACATGACACCTTGCGAGCCATGAATGACGCGCAACAGGCAGATTGTGTTTTTCTCGATTTAAAAAAGGCATTTAACGCGGTGTCACACTGCAGACTGGTAACGAAGATTCCAGCATATGGAACAGGTTCACAATTTGTGACTGGCTGACTGACTTTCTAACTAACTGTAGTAGGTTTATCTCGTCGATGAGTGTTCGTCAGAGACGAGTGTATCGTCAGGCGTGCCCCGGGGGATTGTGATAGGAACGCTACTATTTTCTATCTACATAAATGTTCTGATTGCCGGCCGCGGTGGCCGCGGGGACTGAGGCGCTCCAGTCACGGTCTGCACGGCCACTACGGTCGGGGGTTCGAATCCTCCCTCGGGCATGGATATTTGTGCCGTCCTTAGTATAAGGTAGTTCGTAAGTAGTTTGTAAGTTTAGGGACTGATGACCCCATAGTTATGTCCCATAAGCTTAACAAACATTTGAACATTTTTTTGTTCTGATGGACAGAGTAACTTGTAATTTGCGGCTGTTTGCTGGTGATGTTATGGTGTATGGGAGGGTGGCGTCTGTAACTGACTGTAATAGCATACAGGATGACTTAGACAAAATTTCTAGTTGGTGCGAAGAATGGCAGCTAGCACTCAATGTAGAAAAATGTAAGGTGATGTACATGAGTAGGAAGAACAGTCCCATAATGTTCGAATACAGCGTTAGTAGTGAGCTTCTTGATGCAGCCGCGTCGTTCAAATATCTCGGCGTAACATTGCAGAACGACATCAAATGACATTTGTGAGTAAGGCGGTTTATTGGGACAATTTTGGGAAGAGGTACTTCATCTGTAAAGGAGACCTCGTATAAAGCACTTGTACCACCACGTCTTGAGTTTTGCTCGTTTGGGACCCGCAGCAGATCAGTTTAATGAAAGATATGGAAGCAGTTCAGAGGCGAGCAGCTATGTTCGTTACTGGTAGGGTTGACCAATGCGCGATTGTCACAGGAATTCTCCGGGAACTCATATGGGAATCGCTGAAGGAAAGACGACTTTGTTTTCGTGAATTTCTGTTTAGAAAATTTAGAGGGCCGGAATTGGAAGCTGACTGTAGGACGATCTTCCTGCCGCTTACTTACACTTTGCGTAAAGGTAACAAAGAGAAGATAAGAGAATGTAGGGCTCATACAAAGGCGTGCAGACATTCTTTCTTCCCTCGTTCTATTTGGGAGTGGAATAGGAAATTCCCAGTAGTAGTACATTGTATCCTCCGCCACGCACGGTGGATTGCGGAGTATATATGTGCACGTAGATGTAGAATCAAGGTTGCAGTGGCACAACCGAGAGGATACTCCACAGGTATATAATTTCACTAAAGACCGGTTGTGAGTGATCGAGCTATCCTATGTGATCAAAAGTATCCGGACAATGGCTGAAAATAACTTACAAGTTCGGTGATGCTGGAATTCAACATGGTGTTGGCCCAACCTTAGCCTTGATGGCAGCATCCACTCCCGCGGGCATATGTTCAATCAGGTACTGGAAGGTTTCTTGGGGAATGGCAGCCCATTCTTCACCAAGTTCTGAAGCCCCAGGGGAGTGTGATAGGACCGCTATTATTTTCTATCTGTATAAATGATCTGATGGACAGAGTAAGTTGTAATTTGCGGCTGTTTGCTGATGATGCTGTGGTGTATGGGAGGGTGTCGTCTGTAACTGACTGTAATAGCATACAGGATGACTTAGACAAAATTTCTAGTTGGTGCGAAGATTGGCAGCTAGCTCTCAATGTAGAAAATGTAAGGTGATGCGCATGAGTAGAAAAAAAAACAATCTTATAATGTTCGAATACAGCATTAGTAGTGAGATTCTTGATGCTGTCGCGTCGTTCAAATATCTAGGTGTAACATTGCAGAGCGATCTGAAATGGAATGAACATATAAGGACAGTTGTGAGTAAGGCGGACAGCCGACTTCGGTTTATTGGGAGAATTTTGGGAAGATGTACTTCGCCTGTAAAGGAGACCGCGTATAAAACGCATGTACGACCACGTCTTGAGTATTGCTCAAGTGTTTGGGACCCGTAGCAGATCGGTTTTAAGGAAGACATAGAGGCGGTTCAGAGGCGAGCAGCTAGATTTGTTACCAGGAGGTTCGACCAAAGCGCGAGTGTCACTGAAATGCTCCGGAAAACTCAATTGGGGATCGCTGGAAGATAGACGACGTTCTTTTCGTGAATTTCTGTTAAGTAAATTTATCGGGCCGGAATTTGAAGCTGGGTGTAGTACGATCTTGCTGCCGCCTACTTACAAAAATGTTCAAATGTTTGTAGAGTCTATGGGACTTAACTACGGGGTCATCAGTCCCTAAACTTACAAACTACTTATGAACTACTTACAACTAAGAACGGCACAAATAACCATGCCCTAGGGGGGATTCGAACCCCCGGCCGTAGTTGCCGTGCAGACCGTGACTGAAGCGCCTCAGTCCCCTCGGCCACCGCGGCCGGCGCCTACTTACATTTCGCGTAAAGATCACAAAGACAAGATAAGAGAAATTAGGGCTCGTACGGAGGCATATAGGCATTCTTTTTTTCCTCGTTCTGTTTGGGACTGGAATAGGAAAGGAAATGCAGTGTACCCTCCGCCACGCACCTTACGCTGAATAATTATGTATGTAGATGTAGAGTTGCTGCGCTGGGGAGAGTTATCGATGTAAGTCGGAGGAGACTGACACAAAGACGGCGTTCCAAAACATCTCAAAGGTTTTCTATACAAGTCAGAACTCACAAAGGAACATCATCAACTCGACCTCATATTTTCTTGAGGAAAAAAAAATACATGAGCTAGAAATCAACCCCAGAAATCGATATCACGTGAAAATTTGGGCCGTTATTGATACTACGCAGTTACGGCCTCCTCAAAGTACAGCTTTCAAACATTCGCGCGCTCGGGTTGTTCCTTACTCGGCCCGCTTCACTGTGGCCGCTTAATGCCCGAACGTCTGGTACTGTGAGCAGAGTCCAGTAAGAGGTTTGTGTTAGCGATGTAAATTAACCGACATGCTGTCGTTCGATATCTCCAGGAGCGGTATGGAATCATTACTAATGTGAAACGATTAAATGTTTAAGAATTAGAGGTCTATTCAGTCGTCACTGGAAAGCATAACCGTTTGCAGTTATTAGACGTACTATTCACGGTAAAAGAAAATACATGGCGCTTTCTTTATGCTTTTTCCTTATATCTTACAACTGCGTTGCAGATATCATAGACAACTGCACTGATGAAGTGCTAGATATAGTAGAAAACAGCGCGTTGACGGACGGTCCAGTTCTACAACAGGCTGATGCCGACGATTGCCATTTCACCACCGTCTGATTCATCAAATGTTCAAATGTTTGTAAATCTATCGGACTAAACTGCGTGGTCATCAGTTCGTAGCTTACAAACTACTTAAACCTAGGAAAACTAACCTAAGGACAAACACACACACCCTTGCCCCAGGGAGGACTCGAAGCTCCACGGCGAGCAACCGCGCGCTCCGCAGCGAGACGCTTTAGACCGCTCGGCTACTCCACCGCGGCTCTGATTCATCGAGCAGTTTCATTGCTTCGACGGAGCTTGGGCGTAGATGGTGATAGCTGGTTCCATGATTTTAAATCGTCGAATACCACCTTTGCCCGTCTCTGTAACAGAAAAATATATGCAACGAGCCGTTTTCGTTTTATACAGCGCGTCACAACTGAAGTGGAAACGAATGAGACGGTTTTTCAATACATCTTATGCACATCATTTTGTTATATGTAAAGCTGACACTATTGAAGTGGAGTAAACTTGAAACAGTTACAGTACATATGTTTCTTTTTGTAATATTACTTCCTCCTCTATTTCCCTAGCTCTTCAAATTTCACTTTTCCGGGGACTCACTGTTGTCCCTTCATTGCACAGCACTTCGCGTTCGGGCATTAAGCGGCCGCAGTGAAGCGGGCCGAGTGAGGAACAACCCGAGGGCGCAAATCTTTAAAAGCTGCACTTTTAGGAGGCTGTAACTGCGTAGTATCTGAAAAATGGCCCAAATTTTCACGTGATATCAATTTCTGGAGTTGACATCTAGCTCACGTATTTTTTTCTCACGAAAATATGAGGTCGAATTGATTATGTTCCCTTGTCAGTGCAGGCCAATCCATTACAGGGGTGGTAGTGTCGTGTAACCACTCCGCTACAGGACGTGCATTGCGAACAGGTGCTGGATCGTGTTCAAAGATGCAATCGCCATCCCAGAATTGCTCTTCAACAGTGAGAAGCAAGAAGGTGTTTAAAACGTTAATTTAGGACTGTGCTGTGATAGTGGCTGTCACGCAAAAAGACAGTGAGTGCAAGCCACACCTCCATGAAGAACACGACCACACCAAAACACCACCGCCTCCGAATATCACTGTTGTCGCTATACACGCTGGCGTGGCCGGCGAGAAAGACAGGCCTGAGCGCGTACATCGAGGCCGACGAGAGAGACAGGCCGCGGCGCGCACGTCATACCACGTGATCAAGTGAGGCCTGAGCCGGCGCGATCGCTAGCGGATTGGCCGTCCGCTGGGGCACAGCCCACTGTCTCATACCGGATGCTCATACCGATGCTGAATCCTCATTACCACTATTGATCGCCATCTTCTTGGGACTCTGAAAATTAAAATCCATCCTGAAAAGTGGACCACAGATTTGCTCAAGTTCACACGTTTTTAATTTTATTGCAGGTTTCACGTGTATAACGTCCGCAAATAAGAACCAAGCTAGTGATAATATACTTTAAATATATTAAAAGACAGATAAAGAAAATTCAAAAGAGCTATCTCCTACCTTGGTCTCAGTACGAAATAAAGTTGGACGACTATATTGGAAATTAACCTCTTCGCGTTATCGCTATGGCTACTGTGGTTCTTTGCCGTGCGCGACCTTGCAGTTAATCGTCCTGCCAGTGGACGGCAGACTCCCTCAGGGTTTCGGGGGCGATGGAAGTGCTCGGCCGTCACTAAACGGTACTGTGCAGAGTCTTCAACACCAATTTAGACCATAGTTGTGCTTAAGGACCATAGTTATGGGAATTTACGGTACTATTTTTTTTTCGTCATTTGATTTCCAACTAAATTTGGAAAAAAGTAAAACTTTGGCATTACTTTACAGCGAGTAAGCGTGAAGAACAAACTGGGGTTATTTATAGGACGCGATCCCACACGTGCGCTCTGACGCGTGATGTAATCACAGGCAAACAAATCTGCTGCGGCCGAACACTGTCTTGATACAGGTCATCCTACGGATTACAACAAAACGGAAATTTTGGCATGCAATTCCAGCTACTGGGACTGTTTTATCAAGGAAGCAATTAAATTAAAACTAGCAGACAACCTTATGAATAGGGATGGAGGATTTTACTAAAACTTGCATGGGATCCTGCTCTCTCACTTGTCAAAAAATAGAGGGACAAAATTAATCCGAAATCATCCGTCGAGAATTGATGTTTGTTATCGATATTCTGACCGTTTTCATCTTTCGTCGTGTCGGCGCCGTATGCTTCCTTGCTGGGTGTGTGTTGTCTTACTACAGTTTACTCATGATTTTCACCTCTTCTGACCTCTTATAATAGTGGAGCTGTAGAAAATGAAAACCAGTGTGATGAAAATCCGACCATCCTAAATGCCGATCCTGTGGCTTGCAAAAGCCAAGGGGAAGACACATTATATTCATAGAGGAACAGGAAAAGAAAGTAAGAAATTATAGAATGAGTAAAGGGAAAGAAAATAAAAACTTATGAAAACAGTTGTTCATAAGAACAACCAGAAAAAATGTAGTGTATGATACAAATTTCGAATAAAACATCGTGCTGGAAGGTACATGTCAAGAGTGTCTGCAGGGAATCAGTACCACACAGCAAAGGAGTGGAGGCACAAAATGTTGAACTCTGATTCAAAACCCCAAAATGTCACTTTGGCAAACCATCACGATCACGTGATATGACGTGCGCACCGCGGCCTGTCGCTCTCGTCGGCCTCGGCGTACATTATGTGACGTAAGCAAGGTAGTTCCGAGCCGGCGCGATAGCTAGCCTATTGACCGGCCGCTGGGGCACGGTCCACTGCGTCATAGCGGGCAGCCACTGAGCTAGCGATCGCGCCAGCTCAGAACTAGGCCACGCAAATTAGACATTGAAAACGCAAATCGTGATGTAGTTCTAATTTTTTGATATGTTGTTAGGACCAGTTAGACTAGTATGAAACCAAGTTTGCAGCTTCGAAAACCCTGTGCTTCCCAAGTTATAAGTGAAAAACTTCGAAATGTTCGGACTTTTTTTAGATTTTGCTTTCTAACGCATAAACTATGAGTTTTACGAAGTCAGTAGTTTTCACCATTTACAAAGTACACAGAATACGTAACAATTTAAGCCTAACCGCAGCGTTATACAACCAATAGTTTTCTAGATATGAAGCGTCAAAGATGGGCTTCTTTTTTAAGATTTGCTCTGATTTCGAGCTGAATATTGGCATAACCGCTCATCCTGCGAGAATAGACATGGGAATTGAAGTTGTAGTAAATTTTATTAGCTTTAAAATAAGCACAAGATGAACACTCTAGAGTGGGTAGTTCTCTTCAAATTGTACAAAAACGGAAAGTCAGGAAACTGAAATTTTTGAAGAAATGAGCCTAAACACTAATGACAAATTGTGGGTATGCAAAGAAATAAAAATGTATACCACTATCTTTAAAGAAATGCAATTGTGTAATAAAAAACATACAGTTCAATAACTAAAAACTCTCACTGTTTTGGTTTCTTAGAAGGTCCTGGTTGTTCACAGTCGTGTTCTAGGACATAAGGAGGCTCCTGCGGTGCTGCATCCATTCCTGGCTGTTCGTTCGAAGGCGGCAGATCATCGTAATCGTCTTCATCCTCGTAGATCAGACTCGTAGTGACGTTTTAGCAAGTGGTAGACTAGCAGAGCAGTGGGTGCACAGACCAGCTCTCCGGCAGTTGCATGATCCCAGGCATCCCTTCTTGCACTTACATGAGAGCGATCTGAGAAGTTTATGTGGGGCTGGTTCACATAATGTTGTTACTGGTAATAGACCAATGGAGTTCATCGACCAACCCCACTGTGTGGCATCCTTCGCCACTCCCAACCATGTTTGCACTTGGTGATATGTGCGGTAGGAATGGAAGGAAGCAGCTTCTTTGGTCGGGGGCAAACGTCCCAGGTCCACCTTCGCATTGGCTACTGACTTGACGAACAGGCGGAATCGAAGGCTGTGTAGGTTGTCGAAGGATGTGTCCCCTCCGTACAGAACGATAAGGCACTTCTCTCCAACATCAGCTATAGTTTCATGACTAGTATCTGGCAATAGAAACACAGCGGCCAGGTCAATCAGGTACTTGTACCTTTGAAGAACACTCCACAATTTTGTTTTTCCTTGCCAGAAAAGAACGGAAGTTGTGTCACATCCGCTAAATGCGTGTAAGAAGAGTTCAAATCCGGGGGGCAATTCTATTTCTCATCGACAGAAAGAAGTAGTGGAATACTGAGTACCACTTGACTCGCCTCTATTGTATTTCTGGAAATAAACATTTCGGACGGTACAGCCCAAGCCGCAAAGGAAAACGAGTAAGTCCACATTGTCCCCAACCACGATCACGTTCTCGTAGGATACGCTTTTATCGAGGGCAGTGCAGATAATGTCGCGGTCTGCGGCTTCTGTTGCTCTCTTAGTTTCAATGCCCTCGAGTTGAAACGCAGAGCACAGTTGGTCAATGAGACGTCTTTTGCTTGAGTCGTTGGCTAACACTTTCTCCTGGGGCATTTTGATGATATTTGAAGAGTCAAAGTTACCACTTTGTCTTTTCTTTTGAAAGTTACTTTGCCAAACGAGCTGCAAGTTATTTTCTTGACCCCTTCAATGCCTTTTTCCTGAGCTAGGTGGCAATTTATTTCAGCACCTCCCACGATTCCGTTGCTGATGGGTAGTATTTTGTCTGTAGATGGAAATGGATGATGGATACTGAACCATTTATTAAGTTTTTCCAAGTCAGCAGTGTCTCGTATCATCTGTGCTGACCTCATGTCAATGTGTTGTTCTGATGTTACAGAAGAAATGTCCCATAAACGTTCCAGCTCTTCGCACAGGTTTAACATGTACACTATTCCTCCTGTCCACCGCGAAAGCACAGTGCTGGATATACCACGGCCGTGAGTTAACCCTCCCTGGCTCTTCATTGATCTCATTAGAACCTGTTCGACAGTTAAATCTGCCCACAGCCCTGACTAAAATTTATGAGATCTGCGAATCGTGAAGTCTTCTCTAGTGAAAACAGTAAATTCCTGTGGGACCATTCGGTGTTGTAAGTTACTCATGTCCTGTAAATATAGGCGAGCACTTTTAGCACTTGAGTGAAAGAAAGGGAGCATTTTGCTTATTTTATCCAAGTGTAGCTCCCAATCCACCATCCTCTCTGCCTGAATAAATCTCTTCATAAATAAAGTCATTCCATAATACTGCACCCAGAGTTTAGAGCTAGGGCATTCTCCTTCCAGGTTTTCCAACGCATTTTTGAATTTTTCCTAACAATCTGGTCAGTTCGATTCACTCTGTCAGAAAGTAGAAGTGACCGGTTATTATCACTTAACAATCTCTCAGTTTCTGCTCGCTCTATCTCAGTTAGCTTAACATCATTAAAAATCAAAGAAGCCAACGCAAGATTTGTCAACATATGAGCTCTCACAGCCCTCGAGTATGCATGTCCATTGAGAATTTTGTCGACAATGTTCTAGGCGTATATTGAAGCGAGCAATTCTTTAAGGCCACTACCTGCCAATGTGGCACCAATGGTTCCCATAAAAGAAGTAAGTAGAATAAAAACCACCTAACCTCACCACCACGGCGCTTAAAACGTAATTTTGGCAGTTCTCAACCTATCGCTGAATGCCCACAATTTGTCATTAGTGTTTAGGTTCATTTTTCAAAAATTTCAGTTTCCTGACTTTCCGTTTTTGTACAATTTGAAGAGACCTGCCCGCTCTAGAGAGTTAATCTTGTGCTTATTTTAAAGCTAATAAAATTTACTACAACTTCAATTCTCATGACTATTCTCGCAGGATGAGCGGTTATACCAATATTCAGCTCGAAATCAGAGCAAAACTTAAAATTTTCATTTCTGGTAAAAAAAGAAGCCCATCTTTGACGCTTCATATCTAGAAAACTATTGATTGTATAACGCTGCGGTTAGGCTTAAATTGTTACGTATTCTGTGTACTTTGGAAATGGTAGAAACTAGTAACATCGTAAAACTCATAGTTTATGCGTTAGAAGGCAAAATATAAAAAGAGTCCGAAAATTTCTGAGTTTTTCACTTATAACTTGGGAAGCACAGGGTTTTCGAAGCTCCAAACTTGGTTTCATACTATTCTAACAGGTCCTAACAACATATCAAAAAATTAGAACTACATTACGATTTGCGTTTTTAGCCCCTTTTTTTTTTTTGTACGATTTGACTGGCCTTAACTACCTTGCTTACGTCACATGATGTACACCGAGGCCTACGAGAGAGACAGGCCGCGGCGCGCACGTCATATCACGTGATCAAGTGAGGCGATCGCTAGCGGATTGGCAGACCGCTGGGGCACAGCCCACTGTCTCATACCGGATAGCCAATCCGCTTGCGATCGCGCCGGCTCAGGCCTCACTTGATCACGTGATATGACGTGCGCGCCGCGGCCTGTCTCTCTCGTAGGCCTCGGCGTACATCATGTGACGTAAGCAAGGTAGTTCCGAGCCGGCGCGATCGCTAGCCGATTGGCCGGCCGCTGGGGCACTGCCCACTGCGTCATAGCGGGGAGCCACTAATCTAGCGATCGCGCCGGCTCAGAACTACCTTACTTACGTCACATGATGTACGCCGAGGCTTACGAGAGAGACAGGCCGCGGCGCGCACGTCATATCATGTGATCAAGTGAGGTCTGAGCCGGCGCGATCGCTAGCGGACCGACCGCTGGGGCACGGCCCACTGTCTCATACCGGATAACCAATCCGCTAGCGATCGCGCCGGCTCAGGCCTCACTTGATCACATGATATGACGTGCGCGCCGCGGCCTGTCTCTCTCTTCGGCCTCGATGTATGCGCTCAGGCCTGTATTTCCCGTTGGCCGCGACACGCTGTCAGAATAAGTTCTCTGGGCATTTGCCACACCCACATCCTGCCATCGGAAAGTCACATTGTGTACCGTGATTCGTCACTCTACACAACGTTTTTCCACGTTTCCAATGTTTACGCACCTTACACCAACGGAGGCATTGCCGTAAAATATTCACTATTTCTTTTCATTTCTGACGTAACATAGTGGTGCACAATATCAGCAGAAAAAATTCAAAACGAAAATACTTTTATCAACTCTGTGGAGCTCATGTACGCGAGAGACATCGTTCCCATTTCCAATTTAAGCTCCGTCACACAGTTTTCACCTACAGCAGGTTGTGACTAAGGTTTACCGAGGTAGTTTTCGATATTTCGGACTGTGAATTTACATGTTTGCGTAGGAAGTGCTTTTTTAATAGTTGCTTTCGTTCAGACATTGTTCAGATGAGAGAATTTAAGTTATAGTTGCCACTGTCAAAAGAACTTCACTAATTGAAATATTACTCTGTTGCAGAGATTTTATCACATCCTATATTATTGTTTCTTGTTTATATCGCACTGAGGCGCAGCGCAGTGCTGCGGTGCGCGCGGCCGTTTACCGTCGGGGGTTCGAGTCCTGCCTCGGGCTTGGGTGTATGTGTTGTCCTTAGATTAGTTTACCTTAGTTTAAATGTTTTGTAAGCTAGGGACCAATAACCATGCAGTTTAGTCCCATAGATTTACAAAAATTTGAACATTTTTTTGTTTATAGTGCTGTTATACAGGGCATAATCCGGCAAGTGAGATTTTTTACTGTACTTCAGATTACGAAAGTTATCCCTTTTCAACTCAATAATCCTAGACGTTTGGTGCAATATTAAATTATTGTGCGCGCATAAAACACTATTGGAATGTGAATGTAATCGAATATACATAAAAATAATTATTAAACCAATAAACTAGTCTACAATGTGATTACACATTCGAAATGACACAAAGTTGTTTATCAGCCATTTTTTCTATGTCTCTTCTGTATTTCGTGGGACGTTGTAATCAGATGACATTCCAAAGACGTATGAAACTACCGAAATTGAATCATCAAACGCAGCTGCTCTGTACCCTTCTCGCTGGCATTGATGACAAAAGAAAATTCTCTATGAACTTACGTGTTTGGTGTATTATTATACAAGCGATGGTACAAGGCAACGATAGAGAATGGTTTTTACTGACTATAGTTTTTGGGTTCTCATCCCGGCCGCGGCTGAGTGACCAAGCGCATTGAGGCGCTAAGCTACGATGCGCGAGGTCGCTCCCCGTCGGGGGTTCGAATCCCCCCTCGGGCATAGATGTTTGTGTCGTCTTTAGTATAAGTTAGTTCATAAGTAGTTTGTAAGTTTGTAAGTTTAGGGACTGGTGACCCCGCCGTTAAGTCCCTTAACCAACATTTGAACCTTTTTTTTTTTTTTTTTTTTGTTTTTTTTTTTTTTTTTTTTTTTTTTTTTTTTTTTTTTTTTTTTTTTTTTTGTTCTTATCGTGCATTTGTGGGTGTGCATTATTGAAAAGAAGTAAACATAACTTCTTACTGTCCTATTGTGCAACTATGCATTGATGTAATGGAAGCTACGGAGAGTTATGTTTTATCCTTATAATATTATTTTCCTTTCTTCATGTTTAATAATACATTTAACTCTAACTGATTAGTAAAAGGGAAAAAAATAGAGCGATTGAGATAAATACCGCAACACCACAATTAACATCTAAGCGAATGTGTTGGCGTAAAACTAGGTGTAAAAAGACGATCCTCAATACATTTAAATCGACAATCTGTGTAAAAGAAATAATAAAGGAATCATACCAAGATAACATCTAATATTTGTTGCGTAAACAATAATTACTAAATTTACTACTATCCGACAAAGACACAAAAATTTAAAAATGAGCCACACGCATTAGATATCTTACCAGCAGCTTGTTTAACGTCAATCTAACAATCAGTTCTTGTATAATTTAATCCCTACGTTAGTTTTGCGTATCAATGAAAATATATCAAATTTTTTGTTAATTAACATGACAGACATAATAAATACCACACTAAAATTTCCAAAAATATTTTCCATGACCAGTAGTATTTTTAATAATGATTTCTTTACAACATAATGCCTAATTAGCATGGATTTCACAGAATAGCATCTAAACTGGACTTACCGGTCGGTTCTACTGGAAAACTGAGGATCTGGAGGAATTCGCTTGTCTTGCATATGTCCTACGACGAAACCCCCTTCCGTCGTGCAATTATTTGAAAATCTTTGTGCGTGCTCATTTTAACGTTCCCTTGTCACTAATGTATGCTTTAATTACCACTAGTAGTCGGTTACATGGCGAGTGACAATTATTCTCGTATTACGAGGTGAATTCTGTGATTATTTCCCAGCATCGGTGACCACGCCCCTATTCTCTCCGTAAGTTATGATGCTACTGGCCACTTTTGATTCACAGTTAACGTCTGTTTAAAGAATTTAACATCATCTTCTTCATTAATTTTGAAGTTAATGATAGGACTAACCACTCATTATTTATGGACTCCAGTGACTGAGAGCCTGATTAGAGTCTTACCGTCACTTTTGCTTAGTATTTTATACTGCAACAGAATAAAAAATTTTCAAGAGACAGGTTATACATCTGCTATCTTCCCTTCATCCTTCTTCCGTTATATTTCTCTGGCAGCTTCAAATGAAGTAGTGAGTAGTAACCTCATTCGACCGCAGCCTTTGGAAATTCGATCCGTGTGTTTGTGTACAGAAAAGACGCATGCGCGTGACCGAGCATAAAGGGTACGTTACACGGAGCGTATTCGGTCGCTATTCGCTGGCGTTTGCGGTCGCTCGGCGTATTGGCGAATAGCGAATGAATACGCCGACGCATTGACACGCCGGGAAACTGTTGATACATGACGTACTGTTTTGGAGGTTAGGTGATACCAAACAGTTCTGTTACCCACGAAACAAAATATGAAGTGGAACTTTAATCAAATTTCCAAATTTCAGAAAATTTATCAACGTTTTCCAGTGTTATGTGACATTGAAAATAAGGATTATTTATCATATTGATTGATTCTACTGTCGGTTCTTGGTGAAACGTTTCAAATTAAATAACTGAACACTTGTTATTGCCTTGTTTCACAAAACTTTATTTTTACGACCAAAGTTTCTGGTTATGAGCCCATTTTCAAGCACTTTACTGATTCCAAAGTTATTACACCAGTGAAGAGAAACCATTATGATACTACAGGTCTCTGTTTATCGATTTTAACATTAAAAGAAAATACTTTTACCTTGCAGTTTAGGAACTATTACAACTATTCAAAGGACAGACAGACAGCCATTATGAACAGTGGTGTATATAAATCAGTTGTAAAGATTTGCAGTCCTGTTATATAGGACAGACAGGTCGGTCAATTTGTACCAGTCTTAGGGAACACCACAGGAGCTGGAGATTAAGAAAACCAGATTCTGCCTTTGCCCAACACTGCCTAGATCAAGAGCACAAATACGCCATAGATGTAAAAGTCTTACATGTTGAAGGTAAAGGTGCAAAACTGACCCAACTAGAAATTTTGGAGACTAAAAAAAGGTGCGCACAGCTCCAAATTTGATTCTGAATGAACAGACAGAATTCAATTATTCACCTGTTTCAGACTAAGAGTAACTTCTATATAGTAGATAATAAAATTGAACAGTTCATACTACAGGACCTTGCTTCTTGCCTGTTGTTAGTAATAACAACAGGCAAGAAGCAAGGTCCTGTAGTATGAACTGTTCAATTTTTTCGAGGTATAATAATGATCAGTAATTTCACTAATAGATAAAATCATTAAACACAACCCGCGGTGGAGTAGCCGAGCGATCTAAGGCGCCTCGCTGCGGAACGCGCGGTTGCTCGCCGTCGGAGGTTCGAGTCCTTCGAGTCCTCCATGGGGCATGGGTGTGTGTGTTGTCCTTAGTTTACCTTAGTTTAAGTAGTTTGAAAGCTACGGACTGATGACCACGCATTTTACATTTGAACAAACATTAAACACAATATTAGTACAATAGATAATTAAGGTTATTCTATTAATGCAAGTGTAATCGTTCCTAAACTGCAAGGTAAAAGTATTTTCTTTCAATGTTAAAATCGATAAACAGAGACCTGTAGTATCATAATGGTTTGTCTTCACTGGTGTAACAAGTTTGAAATCAGCAAAGTACTTGAAAATGGGCTCGTAACCCGAAACCTAGGTCGTGAAACAAGGCAATAACAAGTGTTCAGTTATTTAAGGATTATTTAATTACTAAACTTAAAGACACTCAATTTAACCGTTTAACGAATTGAAGTCCAGGACTAGACAGGTGATATAAGATTGGAGTGTTCGAAACAGGTATCTAAAGAAACAGGTATCTAAAGAAATTTCAGCATTGGTCGTAAATTAACAATTATTTAAGTTATATGTATGTGACGTCTGTTCCTTAGGACCCGGGTTTCCTGCTTCCTGGGCAGTTGTGTTGTCTCCTACGTCACTGGGGACACAGCGATCACCTACACAGAATTTCTCAAGTACGCCTCTCGTCAGATACAAATTCTCATCTTTACCCAGCCCACGATGACGTCACGGGTCAGAGCTGACGGGTGGGATCGCGTCCTATAAATGACCCCAGTTTGTTCTTCACGCTTACTCGCAGCTAAGTCCGAAGTAATGCGAATGGTTTTCATTTTTCAAATTTCGTTGTAAATCGAATAAAGGAAGGAAAATAGCACCGTAAATTCCCATAACTATGGTCCTTAAGCACAACTATGGACCAAATTAGTTTTGAAGACTCTGCACAGTACCGTTTAGTGACGGCGGAGCGCTTCCAACGCTCTCGAAACTCTGAGGGAGTCTGCCGTTCACTGGCAGGGTGAGTAACTGAAAGGTAGCGCGCGGTAAAGCAGCACAGTAGCCACAACAGTAACGTGAAGAGGCTCATTTTCAATTAAGTCGTCCAACTTTCTTTCGTACTGAGACCAAGGTAGAAGATAGCTCTTTGAATTTTCTTTATCTGTCTTTTGATATATTTAGAGTATGATATCTTTAGCTTGGTTCTTATCTACTGACTTTATACATGAGAAATGTGCAATAAAATTAAAACGTGTGAACTTGAGAAAATCTAAGGACCACTTTTCAGGATGGATTTTAATTTTCAGGTTCTCAAGAAGACGGCGACCAATAGTGGTGATATATATATATATATATATATATATATATATATATATATATATATATATATATATATATATTTTTTTTTTTTTTTTTTTTTTTTTTTTTTTTTTTTTTGCACATGGCAAACTGTAAAGTATATTTTAATGATCGAAATGCCAGATATTGTTTGTAAAATTAGTCTGACGGTGAAGGTCTTTTCAAAAAGGGATTTGTGCAGTATCCCAGGGTAAAGTACAAGTAGGGTGTAAAGGGGTAGATAGTTTCTCTAATAACATGGTGCCATCTGTTGTTGGAGACTTTTGAGAACGTGTGTCCTTTATATTGTGACTACACTTTTATTAAAATACTTTCTGCATCGTCATGAATGTAATAAGTAGTGAAATAAATAGTTAAACTAACGGCACCATTGATCCAGCATTTAAAAATCATAGTGGACTATAGTTGGCCACTTTTCACACAACAATGCACCACTTTTACACAGTGTTGAGTCCAACTATCACAATAATTTAATTTCTTAGATGAACTACTATCTGAAAAATATTTGTGGCTTTCGGAAATTATATAGAGTAAGCTTACACATTAAAATATATCAGAAGTGGTATATCGTTGTGGAAAGTTACGGTACACGTCGATTTTGATCCGATGACGGCAGGCTCCACATGCGGGATGCTCTGAAGCACTGGTAATTGTTTCAAATTACAATGTATTGTAAATCTACCTGACTCAACTACCATGTTATTAACCCGTAGCTTACAAACTACTGAAACTAAGGTAAATTAAACTAAGGATAACACAAATACCCATGCCCGAGGGGGAGCTCGAGCCCCTAAAGGCGGGTCCACATTGAGCGCGCCGCGCCTTGTCACACTGCGCTAAAATGGTGCGCGGGTGTGCGCGTCCAGTGTGGACGGCGAACCATGCCGCAGTGCGCAGTGCTGCGCAAAACTGGTATGCGCGGGTGTGCACGTCCAGTGTGGACGGCGAACCGCGCCGCGCTGTGCTGCGCTAGACTGGTGTGCGTGAGTGTGTGCGTCCAGTGTGGACTGCGAACCGCACCGCGCCACGCAGTGCTCCATAAAACTGGTGTGCGCGGGTGTGCGCGTCCAGTGTGGATGGCGCACCGCGCCGTGCCGCGCTGTGCTGCGCAGAACTGGTGTGCGCGGGTGTGCGCGCCCAGTGTGGCAGGCGAACCGCGCCGCGCTATGCTGCGCAGAACTGGTGTGCGCGGGAGTGCACGCCCAGTGTGGAAGGCAAACTGCGCAGGGCCACGCAGTTCTGCGCAAAACTGGTGTGCGCGGGTGTGCGCGCCTAGTGTGGACGGCGAACCGCGCAATGCTGCGCAAAACTTGTATGCGCGGGTGTGCGCGTGCAGTGTGGACGGCGAACCGCGCCGCGCTGTGCTGCACTAAACTGGTGTGCATGGGTGTGCGCGTCCAGTGTGGATGGCGAACCGCGCCGCGCTGTGCTGCGCTAAACTGGTGTGCACGGGTGTGCGCGTCCAGTGTGGACGGCGAACCGCGCCGCACAGTGCTGTGCAAAACTGGTGTGTGCGGGTGTGCGCGTCCAGTGTAGACGGCGAACCGTGCGCCGCTGTGCTGCGCTAGAGTGGTGTGCGTGAACGTGCACGTCCAGTGTGGACGGCGAACCGCGCAGCGCCACGCAGTGCTGCGCAAAACTGGTGTGCGCGGGAGTGCGCGACCAGTGTGGGCGGCGAACCGCGCCACTCTCTGCTGCGCTAAACTGGTGTGCACGGGTGTGCGCATCCAGTGTGGACGGCGAACGGCGCCGCGTAGTGCTGCGCAAAACTGGTGTGCACGGGTGTGTGCGGGTGTGCACGGGTGTGCGCGTCCAGTGTGGACAACGAACCGCGCCGCGCAGTGCTGCGCAAAACTGGTGTGCGTGGGTGTGCGCGGGTGTGCGCGTCCAGTGTAAACAGCGAACCGCGCCGCGCTGTGCTGCGCTAAACTGGTGTGCACGGGTGTGCGCGTCCAGTGTGGACGGCGAACAGCGCCGCGCCAAGCAGTGCTGCGCAAAACCGGTGTGCGTGGGTGTGCACGTCCAGTGTGGACGGCGAACCACGACACGTAGTGCTGCGCAAAACTGGTGTGTGCGGGTGTGAGCGGGTGTGTACGTCCAGTGTGGACGACGAACTGCGCCGCGGAGTGCTGCGCAAAACTGGTGTGCGCGGGTGTGCACGGGTGTGTGCGTCCAGTGTGGACAGCGAACCGCGCCGCGCAGTGCAGCGCAAAACTGATGTGTGAGGGAGTGCGCGTCCAGTGTGGACGGTGAACCGCGCCGCGCTGTGCTGCGCAAAACCTTTGTGCGCAGGTGTGCGCGTCCACTGTGGACGGCGAACCGCGCCGCGCCGTGCAGTACTGCGCAAAACTGGTGTGCGCGAGTGTGCGCATCCAGTGTCGACGGCGAACCGTGCCACACCGCGCTGTGCTGCGCTAAACTGGTGTGTGCGGGTGTGCGCGTCCAGTGTGGACGGTGAACCGGGCCGAGCCACGCAGTGCTGCGCTAAACTGGTGTGCGCGGGTGTGCGTGTCCAGTGTGGACGGTGAACTGCGCCGCGCCGCACAGTGCTGCACAAATCTGGTGTGTGCGGGTGTGCGCGTCCAGTGTGGATGGCGAACCGCGCCACGCCGCACTGTGCTACGCAGAACTGGTGTGCGCGGGTGTGCGCGTCCAGTGTGGACGATGAACCGCGCCACGCCGCGAGCTCCTGCACAAAATTGGTGTGCGCAGGTGTGCGCGTCCAGTGTGGACAGCGAACCACGCTGCGCAGTGCTTCGCAAAACTGGTGTGCGCAGGTGTGAGCGGCCAGTGTGGACGGCGAACCGCGCCGGGCTGTGCTGCCGAAACTGGTGTGCGCGGGTGTGCGCGTCCAGTGTGGACGGCGAATCGTGCCGCGCTGTGCTGCACAAAACTGGTGTGCGCAGGTGTGCACGACCAGTGTGGACGGTGAACAGCACCGTGCCGCGCTGCGTTGAGCTGCGCAAAACTGGTGTGCGTAGGTGTGTGTGTCCAGTGTGGACGGCGAACCGCACCTCTCCGCGCAGTGGTGCGCAAAACTGGTATGCGCGGGTGTGTGGGTCCAGTGTGGACGGCGAACCGCACCGTGCTGTGCTGCGCAGAACTGGTGTGCACGGGTGTGCGCGTCCAGTGTGGACGGCGAACCGCACCTCGCCGTGCAGTGCTGCGCAAAACTGGTGTGCGCGCGTGTGTGCGTCCAGAGTGGACGGCGAACCGCGCTGCGCCTCGCATTGCTGCACAGAACTGGAGTGCACGTGTGTGCGCGTCCAGTGTGGACGGCGAACCGCACCTCGCCGTGCAGTGCTGCGCAAAACTGGTGTGCGCGGGTGTGTGCGTCCAGTGTGGACGGCGAACCGCGCCGCGCAGTGCTGCGCAAAACTGATGTGTGAGGGAGTGCGCGTCCAGTGTGGACGGTGAACCGCGCCGCGATGTGCTGCGCAAAACCTTTGTGCGCAGGTGTGCGCGTCCACTGTGGACGGCGAACCGCGCCGCGCCGTGCAGTACTGCGCAAAACTGGTGTGCGCGAGTTGCGCATCTAGTGTCGACGGCGATCCGTGCCACGCCGCGCTGTGCTGCGCTAAACTGGTGTGTGCGGGTGTGCGCGTCCAGTGTGGACGGTGAACCGGGCCGAGCCGCGCAGTGCTGCGCTAAACTGGTGTGTGCGGGTGTGCGCGTCCAGTGTGGATGGCGAACCGCGCCACGCTGCACTGTGCTACGCAGAACTGGTGTGCGCGTCCAGTGTGGATGGCGAACCACGCCACGCCGCGAGCTCCTGCACAAAATTGGTGTGCGCAGGTGTGCTCGTCCAGTGTGGACAGCGAAACACGCTGCGCAGTGCTTCGCAAAACTGGTGTGCGCGGCCAGTGTGGACGGCGAACCGCGCCGGGCTGTGCTGCGCGAAACTGGTGTGCGCGGGTGTGCGCGTCCAGTGTGGACAGCGAATCGCGCCGCGCTGTGCTGCACAAAACTGGTGTGTGCAGGTGTGCACGACCAGTGTGGACGGTGAACCGCACCGTGCCGCGCTGCGTTGTGCTGCGCAAAACTGGTGTGCATAGGTGTGTGCATCCAGTGTGGACGGCGAACCGCGCCTCTCCACGCAGTGCTGCGCAAAACTGGTATGCGCTGGTGTGTGGGTCCAGTGTGGACAGCGAACCGCACCGCGCTGTGCTGTGCAGAACTGGTGTGCGCGGGTGTGCGCGTCCAGTGTGGACGCCGAACCGCGCTGCGCCTCGCAATGCTGCGCAGAACTGGAGTGCGCGGGTGTGCGCGTCCAGTGAGGACGGCGAACCGCACCTCGCCGTGCAGTGCTGCGCAAAACTGGTGTGCGCGGGTGTGTGCGTCCAGTGTGGACGGCGAACCACACCGCGCTGTGCTGCGCAGAACTGGTGTGCGCGGGTGTGTGCGTCCAGTGTGGACGGCGAACCGCACCGCGCTGTGCTGCGCAGAACTGGTGTGCGTGTCCAGTGTGGACGCCGAACCGCGCTGCGCCTCGCATTGCTGCGCAGAACTGGAGTGCGCGGGTGTGCGCGACCAGTGTGGACGGCGAACCGCGCCGCGCTGCGAGCTGCTGCGGAAAACTGGTGTGCACAGGTGTGCGCGTCCAGTGTGGACGTCGAACCGCGCCGCGCCGCGCTGTGCTGCGCAGAACTGGTGTGCGCGATGTGCGCGTCCAGTGTGGCCGGCGAACCGCACCGCGCCGCGCCGCACTGTGCTGTGCAGAACTGGTTTGCGCGGGTGTGCGCGTCAAGTGTGGACGGCGAATCGCGCTGCGCCGCGCTACGCTGTGCAGAACTGGTGTGCGCGGGTGTGCACGCCCAGTGTGGAATGCAAACTGCGCAGGGCCACGCAGTGCTGCGCAAAACTGGTGTGCGCGAGTGTGCGCGCCTAGTGTGGACGGCGAACCGCGCAGTGCTGCGCAAAACTGGTGTGCACGGGTGTGCGCGTCCAGTGTGGACGGCGAACCGCGCCGCGCCGCGCAGTGCTGCGCAGCGCAGTGCAGTGTTCAGGCTGCTGTCGGTACATCAAAGCCATTGGCGCGTTTGCGCGCGTTCAGTTTAGACGGGGCTTGGGCCAATACCACCTAGAAGACAAGGCCTTACAACAGGCTCCACCAAAGAGACTGCCTACATCACACTTGTGCGTCCTCTCTTGGAGTACTGTTGCCCCTTGTGGGACCCTCACCAGGTGGGACTGACGGACGATATTGAGAAGGTTCAGAGAAAGGCAGCTCGTTTTGTTTTATCACGTTACGGGGGGGAAAGCGTCACGGAAATGTTGCACGAATTGGGGTGGAAATCATTAAAAGAAAGTCGTTATTCATTGCGGCGTGATCTGTTTGCGAAGTTTCAATCACCGACTTTTGGTTCTGAGTGTGAAAATATTTTGCTAGCACCCACCTACTTAGGGAGACATGACCATCCCAATAACATAAGAGAAATCAGATCGAAAACGGAACGATTTAGGTGTTCTTTCTTCCCGCGCGCTATTAGAGAATGGAACGGTAGAGAAAAGTTATGAAGGTGGTTAATGAACCCTCTGCCAGGCACTTAAATGTGATTTGCAGAGTATCGATGTAGATGTAGATGTAGATGTAGATGCCTACGTCACACTTCGAGGCCCCGGCAGCTACCTCACTGGCCGGCCGCTGCGCGGCGGTGGGCGTGCCCCAGCGGTCAGCCAGTGAGGAGGCGGCCGCGGCCTCTAAGTGTGACGTAGGCACGGCCTGTTGTAAGGCCTTGTCTTCTAGGTGGTGTTGCTTGGGCTGACGGGCGCGCTAGTTTATTGCGTGCGTTAATTCGTTTTGGCAGATCGTGTGTTTTCGCGTAGGTGTCCTCGTTATGCAGTGGGACCGGAAGCAAAGTGAGAACCTCATAGGGTAGATACATCAGACTTGTAACGGAATCTCCAGTTGCCACAAAGCGCAAAGTTATTGCCAGTCTCTCTTTGGCAGATATAGCACGTCTGCAAATTGTGTCTTTCTTCATTATGTCTGGTTCGATCACTTTCAACAGATATTCGAAGTCTTCGAAAGACATTCGATAAAAGTTTCCGAACTGTCCACTGGTTCCTGCTTGTAGTTCACTGAAAAGATCATTTCTACCGTACAATGCCCTATGCTTTAACACTGGGGTTACCCAATGACGACGATTCCTCCTTAGCTTACAGCACAATAAATGCGGCACTCACAACCTCGGCTCGCTCCATCTTGAGACGTGCGCGCGCTCCAACTGGAACCACAGTGTGCGCCTCGGAACGGCGCGGCGCGGACGGCGCCTTCTGCTGTGCTACAGCAGCGCGCGGGCGGAAGCGGCGCAGCGCAGCACGGCGCGGCGTGGCGCGGCGCGCTCAGTGTGGACCCGCCTCAACGGCGAACGGCCGCGCGCACCGCGCGCACCGCGGCGATCATTGTTATAATGTCGTCCGCCGACAGCTAGCGTAGTTTAGCTGCCACAGCATCATTTTCAAGTATATCTAATCGGGAGTGATTGCAGCCGTAAAGCTGAGTGTTTATCTGTTATCTCTATATATAAAAGGAAGTGTCCCGATTAACTGATGACTGATTGACTGACTGACTGACTCATCATTGCCTAGCCCAAACCACTGAAGATAGAAACTTGAAATTTGTGGACGGTGTTGATCTTACTCTGTAGGCATCATTTAAGAAGCGATTTTTCGATATTCCGTCCGTAAGGGGGTGAAATAGGGGATCAAAGGTTTTCTGAAAATGCGTAGCGATTTAAGCAATTTTGAAGCTAGAACTAAAAAATTTCCGATTTTAATTCAGGGTTCGAATTTAAAACACACGTGTTTCGAAATTTTTTGAAATTCGACAAATAAGGGGGTAAAATAGGTGACGCAAAAAATTGATTTTCAAAAACATGTTGCTGTTAACTCAAATTTTAAGCTACAATTGCGAAACTTCGGATATGGAATCTTGGTCAGGATTAAAAATCCGTGTTTCTTAGTGTTTTTGGAAATTTAAAAACTAAGGGGGTAAAAGAGGGGATCAAAAATTCTTTTCGAAAACACTTTGTTTGTCAAGAGAATTTTGAAGCTATAGCTGCAAAAATTGCTATTTGTATTGTTCGTTATGATATAAAAAAATACGTGTTTCGTTATTTTTGGAAATTCAACCATCAAGGGGATTAAATTGGAGAGGGGAAATTTTTCGAAAATCTGTTGCTATTTAGGCAATTTTGAAGTTAGAACTGCAAATTTTCGGATTTGGATTAGGGTTTTGAATTTAAAAGACACGTGTTTCGGTATTTTTGGAAATTAGACTAATAAGGAGTAAAATACTGGATGCAAAAATTTATTTTCAAAAACATGTTGCTCTTAACTCAAATTTCGAGCAATAACTATGAAACTTAGGACATGGACTCTTGATCAGGATTAAAAAGACACGTGTTTCGGTATTTTTGGAAATTCAACCATCAAGGGGGTTAAATTGGAGAGGGGGTGTTTTTCGGAAATATGTTGCTATTTTGGCAATTTTGAAGTTATAACTACAAATTTTCGGATTTGGATTCGGGGTTCAAATTTAAAAGACACGTGTTTCGGTATTTTTGGAAATTCGGCCAATAAGAGGGTGAAATACGAGATGCAAAAATTGATTTTCTATAATATGGTGCTCTTAACTCAAATTTCAAGCTGTAACTACGAAACTTAAGATATGGATTCTTCATCAGGATTAAAAAGAAACAACTGGTTCAGACCAATCAGCCTACGCATGCGAAGCAGCGGGGATTCAGCTAGTAGTGAATGTGGAAGTTCCAGTGAAGGTATACCTTCACTAGTGAATGTGGATTATTGCTTCCAGTGTGGCCTTAACAGTACACATTCACCAGGGATTGTGCACCATCGCTAGTGAAGGTACACCTTGACTGCCAAGAAGCAGGGAATGTGGACCACGGCTGCCGTAAAGCGAGCGCTGCCAGCATACAGCGGCAGTTGCAGCCTCCTGGGTGCTTCCCCCTCCCTTCCCCCAAAGACCTGTTGCCCCATCTGGTCCCACACATATTGTAAAAACTGAAATGTTTATAAAGTATTAAAAAACAGTTGAAAGTAAAACACTAAATGTAGATAAAAGCACGAAAAACAACTTTATGTCATATTACTGACCAGTGTCCGAAAGATTCCTAATGCTTTTTATTTTATTTATTTGGTTATTTAACCTGACCAGATTAGGGTCATAGGGCCCTCTCTTACATCTGATCAGGAACAACATAAACAAAGGATTTAATTACAAAAAAACACTGCATTAATAATATTAAATAATAACAATATATGATAATAATAATAATGATAATAATAACACAATAATCAAAGTAATACTAATAATAACAAGAGATATTCATATTTGAATTAAGTTTAATATAAACAGAAGAGTGTAAATGATTAGTGAAAGAGGAGAAGATTGAAAAAAGTGCTAATGTATGTGAGGAAGTGGAGACGTATATGAATGGAAATCACTGCTGGCGAAAGGAAAGGGAAAAATTTACAGGGTGAGGAGGAATTGACAACAGTGGGCTACAGACTGGTAAGTGGAGAATAAGATAGCTATTGTGACAGAAGGTGAACTCTTAGCCGTCTTTTAAAGTTTTGAAATGATTTTATCTCTCTTAACTTTTGAGGCAGATTGTTCCACAGACGTGTTCCCGATACAGAAAATGATTTCGAGAAGATTGCAGTTTTATGTGAAGGTAGAGAGAGTGTTTTATTTTGGTGAGAGCGTGTGTTTCTGCTGTGCTGTTCAGATAGTAATATAATCGTTGAGGATAAGTATGAAGGTTTGCAATGATTGAGAAAGCGATGCATCAAACTTAGTGTACGATAGCTTCGACGCTTATCTGCACGCAGCCAAGATAACTGCTGGTATGCGGGACTGACATGGTCGTAGAAACGTAAGTTACAAATGTATCGGATGCAAGAATTCATCGCCAGCTCCAGCCTACGTGAATTTTCGTGTGATAGTCCTTGCAGAATAGCATCACCATAATCTAGATTGGGAAGTATTAATGTCTCAACGAGCTTCTTTTTCAGCTGTAAAGGAAATGCTTTTTTGTATTTCTGCAGTGAATGAAGTGATGCATATACCTTCTTACAGACTGTCGTTGTGTGCTCTGTCCAGTCTAAGTGCTGTCAAATATTACTCCTAAGTTCTTTGCTGAATGAGAGACGCGTATTTGTGTGTGTCAAGGTGGAAGAGTTTCTTTCGTAAATTTCAAACTAAAAATAAATTCGGGCAAGTACTACGCCACAGTTTAGGACCTGAGACTGTAAATCTGGGCTGTTGTAGTGGATGTTTGTGTGTCTCCTTAGTTTCAAGTCCCTTCCTACACTCTGAAAATTGTTCTTGGAAGTCAAAAACAAAACAAAAAAAAATGTAGATCACGCTGCTAACAATATTTAGTACACTAGTCAACATCTCAGCTCGCTGATTACTGAAAGAAAATGAAGGTAAAGCAGTCAACAATCGGAAGATTGGTTTGAACACCACAGTGCTGGTCCTGTTTGGAGGTGGTATGCCGTTGCCTTCCTCCGACCTTCGACCTGACTTACCCAGCCAGTTATAGGGGGAACTACAGTTTAACGTGGGTTCCGAACCACGGTGCTACTCGGTATTTTTCTCACGAGCAATACTGCCACAGGTGAAAGAAGTGGAAAGCGCCAGATAAAACTCCTAGGACCTGGCGGTGATCGAACCCGTGACCTTCGGATTCATAGTTTGGCACTCTACCTCTGTGCAACCGATATCTCTATTTAAACCAGAGGTATTTTAAACAAGGTGATTAAACTAAATTGACATGTATAGCCCATACAGAAATTTAATTAACAATATTAAAAACTGTGGGTTATAGAATTTTTAACGGAATCCTCGAGTAGGTAGCGGATGCTGGTCTCTATTCTAATTTGTTGTACCATTAATATTGGCATATCACTACCTTGTCATAACTTTAGTGCTGAAATTATACGCTTGGAAATAAAGTATAACAAGTACATAATCTACAACAACACTTTCTATTTCTATCTTTTAGATGCAAATTAATCTTGTCGTCAGCTTCCCGAGGTGATTAAAATTTTCTTTGAAAATAAATTTTGATGTATTTTAGATATCGTTATTTGTCCAAAATCTGAGGTTTTTAAAATAAACTATAAATCATATCTTTAGTTAGTCACAGTTTTGGAACATTTTGCAAAAAATTCGAGTGCTTTATTCAAACATTTCAGTTTCTACAGTATGTGTGTTGTTTCATTTTGTGTGGGTACATATGAGGCTGAGTGCACAACAGGTGCGCCTTTCATTTCTCTGGGGGAGGGAAGGGGGAAACACCGAGGATGCTGCCACTGCAGCTGTATGCTGGCAGCGCTCGCTTTATGGCAACCGTGGTCCACATTCTATGCTTTTGGTAGTCAATGTAAATCTGAGGTTTATAGATCTAATACTTTTCCCAATTCGAAATTTCGTGAAAACCCATTAACCTTGCTGATGAGTGACTTGTACTTTTCCTTGTCCAAAAACACACTATTATGATTAGGCTTTTGCCGTTCCACTTTAAGATGTTCGTAGAATCTCACTGAGTCAACCATTTGTGGTGGAACAGGGACGGGATAACTGCGATGGTTAATACAGCTACTCGTGTTCATCTTTAGTCGCTAGTAATAAGAGTAGTTTGATACTAGAAAGGTTTCACCAGTTGCTAGGACGTTGTTTAGTTATTTACAATCCCCTAGCAACACCAACTGTCACAATCTAACCGTGCAAAATTTCAAGACTTCGTCCGAAGTGCCCCGCACCTCAATATAAATCAGAAAATATAGGAATAACTCCTTTAAATAGTTCACAATAAATAGATTAGGTTCTTGTAGGAGCGGGACAAGGAAACTAGTCTGTGACCGTTACTAAAATTTTATCGAAGTCAAACGCTGTTTGCTGTCGCTAACTTGTACTGAAGAAATTAATATTACACCGCCTGATAAACACTGTTTTTCCATATTCACACTCGATACCATTATAATATCGCATTCGAAGCTAGTCAGTAATAATTTCAATCAGAATTCAAATTGTTTTCTGAAATAAGTAGAAGTTCTTCACAAAAATCAAATTACTCTTGCTATAATATATTCTTGATTATAAATAACTCTTCATAAATGCAAGATACTTTTCAATATTAACAAATATTTATTTGTCTTCATACTAATAAAAAATGTTCAAATGTTTGTATAGTCTATGGGACTTAACTACGGGGTCATTAGTCCCTAAACTTACAAACTACTTATCAACTAACTAAGACTAAGGACGGCACAAATATCCATGCCCCCGACCGTAGTGGCCCTGCAGACCATGACTGAAGCGCCTCAGTCCCCTCGGCCACCGCGGCCGGCTCATACTAATACAAAGTCAGTTTAGCAAAGGACCCGAACTTGTACAACCAGCTTGGACTGAATCTCAAACAACAACAATTATTCATATCTTTTTTGAAACGATTGACGCGTGGCAATAAAAGAAGGCGCAGCTGCATTCGTAGCCCGGTAGCCATCGGTTAAATTCTGTTAGCGACCACAATACTTCACGGTTGGCTGCGGCGGCGACGACGCTGCCCTGGTTGACTGCGGCGCCTCGATCGTACATGCAACATACAGAAAATAAAACATTTTAAGAATCATATTATAAAATACAATATTTACATGAACATCAAAAATATATACATTTCAAATAAAAAATTTCGTTTTTCCTATTTACAACTTAAAAACAGGGCTGACATAGGAAAATGTAGTACGACAAACTTGTCCCACTACATATTGCTGCAGTGTTGTCAAGCCTACCGAGGCGACGAAAGCACTGCTGGAATGCTGCAGCGGTCGAAGCCAGCCCGGTACTTCTCCAGCCCCTCCCCCACTTTCGTGTAAATCGCACCTGCCGTGGGCTGCGCCCAATCGCCTCCCCCCCCCCCCCAAAAAAAAAATAAAAAAAAATAAAAAAAAAAATAAAAAAAAATCAAATGTTTGTATAGCTTAAGGGACTTAACAGCGTGGTCATGAGTCCCTAAACTAACGGACTAGGACGGCACAAATATCCATGCCCAAGGGGGGATTCGAACCCCCGACCTTAGACGCCGTGCAGACCGTGACTGGAGCGCCTCAGTCCCCTCGGCCACACCTGTACACATCCACTGACTGGGACCAGTCGTGGTACACCTTCACTAGTGGATGTGTATTTCTCAGTTTGTGGTACGCTTTCACTGGCCGTTTCAGTGATGCTACACATCCTATAGTGAAGGTATAATACCTTCCATAACCATCCACATCCACTATAACATATCAACACGTGAAGCAAACGGGAGCGTTGCCATGGAAACGATTGATTGATTCATTGATTTTGTCAGGGAAGCCAAAACAGTTTTGGCCCAACCCGCCACTGCCCGCACCGAAAGTAAGTTTATTGTGCGGTATCGCTTCCTGTATACATCGTAAATCCAACCAATGCCCTTGAACAGTGCAAGTAGTCCCTTTACCAGTTCTTTATTAGACACAATTTCTTCGGGTCTGGTTGTCCCAAATGTTCTGTGCATTTTGCTCTCCAATTCAATGCATTCGAAGATTAGATGTGATGCAGTTTCATCACCATCATCACAGATCCTACATTTAGGGTCCTCTTCTGTTATTTCCATTGTATGTAGGTGTTTTCTGAAATTACCATGGCCTGTCAGCAATCCAACCATGAGTCTAATCTCTCTCCTGTTCAAGCCCAGGATTACAGAGCTTCTTTTAAAATATGGCTTTGGCATCATTACCTTGCCATGTTTTTGTTTATAGACCTTAGTCCAATATTCTACGGCTGTCTTCTGAGCCAATTACATAGCTCCAATTTGCTGATTGTCAGGACAGGTTCCGGTCCAATAAATTGAGTCTCTGCCCCCATCCTGGCTAATCTGTCGGCATGTTTCATTGCCACTGATCCCCGAGTGGGACCCACAATAAGTTTACTCTATTGCTTTCCCCTAGCTCCACCAGAACCCTGTGACATTCCGCAACAATTTTAGACCTTGTTGCAGGAGCTGCCAGTGATCTCAGGGCTGCCTGGCTGTCTGAATAGATATAGATGCTACGGTCTTTGTAGCACCTACGCAAATTCTCCTCCACACACGCCCTGATGGCAGTGATTTCGGCCTGGAATACTGAGGCCAGTTTCCCTAGAGAGATGACGCCCTCCAGTCTTGGCTGAACCCCGTATACCCCGGCCCCAACGCCTTGGTCTGATTTCGACCCGTCAGTGAACCAGACAATGCCCCCCCCCCCCCCCGTACGGTGCCGAACTATTTTCTCCCACTGCTCCCCACTTCCAATTGTTATATTGAAAGGCTTGTTGAAGCAGTATGGGGTTATAATATAGTCGGCTGGCATTTCCCCACCCTTTCCTATATTTACCTCACTCACTATTTTAATGTGTGATTTTAGATATCCCAAAGAGTTCCATTTTTTTCCATATTTGAGCCTGTATGCACCAGCCGCTGCCTCCATCTTGACCCAAAGGTGTATTGGGGATGCAGCATGGCTTCCATCCCAGCAGTTGGTGTGCTGCTAATTCCCCCTCTTATGGCTAAGCAAGCTAATCTCTGCACCTTACCAAGATCCTTAGCAGCAACCTGCAGTTCTACCTTCTTCCGCCACACGACCGCCCATGGAAACGAACTCGCGCTTCTTACAGCCAACTGAGCGATATGGAAGGTGTCGAACTGCGAATTACTGAGTGGCAGGACAGTCCTTTAGCAGAACTGACACACAAATCGGACCACCGTGTCAGGTGTGCGACAGTCATTGATCTCGATACGACCTGGATATCGATTTTCAGATGTCTGAGCGTGCCAGCCAAATATGTTCAAATTCTGTTTCTTGCCCAATTAGAACATGCTTGCTATGAAGTAAATCAAGAAAAGTAAAAGAAAAGACGTTTCGATTCTGCCCCGATACCAGCGCATTACATCGGATGTTGACATAAAATTCGAAACAGTAGATGAGCAAGCAAACATTTAGCACACACTAAAGCCGTCGGAACGCTTAGCGTATATCTGAACGTGTGTCACAGACGTAGCGAGTTTTGACGTCTCAACGTGCGAACTGCACGTTGGTGAGACTTTCCCAACTTGTCGGGCAGTATCAAGGATGCCAGATATTCTCAACGTGCGTCTGAACGATCACCAATAAGGTCACACCACGTGGCTGTCCGGGAAGGGTGCAGCTTGTTGTTGTTGTTGTTGGGTTTTGGAAGGGACTAAACAGCGACGGTTATCAGTCCCGGTGGCAGCTCTTCGGTAGAGAGATGGAGACACCATATTGCCAGTCGTATTTCATTTGTTTAATGCATATAAATAACTTAAGTCTTATGAATGTGTGACACTGCAAAGCAAGTAAAAGTAACTGAGTTCATTGAGAATTTCTCGAAAACCGTTCGTTAGAGGTACTTGTTGGAATAAATGATTGGAAACGTCTTACAGGTTTAACAGTTCCATATTACAGTAATCTGCCGTTTCAAGGTAAGGCGAACTGAACTATCAACACGAGTTGTTCTTTACATCATTTGTTGTAATTAGTGTCAGCAACCAACAGATCTACCAGTAGTGTATACAACATGTGTAATACCATCGTCGATGACACCCAGGACTGTTAGTAGCCGTGCAACGAAACAAGATGAAATAGAATATGTCTTTTGGTGCGGGTTCACGGCTCAACAAAGGCAAATATTTTTTCTTCTTATATTCGGGTTTCCTGATAGACTCTTTCCAATAATTTTCATGGAAGTATACTGCATAACAGTCGACGCTACGTAAACATAAGTGCGAGGAGTGAGTTTGTTGGATTCGTTTTATGAACAGAACAGTTGGCGCCTTGCTTAGAATAAAATACGCACTTCATTGCTTCACGTATTGCATTTTAAACGTTCTTAACATTCTTCAACTGAATAGTAACATTGATCGTGGAAGAATGACCTTTAGTTTTACTAAAAAGCCAGACTATTGCATTTTGGCTCATGTGAAGGCCTTTTCCAATTTTATATCGCACTGTTTGTCATGAAACGTTTATAATTCGCTGCATTTATTGACATATCATGAAACTTTTAAAAGAGTCTTACGCTCATATTTTGTTGTTACTTATGGAGGCCTATATCACAGAACATAAAGAACATACGCAATAGCGAGGAAATAAGCGAGGTAAAGCAGGAATTCCACTCTTTTGATTTCGTAAACAGTGATTCCAGAATCTGATGCCGCCAACTGTCGCTGGAGCGCGCTGTGGTCTCGTGTAGATCGTAGAGGCACACGTCTCGTATGCACTAGTCGAACCGTCTCCGAGCGTTCAGCTACTCGTCGGAATCGGCATGCTCCGTGTGCCAACGGCATAATTGATGGAAAATCCTATTGTGGCGTTTCCTCTTCTTTGTTTTCCAATCTTCTTCCCACTTGTCCTCAACATATACGTAGTTTTGGACAAGTTGAAAAGTTTATGTTGTTCGCTTGTGCAAGAAGGGGCCACAAATATAAATAAACGTGAAACTATAAAGACACATTAATATATACTGATCTTGGTTTCGATGGTCGCTTCTTTGTTGTTGATCTGCTTATTTTTCTTTTATTCTTGGCCTTGCGTTGTGTGTTCTCCTAGAGCTAAAACTTATACATGTTGCAGGAACTGTGGATACTTTTCTTGAAATAATAAACTTCACTATAGGCTGTTTAAAAATTTTATTTTATATATCAAGTTTGTTTTGTCACAAACATGTATGGCTACAACTCATTATAAAGCGCCTGTCACCCTCCACATCCAAGAAAACAGTGTCCGTAATGGCAAACTTTGTCTTCCACTCCTCTTTCACCTCTCAATACAAATGAGTGTCACTAAAATAAACAACACAGAAACATAATTACGTAAATAAAGTTTATAGTTTAAGTATTTTGTTTTCTTATTTTAAATCGGTGTGTGTGTGTGATCGTAAATGCATTTTGAAATGTGTTGTTGACATGTGTTTTATTTTGACGTTTTGTTTAACAGAAATATGATGTTTCGACACTTTATGTGGCAGTTTAGTCGAGTTTGTGTGTGTTATCAAATGGGTGTTATTTTATTGATTTTGGTGTAGGTATTTTGTTTGTTTGTGATCAATATTTACCTGAATTGAAAACTACCGTTATATTTATTTATTTGGTAATTAGTCGTGTGATTAGCATTAATTGCGTCTGTGAGAGCAATATTTGTTGTCAGTGCATTTTAATGATTCTAGTGAGGCAGTAGGTTTTGTTGGCATACTTTTATTTACAATATTTGTTTATTTGCATCACATGCCAATGGCGGTTGCATCATTAAAACCAACTAAACATTAATAAAAAGGTTTGTGATGAATGTGTATAGTTGGTAAATGGGTTTCAGAATAATATTTTATATATTCTGTTGTTTATAGTTAGTTTTTTTGAGTTGAAAAATATAAAACGTTGGCATTCAAGTTTTAGTAAAGGTATTATAATGAAAAATAGCTGATTAGAACGTTTTATATGGGTACCAATATCACTTTATACCAATGGTATAGATTTTTGTAACAGAAATGTATTAAGATCTGGGTCTGAATTATTGGGTAGCAATATAGGGTATGCATACATAGAAATGTTACAGTATGCCTAATTAAAAATGGCGGGCAATGCAAAATCGTGTGTAAAACATGTGAAAGTGCAGGCACACTACAGTTCTATGGCAAAATACCAAACATATACATCCAGCTGGAGACAATACGGATTGCAGTGATGACCAGGTTTTGAACCTTCACACAGCTCAGAGGTCAGTCAAAATCTTCGGATTGTATGTGCATCAGTAGCAGATTTTACAGCTACCACAATATAGAAAAGAACGTTTGTGAGCCCAGAAGTGCCAACACGAACTAAAACTCTCCTCCACCTTTCGTGTGTGTATGTGGGAGGGGGGGGGGGGGGAACTGAATAATGACCATCGTTCGCTCCTTTACCAAAAACGTTCAAATGCTTGTAAATCTATCGGACCAAACTGCGTGGCAGGAAGTCCGTAGCCTACAAACTACTTAAACTAAGGTAAAGTTACCTAAGAACAAAACACACACACACATATGCCCCAGGGAGGACTCGAACTTCTGACGGCGAGCAACCGCGCGCTCCGCAGCGAGGCGCCTTAGATCGTGCGGTTACTCCACCGCGGCGTTCTTTTACCATTCTTCCAACAGGATCATTTTCGCTCAACCAGCGGGCGAAACTCGATGTACTCAGCAAGACGCAACAACTAGCCTGTCTATTGCGATCTCAGGGCATATCTCCAACCGAGCACATGTGGGATATGAATGGTCGACAACTGCGGCGTCAACCCAAAAGTGCTAGAGATCTCACTTGTATGCAGGCAATGCGAAATACGAGGGTTGGAACTTATATAGTAGCCACTATTTAGTCAAAACAGATACAAAATCGTTACATATTTACACCTTTTACTGTACTTCAAAGTAGTCACCAGCATTATGTAGAACTCGTTGCCAGCGATGTGGAAGCCTATTCTGTTTATTGTGCGAATAGAGCAGTCTACTGCTTGTCAAATCACTAACAGTTCTGAAGCGAATGCCGCGGTTTCTTCATCTTCGGAATCAACTAAAATTCATGAGGACTTAACATCAGAGTGTATGGTAGATCCCATCGACCGAACACAGCAGCCACAGTTTGCGCTGTATGTGCACCCGCATTGTCGTGCAAAATGGTGACTGGGTTGCGCAGAAAGCGTGGGGCGCTTCTTTCGCAACACTGGTCGCAGGTGATGCTCCAAAACCGAACAGTAATAAAAAAAATGTTCAAATGTTTGTACAGCTTATGGGACCCAACTACGGGGTCATCAGTCCCTAAACTTACAAACTACTTATGAACTACTTAGGAACTAAGACGGCATAAATATCCATGCCCGACGGGGAATTCGAACCCCCGACCGTAGTGGCCGTGCAGACCGTGACTGAAGCGCCTCAGTCCCCTCGGCCACCGCGGCCGGCGAACAGTAATACTGTGCGTTGACAGTCAGCCGTGGAGGAACGTTATGTTGTAGGATATCACCATCGCAGTTGTACACAAGAATCACCATAACTGGTTTGGATTTTCCGCCGTATGCAAGACACCTGATTTTTTAATTGTTCCCAAACAAGTTTCAACACATTTTGTGCTATCATCAGTGGGATGGTTTATTTTGTCCTGAAATTATGTTTAATGTACAATAGTCGTTTCAGTTACTTCTAGGTTCATTCGTTTTTAAATTTTACTTAGGTTATCTGACTATATAACTATTTCAGTTTCGTGAATATTAGGCCTAGATATACGAGTATCACATTTCTTACATACCTTTTACATTAGGCTACATAAAACTCGTTAAGTGGCCTAGTTATTTGATGTTTTGGTATAAACTTGTCATCTGCAAACATAACAAACAGTTTACGATTTTCTTGCTTTTCTATTTTTCGGTCCGAGAAAACGCGTCATTTCTGTATAATACTTACGATACTTTTTCTTCTCTGTTATAATTTGGTTGTTGCTGTTGGTTTTAATGTATATGTCACTCGTTTTTCACGTTTTTTTCGTGCTATGCATTACGCCAGTGGTAATATTGGGCGTATGAATACAGCTGGAAGCTGTTCATTTGTTCTTTCAGTGTTTTGTTTTGAAGGGTTGAGCGCGAAATACGAGTGTTTACTGTTTGTGTCGTGTTATATTCGTCTGTTGATGGGGAATGTTGGAGTGGAACAGTATTATGGATGCGTTTTCTTCTTGTTTTATTTCGTATGTGCATATACATCTGGCTGTGTTTTTGTGCTTTTTCTTTGTGTGTGTGTTTGTGTTGCGAAAATATTGGATGTTTGTTGGTATTTAAGTTTTAATTTTGTTTCTGAGGCGGATGTGATGTGTGTTAGTAGGGGGGTTTATGTGGGTTTTTGTGTGTGTCTGACAGGGATTAGCGATAGGAGTGAGTGATCGGGATACTATTATGAAGACTATTTGTACATCTCCTCTATTGTGGTAAATAGTGTTTTGTTGCAGAGTGAAGTGTATTCATTGAGTACAGTTTTTCCTTGTGCTATTGCGTTTTGTATGTGGTAGTTCTCCTCTATTGTCAATCTATGGTATAAGCTATTGCTGGTCTTAAGAACTTTTAGGTCTTTCTCTATGTTTGAGGGGTGGTGATTTTCTGATATTAGATGGTCTGCAGAGGTTGAGTGGGAACTGTTACTTTTTAGTGCTCTCAAGTGCTCAGTGTATCTGGTCCTGAAGTTCCTACATGTTTGTCCCACATATATGTAAGAAATGTGATACTCGTATATCTAGGCCTAATATTCACTAAACTGAAATAGTTATATAGTCAGATAACCTAAGTAAAATTTAAAAACGAATGAACCTAGAAGTAACTGAAAAGACTATCGTACAGTAAACATAATTTCAGGACAAAATAAACCATCCCACTGATGATAGCACAAAATGTGGTGAAACATGTTTGGGAGCAATTAAAAAAATCAGGTGTCTTGCATACGGCGGAAAATCCAAACCATTTATAAAAGCAAGCAGGGAAGAAAGAAGAACATCATCAAAAGATGATTATTTCAACGCCCAACCAGGTATTCCCCTCGAAGCGGTTCAACAGATTCCAGAACACAAACATCAAACTACAGAAAACTATGCTCAGTATAAAATTCAACAATGTATGTCTGACCAACAAAATTGTACCTAACTATGTAAATTTAACTGTCAACAACATGTCATCTGCAGCATAACACACTAAACGAAAAGCCGAAATCATGTGGATAAGGGAATAAATTCGATGTCTTTATGCTAAAAAACAGAAATTGAATACTGAACTATATCAACTTCACCTAGAACTAGCAAACCATGTAAAATACCAACCATTCTTTGAGGAACTAACACACAGGGTTAGAAAATACACAGAGGCTATAATAGAGAACAAACAGAAAACACAAGAAAATAAACTCACAAAAATGTTAAACGAGAAAGCATCCAACACAACAGAACATCAACACAACGAACACATATTCCACAAAAGGTTGATCAACATGACAAACATAGCATTAAGTGAACAGGAAAATAGCATACTTGAAAAGGGTCTGAAACATAACATAAACACTAAGGTATCTCAAAAAACAATAGAAAACATCATTACAGAAACCGAACACATCATAAAGCAACAAGAAAGACTAAACACATCTGACTTCAATGCCAATCTAACCAGAGAGCTTGTAGCCAAGGAAATAAAAGACATAATCAAAGAAAACAGAACCAATATTCAAAACAATGATACCACTACAGAGGAAAAAGCCCACAGAAAAATTCAAACAAAACTGAAACAAGAAAATGCTATCCTTACCAGAGCAGATAAGGGCAACACACTTATAATCATAAACAAGTTGACTTACATTGAAAAAAAATACTGGATTTCATACATAACAACAACATCACAGAACTTTCAAGTGACCCAACAAGCAGATATCAAAGAAATGTACAAAGGACTTTGAAAAGTTTAGACTCAATCTTCACTGATATGCAGATCAAAAGAATGCTACAAAAAAAATCCCAAGGCTCCCACTTTAAAATCATTACTAAAACTTCATAAACCACAGATCCCGATACGCCCTGTGATAGCTTGCACAAACTCACCAACTTTCCACCTAGCAAAACAAACACACACTCTACTACAGAAAACATACAAATACTCAGAAAATAGAAGCCTAAAAACTCAGATGATCTAACAGAGAAGTTAAAAAATAAAACAATACCAGACACAGTAACACTAATCTCATTCGATGTAACTTCAATGTACACACACATCCCAACACAAGAAACCATCCACATAATTGAAAGACACCTACAGTCACAAGGAGACATGCCTGCAGCACACATACAAGAAATATCGACCGTTATCAAACTCATCACAGAACAAAATTATTTCAGTTTTAATAATAAATTCTATTTCCAACAGGAAGGACTACCAATGGGATCACCAATAAGTGGCCTCCTTGCAAACATATTCATGAACCACATTGAAAAACAAATATTTGACAAAATTGTAAAGCCAAAACAATACAAGATACAATATTGGTACAGATATGTAGATGACATAATTTGCCTAGTAGATGAACCACACATACGCATAAACGAACTGCACAATGACATAAACACCATCAATCCACACATACAATTCACCATTGAGACAGAAACAGATCAGAAACTAAATTTCCTTGACCTCTCAATACACAAGAGAAACAACAAACATGAATTTAGCATTTACAGAAAACCAACACTGACCAGCACAATCATACATCATCACTCTAATCATCCAATCACACACAAAGAATCCAGCTTCAGATATATGCTTCACAGACTGAACAGAGTTCCCATGAATAAAAAAGACTACACAACAGAACTAAACACAATAAAACAAATTTCACAGGAGAATGGCTATAACACAAAGAGAATAGATAGATTACATAACAAAATTCAGAAGCAGACAACACAAAACGACAACATCCAAACACAGCCAAACCAAACACAGTGCACAAAAAATCAACAAATAGAGAACAACAAGTGGCACATAATGACATACAACAACAAAACCACACACAGAATAGGAAACGTATTAAAAAGACAAGGACTCAATATAGGATACAGAACAAACAACACAATACAAAACAAAATGACGCAAAAACCAGGAAATATTGACAAATACAACCAATCTGGCATCTACCAATTAACATGCAACTGCTGCCAGGCTGTATATGTGGGACAAACATGTAGGAACTTCAGGACCAGATACACTGAGCACTTGAGAGCACTCAACCTTTGCAGACCATCTAATATCAGAAAATCACTACCCCTCAAACATAGAGAAAGACCTAAAAGTTCTTAAGACCAGCAATAGCTTATACCATAGACTGACAATAGAGTAGAACTACCACATACAAAACGCAATAGCACAAGGAAAAACTGTACTCAATGAATACACTTCACTCTGCAACAAAACACTACAATAGAGGAGATGAACAAATAGTCTTCATAATAGTATCCCAATCACTCACTCCTATCCCTAATCCCTGTCAGACACACACAAAAACCCACATAAACCCTCCACTAACACACATCACATCCACCTCAGAAATAAAATTAAAACTTAAATACCAACAAACATCCAATATTTTCGCAACACACACACACACACACACAGAAAAAGCACAAAAACACAGCCAGATGTATATGCACATACGAAAAAAATAAAAAATAAATAAATAAAAAAAAAAAACAAGAAGAAAACGCATCCATAACACTGTTCCACTCCAACATTCCCCATCAACAGACGAATATAACACGACACAAACAGTAAACACTCGTATTTCGCGCGCAACCCTTCAAAACAAAACACTGAAAGAACAAATGAACAGCTTCCAGCTGTATTCATACGCCCAATATTACCACTGGCGTAATGCATAGCACGAAAAAAAACGTGGAAAACGAGTGACATATACATTAAAACCAACAGCAACAACCAAATTATAACAGAGAAGAAAAAGAATCGTAAGTATTATACAGAAATGACGCGTTTTCTCGGACCGAAAAATAGAAAAGCAAGAAAATCGTAAACTGTTTGTTATGTTTGCAGATGACAAGTTTGTACCAAAACAACAAATAACTAGGCTACTTAACGTGTTTTATGTAGCCTAATGTAAAAGGTATGTAAGAAATGTGATACTCGTATATCTAGGCCTAATATTCACTAAACTGAAATAGCTATATAGTCAGATAACCTAAGTAAAATTTAAAAACGAATGAACCTAGAAGTAACTGAAAAGACTATTGTACAGTAAACATAATTTCAGGACAAAATAAACCATCCCACTCATGATAGCACAAAATGTGCTGAACAATTAAAAAATCAGGTGTCTTGCATACGGCGGAAAATCCAAACCATTTATCCAACCAAGCACGGAAGAAAGAAGAACAGCAGCATCAAAAGATGATTAATCACCATAACATTCACCACACTGGGGTTAAGATGCTCTTTTGACTTTCGCGGCAACCCATAATGACGCCATTCGTTTGATTGGCGTTTCAGTTTTGGCTCATTCATTGCCCCTGCGTACCTTCAGGGTGCGAAGTATAGTCGTATGCGCTAATCCGGTTTCGAGGTCGAGCTCACGAATCGTCTGGCGTCGATCACTGTTGCAACGGGTCAGGTTGTGAGTATGTGACGTGTGTGTGTGTGTGTGTGTGTGTGTGTGTGTGTGTGAGTTGCCTTCAGTGCTAACAGAGGTCTACATAAATGAAAGATCGTATCGGGCTACTAAAATTACGAATCTAACTGCAACACTACCAGGAGAGTGACTTGACAATTAGTGCGCAACGTAATGCTGACTTACGTAAGGCAAGTTTGGGCACGTCGAAACTTAGGCTATCTGACTGCAATATTAGAAGGATTAAAAAGATCAAAATCTTGGTTGGCTGATAGTCACACTCGAGAACAATAAAAGAATGCCGTACTGTGTTGTACTTGTTGGCCCAGTCTTAGTATTACTATACAATCATTCTGCAATAAATAATTTTGCTGAAAAAAAGAAAGTGATACCTCGCTTCACACCAACACACATTCCTCATTTCATATCGTTCATGTCACCCACTTGTTACAATGTACTTAATTACCATTAACTTACAATCACTTACAGCGTCAAGAATAATCACAAACAAAATTAAACCAACCAAAATAAATAAATCTGTATTAAAGAAAATTACCAATCAGCAAATTCGACTTGAGCAACATAAACTATAAAAAATGAAGAATATGCATCTTATTTCGAAGTCGCCCAATGAGGCAGTTTCTAAAATAGGGATGCTGCTCTGCCCTCAGGAAAGGATTAATTATAAAAAGTGAAAATGTCAAAAAGTGAAAGGAACAGTTTTTTTTATTGACATAAAAGTTTTCTGGGTAATGTACCGCGTCATGATGTAAGGCTATTACTTAAATAACCGACGTTTCGGCCAACCTTACAGTGGCCTTCATCTGGGTATACTGATGTGAGCTGGTTGTTACTACACTTTATATTACTTTCATTTAGACATTACGTCATAATTTTTAAAAATAAGCGATGTTATTGGTGATTTTTTTTTTTTTTTGTTGGTAAAATTGAACTTTATTTTGATAGGATACTGAGGTGGAAGGGGTGGGGGTTAGCCGTTGCCTGTTGCTTCTTGCATAGCGAGACATGATTTGTGTTCATCGGCGAATGGGGTGAGGGCTTCCGTTTCTCCCCTGCTGGCCGTGGGCCGCGCGGCGGCAGTTGCTTACTAGTGACGCTCGCGTGTTGTGTCGTCAGTGCGGCCTATTTCGCTGTGATGGCTGATAGCCAAGAGGGGTCAAGCCTGAGTCCATCTTCTCTATTCATGTTATTAGGGTGTTTTACAATTTCGATGGCTTCCCTTATCTTGCGTTTAAAAATCCCTGGTTGCTTGGCGAGTATTCTGGAATCGTTAAATTTTATATTTTTACTGCAATCTTTCTGGTGTTCGGCTACTGCAGATTTATTGTGTTGGCCTAATCGAATGTAGCGTTCATGTTCGCGTATGCGTGTTGCCACTGCCCTCCCTGTCTCACCTATGTATACTTCCCCACACTCGCATTCCACCTTGTATACTCCTGATGCGTGTAGTGCATCTATGTTGTCCTTTGTGGAACCAAGTACATCCTTGATCTTGTGACTACTGTTGAAGAAAGACTGGACTGCAACCCGGCGAAGATGTTTAGCAATCCGATCTGTGACGTTTTTTACATACGTTAAGCGTGCTGCTGGGTGCTTTTTATTGACTTCCTGCCTACTGCTGTTTCTTTTATTTGTGTCCGTAGCGGAGTGAATCACTCTATGGTTGTAGCCATTTGCCAGAAATGTTGTTTCTAGTTTGTTGAGCTCAGCTGTTTTGTTGTCTTCATCACTTAGTCGTTGCGCGCGGATCGTCAGTGAGCGGATAACAGAGTTCTTCTGTGCTGGATGGTGGTATGTGTAGGCTTCCGATATACCCTGTGCCCAAGTGTGCTTTGCCTAGTTCTATAAATTTCCACATCTAGGAATGGAATAGCGCCATCCTTCTCGATCTCTAATGTAAATTGGATCTTCTTGTGCAATTTGTTCAGATGCTCATGAAACTTGTGTAGCTCCATCTCACCGTGAGGCCATATTGCGAACGTATCGTCCACGTATCTGAACCAGCATCTTGGGCGTAAAGGGGCGGAACAAAGTGCTGTTACTTCGAAGGCTTCCATGAATATGTCGGCTGCCGCCGTCTGTTTGCTCGTAGAATCTTTCTTGCCGCTTGAAGTAGGTCGAAGATAAACACAACTGAACCAGGTCGCATATATCTGGCGGAATATGTTCTTGTAGGGTGCGAACAGTTTCGTCTACTGGCACATTGGAAAAATATTGACTTAACGTCGAAGCTGACCATGATGTCCGTGGGTAAAATTGTTTTTTTCCTTAATGCGTTCTATAAAGTGTGTCGAGTTCTTCACATATGAGTCAAGTTTTGCCAACTAGAGGTCTTAGTTTGGAGGCTAGAAACTTTGCCAAATTGTATGTCGGCGAGTTAATTCCATCCACGATCGGTCGTAAAGGCTGGCCACTCTTGTGTAGCTTTGGCACTCCATAAATTCTAGGGGGAACTGGAACGCTAGGAATTAGTCCCTTGGCTGTGTCGTCGTCAATTCTTGAGTCCTTAATTGCACTCTGCGTCTTTCGAATTATCTTAGCCGTGGGGTCGGTCTTCAGTTCTTTGTAGATGGGATCATTTAATAATTCTTTCATCTTATCCTCATACTGCACTGTGTCCAAGATGACAGTGGCGTTCCATTCATCTGCCTGGAGTATCACTATTTCTTTGTTGTTCTGTGATGGCTGCCCTTTCCTCGCGTCTGAGATTGTGCTTCGGTGGCTTGGCACATGATAATATTCGGACAGTTTCCTGACGAATTTTCTCTGCTTCTATCGTGGATGTGTGACGGAGTGCTGCTTCCACGCACACGATGATTTCTTCTGTGGGGATCCGCTGAGGTGTGATTGCAACATTTCTTTAATGCCCTATCCACGTTATTACAATAATTTGACGAGCCACGAATTAATCAAGGTTGTGTATAGGTTCGTACTGAATGGAAAGTGGCATAAATTGAAATCAAATGCAATGAATGACCTTGCGCAATGCAAAAATAAATAAATAAAAAAAATAAAAAAAAATAAAGTAAATTACCAAAAAATTTGCAGCATTATGAAGAACTCCGGGCTGTGTCCGCCGCGAGGGCCAGTGCAACCGTCACGCTCCGCTACTAATATCCGACTTTCTCGCGGCTACAGTCAGCAAAAAAACCCTCCTACCGGCCGCCAAAGATAATCATTGCGGACCCAACATATTTTTGTGTCTCGTTTCCGCCGGTTGTCGTGGGTGTCGGTGGCCGAGTAGAGGGAGACCGACACAGGAAGTAGGATTCACGCGTGTGCAGGTACGGATGTGACCACCCAGTGGGACAGCAGAAACTAGAAACTCTAGACTCTGGTAGCGAATTTCTTCATGGAAGACTTCGAGGACAAGGCTCTGGACTCGGCAAGTTTTAAACCAACGGTCTTCTGGAGATACGTGGATGACACGTTTATAGTATGGCCTCACGGGAAGGATGAGTTACATCGATTTCTTGACCATCTGAACTCCACCCACGCTAATATCAAATTTACTATGGAAATGGAAAAATATGGCTGCCTCCCTTTTTTGGATGTACTTGTTCGTCTAAAAGCTGATGGTACATTAGGACATGCAGTATATCGGAAACCAACCCATACGAATCTGCATTTACATGCCAGTAGCTGCCATCATCCCTCACAAACCGCAGGGGTCCGTAAGACATTGGTGCACAGAGCACATTGTATATCAGACGATGACAACTTGCAGGTAGAGCTCACACACCTGAAAAGCATTTTCAAAGCAAATGGATATTCGAAGCAACAGATTCGCAGAGCATTCGATGTGAGTCCAAGAATGCAAGCACGAGACGTGGACGAAGAAGACGAAAATAATAGTTATAGATCAAGAGCCTTCTTACCTTACGTGGGTGCTCTTTCGTCAAAGATAAGCCGCATTCTCGACAAACATCGTGTTAAGGTTATCTTCCGGCCACCAGTGAAGATTGCAGCCTTACTCGGGTCAGTGAAGGATGATTTTTTGCTTCGCAAGTCAGGTGTGTACCAGATCCCTTGCGGAAATTGTGATAATTCATATATAGGCCAGACAATACGCACTGTCCACGAGAGATGCGTTTAACACCGAAGATATACTCGCCTATTACAGCCAGACAAGTCAGCTGTGGCTGAACATTGCATAGAAACTGGTCATTCAATGAACTATAGCGATGTGAAGATTTTGACACCCATATCTTCGTTTTGGGATGCTATATTTAAGGAAGCTGTTGAATTTAGACTGGCCAACAACTTATTAAACAGAGATAAAGGTTTTAATTTAGACAAAGCTTGGAACCCTGCACTTGGAGTATTGAAATCACAGAGAAGACGTGAAGGTGTTGCCGCCGCCGAGCATATATCGATAAGTGAACACCGGAGCGCTTCCGCCACGGGGGGCGCACGCGTGTGAGTACTTCGATATGCAGTACACCAGCATCTGTGACGCGCACGCGCATTGCCACCGCGATCAGGATTATAAGGCCGCGCCCGGCACCTCGTCGACAGTCTTCGACTCACTCTGAAGATGGCCGGAAGGTACGCGGCCGAAATATCAGCAGAAGAAGTGAATTTTACGCGGCTGCATTCCCGAAATCTATTGGACTATGAATTACGCCGTGAAAAGTTGAAAATGCACAACTCTAGACTAAATTAGAACAAGTTGTATATTTCGTAGAAATAAGATAATACTTTTCTTTTAGAAAGTTCAAGACAGCAGAATGCTGATACATAGTTTAAATAAAGGACTGCCTACTGATGATTCCTAGTGCCTACCCGATAGCCAAGTCTTAACTGGTGCCTATTTGATTCCCAAGTGGCCGATGCAGCAGTCATGGCCACGAGCGGAGTTGCAGCAGAGGGCGCTCGTGGCTGACGTCGTAAGAACGCCTCGCCGTGCGTGCATGGCGGCACGCGGCGAAAGTACGTGGCGCGCACTTCAGAATTGTGCGGCACCACACCCTCCCCCCCCCCCCCCCCCCCCCCAAACGGCACTGGGGGGAAGGCCTGGGCGGGGGCGTTACTGGTGGGATGGGCGTCGTAGCAGAGGCTGGGATCGAGACGCCGTCCGTGCCCCGGTATCACCTTGCGATCCCCCGGGAAACCCACCAAAATGAGGGCAAGGGCGCACACCTCCACCCAGAGGGAGCAGGTGATCTTCTTCTGAGGTGCGTGGCCCAGGCGGCGGGGGCACGCACGGTGCCGGAGTCCCTCTCGGTGACGCTGGCATCTGCGGCGGCGACAGCGGCGGAAACGAGACACAAAAGTGGCGACGAGGATGGGATACAAAACATATATAGTCCCAAAACTTAAGGTAGGAAATTTCCATTCAGTAGTCACCTTACACTGTCCACTAAGGCGGCAGCAGTCTGCACTTCTCCTTCAAAGACGCTAGGACGACCTGCCCGATGCGTCTCTGCCACAGTTTTCCGACGTTCGCTGAATGTTTTCCCCAACATTCCAATGCTGTGTTCGTCAATGTCAGTTAAAATAAAATGTTCAAATGTTTGTAGAGCTTATGGGGTCTTAACCACTGGGTCATCAGTCCCTAAACTTACATACTACTTATGAACTAGCTAATACCAAGTACGGCACAATATCCATGCCCGAGGGGGGATTCGAACCCTCGACCGTAGTGGCCGTGCAGACAGCGCCGCAGTCCCCTCGGCCACCGCAGCAGGCCAATGCCAGTTACCCTCACGCCCATTGAAGACCTCGATGACATTGCCGTGCTGTACGACCTCTAGCACATTGAATCTTGATCCACCTCTGTTGTTCTTGTTTAGAACAGACAGTAACACCGTTACTTTAGACCGTTCGCTCACAAGTGGCTGTGTTTCCCTCGATTGTACGGACGTCTTCGGAGGTAGGGTGGGTATGTGTGCTGTCAGCTTGTCAGCTACACTAGTAAATTACATAGTGTCTCCATAGCAGTGTTTTTACTATTTAACTAGTGATAATAGAGTGATTTGTCGATAGTCACTCCTGAGTACCACGAAGTAAAAATTCACGATTAGAAGGAGCCGGCCGTGGTGGCTGCGGGGACTAAGGCGCTCCAGTCACGGTCTGCACGGCCACTACGGTCGGGGGTTCGAATCCCTCCCCGGGCATGGATATTTGTGCCGTCCTTAGTATAAGGTAGTTCGTAAGTAGTTTGTAAGTTTAGGGACTGATGACCCCCTAGTTAAGTCTCATAAGCTTAACAAACATTTGAACATTTGATTAGAAGGAGGTGGAAGGAGATAAGAAAGGTGTTGCAAAAGATGGACATAATAGTATACGTCGGCTTCTCCAGAGTCGGTAAAACATCTCATTTCTTTGTTAATGCAAGAAACAGACAAACCAATATTTAGCAAGTCCACAGGCTTTATGATAAATGATTTCCTATGAAAACGTCGTTTTTTCTTTCATTCCACGTAGCCAAAGGAACACAAAGCATGAAATTGACGTTGTTTTCAAGCGGAGATCTACAGCCGTAACGCATTTCAAAAATCTCATTCTTGTGCCAGATATTGATGTGCAATATCTTTTTCATCTCCTGTTGATGGCAGTCAAATTGTTCAAATGTTTGTCAAGCTTAAGGGACTTAACTGCGGGGTCATGTCCCTAAACTTACAAACTGCTTATGAACTACCTTAAAGACGACACAAACAGCCATGCCCGAGGGGGATTCGAACCCCCGACGGGGAACGGCCTCGCGCATCGTAGCATAGTGCTTAAATGCACTCGGCCGCTCCGCCGTGGCTTGATGGCAGACAGTGCCGAAAGTGGTCGAGTGTAATAAATAAAAATATCAAACAGCTCGTGGCACAAGAACGATTTTTTTTCTTTACAAAGCTTGATACTGACATTTCCACTATTCGATCTCGGATTGTGACACAGCGAAGAGCGGCGCGGTTTAACCAGTGGCATTTAATAATCACTTTCAAAATTGTCACTTATTGTGCTCCCTCATAAGCTTTTTAAGTAGGCTACTTACAACTTGTTTTTATACCAGTAGTTTTTTACAAACTTGTTGTTTGCAAAACATAACAAACCGTTTTAATTTATTGCTTTCCAATTTTGAATTCGAGGAACGCGTCATTCATGTTAGTACTTACGATTCTTTTTCTTTAGTTTCTAATAATTCCTGTTTTCTTTGTAGTGTGTTTATTATTTATTTTCCACGTTATGTTCGTGGTATACACTAAGCCAGTAGTAATTCTCTGCGTATGGATACAGCTGAAGCCGCGGCGGAGTGGCCAAGCGCATTGAGGCGCTATGCTGCGATGCGCGAGGCCGCTCCCCGTCGTGGGTTCGAATCCCCCCTCTGGCATGGATGCTTGTGCCGTCTTTAGTATAACGTAGTTCATAAGTATTATATAAACCAACCAGTGGCGAATGAAAATTTGTACTCGGCCGGGATTCGAACCCGGGATCTCCTGCTTACTAGGCAGACGCGTTGACCACTCCGCCACCGAGGACACAGTGATCAGCACTACTGCAGAGGACTCTTCCCTGCACATCTCCCACTACACACAAATCTCCATTCGCCACGCTGTCTCTTTCCTATACCACAGCCTATTTATTCTATAATGCCTCGCAGCCACAATACTGTATTCCCGCATCAGGGAGAACAGACCATGAGGTATCGAGACACAATTGTTGTCAGGAGCCCAGGCTTAGCTAGTATACAATAATATATAATTGCAGCGTTCAAATGAATGAAATAAATTGCAATTTGCGATGTTATGGCTTCACTTTATTATGTTTAGATGAAATACCAGGCTCTGGTATTGGAAAGAGACAGCGTGGGGAATGGAGATTTGTGTGTGGCGGGAAACGTGCAGGGAAGAGTCCTCTGCAGTCGTGCTGATCACTGTGTTCTCGGTAGCGGAGTGCTCAACGCGTCAGACTAGTAAGCAGGAAATCCCGGCCGGGCACAAATTTTCATTCGCCACGCGTTGGTATTACATCTAAACCTAATACAGTGAAGCCATAACATCGCAAATAGCCATTTATTTCATTCTAGTTCATAAGTAGCTTGTAAATTTAGGGACTGATGACCACGCAGTTAAGTCCCTTAAGCTTGACGAACATTTGATACGGCGGAAAATATTCATTTTTTTTTCTCTTGGTGTTTTGTTCTGAAGAGTTGTGCGCGAAATACGAGTGTTTACTGTTAGTGTCGTGTTACATTTGTCTATTGATCGGGGAATGTAGGAGGGAATCAGCATTGATGGATGTCTTTTTTTCTTTTCATTTCGTTCATGTATATACATAAATGCGCGCGCGCTTGTGTGTGTGTGTGTGTGTATGAGCGAAAACATCAGGTGTTTGCTGTTATTTAGGTCTTTTTAATGTTTCTGTGGTGACAATGTATGTTATTAGTGTGAACATTGTGGCTATTGTATGTGATCGAGGGGGAGGGGCGGCAAAGATAATGGGAGGGGGGGGGGGTCCCTGTGCTGGACCGAAAGGCTCCTTGGAATAGTTATATGTTAATTGACGGTCTTATAATATGTAATAAGGACAGTTTACAACTCACCGCAAAGACGTGGCGACGAGCTGCGACAGGCACATACAAAAGACACACAAATACAACACTTTCGGGGCCATGGCCTTCTTCAGAAAATAGAACACTCACGCAATCACACAGGCACACAACACAGTCTTGCAACCACCACCTCTGGCTGCCGCACTTGACTGTGTTATAATTCATATTAGACCGGGTCTGTGCGAAGGTAGACGCGACTATCAGGTTTATTATGCACCTGAGTTCATACATTACAAGTAATAGCAGGTAATGTTGTTTGCTACCGTCGCTGGATCCATATTACAAAATTGAATTCGCAATGATCACAAGTATATATACTTGACCAAGCAGATACAGAAAGGTGATGGATTGCAAGATACTATTCTACTCAGTTCAAAATTCTCCTGAGTTATTACACAAAGAACTTTAAGCGACTGTGAGAGAATAAAAGTATTTGCAAAGAATAAGGTTTGAGTGTTCAGGCGTGTCATGTGCAGTAATTTGAATGACGTTCGAAATAAACATCCGAGTTGTTGTGAACTCAGTTTTCTGCAAAAAGCTGCGAACATTTTTCACTTGTCAATTTACCAAAGTACAGCCCAGATAGGTTAGGATAGGGGGAGATGCCTTAAGGCTATATAAGTGAAGCCATTGCCGCCATATTATGGTGTCAATGACATTTGTGGTGCCTAGTGTGTATTCAACTATCTGGTCTGTGAAACTCCCTGGCAGATTAAAATTGTGTGCCGGAACCGGGACTCGAACCTGGGACATTTGCCTTTCGCGGGCAAGCGCTCTACCGACTGAGTTACCCCGACACGACTCACGATGCCGCCTCACAACCTCCCTTCCGCCAGTACCTCGCCTCCTACTTTCCATTCTGAAAACATCCCTTAGGCTGTGGAGTGCTTGTCTTGCAAGTTTCGCATGAGAACTTCTGTGAAATTTGTAAAGTAGGAAGCGAGGTACTGCCAGAATTGAAGTTGTTGGCGGCTCCCTGTGTCGTGTCTGGATAGCTCAGTGGTAGAGCTCTTGCCCGTGAAAGGCAAAGGTCCAAGGTTCGAGTCCCGGTTCCGGCAAACAATTTTAATCTGCCAGGAAGTTTCATATCAGCGCACACTCCGCTGCAGAGTGAAAAGTTCCATTCTAACTCGTTTGTATTTGTCCACAAACGTATATTATATCAAATATATACTCGCCAGTCATTTAAATGTGTGAAAGTTAACAGGGCAAGAACCACAGGGTGCTTTAATCTGAAAACGTATTTCCCTGACTCCAGAAGATGACGGACTGGCTTCAATCGACAGCTAAGCTTTACTTGACTATTCAGCTTATCGCAGACTGCAAAAGGATCCATCTGAACGGATAAAACGTATGACGCTTTCACTTTTGAAGAAGAGCTCTTTACCTGATGACGTTGAAAAGAAACTTCATCCTGGTGCGGCTGCTCCTCCCAGGTTATATGGCTTACCCAAGATACACAGGCAAGAGGTCCCTCTTCGTACGATTGTAAAATTTGGGCGCTCCTACTTATAACTTGGAGAAACATTTAGCATATGTTCTTAGCCCACACGTGGGAAAATATGAACATCACATTCTGAACTCTATGGATTTTATACAACGTTTAAAATCATTACGCCTCAGTCCTTCTGATTTGCTCGTGAGTTTTGATGTAGTGTCGTTGTTTACCCGGGTTCCTCTGGAAGACTCTCTGTAATTGATTGGTGAAAAGGTGGACAAGGAAACAGCTGAGCTTTGTCGCCATGTACTTACATCGACGTACTTTTTATTTAATGACAAATTTTATGAACAAACTGACGGTGTTGCTATGGGGAGTCCATTATCCCCCATAGTAGCCAATCTGTTTATGGAGGACTTCGAAGCTATGGCAATGAAGACGGCGGTTCTTAAGCCAACTTGTGTTTGGAGGTACGTCGATGATACTTTTATGGTGTGGCCTCATGGGGAAGAAGATCTCAACCGCCTTTTGGACCATTTTAACTGCATGCATCCCAACATCAGGTTCACAATGGAAGTTGAGAAGGAGGGGAAGCTTCCGTTTCTTGATGTACTGGTTTACAGAAGAGATGATGGGAAACTGGGACATAGTGTTTATCGAAAACATACGCACACGGACCGCTATCTACATGCCTCGAGTTGTCATCCTCCGGTCCAACGTACTGGCGTTCTTCGGACATTAGCTAGAAGATCTTACGCCATTTCTGATTCAGAAAGTTTGACGCAAGAACTAGATCATCTCAAGGTTTTGTTTCAACAGAATGGCTACACAGATAAGCAGATCCACTGTGCTATTCAGTTTGGTCCTTCACCTGAAGCATTAAATGAGACCCGCAAATCAGTTGCTTTCCTCCCTTTTGCCGGGAGTATTTCGTCAAAGATAGGAAGAATTTTAAGAAAGTATGACATTAAGAGGGTTTTTCGTCCGCCAGTAAAGACGAGAGCACTTCTAGGATCTGTGAAGGATGATTTAGGTCTGAGGAAGCCCGGGGTAGATAAGATTCCCTGTCAATGTGGGAAAACGTATATTGGTCAGACTATCCGTACCATTCAGGATAGATGTATTGAACATCAACGCCACACACGTTTGCTCCAGCCCGAGAAGTGGGCGGTAGCTGAGCATTGTCTCGATGAGGGACATAGCATGTTATATAACGAAACTCACATGGTTGCTTCAGCATCTCGTTACTGGGACTGTGTCTTAAAGGAATCCATAGAGATTCGATTATCTGACAATCTGATTAACAGAGACAAAGGCTACCTTCTCAGTAAATCCTGGAACCCTGCGTTATCAGATGTTAAAAAAGAACGGTTGGTACTTCATAAATCTGAATAATAATTTTCTTTATCATCGAATATCGATTTCGCCGGACTCTACCACCGGAGCGCTGTATGTCTTGTGCGCCAGAGGGCAGTTACTGTCACTTCTTGCGCAAGCGCTATGGGCCTTCCTCGATGTATAAATGAGCCGCCGATTGCACTGGGAACTCAGTACCGGCGAGATTGTCTATCAGCAAGCTCACCTGAAGACGGCGGGCAGTTGCGCCGCTGAAATATTGTGTCAAGTTGACTTTACTCTCCGGCTGCAAACCCGAGAAGATTACAAACAAATGTTCAAATGTTTGTAAATCTAAAGGACTTAACTAAGTTGGTCATCGGTCCCTATGCTTACAAACTACTTAAACTAACTTAATGTAACTTATGCTAAGGACAACACAAACGCCTATGTCCGAGGGAGGACTCGAACACCGACGGAGAACGGCGGCGCGCACCGCAGCTGAGCGCCTAAATGTGCACGGCTATTCTGCCACGGCAATACCAAAAGTATCTCTAGTGAAACAGCAGAAACATATTCAAAATAGGTAACCAATTATAGGATTGTGAATAGCCAATTATACACATTCAAGGGGGAGGTACCGTAGCTACGTTAAAACATACATTATAGCACGACATGTGAAAAACCAGAACCAAGAACTAACAAGAAGCTAGCAAATGCCGTTAAAAAATTACCGCTTATCGTATTCGAACTCCCGACCTTCACATTATTAATTCAGTATGCAACAACTACACCGCGCGGGAATTTCGAAGGCAGTAGTTCTGTTACTGAATTGGTCAGTGACTTTCTTGCTTTGGAGTGGGGGGAGGGGGGGGAGCTGAAAAAATATTTACTTTACACAGGCAGGAATAATTAGTTGGTTTCCAAAAGTCGCCTTTGCGGTTCCCGCTTTCTCAGTTATGTTTCACCGCCCGTTGTTCCCGTATTTCCTCATTCCTTGCGAACACAAGCATCAAATAACAATCTTTACCTCATTTTTTTACAGCCAACAGCGGAATAACGAGGCATTTATCTTGACTATATTTAATGATTATGCAATACACATTATTAATTGCACTCAGTAAATCACTTCAAGCAAACAATATTAAAAATTGCCGCGAAGTTCTAAGGTTATCGTCAACGACCGACGAACAACAAGTTAATTTACGTATATAGAACCAACAAAGGACGCGCAAAAGTGGATGAATGTCTACCGTAATACAACCTGTATGTAACTGTACAGTGAAATTGCTGTTAGAAGCTTCTAAGACACACCACAGCACAGAAACGCACACTGTATCTGTTCACTCACATGTAAAGCCCGCCAAATCTGGTAAAAACATGGCGTCCTGGACTCTCAGCCAATCAAGAGCGGTCTCACGCATGGCCACTCTCTCCCTATACAGGCTCTCTACTTAGCTTTGAATAGTAGCGCCATCTCATTTTTACCTCCGTACAGCCATACTAGCAACCCGCTTTATGTCTATAAAAAATCGATGTGTGTATGTATGTCTCGCTCTTGGAACGATAGCAGCGCCCCTAGCGAAGGCGCCCTCAATTTACAGTCTAACATATACAGTCACGGAAACGACGCTAGCGATCAAAGCCCCATTACTGCAGCTCAAAGTACGTTGTTGTGGTCTTCAGTCCGGAGACTGATTTGATGCAGCTCTCCACCCTACTCTATCCTGAGCAAGCCTCTTCATCTCCTCGTGAGACCTGCAACCTACGTCCAATGGAATCTGCTTACTGAATTCACCTATTGGTCTCCCTCTGCGATTTATACCCCACACGCATCCCTCCAATGCTAAATTCACGATTCATTGATGTCTAAGAATGTGTCGTACCAATCGATCCTTTCTTTTAGCCAAAGTATGCCAGAAATTCATTTTGAATTCTTGAATAAATGAACGTCTTGACTGCAAATATTTTTTTTATTTCATTACGCGTTTTGCCCAGTTAGGGAATCTTCAGATATCTGACAAAGAAGAAAAATAAAACAGAACAATATTTACATGACAATATTTCGAAAATTTTTAGCTACAAAAATTCCTTTTCTCCCCAATTCTGTTCAGTCCTCGTCATTAGTTACGCGATCGACCCACCTAATCTTCAGCATTCATCTGTAGCACCACATTTCAAAAGCCTCGATCCTATTCCTGTCCGAACTGTTTATCATCCATGTTTCATTCCCAAACAAGGCTACACTCCACACAAATGGCTTTAGAAACGAATTCCTTACATTTAAATTAATATTAGCTGTTAACAAATTTCTCTTTTTCAAAAACGCTTTTCTTCCCATTGCCTTTCTGCATTTTATATTTTCTGTACTGCGACCATCACATGTTAGTTTACTGCCCAAGTAACAAAACTCATCTATCATCTTTATTGTTTCGTTAACTTACCTAATTCCATCAGCATCGCCCGATTTTCTGGGACTGCACTTCATTTCCCTTGTTTTACTCTTGTTAATGTTCATTTTATAAGCAGGTTTCAACATACTGTCCATGCCGTTCAACAGCTCCCCCACGTCCTTTGCTGTCTCTGCCACAATGTCATCGGCAAAACGCAATGTTTTTAATTCTTTACTTTGAACTTTAATTCCTTCTCCAAATTTCTGCTTGCTTTACTTTATAGCTTCCTCAGTGTACAAATTGAATAACATTGGAGAAAGGCTATAACTCTGTCTTACTCCCTTCCGAACCTCTGCATCCCTTTCATGCCCTTCATGTCTGGTATTTGTGCAAGTTGTGAATAACCTTCAGATCCCTATATTTCACTCCTGCTTATTTCAGAATTTGAAAGAGTGTATTCCAATCAATGCTATCAAAAGCTTTCTCTAAATCTACAAAAGCTATAAATGTAGGTTTGCCTTTCCTTATCAAAGATAAGCCGTATTGTGAGGATTGCCTCCCGTGTTCCCCCTGCATTTCTCCTGAATCTAAACTGATCTTCCCCTTATTCGGCTTCTATCTGCTTTTCAATCCTTCTGTAAGTAATTCGTGTTAAAATTTTGCTACCATGACTTATTAAACTGATTGCTCCGTAATTTTCACACTTGTCTGCACCTGCTTTCTTTGGAATGGGATTATTACATTTTTCTTAGAGTCCGAGGGTATGTCACCTGTCTCGTACATCTTACGCAACAGGTGAAATAGTTTTGTCATGGCTGGCTCTCCCAGAGACTTCAGTAGTTCTGAGGGAATGCCATCTACTCCAGGAGCCTTATTTCGACCTAAGTGTTTCACGGCTCTATCAAATACATCTTTTCAAACAGTTAAATATTTGTCACAAGGAAGATTATAAATGTCACTTACCCTCAAAATTGCGATACATTTGCTGAAGCGTCCAAAGACATGTGGCAAGTAACAACAAAAAATCATTGTTGTTCCCGTATGTGTTGAATGACGACCGTCTGTCGTCTTCCAAATATTTTTGTATAGTTTCTGTAAACTTATAAATTATTTAATGTCGCTAGATTATCATTTTGTTAAAACTTGAACCCCACTCTTTTCAAGGCTTGAGGAATAACATTTTTATTTCATGTGTTAGAATATTAGTCAATATTGCGACGTTTTTCTTATTTCGTTATGTTAATAATTTTCTATTTTATTAATTAATGTGGCATAAGTACGGTTTCTCCGCTATGCCACTGTCCCTGTGAGAATGTGCATTTGTTTTACCTTTAAGTGTGTGCGTGAATCTATCGCTGTTTGAATTCGGGGAGTGACAGCTCGCTTCGCATCGTTCTTTCTGGCTCAGTATCGATAGCTGCCGATACTACCAAAGAGGTTTCCACATCCTTTGGTTGCGAGCTGATTGGCGAGTCTCTAGGTCCCCCACCACCGCTTTTTTCGTGGATTTTCCAGCCTCCGGTGGCTTCCCGCGTCTTCCCGCACCCCAGTGGTCGCGCGGCTAATCATTCTGTGCTGAGCGTCTGGTGAGGTAAGGTTGGGTCTTCTCTGGTATCCTCTAGGTGGTAGCATTTCATTCGCTAGCACGTTTAACTTAGATTCGTGAACTTTGAATCATTTTTTGGAATATTTTCTCCGACTGTGTGCGGATATGTGTTCTCGTTTTTCAATTCAGTGATTTCCAATAGATAAACGCGGTGTGTGTGATTCTAGTTGCAGTTTGATAATGACCTGGTATGTTAAAACCTTTTGTGATCATGTGGCGGTCTATGAACATTACTTTCTAGCTTTGTGGGGCCCGATTTCTAGCAGGTGATATGTTCATTTTATACAGTGCATGTAAAAATCTTCTCATCGTTTCCTTCCGTGAGTGATATGGGTTCCACGTGGTTGCTGCATAGAACATAGCCTTCAGCTTCCACTCTTATTTGTTCCATGCCCATCAGGCAAGTAACTATGCAGGTATCCTTCGGATTTCCACTAATATTTCGCGATCTTCTCTCCCCGCCTATTTTAATTGTGCTGTTTCCTACCTGACTTGTAGAACGCACTCTCTCTTGTCTGTAATTCTCTCTGAGCGTTGTACAACCCCCTTCAATAACTTTCTTATGTAATTCTAAACATATCTTTGGGTTACATGCTGTAATTCTTAATTTTATTTTTCCGACTTTGTAATTATTTCACTTTTACGAGTTTTGGAGAATGGACTTCATCTGCCTCTGTAATCGCTCCCTATCGCGTGTAGCTGCAATTTTTTTCACTTCTTCATGTAATTCTAAACATTTCTATGGGTTTCATGGCGTAATTCTTATTTTTATTTTTTCGGCTTTGTAATTATGTCGTTAATAATGATTTTTCAGCCAAGAACGCATTTTTCATTAATTATGTTACTGGTTTCGGCGTGCTCGACGCCATCTTCAGACCTATTATACAAAGTTTAACAAGTGATCTGTATACATGATTGCCAAGACACTACCTATATACAATTACATGGTTACATAAGTGTCGTAATTTACATAACTTAACAACATTTTTATATATTGAAAGAGTACATCCAGGTTGAGGCGTCAACAAACATAAAATTTCCAGTCACAAATAAAATATATACATCCATCTTCTAATGGTTCTGAAGCGAGGTACTTCAAAGCCTAAGTTCAATATTAATTGAAGTCTAGTATAACAAGAACTGTTAGGCGAGAAAACTATATACAAAGATGCTATATGCACACTTATACAATGGTCTCTGTCCCTTGTTGTTTTCTTTTTTTGTGTCCTTTGGGTAAGGGTTTTCTATTATATATGTAAAGTTCCATGTAATACATGTTCTCAAATTACATCCATTGTCATATATATACAGTTTGTATAAATTACTATATTACAGACGCTATGTCAGTTAACTATTGTGATGTACAGAAATGTCACTATATAGAAGTCACATATCTAAAATATTCACAGATGGTTGAAAAAAAGCATATTACACTTACTAAATTATCCTACACAGAAACTGTACATGTCAACAGTTATATCCCTTTTTCAAGTTCGTGTTAAGAATGCATGTAGTACAGTCTGCAAGGACTGGTGCATACAGGCATATTAGTATGATAGTGGGTTGAATACAGGTAGCCAATGCCTTAGAATGTATCCATGCAAGGTTGTTCAAGGACTGATACATAAATATATAGTAATAAATGTTATGTTGGATATGGGCAGTTAATGAATAAAAATATACTCATGTTAGATAATAAGATTTACATTAGTCAATCTATAAAGAAATTCATCTTATAGTATGAGATTTATAATGTTCGGGGGTTGGTACCAAAGAATCTAGTAAAATACTGGTAAGTTGAAACTGGGCCGTTACTACATAAAAAAAATTTCCATTATAAAATTACAGTGGTCAATTTATAAAAAAAAATTATATTATTGTATAAAATTAAAGTATATGTAGAAGGCTGAAGGCTGCATCATAATTGTTAAAGTGCCAGTGTAGAATTTGTATGTGTCACCAGGCATCCTATTGTGTATGTTCATGTCCCGAACGCATTTAGCATGGGATGCAGAGGACCATATGTGAGGTGTATTAACAACTGGTAGGTTGAATATAGCGCAGTCAATGTATAAAAATACTTATATACTAGTATAAAAGTTTACCACAGTAGTACAAAGCTTAGGTGAGATGGGTATCTAAAAGTTGATAAAAGAGTTTGAAATAAAATAGTGGCTATGTTGGTGTTATTTTTTGGCAAACATGAGGGGTTCCGAATTATATAGGTAGTCAATGTGTAAGAATGTATCCATCTTAATATTATAAAATTTCTAGTAGTCAGAGGGCTATGTAAAAAGGTCTTCTATTATATATGTTAAAGTATATATAAAAATTGCAAAGTTGCATTATAATTCTTAAAAATTTCCTTGTAACGAACATGTACGTGGCACTCCGCATGTTACTGTGCAAGTCCGTGTCATGAATGTACATAGCCTAGGTTATTCAAGTACTGATACATAAAGATATAGTAATAAATGGTATGTTGAACATGGGCAGTTAATGTATAAAAGTGTTTTCATGTTATATAATAAGTTTTACATTAGGAAATCTATGAAGAACTTCATGTTATAGCATAAGATTTATAATAGTCAGAGGTTGGTACCTAAGAATCTAGTAATATACTGGTAAGTTTAAACTGGGCCGTTACTATATAAAAATGTTCATTATAAAATTACAGTGGTTAATTTATAAAAAATTATAATATAGTATAAAATTTACAATAGTCAGAGGGCTAAGAGAAACAGTTACCTCTTATACATATTAAAGTATGTCTAGAGGGCTGAAGGCTGCATCATAATTGTTAAAATGACAGTGTAGAATTTGTATGTGTCACCAAGCATCCTATTGTGTATGTTCAGGTCACGAACGCATTTAGTATGGGATGCAGAGCACCATATGTAAGGTGTATTGACAACTGGTGGGTTGAATACAGGGCAGTCAATGTATAAAATACTTATGTACTAGTATAAAAGTTTACCGCAGTAGTACAAAGGTTAGGTGGTATGGGTACCTAAAATGTTGATAAAAGAGTTTGGTGTTATTTTTTGGCAAACATGAGAGGTACCGAGTTAGGTTACTGTGTCCTTATATGACCTTTTCAAAAATACTGTAAAATTTATGGTCTTGGAATTCAGTTTGGCCATTTAGGATTAAGTTGGGATATTTTTTCTTGTGACTAATTATTTGTATGTTTTCCAAAATGTTTAACTTTTTGGATTTGTATATTTTATGTAAAATTTTAAGACTATTTTGCATGTGTTTAACCTTGTGTTATGTGTGCCTTATGTGGTCCCCAAATGCAGTTTTATTATGTGTACTCGTGTGTTCTTTAAACCTGGTGAAAAATGTTCTACCAGTTTGTCCAATATAAAAGTTGTCACAATCACTACATTCTAATTTATATATCCTGTTACCTTTATATTTGTCCGTTTGACTACCAATTTTGTGTCGTAACCTGTTTTTAAAGTATGTGATACATTAAAAGCTAGAGTCACATTAGTTTTCTAAACTGTCTTTCTATTTTGTCTGAAATTTTGCCATTGTATGGAACTGAAATGTATTTTTGGGCACCTCCTTATTATCATTTAGATTTTGAGGCTTTTGACCATTATTATCTGCTTGATCTATTTTATTTTTTATTTTGCTGTATAATCTGTCAACTATGTTTGGTTGATATCCATTTTTACCAGCTATGTATCTAAGTGTGGATAACTCTTGGTTAACCTCTTGATTAACTCTTGAATCACATCATCCGTATGAAAATCCGTTCAGTAGTTTTTCAATTTACCGACGAAAGACAGATACGGCAGGAGGTCTTCATTTTATAATATGTACCAGCGAAAAATCCAGCACTGCCCGGGTATTTATTTATTTATACAATCCTTGCGTTATTACTTTAAAAGGTGTCCTTCAAACTTGTAAGGTTATTATCTCTCTCTAGGTTCTTTAAAAAAATATATATAAATTGTTTTTCATATAATGAATGAACAATATTAACTGTCTGTACTTCGTACGCCAAAGTGATTGTAATTTGTGCGGATGTTGAAGTGTTTATATCATATCTTTGGATGTTATACATTATCGCTGGTAAAAGACAGAGAGAGAGAGGGAGAGAGAGCAGTATAGTTTAGTTGTGAGTGGCAGTGGTGTGCAGAGTCTCTGTGGCAACATGTCTTGAATGAGGAGGCTGCCCTACCAAGCAGTCGAGGCAGTATTATTAATCAACTTTCTTCGTGATGAAGCCATCCTTGAAGGGACTGCTTATGACATTTTTCTGTTGCAGATGTGGAAATATTAAATGTATCTGTAATATTAGTTCGTTCTGAAATTGTAGAGACACGTAGACATTGTTAAAGTAGTGTGCAAAAGAAGATTTAAATAATAATTATTATTATGTCATAATTCGTACATTATATATATATATATATATATATATATATATATATATATATATATATTTATATATATATGTGTGTGTGTGTGTGTGTGTGTGTGTGTGTGTGTGTGTGTGTGTGTGTGTGTGTGTGTGTGTATATATATATATATATATATCACGAGTAGTATTTCATTTTCCATTTCATAGAATTTTGATAAAATCGTTAATGTTACATTGTGCTACATTGCAGGTACTAAGCACTATAAAGGAAATCAATTTACAGTGTGCCAATGGGAGTTATATTAGTGGCTATTTTGAAAGGAATTAATTGCATGACAAAACGAGCGTTTCCATTTGCACAGTCAGCCAAATTAAATTACTAATCACTAAGTTCAGATTATTGATAGAGATCAGTATTGTTCAGATGCTGTTTCCAAAGTAAAATGGTAAAAAACAGTTTTGTCTAACTCAATAAAAGAATCCGACGCAAAGGTTGTACGTTCTTTCTGTCTTGCTGTTGGATTGGTCAAACACGACATTGAGATCGTTGTGCAGTTAACAAAGTACTTATGAGTAAAAGTTTTTATCAAACAAACGCAGTCTAACAGGACAGGTATTTAATGAACATTCAAAGTTTTATAGCGCAATATTCTGACGCAAATCCATGGTCTTTACAAAAAAAGTTCAAATATGTCGATTTCTGGTGTATTTGTGTAATCTAAAGTTTTAGTCGTACCTGGTGCACATTTTCAACTTCTCCTATCCCTTGGATCGGGCTTTCAACATATTATAATTTCATTTCTCCCATTTCTACAAAATACTACTATTCACAGGGTAAAACATTATGAACATAATATGATAATTAAACATTTAAGACGATTTCCAGAAAGCAGTGTAAAATTTAGTAGCGCAGTTATGAATGTATCATCTGAAGTTGTGGCTTCACGGAACTGTGATTATATCAGATCCCTTGTTTTTTTAATCTACATCTACATCTACATAGATACTATGCAAATATGCCTGGCAGAGAGTAGGTAGTGTGGTGTCGCACAAGTACAAAGTGCGCGCCACTTACTTTCGCCGCGCGCTGCCATGCACGCACGGCGCGGCGTTCTCACGACGACAGCCACGAGCGCCCTCTGTTGCAACCCCACTCGTGGCCACCACGGAAAGACACCGGTCACTTCGGACTGAGATAGCAACGAGTAAAGACTAGGCACTAGGCAGGCCTCTAACAACTATGTATCAACATTCTGCAGTACTATGTAAAAGTTAAGTATTGTTACATTCTGTGCAATATATATCTCTTTCTAATTTACTCGAGTGTTTATAGTTTCTGGCTGCTCCCCTCCGTACCTGCACCAGCGTGCTATCTTTGTTCCTGTGTCGGTCTCGTTCCATTCGGCCACCGACACCTACGACGAGGCTGGGACACAAAAGCGGCGACGAAGTTGGGACACAAAAGTGGCGACGAGGAGTGATAGACGAACCTTGGACCAGCCCGCTAGCAGCAGCCAGACAGCAGCAGTCGGAGCACGCAGAAATTGCTCCCGCCCACCCACCCTTATTGTAAGATTTTTGGGGGAACATTTTCAGTTACGTGTTTTGTGGACTTTTTTGTTGCATAGCGTCCTCTTTCATATTGCATTTGTGTTTTGTTATAATTTACTTGTATGCGTGGCGCCTAATCGGTCAGCATGGCCACTACCCCGAACCCAAACTTAATGGAAATTATTCAGTTACAGACGGCGCAAATAACACAACTTCTCCAGGCTGTGGCCCAGCTCACGGCGCAAGCAGCTAACCAACAACAACAGCCGCCGCTTCAGCAGCCCACACCAGCCGCCGTACCGCTCCCTACGTTCCGCCAGTACAACGAACGTGAGGAAGAATGGAGCGACTACTTCGCACAGTTTCAAGAACTCGTCGCGGCTCATCAAATTACAGGTCAGAGAGTGAAGAACCTTTTCTTATCGATTGTGGGCCCCCAGACCTTCGTACTATTGCAGAAACTATTCCCTCACGCATCTCCTCGTGATGTAGACTTTGAACAAATTGTAGATGCACTGAATGCTCATTATGAGAGAAAAGTTCTTGTAGCCGCTGCACGATACCGATTTTTCAGACTTAAAAAATTACCGCAGCAGTCACACCAAGAATGGATCACGGAATTGAAGGGCTTAACCCGCCAATGTAAATTTACTTGCTCTTGTGGACTTTCGTATAGTGACGTGATGTTGAGGGATGCGATTACGCAGAATATTCAGGACCCCAGAATTAGAGCAGCAATTCTGAAACAGTCTGACCCCTCCTTAGACAGTGTACTGCAGCTTATCGAAGCGCATGATACTTTTGACTTAGCTGATGTAGAAATGCAAAGCCATAGTGTAAATTCAGTGCGCCGCAACGGATGCTTTCCTAGCCGTAGTTCTCAGTATAGCACTAGTGATTCTTATTTTTCTACCGGCCGTGCTGAACAGACAGTGAACAGTAGCCAGTGTAAAAGTGCGACGCAAAGGTCGCCCCGTCGTGTTAGAAACAGTAATTTTAATAACGGGCGCCAACGCTCATTTCAGAAAAATGTACGTAAATCTTGCCCCCAGTGTGTGTCTCGCCACAAGCGTGCTCATTGCCATAGTCGCAACGCAACCTGTTATCAATGTGGCAAATTGGGACATGTGCAGTCTGTGTGTATGCAAATTAAAAACTCAAAGAACAGTAACGTTAGAAACGTTGCTTCGCAAAGTGCGAGAACAGTGAATGCAGTGAATGTTATAGACGCTGTGGACTTGAACAGTGCTTTTCTTGGATCTCAATTGCATGACAGTAGTTCTGCGCCTATGGCAAAACTATATAGTGCTCCACGTAGCAAGCGCCGACGAGCGCGTAAAACAGTGCAACGGAAAAGGGTTCGGGACAAGCAAAATGACTATGAACAGTGCATTCCTGTAGTGAACCGAGTGCCTTCTACAACTTCTCCTTGTGATAGTGCCCAGTACTGTGTAGATAGAGACAGTAGACTTGTTGTAGCTACTCAAAGGTTTAGTGCAGTAGTTAGTAAATCTGTAGTAGCTTCGCAAGCTTGCGAGGACGCCGATCCGGCGGTAGTGCCATCTAGTGGCAGTGTTGTTAATCCGCCGCGTGCCGAGTCTGCGCCGCTTCCTTCACTACGCGGCCCGCGCAAGTGCAGTAAACGAACCGTAGCAGACGTTGCCGGGCACCATTCAGCGCGTGCTCGGTAGCAATATGTATGTTGTACGTTCTTCCACAGGGTCGGAGCTGCGGCGCCACGCAAACCAATTGCGTCTGCATAGGCCGCGCGATCCTGTCTCCGGTTTCTTGATTCCAGACCCAGTTCACTGCCAGGGAGCACAACCACATCGTTCGTCAACGGGTCCAGCGTCCCCGGACTACGAGATCGTCCCGATGGAGATCGACCCGACGCCGCCGCTGTCGTCGCCGCAGATGACAGCGTCACCGAGAGGGACTCCGGGACCGTGCGTGCCGCCGCCGCCTGGGCCACGCACCTCAGAAGATGACCTGCTCCCTCTGGGCGGGGGGGTGCGCCCTTCCCCAGGTTTCGGTGGGTTCCCTGGAGGATCGCAAGGCGGATGCCGGGACGCGGACGGCGTCTCGATCCCAGCCTCAGCTACGACGCCCGTCCCACCAGTAACGCCCCCGCCCAGGCCCTCCTCCCAGGGCCGTCGCCGTGACCCTCAGCCCTACGCCACGACGGCGCCACTTACTTTCGCCGCGCGCCGCCATGCACGCACGGCGCGGCGTTCTCACGACGACAGCCACGAGCGCCCTCTGCTGCAATCCCGCTCGTGGCCACCACGGAAAGACATCGGTCACTTGGGACTGAGATAGCGACCAGTTAGGACTTTCGTAATCAGATAGGCACCAGTGAAGACTTTGCTATCGTACAGGCACTAGGCAGGCCTCTAACAACTATGTGTCTACATTCTGCAGTACTATGTAAAAGTTAAGTATTGTTATATTCTGTGCAATATATATCTCTTTCTAATTTACTCTAGTGTTTATAGTTTCTGGCTGCTCTCCTCCACACCGCACAAGCGTGCTTCCTTATTCCTGTGTCGGTCTCATTCCACTCGGCCACCGACACCTACGACGAGGCTGGGACACAAAAGCGGCGACGAAGTTGGGACACAAAAGGTAGGTGCTATCAAAATATTTTCACATTCAGAAGTAAAAGTCGGTGATTGAAACTTCGCAAACAGATCATGCCACAATGAATAACGTCTTTCTTTCAATGATTTCCACTCCAATTCGTGCAACATTTCCATGACGATTTCCCCCCTGTAACGTGATAAAACAAAACGAGCTGCCCTTCTCTGAACATTCTCAATATCTTCCGTCAGTCCCACCTGGTGAGGGTCCCACAATGGGCAACAGTACTCCAGGAGAGGACGCACAAGCGTGATGTAGGCAGTCTCTTTGGTGGAGTTGGTGCATCTTCTAAGCGTTCTGCCAATGAAACGTAACCTTTGGTTCGCCTCCAGTCTAAGTTGTTCGTAATTGTAACTCCTAGGTATTTGTTAGAATTTACGACCTTGACGTTTGATTGATTTATTGTTTAATTGAAATTCAGCGGATTTCTTTTAGTGGTCATGTGTATTACTTCACACTTTTCTTTATTTAGTGTCAATTGCCAAATTTCGCACCATGAATAATTTTTTTCTAAATCGCTTTGCAGTTGCTTTTGATCCTGACTTCACTAACCGATAAACGACAGTATGATCCGCGAATGGTCTAAGGGAGCTATTCATATTGTCTCCTAAATAGTTTATAAACACACGTAAGAGTAGAGGACCTATAACGCTTCCCTGGGGAACGCCAGATATCATTTCTGTTCTACTCGGTGACTTACCGACAATTAAAACTACTTTCTGATAGGAAATCGTGAATCCAATCGAACATTTGGGGAGATATTCCATAAGCACGCAATTTCATTAGAAGCCGCTTGTGGGTTACAGTGTCATAAGCCTTCCGGAAATGCAGAAATATGGAATCGATTTGAGATCCCTTGTCGATGGCACTTTTCATGTGAATAAAGGACAAGCTGTGTTTCGCAAGAGCGATACTTTCTGAATCCGGTTTGACTATTGGTTAATAGGTCGTTCTCTTCGAGGTAGTTCATAATGTTCGAACAAAGTATATGTTCCAAAATCTTACTGCAAATCGCCGTTAATGAGATTGGCCTGAACTGTTTGTTTAGTACTAATAACATCATACTGACTGACTCTTGTGATGGACAAAACATAAAGCATTCATATTGTTGTTCTTTGCAATTACTTAGTGAAGATGAAAGATTATGAAAGATTTTTGTTTCTATAAGTCACAGACTTTTTGTTCCAGTACAGTAAAGCATAATTTCAAATGGGTATTTTTAGTCTTTGAGAAAAAGAAAAGGAAAATGCTCTGGGTGTTTCGCCTGTAATACTTCGGGGAAGGACACTTTTGCTCGGCGACTTTGCCGATGGAGGCATTCGCGCCTCCAGCCTTGAGCGTCCCGCCGACCAGGGGATCGACGGACGGAGCCAGGGGGACATCCCAACTTTCAGCTTCGTCATCGGCCGCCACCCCGCATTCTCCCGCCCCAGCCTGACTTTAGGAGCGTGCAGATAAATGGCGACAACGGACGCAGGGGAGAGAGGCCCTTACAACTAAATGGTCACAATAGCGCGTCTGCAAAAAAACGTCCTTATCTGCAGGTACCAGAGCTTTCTAAAAAGTGACGGAATCGCAGGTAAACCGTGGATCCCTGCAGACGAAATGAAGACAACCAAACCTCTGCAGTCCACACGTGCGTGAGTGGGAAAGAGAGCTGGGCTTGCAATATAGATAAAGTGGTTCCACCAGAACTATGTTCCTGGCCAGGGAGAACGACCCTTGTAACGATACACTGGAATTTTATTTCAGTTTTCTGCTTTTCTTGATCAGCGATGCTTATCGCCTGTTGTTCCCTCTAACTCGCAATATAACTGACTTAATTTTCGTTCGTTATTTCTTACTTCCGGACAAGCGAGAAGACGAAACCGCGATCGTAGTTCTTATCACTCTCTTGTCTATTTTCGTTCTGTACGGACGTCTTCCATTCATGTATCCATTCAATGTAAGCAACTGTGATGCAAGTTGGTGTCAAAATATATTACTTAAATTTAAAATCATGCCCTCTCTTTGACTTTGAATCTCTCCACATCAAATATTTATTTTCTAATTTTTTTCAGCACCGCGACGACCGTAATATTTCAATTTTCAGACGCCATTTACGATCGCTTCTCATGCCTTCAAAATTTCACTCCCTATTAGTCATTCTTATACAATACCTTGATTGATTATAGAATCTTGCAATCATTTCTTTTGTATTTTACAAAGCCCGATCATTTTTCCTCTTTCTATCATTACCATTAATTTCATGTTTCATCCACGGTCATACAACAATGAAAAGCGAAGTGAACTGTCTGAGCATTAGTCTAGTACGGAATCTCGAATAATCTCAAATAATAAAAGATTAACATTTTCAGCTCCTGTAGTGCAAAGCATAGGATCCAGCTAGATGCTTTCCGTAAGTCTTTTAACGTGCCGTTGGTTTGTGTGGTGTATTCAACCCGCGGTGTATTTGGCTTAATGTTTATAAATTTTAATTTGTGGTGTGTTTTAACTAAATCATTCCATATTGAAAATTCCGATACAACCAATCCTTTGTCCAAAATTACAATCGCGGAATCAATTTTAACAACTTACGGCATCATGCGAAAGCAATGGTAACGTTATACCCTGATAAATGGCGTACCAGACAGGCCTAACACAGCTGCCACAAAGAACTGTTTTTTCGAACCAAGAATGCAGCAGATACAGACAACACTCTTGAAATGAGGGAAAGATGCCAGTTCGCAAGTTTTATCTCAGCCCACAGAAAATTCCCAATGGGAACTGAGAGGCGTGGTCGTGAAAACGGCGATCAGCTATTGGATGACATTGCAAAACCAAGCCAGAGAGACGCAAAATTTGAGGAGAAGCTGTAACTGGAGAGGGAAGAGGACTTCTACATCTACATCCATACTCCGCAAGCCACCCGATGGTGTGTGGCGGAGGGTACCATGAGTACCACTATCAGTTCTCCCTCCTATTCCAGTCACGTATTGTTCGCGGAAAGAAAGATTTTCGGTATGCCTCTTCGTGAGATATACGAAGGAGGGAGCAATATACTGCTAGACTCCTCGGTAAAGGTATGTTCTCGAAACTTCGACAAAATCCCGTACCGAGTGACAGAGCGTCTCTCCTACAGAGTCTTCCACTGGAGTTTATCGATCATCTCCGTGACGCTTTCACAATTACAAAATGATCCTGTAACGAAGCGCGCTGCTCTCCGTTGGATCTCTTCTACTTCCTCTATCAACCCCACCTGGTACGGATCCGACACCAGTGAGCAGTATTCTAGCTGTGGGCGATCAAGTGTACTGTAACCTACTTTCTTTGTCTTCGGACTGCATTTCCTTAGGATTCTTCCAATTAATCTGGCATCTGCTTTACCGACGACTGATTTTATATGGTCGTTCCATTTTAAGCCACTCCTAATGCCTACTCCCAGATAATTGATGGAATTAACTGCTTTCAGTTCCTCTCCTGCTGTAGTGTAGATAATGATAAAGGATGTATTCGCAGCACATTACACCTGTCTACATTGAGATTCAATTGCCATTCCCTGCACCATGCGTCAATTCTATGCAGATCGTCCTGAATTTCAGTAAAATTTTCCATTGTTACAACCTCTCTATACACTACAGTATCATCCGCAAAAATCCTCAGTGAACTTCCGATGTTATCGGCAAGGTCATTTATATATATCGTGAACAGCAACGGACCCACGACACTCCCCTGTGGGTCACTCTTACTTCTGAAGACTTCTCTCCATTGAGAATGACATGCTGCATTTTGTTACCTAGGAACTCCTCAATCGAAGGACACAATTGGTCTGATAGACCATATGAGGAGCATTGTTTCAAATCGTATTAAGTCCACCTGAGACAAAACTAAGTTTGATACATTTTTGTATAGTTTACATAATCTTTCATGCTGTGAAATCGGAATGTAACAAAGCGGATTCACTAACAGCGTAAATTGCGTCTGTAAAGTAGCTGTTGTTTCAGATCGTATTCAATCCACTGTAGCGTGTGTTTCAAATCATATTGTGTCCAGCGTGAAGCAGTATTGTCACTCTGCTCTGTTGGCTATGCTGACAGCTGGAGCGCAATTTTCAGTTAATGTTATGCATTCAGTAATCACAATTATATTGTGAGATTTGTGTAAGAGAGTTTTTCGATTATGGAGGACGAAATTGCTGTTGGTTATAATTCAATGGGAAGCCGAAAGAGGGGAAAGAAAATCAAACATGCCCATCAACTTAACTAATTAATGTTATTTCATAAAGAAACAAAAACAAATGCTTAGTTATATATTTACCACAGTAATCGTTTATTATTTCTGTATTTTACAAATTATTGGATCGAAGCATATTACGTCCAACACATTTTGTTCATATTTGAAGAACTCAACAGGAAATTTTACTTTTTCACGTACCTATAAGTACACCTCAAATAAAACAACTGCAAAATTTTAAAATATGTGAAATTTTCAAAAATGTTTCAAATGTTTGTATAGTCTAATGGACTTAACTTCGGGGGTCATCAGTCCCTAAACTTACAAACTAGTTATGAACTACTTACGAACTAGGACGGCACAAATATCCATGCCCGAGGGGGGATTCGAACCTACGACCGTAGTGGCCGTGCAGACCGTGACTGGAGCGCCTTAGTCTCCTCGGCCACCGCGGCCGGCTTGTGAAATTTTCCTTAGGTTATGGGTAATCAGTTTTTTGCTTCTCTAGTAAAATTTTGTTTTTGGACATAATACGATTTGAAACGATGCTTCTCATATGCTCTTACTTTGTTCATGAAACGTCTGTGGGGAACTCTATCAAACGCCTTGGTGAGAAACCACCGAAGTGGAGTCTTGGTCCGTACCGGAGAAGCGAGAAGACATGCCGGCAGTTCCCGCCTGGGCAGCAGCAGGACTTTGACGCCTTCGCTCGTGGTTCGCGCCACGCCGCGCCACGCAGCCGCATAGCCAGGGAGTGGAGAGCAGACGGATGCTATGCCGCCGCGACCACCACCGCCACCACCACGCAGCCATACCACACCGCGCAGATCCAGCGCCTGACGCCCACATCAAATTAATGTTGGTGAGCCAGGAGATTATCTTCCTCTTCTAGGTTCACATCTGAGTCGTGTCCATGCCCAGTAAATCGGCCCTGAGAGATTATTGTTTTTCAAATCTTTTAATAAATAAAACTAACTTCGCTTTGCCGGTCCCAAGCCCGAAGCCTCATCTCGCAAGTGATGAGGAAGGAGGAGGGGGAGGAGTAACACCTCGTAAAAAAACCTGGGTCCATCTGGCTCCGGATGGTAGCACCCTGTGAGGACCCCTGCCTAGGGCTACAGGTGAAACCTGGTCAACGGTCTCAAAGGCGGGAGAGGAATCATAGTTCCCAACGGCAGAGAGAGCGGAAGAACCTAATGGAGAAAACCATGAAAAATAATCCCCTTCGGACTAACAATCCAATCTTATCTTGGAACTTATTTCCTCCCATGTACAATGTACAATTTCAATTGCTGTATGGAAACTAAGAATTAATGCAGAAGTTTATCGCAACATAGAAAACATAACCGAAACACTACGGAAGAGTCGACTGCTATTTTCTGGACATTTATTACCGAATGAACAGCAACAGCTTAACCAAACAGATGTTTAAATATCTCTGGAACAAGAAGTTAACAATAGCATGGATTCAAGAAGTTAGGAAAGATTTGGAAAGGAACAATATATGTGAAAAAGATGCAACAGAAAGAGAAACTTTTAAGAAGAAAGTGTTAAAAATGGAAGGAATCCAAGGAAGGAGAGAGAAGAGGACAGGAGTTAAGTGGTCTGAGGAGAGAAAAAGGATGTATAGTGAAAAGATGAAAGAATACTGGAGGAAACAGAAAGAAGAACAAAGGAGGAAACATTGAAATTGGTGCATGGTCCTTAGATGGCCGAAACGAAGAAAGAAAGAAAGAAAGAAAACTAAATGACATGTGGTAATATTCTGTGTAATCTGTTATGTTCTCAAATTAATCCATTGAATCAAATGTCCCTACCAGCCTAGTTCCATAATTAATCATTATATATTTATTTAATTTTACTGCAGTGTGGGGGTTATTCAGTGAGAGGTTTGATTTACCACACGCCATAATGTAGTATCGTCGCCGAAGGACCCCTGCAAGCCGCGCTCTTACGCGCCTGGCTCATCGTTTGGTGGCGCTACGAGTGGGCCGTACTGCGCCGGCGTGTAGCTAGTAGAGGTCTGCAAATCGACGGTTTCGCTCGCTCGTACTCGGTCGAGTGCACAACGCTCGGCGGTGGCGCGCCGAGTGTGTTGCGCTCGCAGCGAGCGTGTTGACACTCGAACGAGGCTGCGTGGGGCGGCGCGGGCAGAGCCCGCACGGCGTAGTGCTGCCGCTGTACTCACAAGGAAACCTACCCGAGTGTCACTCTCCGATTTTTATGGAATTTGCATATTTTATAATATATGAAAAACTATGGAACACGTAACTTTTTTAGCGGCGGAAAAACATATTTAAGGGGTGAAACGGTCCCTCCAAAATTTGGGCTAAAATAGAAAAATGGCAATAACTTAGAGATTAGTGAGGCAATTTTAATTATTTTCGGTATGAAAGTATCTTTTGATAAAAGACAAATTTCATAGATTCAACTTCGATTAAATCAAAACAATTTTGAGCACAAAAAATTGGTCACTTTAGGAATAGTTGTCCCCCTAATTGTCACTTCCCCTGCAATGTACCTAGGCCGATCTCTTATCCCGCCATTCCGAAAACATGCAGTTCATTCTTTTGGCTGGTGCACCAGGGTGACGGCCCTACATAAATATAAAACAGATATCACTGAAACACAAGGAGCACCACAAATTCGTACAGCTGTGTAAACTAAACAATCGGTATAAGATGATTTAAAACAGGTACAGGATATATGAGAATTTGACCCTGACGACGGAAGAAAGGGCGGATCCTATATATTGTACAAAAGCTTGCAATCGTTCTTTATTATGTAGATAAGAAAGACGACAGGGGCAGTGGGGTTATATAAATGTTGCAATTGGAAAAATTCCCGTTAAGAACTAACTTGAAAAAGGTAGAGGCGCAGCAACCATGCACAGTCCCAAAATGCTACGGGAATATGTGTTAACGGGGTGCAACAGAGAGAGAGATGCACAAACCTAACCTAACGGGTGTAGATCAATATAGGAGTATTTAATTTAATATCAATATAAAAGACGCACAAAGTATTCCAGGACTTGAGAGTGATGAGAGGAATGGACATTAAATACAATCATTTCCTTCTTAAGACTGCAAGTTACACCTACCACTAAACACGCACTACCAGTCCACAAAATGGAGCTGGCCGCGGTGGCCAAGGGGACTGAGGCGCTCCCGTCACGGTCTCCACGGCCACTACGGTCGGGGGTTCGAATCCCCCCTCGGGCATGGATATTTGTGCCGTCCTAGTTCGTAAGTAGTTCATAAGTAGTTTGTAAGTTTAGGGACTGATGACCCTGTAGTTAAGTCCCTTAAGCTTAACAAACATTTGAACATTTTGAACACAAAATGGAAACAAGAAAGAAAGAAAGATCACGGATAACTCATTTAGTAAATGATATTAGCACAGAAACTTTATATTAATCACGTATAATAACTTGTATGTTACAGTACAAAATGAATGGCTAGTTCAAGTGGATCGAGAGAACAGCTTTCGAAACACCCGGGAAAGGAAACACTTCCAAATTTCGCAGTCAGGATGTATTCTGTAGCGTGTAGCTTGCTCCTGACACTTGCCTTGGACTCGAGTGGCGCTGCGGTGGGCAACCGAGTGGCGAGCGGGCAGTGTGGACGGTCGGGCCAGTCGAGCGTGCCGCGCTCGAACGAGCGTGGAGGAAGTCGAGCGCAACCACACGCCTTGTCGCAAGCTGCAGCACCGACATCTGTCGGACTGTCATAGAACTACATGTGTCACGCTATTCGAGCGAGGTGCAGACCTCTAGTAGCTAGCCTCGACGCCGTGCAACCGAGGAACCAGTGGCTACGGCGCCTCGGGACCCCGCCTTCTGACGCACGGCGAGCGCGCCCTCTGGACATGTAGCATTGAAGGGGGGCGTCAGAAGAAGCGCAGGGAGAGTGTGTGTGATATCGCCTAGGAGAAGGTAGGGGAGCTTCTAGTAGTTATGTCCAGACCCAGTGATGTCTACAATATTCTGATTGTTGTAACCGTGTCTCTGTGTCATAAAAGATAACTATCTTTCTTAGCTCGTGGTTTCTTGTTTGCTTCTCACATAGCCTATGTTCCTAGCGGCCACTTCGGCAGACGACAAGGGACACAACACATAACCCGTGGTCTGGTATTAAAACAGCAGCAGCAGTGAAAACCCATTCACTACTATTAAAATGAAAAGGGGTTGACACGCAGAAAGTGTTATTTCAAACTGTGGTATTGAAAAAAAATGTTAATGGTGCTTCTTTGAATTTACGTACGTTTACACCAACTATTGTTGATTATGATAATGCTGAGATTGTTAAACATAATTTGTAGGATTCTGCCTTTCAAGTGCATCAAAAAGTTAATTTAAAGAAAAGTGGCGAAACTATATGTATTGTTTCATTGTTTATGTTATAAGAGAAGTACTGTAAACAGAAATTATCAATATTTTTTTCTCAATAGCGAATTTCTCTTAGCGTCAGTGTATAAAGTATGGATGTTCTACCAAATGGTGACATATGAAAATTTATGCCGGACCATGACTTGAACCCGCGTTTCTCACTTTTCGCGAGCGGTCGCATTAACCACTAGGCTACCCGAACACGATTCTAGGACCGACCCAGACTTCCATATGTCACACTGACTGCACATATGAGTCAACTGCATTCATCCCTTAGCACTCGAAGCTTAATCTGTATTCCCACACCAGGGAGAATAAAAACAGCGAAGGTTAATGCCTCGTTGTTTTCATTCTCCCTGGTGCGGGAATACAGACTAAGCTGCGAGTGCTAAGGGATGAATGCAGTTGACTCATATGTGCAGTCAGGGTGGCATATGGAAGTTTGAGTCGGTCCTGGAATCGTGTTCGGGTATCCTAGTGGTTTTCCGGGCGCCGTAGCTCAGCGCGCTCGGTCAGAGGGCTGAACGCCTCTCTGTAATAAAAAAGTTGAGCCCAAAACTCATCGATCGACAACGAACAATAAGGATCAACTACCGCAATGAACTGAACTACCCATGGAACAAAAAATAAAAAATGAAAATAATAATAATAAAATAAAAATATAACAAAGTAGTTAAGGCGACCGCTCGCGAAAAGCGGGAAATGCCGGCCGCGGTGGCCGAGGTGACTGAGGCGCGTCAGTCACGGTCAGCACGACCACTGCGGTCGGGGGTTCGAATCCCCCCTCGGGCATGGATATTTGTGCCGTCTTTCGTCTTAGCTAGTTCATAAGTAGTTTGTAAGCTTAGGGACTGATGACCCCGTAGTTAAGTCCCATAAGTTGTACAAACATTTGAACATTTTGAAAAGCGGGAAACCCGGGTTCGAGTCCCGGCCCGGCACAAATTTTCATGTGCCATCATTTGGTAGAACATCCATACCTTATACAGTGACGGTAAGAGAAATTCGCTATGGGGAAAAAATATTGATAATATTATCATCACTGTAATTCGTCACCATACAGTACATTAAAAAAAATATTCTTCATGATGATATTAATGATGAAGAAAAATGTGGATATTAGGAAATACAGTTGTAGTTAAATCAAAAATAGTAAATGCAGAAAGAGTCAATTTTTCGCCAACTTTCTTTTCTGTAAACGCTGGTGTCCAAAAATAAAGCGAAAAGCTGCTGTAACCCCATGCTGAGTGAAATAAACTATATAATGATATAAACTGTCACTAAATGTCTGAAGAACTGTGTTCTGCACGGAACATAGTGTACCGGTCTTTGTACAAACATGTCAACCATGACGTCAGGTCACATGTGAAATAGGTCCACAACCACAATCGCTTACAGACACATTTACAGGCGGTGCACTATGGCATAAAGAAGACTCTACTAGACTCTCTGACATGGAAGACCGCAGAAAGAATGGGATCAGGACAGTATCAAACGGATGTAGCCCGATGCCTTAATATGAATCGTTCTCTTGTTTCTCGGATGTGGCGACATTTTAGAGAGACCTAAACTGTATCCTGAAGACCATGGCCTAGTACTTGTGACGCCAGAAATAAATAATAGTTATTTGGCTGTAAGGAGACGTCGGTATCGCCGCAGTACTGCACGACAAATCTTGTTTGTAGGAAATCCTTATTTATCACCCACATCCGGACATTCATTCTTCGCACAAACTAACCTTTATTTGTAAACATTTTATTTTCTTTGTTCCTCCATAGCAGTAGCAGTAGCAGACCGACTGTAATTCTACAAGCAGTGTACACTCTTAATTCAGAACCTGTATACTGTGTTTGACGCGTATAATGGCAGATCAGTGTCTGTCTTTTATTGCGTCTTCCTGTTACGCCTGAGTGATGGAGAAATGCATCTCTCTAAGACATTTACAGTACAAAATAATGAAGCTGCCGTACAATTATCCTCAGCACAAAAAGGTAATGGGAACTGAGCGTGACCTATACGAAGTCCAATGTTGTCCTCATTAAAGACCACTCTTGTTTGACGTTTCTAGTCGTCCTTGAAGTTTCGAAGAATGGCGAAATAGGAGTAAGACATGTTCACAATCTGTAAAGAAAGAGAAAAGTATTTCATTAAGTATCTACTTTACAAATGTACTAGCAGTCACATATTACACTAGGTGAAAATAAACACAGGTATATTTCATCCTCACAAGGAAAGTACATGGGCACGAACAATCTGTATGAACGTTTGCTTACAGGATCTCTACGTACACCTCAATGTGCTGGTGGGTGTCGTTTTTATGCAAAACTCTGCAATCATGCTGCAGATAGCACTGTAGATGTAACTGTAGACGCCATACGTAATGCAGATATCTTAACTATAGCTTATGTAATAATCATCGTACATGTTCTCTAGCGTATTGTCATCAAAAGCCGTGATGATAGTTGCAACTTCTCGGAAGGCTGTTGGTATTCACTGCCACTACTTCCATCGCCTCTTCCCGCACTTACCGTAGCACTGCCGGTTTCAATGAGTTCTTCGTCGTTATCATCCCTATTATCATCATTATGTGTTAGTGTTACAACAGTATTTAACTTACGCTCATATTTCTGTACCATAACAGATACGAGAAAGCATACAGATGATTCATCTTCTACACTAATACCATCTTCACGAAGAAGGGTTCTTCGTAACTTCATCTCAACTAATCGCAATACATTAGCAGGATTGATTAGCAATCGCCGCCCCATCTGACGCTTCACCACACAAATAACGTCACAAAACGCAACTTCGGAGGCACAATGCACCGTCCCTACTGGCGAACCGACAGGTCAAAGAGCACACGCAGAGGCCTCTAACGGACGATTGCAGTTTTGCAGATGCGGGAGTATCACTAGTGTAATAAGAGACCTTTAAATTGTCTCTCAAACGATTTTGGTGTATATGTTTTTGTTCGAGCCCAAGTACTTTCCTTGTCAGTCTATTATTACAATACCTTCTGTATCCCCTTTAAATTATGTAGGCTATTTGGCTAACTTCCTGATTGTTGGGCCTGTAGTGTGATAAATGTAGTTAAAGAACATTGTAATATAACGCTAGAGCTGTTTCAGCATGTACTTACGATTTTACATAAAATACCAAAGAGAACAGGAATTTGAAATATATATTAACATCAAAAATTAACCGAATTAAATACTTAATGAACACACCAATTTCAAGCAAAAAAGTAATCTAGTTAATTTTATTGCCTTTATCGATGAAAAAGGCTGAGAAGCAAAGATATGCTAAATGACCAGAGATAGCTAAAAACGAAATAATCCACTCTGACCAATGTAAACATAAAAGTCTCTGCTAACATAGTCGACTAGTCTGTAATGAAATTCGATTTTCTTAATCTTACAGTTTGATATCTTCTCTCGATAAATGACTTTATTATTATTCGTCATGTCCTGTATATAAATGTGTCAAAGTATATAAATAAATTGTCAAATCCTTACTAATATACGTATGTTTTATATAAGCGGTACGCCCTTCTGTAGCAAGTAAAAGAGGATGAAAAATACACCTGTCGGAGCACAGATAAGGCTAATATGTCCTTGTCTAAACAACCCTGACGGAAAAGTGGTGAACATTCTGCTTCATTCCTCATTTTGATTCCTTACCAAAAATTTTGACTTACTAACGTATTCGCGTATTTTTGCGCTGAAAGAGTGGAAAGAGAGGAACAGGTTAGTAAAGAGTGAAGTCACAAGGAGATCAAAACCAACTGGAAAATCATTTAGATATCTACATCGTTCAAAAATTAGCAATTGATCCAATAATAAGAAGTGTGAAGTCATCCATATTACCACTAAAAGAAATTTACACGATAAATCAGCCATATCTAGAAAACGTCAATTCAACTAAATACCTAGCAGTACCGTAAACCATAGCAACTTTGTGACAGGTAGTGTAACATTGTGATACCTACATGGCGCATGATATATTTAAATCTTGCAGGCATTTAATGGAATTCAGATCCTCCATTCAGTGTGGCCTACGTGCCTGATGACTGCTGCCATCTCATGGAGCAACTAGAAAATACCAGAGTATACAGTGGTATGGAAAAGTCATTGTTTAGCGCCGCTTAAGACATTAAAGACTGTTATGTGGCAACTTTGCATTCCTGACAGTGAAGTAAGCAGACCAGTGTAGTGGATGTGAGTTGAGTTTGACGTATCATATGTATCATAGTCGTAGTGCGTATCTCCCTTACGGTTCTCATTTTTTTTTTTTTTTTTTTTTTTTTTTTTTTTTTTTTTTTTTTTTTTTTGTAAATGTGAAAGAACAGGGTGAAACATTGTGACAGAATGACGCTGAAGATGCTGCAGATCACAGTTATATTTGGATTTTGCTATATTTCTGGTTTTCGTCCCACATTTAGATCATAAAATGGCTCCAAAGTCAAGAAGGAGGATCGTTTCACGCCCATCAATAAGATAATGAACTGTTGCAAAAGAATGTAAGTGACAGCTTCATAGACCACCAAAATAAAAACAGAACTGAAATGACAGAGAGAAAGCGATATTAAGGATGAAAAGAGTCAATGTCCTTGCTGGGAAGAGCATTTCCGTCCTTGATTTGCATAGCTCATCAGCAGAGTGTGCTACTACACAATCTTCAAATGGTCTGTACCAACCCTCAGCTGACACAAGTATGAAGCCAAAAAATAAGGCAGCTCACCGCATCACTTATGAAGAAGACAGTGTAATTTATGTTGAATCAGACTACAGTTTGTCTGAATGTCTGGACTCTGAAGCTGATGTCACAGAGAAAATTGAGGATTTCAAGAAAGAAACAAGATAGTGGGGATCTATGTGGTGGCATTATCCAGGTATAATAACCAAAAACAGGAGTGATGGCGCACTTGTTAATGTTATGGAGTCAAAGGGGAAAAACTGGGGTTGCTGACAGTAAACGATGAAATTTGGTACAAAAATGAGGAAATAATATGTAAGATAAATGCTCCAAAGCAAAGAGGCAAACGAAATATTTTCGATGTTCCTGAAATGACTAAGTTTTGAGTTTTGTAACTGTTATATTTAGAATGTTGCTACTTAAGTGTTGGTTCACATTGTTAATATTAATTTCTTAATAAAGGTTGTTCATCGCTCAACATAACTGTCTAATTTACTTTGCATGCTATTGTCTGTCCTAAAGAAGACCCCCTCAATCACAACTTTGTAACAGGCTGTAATTATATGGGGTGAATGAGTAGAAATGTAACTGCCACAAAATTGCACTACGAATACGTACAACTTTGGACGACGTATTGGTACAATTCTGGCTCCCACGCATAAAAATTCTGATGAAACAACATTGCATGTTATAACTTAAAGATAAAGGCATTATATAAGAATAGCAATTTTTAAAAATGAGTACACTTAAAATGATTTTTATTTTAAAAAAGCAAGAAATGTGTCACAAAGTTGCTATGGCTTACGATAACAATTACGAACAAGTTAAATTGGAAAGAACCCATTAAAAATACTGAAGGGAAGGCGAACCAAAGGCTACGTTTCACACTCAGAAGATGCAACAGTTCTACTAAGCCGAGGCGGATTAGCCGTGTGCACTAGGGCTCTGTGCTGCGGTGCGCGCGACCGTTCGCCGTCGGGAGTTCGAGTCCACCCGCCCCCCTCCCCTCGGGCATGGGTGTTTGTGTTGTCCTTAGGTTAGTTTACGGTAGTTTGTAATCTACGGACTAATGACCAAGCAGTTGAGTCCGATAGATTTCCAAACACTTCGTGTTCTACTATTTTGGAGATTTCCTGCGCATTGTGGGAGAACCACCAAGTGACGGTATAGAAAACGTACAGAGACGGGCAGCTCGTTTTGTGTTATCGCGATATAGAAGCGAGTATCACGGCAACGATGCACGAGTTGGGTGGAAATCATTAATAGAAAGGCGTTATTCATTGCGAAGAGATCTATTTGCGAAATTTCTTTCAACAAGTTTCTCTTCCGAACGCGAAAATATCTTTTTAGCACCCACCTACATAAGAAACATGATAATCATAATAAAATAAGATAAATCAGATCGAAAACTAAAAGATTTAGGTGCTTTTTTTTCACACGAGATATTAGAGAACGGGGATATAAAGAAATATCAAAAAAGCGGTTCGATGGACGTTCTGCCATGCATTTCAGTGTGACTTGCACAGTATTTATGTAGATATAGATCAGTGACGATGGAAAAGAGTATCAGTGATGGTGAGAAAAAGACATTGGTAGTGGAATGGAAATGAGCTTATGGCGTTCTTGGCCGGGAGATCCCTTGCGGGATTGTTCGGCCGCCTTAGTGTAAGTCTTTTTACTTGACGCCGCGTGGGCGACTTACGTGCCAATGGCAATAAGATGATGATGATTAGGACAACACACAACACCCAGTCCCCTGCCGGGAATCGAACCCGGGCCCTCTGCGTGGTAGGGTTTTTTTTTTTTTTTTTTTTTTTTTTTTTTTTCCTCTGGGTAGTTCTGCTCATTGCGGTCGCTGATCTTCAGTGTTCTTTGTTGTTCTATTTGTTGTTGGCTCAGCTTTGTTATTACAGAGGTCGTTCAGCCCTCTGACCGGGCGCGCTGAGCCACGGCGCCCGGCATTAGTCAGCGACGCTACCGCTGAGCTACGGGACGGTCATTGCTAGTAAAAGAGATGGAGATAGCGGTTGTTACAGTGAGAGGGGGGACAAAGCTCAAATGAAAGATGAGTGGAGTCCGTACGTAATCTTCTTGGTCTGGTGTGATTATAAAACTATGCAGAAGATTTATATGGATCCGGAATCGAAATGTTGGTTGACCGTTCCGAGAATTGTGTACAGTCTCTTGGAGACTATGTGGAAAAGTGAACTTACATTGTATGCTGTCGGTTAGAAAAGAAAACAGCCACCAATTGCAAGGTTGAATTATTCACAACCGGTTTCCAGCAGTTATTATCCTTCTTCTGGTGTCTGTACAGGAAATAGTTAAGAATAATATACAAATACAAATATCACATAAAATTCGCAGTACAGTCACAGATTAAAGGGACAAGAAATACACTATATATAAAGCTTTCCCAAAAAGTGAAAAAATGTGAAATATTATTCTACTGATTATTGATAAAATAAGGAACTATATATTAACGAAAAATTTGTAGTTACTTACATTAATTGTGCCGTATAGGTTTACTCAGAGCATTTTGTAATAACACTGAACAACAAGTGCAGAGATTATGCAAGAACTCGTAAACTAAGTTGTTAATAAGTGCATCTTTGGATAAACCATGTAGTGCGTGTAATGCAGTTACAGAATGTAAGGGTCAGAAAATTCGTATTCTTAAGAGAAAACGTATTTGGAGTCCGCAAAACCAGCCTACAAGCTGCAGAGTCATAAACCGGTCTACTAACCGCCTATCAGTCATATACTACTGTATAAAGTAAAGAATGATAATATGAAAGACCATGGCACTATGGAACGAAACATTTCGGTATTTACAGCTAGCACAGAAGTACAGAAGGTTAGTAGCGAAGTAGCCGACCTAAATACAGTATCTATCATAGCACGCCAAATATAGTTAACTAGGTGCTGCTTAAGAATATCTATAAACAGACTGCAATTAATAAGAAAAATATGTTTGTGGGAATGACATATGTTTGTTCATATAAGTAATCCAGCTTTCTAGAAATAGTTGTTGTAGAAGGTTAACTGGTATTACTGTAAGTACATTGTAACACAATACACATAATGCTGTAGCATTGGCAGTGAGCTGTAGTATGGTATAGTTCATTTCGAAACCATATTCAAATGTTTGTTAAGCTTAAGGGACTTAACTGTGGGGTCATCAGTCCCTAAACTTACAAACTGCTCATGAACTACCTTATACTAAAGACGACACAAACATCCATACCCGAGGGGGATTCGAACCCCCAACGTAGCGACTGTGCAGACTGTGACTGGCGCGCCGCAGACTGCTCGGCCACGGCGGCCAGCTCGAAACCATATGCAAATACTCTAGCTTCTACAGGGTGAGTCATAAATGAGAAAAAATGTTTCGTGCAAATTGTCACACACTGAGCTACAAACATAAATTCGTTTTCCGTATGTTCCTATGTCAATAAATGACAACGCAATTGAATGGTAAAAATCTGGAAATATTGACTTAGGGTGTTACTGTGCGTCGACATTGGCCAAGGGCACAGAACGGCAACAGGGCACAACATGCGAATATTGTAGATAGTCTAGCCGCTCACGAGAAGGCGAGGCATGCGGTGTCAAGCGACGGTCTGCGTTACACTACAAGCAATGGCAGCGCTCACATCAATCTCGTACTGTTTTCGATGGCCGGTATTATGTATTGTGGCTAGTTAACATAGGGAAAGGAACTTGTGCCCTGTTGTCGATTTGTCCCCGTGGCCAATGTCAGCGCACAGTAATACCCAAAAGTCCATTTCATATTTCCAGATTTTTACCATTCATAAATTCCATTTTTAAAAACCATCGGCTGTTTATTAAAAACCTTGTAGATACATAAGATTTTTAATAAACTGCCGATGGTTTTTAAAAATGCATTTTATGAATGGTAAAAATCTGGAAATATGAAGTGGACTTTTGGGTATTACTGTGCGCTGACATTGGTCAATGGTCCATATTCATGGATAAAAAGGTGTTAAAACACAATGGTAAAATGCATCAAATAAGATTCATCTAGCTGAGACAAACAGGAGTTAGTATGAATAAAAGTGTTAAAAATACAGTGGTCATCTTAGATGAAACCTATCTGTCGACACAACATAAAAGGTTAGTTATGCTGACTCCTGTTTGTCTCAGCTAGATGTATTTTATTTGTGCATTTTACCATTCTGTTTTAACACCTTTTTATCCATGAAGATGGTTCATTGACCTAAACTGGTAGATATATAAGGTTTTTAATAAATAGTCGATGGTTTTTAAAATGCATTTTATGAAATGTATTACGGCTGTTGACACTCGCCTCACCAAATCATTTTACCATTCATTTGCATTGTCATCTATTGACAGGAACATGCGGAAAACGAATTTACGTTTATAGCTCAATGTATAACAACGAAAAAGAAATATTTTTCCTAATTCATGATTCACCCTGTATAGTCGGGAGGGACAGATAACGTTCAAATTACAGGATTTAATGTATGAAACTAATTTTATAGCCTAACATATGATAACTATTGTGGGGAGATAGAGGGTATTTCTTGCAAGGAGGTTGTGTTATAGAGATAATGAAGATAGGTTGATGAGGATCGGTTGAAAGGTGAGAATGATTAAAGTTAGTAGGGGATCCCTGTTGGTGGGGCAGTACGAGTATGTTAGGTGAGACCATAAAGGGTGGAAATAATAAAACATCAATGAATCGATTTCATGGCACAGTGTAAATGATTGAAGGATTAGTTCATTGTCGGTTAAAAGTAATCTACTGAATGAAAATGAATAAGTCATTGTAGTGTAATGTTGTCATGTTGTCATACCTGTGTTCATTTGGTATAGAAGGTTTAATAAGTGGCCGTAACGTGGAAGTGCAGCTTACTTTTTGATTTGAACTCGTAATAGGTAAGCAAAGAGAATACAGATAATTTCAGGTACATGAATATGTCACTCACTTCACCACAACAAATAACTTTCATAATAAAATCTTTAAAAACAAAGCATTCTAGTGGTTGCGATAAAATATCAACAAAATTAATTAAAGTGTGTTCTTGTGAATTTAGCACAGTTTTAAGTTATTTGTGTAACCAGTCTATTATAACTGGAACATTTCCTGATTGGCTAAAATATGCGGATATTAAACCTCTATTCAAGAAAGGGGAGAAAGAGATACAATCAAACTACATACCTATTTCACTTTTGCCTGCATTCTCAAAAATTCTAGAAAAGGTAATGTACAAGCAGCTTCTCAACCACCTGATCACGAATGACATATTGTCCAGAACACAGTTTGGATTTCTGAAAGGTTCCGATATCGAGATGGCTATTTACACTTACAGTGATAATGTACTTAATTCATTAGATAATAAATTGCAAGCAGCTGGTATTTTCTGTGATTTGTCAAAGGCATTTGATTGTGTGAACCATAACATCCTTTTAAGTAAATTAGAATTCTATGGTGTCACGGAAAATGCTGCAACTCACTAACAGGAAACAAATGGTGTCAGTGCAAGTGATTAGTGGATTAAGCCAATAGTCAACATCGGATTGGGAAGAAATTACATGTGGTGTCCCACAAGGATCCATCTTAGCGCCATTGCTTTTACTTATGTACATTAATGACCTGTCATCAGTTACATTACCAGAAACAGAGTTCGTTTTGTTTGCAGATGATACAAGTATTGCAATAAAAAATACGTCAAGCCTAGTTATAGAAAGGTCTGCTAATGATATTTTCATGAACATTAATAAATGGTTTAAAGCCAACTCATTGTCATTAAACTTTGAAAAGACTCACTACATGCAGTTCAGAACATGTAAGAGATTTCCCGCCAGCATATGCATTAAGTATGAAAAAGAGCAGATAGAACAGATTGACAGTATTAAATTCCTGGGATTACAGCTTGATAATAAATTCAGTTGGGAAGAGCACACCACAGAACTGCAGAAACGACTTAAGAAATCTGTATTTGCAATAAGAGTGTTATCAGATATAGGAGACAAAAATATAAGAGCTTGCATTCTTTCATTCCATAATGTCATATGGTATAATATTTTGGGGTAACCCTTCAAGTCAGTAAAAAGTCTTCAGAGTCCAAAAGCGTGTAATACTTATTATTTGTGGGGTAAATTCACGGACGTCCTGTAGGAGCCTCTTCAAAGAACCGGGTATATTAACTACTGCCTCTCAGTATATTTATTCCTTAATAAAATTTGTCATAAATAAAATATCCCCATTCCCAACAAAGAGCTCAGTTCATACAAACAATACTAGGAACAAAAATGATCTACACAAGGACTTAAAAGCGCTTACTTTAATTCAAAAAGGGGTCCACCACTCAGGAACACACATTTTCAATAATTTACCATCAAGTATAAATAATTTAGCTGGAAATAAAGATCAGTGTAAGAGGAGCATAAAATACTTTCTAGTGGCCAACTCATTTTACTCCATTAGTGAATTTGTAAATTGTACCAAATGACACATGTATCGGTATTCACACTATAGTAGTATTATTACATTATCAGTTTTAAAAAAACTTAAAAAATGTATGTATCTGTATTTATATTATTAGTATTATCTATTATTCAGCTTGTAAATTATGTTTTTTGACATGTTTCACATCCACGAGGATCTCCTCAACATATATCTACGGAACCACTGTTGAACCGCGAAAGAACTACGGTAAATGGCTTCTGATGATCTGCGTTTCGCTGACGACTGAGGAGTGCCGTATTGAAGGTCAGCAATAGCGGTTGCAGTCGGCCGCTTCCCAGCTGTATGCAGGATCACCTTCACCAGCCTCACACGGCACGTGTGCGCCTGTCCGTTCATGTAATCAACCTGTCGAGGTGCCGCGGTTGTTGATCTCTCTGTCTGTTGTGTAACTCACGTCTGAGTCCATCCAAGGGCACCCTACGATATCCAAGCCTTTCTCGTTCCTACGCTGTCTCTGTGCCCGAGAAGTTACCCACACTCTTTTAATTTATCTGCAATGTTTGTGAGAGTTGATATAACGGCTTGCAGGAATTCAGTCCCTTCACGTATTCGCTGGGTGATATACTGTGAGTTTCCTCTATTTCAATCTTATGTGCTGGCTTTACACATCTTCCGTAATGTCATATGGTATAATATTTTGTGGTAACTCTTCAAGTGAAGCAAAAGTTTTCAGAAACTAAAAGCGTGTAACACGTATTCAGTATGATACTTTCACTCTGCAGTGGAGTGTGCGCTGATATGAAACTTCCGGGCAGATTAAAATTGTGTGTCGGAACCGGGACTCGAACCTTGGACCTTTGCCTTTCACGGGCAAGCGCTCTTTGCCTTTCACGGCCTTTCATGGTAGAGAAATGGCTTAGCCGCAGCCTAAGGGTTGTTTCCAGAATGACACTTTCACTCTGCAGCGGAGTGTGCGCTGATATGAAACTTCCTGGAAGGACTCGAACCTGGGACCTTTGCCTTTCGCAGGCAAGCTCTCTACCGACTGAGCTATCCCGACACGACTCACGATGCCACCTCACAACTTTACTTCCGCCAGTACCTCGCCTCCTACTTTCCAAACTTCACAGAAGCTCACCTGCCAAACTTGCAAGACTATCACTCCTGCAAGAAAGGATATGGTGAAAAAAAAAGGGATAGAGCGCTTGCTTGCGAAAGGCAAAGGTCCCAAGTTCGAGTCCAGGTTCCGACACACAATTTTAATCTGCCAGGAAGTTTTGTAACACGTATTATTTGTGGAGTAAATTCACGGACATCCTATAGAAGCCTCTTCAAACTAACTACTGCCTCTCAGTATATTTATTCCTTAATGAAATTTGTCATAAATAATATATCCCTTTTTCCCAACAAACAGCTCAGATCATACACGCGATACTAGGAATAAAAATGATCTACACAATGACTTAAAAGCATTTACTTTAGTTCAAAAAGGGATCCACTACTCAGGAACACATATTTTCAATAATTTAGCAACAACCATCAAAAATTTAGCTACAAATAAAGATCAGTTTAAGACTTTCTAGAGGCCAACTCTTTCCACTCCACAGACGATTTTTAAATAGTGCCGAATGATGAATGTATCTGTATTCACACTATTAATATTATTTAGACGTCGATTTGCAGTAGGATTTTGGAAAATATACTTTGTGTGGTGTCGCACAAGTCTAAAGTGCGCGCCACCTACTTTCGCCGCGCGCCGCCATGCACGCACGGCGCGGTGTTCTTACGACGTCAGCCACGAGCGCCCTCTGCTGCTATCCCGCTCGTGGCCACCACTGAACGACATCGTTCACTTGGGACTGAGATAGGAACCAGCTAACACTTCGGAATCAGATAGGCACCAGTGAAGACTTGGCTATCGGACATGCACTAGGCAGGCCTCTAGCTCAACTATGTATCAGCATTCTGCGGTACTGAGCTATGTAAAAGTTAAGTATTACTAAATCTCAAAGAAATATATATCTCGTTCTAATTTACTCTAGTGTTTCTAGTTTCTGCTGTCCCACTGGCTGGTCACCTCTTACCTGCACAAGCGTGCATCCTTTATTCCTGTGTCGGTCTTTCTACTCGGCCACCGACACCTACGACGGAAACGAGACACAAAAGCGGCCACGAGGCTGGGACACAAAACTTTGTTCGAACGTTATGAACTACCTCGAAGAGAACGACCTATGAAGTAATAGTCAACACAGATTCAGAAAGTATCGCTCTTGCGAAACACAGCTTGCCGTTTATTCACATGAAGTGATAAGTGCCATCGACAATGGATCTCAAATCGATTCCATATTTCTGGATTTCCGGAAGGCTTTTGACACTGCGACTTCTAATGAAATTGCGTGCTTATGGAATATCTCCCCAATGGTGCTATTGGATTCACGATTTCCTATCAGAAAGATCACAGTTCGTTGTAATTGACGGTAAGTCTTTGAGTAAAACAGAAGTGATATCTGGCGTTCCCCAGGGAAGCGCTATAGGTCCCCTACTATTCCTTGTGTTTATAAACGATTTAGGAGACAATCTGAATAGCTCCCTGAGACTCTTCGCGGATGATGCTGTCGTTTATCGGTTAGTGAAGTCAATAGAGGATCAAACGCAACTGCACAGGGATTTAGACAAATTTCTACATGTTGCGAAAATTGGCAATTGACACTAAATAAAGAAAAGTGTGAAGTAATACACATGACCACTAAAAGAAATTCGCTGATCTTCAATTACACTATAAATGTCAACCCTTAGGTTATCAATTCTACGAAATACCTAGTAGTTACAATTACGAACAACTTAGACTGGAGAAAACACATAGAAAATACTGTGGGGAAGGCGAACCAAAGGTTACTTTTCATTGGCAGAACGCTTCGAAGATGCACCAGCTCCACCAAAGAGACTGCTTACATCACACTTGTGCGTCCTCTCCTCGAGTAATGTTGCCCATTGTGGGACCCTCACCAGGAGTTACTGACGGAAGATGTTGAGAAGGTTCAGAGAAGGGCAGCTCATTTTGTTTTATCATGTTACCAGGGGGAAATCGTGACGGAAATGTTGCAGGAATGGCGGTGGAAATCACTAAAAGAAAGACGTTATTCACTGCGGCGTGATCTGTTTGCGAAGTTTCAATCACCGACTTTTACTTCTGAATGTGAAAATATTTTGCTAGCACCCACCTACTTAGGGAGACGTGACTATCCCAATAATATAAGAGAAATAAGATCGGAAACGGAATGATTTAGGTTTTATTTCTTCCCGCTCGCTTTTAGAGAATGAAACGTTAGAAAAAAGTTATAAAAGTGGTTAATGAACCCTCTGCCTGGCACTTAAATGTGATTTGCAGAGTATCTATATAGATGTAGATGTACATTATATTATCAGCTTGTAAAAAATGTTTGTATCTGTGTTATTATATTATCAGCTTATATAAGAAAAAAATTACATGTTTCACATCCACGAGGATCTCCTCAACACGGGCCTATGGAACGAACAACTAATCTGATGTAAATAGAAATTTATACACCCTGGGATTTTTTTCGTCTCCATAATGTCAATGCTTCCCCTTTATCATTAATCTAATGTAATTCACCATCTGAATCATTGTACAAATGATGATCACCCATTAACGACCAGTCCCTAAACACAGTAAGCGCTCTAATAACAGAGCAATCCTATATACTAACCAACTCGGTGCCCATAAATCACGAAATAATTTTATTCGAAAGCTCAGACCGAGACGATGTGGCGCATTGGTAATACATTGGATTCGATTCGGGAGGACCGCGGTTCAAACTCGCCTCCAGATACCCTGATGTACGTTCCTCGTAATTTCCCTGAATTACTCCAGGAAAATGCACTCAAAAGGGCACCGCCGATTTCCTTTCCGATCCCTTCCAAAACATATCCGAACGTGTGTCTCTAATGACTACGATGGCATTAAACCCTAAGCTTCGTTTCTTCCTTCCTTTCAGATGCTTACATGATTCCAAGATTATGTGAGACTTTTTTATCCTGTGTCTCTTGGCAGTAACAGTATTATGCTCAGATACCTTAGCAGAATTGCCATAGTTGCACATATCCTGTTGAAAAGTCGATTCGAGTTATCTGAGGTATCCACATTCTACAACTAATTGCGCAGGGTACACGTAGTCTCATTCTACATCCATGTGTGATCTATACGCAGGTGACAAAATTAATAATATACCGATATGCAATAATACGCGTGGCGATAGTATTATAACTACTGAAAGAGCAAAAGCGAGGTCCATTGGCAGAGCTGTGGTGTGTCCTCTGGTGAATTACGTTTAACGGTTTCCCAAGTGATTATGGACTTACGATGGGAATTAAAGATTTTGAGCAAGGAATAGTAGTTAGAGCTAGACGCATAGGACATTCCGCTTCGGAAACCTTAAAGCAATCAATAACCCGTGCCAAGAGTGTTGTAGCTGTAGCTGTTGTTGTTGTTGTTGTCGTTGTTGTTGTGCTCTTCAGGCTAAAGACTAAGTTCTCCACGCTACCCTATCACGTGCAATCGTCTTCATCTCTAAGTAAGAACGACACTTTGCATCGTGTACTGCTAACTGTACTCGTCTCTTACTCTCCCTCTGTGAGTTTCAGCAATTGAGCCCTTAATTTAGTCAACATATGACAGAAATATCTTTTCTCCCCAATTCTGTTCAGTAACTCCTTATTAATTACGCCATCCACCAATCTGATCTTCTGTATTCGTATGTAGCGCCACATTTTAAACGTCTCTACTATCTTTCTGTCTGATCTCTTTACCGTCTATGTTTCACTTCCGTTCAATGCGTTACCCCAAGCAAATGCTTTCAGAAAGGGCTTCCTAATGTTTACATTAATAGTGGATGTCAACACATTTTGCTTCTTGAGAAATACTTTTCTTCCTACAGTCATTCTGCAATTTACTTCTTCTTTACTTCGGTCATCGCAAGTTATTTTAACGCCCAAATAACAATACTGATCTATTTTCACAGTCCCGTTATCTAATCTAATTCCTTCGACATCTCATGATTTTTCTTCGATTACATTCCATTACTCTTGTAAACCGTTTTAATTCCAAATTTTATTAATTTTATGAACAAAATTAATTATTGTATTAGTGTATATGTGGTTTTTTTCTCCGGGAAATTTAGTGGGATAACTCCATGAGGCATCATTGGGTAGGAAACGTTTCTTTTATCGCAACTAACCTCATTTTCAAGCTGTTCACTATTATTCTATATTTATAAATGTGAATGTCTGTTCAGTGTACGTTTATCACGTCTGAACCACAAGACATAAAGAGCTAAAAATTTGTACAGGTACTAATGTCTATCCAGGAAAGGCTTTAGGTGCGGTTTTATGGCGATCGGATAACTATTTATCTATATATATTAATGTGAATGTCTGTTCAGTGTACGCTTATCACGTCCGAACGACAAGACGCAGAGACTTAAATATTTCTACAGTTACTAATTTATACCTGAGGAAGGTTTTAGGCACGGTTTAATAGCGACCTGAGAGATATTTAATAATTTGAAGAATATAACGCGAAATGCGGAACAATAATTACTGTTTGAAAATTATGTTTATTCTTTGAAAATGATTTTATTGGTTGCATTGTTGCTTGAGGGTTGATAATGATAAAATGGTGGAGTATATTGGGATGGAAAGTTATCGGTGTATATAAAATTCTAAGTATGCGAAAACTACAGAACGCAAATGAATGGTCTGTGTGTAATTGTTGTCCGAAGTCTCCCGTTGTACACCATAGCAGTTCCATGCCGATAGCTATAAGGGGGTGGAAGATATGGTGGTCAAATTATTAAAAAAATTCGGACTGAAGGACAGCAATGACATTTGCGACTCTATAGGAATAAGGTTACATACAGCGAAACGTGATGCCACAGATCATATATTTGCTCTATACGTGCTACAATGTCTTCTACTTTTTCTCTGTAAAGATAAGCATATGAATAAGGAAATATAAGAATAAATAAATAAAGCAGTACAAAAGAAATTTCTTTTAATTCATCTCTTTAAAAATAAAACGATTTGACGTTTCGTGCATTACATCAAGTGATCGATCTATGATATTATTGCAACCATTATTGTTGAATTTCGTGATTGGATTCTTCGAAACTAGTTCATTTATATGTGTGATTTGATCTACACTACTTACTTTCCTGATAATGTGGTTAAAAATGTTAGTTTCGTGTTTCATTTCATCCTTCAAAACCAGTCTCATAACATACTACTGAAAAATATCAATATAATCAACCAACACGCGAGCGGAGCCGCGGGTTTAAGCTAGTTTATTAATAAAAATTTCAAATTTTTTGTTTCCTTTACCTTGATATGACAATTTCAGTCTTGCTGCATGTAGTCCAACTTAGTCATTAAGCGACAATATATATTTTGCCAATGCAGTGTTGTTTAGAAAATTTGGACAAACTGTTGTGCCTGGAGGAACAGATGAAATCACGTTGCCATATGACAACACTGAGAGGGGAAGGGTTAATCTCTATCCTACATGATATTATTTTTTTTTTTTTTTTTTTATTTATTTTTTTTTTTTTTTTTTTTTTTTTTTTTTTTTTTTTTTTTTTTTTTTTTTTGTTCTTAACTATAATTCCTTCTCCAAATTTCTTCTTGCTTTTTCTTCACTGGTAAAAGGCTAAAACTCTGTCTTACTCCCTTACCAATCACTGCGTCCCTTTCGGGCACTTTTTTGTTCAAGTTGAATGTAACTTTTCGTTCCGTATTTCTTAACCCCGCTAAGTTCAGCCACAGAAGTCAAACTGGAATACGAAGAACGACAGCTGTGATGCTGATGCTGTGGTATACAGGAAGGTGTCGTCATTGAACGACTGGAATAGGAGCAGGATGACTTGGACTAAATTTCTATCTTGTGTGAGTAATGTCAGGTAGCTGTAAATGAAAAAAAAAGTAAGGCGGTGCAGATGAGTAGGAGAAATAATCTCATATTGTACAACGCTACGACAAGTGTCTCAATATTGACGGAAATTAGGTAGAAAAATAGATTAAGGTACAAGCTTTCGTGTAAAAATAAAATAATTGAGATGTCTTAGCACGTCTTTTTTTAATTTCAAAACGGTACTTACAAAACACGCTTCGTAGAAGCAATTCAGAGGCGGTCGGCTAGTTTTGTTACTGATAGATTGGATCAATGCTAGAGTGTTACTGCAATTCTTTGGAAAATCACATGGGAGTCACTGGAGGGAAGCTGTAGTGTTTTTCATAAACACTGTTGAAAAGGGCCAGAATTTGAAGCGGACTGCACAGCGACTGTACTGCTGCCAACTTATATTTTGCCTAAAGACAACGAAGATCAGATCAGGACTCTTAAACATACATACAAGCATTCGTTTTTCCTTCTTTCTATGTGGAAGTGCTACTAGGTACCCTCCGCCACGCATCTTTGAGTGGTATGCGTTGTATGTATGTAGATCGATATCGATATCTGATATCCGTTAAGCGCAAATTGACGTTAAAGGGCTATGGTAGAAAGACGCGGATGTTGCCATTTTTCTAAGAGGACGTCACCACAGAAACGCCTCTCTTGGAATCGTAGCCACGTCCGTTGGATCCTGTATGATGAAACAACCATGGCTTGGCCAGATGATTTCCGATTACAGTTGGAAAGAGCTGATGGTAGGGTTCGAGTGTGGCGCAGAACCCACGAAGTGTTGGACCGAAGGTGTCAACAAGACACTCTGCAGCCAGCTGCTGTCCCAACAAGGATGGCTGCTTCTACAGGGAATTGTCTGGGCCGTCTGGTCCAACAGAACCGATCATTGAGCGTAAATGGTTACTCTCGACTACATGAAGCCCATCTGCAGCCTATCATGGACTTCATTTTTCAAGCGATGATGGTATTTTCATGAATTACACTGTACCAAGTCACATGGCCACCACTGTTAGCAGTTAGTTTGCCAAACATTCTAGTCAATTCCATCGAATACTGTGGCCACTCAAATCGCCAGACATCACCCGACAAATGTCATATCTCACATAATCGAGAGCTCAGTTTGTGCCACATTCTGCACCAGCAGCTTCTATAGTGGTCCAATATTCCTGCAGGAAACTTCCATTACCGCGGTTGAGTGGCTGAGCGGTTTAAGGCACCTTGCTGCGGAGCGCGCGGTTGCTCGTCGTCGAAGGTTCGAGTCATCCCTCGGCCCTTGGTATGTGCTTGTATGTGTGTGTATTTTGTCCTTAGGTTTAGTTTATCTTAGTAAAAGTTGTGTGTACGCCCAGGGACTAATAACGAAAGCAGTTAAGTCCCATGGATTTACAAACGTTTGAACATTTTGAGACTTTCATTGTCTACTGAGTCCATGCCGAGGTACAGCATTTCACCAGTCAAAATCTGTCCGAGGCGATATGAGGAGGTATCCAAAGACTTTCGTCATCTCTATTCTGGATCATGTCCACCTGTTGAGGCTGTGTTAGGTCTCAAGTTTTTGTTTATGGACGACAGTGCCCATCTACATTGGACTGAGGAGTCAAATTTTGGAATGTGAACGATTGCCATGGCATGATCTTGGCAATCGTTTCTCAACGAAGCCCTCCGACCCCCCACACCTGTACTAGAGTTGGAACCTGGCCTTGTAAAAAGAAATGAGACAATATAACAGGTTCAGAACGTCCGTCAACGCCCGAGAAGGGTCTCATCTGCGCCATACATTAATTATACCTGTTTTCTAGAATTTGACGGACCTGTACCATTTTCCGATATAAATACTGTATACCACTCCACCTGTATTACACATGGACTGTTTCATATCGTGTGATTACTCCTTTCCAACAATTTCTCTCTCCCTTAACAGTTGTCAAGCAGCAGGTCCGCTTGCTTTGATATTCGTCAGAACCAGTTTACATCTACAGCCGTGTGATGATTTGCCTTTAGGTTATTCTGAGTTTAGAAACAGAAATGAAGTAAATAATGATAAAATTTATTTTTACACTGCTTTTTGAGCTTTATTTTGTTCACTATGAGCTCATTTCAGCCTTTGGGCACTCTTAAGGCGTTTTTCAATATCGTTGTTATTATCTATCGCTCAGTACCAGTGTTTATTTCTAATGCATTTTTTTCAGATTGTCGGCTGTATTATTAGATTTTCGTGATTCTTCTTACCTGTGACAATACTTTAGCGATATTAAAAGTTAACATAGCACTGAACGTCTTCCACCAACAAAGAAGAATTACGAAAATTGAATAATACAGCGTATATAAAGCTGACAATCAGTAAATGAGGAAACAAAAAAGCTTTAAAAATATTAACAAATAATTTGGTAGCCGGTAAGAACGTTATTGAAAAGCATCTGAAATTAGTTCATAGTGAACATAATAATAAACCTCATAAAAGAGCGTAAAAAATAATCTCTTGCAGGCTTATTCTTCCTTTCAGACCCAAAAGGAAAGAAAAAGTAACTACGTTCTTCACCAATTTAGGTCCAGTAAATTGCATTCATTTCGTGAGGGAGTACCTGTAGAAACCAACAAACAGTCAAAAATGTTACGAAAACATAGGTAGTTAAATATTAGATGTGCAGTAGGAGAGGACAGTTGTGACATCCATGGATCCTGCTTTCAGTCTACTAGATCCGTGTTTTTCAACCTTTTTGAGTTGGCGCCCCCCCCCCCCTCCTTCCATGTAAAAAAATTCTGTCAACCCCACCCCCCTCCCACACACACACACACACACACGCTGTTCTCATCGCACTGTAACACAATTACAAGACAGCGTATTTTATATTCTAAATGTTCAAATGTTTGTAAAGATTATGGGACTCAACTGCGGGGTCATCAGTCCCTAAACTTACAAACTACTTATGGACCAACTTATGCCCGAGGAAAGATTCGAACCTCCGATGCGGGAGGCCGCGCCGTCCACAACGTAACGCTCCAGACCGTTCGGCTACTCCCGCGCGGCTTTTATATTCTCTTTTGTCGATAAAACATTCTTGTAAAAACGGTACAGTATTCTACATTTTATGGTGAATATTTTAGTCTTTTTTTCGGAACACATTATCCTATTTTTACATTAATTTCAACAGAATATTTCGTGTTGCAGGTAAGGTTCGGAAGCGAATTATGCTCGTTAATCCCACACTATAGACAATTTCTAAAGAAATTAATTTTTCTAAAAAAACGTAAAAATGTCTTATTGACTCTTGTTAATTTAGGTATCGATTGGTCCCTGAAAACAGTATTCACGTTTTTCGTTGATTCATCACTAACATGACGAATTTGTTGTAAAAGACGTCTGTTCTCTTCAAACCATAATTGATGATAACAAAGAATTACGTAGGTTTCATATAAAATAAATTTCAATTTTCTTAGTCAATTTAGGTATTGCGGAACGACCAAGTACCCAGACGTGTATTGGTCTGGCTGTTTTATGGTGCACGTTTTTCCTCCTTTGATCTCAGTTTTGCAGCAGATTGTGTTTGTATTTATGTTTAAATGATTTTTCTATGTAAATGTTTTTGTCATATGATTCTTAAAAGAGTTTGTATGTTTTTTATGTTTCATGTGGCATAACGGCAATCCAACCTACGAGAGCAACATCGCCAACCTCAAGAAATAGAACGTCTGGCCACTTCAAGTCGCGGGTCGACGGCCAGACGGCAAGACGATGATGGTCTCTGCGGTTATCGTCGCCCTTATTTACATTGCCAACGAAATCTTCCTAAAATTTGAGCAAATACATTGTCAGTTCATTCTTGACTTCCGACTTGTAAATGTCAAATGTAATAAAAGTCGTATTTAAACTTTGAGTGTTCGCCAACGTCATTCTTTTATTTTGAAGAGATCTACCAGAAATATTACATTAACAGGAATTGAGAATTATTTCCTGTTAAAGTTACTACGATTTTTTTAGATGATATTTTATTTGAATTTAATTGATGTTCGACAGTTAAGTCAAAGAAAGAGTTTGATAATTTTTCAGTGCTTTCTTAATCGATCGCCTACATCGATCGATTTACTATCAACAAGATATATACAATCTCTGTGGTCAACACGACGTTTACTAATATAAACTTTAGTTTGACAGTTGAAACTTGACAATTATTTAAAAAGTATATCCGATTAGCAGCGAGAGTCGAAATAAAAGAAATTCTTCTGACTTCTTTGAATGCGCAAGGACCTGATATAGAAGATTCAGAACTTGGAAAGATTTTTTTTTTTTTTTTTTTTTTTTTCAAACTTAATAATTTTTATGGTGACGAGCGAACGACTCGAGGATTACGGAGTCTGACACGGCCACAATTAAAGCTTCAATACTCAGTCGCAAGCTATACATCAGAGTCGTTCCGCCTCACCGCGACAGCCCTGGGGGTCGCGAGCCACAGGTTGAAAAACACTGTACGGTAGAGTCCCGAAAACTCGGCACTCGGTAAGTCGACAGTCCGGATAACTCTGCCACACCCCGGCACATACCCTGGAATTATTCCGTGCTCGCAGAATGGAGGATAGAACTCAAATGGTAGCGTGTGGCAGTTACAGGCTACGTATAGGCCAAGAAATCATCTTTTCTTGTGTCCCCCACATTCCATTTAAGAATCCTTTGTGTTTCATTAATGCAGTATGTGCATGCTTTTTCATACTAAGGTCTTGATCAAAACTACGGGAGGGCATTTTTTCACGGTGTCGTTTGAAATCAGCTTCGGTGTGACGGACAAATTATGAACTCGGTTACAGCAGACAACGGTGACCCACATGTGACGGGACCGCTCAGACTGGCTACAGCCTTTGCCTTTTCTTAACCACGTTTTGTGAAGTCCATGTGAGTGTAAGTAACGAATATAATTCGTAAGATATTGTCTTAAGTTTATTTTGTGTTACTGTATTCCATCATTTCTATTGTATTCTAAAGTAACAATAGAAATAAATTCGCCTTTTAAGTTATTATCTGCCTTAAGCAAACACAATTGTTTTTAGTAACTCCCAAACATGTTTCGATGGCGTTGCAGCATCATCAGTGGGATATTTATTTTATACTGTTTGTCAAATGAACAATGAAATGATTATTACTCATTGTACATTAATTGTAGCAACTACAGATAATTGTTAAACCAATACAAATCGCTATTAAGGTAGACCTAGTGTACCTATAAAAATAAGAAGCTATTTATATTTGTTTCGCAATTATCTGTACTTGCTACACGTAATGTACAAAAAATAATAATCATTTCATTGCTCATTTGACAGACAGTATAAAATAAATATCCCATTTATGTTGCTGCAACGCCAGCGAAACAAGTTTCGGAGAAACTAAAACATCGCACTGACGTGTTTTACGGCCCACTTTATATTTGTAGTTTTATAAGTTTTTGCAAACATTTTGGACCAAAATAATAATCTAAATAATAAAAAATTAATTAATAAGAGTGTCTGAAACCCTTTTAGGAAAAAAAATAGGTAGTGGCGGGTTCCGAACCACCGACCTTACGGCTATCAAACGAGAAGTCCTTTAAACTCATACTATTGATGGCCGTTCTTAACTGATGCTAATATGGCATTTGTAGACACTAGATTATCATTTATCATACGAAGAACGATGTGTTTTTGTTAATTCTTCAGTGCGCCATTGCTTTGAAAAGACAACGTGTAAGTTACAACAAGAAAATCATCAAATGCGCAACGCAAGATGGCGTTTGCCAGAGAGAGTTCTGGGCGAGGAATGTCACTTGACATCTCCGAACGGCTGGTTTTCGTTAATTCAATGGAGGGTGTCAAATCTCCTTTATTTTTGCAAATATGTCTCAGACGATACCAGATATGAAAGAAACATAAGGGAGCTAAGTTGAAGAGAATTTTGTCCTCTGCCAATTAGGTTATTCAAATTTCGTGTCAGATGAACGGTTCGATTGCAATTACAATTATATTACAAACGGCTTTTTTTTGTATTAGTACCGTATTTTTTGTCCGAAAAATTTGAAAAAGGAAGGTTCTGGTCTCTGGCGGCCTACAGTCATGACTGTAAAATTTGGTTCTGTTCGGTTGAACAGTTCGTCTTAATATCAGAGAACACGTTACGGACAGACAGACGGACAGACAGACATACATCCCAAAATCGCCGTTATTTTTGCAAATATCTTTGAAACGCTACGAGATATGGAAAAAACATAAGAGAGCAAAGTTGTAGAGAATTGTCTCCTCTACAAATTCGGTTATTCAATTTTCGTGTCAGGTGAATAGTTAAGCCGTTATTTTCATTTAAATTTCGAGCTGCAAAAGACGATCGCAAAGGCCCACTTTTAGTGTTACTACCGTAACCTAAAGTGGGCCAAAGCAATTGTTTGCTCAAGGCAGATCATACCCAAAAAGCAAGTTTATTTGTAAGCAAACACGGACCTCGAGATGAATAACAAAAGAAAGTATTTTATAACGAAAAAAAGCCTTGCCTATCCCTTTTTACACCGTTCCCGATAACCCGGCATTTTCACAAACTCGGCCAACCTTCGGTCCACATTAGACCGAGTTTTCGGGACTCTACTGTACTAGATGAACGTTGCACTTTAGTCTGACGGAGGAACATGTTGAAAACTTCTGTCGGTTCAGGATTTGATGTTTGAACGTTGAGGAGACTGCTCACCGAGACGAAGGACTCCCTGCAGAAGGGAAACAGCCCTCCGGCGGTGATGCGTAGCGGTCGGTGTGCGCGGGTCATCGCGATCAGCAGCGACCGCCGGTCTGCAGCGGGGAACCCCTGCAGTGACGTCACTGCCGTGTACGCCGCCAGCGCCACGTTCTCGCTCTGCAAGGAGGCACAAGCGCGTAATACCGACCGCCACCCAGTCGTAAGAGGAAACAGAAAATCAATAGAAATAACATTAAACAAAACAGCCGTTCTTCAAAAAAATATTCAAATGTTTGTAAATCTATCAGACCAAACTTTGTGGTCATCAAATTGTTCAAATGTTTTTAGATCTATCGGACCAAATTGCGTGGTCATCAGTCCGTAGCTTACAAACTACTTAAACCTAGGTAAACTAACCTAAGGACAAACACCCACACCCATGCCCCAGGGAGGACTCGAACCTCCACAGCGAGTAATCACGCGTTCCGCAGCGAGACGCTTTAGACCGCTCGGCTACTCCACCGTGGCAGCCGTTCTTGATCAGTCTACCAAAGGTATTAAAAACTTGCCGGGAGACCCAAAGAACGGCTGATTTAAGGATACACAAAAATATTTTTGTAGCGTCACTCCAGCATAACAGTATTCAGTGTCTTCACTTACAGAGATTACGGTATACAAATGAAACCTGGATAAATTTAAGGAACCTGAGGTTCTTGACAGTTTTACAACTAGCTTTAGGTAACAATTGACAGAAACGGAAGAAAATAACACAGCACAAGATGAATGGGTAGCTTTCAGAGATGAAATAGTGAAGGCAGCAGAGGACAAAATAGCTAGAGAGACAAGTCGTAGAAAAATACCTAGATATCACCGAAAATATTGAATGTAATTGATGAAAAGAAAACATACCAGGTGATCAAAAAGTCAGTATAAAAGTATAAATTTGAAACCTCAATAAATCACAGAATAATATAGATACAGAGGTAAAAATTCACACACATGCTTGGAATGAAATGCGGTTTTATAAGAACCAAAAAAAAAAAAAAAAAAGTTCACAAAATGTCCGAAAGATGGCGTGTGATTCTGGTTTTGTAACTGCTACCGTGACGGGTGAGAGGCCCCAAACCTCAGTCCGTGCGATTATTGGCTTTGGGGTTACCTGAAGTCACAAGTGTATCGTGATCGACCGACACCGCTTTTGCGCAACCAAGACTGTTTTTTTACCAAAATATTATTTTCATGTGAAAGTTTCTCATAAGAGTGGTTTTTGTCTCTTATCTCTGTCACATATTTTTGGAAACATTTTTGTTCCACTAATGGGAAACGGCACTCTTATTTAAATTTATATATAAAGAACAGTCCAGAATGCAAAACTTAGTCTTATTTAAACCATCTTCAGGAATTTAAGTCCCATTGATGTTGTGGAGCTGGCAGGAGACTTGGAGCCTTCTAGTGCGTCAGACGCACCGAAGACCGAAACTAGTCGAAAAAAAATTTAAAAAATTTGCAGTCAAGACTGTTGTTATATATAAATCTTACCTCTGTGATGAGGTCGTCCCCAAACCAGCAGTACATAAACAACTCCACGAGCACCACAGTCAAGTAGCAGCTGAATTTCCCGGCCTGTACAAGGCTCTGTGTGCTCTGAAACAGTCAGCAACAAATCCAGTAAAGTAAATCATGTTCGACTTTGTAGACAGCACAAAGTAAAACACAAACATTGCAATTATCCATCTGATATTAGTCGCTGACACTGAATTAATTTCTAAACTCCCGTCAACCATGTAATGCCCTGATGAATAATAGAATAATTTTAAAATATAAATTTAAGCTTTTACAACTATAGCGTTTGTAAAACTCACAAATTCTAGAATCATTTCTATATAAATGAAATTAGATTTGGTGCTGTAGGGATGGTCTTAATTTGATTGCTTTCTTCCAAAGTGATATAAACAGTATTGCAGGGTTTGTTTTTGTTTGAATAAGAGTGGTGAGTGCAGTGTAATAACAGATTGGTGTTGTTATGAGTAAATAAGATGAAAGAGTGAAACGTGATAGGTCTTGAACCAAAAGCTTCAAACTTAATGCAGGCCAACGCCCCAGGTGAACATGAAACTATCAATGCCACACCTATTCCTTTTTCTGCTCAAATTATAGCAGTAATATTTCTTTCGTAACAAGAATTCCGAGTCGAGCGTCAAGGGCACTAACATGTGATACCGATGTCAACTACGGAGACGCGACGTTGTTCTATAGGTAACGAAGATATGTTGGTTACGTTGGTATACGGTAAAGTCAGATGTACCACTTAGTGTACTATCAAACAGCTCATGCTATCGTAATGGTGTTATGTCCCTAAATTTTAAACCTTATATGGAAGACAATATTGGCCAAGCAGAAAACGTAAAGAGCCTTTAATCATACCATTGTGTTCTACTGATTATGTCGTGGCTTTTAGACTACACTAGCCAAATTCCCGCTGCTTCGCACACGTAGATTGAATGGTCTGCATTGGTTGTTTCTACTTACAAATATAAATTTTCATAGACTTAGCTTTAAAAATGCTTTCCTAATCATTTTGATACAACTTTCCTCTCCAAATTGCACCATTGTTGGCAGAATTCAAAACATCCTGAAACACATTTTTTAATTGTAAGCATGTTTCCAAAACCAAATTTTCACATTTCTAGCATTAAAAGATTTTCTCTTATTTCACCCGCTTAATGGTTGAATTTCCAAAAATACCGAAAAATGTCTTTTTAAAATTCCAATCAAAAATCTCAATCCGAAATTTTGTATTTCTTCTTCAAAATTGCCTTAATAGCAATGTATTTTCAAAAAATCGTTCGTCCCCTATTTTACCTCCTTAGGGATGGGAATATCGATAAATCGCTGATGCCTACAGTGTAAGCTAAACAACATCTAAAAATTTCAAGTTTCTATCGTCTGTAGATTAACTTCTCAGCGCACTTTTCTGTCTTTTAGAAATGTATCGAGAACGCGAAATTTCTATCTTACGCTTTGGTATCTTTCTTGGTAGTTTTACTTTTCAAACTGCAATATGAACTTATTTTTCTTTATTCGTACGCTTGCTGTAGAAATAAACGGAAGAATGTGGATTACGTTTCGCTGTATATAACCTCTTTGCAATTATAGTGTCAAAAGTCATCGCTGGTCTTCAGAGCGAGTTATATATAAGCCGACGACTTTCAACTTCTATATCACCCACCCTCTTATAGCTATCGACACGGAACTGCTAATCCAGTTGTCAGTATTTTGATCCTAAGCACTACAGTTGTCGTTCCATTTTTATATATGTATATTGATATTGATTTACACGGTAGTGAGAAACCGTTCAACTACTGCATAGTTATACTGTGCTAATATCCGATATTATAAATTGAATTGGTATTGTATTCCACCGCCGCACCCTCCTATTACACATTACCGGTACCAAAACCAGCCAGCCGTACGTCTCTGAGTCAGAGCTCGTCAATAGACCCATTGGAACAGGTTGAAACGCCACAACAATATGCTAAAGACTACTTCGTCCCTCATCGTAAGTCGCCTTGGCTTTCCTCTTCTCCCTGTCTATAACGTCTGTTCGATTATTGCAGAAAAACTGGTCGGGGATTCACCACCCACTGTAAAACCAGATCAATATTGGCACTTGAAAGCAGCAACTACTACTATACATTCACAACAATGCTTTCAGAACCTTTTTGATTTAATACCGAGGCGTGTAGCACCAGTTATAGTCAGGATCTAATTTCATCCTCTTCCTCTACAAGGGGCTGCATTTACTCATGATATTTTTGTGCAAAATGTTATCTCCTATTAAATTTCGCTCTGATATCTTCTATACTTATTGATAATGTAGTCTGAATGGCTACCAGCGTACGTGACAATGAAGAGTGGTACATGTGGTACATCTGTAGATAAAACAAAATCATCTCTACTGATATGTAGCTCACTGTCATTTCTTCCTTTCCCATTAAAAGTTATATTAAAGAAACATTAGGTGTACTCAGACTAAAGCTTTGATTGACATGATGGTGTGAACATGGGGAGGGGACGCCTTTTCTCCGACACCTCATTAGGTTCTGTGTAGAGCTTATTTAATAAGCATTAAAGCACTTACGTCACGTTCGAGAAAGAGGAAAAAGCTACAACTGATTGGCATCTGGTCCCTACCGTTAGTACCACTGAAACGTCAAGCACAATGTAATTTTAACTGGAGTACACTACTACTTTTGAGGGAAGTTTGGAAAAATGGTAATTACTTTACAACGCAACTATATTTTAGTTTTCGTTTTCTTGTGAGGGTTTCTGAACAATTTTATCTTCTTCTAGACTGAGAAACTGATTTGTTTGTAGAACTAAATACTGTTACAAAGTATGTAAAACTTATATCAGAAATTTTCTAAACATGTGGGAATTCTTGATTACTTAGTCGGGGTTGATATTTCCTTATTTACCATTTTAGTTTTCCATTTTACCTTACACTCCATCAAATTAATTTTGTAAGTTACAGACAGCACTGATTTAATATGATATACTTTTAGTGCCCCCCTTTATGTGAACTAAACTCATCAGTGTACATTTGTAATCCTCCTTTGTTCCTTTTATTTCCATTATTTTTTACCTTTATCAGTGAAGACAGTTTTCATGTTCTAAGGATAATGTTCTGTCATTTCCAAGACAGTATTAATTTGTCAGTATTCAAACTATTGTTTACAATTTCTCTAAACTATGAGGAACTTTTACGTAAAGTTCAAAGAAATGAAATCTTTCTAGACGTTGGTTATATTGAAAAAGTCGAAAGTACTGAGGATCCTCAGTTGATTGCAGTGTTTGGCGGGATTTCTTTAGTGTCGTGTGGCACACATTTTCTGATGCTTTTGAAACTTTTTTGTAATTTTCATGTAAATTCAAAAATGTTCAAATGTTTGTAGAACTATGGGACTTAACTACGGGGTCATCAGTCCCTAAGCTTACAAACTACTTATGTACTAGCTAAGACTAAGGACGGCACAAATATCCATGCCCGAGGGGGGATTCGAACCCCCAACCGTAGTGGCGGTGCAGACCGTGACTGGAGGGCCTCAGTCCCCTCGGCCACAGCGGCCGTCTCATGTAATTTATTGGAGTAGTTTCCTTACTCAGTATAATTTGTATAAAGAAAGAAATTCACTGTCGACGTTAAACTTCGTTCGGTGCACGGCGGAGTGAGATTACAGACTTTGACAAAATTCATAGTTTTGTTCTTATCTTGGTACATTTTTGCCCACTTGACCTTAAACCAAGAGGAAGTTGATGAAATTTCGTATGGAGCATAGCGGATGGTACATTACTTAACGGAATTCGACCAAATCTACGTTTTTATTCTGATGTTGATGAAACTGTAAAATTACTATGAAAGTTGACTCATGTAAGGAAAGTTTTGATGGAGAACGTTTGTAAAACATTCCTTGTGCATCTATTATGTTAATAACAGTTATAAATAAAAAATAAATGCCGAGTGTGTTCCCATGCGGAAAACTCTAGAACGGCTAAACCAATTAGGCATTTTTTATTCTTTATTATTCTTGAAGTCCTTGGAGGGTTATGGGGAGAAAAACTGGAAAATCGAACGAAAAACTATCTTCTTTTATCCCTTCAAACTTCTATATTAATGTATGTCACTGAACTCCAAAACAGTTTGTGTGTGTGTTTGAGTGTGCTCCCGGGTGCTTTATGCTTTACGTTTATATTTGAACCCGGTAGGTGCCGCTTAAAAAGACGACAAAATTGAAATTGGTGGTTTTGATGCACGTCACCACTTCAGACTAGACTTGTATTTTATGCGCTGCCGTACCGTTCATCCTATTGCGATGTAATGAGGAAGATCTGTCACAATAAACCTTTGTAAGGTGTATGGCGGAGCGTACTTTATTTACGGTATGGACGTCGACTGAATCTACATTTACATTTTGCTTCTAGTACCGATGCAGTTTTTGTACCCCCTACCTTCAAAACGAGAGGAAGGTCACTGTATACATAATAATTCGGATTATGAATGGAGGAGGATGTTTTATATCAGATCCCATCGCAGTTTTACTCCGATCTTGACGAATAGTTACACAACTTTCATTTACCACATGAGGAAGGACACTGCCCTCATGAGATTTCGTGCAGTGCTTGCCGATGGGTACTTTACTCCAGAATTCCACACTGCGTGACTGATCACCATTACATTCCGCAGATACAGAGGTGGGAGTAAATGGTTCAAATGTTCAAATGTTTGTTAAGCTTATGGGACTTAACTACGGGGTCATCAGTCCCTAAACTTACAAACTACTTATGAACTACTTACAACTAAGAACGGCACAAATATCCATGCCCGAGCGGGGATTCGAACCCCCGACCGTAGTGGCCGTGCGGACCGTGACTGTAGCGCCTCAATCGCCTCGGCCACCGCGGCCGGCGGAGTAAATGGTCAGAGAGAGGAAGGACAAGTATATCGACTAAGACAATCGATTTACGTAAATAGAACGAGTGAGTGAATGTAAAACATACACGCATGTCTCAAGGACATTTCCATTGGTTTCATTAATAAACGTGGACACCACACGTTATATTTCATTTATCCACAGCAAATCTCGTGAAAATTATAATAATAAAATTAGTTATTTGTTTATGCTTATGGGGTTAACAATACACATAAAAGCACAGTATTCAAATGTATTGTTGATATTTCGGTATTATTTTATTGTCAATAAACAAATTCATCACTATGATGGAAGTTTATATTATCATTGTTTGTTTAAATTACACTTTTTTGTCTTTGAGTATCACAAAATTATCCTTCAATATTACTGAAATCGAAAGATGTCATTACGCCGAATACACTTCATAAGCCAAAGTCATCACCACAACTTGACAAGATATGTTTGTTGACCTTCCACATTCCAAATGGTTTCGGCAGAACGATGCCTATTGGGTCATTATCTTTTTTTCCTTTATATATAAAATAGAATTGTCAACATAAAAATGAATAGTATCTTGCCAATCTCGATTAAATTTTGCACACCTTACCTTCAGACCAACTATCTACATGAAAGTTTGTTTGGTGCAGTGGAGAGTACCTTACTTACGGACTTCGACAAAATCTACATTTTATATAGATTTTGATGAAATTTACACACTTGACCTTGAAAACAATAGGAAGATCACTATCTACATGACATTTTGTATGAAGCTGGGTGGAGTGTATTTTTCTTACAGACACCAATCTACAGTTTTATTCCGATTTTAAAGAAATTTTGCACACTTGAAATGAGAGATAGATCACTGTCTACTACCGTTTCTTATGGCGAATGGGAGAGGTTACCTTACAATTGACTTTACTCCAGTTTTACCAATTACCATTAAAGTTTGTTCATGACTGTATATTATCTTCTATGTGGGTCTTATTATCCGCACGATACTGTATGGCAGGTGGAAACGGGTACCTTGCAGTAAACTATGACTGTTTCATTGATAACGAATGTTGTCAGAATTATGTGAGATTTTCTGGACCGATGTGAGGTGATGAGCCGGAGATGAACTGAGGAGATGTGAGGGAAGAGGGAGATGGAAGGAATGGACTGAGAGAAGGGGAGGTGGAGATGGAAAGAAAGATGATGGATGGAGAGTAAGAAGAGCGCAAGAGAGCTGGAGTAGGAGAGAACTGAATAAATAAGTACCTGGACAATGTCGGGTTTTCACCTATTATGACTGTAATTGTTGAAGAAGTCGTTAGATATGATTTGAGTATATATGCATTCAGTATCTTTTTACACAATGTTCGTTTCCTCACTATATCCCTAAAATACCATTTTAAGTGTTCTTATATTACTAGATCTTAAATAATTGCTTTAATGAGTAGTTACATAAAATTATGATTTATAATTTATATGTTATTGTTAATACCAAAAATAATTAGTACTTGTCTTTTTTAATTCCAATTCTGCTTTTCCACAGATCAAAGAACCTTCTTTAGCTTCTTGATTGTCTGGTGTATTGTGGCAATAAACTGTAACTTTCTTGCAGTTCTTTCTGTATTTTCCAAAGAAAGCTAATACCTTCTTAATCTGTTCTAGTGTTTGAATGATAACTTGGAACATTTATATCTTTGCTGTTGATAATAATCACACTTGTGAAAAGTACATGTGCTATATTCATGTTAACAACTTGGCTCAATCGTTCCATTGAATATATCTCCCTTTTCGAGACATAGTTTCTCCAGAACTAGAAACTAGCTGGCCAAGACTGGCTAGGTTTGTGATGCAAGATATGATCGATGTATTTCAACATGAGTTTATAGTTTACTCTGCTACAACTCAACTAATAAATTTTTAAATATAATTTTTAACACATAGGTCATGATTTCAGCTGAAAATTAACCTCATAAATTAATTCCGATATCTAAAAGTACAGTATAAAATTTTAAAAAGTAGAATTTAAGGTTATTCCTACCATATAAAACATACATATGAGGTTTCAGTTATTTACATAACATTTAATTTCCTTGTTAATTTATTTGATAAGTTTTACAGCACCTATAAAGTAGTAAAAAACATTACAATTCAGTAACTTTATAAATTTAAGTTTTATCCTTTCAATTCTTAAATCGAAATACACAAATATAACATTTATGTAAAAGATCTTTTTTATTTTGGCATATAGTGGGTTGCTTTATACTCTGCACATCAGATGGTTTCGTTGAAAGCTTCATTGTTTTTATTTACGGTGTCAACAGAATGATAGATTTATCTTTAAAAGTTTGAAGATATCAGCAGGAAGTAGAATGTTGATTCTGACATGGAAGATGCAAGCTTGAAATCTTTTTGTACACTGAAAAATTAAAAGTGATATTATTGCAAAATTCCGTCTCGTTCTTGTTTTAGAAGAAATTAGTACTTGATTCAGTTTAAACACATGAATTCGTATTTATAAAATTCTACTGCAATTTTGCTCAACAAGTGGGCAGTTAATGTTTCACAGATGAAATATAATGACTAAAGAATTTTGTGGATAGGCAATTTAAAAATTACATGAATAATAACATGAAATATAAATGTTACATTAGGTTCTTCTAAAAATATCTCAATTATAGTCTTTTATGTGAATGTTTAGCATCATTTGTTACATATAAATCTCTAATGTATGAAGTGGCAAGCATTCTTACATCGTTATAAAACTTATTCCAACAATATGAATGTATCTAGTATGTAAACAATATGTGATTTAATGGTTCTTATCAACTATCTCTCTCTCTCTCCGTCTCCCTCTCTCTCTCTCTCTCTCTCTCTCTCTCTCTCTCTCTCTCTCTCCTCAAGCCATAGTTTCTTTTACAGCAGAACACAATGTCATTATTTTACTTGGTTTTTCGTCATTTTTGTATATTCTACATCTCACATCAGCCATCTGATTAAATCTCAATTGTTCCTTCTTATTATTACAGCATGTTGTTTCTTAAAACATGCACTACTGAATTGTCTCTTTTTGTTTGGATCTGCTACAACTGAGATGTAGCTTCCTGTGATCTCCTAAGTAGCTTTCATTTGTAACTCTATCCGCCCACTTGTCTTCAGCATTCTCCTAACCATCACTGTATTAGGCTAAACTCACTGACAAATATCGTTTTAAAGGAGAATCCAACATATGAAAATTTAGTAAATTATACGCTTTGAGAACAGGGGTATACATATATTGAGGCTCTCGGAAAATGTACATAAAAGGGAATCCTCCCCATTCTCTGTGCCTACCTCACTACAGCTTGCTTCCAGTTTGACATGTCCCTCACACGTCTTCACTGGGCACCAGCCAATCCTCAGTATATTACTACTTTCATTGATAGTTGGGTAATACCAGATTCTAGAATGTGTTTTTGACAGACATTTAGCTTCGGAAATGAGCTCTCAATATTTGCAACTGCCATACATTACACAAATCAAAAAGTCATCGTCATCTCTGTACATGTTCGATAATTTCACTTTAGACTAGGCTCTTATCAACAAATGTCATTCAAAATCTAAATTACTCTATACATATGACTTCCTGCTCAGATGTTAGTGATGAAAATTTTGTGTTTCGACATATATTTATATAACAATTTATGCAACCATTAGTGATTCGAAAGTGCTAAACGTGAATGATAATCCTAACCTCCTATACCAGCCCCTCTCAACCAACATCTCTTCCTCTCTTTCGTCTCTCTCTATACATTTATTCCATCCTTTCCCTCTGTCCTCTTGTCTTCATGTAGTAGATATAAAATTAACATTCTTGTGTTATCTCGCAAACAATCACTATTGGCTTGACTGGTCAGATTTTCTCTACTTCAGTACAGTGGTCGTTTGGAAAAATAGTAGGGAACATCAAAAGGAAGATATAAAATATCGAAAAATCAGTCATCATGTTACATAACATCCACAAGACTAACTGTGAAGAAGGTTATGAATAATGTCATCAAAGGAAAATACAAGGGACAGGTTGTTTAGATTCCACGGGATCCGAATAATTCTAACAGACTTACCATTCGATTTTAAACGGCTGAAGTTGCACAAGCGTCTCGCTTTTGCAATCAATATTAACAAATCAGATGGACGTCGTTGTTTGTTCGCGGATTTAGCTTGGACTTTCCGTGTGTCGCGCATGAATAACTATATGCTGCATGTTGGCGTACCGGAAAAACATGCTGTGTATATTTACTCTCTGGAAAATAAAACACTTGGAAGCTTGCCATTGAATGTTATCTGTATTTGTCTGCCATGTAAATAAGAGATAATGAAATCTGTTTCCTCTACCTTGTCTATATAACTTTCAACACATTAGAGTAAATTATTCTCAAACAAAGTTTTCGTAACAACTGATCTCTGTATTTTCTATGATATTCATTTTTCGAAAAGTCAATCTCTTACTTTGGTGTCCTCAACGATTGGTCTTTCTTACACATATCAGAAGAAATAATACCTTTTCTAACAGTTTCTAACAATTGTACACGAACTTCAAACCATTAACCGAATTTTTACTAGCCAACTAATGTAACTTTAAAAATAAATCTCTTTTTAACGGAGTGAAATCCGATTTGTAATCGTTGGTTTTCCTTGCAGATTGTTAAATAACGTCGCTCGCCGTCGGGGATTGGAGTCCCCGCTCGGGCATGGTTGTTGGTGTTGCCCTTAGGTTAGTTTACCTTAGTTTAACTAATTTGTAAGCTACGGACAAATAACCACACAGTTGAGTCCGATAGATTTACAAAGATTTGAACATTTTTGAAATAACGTCGCTTAATGTTTCGTCCTTCTAGTGGCACAGTTGATATCTTGAATCCTAGTGTACTATACAGCTTTTCTTTCTTCTCGTCTCCCTAGAATGGAATCTTGCCAAATATGAAATGATACTGTGAGAATAGGTCTGCACTATAACCATTTGTTTCATTTAAAATAAAATGTTCAAATGTTTGTTAAAGTTATAGGACTTAACTGCGGGGTCATCAGTCCCTAAACGTACACACTACTTATGAACTAACTTATGGTAAAGACAGCACAAACATCCATGCCCGAGAGGGGATTCGAACCCCCGACGGGAAACGGCCTCGCACATGGGAGCAAAGTGCTTCAATCCGCTCGGCCACTCCGCCGCGGCTGTTTCATTTCACCAATAACTAATTTCCTGCAGTGGTATCATCTGATCAGTAATTGTTCTGCAATTAAGTATTCCTTGATTTGAGAGGATGTGCAGAAAAGTGATAATGTGATTTGTTGCGTAAGACATCAACTGTTTTTCTGTGACTTCTGAATGGTATTCACGTGTTTTCGGTTTCTATAAATTATAGCTTGTAATGTTGCGCAGGAAGAGGATTGTCATTGATTGTAAAAATAAAATGACACTATTTATGCCACATGTCCTAACAGTACTTATCTGACCATGCTTGAGTCAGTAATGTTAACTAAAATCAATTCCTGAAAATGTAATTAGGGAAATAAAACATCTATTTAGGAAAACATACGTAAAAGAGAAGAAAATATTTTTCTTTCCGTTGCCAGTGGTTTATTCTCCCGAATAAAAAGTTCGATGGACTGGAACTGGGATACAGAAAAAGAACGGGCAAGGTTTATAAGATTGGGAGAACTTCAGAAATGTTTCCAGAGTGCTATTTTCACTCTGCAGCAGAGTGTGCGCTGATATGAAACTTCCTGGCATATGAAGACTGTGAGCTGTAACCGGGATTGGAACGTGGTTCAAACACACAGTTTTAATCTGCCAGGAAGTTTAATATCAGCGCACACTCCGCTGCAGAGTGAAAATATTCTGGAAGTAAAGCTGTGTGGACCGCTCGTGATGCGTGCCAGGATATCTCAGGTAGCGCAGCTTGCTCACGAAAGGCAAATGTCCCAGGTTAGAATCCCGGTTCCGGTACACAGTTTTAATCCAAAGAAATCCTTCCCAGACTCAAGATCAGAGGAGACTTACTAAACATTTCCTTTTGTCATGCCGTCCAATAGGTGTCCCTGACCAAAATTTCTCTAAATGTGCCCATTTTCTAAACCTTTTCCATCCCTTTTTTTATTCCTTTTCCGTTTCCTTTAACCATTCTTCGAGATGAAGGAGTTAATGAGCCCTAAAGTTTGCATATTTTCGTGTGTATTTGATCTTGGTGAGTATATTTTCTTATCTGTCATGTTACTGTTCACTTAGCTTTAAATCTGAGTGTTTTCTAAAACAAACTTCGATTTTTTTAAGACATGGAACCTTCAATTACGGACTGAGTTTCATAATTTCCATTTCAATTCTTACTTTTCTTTCTTTCAGCTGCCAGGGCCACTCATCCCTGGTCATATACCTTGCATCACATGTTAACCCCTCGTAACACACAGGCAGTTTGTTTCTCATTTCACCATAATGTCTACATTCAAATTAAAAATAACCACGTACCAAATACATTACATAAATAGTGTATGTTTTACCCAAAATAGCAATGAAAACTTTGTGGGTGTTATTCTAATCAAGATATGGTTTATAGTTAACAGAATGAACTTAAAACCACCTTTTACCGAGTAGCGCTCACTTACCACTGCAACCTGGAACAGTTGAAAGGAGACTGCCGCACCTATTGATAAACACTGTGCCAGCAATATGCCTCCTATGCAGTTCTCCAACATTTCAGTATTCCTAGGAGAAAATCCTTGTGTCATTATTGAAGGAATTATATTTCTAGATCATTAATATTTCAAATAAATCATAGTTATTATAAAATAAAAAATGTTGGATAAACAAATCATTATTGGTCTTACTAAATCTAAATATCTAGAGGTTTACATTAAAAAAAATCTTAAATGGACAAGGCATTTCACATTCGTAAATTCAGAACTAACATAAATGATGAAAGTACTCGCAATTCTTTTCAACAAAATTAATGCTTAACAGTTAAGGCTGCATATTTTGGTGATGTACGTTGAATACTGTGGAAATGAACTACGCGCTATAAAAGTTTTCACAAAACAAATGGTAACTAAATGAATAACAAAACAAGCAAGCCGCAGAATACCATGGAAATCTTTGTTGAAAAATCTAAAAAATCTTATCCCTTCCCTGCATTTACAGACAAAAAGTTAGTATGTCATAACGAAATTGTCCATGGTTACAGTCTCACCTCAAACAAGGCATACATGTTAGGCACTACAAAACGACATTGTGTCAAAAACACGTAAATCATTTAAGAAAAAAATACAGCGCTTACCCTAGACATATAAATATCTTTCCATGGTTTGCGCTCCACGACTGTGATATGTTTCCAATACTCTGAGAATTTTCAGCTATCAGTGGTTTTTTAATAATTCTTTATTGGAAAAGCATGATTTCGGCCACTAACTGGCCATTATCAATGCATGTGTTTAACTGCAGATGTTATTAATGGGGAAAAACTAACACCACGCCAAGTATGACAACTGGACATTTTTTCAGTCCAGCTGTCATACTTGGCGTGGTGTGAGTTTTTCCCCATTAATAACATCTGCAGTTAAACACATGCATTGATAATGGCCAGTTAGTGGCCGAAATCATGATTTGCCAATAAAGAATTTTTAAAAAAGACGACATATCTGAAAATTCGCAGAGTATAGGAGATATAAATATCTCTTCTTGATTTACTGAACTTCATAAAGTGTATGACAGCATATCTACTGCATTAAACGCGTTTATTCAATCGTGTAGTATGTGGCCAAAAATAAAATTGTCATGGAATATCTATTCTGTGAAGAGATGTAATTATAATTAATTGTAAAACATGTTCATTAACAGTATATGCACAATTTAGTAATTATCTATATCTGTAAAAGTGAATGTCTGTTCCGTGTACGTTTATCACGTCTGAACCACAAGACATAAAGAGCTAAAAGTTTGTACAGTTACTAATGTCTACCCCGGGAAGGCTTTAGGCACGGTTTTATTGCGATCGGATAGCTATTTATCTATATGTATTAATGTGAATGTCCGTTCGGTGTACGCTTATCACGTCCGAACGAAAAGACGCATAGGCGTAAATATTTGTACAGTTACTAATTTATACCTGAGGAGGGTTTTAGGCACGGTTTTATAGCGATCTGATAGATATTTAGTAATTTGAAGAATGTTTACGCGAAATACGGAACAATAATTACTCTTTGAACATTATATTTACTTTTGAAAATTGTTTTATTGGTTGCATTGTTGCTTGAGGGTTGATAATGATAAAAGGGTGGAGTGTATTGGGATGGAAAGTTATCGGTGTATATAAAATTCTATGTGTGTGTGTGTGTGTGTGTGTGTGTGTGTGTTAATATTTCGCTCTGCAACGAAAACTACAGAACGCAAACGAATCGTCTGTGTGTAATTGTTCGAAGTCTGCCGTTGTACACCATAGCAGTTCCATACCGATAGCTATAAGGGGTGGAAGATATGGTGGTTGAAAGTCGTCAAATTATAAAAAAAATTCTGATTGACGGCCAGCGACGACGTTTGCGACTCAATAGCAAGGAGGTTACATACAGTGAAACGTGATGCCACAGACCATATCTTAGGTCCATGCGTGTTTTCAGCTCTTTCTCTGTAAGGATAAGAATACGAATAAGGAAATATAAGAATAACAAAAAAGCACACTACTGAAAGATAGCTTATCTAACATAATCAACCAACACGCGATCGGAGCCGCGGGTTTAAGCTAGTTCACAATAAATATAAAAAATTAATACAAAACTTTAGATGACTTGCGTTTTCCAAATCGTATATCCAGCAGATACTTTCTGTGTCTATTATCTTGTTTACGACATATGTACTGAAAAGACATTTATACAACACATACATAAAATAAAAGTAAACGATATTTTCGTGAATTCGTTATGTGTACCGGAACTGACTTTACGACATATGTACTGAAAAGACATTTATACAACACATACATAAAATAAAAGTAAACGATATTTTCGTGAATTCGTTATGTGTACCGGAACTGACTTGAATCATTATTGAATTATAGATAGGAACTGATGACCTTGTAGTTTAGTCCCCTATAAAACAAAAACGACGACAACTACACACTTAGATTTATACTACACGAGCCACCTCACGGTGTGTGGCAGAATGTCCTTTGTGTACGATTGTCATTACCTCCTATTCCAGTCGCGTATGATTCGTGGGATTGCCTTCATGTGGCGTCGCTATTCGAGGACCACGAACGACGACGCGCCAGTACAAGACGGGCGATAAGTCGCTCCACAGTGCTTCGGCCGCCGGGGGCGCCTCTAGTCTCGGTACATCTTTGCTTGCTTAGCGCGCCGGCCGATAGGAAGAAGGAGGCTCACCTACATATGCCGGGGCACCACAGCCACACCAAGCCAGTTCTGCAGTTCCCATTCAGGAGTCAACAGAAGAGTTCCATATACGACAGCCAGCAGTATGTCTTCGCACAAGTCGGAAAAGTTTACTATTACCTCGCAGAATTGTGTAATAGCTAGAAACAACTTTGTACCTTCGCAAGGACAGCAAAGTAGTCATGTCATCGGTAACAGAAGTACATGTGGACTAACCAATGCATTTAGTTGCAGACCTATCACCACATTCTTGGTGGCCGGTGGCCGAGGGGACTGAGGCGCTCCAGTCACTGTCTGCACGGCCGCTACGGTCGGGGGTTCGAATCCCCCCTCGGGCATGGATATTTATGCCGTAGTTAGGATAAGCTAGTTGATAAGTAGTTTGTAAGTTTAGGGACTGATGACCCCGTAGTTAAGTCCCATAAGCTATACAAACATTTGAACATGTTTGAACATCCTTGGTCGTCATGTTCCACCTGCTGAACCCGCTGCAATCCTGCAGACATAACTACATCACACCACATGGGACACTCTGCAAATCACATTTAAGTGCCTGGCAGAGGGTTCATCGAACCACCTTTATACTATTTATCTCCCATTCCATTCTCGAATAGCGCGCGGGAAGAAAGAACATCTGAATCTCTCCGTTCGAGTTCTGATTTGTCGTACTGTATTTTGATTTCTGATGTAAGTGGAAGTCAACAATATATTTTCGCATTCGGAGGAGAATCTGGGTGATTGAAGTTTCGTAAGTAGCCCACGCCGCAGCGATAAGCGCCGTTGTTGTAATGATTCCCATCTCAGATGCTGTATCATTTCTGTATCGCTGTTTCCTCTGTATCGTGACAATCAGAGCCGTGCAGCGCGCCACTTTTACCCGCCCGAGCTCGCCTGCGTCCGGCCGCTGCGCTCTGCTGCCCGCACCGCGGGTAGTCGAGCCCCAGTGCACCGCTGTACACAGCGAGCGAGCTGCGGTGCGCCCTAGAGTCCAGACACTCGCCGGGCGAGCGGGTACCCGCGGGGCCCGTGCAACAGCGCTACACAAGGCGCTGCGAGCGGGGGAATGCAGACATTTTTGATCAAGACGTTGTAATACTCACAGCGTAGGCTTCACGCACCTTTTATGCTACCTACATTGCAATTTATAAGTTATCGATCGTTATGTCTGAAATAAATAGCGAACAGGACAGATCGTACCAACGTGCAAGGAGTAGACGATCCGAGGAAGAAAAAAAAGACGTTTCCAGGAAATACGCGGAGAGAATCTACAAGCGTTTAAAGATATCTGGAGACAGCATTGTATGGGAGCGTTTTATGTTGATTGTAGGTAATGAAAATAAACCTGTGGGATTTGCAGAGTGTAATGGTTGCCGTAAATTATTGTCGTTCCGTGATGGCAGTACCACTACGCTGTTACGGCACCTGAATAGCTGCAAAGCTTATCTGAATACTGATTTGAACGGTTGTAGCAATATTCCAGGGTCGGCAAAATCTTTTGTGCTGGAGAAATGTGTAAGAATGTGTGCAATAGATTTGCGGCCCTTCAGCACAGTTGCGGGAGAAGGATTTCGAGACCTCGCACAGGCACTGACACAGATAGAAGCACAGTACCCCACTACAAGTGCCAAAGACGTTCTTCCTCATCCTTCAACAGTTTCTAGAAACGTAAAAAGAATAACAGACGAATGCCGTGTTCGCAAACTACTGGCTTTTTAAAGATTTCATGTTTACCTTGGCAGAATTTTAACTAGATAATTAGTTGGACAACCTTGAACAAAATTAAATATCACATCATCGTAGGGCATATAATTTTTTGTTACATACATGAAATATGTAGACTTACTAGCAACAAGGAACTCAAGAGATTTAAGGAATAATCTTGTTCTTTATGTTAGAGCCATCACATAGTTTAATATGAAGTTAAAGTGAAACACTGTGTAAGTAAATACTGAGCAAAGTATAAAACTACCTACAAATTTCCTGGAGCCGGCTAACACGAAGCCAACGAGTTTCAACATGTTTAATATTAACGGGGTGAGCCGATTCGGCTACCGTTTTGCTTCTGCACCACAAAATTGGACGTTCTGCTTTTACCAGGTGCATTACTGCGTACGTATTTTTCCCCCCCTCGCAACTGATAGTACACTGACAATTCAGTCAGTGAGGAAAAATCCCAAGTGTTTCAAGATACATGAAAGACTGTCCAGCGACTGCGAACATGAATGTCACCTCTCGAATAATGTTGACTCCCTCGGGGTTTCAGCTACCACCAGCCAAAGGGAAAAGGGGGAAATATAAAATAAAATAAAACAACAACAATAGTTCTCACGCCTGTATCAAGGAACAGTAATTAGTTTACTTCCCTTGGAGTGGTTAAGCGTAAGCTGTACCTCCCAACATTCTACCAGTTAATCGTTTCTAAAGACCTCGATTGCAATTGATTGTTTATTCTTATTTTTATTCATTTACTTATTTTTTTCTTAGCAGCCAGGAAACGTCAAGCAATTTAGCGAAATGTCCACAGAAACGCTGTTCTAACTCGCGTTGAATGCGTGTACTTGCTATCGCAGCACTGATGCTGCTCATTAACTCGCAATTACTCATGATTTGAGACAGCTCTATTACACTCGCGTTAATGTGTGTTCTAAAATGGATTGGTTAGTAAGCTGCCCGCTATCTAACTTTTTCAATACATGATTTGTAAATGAAAAGTTGAATGCTTTGTCAGAAAGCTTAAGTTGCTGTACTATCAGATGTCCAAAAATCAGATTTTTTTACCTTATAGTTTCTTCAGAATCGAGTGAAAAGCATTATGAATGAAAAGCAGACATGTTATTTTTTCCAAGAAAAGTAAAGCTTTTAAGGAAAAACTGAGTTAATAAACCGATGTGGGATGGTGGTTTGTAACGTGAACAGTTTTTACAGTGTGAAAATCGGAGCAGTGGATTTGCCGCTAAGAGTGAAGCGTCTGGCGGGCGCGTGCCCCGGCTAGCAGCAGAGCGCCACGGGCGGCCGGGCGGACTGTACCGGCACTCGGCGGGTAGTTGGGGTACCCGCGCTGCCCGCCGCCGTCCGGTGTGGCTCGTGCCGGCAGGCCGGGCAGCGCGTGGCCAGGCCCGCCCGGGAGGCACGGCTACGAGCCCGGGCGGGTAGCGCAGGCCCGCTGCACGCCTCTGGTGACAATACAAAACTAGCTGCATTTCTTTGGACTCTTTCGGCGTCCTCCGTCAAGCCCACCGGATAAGGATCACACACTGGGCAGCAATACTCCAAAAAAGGGCGGTTTCTTTAGTAGTTCTGTTGCACCTTTTAAGGGTTCTGCCAATAAAACGAATTGTGGCGAAGAGCGACGTCACGACACTTTATACCTCTGTGTGGGCCTTAATCTCTCCGATCTTATCCTCGTGGTCGTTTTCATTATATGTAGGAGGAAAATATATTGGTTGACTCTACCTGAAACTTTTGGTCTTGTATCTTTGACACAAGCGCGTACCGCGATACAGAACGCCTCTCTTGCAACGTCTGACACTGGAGTTTCCTAATCATCTCTGTCACGCTTTCGCTGTTACTAAATGAGCCGGTAACGAAGCGTGCTTCTATCAGTTGGATGTTCTCTGTGTCTTCTACTAACCCTACCTGGTACAGATTCCACACTGATCAGCAATACTCAAGCAATGAGAGCTTAGGTTCGTTCGAAGAGTTGCCAGAAAGCAATTTGGTGAGCCAGAAAACAGGTGCTCCTGCGCATATGCGGCAACAGTGACGTGATGTGTCTGTGTTTGCTGATTGGGCTCTTCGAACACATATCTCGTTTTATTTAGCCTGTTTGCCACCTTCGCTAGTGTAGCGTGGAAAGACAGAAGCCGGCCGCGGTGGGCGAGGAGACTGAGGCGCTTCAGTCATGATCTGCACGGCCACTACGGTCGGGGGTTCGAATCCCCCCTCGGGCATGGTTATTTGTGCCGTCCTAGTTCGTAAGTAGTTCATAAGTAGTTTGCAAGTTTAGGGACTGATGACCCCGTAGTTAAGTCCCATAAGCTTTACAAACAATTGAACATTTTTGAAAGACAGAAGAATGAACAGCAACGGCGCGAATGTTATTTACATCACGTTTGATTTGATTTATATATTCACCACTTATCGCTTACAAAATTACATGAGATTGGTTCCGTCACAAAACATAAATACGTTTAGATGCAAACTTAAATGAAATATACACCATACATAGAAAATTAAATACCCAATATAGCACAGTATACACAGTATACTATTTGCAAAAGATACGGCTTCGCACTTCACTTATTGTGCAACACTGTTCTGAGTTCTCACATCGTGTTTTCTTGTCAGGTGCAGGTGCTTCCTAATTTCTGTATTATGTAGAGCTGTTTCTCCCACACAGGAACCACTCGAGTTTCGCACACAGAAAATGTAGTGGTGCAGAAACTCTAAATCAGCTATCATAGAGTTCTGGAAGAGTCGCAGCGAGAGATTTAAACGGAAGCACCAATTGCGGAGTGGTACGGTGGCTTGTTTGAAAGAAAATTTAGGGAAAGCATTCACCGCAGTTTAGTGCGAGATCAAATGGAGATGACTGTTAATGGCATACAAAAACATTGTCGCTAATAATATTAAGTCATATTTTTAAGAGAACAACGCTGAATTTACTTCTCGCCGTGTTAATCGCCCAATAAGTTGGTACGGTGTCAACAAATGCCTCAGATAGGTATAGGCCTGTCACCCAAATTACAAAAACTTTCGCATTTTCTTCAGTGGTTTCCGGCAGCGTACTCGTTCTGGATACTCTAATATCGTGGACCGATCCAGAATAGTTCTCTAATGCGTCTCTAACGGAAATCACCTGCAAGTGAACGGGACAAAATTCTGTATCTCCTTTGGGCGAGTCTGTTCTGATATGGGGCACATCTATTGCACCTGGCATTCCTCTGCAGGTGACCACTTTATATTGTTCACGCTCAGGCTAGTAATAAATTTTGCAGCTATTTTAATTGCAAACACAACAACCTTCAAACGTTAAACATGTTTGATACATTACGAAAACTTGCAGTTCATGGCCAGCAAACCACAAAAAGAATCAGAATCAGAATAGGAGGATCTCCCTACTCCCGGTATTTATAAGAAACCTAATTTCCAAATTGTTCTGCCGGAAGCCGCCTCACCCAAAAGTGTTGGAATAAATTCCGTTTCTGAGAAACGTAGCAAACAAATATTAAAAAACACACATAACAATTCTTATTTCTGCCTTTTATTTCGGCGCAACAACGCTGCTTAGAAATCGCAGTCACTACAGACGAAATCTGAATCGCTCGACATCTGGAACAAACATCATTTTGGATTCCGTTACCTTGTATGCGTTATTTTATAAGAATAAATAATATCGTAGAATTACAGAAGAAACACAGAGCAGACTAATGTCTCCACTTCTGAGATAACTTCAATTTTGAACAAGGTAGCGTCGTGTATCCCAGCCGCGGTGGAATAGCCGTGCGGTCTAAGGCGCCTCGCTACGGAGCGCACGGTTGCTCGATGTCGGAGGTTTGAGTCCTCCCTGGGGCATGGGTGTGTTTGTTTGTCCTTTGGTTAGTTTACCTTAGTTAAAGTAGTTTGTAAGCTACGGACTGATGACCACGCAGTTTGGTCCGAGAGATTTACAAACATTTGAACATTCGTGTATCCCCAACACAAATAATAGAGCTATGCGCATGCGCGAATCTGGCAGCCAGGAAAAATGTCCTCGGGCAGCTTCTGGCTGCTTGGCTCTGTTTGCTAGCAGCTCTTCGAACAGCTGGCGCCCCTCTTTAAGTACCCAGATTCGGGGCCACGCACTCTTCAAACGCGAAATGTCGTACTGCGCATGCGCGGTAGCCAGAAAGCAACTCTTCGAACGAAGCTTTTGTAACTTATTTCCTTTGTTGACGGACTACACTTTTTGAGGATTTTTTCCAATGACTCTGTTCGGCATTTTTCCTTACCCACGAATAATTTTATATGGTCGTTCCATTTTAGGTCGCCCCTTATGTTTACTCCCAGATATTTCATGGGAGTAACTGCTATCATTGCTTGTCCTGCTGTTGCATAGTTATATCATAAAGGATCTTTCTTTCTGTGTAAACGCAGGAGTTTACAGTTGTTTATGTTGAGGCACAGTTTCCATTCCCTGTACCATGCTTCAATACGCTGAAGAACATTCTGCATTTCGCTGCCAGTGTAATCCAAGAGGTCAGTTACATACACGTGACAAGCGAAGATGCTATAAGACTCCCCTGGGGCACGCCTGAGATCGCTGTAACATCTAAAGACTTCTCTTCCGTTGAAAATGACATTCTGCGTTCTGTTAGCCAGAAACGCCTCAAAACAGTCACGCAGTTGGTCTGGTATGTTCGCAGTTTGTTATATTAACTATGGGGCACGTCTTTGCAACTTAATCAAATTTGTATGCATGTCAGTTCCATTGAAGAAGGAGAACTAAGTTTTTTAAGTTGCTTGACGTTTCAAAAGACGACAAAACACTACATGCATTGTCTTCTAAATATTCCTTGAAATATTTCTATGCAGGAATTTTTCCAGTGAAATTATAGTGAATGTTTCGAAATTTTTGAACAGTACTTTTTTGTCCTTGTTCTCAGCAATGATATTTTTATTATCGTCCGTTCTTTGGCAATTAATATGTTCTATTGTCCTTGATAGTTAGTGAATTTTGGGGGTATGTTCCATTTTTTATATCCTTAACACTGTTTCATAATATAACTTTTATGTCAAAGCGGTAGGTGGATCAAAACAAAATGTCCAGACAGCGACGAAAATGGTATTCAAACATACGACGACAACCTAAAGGCTGAATTACTAAATGTCTTTTTCCAAAGATGTTTCACAGAGAAAGATTGCACTGTAGTTCCTTCACTAGATTGTCGCACAGATAACAAAATGGCAGATATCGAAATAATTGACATAGGGACAGAAAAACAATTAAAATCGCTCAAAAAGGGAAGGCCGCAGGACCTTATTGGATATCAGTTCGATTTTACACAGAGTACGTGAAGGCACTTGCTCCTCTTCTTGCAGTGATGTACCGTAGGTCTCTAGAAGAGCGTAACGTCCGAAAGATTGGAAAATGGCGCAGGTCATTCCCGTTTTTTAAGACGGGTCGTAGAACAGATGTGCAGAACTATAGGCCTATATCTCTAACGTCGGTCAGTTGTAGAACTTTTGAACATGTATTATGACTTTTCTGGGCACTAGAAATCTGCTCTGTAGGAATCAGCATGGGTTTCGAAAAAAGGCAAATGTGTGAAACCCAGCTCACGATATATATATATATATATATATATATATATATATATATATATATATATATATATATATATATGAGCTTATGAATAACATCGGAAGTTCACTGAGGCTTTTTGCGGTTGATTCTGTAGTATATAGAGAGGTTGTAACAATGGAAAATTGTATTGAAATGCGGGAGGATCTGCATCGAACTGACGCATGGTGCAGTGAATGGCAATGGAATCTCAATGTAGACAACTGTAATGTGCTGTGAATACACAGAAAGGAAGATCCTTTATAATTTAGCTACACTATAGCAAGTCAGCAACTGGAAGCAGTTAATTTCATACATTATCTGGGAGTAGGCATTAGGAGTGATTTAAAGTGGAACGACCATATAAAATCAATCGTCGGTAAAGCAGATGCCAGACTTAGATTCATTGGAAGAATCCTAAGGAAATGCAGTCCGAAAACAAAGGAAGTAGGTTACAGTACAATTGTTCGTCCACTGCTTGAATACTGCTCACTGGTGTGGGATCTGTACCAGGTGAGGTTGATAGAGGAAGTAGAGAAGATCCAACGGAGAGCAGCGCGCTTCGTTACAGCATCATTTAGTAATCGTGAAAGCGTTACGGAGATGATCGATAAACTCCAATGGAAGACTCTGCAGGAGAGACGCTCTGTCGAGAACATACAATTACCGAAGAGTCTAGCAGTGTATTGCTTCCTTCTACGTATATCTCGCGAAGAGATGATGAGGATAAAATCAGAGAGATTAGAGCCCACACAGAGGCATACCGACAATCTTTCTTTCCGCGAACAATACGTGATTGGGATAGGAGGGAGAAACAATAGAGGTGCTCAAGGTACCCTCCGCCAAACACCGTCGGGTGGCTTGCGGAGTATGGATGTAGACGTACATGAGAACCCTTTGCGTCACAGTTGTTTCACCGGCAAACCACTTCTTGCTGTGCCGTATCCCTCTGTGACATAGAGATGACTCATTGTGAAACCACCGTCTTACTCTAAAACCCTAAAAAGACTTTTAAAATGAAAATCTCTTTGGACAAAGGACAATGCAATGAACTGCATTTTCCTGTTCGTAGGAAACCGAAACAATGTGCAAATTGCAGTCCAAATAAGAAGCCACATAAGACGATGTCGTGATGCCAATTGCCAAGTATGTAATTTTTTTAATATCGTGATAAATAGACAAAAGAGCTTTATGTGATGTACTTTGCATAAAAAAAAACATTATTTGGCTTTAGTTAGAAAAAAACGAAGAGGAAAGAGAATGTAATAATAAATGTAGGAAATTCAAAATTAGTGAACCCTTTCAAAGAGAAAGCTCTTGTCACAGTGGTTTCACAGTGAAACCACCTTTTTCTCCAAATGATGGTATACATTTCTAGAATGTGCTCGCATAGATGAAACGTGTTTTCTGTAAAGTAATATGAAATACCTAATGCGTTTTCTTTTCAAAACAGCTTCAGAACAGAATGGCAAATAGGTGAAATTTCGTTAGGTGAAATTTGTTACTAACATTAATTCCATGTTATTTATTTTGATGGCATAAATCTATAAAACATCTTTATGACAACACTCGATGAAATTTATCAGCCTTCTTTCACTTAATAATATCAAATTATTTGTCCTGTTATCAAATAAGTGTAGTCTAATGAATTCTTACAAATGTCTTACGAGTATTATCCCAGGTTAAAACATTATGATTCATTTTTCGTGTTTTTGTCATCTTCGTATAATAATCGTAAATATGATTTCAATTTACTTATTTTTATGTACATTGTGGAACATTTAAAAAAAATTTAAGAAATTTAGTCTACCGTCAGAATATTTCCTTACTTGGAGATAAACAAATTAATAACCGACTTTACTGATAGAACAGCATAATTTTGCAAAAGTTTCTCTTTTTTCAGAACAGTCGTGTAGTTTTATTTCATTTACTCCGTATAATTACTTTGCCTTGTGTATGTTTTCTGGAAATAAGATTGCAGGAAATTCATACGCTTATTATAATGTAAACTTTGAGTGTATTCTTACCTAATGATAACCTGATGGTGAAGAAGGTTTTGTCTCAGGCGGTGGTGAATGATTGTGTGTTTTACAGACTCATATGCACTCTTAGTTGTGATGTATTCCTCTTTGGTTAATGGAGACTTCGGGGTCTCAGTATCTGTCGTTAGGTTAATGATTTTTTCGTTGAGCACAACGAGCTGGAAACGCAGCTGCGCCATAAGGCTGACGTTGAATGTGTCGGAGATGATGGTCATCATCGTCACGTGAACCGTGATGAAAGCGCCAAATATCCAAGTGGGGATGAAGGCGTGCAGTGGCGATACGTCGTAAGGCAGTGCCATGATGAAAGGCAGGCCGTCCGGTCCGGCACCAAAAGTCGCCACAGGAAAGAGAGTCCACACCATGCACAGCACGACTCCAAACCACAGGTAGGAGAGCACAAAACGGCGGTGGGCTTGGTTGCTCGCCTGCAGCAGAGGGACGTCACGTGGGTTCAAGAAATCTTTGAAGTCGCGCTCCATCTGTAAACAAATGCAGCAGTTGAAGTACTTTGCATTGTGCTGTACTGTAAAAACAAATTTATATATATATATAAATACATGAAATCATTACAATTGGTAATCGCACCAATTGTGAATGGCAGAACCGCTATGAGTCATTTCTGTAAATGTTCGTAGTAGCATGGAAGAGGGTTTTAGGGAGAGAAAAATTAAAAATATTACCTGGAAAATAAAATGCGTTTATTTCTAAGGCATTTTTTTTCTATGGGACTTAACTACGGGGTCATCATTCCCTAAACTTACAAACTACTTATGAACTACTTACGAACTAGGACGGCACAAATATCCATGCCCGAGGGGGGATTCGAACCCCCGACCGTAGTGGCCGTGCAGACCGTGACTGGAGCGCCTCAGTCTACTCGGCCACCGCGGCCGGCTATGGCATTTTTCTGTGAAGTTAAGACTATACTTCACTATTCGAACAATAGATTTTATTTAATTCTTAATACACTTGTGAAAGTTTTGAGGAGAAAAAATTCCGAGAATAACAAAGACCACACTAAAAATTCGGCTAAGTGAAAAATAATAAATTTTTAATGCACTCTCGATCATAAGTGACGAAAGCAGCTACATATTTGACAGAATACAACAATAACTGGAATATATTATATCCATTTTTCATGCAGAATTGTCAAAACCAGCTGATATATTGAAAGGTAAGATACACTTCGAGACGGTTTCAAATGTTCAAATATTTGTAAATTTATCGGACCAAACTGCGTCCGTAGCTTACAAACTACTTAAACCTAGGTAAACTAACCTAAGGACAAAAACACACACCCATGCCCCAGGGAGGACTCGAACCTCCACGGCGAACAACCGCGCGCTCCGCAGCGAGACGCTTTAGACCGCTCGGCTACTCTACCGCGGCCGAGACGGTTTGATTCATCACCAAGAAAGTTCGGAAAGAACGTATGATTTCATGAAGATTGTTTCACTTTCAAACCTACTTTACATGCATATCAGAGAGTACCTTGCAACAGCTTTCCACACTGAACAATCAATAGACATTATAATTGTATAACCGATCAGCACGAAATTTGTAACATTCGTGCCTGTTTTCATGTAGAAGTCTTTTATACTCTGCAAGTTACTGTATAGAGCAGCCGGCCGCGGTGGCCACTACAGTCGGGGGTTCGAATCCCCCTCGGGCATGGATATTTGTGCCGTCCTTAGTCTTAGTTAGTTCATAAGTAGTTTGTAAGTTTAGGGACTGATGGCCTCATAGTTGAGTCCCATAAGCTCTACAAACATTTGAACATTTTGTGTATATAGCATGGTGGGGAAAGTACGTAGCCAAAGGGGTGGGGGGTCCGGATCCCCCCTATCTCTTATCATGCTAAGGACGACACACACACACACACACACACCCATGCTCGATGGTGGACTCGAACCTCCGAAGGAACTAAATGAAATAAGACACGACCTAGCTACAGTGTAGTGAAACTGAATGATATTGTTTTCAGTCATACGCCGAAAAAGGTATACGCACTATCGACAGTCAACAAAGTCATCTATAGATTTTAATTATCGATACATCGATAACAGCATCGGCTATTGCCCAATCCTCCTTTAGCCGTTGTCCATTGTTGGCCTTACTCCATTATAGCTATGTTAAGCACTACAGTGGAATGCTGCAGCTGCCTTTTATTTCTTTTGTGCTGTTAAGATAAGTTTCCAATTATGAGTAAGTTCATAACAAGAAAAAAGAGAAAAACCGACTTTCATTTGTCCACTAGCTTTATGGTAAGTTAAAATACGTACTACTATAATAGCTTATTTATCTGTTTACAGCAGTGGAGTTGTTATTTGGAATGGCAATATTTCAGTATATCATAAGGCACTTCAGTATGTGTAATACTTTTTAAAGTTAGGTTTAAGAGTAATATTTGATCTGGAGGATGGATACGTTGCAATGCCAACAAGAGTAAAAGAACTAATAATCTTGGAAATAAAATTATAGACTTACGCTTCCTAAATCAGTATGCAACGTTTTTATACTGATGCAAAAATTAATTCAGGCAGCGAGCTTGGTGACATACAACCGTGTCGTTGTCAAATACAAAGAAACATTTCTCATTCTGGTAATCTGACTTCGTTTGGAATAACTGATGGTTCTGGTGGCGTATATTGAAACAATTTTTAAGAAATGTTTTCCTCAATTTTGTATATAAAATAATGCAGTATTTGTAAGAAGGTCTTACAAATGCAAACTATGCGCATGAAATATAAAAAATATATGTTACTCTAAGTTTTAGAATAAATGAAAACATGAGCCTTTGTAAATTTCTCTTTAACCATTCGGACCCCCCCCCCCTTGGCAATATCCTGGCTACCTCACTGGGTGGGGACACCTTATAGCACACTTGGATACTCTTTAATCAATCAGCACCAAAGTTAGCTGACGAGTGTAACTTCTCATAGACATTATGGAGGAAGATCTGGAGGCAGATAGGCAGCTGAATTGTCTCGATGTGTCTGTAATCAAGCACGTGGACGGGACGTTGGGCCACAAGGTCTACAGGAAGGCTACTCATACTGACCGTCACCTATATAAAGACTCTAACCACCATCCCAGACAAAAAAAAAGAGGTGTGGTTAAAACATTGGTTAACAGGGCGCATAAAATTTGTGAACCTACTTATTTAAAAGATGAGTTGGAACATTTACGATCCACCTTCCAGAAGAACGGTTATTCTACCAAAGAAATAGACAGAACCCTTCGTCCCAGGAAGAAAGTTAATGTTAACAAGGAACAACAACCGCCCAAGGGGAAACTTGTTCTTCCGTTCATAAATAAGGTTACAGACCGTATTGGAAAAGTGCTGGACAAGTATGGGGTAGAAACCATTTTCAGACCTACAAGGAAGATAAAAGAATATTTAAGATCTGCAAAAGATGTACGACATCCGCTGAATACACCAGGTGTATATAAAATCCCCTGCAGCTGTGGTTCAGTCTACATTGTAACTACAAAAAGAAGCGTCAATACTCGTCTGGTCGAACATAAAAGGAATTGCCGTCTGGGGCACAAGGAGAAATCGGCCGTAGCGGAACATGTATACCAAGAAGGCAACCATGAAATTAAATTTAATGAGACTAGTGTCATCTCAAAAACTTCGCACTATCATGCGCGCACATATAGAGAAGCAATCGACATATATAAACATAGCAATAATTTAACAGGAAAGAGGAAGCTGTTAAATTAGACAGAATTTGGACTTCTGCTTTACACCAGCGGAATGACAATCGATTCTTCTCTGCCAAGAATGTTGGCAATACCAGAGATAGTGTCGTAACCTACGTCATGTGATGTCTTGTGGTGCCCTCTACATTGCCCAAATATATACGGCGCTCCCTCAAGTTCTCATCGCAGTTCGCCACTCTACGTCTGAAGATGTCTTCCGCAGCCGAAGATGAAACGTTAGGGGAAAGTTCTATAAATCGACCACGGCTTATGAGCCCGGAAGTTTTAAATGAAGATAGACGTAATGTTGGACAGTAGAAGGCCGAGAAGGATAGAGGAGTAACACAGTGGGAGGATGAAATGGCCCAACGGCGGAGAGAAGGAAATAGACAGGGATCTGTGGGAGAGGATGGAGGAGAAGAGAGGAGAAGCAGGAAACGTACAGATAAAGGGGACAGGAGGAACTGAAGAAAGAGATGATGATGATTTCATGTGGCATTTTGGCTGTTAGACCCAAGCTGCGATCGTATTCGACACAATACACAGTCCCCGAGTGAAAAAAATCTATCTCCATCTCTGGCTACCCAACACAGTCTGACTATACGGCAAGCGGAAGGGTAGGGTGGGGGACGGGGAAGGACCGGAGGAGGAGAGGAAATGGAGAGGGAGGATAAGGGTGGGGATACAACAAGCAGAGGCAACGTCAGGCGTAAACTGAGGTGCAGTATGAAAAATATAGGAGGTGGGGAGGGGGGGGACAAGAAACTCACAATAGAGAAAGGGGATTGCATTGGAAGGAAATGTAGGATGTGAGGGGGAAGGGAACTGTGGGGCATGCAGTGTAGGATGTTGGGTTATATGAGGTTGAGGCCACGATGAATGCGGGACCGTAGGATGTGTTGTGGGGATAACTATCATCTCCGCAGTTCAGAAAAGCTGGTGGAGGAGAGGAGGATTCATATGACTTGGGTAGTGAAGAATCTGTTAAAATCCAAGGTGTTGTGCTCCACTGCATGTTGTGTCACAGGATAGTCCTTATTGCTCTTGGCCACAGTTTGAAGGTGGTCATTCATCTTGATGGAGAGCCGGTTAGTTGTCATTCCAATGTAGAATGCAGAGCAGTGATTGCAGCAGAATTGGTATATTACATGGCTGCTTTCACAGGTGGCCCAGCCTCTGAGGGGGTAGGACAAGCCTGTGACGGGACTGGAATAGCAAGTGCAGGGTGGGTGAATTTGTGCAGGTTTTGCATTGGGTCTTCCACAGGGACATGATCCCTGTGATAAGAGGTGGGGATTAGGAGTGGAATAGGGATGGACTAAGATGTTGTGGAGGTTGGGTGGGTGCCAGAACAACGTAGCATGTCTCTCATTTCAGGGCATGTTGAGAGATGAACAAAGGGCTGACCTAGTATATGGTTCAGTTGTTCCAGTCCAGGATGGTATTGGGTGACAAGGGCGTACTCCTTTGTGTCTGGTTAGTAGGGTTGGAGGTAGGACTGTTGGTGGGTGAAGATATGACAAGGGTAGGTAATCTGTTAATGGACTAGGTCTGGTGTATAATTTCTATCTGTGAAGGCCTTTGTGAAGCTTTAGGCATATTGTTTAAGGGTGTTCTCATCACTGCAGATACGCCTTCCGCATGGCAATCTGGCACGCTGTCCATTGGATTACGGAGGCGAACAACAAAGAGATTAGCAAGAAGGAGAGATATGGAGAGACCCGGCCAAATGAGAAAGACCTATCGTTACATGAGTTGAAAAGAAAATTCTCTTATCGCACTTTAACTCACATTGCGCCTTTCTTTTTCTGGGTGTATACTCCGCATGACGTAGGTAGAAGACCCAGTTTCCAGCCGTTCTGCACGTCCCCCTCCATCACCACACTGACAACCAATAATATTCATTGTCTAGGCGCATGACTCGCCGTAAGCAACGACAACGTCTCTCCAGCAGGCTCCACTGTTGGTGCTCGGCCGTAGCTCCTCCCCGCCCCGCCCCCCCCCCCCCCCCCCCCGCGCTTCCCATATCACTCCATCTTTATGCGTAGAAGCTCCTTCTTACGTGACGCCAACTATTGTATGGAAGACTGTTCGAGAACATTCTCTAACAGACAATTGGCACATTGCAGCTGCATAATCGTAACCTTTACTATTCATTATAGTCGGGCCGAAATACAATGATCCTTGGCTCCGCCTACTGGGATAGGAGACCGCCCCGGCCGCGGAAACTGAATGCAACCCTGTAGCTAAGTAGTTAGTTCGCTACCGAACAGTATAGCTATAACTGTCGCTGTTGTCAGACAGAACTGGCAAAAGTACAGAGCGCAGCCGAACGCGCGCATGCGTAGAACAAAGCTCGCCGGCCGCGGTGGCCGAGGGGACTGAGGCGCTTCAGTCACGGTCTGCACGGCCACTACGGTCGGGGGTTCGAATCCCCCCTTGGGCGTGGATATTTGTGCCGTCCTAGTTCGTAAGTAGTTCATAAGTAGTTTGTAAGTTTAGGGACTGATGACCCCGTAGTTAAGTCGCATAAGATTTACAAACATTTGAAAATTTTTTTGAACAAAGCTCGCGTTTAACTTACTCCAATAGTCTGCTACCACAGTCGGCGCTCAAAGCCGATTGGCGCAAGCACCGAGGATCATCTTATTTCGGCTCAACTATAGTTACATGATCTAGCCATCTAATCTTCATCATTCGTCTATAACGCCACATTTCAAAAGCTAACTATCATATTTTTGTCTGAAATCCTTACCGTTCACGTTTCACTCCCATACAATGCTACATTCTATACAAATGCTTTCAGAATTTCCTAACATTTAAACTAGTGTAAACGAAGACTTCCGCGTCCGTTGTCATTGTTGATAAAACTCTTCTGGGTATTGGACCGCATCGTCAATATATCAAATATTGCCGGTTAATGGCCGCTTGCAATAGTGGCCGAAACCTCGGTGAAATATTTGATATATTGACGATGCGGTCCAATACCCAGAAGAGTTTTATCAACAATTTAAATTAATGTCCGATGTCAACAAATTTGGCTTCTTCAGATAAGCTTTTCTTCCCATAGCCATTCTGAATTTTATATATTGACTTTACGTCGGCCATTTTGCTACACAAACAACAAAACTCATTATCTAATTTAAATTCTTCAGCATTTCCTGATTATCTGACATTACATTCCATTACACTTGTTTTACTCTTATTAATGTTCATTCATACCTTTTTTTTTTTTTTTTTTTTTTTTTTTTCAAGTCACTGTCCATTCCATTTAATTGCTCTCCCAGGTCCTTTGCTTTCTCAGACAGTATTACTATGTCGTCAGCAAACCACAAAGTATTTATTTCTTCTCCTTGGGCTTTCATTCCTTCTCCAAATTTCTGCTTACATTCCTTCACAGCCTGCTCAACGTATAGATTGAATAACATTAGGGAAAGGCAAGAACTCTAACTTACTTCGTTCCCAACCACTGCGACCCTTTCAGGCCCTTCTACTCTAATAACTGGTGTCTGGTTTTGGTACAAGTTAAATATAAAACTTCGCTTTCAGATCTACAAATTTTAAAAACGTAAGTTTACCTTTCCTTAACCTAAGAAAAGTCGTAATGTACTGCCTCACGTGTTCCTCCATTCTTCTAAAGTCAAATTGATCTTCCCCTAGATCAGATTCCAACAATTTTTCCATTCGTCTGCAAATAATTCATGTTAGCATTTGACTTATTAAATTAGTTGTTCTGTAATTTTTACATTTGTCTGCACTTGCTTTCTTATGAATTGGAATTATTATATTCTCCTTAAAGCCGCAAGGTATTTCCCCTGTCTCATACATCTTCATGACTGGCTTTCCTGACAATATCAACAGTTCAGACGGAATATCACCTATGCCAAGGGCCTTGTTTCTACTCAAATCTTTTATTACTCTGTCAAATTCTTCTTGCAGTATCGTATCTTCGATATCATATTTCTCTGCTTCGTCTTCCATTTATAGAATACTGCCTTCTAGTTTACTTCCTTTGTATAGGCTCTCTATAATTATATTCTTTCCACCTCTTAGCTTCCCTTCTTTGCTTAGTATTAGTTTTCCAACTGTGTTCTTGATATTCATACCGCTGCTTTTCCTGTAGGTGGTATCTATCTTTCCCCTAGTTACACGTTATTCTGCGGACTTGCATTTTCCCTATAGGCATTCCTGCTTAGCCAGTCTTCACTACCTATCAGCCTCATTTTTTCCCTTTTGCCTGCTTCGCGTACTGCGTTTTTTTAATTCCTTAGCTACTGTGTTATCCAGAGATATTTATTAGGCCATGTCCATCTGCCTGTATGATCCTCTGCGAACTTCACTACTCTATCTCGCAGAGTTACCCATTGTTCTTCTATTGTATTACTTTCCCTTGTTTCAGACAATCCTTGGCTAACTCTTACTCTGAAACATTTTACCATCTCTTATTCCTTTCTATTTGTCCAGATTCCATCTTCTTAAATTTCTACCTTTACGTAGTCTCTTAAGTTTTAATCTACAATTTATTGCCAATAAGTTATGGCCGATCTGTTTTTACCTCAGGCTGTCATAGATTATATCATTCATGTCTGAGATATCATTAATGTAATATTTCATTAATGGTTGCTATCTATTACTCCGTGATACAGTACGCTACAGGCTGAAATGTGGATCGTGAAAATAACCAGCACAAAGCAGTCAGATGGCAGTTAATTCGTTAAAAAAATGATTGATTACCGTTTGAATCTAAAAAATTCAAATGTTTGTTAAGCTTATGGGACTTAACTACGGGGTCATTAGTCCCTAAACTTACAAACTACTTATGAACTACTTACGAACTAGGACGGCACAAATATCCATGCACGAGGGGGGATTCGCACCCCCGACCGTAGTGGCCGTGCTGACCGTGACTGGAGCGCCTCAGTCACCTCGGCCACCGCGGTTGGCCGTTTGAATCTGTTGCGAGCTGTTGGCAAGCAGGGTGCACTGAGCCCTTATGCACTAATTGAGGAGGTCACCAAAACCGACTAAACGGCATGGAATGTGGTGCACTGACCATGTAGCGCATCCGTTGACACTTTTGGACGGAGCATGACACGGTGGCCTGTCGGTACTAGGCCTTTCGAGGTCTTGCGGATTTTTGTTTTTCACTTTTTTTCAAATGTTCATATGCCTGTAAATCTATCGGATCAAACTGCGTGGTCATCAGTCCGTAGCTTACAAACTACTTAAACCTAGATAAACTAACCTAAGGACAACACACACACACACACAGACATGCCCCAGGGAGGACTCGAACCTCCACTGCGAGCAACCGCGCCCTCCGCAGCGAGGTGCTTTAGACCGCTCGGCTACTCCACCGCGGCTTCACTTTTTTCAAAAGTCAAATATACAAATGTTTGTAAGTCTATGGGACTTAAGTACTCTTCTCATCAGTGCCTAGACTTACAAACAACTTAAATTAAGTTATGCTAAGGACAACAAATACCAAATGGAGGACTCGAACCTCAGACGGTGAGCAGCGGCGTGCTTCGCAGCGAGGCACCTTGGAACGCTTGACCACTCCAATGCATTTTCCCCCATTTCAGAATTTGTTGCGTGTATGTGTATGATTTAACTATGACACCTGGAAGCTGGACGAAAGCGGTAATCACGCCTATTTTCAAACATGGAAACACAAAAGTTTGTAACAACTATCGAGGTATCTCTTTAATTAGCGTTGTAGGCTAAATGTTCTCATGTATTGTTGAAAGGAATGTGCGAATATTAATTGAGGACAAGTTAGATGAAAATCAGTGTGAGTTTAGGCCTCTTAGAGGCTGTCAGGACCAGATTTTTAGCTTACGGCAGGTAATGGAAAAGTGCTATGAGTGGAACAGGAAATTGTATCTATGTTTCATAGATCTGGAAAAGGCTTATGACCGTGTTACTAGGAGGAAGCTACTGTCAGTCCTACAAGACTATCGTATAGGAGGCAAACTTCTGCAGGCAATTATAGGGCTTTACGTAGACTGTCAGGCAGCAGTTAGAGTAGATGGCAAATTAAGCTCATGGTTCAGGGTAGTTTCAGGGGTAAGACAAGGCTGTAACCTGTCACCACTGTTGTTCATACTATTCATAGATCATATGTTGAAAACAGTAGACTGGCAGGGCGGGTTAAAATAGGTCAAAACAAAATAAGCAGTCTCGCATATGCGGATGACTTAGTTGTACTGGCAGATTCGATTGTAAGGTTGCAAACTAATAATTCAGAGCTCGAGCAGAGGTGCAAGGATTATGATATGAAGATCAGCATCTCCAAAATGAAAGTAATGTCTGTGGGGAAGAGATTTAAACAGATTGAGTGCCAAATAGGAGGAACAAAGAATAGTTAGACAGTTTCAAGTACCTGGGATGTACTTTCTCACAGGATGGCATCATTGTGAAAGAATTGTAATCGAGATGTCAAAATTTTAAACATGGCTGCAATTCAGCAACGGTGGGACAACAATCCAAGAGTCAACACAGTTTCAGCCGACCAATTGCATAAAATGGTTTACATCTATAAACCTTTACCCAGGTTTCGGCAAAATTAATTTTGCCTTCTTCAGAAGGATACAATAAAGCTCACATTAAAAAAGTTGTTAAAATGTGGCTGACTCCATGTCAATAGATTAAAATTTTAAAATTTAAAACAAAGTCACACTAATGTAGTACGCAGTGCTCACTTGACCTGTGTGTGGACATGCTCCAAAATTTTATAATGTGACTTTGTTTTAAATTTTAAAATTTTAATCTATTGACATGGAGTCAGCCACATTTTAACAACTTTTTTAATGTGAGCTTTATTGTATCCTTCTGAAGAAGGCAAAATTAATTTTGCCGAAACCTGGGTAAAGGTTTATAGATGTAAACCATTTTATGCAACTGGTCGGCTGAAACTATGTTGACTCTTGGATTAATCGAGATGTAGTAAAGTTAATGCAGTGAGTGCTCAGCTAAGATCTACTCTCTTCTACAAGAAGGAAGCAGGACCAAGACTAAGTTAGCAGTGCACCGCTCTATCTTTCGACCAACTTTGTTGTATGGTAGTGAAAGTTACCTTATTCATAAGGTAGAGGTTACAGATATGAAAGTAGCAAGAATGATTGCAGGTACTAATAGATGGGAGTAGAGTTGGCTACGGTTTCATGGTTTCGAAACCAGGTTTCGATGGACACAACAGTTTCAGTGTTTCAAAACCGGCATCTTTCACGGTTTCGAAACTATGCGGTTTCATTCCGTTCTGTTTCGGATCACATTCGCGGTCGATTGTCGATACACTGAAACCGTTTCTTCCTGTCGGTTTCACGGTTTCGTGTCGGTTTCACGGTTTCGTGTTGGTTTCACAACACCGGTGTTTCAAACCACTAATGCAGAAAGGCGGAACGGACTAATAGTATCGAAATGTGGTGTTTCATTTTACTGAAGAGAGTGTCAAATAGTAGTTGACACTTGTGAGTCTGCAGCTTATGATTACTGAAATCAAGATTCGTTTTCAAGAGACTGCTGTATTCCGAAATGACATAATGCCTGCTTTATAAATGTAAAAGAACAGTAAAACAACGTTCACTATTTGCATCGAAATAACCACTTAAATTCTAGGTTTATCTACCGTATTAAAAACATGAGTGAAACTACATTTTTTAATAAGATACAACATGAAGCCTGAAATGACATTTTTTATACGAACCGGGGTACATCGCATATTTAATCTCGTGTTAAAGAGTTAGTTTCTTACGAGTAAAAACGATGTTACCTCCAATCGTTATAATTTTTCGACTGTCATGTTAAAGGAATTGCGGCGGTGGTGTAACGGTCAAGACGTAGAAGTGGTGAAGTTGTCTCTTATTTCATTATTTTTGTAATTCCATAGCATTATTTGTGATTATTTAGTGTGCCCTTTATTCCTATAATTTATTTAGTATGTATAGAAAGTAGCATTTATGATCGATCACTGTAATATGCGTACCATATTGCAGTTTGTGAGTTCCTAGCAGAGTAAACTTTTACCTACCATACCAGCGGCCTCTTGTGACTATGTTGGCAACATCAACAACACGGGAGAAAATCTTTATCAACATGTTTCGTACAGACCAAGAAGTAAATATATACTCTATGGTTGACAGGTTCTTGTATGTACCCTTGTCCACATAGTGAAAAATATTGCCCTCCTAGAACGAAGATTTCTGGATAAAACATACATTGCTTCACGGTTTCATGGTTTCGAAACAGTGTTACGAAACCACAGATGGTACGGTTTCATTGGTTTCGAAACGGTCAGATGTTTCAATTATCCCATCTCTAAATAGCAGGAGGGTGTCTCTAATGAGGAAATCAAACTTGGAATGAACACCATAGATGAAGGAGATGGAGGGTTCGTATTATAGACATTGTCGATATGTTTGTGACGTGATAATGTTAATCATATGTAACGCGTAAATCTACGTTAGAAGATGACCCAACAGTCTTAACTGAAATATTTTACAGCAGAATAGCACTTTGTATATCAGGTAGAAACAATATTTTTCGTCAAAAACTTGATATAAATGAACATTCCGATCCATAGCGAACTAAATCAGTGCAGGCGGTTTGGTAGCGCGCAGTCCCACAGTGACGTCACAGCGCTAGCCAATGGCAGAGCAGAGCGCTTACTGCCCAACCTTATATTTATTAGCCTTGCTCCCGCCGACCGCAGAGCGAGGCGGTAGCGTGTCGGCAGTGAGTTCGTAACCTGCGTTTAGTGGTTGCCATTCCGTCGTATCGCATATGGGTTGCAGTTGCATATTGAAATGTTTCAGTGTGGACTTGTAGACATTCATCGTAGTGGCACGCGGTTATTTACTCGGTGTATTTAATGGGAAGAGTTTTTAACATTCGTCGTTCCATAATAAAGGAAGTTAACAAAGTTTACTGTTATGGATGAACCTAGTAATTGTCCGCATGCCATACCATCAAATCATTGGAACAATTATTAAATGATTAAGCATAAAATAGAATGTAACGGTAACTTCGCCCATCGAGGATTAGGTGGACGCAGCTGAGACGTTACAAGACGAAGCATCAATGTTAGCATTCAATAGGGGATCACGGAGGAATTTTATTGGAGGTACTGTGCTCCAGACTGAACGCTGAAAGGCATAATCAGTCTCTAATGATGATGATGATGATGACCTGGAAGCTTCAACTTTAATTGATGCGTCAGTGGGTACGCACCTGGAATGAGAGGTAGTGGAACTGGTGCTCGTGGACGGCGATGTGTCCGAGTCGGAAGAGCCAGGTGGCGATGGTGTTGAAGGTGGAGAGCATGAGCGTGAGGCGGTCGAGGTCCCGCGCGCCCTCGCGCCAGATGGCGGCGCCCTGCGAGCACAGGAAGAGCGCGATGGCGGCCGACGCGGCGGCGCTCAGCGGGTAGAAGGCGAGGCTGGACCAGCGGCCGGCGCCGGGCCGCCGCATCGTGCCCGACCAGTGCAGCAGCCGCTGCAGCAGCCCAAGACCGCTGCTGCTACTGCCGGCCGCATCCGCCTCTGAGGTCGCCTCCATCCTGGTGGGGCAGCCAGCAGATCGTTACATCCAGACCTCACAATTCCGTAAGCGGCTCACTGCGAACAGCGGCCAAATTGAAAACCGACTCGGAAGCCATTATGGTGGCAAAGTGCCGCGCCAACTTCAAATGTGCGTAGAACTGAGAGATGAATTTGACAGAGCCCTGAAAGACCTAGGTCGGAACAAAGTCCCGGGTGTAGATGACATTCGCTCAGAGCTGCTAAAGTCTGTGGGAGAGCCACCCGTGACAAAACTATTTCACCTGATGTGTAAGAGCCGGTCGCGGTGGCCGAGGTGACTAAGGCGCTCCAGTCAAGGTCAGCACGGCCACTACGGTCGGGGGTTCGAATCCCCCCTCGGGCATGGATATTTGTGCCGTCCTAGTTCGTAAGTAGTTCATAAGTAGTTTGTAAGTTTAGGGACTGATGACCCCGTAGTTAAGTCCCGTAAGCTTTACAAACATTTGAACATTTGATGTGTAAGATGTATGAGACAGTCGAGATACATCTACATCAACATACAGACTCCGCAATCCACGCAAGGTGCGTGGCGGACGATACACTGTACTACTACAAGGCAATTAATTTCCTATTTCACTCCCAAATAGAACGAGGAAAATAAGAATGCCTTTATGCCTCCGTACGAGCCCTAATTTCTGTTATCTTGTCTTTGTGATCACTACGCGAAATGTAAGTAGGAGGCAGCAAGATCATACTGCACTCAGCTTCAAATTCCGGCCCTCTAAATTCCCTCGACAGAAATTCACGAAAAGAACGTCGTCTTTCCTCCAGCGCTCCCCAATTGAGTTGTCGGAGCATTTCCGTGTCACTCGCGCATTGGTCGAACCTAGCAGTAACAAACCTAACTGCTCACCTCTGAACTGCTTCTATGTCTTACTTTAAACTGATCTGCTGCGGGTCCCAAACACTTGAGCAATACTCAAGTCGTGGTCGTACAAGCGTTTTATACACGGTCTTCTTTACAGGTGAAGTACATCTTCCCAAAATTCTCCCAATAAACCGAAGTCGGCTGTCTGCCTTACTCACAACTGATCTTACATGCTCGTTCCATTTCATATCGCTCTGCGATGTTACGCCTAGATATTTGAACGACGCGACAACATCAAGAAGCTCACTACTAATACTGTATTCGAACATTATGGTATTGTTTCTCCTACTCATGCGCATCACCTAGTAATTTTGTCTAAGTCATCCTGTATGCTATTACAGTCAGTTAAAGACGACATCCTCCCATACACCTCAGCATCATCGGCAAACAGTCTCAAATTACAACTTACTCTGTCCATCAGATCATTTATATACATAGAAAATAATAGCGGTCCTATCACACTCCCCTGGGGCACGCCTGACGATACACTCGTCTCTGATGAACACTCGCCATCGAGAACAACGTACTGCGTTCTATTACTTAGGAAGTCTTCCAGCCAGTCACAAATCTGTGAACCTATTCCATAAGCTCGTATCTTTGTTAGCAGTCTGCAGTGTGGCACCGCGTCGAACGCCTTTTTGAAAACGAGAAAAACACAATCCCCCAAAATAAAGACTTTAAGAAAAATATAATAATCCCCATTGCAAAGAAATCAGGCGCAGACAAGTGTGAAAAACCATCAGTTTGATAAGTCATAGTTGCAAAATTTTTACACGAATTACCTACAGGAGAATGGAAAAGATGGTAGATGTTGACCTCGGGGAAGATCAGTTTGGATTCAGGAGGAACGTAGGAACCCGGGAGGCAATACTCTACGGCTTATCTTATTGTTGTTGTTATGGTCTTCAGTCCAGAGACTGGTCTGATGCAGCTCTCCACCCTACTCTATCCTGAGCAAGCCTTTTCATCTCCTCATAAGAACGGCAACCCACATCCGTATGAATCTGCTTACTATATGCGTCTCTTGGTCTCCCTCTTCGATTTTTACCCCACACACTTTCCTCCAATGCTAAATTTACGATTCCCCCATGTCTAAGAATGTGTCCTACCAAGCGATCCCTTCTTTTAGTAAGGGTATGCCAAAATTCCTTTTCTCGCCAATTCTGTTCAGTGCCTCTTCATTAGTTATGTGATCTACCCACCTAATCTTCAGCATTCTTCTGTAGCACCACATTTCAAAAGCCTCTATTCTCTTCCTGTCCGCACTGCTTATCGTCCATGTTTCACTCCCGTACAAGGCAACACTCCACACGAACGTCTTCAGAAAAGTCTTCCTTGCACTTAAAATAATATTTGATGTTAGAAAGTTTCTCTTTTTCAAAAATGCTTTTCTTCCCATTGCCATTCTGCATTTTATATCCTCTGTACTGCGACCATCGCATGTTATTTTACTACCCAGGTAACAAAACTCATCTACCACCTTCATTGTTTCGTTACCTAATCTAATTCCTTCAGCATCACCTGATTTTCTAAGACCGCATTCCATTATTTTTGTTTTGCTCTTGTTAGTGTTCATTTTATACGCTCTCTTCAACACACTGTCCATTCCATTTAATTGGTCTTCCATGTCCTGTGCTGTCTCTGATAGAATTACAATGTCATCAGCAAAACGCAATGTTTTTATTTCTTCCCCCTGAACTTTAATCCCTATTCCAAATTTTTCCTTGCTTTTCTTCACCGCCTGCTCGATGTACGAATTGAATAACATCGGAGAAAGGCTACACCCTGTCTTACTTCCTTCCCAACTGATGCTTCCTTTTCATGCCCTTCTAGTCTAATAACTGCAGTCTGGCTTTTGTACAAGTTGTAAATAACTCTCCTTTCCCTATATTTTACTCCTGCTGACTTCAGAATTTGAAAGAGTGTATTCCAGTCAACATTGTCAAATGCTTTCTCCAAATCTACAAAAGCTAAAAATGTAGGTTTGTTTTGTGTCCCAACTTCGTCGCCGCTTTTGTGTCCCAGCCTCGTCGTAGGTGTCGGTGGCCGAGTGGAACGAGACCGACACAGGAACAAAAACAGCATGCTGGTGCAGATACGGAGGGGAGCAGCCAGAAACTACAAACACTAGAGTAAATTAGAAAGAGATATATATTGCACAGAATGTAACAATACTTAACTTTTACATAGTACTGCAGAATGTTGATACATAGTTGTTAGAGGCCTGCCTAGTGCCTGTACGATTGCAAAGTCTTCACTGGTGCCTATCTGATTACGAAGGTCCTAACTGGTTGCTATCTCAGTCCGAAGTCACCGGTGTCTTTCCGTGGTGGCCACGAGCGGGGTTGCAGCAGAGGGCGCTCGTGGCTGTCGTCGTAAGAACGCCGCGCCGTGCATGCATGGCGGCGCGCGGCGAAAGTAGGTGGCGCGCACTTTGTACTTGTGCGACACCACAGTTTGCCTTTCCTTAATCTATCTTCTAAGATAAGACGTAAAGTGAGTATTGCCTCCCGGGTTCCTATGTTCCTCCTGAATCCAAACTGATCTTCCCCGAGGTCAGTTTCTACCAGCTTTTCCATTCTCCTGTTAGGAGAAAATTTTGCTACCATGACTTATCAAACTAATGGTTCTGTAATTTTCACACCTGTCTGTGCCCGATTTCTTTGGAATGGGGATTATTACATTTTTCATAAAGTCTGAGGGCATTTCGCCTGTCTCATACATCCTACTCACCAGTTCAAATAGTCTTGTCATGGCTGGCTCTCCCAGAGACTTTAGTAGCTCTGAGGGTATGTCATCTACTCCTGGGGCCTTGTTCCGACCTAGGTCTTTCAAGGCTCTGTCAAATTCATCTCTCAGTATAGTATCTCCTATTTCATCTTGATCTACTTCCTCTTCCCTTCCTAAAACATCGTCTCTAAGTTCATTTCCTTTGTAGAGCTGCTCTATGTACTCTTTCCATCTTTCAGCTTTCCCTTCTTTGCTGAGAACTGGTTTCCCATCTGAGTTCTTGATATTCATAGAGTTGCTTTTCTTGTCCCCAAATGTCTCTTTTATTTTCCTGTAGGCGGTATCTACTTTTCCCCTTCTTATACATTCTTCTACAGATTTGCATTTGGCTTCTAGCCACTCCTGCTTAGCCATTTTGCACTTCCTATCAATCTCATTTTTTAGTCGTCTGTACTCCATTTTGCCTGTTTCATTTACTGCATTTTTATATTTTCTCCTTTCATCAATTAAATTCAGTATTTCCTGTGATATCCAAGGATTTTTTGTAGGTCTTGCCTTTCTACCTATTTTGTCCTCTGCTGCCATCGCTATTTCATCTCTCAATGCCAACCATTCCTCTTCTACTGTTTTATTTTCCCCTGTTTCTGTCAATTGTTGCCTAAAGGGCCCTCTGAAATTCTCCAGAACTTCACTTTCCTTCAATTTATCTAAGTCCCATCTCCTTATTTTCCTACCTTTCTGCAGTTTTTCAGTTTCAGCCTACAGTTCATGACTAACAAGTTATGGTCAGAGTCTATATCTGCCCCTTGGGTATGTCTTACAGTTTATCATCTGGTTCCGGAATCTATGTCTTACCATTATAAAATCTATCTGATACCTTCCGGTGTCTCCTGGTCTGTTCCACGTATACAACCTTCTTTTGTGATTCTTAAACCGCGTGTTTGTTACGATTAAATCATGTTCCGTGCAAATTTCTACCAGGCGACTTCCTCTTTCATTCCTTCTGCCCAGTCCATATTCACCTATTATTTTTCCTTCTCTTCCTTTTCCTACTACCGAATTCCAGTCTCCCATCACAATTAAGTTTTCCTCTCCCTTAACTGTCTGAATAATTTCCTTTAGCTCCTCATATATTTCTTCGATCTCCTCATCATCGGCAGAGCTAGGTGGCATATAAACCTGTACTACTGTTGTCGGTGTTAGCTTCGTATCTATCTTGACAATGATAATGCGATCACTGTGCTGGTCATAGTAGTTTACCCGCATTCCTATTTTCTTATTCATTATCAGTCATACTCCTGTGATACCCCCAACTGATTTTGTATTTATAATCCTGTACTCACCTGATCAGAAATCCTGTTCATCCTGCCACCGAACTTCACTAATCCCCACTATATCTAACCTCAACCTATCCATTTCCCTTTTTAAATTTTCTAATTTTCCTACCCGATTAAGGGATCTAACATTCCACGCTCCGACTCGTAGAATGCCAGTATTTTCTTTCCTGAGGACAACATCCTCCTGAGTAGCCCCGCCCGGAGATCCGAATGAGGGACTATTTAACCTCCGGAATATTTTACCCAAGAGGATTCCATCATCATATTTCCATACAGTAGAGCTGCATGTCCTCGGGAAAAGTAACGGCTGTAGTTTCCCCTTGCTTTCAGCCGCTCGCAGTAGCTGTGTGGCAAAGCCACATTAGCTAATGTTACAAGGCCAGCTCAGTCAATCATCCAGACTGTTGCCCCTGTAACTACTGAAAAGGCTGCTGCCCCTCTTCAGGAACCACACGTTTGTCTGGCCTCTCCACAGATACCCCTCCGCTGTGGTTGCACCTACGGTACGGCTATCTGCATCGTTGAGGCACGCAAGCCACCCCACCTCGGCAATGTCTGTGGTTCATGGGGGTGGACGGCTTATCTTAAAAGATAGATTAAGGAAAGTCAGACCTACATTTTTTTTAGCTTTTCTAGAATTGGAGAAAGCCTTTGACAATGTTGATTGTAATATACTCTTTCAAATTCTGAAGTCAGCAGGGGTAAAGTACAGGGAAAGGAGAATTATTTACAACTTGTACAAACGCCAGACTGTAGTTATTAGAATCGAAGGGCGTGAAAGGAAATCATTAGTTGGGAGGGGAGTAAGACAGGGTTGTAACCTTTCTCCGATGTTATTCAATTTGTACATCGAGCAGGTGGTGAAGAAAAGCAAGGATAAATTTGAAATAGAGATTAAAGTTCATGGTGAACAAATAAAAATATTGGGTTTTTTATGACGTTGTAATTCTGTCACTGACAGCAAAGGACCTGGAAGAGAAATTGAATGGAATGGACAGTATGTTGAAGAGAGCGTATAAAATGAACATTAACAAGAGCAAAACAAAGATAATGGAATGCAGTCTTAGAAAATCAGGCGATGCTGAAGGAATTAGATTAGGTAACGAAACAATGAAGGTGGTAGATGAGTTTTGTTACCTGGATAGTAAAATAACATGCGATGGTCGCAGTACAGAGGATATAAAATGCAGAATGGCAATGGGAAGAAAAGCATTTTTGAAAAAGAGAAATTTGCTAACGTCGAATATTAATTTAAGGGTAAGGAAGTCTTTTCTGAAGGCATTTGTGTGGAGTGTTGCCTTGTACGGGAGTGAAACATGGACGATAAACAGTGCGGACAGGAAGAAAATAGAGGCTTTCGAAATGTGGTACTACAGAATATTGCTGAAGATTAGGCGGGTAGATCGCATAACTAATGAAAAGGTGCTGAACAGAATTGGTGAGAAAAGGAATTTTTGGCATACCTTGACTAAAAGAAGGGATCGCTTGGTAGGACACATTCTTAGACATCGAGGAATCGTAAATTTAGCATTGGATGGAAGTGTCTGGGGTAAAAATCGCAGAGGTAAACCAAGAGACGCATATAGTAAGCAGATTCAAATGGAAGATAGAGTAGGGTGAAGAGCAGAATCAAACCAGTCTCCGGACAGAAGACCATAACACAACACAACAGAACTCTTTCGATTAACGTATGTATTCATTCGCGTAAACTATGTCTCATTTAAATCTATAACAACAAAACAGCTTCAGACTCTTTGAGTATACAGCAACTATCCGTTGTGTGTAAATTCATTACACATACGATATAGAAATCGGCCAACAGCTTTTCTTCCTAATCAATCCGAATTATAAGAGTTAATTGTTTAACGTTCTAAGCGCAGCACATGATTTAGGTACCTAGCACGAACACCGGTGGGGAACGGCCTCGCGGGCCGCGGTGGCCGAGGGGACTGCGGCGCTCCAGTCACGGTCTGCGCGGCCACTACGGTCGGGGGTTCGAATCCCCCCTCGGGCATGGATATTTGTGCCGTCCTTAGTGTTAGCTAGTTCATAAGTAGTTTGTAAGTTTAGGTACTGATGACCCCGTAGTTAAGTCCCTTAAGCTATACAAACATTTGAACATTTGATTTGGAACGGCCTCACGCATCGTAGTTTAACGCCTCAATGCGCTCGGCCGCTCCGTCGCGGCGCTACTTCTTTTCCTGAGAAATATAAATGGGAAGACAGGAATCGTTCTTTTTGTTGCTTTCTTAAATCGATTTGTGCAGTTATGCTAACTTTTTATAATAGCGGTTAAACTCCGTTAACATTTCTGTTTATATAGTTTAAAAAAAGAAATTACATTTTCACTGTAAAATATTAATTAAACATTTATAAATACCTAAAAATAAAAATATTTTCCTAACATCTGCAATGTTAAACTCTATAATACGTTATTTAGGTAAATAAAAAAATATATAAACAAAATAAACATTAAAACGTAAAAGTTAATAAATAACTGAGCAGCACTTCACCATCGTGCTTTATGTACACTGCAATAGTCAAACAGTACAGACGTGAAACTTCCTGACAGATTAAAATTGTGTGCCGGAACCGATACTCGAACCTGAGACCTTTGCCTTTCGCGGGCAAGCGCACTACCGACTGTGCTATCCCGACACGACTCACGATGCCGCCTCACAACTTTACTTCCGCCAGTACCTCGCCTCCTACTTTCCACTTTCCAAACTTCAGAGAAGTTCTCTTGCAAACACGCAAGACTAGCACTCCTGGAAGAAAGGATATGGTGGAGACATGGCTTAGCCACAGCCTGAGGGATGTTTCCAGAATGAAACTTTCACTCTGCAGCGGAGTGTGCGCTGATATGAAACTTCCTGGCAGATTAAAATTGTGAGCCGGAACCGGGACTCGAACCTGGGACCTTTGCTTTTCGCGGGCAAGCGCACTACCGACTACAGACGTGACTATGAATCGGGTATATATACCGCAGCAGCTATATAATACTCGATTTATCTTCTAACAACACTCCTATTTATCTGACGCTTACTACTGTCATGGAGGCTGGGCGAAGGTTCAAATTATCCCGCAACAGCAGCGCCGTTAGTGAGTCCAGTTATTTTTTACAAGATCTTTGCGTTACATGGGGCGCTCAGCAGTCGACACTGCCCAAGTGCAAAGGATATTAAAGGGACCAATGCATACGGGGAAAAAAATAAGATTGATATTTAAAGGCGGTATTACACGACGATCCGCCGCGAAACACACTGTTAACTGGCGGATAAATCAAAGGTGCGACTAGTGCGCCACATCCGGTGATCTCCGGTATTACCGTAGGAGGCGCCAGGCTAGTCGGAGGCTGGCCGGAGGGAACGGAGGCGTGGCGGAATATCGCTGGCCAGAAGGCGCATCGACGAGTGCGCTCCACACGGACATTTCTGGTACTATCGATTCGACAAAACAAATGAGGCGGGTGTTTTCAACATGTGGGAACGAGTCCTTTCATAATTTTGTATTACACATAGAAGCAGGTATTTTCTAAGATAATTAATGTTCGCAAAATTTTCTTTTGTGACGACAAGTCTTTATTTGAGTAAAAATTTTATTTTTATCATAAAATAATTTTTCTAGATATCTTAAAACGTAGATCCGATGTTCTTTGAGAGCGCGGAGGACGATGCCAAAAGGCTACATGTAAGTTGTGTGGACGTTTGTATGCCGCAGGTAGAGGAACATCTAAATTTGAAAAAAAAAAAAAAAAAAAAAATGTTCAACTGTTTGGTAAGCTTATGGGACTTAACTATGGGGTCATCAGTCCCTACACTTACAAACTACTTATTAACTACTTACGAACTAGGACGGCACAAATATCCATGCCCGAGGGGGGATTCGAACCCCCGACCGTAGTGACCGTGCTGACCATGACTGGAGCGCCTCAGTCACCTCGGCCACCGCGGCAGGCTCTAAATTTGAAGCCTATTTAAAAAGGCCTATTTACCCAGGGCAAAACAATATGAAAGTGGTTAAGAATGGTAATGAGAGTGTCGATAAAAAGAAAAAAAATACGATACCTTCAATCTTGACAAATTTCATTATTTCCCCAATGAAACCATTCGTAATTGTGGAAGACATGTCGACATAGCTGCAAGGTTTCCTTCGAAATTTTACGTTAAAACTAGCACAAGGAAAACGACAAAAACGATGATAAAACAGAACACTAACACCACTCCGTTCTTTGCCGCTTATATGCAGTTTTTTAATTATTTTTGTGGACAGACTATTCGACAATGTAAGAGGTCTACACTAGCTTTAAAAGTGATACTTTCGGTTTTAATATTGTCATGTATAGACTCTTGTCTCCCGTTACCCGGTCATGACATTACACTGTGTTCAGCATCTTCAATCTGATACCATAAAACCAACACACAAATTTATATGAAGACAGAAGGACACTGTGTGTACATTAACAGATTCGAGAGTTTTAGACAGGAAGCTATAAGAACACCCCTTGTTAAATATATACAAATGTATTGCCTCAAATAATAATAAACTTTTGTAGTAGAAGTAAGAAAGGAAAAGAAATTTTGAACAATTACTGAGAATTAAAATGTTCCCACAGATTATGAATCGAACACAGGATCTTTTACTCGACACACTAACACGCTAGTACCTGACCTATGGTGCACTGAACTATAAGCGATCTAAGTTTAATACTTCGTAAGGCTTATAAGGCCATCGCGAAACTTTTATCAATAATTGTACCTTTACACAACTTTTATTATAACAAACTCGTGTTAGAAAACTTCGATTTTGGTTTATATTTATGAAACTGATGCTGGGAAACAGCATCTTTTCAAGTTACGCAAAATACACTGCCAAATAAAAAATTTAAAAAAAATTAAAAAAAGCACAGATTCATGTCCATAATAGCGTCTGCTCGATTCGGCATGTCCAACCGGAAGTAGCCGGAGGCTCCGAATGAAATGGCGCGAAATCTCCACCTCCGGAACAACCACTCCGTTTCCAGCACTAGGTCTAGCGCGATAGCCATCTAGAGGGAGGGAATATGGAACTACCACGGAACCATGATTATTAGCAGACAGGTTATCCGCGCGCCGGAATGGGCACCAGTTCTAAACTCGCGTGATTGCGCGCATACGCACTAGACAATGCTAACGTGCGCATTTGCACAGGCGCACACTGTACTAAGGTTTCTGCTTGTTATTTCTGTAGGTCTTAATTTCGTCGTTGACATTCGTGGTTACGACTGATTTGTGTTGTCGATTTTCGCTTATTTTTTTAATTAATAAACTTTCATAAATGTTGTAATTAAATAAAAATAATATTTGTATTCCAGCAAACTTTCTTTTCCACTACCCTAAGTGGGGGTGACTTTGTGACTGCTGTGGTGACATTGTAACATGTGAACTTTTTTGAGGAGTTTAAATACTGCGCCATTTCTGCCATTGCCACAGGACTATGACCGATTTCTGCCTTATGCCTAACAAGTGCTGGTATGTGTTGGTCATCACTTACACTTCTACGTGAACTGTCCTGGCTGCTACAGTGGTTTAGTTAAAGCGTGTTTTTTTCTTCCCAGGAGAAAATCTGCAAACTTTATATTGCACAACGTTCAACTCACTTGCTTGTTTTCCTACAGGTAATTATATTAATAACCATGCTTGTTAGCAATAATTCAATTTTTAAATAACTTAAATATATTCTTTTGGTGCAAAGTTATATAGACATATCTAAAATTTCGAAGGTTGATGGGGTGACCACAGTCTAACATGTACAGCCACGACACTCACAGCTGTAAAAGTTGTTATCAACTGACAGTTGCAGCGACACTAGCGCTCCTAGCGGTGGGCAAGTCGCCGAAGTAGTGATGTTTCTTTATAATCGCTTTTGTACGTAATTAACGAAATACTTACTATAATTTTTGCGTTGCAAGCATCATTAAAATATCGAGAGACAAACATAATACGGAAATTAATATAAAAACAGCCTAATTTAAATTATTCAATAGTATAAACAACAACTCTGTCCTGAACAAATACTTACGAATATGTGTATATTTGCAGCTTATTCCACTGAACATAATGGTACAATAAATTTCTATTATGGTCTGTTATTACTATGACAGCCAGTTTTTGACGTATATCAATTCTTTATGGAGTCTAATGATTCTCACATTTTTACGCCATTCGTCTTTCTTATACGTGCATATTCTTTTAAGTGTAATTACTTTAACTTAAAAAAACCAATGTTTTGATGATTCTTGCCGTTTCTGGTTCAGATGTAACAACAATTGTTGAATTTGGTTCTTCTTTGTTGGAAAACAGTTTGGTTGCTTTTATCGTCATATTGCCACGTCAGTGACGTTTCTCCTTTAGCTCCTGCTGTGATGGTTGATTTGGTACGTTAAATACCGTATTTATTGCATTCTATATACGTTTCCTATGTTCCACCCTCACCGATTTTACTGGAATTGTAATGAAGAATACTTAACGTTCCTGCGTAGAAACTGACGTTTCTCTGCTAAAGGGCATGTCTCCTGGTGTTTCCTAGGAATTCTTATTTTTAATAGAAAATGAAATTATTCATTTAAAGCCTGTATGTTACAGGATAATTGTAAATTAAATGTCCTGTAATGTACCGTTTCGTACCTTGTCAGGGATCTTACGAAACCTAAGAAAGAGAAATGGGGAGCTATTTTTAAATTATTACCTACTTATAAGGCACTACATACGTTCCCTAATGTAAAAAGTATACTGAAGTCAATCCAAACGATACTATTCGCTCTCATAAACTATGGTATTCAGAAACATAGCTTGTCGGCCGCTTGGAGCGCTGCTATCGCAGCGTATAACAAAAATCTGTGGGAGTGTCATAACTGTATATGTTAAACTGTGGGGTGACTATGTGACAAATACACTTGTCACAAAGTCACTCCATTTTTTTAATTTACTTTTGTTCAATTTATTGTCAGTTCAGCGAACTATATTAAGAGTCCAGCATGACGAGGACATGTGCGAGCAGGACTGGAAGTCGTTCTTACCGCAAGTATAGTGAGGGAACTCTGGCAGAAGCTGTCAAACAAGATTTGGATAAACGCCTATCACTGAGAGAAGCTTCCTGCAGGTCAGCAACATACTCATAAATGGAATTACTATGAAAAGATGTTATTATAATGCATAATATTATCTGTTCTTCTCAGGTACAACATTCATGAGAACACACTGTGGCTGAAAACAAAAGAGGCCTGAAATGTTCTAGTTGCAAAACCAGTACCAGTGAGAAAACCAGATGGTCAATGAGTTTTTACAGACAATGAGGAAATGGTATTTACAGTTCATGCGGTTTCCATGTCTGCATATGGATTTCCAATTATCATTTTCGATCTTCATTGCATTGCCTAGCATTTAAAATTCATTTTCATGATTTTTTTTTACTTGTTCCTGATGTTAAAATAAAGTTTTATGGGGTTACATTGTGATTGTATTATTTCTCTATTAGTTTTAGTAGAAAAACTAGACTGTCACAAAGTCACCCCACATTGTGCTATGACAGCTATTTTTAACTTTAATTAGGTTGTTTGTTGTTATACAACGAAAGAGTATAGCTACACATGGTAGTAAATATACCTGAGATTGAATCGTTTCTATCTGGCTTACATGGAAAATAATGACTGAGTGTCCCAAAGTAACACCCGCTTGCGGTAGGTATTTATGAAAAGGAATTTTTTACATTGGTTGCTTCATACTTTATAAATGAAATGGAACAGATCCATTGAGTCTTAATTTAGGCGTACAAGGAGGAAAGATCTTTGTATAACCCACACGGCCCTCTTTATCGTCATATAAGTTAGCAATCGTTTATTCCTCTGTCATATACATACAACTTCCCACACAGCGGCTTTTAAAAACAGGCCACGTCCTTCCTCACTAAGTTCCGAAATTCCTGCCGATATCCAGACTTAGTTCTTTCATTAGCTGTGCGTACATTGCCGTGCCTTCCTTCTTCCTGGCCACGGTTTAACGTAGCGTCTCGCTTTCCGTCATCGTCGTGCCTGTGGAACTGATTGTAAAGCCCCTTTTACACGAGCGACTTTGTTGTCTCGTTTGACCACTCGAAAAAGAGAGTGTCGAATGCAGCGCCACTGGTGGCTCCGTGTTTCATTTGTTTTGCGTCGTCGTTTGCGTTTACACGATACCTTCGAAATTTGTGTATGTGCTGTCTGCTGTGCGGTCTTTCCGCTGTGGTTGTCGTCGTAATACTTCGTGTGCTGATTTGCATTTTAATCACAACCTTTTATCCAACACAGCGAAATTGATGGAAATCTCGTGGTATTGGCTGCAGCAACGGTAGTAATTGCCGCCGTTTTGCAGAAAGGCAAAAAAGAAAGAGCGGAGAGGCAGGAAGAGAAGCGTTTGGATGCAGAACCCCACTCTTTTCGCTCTGGTGATTTATTTACCTATTTTTAACTCCGCGCCGTAACGTCACCGCAGAGTGCCAACTTTAGTTTTTCAATCTTCAGCTGTAGCTTTCGGCCAAACTGCTGATACTTTGTTTCCATCTAATTTGAGCATTTCTTTCAGTGCACTCAAAAAAATGCATGACGTTTTTAATGTCACCGTAACACACAAGTCACAAATAGAGGCGGTTGAAATTACCTTTTTGTGATATAAATGATGTTCTGTTTCTACGAGGGCTCTCTCTTCTTCATGAGCCGAAATAAGTGCCTAACGCTTTCTTTTGTTCACTCTCTTCCTACAAAAAATAAAATGTAATCCACAATGGCCGGCCGCGGTGGCAGAGCGGTTTGCGGCGCGCCAGTTACGTTCTGCACGGCCACTACGGTCGGGGGTTCCAATCCTCCCCCCCCTCGGGCATAGATATTTGTGCCTTCCTTAGTAGCAGCTAGTTCATAAGTAGTTTGTAAGTTTAGGGACTGATGACCCCGTAGTTAAATCCCTTAAGATCTACAAACATTTATTTTTTTTAATCCACAATCAATATGCTTTGTATTATTTTGATGGAAAACTTGAATTAAAAACGCCAGTAATAGCTCACTACGTTTTTATTCCGTACTATACTACCTACACGTGCCTTCGTTGTGTACAAAATAGTACCTCGCGTCATCTGCTGGGCAATACAGCCGCTGCTTCCGCGCATGCGCAATGTTCACGGAACTCGAAAATTTAGAACCCCACACTCGGCCCAATCGAAAGATTATTGACGTCATAGTCGCACTCATGCCGTGGTTGGCTCTTCATTTACACGACGGCAGAAAAGCCGTCCACACTTCGATTAGTCAATTTCGCAAGAAAGTGGATCGTTTAAAAGGGGGTTAATGTAACGCCTATATGTATAAGGAAATATTCATGACTTCTACTGGAAGATAGATCCATACTTCATCTGCGCACTTAAATCTCAAATATTATCTCACTTTATAATCGTAATGTCGACGCTTGAAACATTACCTCGTCGCTGCGCATATATTACTACAAAATACGGGGATACTCTATTCGCAAAAAGACGTCGTAGATTATTACGCGTGACAAACAGTAGCTTCTGCTGACACTACAGTGCAGTAAAACGTCAGCATCAGACTTGAAGTTTTAATTTATTACTTTTTTATTTGTAGATACTGTGCACAAAGATCACTGAATTAGTCTGCATAAATATAGTATGGTACGACACGTTGTTTAGGACATGCAGTCATTAACTTCGGTTCGAACCAGTGGCGCACTAAGGCTGTCGGAGGCTCGGAGCGGCGGCAGATCAAAATGAGGCCCCCTGTGCACTTGCAAATACGTGTATTACTACGAAAAAGTAACTTTTCAGATTTGGAGGCCTCTTCCAGGACGAGAGGAACGGAAAAAATCTAAGAACAATAGCTTCCGATATTTGGAGGCCCCAGAACAAGTGGCCAAAGGCACTCAAAAAAAAAAAAAAAAAAAAAAAAGTCCTCCGAGGTATTTGGAGCCCCCCCTCCCCAAGACGAGAGGCCCATGGCGGTCAGCCCGCTTCGCTCCTCCACCCCCCTCTCCACCCCCCTCTCCCCCCCCCCCCCCGCATTAGTCCGCCACTGGTTCGGACATCACAGTGCATTAATACGTTAATACTGGAGGTAGTACATCGTCCAACTACTCCAACCTTTGAACTGATACTCTAATCACTTACCAGCCAGTTGTACTGCCACTGCCCCAAAAATGGCTTTTTCATGTGCGTAATGCTGTTTAAATGTAATTCAGACAGACATGTGCAACCAAGTGTCGTAATACAAAACAGCCGCGCGGTCTGAGGACCCAGGTCACGAATTACGCTACCGTTCCCGCCGGAAGGTAGAGCTTAAAAATTTTTCTAATGTTTGTATAGCTTATGGGACTTAACTACGGGGTTATCAGTCCCTAAACTTACAAACTACCTATGAACTCTCTAACACTAAGGTCGGCACAAATATCCATGCCCGAGGGGGGATTCCAACCCCCGACCTTAGTGGCCGTGCAAACCGTGACTCGCGCGTCGCAGTCCCCTCGGCCACCGCGGCCGGCAGTTAGATCTCCCTCGGTCATTTGTGTGCATGTTGTGCTTAACACAAGTTAGTTTAAACATAGGAACCGAGAAATTTAGTCCCTTAGTTACACAAATTTTGGGCTAGAATATATATATATATATATATATATATATATATATATATATATATATATATTCAGAGAGGCTTGACTCAGTTCCGTCTAACTACATAAAATAAAGACAGTTACCTAACAAAAATGACAATTTCTGATTAAATGGGAACCTTGAGCTCACAGAAATAATTTCAGTGAATGGCGTTCCAAAAAGTCACAGTTTCCCTTCGGTTCTTGCGTGGCATGAATTAACGATTAAGATTAGAGTTTTCTTCGCTTTTCATGCACGTTATTGCTGTGCAAGTGCCTAATGCGCATGCGCGGGTTCGCGCCAAGGAATATCCGCCGTGCATTGTGTTAACAGCATTATGTGAAGCAGTATCTAGTTACAGGTAATAATGCTTGGAGTGTTGCTGCATCGTTGTACGCCTCAGGTGTATCGTGTAATACGGCCGTAACGTGCCTTCGATATCGTGAGCAAATGTTCACGAGATGCCACGTTATAGGAGGAGGTGTAGAGGTTCATGCATTACTGTATATAACTAAATTAATGATACAGAGATTACTACAGCTGCCTGACTTGGTACCCAAGTAAAACTTCAAGGCCCATCTGTCTTTTGTGGTTGATTTACAGCTTTCACTGTTACTAACCGGGTGCTGCAGGTTATGGCAATGTTGTAGACCGCGGTGCAGTGTGCGAGCACTTTAAGGCGCCTTAGTGTGGAGCGCCCGGTTGCTATCCGTCGGAGGTGCGAGTCCTCCCTCGGGTATGTGTGTAGTCCTTAGGTTATTTTAAGTTAATGTAAGTAGTTTGTAAGCCTAGGCAATGATAACCACGGAAGTCCCATAGATTTACAAACATTTAAATATGTGTCAATTTTGTAGCTATGGCTTATAAAACTCTTCTGGGTGTTGGACCGCATCGTCAATATATCAAATACTTCACCGACGTTTCGGCCACTATTGCAAGCGGCCATCTTATGGGTGTTACGTTTACTGCTAGGTGACGGAAAGCTGGTCTCTTAAATATTAAATGTTGCTAGTTGTTACTGGTGGTTTCAGCTCTCTTTGATTGGTGTTTACTTTATTTCTTCCTATTGGTGGAAAAGGAAGTCCAGGATTGGTGTTTATATTAATGTTTGCCATTGGTTGAAACTGGCAAATGAGGAGCGATGGTAGCAGTGACGTATCAGTGATGCCTAGCGCCGGCTAGAGCGTGCTGTTTGCTCTGTGTACGCGCGGCCGCTGTTGTCTCCGGGCTATGCGGGCCCCTATGGACTGCACTGCGCGCGGTGTCGTCGCGAAGCGCTGCTACTGCTGGCAGCCAAGACGCCGGAAGCCTATACCCGTCCTCTCTGTTCATATTTCCGGGTCGCTTAGCTATTTCTATTGCTTCCCTGAGTTTTCTCTTCAAAGTGTAGGGTTGTTTTGCCAGTACAGTGACTTTCTGAAAATCTATATGTTTGCCGCACTCTTCTTGGTGTTCAGCTACTGCCGACTTCGTATGCTGTCCCAGCCGAATGTACCTCTCGTGCTCGGCTATCCTTGTTTTAATCGGCCGACCAGTTTCTCCAATGTACACCTGGCCGCAATCACAGCCGATTTCGTAGACTCCAACTGTGTCCAACTTATCAATTTTGTCCGTCACTGAGCCTAGGACATCTCTTATCTCAATGTTGCTGCGAAATATAGGTTTGATGCCCTCTCGACGAAGAATTTTGCCTACTCGTTCGGTGACTCCTTTTACATATGGCAATAGGGCGATGGTTTGTCCTTCCTTTGGCTCTTCCCTTTTATATCACTGGATGTCATGGTTTGATCAATCATCCTCTTTCAATAGTGGCCGAAACGTCGGTGAAGTATTTGATATATTGACGATGCGGTCCAACACCCAGAAGAGTTTTATAAACAATGACAACGGCCGCGGAAGCCTTCGTTTACATATGTAGCTATGGCTCTTTCAATTTATCCAGGTTCCACCTCCTTACTTCTCTACCTTTTCCCAGCCTTAAGTGTTAAGTTTTAATATACAGTTAATAACCAATAAAGCCAACGAGCATGCCAACTGGCTACACCGGTTCCCGTCAGATCACTGATGTTAAGCACTGGTGGGCATTGGTAGCACTTGGATGGGTCATTGCCCGGATCTGCCGAGCACTGTTGGACAGAGGGGTGCATCAGCGTTTCTGAGCTCAAATGAAGAGCTACTTGACTGAGAAGTAGCGGCTCCGTTCGCGATAACCAACAGAACGTCCGGCAGTGCGGGGCGCTGACCACGTCCATACCGCATACTTCGGGCGGAGGATGACTCAGTGGCCGGTCTGACCCGATGGGCCATACTGCATCCTTCGGGCGGAGGATGACTCAGTGGCCGGTCTGACCCGATGGGCCATACTGCATCCTTCGGGCGGAGGATGACTCAGTGGCCGGTCTGACCCGATGGGCCTTTATAGGCCTGTGTGGGACGGAGTTTTGAGTTTCATAAGGAATAAGTCATGGTCGTGGTCATGATCTGTCCCTGTGTATGTTTTATGATTTAAACCCTATGTCAATTTTGTACCTTCCCGTATCTCCTGGTACCTTCCATGTATATCGTCTTCTTTTATAGTGCTTAAACCAAGTGTCATTGATGCACTGCGCAAAATTCTCTTACATTCCTTTTCCCCACTCTATATTCACCTACTATACAAATCGCCCTGTAACTTCAAGAAGAGGCGATAAGTCGCTCCACAGTACTTCCGCCGCTGGGGACGCCCACAGTCTTGTTATCTCTTTGCCTGCTTCACGCGCCGGCCAATAGGAAGAAGGGGTCTCGGCTACATATGCCAGTCTCTGCACAAGCCGGAATAGTTTTCTATTAAGAAGTAGATCTGTATAATAGTAGAAGACGTTTGTACCACATAAGCACACAAATAGCAAAATTCTCGCAAAACTTGGGTCTAAAAAGGAAATGATTAGAACAAATGTGAAAAAGTCCTCGTCGGCAGATGTTATGTCCTCAGGATTCTATAGGTTCGAAAGTTCGTGAGCCGTGGCTACCAAGGATGTGGACAAGATCTGCACTAAAATAAGTGATTAGTTTACAAAGGATTTATTTATTAATACAATGAGATACACTTCTGACCATTAATATTACTACACCAAGAAGAAATGCAATTGATAAACGGGTATTCATTGGACAAATATATTATACTACAACCGACATGTGATTACATTTTCACGCAGTTTGGGCGCATAGGTCCTGAGAAATCAGTACCCAGAACAACCACCTCTGGCCGTTATCGGCCTTGATACGTCTGGGCATTGAGTGAAACAGAGCTTGGATGTCGTGTACAGGTACAGATGCTCATTCAGCTTCAACACGATACCACAGTGACACAGTGACTGGCGTATTGAGACGAACCAATTGGTCGGTCACCATTGACTAGCCATTTCCGTCACCACAACGTGGTAGCCAGGGCAGCAGTCGAACATTTTCCACATCCAGAAAGGCCCATAAAGGACTCCAAACATGTGGTCGTACATTATCCTGCTGAAATATAGGGTTTCGCAGAGATCGAATGAAGGGTAGAGCCAAGGGTCGTAAAACATCTGAAATATAACGGCCACTTTCAAAGTGCCGTCGATGCGAACAAGAGGTGACCTCATACCATCACGCCGGGTGATACGCCACTATGGCGATGACGAATATACGCTTCCAATGTGCGTTCACCGAGATGTCGCCAAACACTGATGAGGCCATCATGATGCTCTAAACAAAACCTGGATTCATCCGCAATAATTATGTTTTGCCTTTCGTGCACCTAGGTTCGTCGATGCGTAAACGATCACAGGCCCTCCTGTCTGTGATTCAGCGTCAAGGGTAACCGCAGTCATGGTCTCCGAGCTGATAGTCCATGCTGCTGCAAACGTCGTCGACCTGTTCGTGCAGATGTTTGTTGTCTTGCAAACGTACCCATCTGTTGCCTCCGGCATCGACACGTGGCTGCACGATCCGTTACAGGCATGCGGATAAGGTGCCTGTCATCTCGACTGCTAGAGACAAGGCCGTTGGGATCCAGTACGGCGTTCCGTATTGCCCTCCTGGACCCACCGATTCCATATTCAGCTAACAGTCATTGGATCGCGACCAACGCGGCAATGTCGCGATACGATAAACAGCAATTGCGATAGGCTACAATCCGACCTTTATCAAAGTCGGAAACGTAATGGTACGCATTTCTCCTCCTTGCACGAGGCATCACAACAACGTTTCACCAGGCAACGCCGGTCAACTGCTGTTAGTGTATGAGAAATCGGTTGGAAACTTTCCTCATGCCAGCACGTTGTTGGTGTCACCACCGGCGCCACATTGTGTGAATGCTCTGAAAAGCTAATCATTTTCATATCACAGCATCTTCTTCCTGTGTGTTAAATTTCGCGTCTGTAGGACATCTTCGTGGTGTAACAATTTTAATGGCCAGGGGTGTAAATACTCAACCTTTGTGGGCTGGTTTCTTTTTATTTTTTATTATTTTTTTATTATTATTGGATTATACGCTCATGTGGGGCAAGCTGGCAGCAGCTTCATCGCTGCTCTGCAGCCGAGAGAAGTATAAGTTCGTAGAACATAAAGTAAAAAAGTATCAAAGGAGAAAATAAAAGTAGAATTAACAAAATGAAGTTGAATAAAAAGTGAGAGTATTACAAGGTACAAGGAGAATTAAAAAACACGTACTCCGAAATTTAAAAAACGTACATACGTAGAACAATAAAAGACATGGCGGGTAAAATAATACGTATGACACAAACAGGACGTCAACGAAGCACAGAATTATAACACATGGCAACTCGAATATTCGGCCTGATCGGTAGCTGCTGAAGTACTAACACACCACTTGAGCTCGTAGCACAAACACTGGCACAACACTAAATGGCGCACTGTTAAAAGATGTCAGGGGCCCCGCATTGGGAAAAGTGGTGGAAGGGGATGCGCGGTGGGAGAACAGCTGTGGAGCGGGAGAGGGGGGGGTGGGATGGTGCCACCCTCACCGTAGGAGGGAATTGGGAGAGCCAAGTGTGGGAGGGTACAGGGATGGGAGGGGGAGGAAGGGAGACGTACAAATATGGGGATGGACTAAGGTTGAAAGGAGGGGTAGATGTCGGGATGGAGGGCTTCATCTGGGACGGAAGTTACCCTCGGATAGGACGCAGAGATTGTGAAGGTGAATGGAGGGAGGAATAATAAGGTATCGGCGTAGCAGAGTTTCAGGATGCAGCAAGAGGAGGGAGACAACCAGGTCGCGGTATTCTATTTTACGGGACACATAGTGGAGGCTGAGGTGTTCTAGGAACTTCAGGAGGTGAGAAAAGGGAATCAGGTCGTAAAGGATCCGCGTGGGGGACGGGAGGCGGATACGGTAAGCGAGGCGGAGGGCGTGGTGTTCTAGGAATTGGAGGGATTCTTAGTGGTCAGGGGGAGCAAATACCCAGGCGGGATGGAAGCAGCAGAGGATAGGGCGCATGATGGATCGGTAAATGAAGAGGATGGTGGAGGGGTTGAGGTCCCACGTCTGTCCAGACAGGAGCTTGAGGAGGTTGAGGCGGGAGAGAGCTTTTTCATGGACGGATTGGAGGTGCGGTTTCCAGGAGATGTATTGGTTAAGGGTGAGGCCAGGGTTTCGGTTTGCGGGATGGGGCGGCCATGGAGTGTAAGGTAGAGATCGTTGTGACGGAAGGAAGGAGGGGTGTGACCTATCATGATTGCCTGGGATATTGTGGGATTGACGATGAGGAGCGATGGGTTGCACCAGGGGGAGAATGTGGGCTTGTGTGGTACAAACTTCTTGTACTATTACATAGTTCTGGTTCATAATAGAAATCTGTTCCAGCTTCTGCATAAACAGAAGCTTGGCTCTTCTATGACGAACTTTTGGAACTGTGGTATTACTGGGGCTGCCTCGTACTGACTGGACTTCCGTACTTGGTGTACTGACCGTCATCGTGGCTATGGTGCGCTGGCTTAGCTAGGCAAGCTCCCTTCTTCCTATTGCCTGGCATACAAAGCAGGCAAAGAGATAACGAGACTGTGAACGCCTCCCAAGTTTGAGGTATTGTGGAGTGACTTACGGCCTCTCCTTGAAGTAGCACGGCGACTTGTATGGACCGCCGACGTTGTGGCGAATAGCGATGCCACAGCATCTATTATTGAGTTCTAGTCTTCAATCAAGTTTTCCTTTCCCCTACCACCTAATTTCGCTAATCCTCACCATATCTGACTTCAACTTAGCGATTTCCCTTTTCAATTTGTCTAACTTACCTGATTAGGGGACAGAACATTCCGCAATCGTTTTCGTAAAATACCTGTTTTGCTTTTCTTGATGCCGATATCCTCTTGAGTATGTAGGAGTGGGATACCAACAGCCGTATGTTTAACAGAAACATTTATTCTTTCAGTACCAGTTTCGGCATTCCATTATGCCATCTTCAGGTTCCTATATCGGAGTATTATATCCAGTAAGTAGGGATCGAAACTGGTTGCGTGGATTTCTGGCTCTCAGAAGGAACCATCAACTACAACTAGTAGTGAAAGAATAAATGTTTCTGTTAAACATACGGCTGTTGGTATCCCACTCCTACATACTATTGACCAGCGGCAGTCCCAGTTCCACCAGTAACGATGGATTCAATAAGTCCTCCTGAGTAGTCCCTGCCCAGGGACTATTTTACCTCTGGAATACGTTACCCAAGAAACCTCCATCATAATTTATTCTTACACTAGAACAGCATGTCCTCAGGGAAAGTAATGACTGTAGTTTCACCTCTGCTTTCTTCAGCCGTTAGCAGTAACCGCATGGCAAGCCACGTTAGCTCATGCTACAAGGCCAGCTCAGTCAATCATCTACTGTTGCCCCTGTAACTACTGAAAAGGCTGCTGCTCTTCTTCAGAAATCACACGTTTCTGTGGCCTATCTCCCTGTGGTTGTTCCTAGGGTACAGCTATCTGTATCGCTGAGACACGAAGCCACCCCACCCCAGCAATGCCTGTGCTTTGTTGCGTGGGGAGGAGGGGAGATAATTTTTGTAATATAATTAGAAGAATAAATGCATGATTTCATTATCTACTAATAAGACATACAGTTGCACATAACTACACAAATATATACTAAATTCCTCATAAATGAGTTTTTTTCTTGCCCTCACTTATCGCTACAAAACTACCATCTTGCCAGTGCAGTCACAGATAGCAGTTAAATATAATATGACCATAATCGGTACAAACATACACCTAAGAATGATAATGCTTGTCCTTAGTAGGACTTCTTCTTATTATATACTGAACCCAAATTTTTGAAATTAATGAAAATAGTAATTTTCAACTAAGATTTATATAGTAAGTTGTCCAGTAAATAGATGTTTTTACTGCCATTTAATATATATAAATCATATTTATGAATTACACAATGTGCTATCGTTTTAGGTCAAATGTTTAAGAGGGAGGAATATTGTTCATATTTTCACAGTAGTCGCATATAGGTATATTATTATTATTACTATTATGGAGTATTCTGCCTAGTGGCAGTTCCATGTCTTCCTACAAAGTATTTATGATGCAAGTGTTTCCTGCCTTCAGCTTCTTACTTTAGTTTGATGTATCTCTTTCCATCTTTCAGTGATCCAGGTGTTGAATTCTTCTCTTTCCTCGTCGTGCAGTTTCATTTTTCTTCCCTTCGGTGATATCATGTATGAGGCCCTCGTGTCTTAGTATGTGTCCGATCCACTTGGCCTTTCTCTGAGTAACTATACATAGTATACTTTTATTCTCTCCTACTCTTCTCATTACATCGTCATTTACACCCGATCGGTGCACTTGATCTTCTTTGTTCTCCTCCAGCGCCACATTTCAAAACTTTAAAAGGATTTGTTCTCCTTTTTTTTCTCAAAGTCCATATCTCGGGTCTGTACAGTGGAATGCTCCAAATATAGCACTTCCCCAATTTCTTCTTTAATGCCTAGCTCATCTTGTGGTCTGCAGAGACCTCTTCTTGATGAGAACGGCTTTGTCTATGGCAATACCTGGTCTAATTTTGTTCGTGCAGTGGGCATCCTTTGTCAGGAAGTTTCCCAAGTACTTGAACTGCTTAAAATTCTCCAGTTCTCGGTTCTCGACTGTTATCCTCAAAGGTACCTCCCGTTTTGATGTCCTCATCACGTTTTATTTCTCGATGTTGATTTGATTACCATATTTGCTACTACTTTCCACTAGCCGTTTCATCATGTGTTGCAGTTGTCTTTGTTTTTTGCGAGCACTACCAGGTTGTCTGCATACTTGATAGTGTTGATAAGGAGCCCTCCTCTCCTTAAGTTTCGACACCCTTTCAAATTTTCGTCAGTCATTCACCATAAATACTGATAAAAGACAGAATCAAATTGACAACACCTAGATCTATTTTTATAAAAAATGGGATTGCAAACTTGAGAGTTAGTTAAGAAATATTTAATATAAAATTTTGTCCGTAACAGCAGCCATTATTCACTTGATTTTCTTAAAATAGTAGCAACCAGTTGCACTTAGATTGCTTTTATTTACCGGTTTTTGGCAGCACTCTACTTCAGACATACACTATATTCACACAATATATAGGGGTTATAGTGTATATCTGAAGAAGTGCACTAGATGCCCGAGAACCGGCAAATAAAGGTAATTTAAGTGCAACTCGTTGCTGTTATTTTAAAAGCCAAAAACATTTAATTCGTTATTTGACAGAAATTTATACGAGGGACATTTGTCCAAATTTTCATAGCCAAGCGAAAAAGAGGAAATGGACAATCTTACAAAAGAAATCCCATTTTTGGTGGTTCACCCGTCTAATTATGAAATAAAGTTTAATACGAGAAATCCTGCATATAGTTAGAAAACGTGACTACTACTTGATGCAGACAAACGCGCACAAATAAACTGACGTTCATATATTCCAAATTTGTTCATCCATTATTAGAAAGTAATAACTCTTAGAGACTTCCAAGATACTTCAGATATAATTTCAAGTCTTTATGAAACTTTTTATCGATAACAAAGATTCAAATGTTTGTAAATCTATGGGATCAAATTGCAGTGGTTATCGGTCGCTAGACTTACAAACTACGTAACTTACGCCAAGGACAACACACACACACACACACACACACACACACACACACACACACATACATATACGAGGGAGGACTCGAAACTCCGACGGAGAGCGCCCATGCACTCAGCAAGGCGCCTTAGAGCGAACGGCCATTCCTGAGCGAATCTGGATAACCCCACCACAGAATCATGAAAAACGTTTCTCACTTACTACAATTATGTTGTCCTTGTGGTCAGACTTTAAACTGTGTGATAGTAAGAAATTAATAATAGTGAATTTATGAATTGAGGCAAATTTGAAATATTCCACAAGTATTTATTAGTGCCAGCTATGTCAATTTATTGTCAAAACTTTTATCTCTTAAAGGCTTGAAAATTTTACGTTAGATGGTCAAATTGTTGTGAATTCTGGAAGGGACTATATGTCTGGCGGAATACAAAACCCCGCAGTGCTGTTTCGAATAAATTTCAATTCTAAAAATGTTTCGGCAGACTATTCGACAATATTTTGGATACATAATGCATATTCACATTAAGCACCCAATTTACGAGAGTTACTCAAAAGTAGGGCAATTCTTTTCTTGTAATACCTAATGTTATTGTAGATACTTATAGGCAAATCATTTCACCAAATACTTGACCATTAATCGTTAAGAGAAGGCTTTAAAAGAAATATTTTGCGAAACAGCTTTGTTGAATATCACGGCATGATGGATGATACATCAAACATATTACTACAAAAAAATAAATGGAAAATGGCCATCTACCAGTTCCGATATTGCAATACAAGATGAATGTCAGGTGAGAAGGCTTAAAATATGTACATGTAAGTATTTTGTTCTGTGCACCTGAAAAATCAAATTAATTCTTGTACCTTTCATCGAATAAATAACTGTACAAAGTACTCCCGTCAATGATATTTAACTAACAAATGGGGAGATCTTACCAAATTTCTGAAACCTGTAGGCTTTCCTCGAAAAATTTGCTAAAGGTGCACTGCACAACAGCGGTCGTCCTCTCTATATGAGTGTACTTGAGGCAGTACTTTCCTGTGAATTTTAATTGAGTTTTATAAGGTGCATTTTAATGAGTCTCTATTATCTAATAGCTCCCTCATTGACGCACATTGTCACATTACTACTCATTTTTTCCGTTTGTAAATTACGATAGTGCATCACGAAGTCTGGCTATAATTAATGTGCTTCTAAAAGTTTTAAAGTTACCTTCTTCTCTCATTTGAGCGTCAGCGAGTTAAAGCCTTACCCACTAAAGAATTTATAGATTCTGACGACTATTGGTTGGCTAACAACTGCATTACTGCAAATAAGACGTTTTGAAGTCCAGAATCAAATCTTCCATGAAGGTAATTATTTCCGATTTCTGAGCCCCTATTCTACTTCGTATTCCCGTTCCATCCGGGTGAGAGTTCAACGAAAACGTTCATTATGAAAATCAGTCTACGTACGGGATGTGCATGACGTTGTCCAGTCTGAATTTTCTGCATAAAAAACCACATTTGTGTTGTACAGTTTGTATCCCTTCCACAAATCTGCCAAGATCTTAATGATTTCATTGCAAATACTAAGCGGTCTTACTTTCTTATGTCCAGTTAACATTGTCTAAAAAAATTCAAATGTTTGTATAGCTTATGGGACTTAACTACGGGGTCATCAGTCCCTAAACTTACAAACTACTTATGAATCATATCCATGCCCGAGGGGGGATTCGAGCCCCCGACCGTAGTGGCCGCGCAGACCGTGACTGGAGTGCTTCAGTCCCCTCGGCCACCGCAGTATTTCGTATTACACCTATAGTATATATTTTTGATAAGTTTTGAAGTTCCAAGAAATACAAAATTTTCTCCATAGCCTATGCTTCAGATCTTTGTTATGGTTTAGGAGTACAGTGAATTAATATGGAGTATCCTTAATAATCTCTCTACTATATGAAATACTGATTTAAAGGAGTCAGTCTTATTTGTATATTTGTATGCATCCATACTTTTTCTAAGAGCTATGTCTCATCATAATTAGGAGGACGTCTGGCAGCATGGATTCATTGCATTATTCAACAAATTTTATGGCAAGCGATAATAACAACACATGTAGTGTTACTTCGATATTATACTACAAATAGAAATGTTTTCAAAGATAAATTCCTATTGTAGGCCTAGAACGAACGTTCACTGTCACTCTGTCTTTTTACTTCATCTACTCCGTACTTTTCTTTCGTATCAGTATTTGATTGAAACACTGATTCTACTACTTTTTGGTCCGTAATTTCTTTCAAATCGTTCGTGCCTTGCCATTAGTCCACCTCGCTCCTCTCTATGCCTCTGTTTCCGGAAATTCTTTTTCCATCTCCTTCTCATTCCTTTTTTTCCAAGCGTTTCACATAATTTCCTCCAGAACCCTTCATGAATGTCTGTTTTCACATAATCCCATGCTTGTGAACACAAATTAATCATGTGTTTTGCATTTATTACTTCCCGTGCATGATTCATGATTTTGTTTTGTATTTCTTAACCTTACAGGTTGATTATCAACAATAGTCCTTGGTAGCTTTGTTAAAATATCGCTCTCCCGCCCTGAACCAGTCCACTCGTAGTTCATGCGTGCCACAGCATAGTGCGCTAATTATTTTCTACATAATGCCCTCATCCGATTTATAGGTGGGTCCTTGTTACATCTACTCAAGTTTCTACCAAGCTGGGCACACGTATCACTTGTAATTTGAAAGGAAAACAATTCTCTTACAAAAAGAAGCACCTTGGCTGAAGGTACGTGTGAATGTTTTCATATAAAGGCATAACTCAAGTAGGCTTGGAACTATTCAAACTAAATTCTACAAACATAGACTTACACGGTGTCTATTAATTGGGTCGCATTTTTCTCTTTATCTTTGGTGTCTCTTATGTGGCGGATGGTAATCTGTTTACCACTTTGCGTGGTACAGTCAATGATCATAAGCGGGAAAACTGGTTGACTGTAAGGTTCCACGTGATCTCGAATCTCAAATGTTTACCTTGCCAGGCTTGCACGAGATATAGTAGAAGTAATTGAAATATTGGTTGATTCAAGTGAACAGAACGTAATATAAAACTGTAATTTACAATATGTATTTGCTGTAGCCTTATGAAGATCTTTATCTTGAATTAAAAGTTTTGCTCACATAAGACTAAAAAGCAAAAAATTATTTCTCCAAACAGTTAATTTTTTTAATCAGATTTTATATGACACTAATAAATACATAATCATTTTAGCACCACACATATTCCTAACCTAGTACATATAGTTCTGAAAATTTGTGATTGTGCACCGTCACTAACCATTAAATAATGAGACTGAAATCATAGATATCTGGTGCACGATTAATTGATCTCCTGATTATTACTTAATACTCGAGTCCCACGTTTTTCGTTATAAGATTTACAACGAAACGATGGGACCCCATGCCAGAAATATTTGATGCATAAACAGTTCATCTCCAAATTATCATCTATCGGATGAGCGGCATGATTTTAATTATAAGTACACCAAATATTTTCATGACAGTTACAAATTCGCAGACACAAATTCGCAGTCACAAATTTTAAGACTTGTTTGCATTGGAATAGACTCTGTATGGGACTAGGAGAAAATACTTTATCAATCCGATTCAATAATGTGTTAGCCTAAAAATTATTTTATTTAAAGAATTATCCAATTCCTTTCACCCTTTTTCTTGCAGTTTCGAGCCAGTCACACTTTTAACTATTTTTCGTTATTGGCCCACTTGATTATATTTAAAGTGGTATTCTAATGGTTTTTGAAAGGGGTGTTGTTAAATTATGTGTGTGCTATGTTATAAGATTAATTTCAGTGAACTGTTAAAGCTGTTATGACTGACTCGTTTATGAAAATACATCTAATTAAATAGAGGTGGTGTAATGATAGAGATATCTGAGATTGTCTCCTGATGTTGTTAATTCATGCTCATTTTCAAAAAATTTATTACAAAACTATTATTAAATTGGTTATGCTTGAAATGAAAGGTGAGTTCAGTTTAAACAAAGACACATTTATTACGATTCAAGGCACATGATACATAGAATAGAACAATTTACAATTGGAACATACACTACAGGTCGGACATTTTCCGTATCCAGAAAGGCCCGCACAGGACCTGCAACATGTGGTCGTGCATTATCCTGCTGAAATGTTTCGCAGGGATCGAATGAAGGGTAGAGCCACGGGTCGTAACACATCCGAAAAAGTGACGTTTTGCCATTAGTGCACCCAGGTTCGTCGCTGCATACACCATCGCAGGCACCCCTGTCTGTGATGCAGCGTCAAGGGTAACCGCAGCCATGGTCTCCAAGCTGATAGTCCATGCTGCTGCAAACATCGTCGAACTGTTCGTGCAGATGGTTGTTGTCTTACAAACGTCCCCATCTGTTGACTCAGGGTTCGAGACGTGGCTGCAGGATCCGTTATAGGCATGCGGATAAGATGCCTGTCATCTCGACTGCTAATGATACCAGGCCGTTGGGATTCAGCACGGCGTATTGCCCTTCTGAACTCACCGATTCCATATTCTGCTAACAGTCATTGGATCGCGACCAACGCGAGCTGCAGTGTCGCAATCGTGATAGACTACAATCCGACCTTTATCAGTGTCGTAAACGAGATGGTACGCATTTCTCCTCCTTACACGAGGCATCACAACAACGTCTCACCAGCCAACGCCAGTCAACTGCTGTTTGTGTATGAGAAATGAGTTGGAAACTTTCCTCATGTCAGCACGTTGTAGGTGTCGCCGGTGCCACCCTTGTGTGAAGGCTCTGAAAAGCTAATCATTTGCTTATCACAGCATCGTCTTCAAGTCAGTTAAATTTCGCGTCTGTAGCACCTCATCTTTGTGGTATAGCGATTGTAATGGCTTGGAGTGTATACAACAAGAAATGGCTTTTGTGACTCAGCGAATGGCAAAGCAGGGGCTGGAGATGTTTTACGTAACTGTTTCCGAATTGCAGTTTGCTGATTGCACGAAATTCTCGCATTGTGGAGAAGCGGGTCGTGATCGACAAGCAACGATTGAATCCCGTAGCCGAGATATTTACGCAGTGAAAACTGCCGCGTGTTGAAGCCTCCAACCTCTGCCTATAACGTTACCCTTGCTTCGTATGATACCATAATTGTTAAAAGTAGATTCCGCGATTATATTTTTTGGACAAAGAATTGATGGCACCGAATGTTTGAATTTTGAAATAAGTTAGTTAAAGTATAGCACAAAATGAACATTAAAGCAAATAAACCGCGGATTGCATATTAAAGTTGGGCACCATACAAGCAACAGCACGTTATAAAACTTACGGAAAGCATCTAGCTGGATCCTGCACTTTGTATTCTAGAAGCTGTAAATGATAACTTTTATGTCTTATTTAATAAGAGAAAGTTCGAGATACTTTCCGTAGGAGATCAATGTTCAGACTGTTCACTTCGCTTTTCATTGTTGTGTGACCGTGGGTGGAACATGAAGTTACTGGTAACGAAAAAAAAAAATGATCGGACTTCGTGAAATTACAAAAGAAATGACTACAGGTTCTAAAATCAAGCAAAGTATAGTATAAGGATGATTGATTGAAATTTTGCAGACAATGCGAAGCGATTGTAATGGCGTCTGAACATTAAACTATTACGGACGTAGAGGAGCTGAAATTAAATATTTGGCGTGGAGGGATTCATTTAAATAAAAGCCAAAGAGAGGAGATGATTTTAAATTTAAGTAATATATTTTTACAACTTGCATGACAATACCTGAATAGATACATGAATGGAGACGTCCGTATACAACGAACCTAAACAAGAGAGTGAGTAAAACAACTATCTCGGTTCCGTCATCTCGCTTGTTTGGGAGTAAAAAAATGACGAACGAAATTAAATTAGTTGTATTACGAGTCAGAGGGAACCGGAGGCGATAAGCATCGCTGATCGAAGATCAACAAAAAAATAAATAAAAATCTCAGTGTATCGTTACATGCCGTTTCTGCGGTGTAGGGAAGTAAGTTGCATCCACATTCGTTGGCAGCGACACGAGAAGTCCCTGAGACTCGCGACCGCACTGGATGGCTCTCTCACAAGAACTCAGAGTCACGACCGCACTCCGCCGCGGTCTCCGCAAATACGGAAATGGCTGATGGTCTGCAGATCCAAAACGACGCCGGCCCCACTTTCTCTGCAGCCGATGGGAATGTCTGGATTGCAAGCACCAGGGCGTGCTCTAGCATTAACGACGCCCTGAACAAAAACGTTACAATGCCGCCCTTCGTCGAGAGCGCATCCAACGGAGGAGGGTTTGGAGGCATCGGTCTCAGGACCCACAATTATAGTAACATACTTATATTTCTGATTTACAAATTTCTAGACTTTTTCACTTTGTTAGAATCGTTATTATTACTCCTGTTTTATTCCGCATTTCACACAAAACTACTCAACCTCTCCATAAATTCATCACAAGTCTGAATGGTGATCTTTCCCATCCCTGAAACCTTCATCCGCTCCTGCCCATTGTAATTAGATAATTTAAATATTGTATTTCTTGAACTAAAAATTTAATTCTTTTAAATATTATAAATTCATGGACTTAAATATACACAGGGTGGTCCATTGATAGTATCTGGGCTAAATATCTCACGGAATAAGCACCAAACAAAAAAACTATAAAGAACAAAACTTTTCTAGCTTGAAGGGGGAAAACAGATGGCGCTATGGTTGGCCCGCTAGATAGGTCAAACGGATATCTACTGCATTTTTTAGATAAGTATCCCCGTTTTTATTACATATTCGTCTAGTACGTAAATAAATATGAATGTTTTGTTTGGAACACTTTTTTCGGTTTGTGATAGATGCCGCTGTAATAGTCACAAACGTATAAGTACATGGTATCGCGTAACATTTGCAACATAACGGTATTTGCTTCGTAATACTTTCCTCGTGTTAAAATGGACCCTTTACCAATTGCGGAAACGGTCCTTATGGTATTTATGTATGGCTACTGTGATCAAAATGCCCAACGGGCCTGTGCTATGTATGCTGATCGTTATCCTTGAAGACATCATCCAAGTTTCCGGACCTTTCGTCGGATATTTGCGTTATTTAAAGAGACAGCAAGTTGTTCAGTCACAACCACGACCTACAACAAATGATGATGTGCAAGTAAGTGTTTTAGCAAACCCGCACATCAGTAGCAGACAAATTGATCGAGAATCGGGAATCTCAAAAACGTTGAGAATTCTCTATCAACATAAATTTCACCCGTACCATATGTCTATGCAGCAGGATTTGCATGGCGAAAACCTTAAACGTCGTGTACAGTTTTGCCACTGGGCAATTGTGTTGCCAAATGCATTTAAGTTGAAGAGCATTATTTTGAGCATTTTTTGAATTCATGAGGTAATTACAGATAATCACGCAGTAACAGCATGCATTCTCATAATGTATGATAATTCACAAAAGTACATGTATCACATTGGAACAACCGATATAAAGTTCAACTTTACCTACTTGCTACTCACTGTTCTTTTGAAATTGTGAGCAATATGTTAGTGACTAACACAGCGCCATCTATCACAAAGCGAAGAAACTGTTCCAAATAAAACATTCATATTTATTTACGTACTAGACGAATATGCAATAAAAATGGGGGTACCTATTTTTTAAAAATGCAATTGATATCCTTTTGTCCTATGGCAGCGCCATCTGTTTTTCCCCCTTCAAGCTAGAACAGTTTTGTTCTTTGTAGTTTTTTCGTTTGATGCTTATCATCATCATCATCATTAGAGACTGATTATGTCTTTCAGCGATCAGTCTGGAGCATAGTACCTCTAATAAAATTCCTCCATGATCCCTTATTCAATGCTAACATTGATGCCTCGTCTGATGTTATGCCTTTTACTTCAAAAACATTCTGCACCGAATCTAAGTACTTTCTTCTTGGTCTACCTCGACTTCTCTTACCCTCCGCTGCCGAGCTCATGAGTCTCTTAGGTAACCTTGCTTCCCCCATGCGTGTAACATGACCCCACCATTTCAGTCTGTTCGCTCTAACTGCTGCATCTATGGTGTTCATTCCCAGTTTTTTCTTTATTTCCTCATTATGGACACCCTCCTGCCATTGTTCCCATCTATTAGTGCCTGCAATCACTCTTGCTACTTTCATATCTGTAACCTCCACCTTATGAATAAGGTAACCTGTATCCACCCAACTTTCACTCCCATACAACAAAGTTGGTCGAAAGATAGAGCGGTGCACCGCTAACTTGGTACTTACTTCCTTCTTGCAGAAAAGAGTAGATCTTAGCTGAGCACTCACTGCATTAGCTTTGCTGCACCTCGATTCCATTTCTTTCACTATGTTGCCATCCTGTGAGAAAATACATCCTAGGTACTTGAAACTGTCTACCTGCTCTAACTTTGTTCCTCCTATTTGGCAGTCAATCTGCTTAAATGTCTTTCCCACTGACATTACTTTCGTTTTTGAGGTGCTGATCTTCATATCATAATCCTTGCACCTCTGATCGAGCTCTGAAATATTATTTCGCAACCTTTCAATTGAATCGGCCATTATAACTAAGTCGTCCGCATATGCGAGACTGCTTATTTTGTTTTCACCTATTTTAATCCCGCCCTGCCAGTCTACTGTTTTCAACATATGATCCATGAATACTATGAACAGCAGTGGTGACAGGTTACGGCCTTCTCTTACCCCTAAAACTACCCTGAACCATGAGCTTAATTTGCATCTACTCTAAGTGCTGCCTGACAGTCTACGTAAAGCCCTTTAATTGGCTGCAGAAGTTTGCCTCCTATACGATAATCTTGTAGAACTGACAGTAGCTTCCTCCTAGGGACACGGTCATAAGCCTTTTCTAGATCTATGAAACACAGATACGACTCCCTGTTCCACTCATAGGACTTTTCCATTACCTGCCATAAGCTAAAGATCTGGTCCTGGCAGCGTCTAAGAGGCCTAAACCCACACTGATTTTCATCTAACTAGTCCCCAATTAATACTCGCACTCTCCTTTCAACAATACCTGAGAATATTTTGCCTAAAACGCTAATTAAAGAGATACCTTGATAGTTGTTACAATCTTTTCTGTTTCCATGTTAGAAAATTGGCATGATTACCGCTTTCGTCCAGTCAGACGGAACCTATCCCGATTCCCACGCCTTCTCAATTATCCTGTGTAACCATTTGAAACCTGATATTCCACTGTATTTGACGAGTTCCGGCTTAATTTCATCCACCCCAGCCGCTGACCTTTTTCTCCACTTCCCCAAATGAGATCATGTTTCCATCGTCGTTCCTAACCCATTCTATCTGAAAATCTGACACATCATTGAACGTTTCACCTACATTGAGCAATTCTTCACAATATTCCCTCCATCTCCTCAAGGCATCCACAGGATTGACTAGTAGCTTTCCTGACCTGTCCAAAACATTATTAATTCCTTCTTCCCTCTTTTTCGAAAATTGTTAATTACGCTCCAAAATGGTTTTCCAGTGGCTTGACCCAGAGTTTCCAGCTTATTTCCAAAGTCTTCCCATGATTTCTGCTTGGAGTCTGCAATTATCCGCTTGGCTTTGTTTCTTTCTTCAACATCACTTTCTCTGTCTGCCTGATTTCTAGTATGGAGCCATTTTTGAAATGCCTTCTTTTTCTTTTTACAGGCTGCCTTGACTGTGTCATTCCACCAGGCTGTCTGCTTCTTTCTACCTTTACACACTACTGTTCCAAGACATTCTCTGGCTGCTTCCAATAGTGTGTCCCTGTATCTTGACCATACCTCTTCAAGTGACTGTAAATCATTACATTCAACTAAGTGGTACCTTTCCGAGATCATTGTTATGTATTTGTGCCTAATATCCTTCTCTTGATGCTCCTCCACTCTTACCGTTCTACACATGGACCTGACTTTCTTCTCTTTTGGCCTCACAAAACCAATTTCACTGCAGATTAATTAATGATCAGTATTATCAAAGAAACCCCTGAAAACACGCGTATCCTTGACTGCCTTTCTGAATTCCTGGTCCTTTATTATATAGTCAATGACAGATCTGGTTCCCCTTCCTTCCCAAGTATAGCGGTGAATGTCCTTATACTTAAAGAAGGAGTTTGTGATAACTAAGCCCATACTGGAACAAAAATCCAAGAGCTGCTTTCCGTTCCTGTTGGCCTCCATATCCTCTCCAAACTTACCCATAACCTTTTCATAACCTTCTGTTCGATTTCCTATCCTAGCGTTGAAATCACCCACGAGTAAAACACTATCCTTATCCTTCACTCTAACAACTACATCACTAAGTGCGTTGTTAAATCTGTCCATCTCATCTTGATCTGTCCCTTCACAGGGTGAATATACTGCCACAATCCTAATTTTCTTGCTGGAGATGGCCAAATCTATCCACATCAGTCGTTCATTTACATACCTTATTGCAATTATGCTGGTTTCGATTGCTTTCCTGATGTAAAACCCTACACCCCACTGTGCTCTTCCTACTTTGACTCCTGACAGGTAGACCTTGTATTCTCCGACTTCGTCCTCTTTTCCTCCCCTTACTCTAACGTCACTAACAGCTAAGACATCTAACCCCATCTTACTTGAAGCCTCCGCCAACTCTACCTTCTTCCCAGTGTAATCCCCATTGATATTAATAGCTCCCCATCTCATTCCAGATCGTTTGCCAAGGCGTATCGAAGGAGTCCCTGGTCTGTCAATTAGCGGTGGGACTCCATCACCTCCAAAGGTCCGAGGCTTATTTCGTGAGATATTTGATGGACGACCCAGTATAAGAAAATTACATTATATGCAAGGCAGAAAATTACACATCACGAATGAACGAGTACTACAGCATAATCTCATAGTTACACAATTTACAAAAGTTTGGTAAACATACAAATAACAATGAAGTCTTTTAAATGGAAACAATTCAGAAAGTTATATTCTGTGTAAGACAAGAAATGGTGCATCATTAAAATAAACAGGTCGTATAATCTAACAACTATGTTTCTTAATATCGGCGTTTCTCGCTTAAAAGTCCTTTTCGGCAACCACCTCATTTTTATTGCTTCCCACTCACCTACAGAGAACATCGCGGTCACATGGCACTGAGCGTGGAAGCAATATGTCGCAACAGTACGGGACACTGTCAGACATTACGGAAGAGAGAAAAATTGAGCGGAAAACTGAACACTGTTCAGTGAGTTATACTTTGTAGTATGAAACCAGAAACATAAGCCCTTCAAAGAGTCGGGAACAGTGTTGGGTAGATATTGTGAAATGCTGAAAACATAAACATTCGCTGTGAAAAGCATTTCATTAATTTCACGCACAGCGAAAGAGAATTTATGATTTTTAAGTGAACCATAAAGACTGAATGACTCGAGACTATAAATGATCTACTCCATCAGTAAGAATTAAACATTATTCGTAGTGCATTCAAAATTGTCTGCCGTGGAGAACGTAGTAATGCGATTCCTTAGACACAAAGAGAGAGAGAGAGAGAGAGAGAGAGAGAGAGAGAGAGAGAGAGAGAGAGAGAGAGTAACTTGTTAGAGATTATGTCAATAGCTATGATTTTTAAGTTCGGTTCTGAATCTTGTAACCCTGTAATACAAAACTAATACCTTACAAAATGATCCGAGTTATTAAGTCACGAAAATTTTTTGTCAGTTTTAATTCTGCGAATTGTTTAATTATCTCTTACAAGCTTACTTCAATCGCTTTTTCATGCTATATGGCCACTGTGCCCAAACCATTCAATCGTTTTTGCGTAGTTATCAAGAGTAAAAAAGTCATTATTAGTTTTAATTTGGAAAAACTTTCCTTTTTAGGTTCCTTTCCTTTTTTACAAAAAGCTCTTAAACAGGAAATATTTCTTCTGCTATTTCTAAGCTATTTATATCAGCTGATTCGCCATCAGTTAAAAATTTCCAGTTTTTCCAGAAAGTTATTTTTTCTTAGCATACTTTTAACTCGTGTATATTACACAAAAAGTGACTATAGTTATTGTGTTGTTTCAATTGTTCAAATCTAAATTCTAATGGAGTTAATGTCTGATCAATCATGAAGAAGGATTTTTAGATTTCTTTTGGACATTTCTTCTTTTTTTTTTTTTTTTTCATTTGAGAAATTTAACTTTTTCCTTCTTACAAATAATTATCTGAAAAGGCAACCACAGCTTATATACATTTTGATAAAATTCAATACACAAACACCACAAAACCTAAAAGTTAAAAATTAACTTCAATAATATAAAGTCCTGGGTGCAGATGTGTAGAGATAAACTCGCATAGCTGTTAAGACGTGTTTATTTAGACACAACCAGTTTCACATCGGTATAAATGCGTCTTTAGGTGACATTAGAAAAATGATTACGTGATATTTAGAAAACAGCGTCCAGCTTTCAGGATGCCTTGCTAAAATACTCTCACAATAGGGTGTCATTGATGAAATGACGGCCACATCCTATCAAGTAAAACTGTAAAACAAATTTGTATGAAACATTTATAGACGTAAGCAGATTTCAGGGTGAGACAAAAGTCGCATTTTCATTGACCAGAACGTAAATTCTCATAGCTTCCTGGAATTCTGCAAGAAGTGGTGTTTCGCATAATTCTGCAATACAAAGGCAGCTTCCCCTCCTACTTTCATCAGGATGGGGCTCCGCCACAATACGGAGCAGTTGTTTATCATTGGTTAAACGGTGAATTTCCTGATAATTGGATTTGTCGACGTGCTTCTGTGGAATCACAACCCAGATCTTGAAAATCCTTCTGTGACTATAGGACTATAGAATTCAGCGCCTTCAATTGTGCGTTAATCAAGAGGGACAGCAAGCAGAGCACGTTAAAAGTCTGTTCTTTGTGAAGAACTGTTCAGTCTGATCCTCCAAAGAAAACTGTTGTAACCTTTGAATAAAAACTATTAAGACGAATTTGTTTACATTTACAGGAATTAACTTCTCAGAAAAGCGTAATGTCATCTCATGTATCATACCCCCCTTTCCAATTAAAAACGAAATAGATTTAAGATGCCCGATTTCAAGGTGTGCCCATGTTCGGTACATACATACAAAAACTATCGTACGCATACCTTATTTGGATATTCAAGTTCTCCAGTTCCTCGACAGTTTTTGTAATAAAGGGGTGTACTTCTTTCGACTCACCCTGTAATAGCAACAGGTACACATGACGATGTCGATGGAGCCGAAAAGAGTTTGTAGTGAAAGAAAACGACCAGTTAAAGCTGAGTAAAATAACTTGCAGCAAATAAATTTATATTGAAAAGGAATAAATTTATATTTAAAAGTCATATTTTGACATTGTTTATGCTCCTTTCCCAGTAGAGAAGAAGTTTCACAGATTCTTAACTGCAATTAAAAAGCACCGCAATTGTTTTACAACTTCAAGTTGTAGACATCTAATAGTCCCGAAGATTCACACGTTTCACCAGTATTCTTCACGCTATTAATTGCAATTTCCCACACCTACAATGTCGAGTAAATTACATCTGCCTCAGAGTTCGCATGTGAAATAATGAGAACTGCACAGTTAAATGCATTGAGAATTTAGGTATAACAAAGTAACAGTTTTTATGGTTGCCATGGTGTAGGCCGGTTTCACATCAGTCTTCATCTCTTCCTACCTACTATTCGTAGGCATAAAGTCTTACCCCAGAAATCAATTAATCTGTGCAATACGTTGTCAGAAGAGCAATTACATAAAATCATATAGAGATAAGTAACAATACACTGTCGGTAGGAATACAAAACAAAAACTAAATGAAAATGAGAATAATGAAGAAGAAAATTATGTTGTAGTATTACTAAACATCCAGTGCTCATTATTCCATCATAACAATTACTCACTAACCAAAGTTCTTCACATTCCAGAATCCTTTAATGTATCATTCAATGAGCAAATTTCTGTAAAAATAAGAAAAACTGAAATTTCATGTCTACATTTCCACACTATCAAAAGACGATCAAGGTTCGTGTTAATGTTGTGAATCAGCGGCGTATCCAGGGGGGTGACTGTTGGGCTGCAGCCCCCTCCCCCCCATACCCACCTCGAACCCTCCCCCCTCAGAGAGAGGGGAAAGAAAATAGAAAGGGATCAGTCCTCCCAATATGAGTAATGAGTAAAGGCGCAATACTGAGCGACCAATATATATATATATATATATATAGAAATCACGTCCGCTCCGCTCGGATTGACCTCAGCTCCCACCAGACCATGATCCTAGATACGCCACTGTTGTGAATGGAACGATGGGCATACTACGACATTCCGTAATCTTAGAGGTATCTTTGGGCGTGCCACTAGCAATACAATAACTTTTACCTGATAAATAAACCTGAAAAAACCTTGTGTGTCTCCTAGGATTAAAAAAAAATATCACCACACAAAAACACGTTCAACAGATAATCCTATAATGCACGTGTACATCTGATCAGTGTGTGTGTGTGTGTGTGTGGATGTGTGTCTTTTAAAAAAAAAAAAAAAAAAAAAAAAAAAAAAAAAAAAAAAAAAAAAAAGAGCATTTACATTTGGTGTTATACTACATTCATATACCGATTACGATTAATAGACCAGCAATTCTATGTTCTGGTAAAGATTTAAAAAATTACACATTGTAATGTTTACAATGACAACTTGTGCTGCAGATTACGGTTTTGAAAAATATACTGCTAATCTTTTACATTTAAGAAATGGTAATCTGAGTAATATGAAAATGCAATTACAGTTAAGGAATAAAAGCACTATGCAAAGTTCTAATCTTATCGTAACATGACTAATTGTCAGACAAATCACATTGGTGACTAACCATACATTTTCACAAAAAATTTTTTCAGTATGAAACAATGTAAATAGATTACTTCTAGCACAATTCATCGTAAATAAATTAAGTAGATCGTGATGAGGAAAGAATTTAACTGTTCATTTCGTCTTTGAAGTTCCGTAAAATAGCGAAGAACGAGTAAGACATATTCACAACCTGTAATCAGAAAATATAATATTACCACATACGACAACTGTGAACATTTCATTACACGTAAAACGTTACGATTTGTTTCCTTAGTTTTGTTCATGTATTCGTAAAAGTTGACCAATGAGTTAATACTTACGTACTTTGTCTTTCAAAAAACTTACATGATACAGACATTTGTGTGGTGCTATTATGATAGTTAAATTGTTTTCACATTTTCTCAATAATAAGGAATTAATCAATTTTTTGAATGAATAAGAAAGAGATCATGATAATTCATGTCAGATAAAAACTGGAAAAATTTTCTTTGATAACTGTACTTCAAATTATTGTTTTTATTTAAACCTCGTTCTGCTGAAATCAGATCCTTACAAAATAAAAGAAAAACATTTGTACACTAAATTACATATGAAGTCGTATCTTCTCTAAATGAAACTCACCCCTATTGACCGTATCGAAGTGGTTGTAGTGTTGGTGCCTACTAAGTTAATTTATTCAGCAAAATAACATGAAGTATGAGTACTAAAGACAGTTTTACAATCAAATAATTAGATTCTTGACATTATTGTGATATATGTGTGCCAAGATCGCTGGCAATCTTGGCGTATGTATTTCATAACAAATGATTGTATTTATTACCCTTCGTTTTGAATCAAAATATTTGATTTCTGACTAATTTAAAAGAATAGGAAAGAGAGAAGTCAGCCATTACCTCTCATTTCTACACAATTGGTTAAAGACCAACTAAAAATAATATTTAACAGTTGATAGACACGAAAAAGTAGACTGAAAGCAACGGAGGTGTCAATTACATTCATCCCCCTAGCGGTCACACTGGGCTTATTGTGTGGAGCAGAAGAAAGGAAAAGCTGACTTATGTCTTAGGCTGAACTGAAACTGAGATGAACTGCACATAAATCAGTAAGTCACTTTCCCATAAGATGCACATTATGTGGATAGTCGATTGTTATACCTTTAAAATGCCCGTGAAATTAATCAAATTATACGAATCGTTAATACGATCAGAACTGAACTAGCTTACGTTCATAAGTCTGTTCAGTTATTGGCATAGCACGTTTTAATCTATCATTTTGTGAATTTACATGTGTACGTGTCTGGAAGAGAAAAACGAAACTATTTTACTTAGCTCTGTAGAAGTTTCTGACTAAACTCGTTACTGAGCAAATTCACGTGTTCTGACTCTAGATGCGCCAATTGATCATGACAAACCGCCACGTCATCTTCTGGGAATGGCGTCATACACTTATGCACCAAAGACACTGTCCTTTTATCGCATAGGGACAACACCACCTAGAAGACAAGGCCTCACAACTGGCCGTGCCTACGTCACACCTAAAGGCCGCGAACGCTAGGTGACTGGCCGGCCGCTACGCGGCGGTGGGCGTGCCCCAGCGGCCAGCCAGTGAGCTGGCGGCCGCGGCCTTTAGGTGTGACGTAGGCCAGCTGTGAGGCCCTGTCTTCTAGGTGGTGTTGGTAGGGCCCCCACAAACACGCAGATGTGCCACAACACAACGTGGCATGGACTCGACTAATGTTTGAAGTACAGGGTGTCCGAAAAGTCTTTCCCTGATTACATAAATTGATAACTCAGGCTAGAAGTAAGATACAAATATGAAACTTCTGTCGAATTGTTTAAAAACTATCAAAGTTTTTTCTGTTTTAGGTTCGCAGTGGACGAGGTGCAGTGCCATGTCAACCAATCAGGAGAAGGCACAGTGTGTCCTGTGGTACCATGAGACACGATCATCAACCACAGTGCAGAGACTCTTCCAGATAACATTTGGAAGGAATCCACCTTATGTCAAGAGCATTAAAGCCTGGTATGAGAAGTTCAAGAACACAGGATCGTTTGCTGACCTTCCGAGGTCTGGTCAACCAAGAACCTCAGCAGACAGTGTGGAAGCTGTGAGGCAGTCTTTTCTGCCAACTCCGAAGAAATCGGTGGGCAGGGCCTCACGTGAATTACAGATCCCAAAAAGCTCTCTCCGTGACATTTTACACAAACGTTTATTGTTTCATGCATACAAACTGCAAATCGTTCAGGCCTTGTTGCCCAATGACAGTACACGTCGATATGACTTTGCGATAGAAATGCTATCATGTATTGAGGACGATGATGGTTATCTTAGACGAAATGCCTTTTCCGGCGAAGCGACCTTTTCTGTCAGTGGAGTAGTGAATTGCCATAATGTGCGCATTTGAGATTCACGACCGCCTGGCGAGGTCATGGAGTGCACCAGAGGCAGTCCAATGGTGAATGTTTGGTACGCGCTATAGCACGATCGAATTGTCGAACCATTATTCTTCGCTGAGGCTACCATCACGTCTGCAGTGTATCTGGACATATTGCAACTGTATGCTGTTTCTCAGCTGCTTCAGTATCACCCCGATGTCTTGTTTGAGCAAGACGGTGCACCGCGTCATTGGAGTTTGGACGTCCGTGCCTGTCTTGATATGACCTTTCCTGGGCGATGGATTGGCCGTGATGGGCCAACGGTTTGGCTTCCACGCTCTCTTAACATAACCCCATTAGACTTTTTTATGGGATTATGTCAAGGACGAGGACTACGGAATACGTGTACCAGATCTTGAAACCTCACGGCAACGGCTAGCCACAGTCGTTGAATCGATCCCTCCCGTGATGTTGGCTAATGTGTGGACGGAAATTGAATATCGCGTAGATGTGCTACGTACTACAAAGGGTGCACATGAGGAAGTTTACTGATCTGTGAAAAAAACTTTGATAGTTTGTAAACAATTAGCCACCAGTTTCATATTCGTATCTCACTTCTAGCCTGAGATATCAATTTATATAATCAGGGAAAGACTTTTCGGACACCCTGTAGTGCTGGAGAGTACTGAGACCTCACATCCTGCGGGGCTGTTCATAAATCCGTATGAGTGCGAGAGGCGCGAGATCTCTTCTAAACTGCACGTTGAAATGCTTCCCATATATGCTCAATAATGTTCATGTATGTGGAGTTTGGTGGCCAACATAAATGTTTCATCTCAGAAGAGTGTTCCTGAAGCCATTCTGTGACAATTCTGGAATTGTGGAGTGTCGCATTGTCTTGCCACAATTGCCCAAGTCCGTCGGAATACTAAATGGACATGAATGGATTGAGGATGCTTTCTTACGTGTCACCTGTTGGTCGTGTCTGGAAGTATCAGAGGTCCCATATCACTCCAACTGCACACGCCCCACATTACACAGCCACATCAGATTGAACATTCCCCTGCTGATAGGCATAGTCCATGGATTCGTGAGGTCGTCTCCATTTCCGTACACGTTCTTCCGCTCGATACGATTGGAAACGAGACTCATCAGACTAGAAAACATGTTTCCAGCCATCAACAGTGTAATGGTGGTGTTGACGGACGCAGGCAACGTCGTGCAGTCAGCAAGGATAAACGAGTTGGCCTCCAGCTCCGAAAGTGCACATCGATGATGTTTCGTTGAAAGTTGCGTACGATAACAGTTGTTGACGGCCTAACATTCAAATACACTGCAATTTTCGGAAGGGTTGCACTTCTGTCACGCTCAGCACTTCTCTCCAGCCGTCATTTGGTCTCGACTTTCAGGATCTTCTTCCGGCCGCAGCGATATTTGATGTTTCACCGATTCACGTAATTCACGGTGCACTCGCGAAATAGTCGTACGACAAAATCATCTCATCATCGCTACGTCGAAGATGCTGTGTGCCCCATCTCTCGTTTTACAGAGTGATGCGAAGGGTTGAAATTGATAACCCAGGTGGAAATGTGTTTAACCGTATGGACCAAAATCTAGCATATACCGATGATGTATGTATGCTGTGTAGAAGACTGAAATAACTAAGAGGATTTGACGTATTGCAAAAGGTGGCACAACAGTTGGGGCTTAGAGTTAACAACAACAAAACAGAATATATCTTTGCTGTTTGTTAAAGAGAAATATATTAGGATGAACAGGGACAATTATGAGAGATGTGAGAAGTTTCAATATCTGGAAGTGCTGGTTACGCAGGATACCAATATAAGAGAAGAAATAAAATCATTGATTGCTGCGGGAAATAGAACTTACTGGGCTATGTTCAAGATCCCTCAGTCACGTAGCCCGAGCAGAAAATCGAAACTGACTGTCTATAGAACAGTCATAAGACTGGTAATAATGATGGCTCAGAAATATGAACAATCACAGCAGCAGAAGAAGAACTCTTGAGAAGACGGGAGAGGAAAATATTAAGAGAGATTTTGGAGCCGTAAATGGAAGAACTTATAGAACTGCTGAGATTTTGAAATTGAGTGTTTCAGATTTAGATGGCTGGGTCATGTAGAGCGAATGTCGGAGGATCTAGCTATTAGAAAGGTCTACAGAGGAAATCCATGTGGCAGAAAGTGCAATGATAAATCTCGGAAACTGGAGAGTGTGGAAAATAATTTAAGACAGATGGGAGTCAGGAGGTGGAAAAAAACGAGCTGAAGATGGTCAAGCTTGGGCTGAGACCGTCAGAGAGGAAGAGGCTCTACATGACCTGTGGCACAAAGGAGTAGCCCGTAGTAAGTAGTAAGTGGGCATAATTTTATTAAGATCCGAGTAAAACTGTGGATTTCTGTCGCAGTGTGTTGTTAAGTACTCTTGTCCATGCAACGTACGAAATGTTAAATACACAGTGGCCTTCCTCTTGTTTTGGAGGTCGAGTGTGAGAAACTTTATCAAAATTGGAGTAAAACTTTACATTTAAATGTAAGGAAGAGCCTCTGACACTTGAAAGTTTATGATATCACAGAGTGTCTGAGCCTCAGAGTATGATAGTGTGGAACATATGGACAGTGTTATTCATAATTAGACCAAACGCCAAAATGCCATAAGTAAGCCCAGAGTTTCCGTTCCATTAAAAATGTATTTATTATAGATTTTTCTCAAATTTTTGTATATATGAAGGGTTATTACTGTTTCGCTTAGTAGTGGAACCTCAACGTAATTTAACTGTAAACAATACTAAAAAGTAAAGAAAATTGTCGTTGGTCTACGTATGCTTAATTGCCGCTTGTGAGCTTTTGTTGTGTATCAGTAGACTAACTGTCTTGCATCTTTCTCGATTAGCGATAGAAAGAACTTCAAGTCTTCAAGCTTTTCTTGAGAAATCATTTTTGCTGCTATTAACCATACCTAAGTGGATTAGAATAAGGTCTTCCTTTTCTTTCTTTTTTCTGGACGCGTACTTGAGCTGTAGTTTCTTAGCCAAACTCTCTTTTCATAAAAAGTATCAGATGTATGTCTTTTCTTAGTCCAATTTCTGTAATTATCAGCAAGTTTGTACTGTGTTTTTGTGTTTTAAATTTTCGTTTTGTTATTTGTTTCCTAGCATTTCATTTCTAAAAAAATTCCCTCTTTTCGAACTTGAGCACAACCAAACCACTGTATTTCCTACTTACTTTTTTTTATAATATTAACAGTATCATGAACAGTCTACATCCGTTGTTGTATTTTCAGTACACACTCTATATCTACAAACTCACTGTGATTAGACAAAAATTTGTCCAGGGAGAACATAGCTCAACGTAATATATTTTAATGTCGGGTGATTTTCGAACGTCCCAGCATAATTTTTATGCTACAGATATGGCCTCTAAATGAGTCTGACCAAAATTCGTTAAAAGTAACAATTTCTTATATATATGCTTTTTTTTATTTATTTTTTTTTTTATTTTTTTTAGGCATTTGCCAACCTCCTGTGCATCACGCACGACGTCATCCTCAACCCACACAATCGTAGTAGTTAACTTCACCGTCCATGCCACCGAATACCTAAATTATACGTACACAGCTGCCGTTTATAATGTCCGATGTTGGTAGGAATCTTAGGCAGAATCAACGTTTTTTTGTAAATCAAAACAGAAGGTTTCGACACCAGTATTTTTCTTGGCTACAAGCATGTCATCCTTTTTCGCATCTTGTGCCTCTTTAGTGTTTCCATGGTGTTGTGAACCAGCGTTGCCACGTCCTCCATTTGCAATCATTAGATCATAGATCGCCATATGGTTATTGGTCTACTGTTGCAAGCCGGCCGCGATGGCCGAGGGGACTGAGGCGCTCCAGTCACGGTCTGCACGGCCACTACGGTCGGGGGTTCGAATCCCCCCTCAGGCATGGATATTTGTGCCATCCTTAGTTGTAAGTAGTTCATAAGTAGTTTGTAAGTTTAGGGACTGATGACCCCGTAGTTAAGTCCCATAGACTTTACAAACATTTGAACATTTCTACTGTTGCAAACCTTCAATCTAGATCAGGGCTTCTCAGAGGATGGTCCGCAGACCCCTTTAGGGTCCGCCGTTTCTTTCAAGGAGGTCAGCGGTCATTTTTTACTAAAGAATGAGTAACATTATTACAATAATGTGAAAATAAATATCATCACTGTTTTCTTCATTTTAAAAATACGTTTACGCTTACATCAGGTCGTGTTCTCTAGCAGTGATTACGGTTTCCAAGTCAGGACGTAGATTGTGTCATACTGGTTGCGGCCTCTTTGCGTCACTGTTCTGCAACAATCCGGGGGCCGGCCGCGGTAGCCGAGGGGACTGAGGCGCTCCAGTCACGGTCTGCACGGCCACTACGGTCGGGGGTTCGAATCCCCCCTCGGGCATGGATATTTGTGCCGTCCTTAGTATAAGGTAGTTCGTAAGTAGTTTGTAAGTTTAGGAACTGATGACCCCGTACTTAAGTCCCATAAGCTATACAAACATATTGAAACAATCCGGGGGTCGTGTGTGCGCCGTATTGTATCGTGCGCTCCATGCGCAGTAACCTTTTGCGCATGATATTCCTAAATGGTGGGAGCTCAGTAGACCTATCAGAGTGCTTGCTCTTAAATATGCGGTCCGAGACACCATTCAATGTTAAACTTCTTTCGTCAGTGCACTGCCTCTTTCATCAGACCTTTTTTCACTAATAAATTACTTCGATCGTGGATCGATGGCTGAAGTCGGGATCATTGAAGAAGCGAGCTGTTTCCCCATCGTTTTTACGGCAAGGGAAGCTCCTGGGGAAAATTAATGAGGAGGGAGGACGACAAAATGGAGAACAGTTCCATGCAGCGCCACAGCAGGATATATTAAGTGAAGATTCTGGGAATGCTCTATTAGTCACAGTACGCTGTGGAAGTGCAGTAACAAAAAAGTGCATATAGTAAATATAGTATGTAGCATTGGTCGTTTTTTATTAATATTTTTGCAGATAGATTTTAATCATATAAGATCATCTGCTGGCCGCGGTGGCCGAGGGGACTGAGGCGCTCCAGTCACGGTCTGCACGGCCACTACGGTCGGGGATCCGAATCCCCCCTCGGGCATGGATATTTGTGCCGTCCTTAGGATTAGCTAGTTCATAATTAGTTTGTAAGTTTAGGGACTGATGACCCCGTCGTTAAGTCCCATAAGCTGTACAAACATTTGAACATTTTGAATTATCATCTTCAATGCACCAAAACATGGAATCAAACCTCAAAAAAGTGCACGTATAACGAAAGATATTTAGAAATGGCCTTTATCGTAACAGAGGATAATAACTACTCATCGATTTTCTAAACTTGGAGGCAACATGTTTTACAACCAATTTAGGAATATTTCTAGATTCATTTCTTCGTGGTACTGTGACGTTTTCTTAGAGCTTTATAACGGTTGACAGCCCGAGATAAGGCCAAGTTAGGTACCGAATAGCACGGCTGTTCCCCGTCGGAGATCGACTCCTCCCTCAGGCATGTGTGTGTGTGTGTTTGTGTGTGTTGTGATTAAGAGAAGTTAATTTAAGATGTTTGTATGTCTAGGAACTGATGACCACTGTAGTTTGGTCGCATAGCTTTACAAACATTTGAATTTGAACGTGAAGTGTTAACGAACAAGTAAGTTTTATCAGGCTGTAGTGTGTTCAACAATCGGAGTAAATCCAACAGTAATCTAAATATACTGGGAATATTGTTGATTTCAAGTTTTTTCGTTTATCTCTAAAGCATAGACCCTTGATTCTTCGTTGATTTAGTTGAAAAATGGCACTTGCATTGATAAGTTTTGAATTCCCGTGGATTTCGCGCGGAATTTCAACAGCTACTATGCGCTTGACTTACAAGGGGTCCGCGGTGGACTATCGCTTGAAAAAGGGGTCCGTCAGCTAAAAAGATTGAGAAGCCCCTATCTAGATTGTGGTTTTGTGATGCAAAACTGAAAACCATAGGCAAAGTGGCACGTACAAGGAAAGTACTTGGGCTCGAACAAACACATATACACCAAAATCGTATGAGAGATAATGTAAAGATCCCTTATTGCTCTAGCGATACTCCCGCATCTGCAAAACTCTGCAGTCGTCCTTTAGAGGCCTCTGCGTGTGCCTTGCCACATTGCACTTTGACCTGTCGGTTCGCCAGTAAGGATGGTGCAGTGTGCCTCCGAAGTTGTGTTTTGTGATGTTATTTGTGTGGTGAAGCGTCAGATGGGGCGGCGATTGCTAATCAATCCTGCTAATGTATTGCGATTAGTCGAGATGAAGTTACGAAGAAGCCTTCTTCGTGAAGATGGTATTAGCGCAGAAGATGAATCATTTGCATGCTTTCTCGTATCTGTTATGGTACAGAAATATGAGCATAAGTTAATTACTGTTGTTACAAACTCATATAATAATAGGGATAATAATGACGAACAACTCATTGCAGGCGGTAGTGCTACGGTAAGTTCGGGAAGAGGCGATGGAAGCAGTGGCAGTGAATACCAACAGTCTTTCAGGTAGAAGGTTAAAGTTGCAACTATCATCACGGCTTTTGATGACAATGTACGAGAGAACATGTACGATGACTATTACATAAGTTATAGTTAAGATATCTGCATTACGTATGGCGTCTAAAATTACATCTACAGCGCTATCTAGAGCATGGTTGCAGAGCTTTGCAGAAAAACGACACCCACCAGCACATTGAGGTGTACGTAGAGATCCTGTAACCAAACGTTCATACATATATGTTTGTTCGAGCCCATGTACTTTCCTTGTTAGACTTTTCCAATGTTTCATGGTAACGGTTGTTACGGCGAAAATAGTGATTTACTTCCAAATAGTTTGTGTTGTTTCAAAACCGAATGCATTGAAATCAGATAATTTAAAGAAACGGCGCTTGGTCTAGTGATGCATAACACGGTCCATATGCAATGCAATAAAGCGGGATAGATAGTAGAATGTACAAATAAAGGAAGACAGCTCACCGCGACAAAGGACTCCCTGGAGAGCGGGAAGAAGCCGGCGGCGGTTATGCGCAGCGGCCTCTGCGCGCGCAGCATCATCAGCACCAGCGACCTCTTGGTGGAGCAGGAGCTCCCCTCCAGTGACGTCACCGCGTCGTACGCTGCCGTGCTCACTTTCAGGCTCTGCCAAAACACAGAAGGAGGACACCACATGACACCCTCTGCAACAAACACTGCCCCTCAGCATTCGTTTGCTGGCGACCCCTCGAGGTCGCTCAGTTGGGGACTGCTTCGCGCCGCAGGTCCTCTACAGGTTAGGTTTGCGCGTGACCCAGAGACCAACGTACGGCGCGAGTGTGGAACCTTGTGGGATATAGAACCCGAGGATCTTGGCTTAACCCACTTCTTCCCAGCGTTACGTACAGGCAACACGAAATTTAGCCTTACAAAATGCAGTCGAAATGGACTTACTATACAAACCATGCATGGGTTAAATGGCTTTAACTTAAAAGGCTTTAACACTTGCATGGTGAGTTTTGTATAGTAAGTCCATTTCGACTGCATTTTGTAAGGCTAAATTTCGTGTTGCGTGTACGCAACGCTGGGAAGAAATGGGTTAAGAACCCTGATCGCGAGGACGGTCTGATGACGTGTTTCGCCATTATAAGGCACAAGAAATTGTTCCAGCTGGTATGCGAGATTCATGAAACAGGGAAATACCCTTAGACTTTAAGAAGAATTACGTAATTCCAAATAAAGCAAGTTCAGACAAATGAGAAAATTCCAGAACTATCAGTTTAATAAGTCATAGTTGTAAAATACTAACACGAATTTTTCACAGTCGAATGGAAAATCTGGTGGTCCGACCTTGGGGAAGATCGGTTTGAATTTAGGAGAAATGTAGGAACACGGGAGGCAATACTCACATTACGACTTAACTTACAAAATAGATAAGGAAAGGGAAATCTACGTTTTTCAGCATTTGTAGACCTGCAGAATGTTTCTGACAATATTGACTGGAGTACACTCCTTCATATTCTGAAGGTAGCAGCGGTAAAATGTAGGGAGTGAATACTTGTATTCAACTTCTACGAAAACCAGACAGCAGTTATTGAAGGGCATGAAAGGGTCGCAGTAGTTGGGAAGGGAATAAGATAGAATTGTAGCCTTTACCCAATGTTGTTCAATATCTACATTGAGCAAGCTGTGAAGAAATGTAAGATGAAATGTGGAGATATAATTAAAGTTCATGGAGAAGCTGTAGAAGAGTAAGCTTTGATGTTTGCCGATGACATAGAAATTCTGTCAGACACAGCAAAGGACCTGCAAGAGTAATTGAAAGGAATGGACGGTGTCTTGAAAAAGAGGGTATAAGATGAACATTAACAATAGTAAAACGAAGGTAATGGAATGTATTGTCAGACAATCAGGCGATGCTTATTTTATTTAATCGTGATCTGTAGTTAATTAATAAGCTACATATACTAGATTACAAATAAAAACTAAGTGCTAATTATACATATATATATATATATATATATATACAATCATCATTTTCACACATAATATGTTATTATTGTCCATAGCAGGCTCATATCTCTCTCCAGTGTTCGGCACACTTCACTGCAACGTCGTTGGCCAGCCACAGGTCTTGGAAAGTCCATGGCGCCGGCAAGGATGGGCAGCTCAGCAGGTGTATCATTGTTTGTTTTACTCCACATTGGCAGAGCTCGTCTTCTGCGTATCCCCACTTGAACAGGTTATTCTTTGATCTTCCCATTCGACACCTAAGTCTATTTAGGCTCTTCCAGACTCTCCATTCCAGTTGAGATCCAGCCGGAAGTTCTTCATTAATGTTCCAACATTGCAAGCTGTTTTTTTTCCGATTTCTGTGTCCACATTGATTTCCTGGTTGTAGTTTGGCTTTCATTTAGTGGATGTTCAAATTGAATGAAATCTTTCCTCTCCATACGGGGCAAGCATATTCAGCTGGAGCAAAACACAAAGCCAGGGATGATGAACGCAAAAATTTCAGGATTTGCTCCCCAGTGTGAGTTGGTGAGTTTGCGGATTATACCGTTCCGTGTGTTGATTTTCGCTCTAGTTTTTTTCTACATGACTCTTGTAGGACAGTGTTCGATCTAATGTGACTCCGAGATAAACTGGGTTTGGGCAATGTTTAAGTTTAACTGAGTTCCATTCCAATTGTAATTCCCTTTTTGCTTCCTGGTTGTTCAGGTGGAATAAACAAGTCTGTGTCTTTGCTGAATTTGGTCGAAGCTCGATTGGCAAGCAATGGCTACGTCATCAGCATAGATAAAACTTCTTGCATCTGGTCCAGCTGGTTGGTCATTTGTATACAGGTTGAAAAGTAGAGGGGACAAAACACTACCTTGTGGGAGCCCATTCTTCTGGTTCCTCCAGCGGCTTCTTTGCTCTTGAAATTCCACATAGTATCTTCTGTTGGAGATCAGAGATCTCACAACTTCAGTGAGATGGTAATTTCCTGTCATTTTGAAAAATTTTTCTAGTAGGATTTTATGGTTTATCGTATCATATGCTGCTGATAGATCGACAAACACCACACCAGTTTTTTCACCCTTCTGAAACCCGTCCACTATGTATTGTGTTAGGCACAGGACCTGACCAGTACAAGACTTTCCGGGTCTAAATCCTGCCTGTTGTGGAATGATTTGGCTTTCTAATTGTGGTCCTATTTTATTCAAGATAAGACGTTCGTATAGTTTGAAAGGGCAGCACAGCAGCGATATTGGACGGTAGTTCTTGGCATCGTCTCTTGATTTCCCTGGCTTTGGGACTGCTACTACCTTGGCATTTAGCCATAGCTTTGGGACCGACCTGTTAGCCCAGCAGAAGTTATAGAGTTGTAAGAGCCATTCCGTAACTATGGGCCCTATGTTCTGTATAACTTCATTAACGACATCATCAGGACCTGGAGCCTTCCTGGATTTCAAGGAACTGATAGCTGTTTCCAATTCTATTGAAGTGAAATAAGGCACTGGTGGTATTTCATCCACTTGTGGCCTCTTATACGAACGAAGCGACAATCTTGCTGTTTCTGGTTGGTTTGCCATTCAAAAGGAGCTGAAGTGCAATCTGATTGGCGGTTACGAAAACTTGATCCTTAGGGGCTGCTGGGTCGCTAGACAATCGTTTTAAGAGATTCCAAGCTCTTCGGCTACTATGTTTCATATCAAGACTCTCCAACATATGTTTCCAGGACTCTTGTCGGTCTTTACTTATAGTCAGTCAGCTGTTCCCCAATTTTTATAGTTTCTACACTGAAAGGGTCGTGGTTGTACTGCTCAATGTATTCATTATATAATTGTTTCATCTTGTTGGAAATTCCAGGAATGTAGAGTGTTCTGCAGCCTCTGGGTATGCTGCGTCTTGCTGATCTTTTAACAGCTTCAACGAACTTTTCGTAGTTTTCAGCGTTTGGTGGTAAATATAAGATTTCCTTATCTAAGATATTAGCAAATTTTTTCCAGTTAGCCCTTTTAAAGTTAAAACGCCTTTTAAAGGACACTTCTTGGGGAACTATTACTGGTCTAAACTTTACCATGATTGGTCTGTGTTGGGTCTTTGGAATAGGATTGAGAACTAATTTATTGCATGACCCAGACAAGGTTTTGGAGACAAATATGAGATCTGGGTTATACCCTCTCTTCCATCTTGCGCTGTTGAATGATGCAGGCTGTTTCTGATCATGGATGAGATTCAGCTCTTGTTCTTCTGCCCAGCTTTCCAATAATTCTCCGTTCTCATTTGTGTCTTGGTAGCCCCACACTTTACTGTGACAGTTAAAGTCTCCCATTACTAGCTGTGGGTGGCAGACATGTTGACTGAAAGCAGACCTTTCTCCTGGTGGTTTATAAATTGATGATACCGTGATGCTCCCGATAATCACAGATATGATTTCCGTGTTGTTAACGGTATTAAACCGTATGTTGGACACTTTGATTCCAGGCCGAATAAATAGAGCACACCCATATTGGTCGTGAGGGCATTCCTTCACCAGGATCATCCCAGGAATACGTGGTCGGCGTTGTGATGGCCCTCTGTGTCTCTCCTGGAGGCACAGGACGTCGCACGAATGAAGTTTACATGTGTTGGATATAAGTTGTTCTTTTTCAGTTGATAAGCCCTCAATGTTGAGAGATATGGCTGTTAGACATGGCTCTGAAAAGGGCCCTTTCATCATTCAGATTCTGAATACAATGTCGGTTTAGACGTAGCTCAGTGTGTGGAAGGATTTGCCGGTGTTTACCGTTGCCCAGGGGACGCCCGACTGTACATGTACATGTACATATAATTAAAGTTCATGGAGAAGCTGTAGAAGAGTAAGCTTTGATGTTTGCCGATGACATAGAAATTCTGTCAGACACAGCAAAGGACCTGCAAGAGTAATTGAAAGGAATGGACGGTGTCTTGAAAAAGAGGGTATAAGATGAACATTAACAATAGTAAAACGAGGGTAATGGAATGTATTGTCAGAAAATCAGGCGATGCTGAAGCAATTAGATTAGGTAATCAGGCAATAATAGTACATGAGTTTTGTTATTTTGGTAGAAAAACAACTTCTGATGGCCGAAGTAAAAAAGATATGAAATGCAGAATGGCTATGGGAGTAAAAGCGTTTCTGAAGAAGCGAAATTGTTAGCATCCAGCATTAGTTTAAATGTTAGGAAATAATTTCTGAAATCATTTGTCTCGAATGTAGCATTGTATGGAAGTGAAACGTTGACGATAAGGAGTTTAGAAAAAAAGGATGACAGAAGCTTTTGAAACATGGTGCTGCAGACGAATGATGAAGTTTAGATAGGTAGGTGACGTAACTAATGAGAAGGTGCTCAACAGAAATGGGGAGAAAAGGAGTTTCTGACATATCCTATGAGAAGGGGTAGGTTCGTGGGACACATTCTGAGACATCAAGGAATAGTCAGCTTAACGTTAGAAGGAAGCGTGTGGGAGACCGAGGGACGAATGCAGATTCAAAAGGATGCAGAGGCTTGCACAGGGCAGGGTACCGTGTAGAGCTGCATCAAACCAGTCTGCGGACTGAAGAGCACAACAACAATAAGCCACTATCAGATTATCTCAGAGTGACGAACACTGATGATGCTCTAAAAAGGCGGATCGCGTCATTAAACAACTACAATTTTTATGAAAACTGGTTCCTCGGTCGGTAAAAATTTGATGAACCCTTAAAGGTGAATAATAATAATGTTTGTAAATCTATCGGAGCAAACTGCGTGGTCAACAGTCCGTATCTTACAAACTACTTAAACCTAGGTAAACTAACCTAAGGACAACACACACACCCATGCCCCAGGGAGGACTCGAACCTCCACGGCAAGCAACCGCGCGCTCCTCAGCGAGACGCTTTAGACCGCTCGGCTACTCCACCGCGGCAAAGGTGAAAAAAATGTTCAAATGTTTGTTAAATTATGGGACTTAACTGCGGGGTCATAAGTCCTTAAACTCACAAACTACCTATGAACGACCTTATACTAAAGACAGCACATCCATCCATGCCCGAGAGGGTCTCGAACCCCCGACGGGGAACGACCTCGCGCATCACAGCACAGCGCCTCAATGCGCTCGGCCGCTCCGCCGCGGCTTAAAGTTGAAACATCATTAAAAATTATAAGAGGATGCAGGACTTTTTTTGCAAATAAATATCTCGGACATGTCGGGAACAACAATCATTACGCTGACATATGTATGAGAATTATACGCGATGACGCCGTAAGGTGCACCTACTTCACGGCAGATGTAATAATAAAGTTCGACCTAATCTGCTACCAGTTTTATCGAAAACTCAGAATCTGACGCATCCACTTCGGTCGCGGTGGAGCGAGTGGTAGTGGGTAGTGACGATTGGGGCGCTGCGTCAGTTATTTAAAACGTATACAGGTCACCGGATGAAGAGCAGCGTAACAAGCTGCTGCCAGTATGCCAGTACGGGCCTTAAAATCCAATAAAGAAAGAAAATGGAGCACTACGACCGTAGCGTGCGACTTGAAGTTTGAGACGACCGGCAGGCAAGCGTGGGTAGCCAGTTGCTTAAGTCGTCCGCTGGACCGAAGCAGGAGACCCGAATTCGAATCCCAGTGGGCTGATATTTTCACTTGTCGATCTAGTGCAGCTACAGTCATTCTTTTTCTGCCTCATGCTTCTTCCTTCCCCTCCGTAATAAAATATTTGCAATAGGGCTGCGACCCACATATGGTGTCTGATCTTTCGGACATGTCAGGAAGGACACCACACTAATCTATGGACTGTTTTTGCTCAAAACTAATCTTTTACGGTTGCTGTACCAGTTGGAGTGAGAGACTTCTTATTTTATTTCATATACTGAGATTTCCACATGGTAAACTTCACTGAATAAGATTTTCAGCTGCGCATCTAAGTTGCCAGAAACTACCCAGTATTTACTAAAGCAAGTAATACTGCAAAACAGCTGAAAGTAAGTATACATCTCACCTCCGTTATGAAGTCATCGCCAAACCAGCAGTAGACAAAGAGCTGAGCAAGCATGATGAAGAGGTAACAGCCAAACTTCCCAGCGTCCACCAACCCCTGCGCATGCTGCAAACACATCAAAGATCGAGTATGAAGGAAAAGGCGGTAAGAACAAGAAGTGGTATAATAACAAAAATGTCATCACATTAGTATTGATCACAATTTCTACACTTTTAATTATATTTACAAATCTTGCAATAGTGGAATTTTAAACGATCAGTAGGTAACTATTATATTACAATTCTTCAGGCATTCCCGGCGATTTGATGACATCATTGAGCAGTCGTGTATTCTGCTGGATATCAGCATCGTTCTCGAACGATATCCGGCAGAATACACGACTCCTCAATAATGTCAACTACAATTTTCTTTGCGTAACCTATTTCTTTCTGTGATAACTACTATATATTGTGTAAATTTCTTCAGACTGTGACGGGTTTCGGTCGCGGTGTGTAACACTAACGTATAATCCTTTCCCTGATATTACACTGTTTATTGTTATTTTATGAAATTTTTACTTCATTATTTATTTTGATGTTTTGCTATATATCTGTTATCAAGAGTATTGTAGTGAGTTATGTCTGTGTTTTTTTATCTTTGGCCTAATAGCAGTAAGTGTTCTGCTAGAAAGAGTGTAAATTATTTTTCTGTGAGAATGTTTATTTTATATTTAAATATGCTAAATTGTCATTTTATAGTCTGTACTGTATGAATTGTGAAGTAGTGTATGTTGGTTCATGTTAGGGTAAACTTAGTAATTGTAAAGGATGGAGTGCAGTACCTAGGAATGGAAAGGTGTCCGGTACACGCTAAAGAGTGGTTGGTTCGCAAGAGAAGCATCTGGAAATGTGGTAGCGGGCGATTTTAATTCAGACACAGTCGTATAGGAGAGTCGTAATCCAATGGTAGCAGTGTACAGTCTCGCATGAAGTTCTGGAGCAGGAGCTACCATTTCAGATAGATATGATGGTTTTTGTGGCAATTTTGTTTAAGTGTAAGAAGAAGCTATGGAAATAGTGGCTGAATTAATCTACTGTAAGTTCCAAGGGGCCTCAGATGCAAGTATATTGTTCTTGAAGGAATGTGGCTGTGTCATGTGGGCTCGTTGTGCAATATAAACTTCGCCACAAAGAGGAAATGAGCTCTCAGCTCCGTCAACTGCTGAAATGGTTTTGGAAGTGTATTGTTGCCACTAAATCACCTAATCATCCACCTACGGTACTGAAAGTAATGTGTTTTTTTTTTTTTTTACTTTGTAATCATGCATGAACCAGCATTTTGTTTAAAGCTACATAATAGAGTTCTTCAACTACAACTGTGTTGCAAACCTTAAGTTTCCCAAGTCATACAACCAAGTAGGTACCTTTCCTGGTGATAAAAGTACCTAGGATCCTATGAACCAGTATTGTTATTTGCAAGAACTTTTGGTATATTAAGCAGAACAGTATTAGTTTTAAATATTATCAGTATAGTGATAAAGTAATAATCAAATGAGTAGTATTCAGTTACAGATAGCAATTTGAAAGTGAATAATCTTAAAGAATCAAGTTCTTTGTTGAAAGGAAGGACTGGCGAACACTCATTAAACTAACGATGCCACAAGGATAGTAATAAATCCGAACCCATGTCAATTCGGGTTGTAGGCGAGACATAAAGTTGAATAGTTATACACAGAATGGAATTGTACAACTGACGATAATTCAAAAGAGGAAGTGTATAACAAACGCATTGCACATCCATAGATTCAGGAGTTCCGTTAAGTTGTAGCTATCTGCACGTCACTTACCACAGCGATGTGGTACAGCTGTATGCAGACGGTAGCTCCAATTGACAGACACTGGGCTAGCAGTATGGCGCCCATGCTTTTTTCCAGCAATTCCGTGTTCCTGCACACACAAAGACCAAAGGGAATGGCGTCACCTCATGGAGTTCAGAAAATATATCTCAAAGCAAGAAAACTAGACCACGGCTGTTCGGCACTAATTTGACATCACAGTGACATGAAAATTAATACATCAATCCCGCTACCCCACTTTCTCGCCGCAGGGACCAGAAGGCCGGCCGCGGTGGCCGAGCGGTCTGCGGCGCGCCAGTCACAGTCTGCACGGCCACTACGGTCGGGGGTTCGAATCCCCCCCTCGGGCATGGATTTTTGTGCCGTCTTTACTATTAGCTAGTTCATAAGTAGTTTGTAAGTTTAGAGACATGAACCCGTAGTTAAGTCCCATAAGCTCTGCAAACATTTGAACTTTTTTTTTTTTTTTTTTTTTTTTTTACTAGGAAGTATGTACGTCCCACTCCTCCCTGGCCCCTCTCGGAATTCTTTCCTTGGGATTCGAGGTATGTACGTCTTCATGCTGGAGCTATTGGAAAGTGCCCCATTGCCGATTATCCCCCAGTTCCATCCATCCCCAACCTCTCAAGTCTCACACAAATACTAACCTCCCTATTCCCAACCCTTCCTATTAAAATATCGGTGGGAAAAGAGCCCTACAATCGCCAACTGCCCCTTCCCAAACTGCTTCCCCCCTCCTCACCTTGTATTGTGTGCCCGAGCTCTCATCAAACTGGAAAAAATGTTCAAATGTTTTTTAAGCTTATGGGATTTTACTACAGGGTCATCAGTCCCTAAACTTACAAACTACTTATGAACTACCTTACACTAAAGACGGCACAAATATCCATGCCCGAGGAGGGATTCGAACCCCCGACCGTAGTGACCGTACAGACCGTGACTGAAGCGCCTAAGTCTCCTCGGTCACAGCGACCAGCAACAAACTAGAACCTAGAACCCTTAGGATTCTGGAACCCTACCAAATGCTTGTATCCAATTTGTTTTCTTAAATGGGAAACATGTTGTAATGAGTGAAATACTACTGACTTCCTTACATGTCATTTTCATGTATTCAAACGTCATGCCCACTTTTTCTCAGCAATTTGATACCCCATACATGGTATTTGTGATGGTATTAGAGACAGTAATTGCTGTACTTGCCAGAATTCATTGTATTTAAATACCTTGCATATACTATGAGGCTGCTACCGGACAGGCTTTTAAATTGCGTGCAATAGAAGTCCAGTTTGCTTTGAATGAGGAGTTGTTTTCACATAGCTGCGAAACCCGGTCAGAACCTGAACTATCCTGCACTCTAGGTGGTAATGGCGAGAGAGAGAGAGAGAGAGGCTTCTTCTTTGGCCATGTTCCTGCACATGCAGGGTCAACTTTGTTAATTCTGATTTGGCGTGTTAATATTTACGGGGTGACCGGATGCCCTTCCTGTCGCCACCCCATGCCACCGGGAGGAAATGTGTACCCCAAATGTCTGCGTATAGTGTTATATGTGTGAAGGTGTAAAGTGTACTAAATGTTTGCGAATCGTGTAAGTGAGGAGGGACTTGGGTACTACCATGGTATTCACCTAGGGAGATCTGGAAATCCGCCTGAAAACCACATCCAGGCTGGGCGGCTCTCCGAACGGAGACTGCCGCTTGCTTTTCATCAGTGTGCCACCTTGGGCGATAAGATGCATTCCTGTGAATACTTAGCAATCTGCCATGGCTTTGCCTAGTGGCATAAAACAGTAGTGCGCAGCCGTCAGTGTAAAGTTGCAGCCTTCACCTCTAATTACGGCAGTTTTTACAGAGTGAGCAGTGAACACAATAATTAGTTCACATCTGTGGATGATAGCAAGAAGGTTCAACGATGGGCTGATTTGATAAATCAATGTATCCTACAACATAAGTTTTGACTAGGGAAGTTAACAAGTCTTGACTTCATCAAGATTGATAGGCAGTTTTGGCTGATTTAGTTCGGCTACAGATTAAACCAGTTAGTTGTTGATATGATGTCAGAGTCGTAGACCCGCCGAATATGAAGCACCGAACAGTAATTTTGTGCTGAAGCAAAGCTATTTTTTGTTTCTGCGAGGTCGCTTCCAAGAACGGCATCAATACTTGCACAACAACACTCACCGCATTTACCTTGACAGCCTCTTCTTGACCATTTTTTATTGTACAATCAAGTGTTACATTATTTTTGTTCAAATGTTTGTAAATCTATCGGACCAAACTGGGTGGTCATCAGTCCGTAGCTTACAAACTACTTAAGCCTAGGTAAACTAATCTAAGGACAACACACACACCCATGCCCCAGGGAGGACTCGAACCTCCACGGCGAGCAACCGCGCGCTTCGCAGCGAGACGCTTGAGACCGCTCGGCTACTCCACCGCGGCATTATTTTTGTTGATAATTGTTTTGTTTACATTTATGTTTTGGGTTATCAAAACGATACCATTAACGGTCGAACCCTGTCCTTTATTATTATATAAGGCGTCTATTCCGAAAGCACAGACGTCACTACTGATCCTGCAGTTGTTAATCTTTCATATTCAAATAATATATAACATCGAAAAGTGTACCAAGCCGGGATTCGAACACTGGCCTCCCGCTTTCTAGGCAGTTGCGCTGACCACTGCACCACTGGGGACACAGTGATCACCGCACCTGCAAGGACTACCTAAGCACGCCTCCCGTCAGACACAAATTTCCAGTCTGAGTACCGTGGGAGGGGTAGAACTGGAAATTTGTGTCTAACGAGAGGCATGCTGGTAGTCCTTGCAGGTAGTCCTTGCAGGTGCGGTGATGACTGTGTCCCCAGTGGTGGCGCTGAACGCCCTCTGTAATAAAAAAGCTGAGCCAACAATTCAACGAACAAACTGAACGAACGACCGCGAACCATAGATCTACCAGATGAACAAAAAAATAAAGTTGTGTAGTGGTCAGCGAAACTGCCTAAAAAAGCGGGAGACCTGGGTTCGAATCCCGGCTGGATACACATTTTCAGCTTTGCTCATGCGCAGTTGATTTCATATATTGTTTGAATAATTTATTACAACTTTATTTGTGTTTGTTTTCTGATTTTATAAAGATAATGAACTATATATTTTTACCTCTTAGTAGAATAGCGCTTTTCATTTTACTGAGGCACCTGGTGAGCTCATTTAGCAGTAATCATTTATTTTCTACTTAAAAGAGTGGTCTTTTGGAGGGAGCATAAATAAGAACTTCTCAACCGTCTTGGATTAAAATGTGCGCTGCTTTCTGATGTCTGAGCCTGCGTGTCATGGTAGATTTATTTCGCCTGCAGAGCTAACAGTTTTAGGGTACAAAACATTGCATATCAATCCTAGCATGTAATACAACATGGAAGAAATCGTAAGTTTTTGAGACAGGCAGGCTGCACTTATCGACGGCTTAGAATGTATGGGATATAACTGAAAAGTCTAGATGGATATCTTCCATCGGTCTATGAAGAGAGGAGAGAAGGGAAAACACAGAATGTACCAGAGAACTGCCATTACCAGTCAATACACTGCGTCTCTAGGGATGGAACCGACGACGCTCAAAATATGGAGATAGCACTTGAGAAAGAAGACAACAGGACAGAAACGCAGTGCACGAAAGATAGCAGCCATACAGCCAGCCATTTCTCAGCCACTCAGATACAGCACTTTTTCTTTTCATTTAAAAAATCAGTAGTGTATCTACAGTCTACATATTTATCTTTACCACTATTTTACTGCTGTTCGAAGAAACACCTCTTTCACCTGAAATTTTAATACTGGCCATGTCTTGTTTCTCGTAAATCATGATAACCATAACAGCCTCCTGCCATGTCAGTCAGGTCGTATACCTCTGGGCCACAATACCACAATTATTCCATGCATTTTAACTATCAGTAGTGTACCAGTTGACCATATTCAATATGCACGACTTTCTCTCATACCCTGTGAAGTATCTCCTATCTTCCATCTCAGTTTTTCCTCGTCATAAATGCATGTGTCTCTGATATAATACCCACCTGTCGTCCCTAGCCAATTGTACTGACCCTCTGTGTGAATATTCGCTTGCTTGGTATACAAGACGAAACCAAATAGTGACAGCGCAAATCGAATTAACAGAATTATCAAACACTTTAAAATTTCCTAGTAAATTCAATAAATACACTACTTTTAGAGTACAGTAAAGGGAATGCAAGTCATGATTCTTACCTGTACATCTGTATCCTTGTGACCTTCCTATAGGTATTCACCAATATCAAATTGGGCAATACATAACTCTGGCTGGTAAAAGTTTATGGCTCGATTATTACTCTTATTAGACATAAAATGCGGAGTTGGTCCTACTTTATACATCGGCAAATAACTAAATATTTCCCCGATTATTATTCATGAGAGACACAATAAGTATCACCCACACTCGAGAGTAAAAGTTCCAAATTATCACTCGTAAGTTAGAGTAGTCCATCGAACTTTACAGTTCCAAGTTAATTCGCGATAAAAGTAAACACAGTTTGTCATCACACGAATACAGGATTGCTGAATTATCACAGTTCCACAGCCCTACTACCGTGCATAGTTTATCACTTTTCAAGCAGAGACTAAGTTCTTCAGTCACAGTCCCATAAATTTTCTAAGTCCACGCATGCTTATCTCTTCAAATCACAAGTTCGTAATGTGGCTTCAGACCGCCCAGCGTCACAGCCTTTCACGACCACGTCCAAGTTACGAGTCCCTTCCCAAGCGTTCGAAATCGTGCTCTCTCTGCTCCCAAAATTGTATACTTCCGCACATCCTAACGCCTCATCTTTAAAATATAATTTCCCTTCCAAAATATTATACATTTGAATATCAGAATTAAATGCTTTGAGCACTTCCCTACAAATGTTGCTTACATTTAACAAACAAATATATATTTAACAATACTAAAAAAGGGTTGAGACTGAAGCTCTTTGCTCAGATAGCCATTAAGCGTGGCGTCTCACCGTTCAAATATTCTGCCGCTGTAGAAATATAGTTACACAATTAATATTTAATTTATCAGAGCTTTTTATACAAATATATTCAGTTCTTGTCCACAGATACTTATAATTGTTTATATATTAATTATCTGCTGCACATCTACTATGTTTAGTCGGCCATGAAATATTTAGGTGGCAGTCTACTACATAAAAAACGAACATTATATAATGCACTTTGCTGGGTTCATAGTTTGTGTTTCTGTGATGGAATCTATGTTCTGACACAAGAATATTATTACCTCAACGAAAAGCAGAACACGAGAGCAAAACAAAGTCTTTTTAGAAAGATAGCATGGTACAATGTTAACCGTTTGCTTCTGAAATTGTTTCTGATAAACACTATGTATCAATAATTGTAAATATATGTCTTATATTATTATTATTATTATAGTACTGAAATTTGTCAGCTTTTTATGTGTAAGGGATATTGAAATTGTAATAACAGCGTTCGATTCTCCAAAGTCTCCTGAAGCCATTCATATAATTATATTTGCCATATGATCATTACCTGATTTTATGTGGGTTTTTAGAATAATGTGTGTGGCTATATTGTATTTTAGTTGCAATCTGGATTAGCCGCCCTCACTGAGCCAAGAGCACTTCCAGTTTCCGAGCACATTACGGAAACCCTGACTACCTAGGTCCAAACTGTTAGCCAGCCGCCTGGAGAACCCAACAGCCTGAGAAAACCTGCCTTTCACATGGAAACAATCAGCTTCCCTCTGCATCTGTAATATCACATCCTTACTTGTAAATGGATGGACAAAGTCATGTGGTGATTGTATATTTCCTATCAGTAAATACTACTGCACTTTGAGATATCCAAACTTTTTCTTCTTAAGGAGGCAACACAGACTGCGCTCAATGATTTATTTCAGGGAACATTATGACAGGTCACATAACGCTATTTGCACTACTCGACCCTTATTATACCTGATCATCGAATTATCAGCACCACCAAATATTCGGAGTTTCACAGTAAATTTTCAAGTTGCAGTACTGTTGGAGTAAACAAAACACTATACAAAATCGACAGGACGTTGCACTCTAACCTTTTTGTTTTATTTTTTATCTTTCTTTTTTCACTATACAAATTCTCTTACTTACTTCATTCCCAAAAAATAAAATTTGACACCATATATGTTTGTTCTAATTAAACAACACTAATCACATTGCAACGAAAACAGAAGTTTGTTTCCGTGTGTATCGATTGCAATTCGCAAATCAACTGTATCCAGCAAAGACAAGCAGAAAGTGAAACTATGTCCTTCTTAAAAGTACACTCAATGAGTGCAAAGTCATTGCATTGCTACATTTTGAGTTGGATGCACAAACATAGAATTACTGCATCCCTGATAGTCCCAGAAACGAAAGGGTGAGTGGGGATCAAAGGTTCCAAATGTGATTTTACTGTAACTGCGAAAGACTTCCATGGTTTATTGTATGGAAATAAGCGAAACTTGTTGCTAAAGATCGCTATTTTTACAACATAGCTACCACCTAAAACACTCCTAGCAGCTTATTGCACGTCGCTTTTTTTACAACGAAGCCGCTCTCGCATACAGACGTGGTGTTGCGATCACCACCGCATCAGCTCGAAATACAAGTATGTAGACTCATTGATAGGTTTCAGACACATCGTCTGGTCATCAAAACTTTTATATTTTCTGCACAATGCTGTCACGGTACTGGTGGCTTGAAGTATTCACACGGGCTATTCTCATAATTCATTTGCGTCCTGAGAATGACGAGCACTCGACCTTCTGATCAACGCATCGAAGATTAAGCGAAGGAGATATCCATTCACTGCGTATGCGGACAGCGATTTATATATTTGTTACAGATTTCTGCTGTTGTAATATTATATCTAACCTGCTCGTAATTACTGTTGAAACTCACATCATTGAAACATTCATCAGCCTGTCTCAGGTAGATCGAGGATTTTTTTCCATTCCAAACGTGTACCCTCACGTTCAAACCTGCACATGTTGGTCTAGCCACGCCACAGAATTCTAGAGACGGTGCTGTTGGCTACACCACTACAAATAAATACCCCCACCACCTTTGTTAGCTTGTATGTCCTGCCTACAGCAGCTCCACGCCAGCGCAGTATCTACAGAACAGAGCTCCGATCAACAGCGCAACACCTATATTCAGTGGCGTAACTATGGGGGGATGAGGGGGATAGAACCCCCCCCCCCAAAAAAAACGAAAATAAAAGAGAAAAAAGAGAGGAGGGGGGGGGGGGGAGAAAAGAAATCGTATAACAGCAATCTGGTAAAGATTTGGAACTTGGGGTGTTTTACCATAAACTTTCATTGGAACGGAGTGAATTACTTTCTTCAACGGGAGTGGTAGATGGTAGTCTGTCTGGAAACTGACTAAAATTTTGCTTGTCAAGCAGATCTATTCCCCCCCCCCAAAGCCAAGTCCTAGTTACGCTACTGCCTGGACTGTCTGAACATCTTCTGTGATGAAACTTACTCAATTAAACAAACCATAACACAACAGTATCTTAATTTACTGTGAATTTCACTTTTTCCGTTCCTAATTATTTTCATTGATTTACCCGGAAATTAATAAATGGGCATATGTTTAGTGAAACTTTTTGTTCAGAATCACCAGTAGTATCACCTCTTAACGCATGTACCTTTACTTCTTACTCACCCTGTATGCGAAGCTCTTTCATTTGAGGTACTCGACATTAAGGAGTTATATTGACCTTAGAAATATCACATACTAGCTGCAAAACCCGGTATCGTCCGGGTAATATGCATTTTTCTAGTCTTATATTACAAACTAAAACAAAAATTCGAAAAACATCTTCATGTAATCATGTAAACAGCTTATAAATTATGAAACAGCAACAAAATGAAATATTCAAAATGTACAGAATTATAAATTCACTATCCAAAGAAACAAAAATAGTGGTAAAATACTAATGATGTCTAACATTAGTTTAATTCAATAATTTACTATAAACCATATTTAGTCCATCTCGTTCTTCCCTTTCTGTCTATCGTCTTCTACCTTACTATCTGTCCATTTAAGTTTCGTATTCACGTGGATCAATACCTATCAAATATCTTCGACTACTGTAGGACTATGATAATATAATTTTCCAGATTTGTAAAGTGATGAATAAATAGTGGAGAACTGAAGTCTCGTAAATCAAGCGTTGCATGATAGGAAAGTTTTTGTGAGTCATTGTGTACGACGTCATATCTCCTGAACTGTGTGTCGTGGGTAGTTTTTATCTCCACGGCGGTTGTGTCTGATAGTAAGGAATACGTGTACCAAGTTAGTTGAAATCGGTCCATTATTTTAGGAGGAGATGTGTACTGTCTGTAAATTTACAGTGTAGAACTATTAATTTGTAACGTCATGTCAAATGCCGTAGATATACATCATGAAGATCGGAAAAGTACTAAGCGATGAACTACTTTCATTTCATCATTTTGTTGGCGTTATCAGCGAAAAAAAGGTTTCGTAAAGATTTGAAATTATCTTCGAAGTTTATTGCAAGTCGCTAAGTGCTCTCATGGTCAAGTAGTTGACGACTAAAATCACGCTGTCACGCGCCACAAGATGGGACAGTTTTAATCGTTTATGACATAATATCGCATGAACTATGTATCGTAGGTGGTTTTAGCAACCATATCAAATGATTCCTGACCTTAAAGAATATTTGTACCAAATTTGGTTGCAATCGGTTCATTAGGTTAGAAGCAGATGTAGAATATTATCGCATGATACGACCGTTTTTCACGACTGTCATTGTTTATGAGGTCATATCTCCTTACGTATAAGTCGTAGGTGGTTCTTACCCCGACAGAGAATTTTGCCTGATAATAAGGAACATGTGCACGAAGTTTGGTTGAAATCGGTCCTGTAGCTTAGGAGGAGATGTGGAATATATATATATATACATACACACCTATCCACATACACACATACAGCATATTTTATAAAATGTATAGCTGCAAAGTATTCGTTCCTCGAGGTCTATGTTACTCCACAGAATGCTAAAAGACTTTTCAGTCATATATCCTTGGGTAATGCTTCACACGTACATACTCCAAGTATATAGTGTGAAGTATACGTAGAGGAAATGTCGCGTGTCCATGTCGCCCTATAAAGTACTATTATAATGTGTAATATTGTAATATATCATCTCCATGCATCTATTGTGATAATAGAGATATAAACATATCCTGCATATGTGCAATCTCCTGTAAGTCACTCTGAGTTGTAATAAGATTGTTAGTGCACATCAGATTCTTTGGCAGTCGCTGCCCTCAATACATTGAACAGGGATCACAGCTACACAGCCAGCGTTACAAATTAGCGAAACGTGTATAAGTGTTGTACTACACTAAGAAAATGTTCAAATGTTTGTTAAGCTTATGGGGTCATCAGTACCTAAACTTACAAACTACTTATCAACTACCTTATACTAAGGACGGCACAAATATCCATGCCCGAGGGGGGATTCGAACCCCCGACCGTAGTGGCCGTGCAGATCGTGACTGGAGCGCCTCAGTCCCCTCGGCCACCGCGGCCGGCACTACACTAAGCTACATTGTTGATAACATCTTGTGGAATATAAATAACATAGTATAGTGACGTTAAAATGAATAAATAATGCATAACAAAAATAGCCCCTAGTACAGAAATTTTCCCAATACTGTATCAAAACTTCCCCAATACCGTAACAGAAAATGCCCCAATACACAGCGTAGCAAAAACTGCCTCCTTGTTGGAGTAACTTCGTCTCAGGCTGAAATGGTATAATCTCTGTGCTGTATCGGATGATGTGTGACAGTAGTCTACAGGAGCTGACTGCTGTTTCTTAACAATGAACCAAATAAAATAATTTCCCACCTCTGTACATACGTCTGTTTCTTCAGAAAATACACCCAGTCACGTCTGTTCATGAAGGATTCTGGCTTCTCAGATGGTGTGACAATCACCTTGTTCTGTAAACAACATCTTATAAAGTGTTATTATTATGGTCAGTATTGAAATGTACAACTGATATCCATTTTGAGACCTGACGATGGCCTGATTTGGGCCCAAACAGATGGTGTGACAATCACCTTGTTCTGTAAACAACATCTTATAAAGTGTTATTATTATGGTCAGTATTGAAATGTACAACTGATATCCATTTTGAGACCTGACGATGGCCTGATTTGGGCCCAAACTCGATCGTCTATCATAAAAATTTTAGGTACAGGTGTAATTTCAATAAGAAATTTTTAAGCTATCTGAAAGCTGTCCAACACCACCTACACAAAATATATTTCTAACGCTTATCAGGTTAGCAGAGTGAGATGTAATAATGCCAAAGTTCAGCAATTCAGGGTGATTCACATACTTCTAAGTATGAAAATTATGCCTTGAAAGCTACATGCAAATGTTTGGATCTTGACCTATTAAATTGCATTGTGAGAGTTACAAAATGAAGTAAATGAATATGTGATGGCATATAAATATCCGATATGTAGCCACTTATACTTAAATCTGTACTTCCCACATAAGTAGCACCTTACTAAGTGAGCTACAATAGCTGTGCAGCTGCATCACCTTACATTAGAACGATAAGGTGGTGAAGAAACGAAGAACGATTTGCAATAATATTTTGTTTTATTAGGTACCAGAATTCGTACAAATAATGCAATATATCGGCTGCAAAAATCGACAGGTTCATTATTTTTCACAGTAAAATAATATTTCTTCTCGTATGTCCCTCACACTGAAAGGAACATAAAAAAGAACCTCAGATATTACATCTGTAAATTTGACTCGAATGCACTCTATGTCTACTGAAGTAACAGTACTTGATATACTGTCCTAAATCATCCGCATCTCCACTATACTCAGCAAGAAACACTGCTCAAACCAATTAGGGGATCAGATGAGATATCATGCATAATGTCATATCCTAACACAGGAAAGAGGAAAAGATGTTGTCTATCAGTCTGCTTCTCCCAAGCGGAAAGGAGTGACTAAAGAAAGACTGGTAATAGGTATCCACGAGAGATGCGTATTTCGGGACTTGAGAAGATACTTGTTCCGGATATTTAGGGAACTCATAGGTAAATGGAACTATATTTATTGCATTCTAGCTACTAATATTATTACACTGAGGTTAATCATTTAGAAAAGCGAAGTGATACTTCCGTTGCCCCAACAGAAGTCAGTGTTTACGTTCCCTGGGAAAGATCCGGACACATCTACCCTTCCCAATAGCATTCCATGAAAGACGCACTCCTTGCGAGAAACAGACTGTCGTTGAGCTTACCCGAGGCTGGTGGCGAACGACACGGAACCGGCGCCCAACTGGTCTGACAGAGAAATTCCCGGTCGATCGAAAAACCGAGTGTTTTAAAGGCCAATGTGGGTGCACTGTCTTTCCCCACTTTCTGGTTCCTAACAATTTCCTATTTGCCACTGCTATGTTCAACCACTCTAATTTGTGGCTTGCCACCTCCCCGAGTCCTGTAGCGAGCCACGTTTCAGCCCTGTCCCCGCTGCCATTCCTTGGCTGGGGATGTGACTTGTTTTTGCAGTAACAAACTCCCTACTTGGCAGCAACGTTGTTCAACTAAAAGGCAAACGTCACGGTGCTAGCCAGTATGGTCAGTTTTAAGTCAGTTGGCCACGCCTTACGCCCTCCCAGAGTGGGGAGCTGCTAACTGGCAGTTTTCCTCCTTTACCCTCTCACTCTAGCCTCGTAAAACCACTGACGTTGCTATTCCCAGGGACTGACATCAACTTTGCTACGTACGTTAAGACGTGCCTGTTGGCAACCAAGTACTAATGTAACATCTTACTACAGCGTCTAGACGCGATATGAAGTTACCTTGCTATTCTCTGAAAGGAAAACCTCCACCCTGTGTCGATGGCTGAGGACATCTGCAGTTCACAAGATTTCTTTGCCGCCTACATCCCATAAGTTTTATGGGTCCAGTTTAGCCTGTTATTTGCAATGGTGTCTCAGCACGGTGTGCGTCCCGTTGGCTTCACACAGCCTCTCAGCAATGGTAACAGAAATAATCAATATATGACAAACATGGTAACGTATTTTATTCACATATTGGTTACAATGTTCGCCATGGGTCTACCATAACAGTGAAAAAGTCATTCTCGTTGCCCTCTAATATGGTGTGTGATCACCTCGCCGGCCGCGGTGGCCGAGGGGACTGAGGCGCTTCAGTCACAGTCTGCACGGCCACTATGGTTGGGGGTTCGAATCCCCCCTCGGGCATGGATGTTTGTGCCGTCCTTAGTTGTAGGTAGTTCATAAGTAGTTTGTAAGTTTAGGGACTGATAACCCCGTAGTTAAGTCCCTTAAGCTTAACAAACATTTGAACATTTGATCACCTCGGACGACCAATACAGTTGCACGTCTGCGTGGCATGGACAGTACGAGGTTATCAGTCAGCTCTTGAGGTGTATTTGGCCATTCTTCCGTGAGTGCAGTACCCAACTCTGCAACCGTTGTGGGAGTTGCTCGTCTGGCTGCAATGTGTCGCCAAACGCATCCCAGGCATTATCAATGGGTTTAATTCCGGTGAACAAGCTGGCCGCTCCATTCGTTCAACTCCTTCAGCTTCAAGCATGTTGTTCACCAGCACAGCTCTGTGGAGATGGAACCCATATCAATGGTACCAATGTAGGGCACAACAAAAGGTCGAAGGATATCATCTCTATAGGCCCTACCTAAGAGCAGTCAATGCGCCATACTGAACGACATAGACGTACGTACATCCGCCAATACTGACTCCTACCCACACAATTCGTGCAACATCATGATATGGTGATGTTTCCTACACATAACCACGATTTTTCCTAGTTCCTCTTTCTCTCCAGATAAGGGAACGACTATTGTATGGCTAACCAGAAAATCTCAACTCATCTGGTAACAGAGCACGGCGCCATTCGATTTTAATGGGGCACACACAAAAGGCATCCATGCGTAGAGACCACATTCCCGAAGGTGATTTCGAACTGTTCATGGTAATATTGCGCATTCTCTTCCTGCGTGGAGGATGCGTTGCTTCTGAGTTGCATTCAGCCTCCTATCTCGACGAGCTGTTAACCGTAGATAACGGGCATCTCTTTTTGATGTTACTCGTGGATGACCTTAGTCTTGCCTTCTTTTAATGGTTCCTGTCGTGTGAAATCGCGTCCACGTGCCGGATATTACACTTTGGGACAATCCAAAGCTGCAGCCACCTTTCGCTTCCAACCTCCTTCCGTAGCTTCTGGTAAGTCACGTTGTTGTTGCACTGCAGTGCCTTCTCACTAAAATATTTGAACCCAACTGCTTGTGTAATTCGTTTGATAAACACAACCCTCTGTGCAGCAACTTTCTGTTATTACCTCTACCTCGGTTGCCGCAATGTTGTTGCCTCCGTACAACCGACAGAAAGGCGTCAAACCACTTTAGTGCATTATGCCGATGACAATGCTTCAGACCCTAGATATCTTAAGTGACGCACTAATTATTTTGACAAGAGTAGTTACGACGCCATTATATACAGTTTGAGCACACTATTGTAGACAGCGGTTCAGTCTTTCTGACTCAAGAGAAAGTATGATTCTTAGTCTAAATAAGTTTGTAACACTAGAGTGCTGTAAATAAATGGATAGTCTCTGGGCCGCGCGGGAGTAACCGAGCGGTCTGGAGCGCCACGTTACGAACCGCGCGCACTCCCGCGTCGGAGGTTAGACTCCTCCCTCAGGCAAGGATGTGTGTGTTGTCATCAGGTTAGTTTATCTTAGTTTAAGTAGTTTGTAAGACTGGGGACTGATGACCACCATAGTGTGGTCCCATAGAATTACAAACATTTGAACTTTTTTCGATTTGATAGTCTCTGTATTTCGTGAACCAGTCACAGTAAATGAGGAAAGATGGACAATACTCAGCAGTCATCCGAGAACTGATAAAAATGTTCAAATGTTTGTATAGCTTATGGGACTTCACTAGGGGTCATTAGTTCCTAAACTTAAAAACTACTTATCAAATAGCTTATCCTAGGGACGGCACAAATATCCATGCCCGAGGGGGGATTCGAACCCCCAACCGTAGTGGCCGTGCAGACCGTGACTGGAGCGCCTCAGTCCCCTCGGCCACCGCGGCCGGCTGAGAACTGATCTGCGGTGTCACGCAAAATACGTCATCCCATTCACACTCCCACTATAATGTGCTTCCTCTCGATGTCGCCAAACACGGATGCGACCATCATAATGCTGTATAAACGGAGCCTAGAGTCATCCGAAAAAATGACGTTTTGCCATTCGTACACCCAGGTTCGTCGATGCGTACACCATCGTAGGCGCTCCTGTGATGCAGTGTCAAGGGCAACCTCAGTCATGGTCTCCGAGCTGATAGTCCATGCTGCTGCAAACGTCGTCGAACTGTTCGTGGAGATGGTTGTTGTCTTACAAACGACCCTATCAGTTGACTCGGGGATCGAGACTGCACTGCACGATCATTTACAGCCATGCACATAAGATGCCTGTCATCTCGACTGCTAGTGATACGAGGCCGTTGGGATCCAGCACGGCGTTCCGTATTGCCCTCCTGAACCCACCGATTCCATATTCCGCTAAAAGTCATTGGATCGCGACCAACTCGAGCAGCAGTGTCGCGATAAACCGCAAACGCGATAGGCTACAATCTGACCTTTGTTGTTGTTGTTGTTGTTGGTTGTTTAAGGGGGACAAAATTGCAATGGTCATCAGTCCTCCATTCCATCTCTAGGCGTCAAAAGTAAATCCAAACACGTAAATGATAATACGCCTAGAGTTTAAAATAGCGAAGTGGGAGAAGAGTTCCACTAGTCCATAAAACATCAAGAACCACAAGACTAAACAAAAGATGGTTACACAAAGACAACTTACAACAAAGAAACCGATAGCCGTGGTTGACCGACCATAAGAATAAAAAAGGAAAAGTCAACCACTCGGTTTCACAAAGAAATCTCCAGTTAGAGAGAGCGATAAAATCCCCCTGCTCGAATAAAACGTAAAACGGTATCTGCCATTGTGGCATCGTCACCTAAAACTTCCGATAAAACAGCAGGGAGGTTAAAATGTCTCCGCAAGGCGGCTAAAAGGGGGCAGTCCAACAATATGTGGACGACTGTCAAATTGGAGCCACACCGACATTGGGCTGGGTCCTCACCCCGAAGGAGATGTCCATGGGTGAGCCACGTATGCCCAATGCGGAGGCGACATAAAACCACTGAGTCCCGTCGTGGACCACGCATGGAGGAACGCCATGCAGCCGTAGTCTCCTTTACCACTCGGAGCTTGTTGGGCGTGTGCAGGCTACGCCACTCAGTATCCCAAAGCTGACGTACTTTCTGGCGCAACAATGAACGGAGATCAGAAGCCGGGAGGCCGATCTCTAGACAGGACATACCTACAGCCTGCTTGGCAAGCCTGTCAACACGTTCATTGCTCGGGATACCAACATGACCTGGAGACCAGATGAACACCACCGATCGCCCGGACCGTGTAATGGCATAAAGTGTCTCCTGAACGGCCAACACCAGGGTAGACCGTGGGTAACACTGCTCCAGAGCTCGAAGGCTGCTCAGGGAGTCGCTGCAAACAACAAAAGACTCGCCTGAGCAAGACTGGATATGCACAAGAGCTCTGTGAATGGCCACCAGCTCTGCAGTGTAAACACTGCAGCCATTCGGCATAGAGTGCTGTTCCACATGGTCACCGTGTGTATAGGCAAATCCAACACGGTCATCCACCATTGAGCCATGACAGCCGAGAACTGACGGCGGAGCGCCTCCAGTGGTACTGAGTCTTTGGGCCCATGGGCCAAGTCCAGCCGAATAGACGGCCTTGTCAAACACCATGGAGGTGTATGCACCTGGACCCGATATGGACACGGAAGGGGCAAAGACTCAAGTTCCAGGAGGAGGGACCGAACTCTATAGGCTATCGTATGACCTGACCTGGGGCGTCGCTGATGGTGAGGGACGTCCACATTAGAAAAAAGAAAACGTCGGTTTGGGTGGCCTGGGGATCAATACACGTTCGCTGCATAAGCTGCGAGCAGGTCTTGGCGGCGGATCCCCAAAGGTGGGATCCCAGCCTCCACTAGTAAACTGTTCACCGGGCTGGTGCGGAAAGCGCCCGTCGCAATGCGGACCCCACAGTTGTGAATGGGGTCCAGGAGATGCAGTGCCGAAGGTGCCGCAGACCCATAGGCAATGCACCCAAAATCGAGACGGGACTGCACCAGCGCCGTGTAAAGCCGCAACAGTGTCGAGCGATCAGCACCCCAGGTCGTATGACCCAGGTGGCGGAGAAGGTTGAGATGGCGCCAGCACTTCCTTTTCAGCTGACGAATGTGGGGGAGCCATGTCAGCCGGGCGTCAAAGACCAGTCCTAAAAAACGGTGAGTTTCCACTACCGTAAGTGGTTCGTCATTCAGATAAAGTTCAGGGTGTGGGTGGACGATCCGACGCCGGCAGAAGTGCATCACTCTGGTCTTGGAGGCAGAAAACTGAAAGCCATGGGTAAGCGCCCAGTTCTGCGCCTTCCGAATAGCACCTTGCAACCTGCGCTCGGCAACTTGGGTGCTGGAGGAACTAAAAGAGAGACAAAAGTCGTCAGCATAAAGAGAGGGGGACACCGACGATCCAACCACTGCAGCTAAACCGTTGATGGCGATTAAAAATAATGGGACGCTTAAAACGGAACCCTGAGGAACCCCATTTTCCTGGACATGAGAGGAGCTCAGAGAAGCACCAATTTGAACACGAAAGGTACGGACGGCTAAAAAATTCTGAATAAAAATCGGTAGGGAGCCTCGGAGGCCCCAGTCATATAAAGTGTTGAGGATGTGGCGTCGCCAGGTTGTATCATATGCTTTGTGCATATCGAAGAAGACGGCAACGAGGTGTTGGCGCCGGGAAAAGGCTGTGCGGATTGCAGACTCGAGGCACACCAGATTATCGGTGGTAGATCGACCCTGGCGAAAACCGCCCTGGCATGGAGCCAATAATCCACGAGTCTCAAGAATCCAACACAACCGCCGACTAACCATCCGCTCCAACAGTTTGCAGGGAACGTTAGTCAGGTTAATGGGCCGATAGCTATCCAAGTTCAGAGGATGTTTGTCGGGTTTAAGTACGGGGATGATGATGCTCTCCCGCCACTGTGACGGGAAAACACCATCACACCAAATGCGGTTATAGACCGCAAGTAGGGCCCTCCGACTATCTGCTGAGAGATGTTTCAGCATTTGACTATGGATGCTATCAGGCCCTGGCGCCGTGTCTGGACATTGTTGAAGAGCACTGAGGAGCTCCCACTCTGTAAAAGGAGTGTTGTAAGATTCAGAGCGGCGGGTATGAAAGGAGAGGGGCTGGCGTTCTACCCTCTCCTTTACTGCACGGAAGGCCGGTGGATAATTTGCAGAGGCAAAGGCACGAGCATAATGCTCGGCAAACATCTCTGCAAGAGTGGCCGGGTCCGTACATAGGACTCCATTTGTGGAGATCCCAGGGATTCCCGATGTAGTCTGTATTCCCTGTAGCCGCCTGATCTTACTCCAGACCTGCGAGGCTGAGGTACCTGTCCCAATAGTGGAAACGTACCTCTCCCAGCACTCCCGTTTCCGTCTTCTTATAAGCTGGCGAGCACGAGCGCGAAGCCGTTTAAAATTGATTAGGTGCTGCTGAGAGGGGTGCCTTTTGTATCGCTGTAAGGCCCGCCTGCGGTCTTTAATGGCCTCAGCGATCTCCGGCGACCACCACGGCACTGTCTTACGCCGTGGGCACCCTGTGGAGCATGGAATTGCAGCTTTTGCAGCGGAAACAATGGTGTGAGTGACGCCCTCGACCACCACATCGATGGAATAGAGTGGGGGAGGTTGAACAATAGCGGTGGATGTGTAATCTTCCCAGTTAGCCCTGCCTAAAGCCCACCTTGGGGGGCGTTCTGGGGACTGACGTTGTGGGAGTGACAGAAAGAGCGGAAAATGGTCACTGCCACACAGGTCGTCGTGGGCTCTCCAGAGGACAGATGGTGGAAGGCTGTGGCTGCAGATTGATAAATCAATGGCCGAGAACGTGCCATGTGCCACACTAAAGTGTGTGGGGGCACCAGTATTTAATAGGCAGAGGTCGAGTTGAGAAAGTAAAGACTCGACTACTCTGCCTCGGCCAGAAAGCGAAGTACTACCCCACAACGGGTTATGGGCATTGAAGTCGCCCAATAAGAAGAAAGGCGGGGGTAGTTGCGATATAAGTGCAGCCAAATCATTCAAAGAGAGGTCACCATCTGGAGGGAGATAAAGGCTGCAGACGGTAAACTCTTGTGTTGTCCTTACCCTGACAGCCACTGCTTCTAGTGGTGTACGAAGGGGCACAGGTTCACTATGAACAGAAGTAAGGACATACACACATACACCACCTGAGACCCTGTTATATGAGCTACGGTTGCAGTAATATCCCCTGTAGCCACGAAGGGCCGGGGTCCGCATTGCTGGAAACCACGTTTCCTGTAAGGCAATGCAGAAGGCAGGTGTTATGCTTAAAAGGTGTCGTAGCTCAGCCAGGTGGGGAAAGAAACCGCCGCAGTTCCACTGGAGGATAATGCTGTCTGATAACTGGGAAGACATGGAGATTACAAATCAGCGTCACTCAGATCCGCTGTCTGCCTTTGTTCTGGCTCAGTATCCATTAGGTCTGTGATGTCCCCGACGGCGAGGTCGTCTGGGGACGCTGGAATCTCCACCTCGTCCCCAGAGGTCGAGGTGGAGTGGTGAGGTGGCTCGGGAGCCACCGTAGTATCCTTCACGTCGTCGTTAACAGTTTTCCTCCGATCCTTCTTGCCCCTCGGGGGCTTCGCCGGCAGGGCTGGCTTCTCAGACTCAGCCTCAGGGGCTGAGGAGGAGCATGAGGCCCCGCGTCCAGCAGCCTTCGGTTTGGCCTGCTGCTGGCGTGTGTCGGAAGCGACACGGGCGGAACCCTCGGAAGGGAGTGTCCCAAGGGACCCCTTCCGAACGAGGGGTGCCGGAGAAGGTTGTTGTTTCTCCGGCAGAAGGGTGGAGGCTGCTCCTGAGGCAGGTACCTGGGGAGCAGAAGAAGGAAGGGGGCCCCCAACTACCTTGGGGGCAGATGTAGGTTTGTGGCCCTGGGGGGCCACAGAAAAAGAATGAGAGGAGATGGGTGTCGCCACAGATGGTGCTGACGATGTAATTGCTGCAAAAGAAGTCGTCATGGCAACTGGGTGCAAGCGCTCGTACTTCTTTTTCGCCTCAGTATAGGTCAACCGGTCCAAGGTCTTGTATTCAATAATTTTTCTCTCTTTCCGGAGCATAGGGCATTGTGATGAGCAGGGAGGATGCTCCTGGCCACAGTTCACGCAGATGGGCGGCGGAGTACATGGTGCGTCCGGGTGGGCTGGACGTCCACAATCCCGGCAAGTGGCGCTGGAAGGGCAACGGGATGACATATGCCCAAACTTCCAGCACTGGAAGCATCTCATGGGAGGAGGGATGTAGGGTTTTACATCAACCCGGTAGCACATCACCTTCACCTTCTCCGGCAGTGTATCGCCTTCGAAGGCTACAATGAAGGCACCGGTGGCAACCTTATTGTCCTTAGACCCACGATGGATGCGCCGGACAAAGTGAACACCTCGCCGCTCGAGGTTGGCGCGCAGCTCCTCATCAGATTGTAGGAGGAGATCTCTGTGGAAAATAATGCCCTGGACCAGATTGAGCGACTTATGTGGCGCAATGTTGACCGCGATATCTCCCAGCTTATTGCAAGCAAGCAACGCCCGCGACTGGGCTGGGGATGCGGTGAGGATCAAGACAGAGCCATTACGCATCTTCGAGAGGGACTCCACCTCTCCAAACCTCTCCTCCAGATGTTCTACGAAGAACTGAGGCTTCACTGTTGTAAATGATTCCCCATCAGTCCTCGTACATACAAGATATTTAGGCGAATATGGTTCATTGTTAGCAGCCCTGCGTTCCTCCCAGGGCGTAGCCAAGGAAGGGAACGACTTGGGGTCATAATAAGTAGCACGAAACTTCCCACGCTTAGAGACGGTGGTTGTACGTCCACCAACGTTATCTGTTGCTCGTTTCATTGTGGTCCCACGAGCAGCTAGGGAAAAAAGGTCCACCCAGGCAAAGCCCCGCTTGCCTGGGTAAGCCTTGTACAACTGAGGTGCGGCAGGTTCCTCAGAGGTTGCTCGCTAGCGGCTGTTCAACCTCAACAGCCATGCATCTCCTCGGCACGTAGCACACCTTGAGATTGAGGAGTTTTTTATAGAGGTTTGTACCGTCCTCGCGACCCGGGCGGTTAAGCCAAGATCCCCGGGCTCTGAAACGTACAACGTTCCACCGTCGCGCCGAACGATGGTCGTTGAAGCACGCACAGAGCTTACGGTGTAGCGGACTGTTGGAATCTGACCTTTATTGAAGTCGGAAACGTGATGGTATACATGTCTCCTACATACACGAGGCATCACAACAACGTTTCACCAGGCAACGCCGGTCAACTGATATTTTTGTACGAGAAATCGGTTGGAAACTTTCCTCACGTCAGCACATTGTAGGTGTCGCCACCGGCGCCAACCTTGTGTGAATGCTCTGAAAAGCTAATCATTTGCATGTCACAGCATCTTCTTCCTTTCGTTTGGATTTCGCGTCTGTAGCACATCATCTTCGTGGTGTATCAATTTTAATGGATCATTGGATCTACGGTATACATGTCCACAGTGGTTGCACAAGAGTCACTAAGTGACTCTTGTGCAACCAGTGTGAACATGTATGCTGTAGATCCAATGATATGTTTGTATACAACGACTCCATGACAAATATAATGAAAGGATATAGGTAAAACATTATATGACATTGTAAAGTATAGGAGATCAGAAGATGACGTCTGTGAACAACGAAACCGGTCATCCATAAATAAAAATCGCGATCTTAGCTGGAAACTCATGTTGTTAGTCTGAGGATATCTCATCCCCTAACTGAGTTTTCCAGAACGTTAGGTCCATATTGTTAGTTGCTGTTGGATCAACTTCCCCTGCAGACTGAACTTCACCTATATGACGCGCTCTTACCTAATGATGGTTTGGTGGTGGCGGATGTTCTGGCGTATCGCGTCCTCCAACTGGCTCCGACGCACCAGACATTCCGCAGACGGCCCATGTTTCACGCACTTCTTTTGGTGATTCGCCTCAGCCCCTCGCGCCAAGGCGACCAAATTCTTGCCGAGAACTTGCAGCTGCAGACGCAGCTGTACCATGAGGCTGACGCTGTAGGAGTCGGAGGCCATGGTCATGACGGCGACGTGCAGGGTGGGGAGCGTGCAGAAGAGCCAGTTGGCGGCGAAGACCGCCGGCCGCGCCACGTCGTACGGCAGCAGCATCTGGTAGGGCACGCCCTCGACGGTGAGGCCGAAGCACGCGACGGGGTAGAGCAGCCACCACATGCAGCCAGCCGCGCCGAACCACAGGTAGGCGCGCACCACGCGCCGCAGCCGCAGACCGCTGGCGCGCAGCAGCGGCACGTCCTCCGGCGACAGGAACTCCGCGAAGTCGCGCTCCACCTGCCGACAGCACCACCGCAGGTGGACCGAGCCCGACGACCTACCTGTTCAACAGCACTAATAATTTCTGCGACCGGTGTGAACTTGAGGGTAGGAGCAAAGTTGAGTCCTTTCTCCAAAACTGAGACCGCATCATAACTCAACTCCGTGTGATGGAGTATGAAAGCACTAGGATTCTGGTACAGACGTCGTTCCTTGGTGTCTTGGTCAAGAGAAGAGCTGATGGCAGCCGGGGTCATAGTGTATATCGGAAGACAACGCACACTGATCTGTATTTACACGCAGACAGCTGTCACCATCCTTCACAGAGGAATGGGGTACTTAAAACTCTAGTACATAGAGCGGCACTATCTCCGACGCAGAGAGTCTACCCCAGGAATTGGAACACCTGAGAACTGTATTTCGGAAAAATGGGTACTCAGAGTGGCAGATTCAGCGGGCTCACCGCCCAACCACTAAAACACAATCGGTGCAAACGGATGAAAACACGAGGGAGGATGTAGGCACTGTGTTCGTTCCATATACCGGCGCACTCTCGGGGAAGATCGTCCGCATTTTGAAAAAGCACCAGGATGGAACTGTTTTTTGTCCGCCGAATAAAATTCGTGCACTGGTGGGGAGCGCTAAATATTATCTCGGTTTGAGGAAGGCCGGCGAGTACCAGATTCCGTGTCAGTGTGGAAGGTCATATATTGGACAGATGATGCGTACCGTCGAAGATCGATGCGTTGAACACCAGAGGCACACACGATTGATGTATCCGAGCAAGTTGGCGGTCGCTGAACATTGTTCGTCGGAGAATCATGCGATGGAGTATGAAATCACTAGGATTCTGGTACAGACGTCGTTCCTTGATGTCTTGGTCAAGAGAAGAGCTGATGGCAGCCGGGGTCATAGTGTATATCGGAAGACAACGCACACTGATCTGTATTTACACGCAGACAGCTGTCACCATCCTTCACAGAGGAATGGGGTACTTAAAACTCTAGTACATAGAGCGGCACTATCTCCGACGCAGAGAGTCTACCCCAGGAATTGGAACACCTGAGAACTGTATTTCGGAAAAATGGGTACTCAGAGTGGCAGATTCAGCGGGCTCACCGCCCAACCACTAAAACACAATCGGTGCAAACGGATGAAAACACGAGGGAGGATGTAGGCACTGTGTTCGTTCCATATACCGGCGCACTCTCGGGGAAGATCGTCCGCATTTTGAAAAAGCACCAGGATGGAACTGTTTTTTGTCCGCCGAATAAAATTCGTGCACTGGTGGGGAGCGCTAAATATTATCTCGGTTTGAGGAAGGCCGGCGAGTACCAGATTCCGTGTCAGTGTGGAAGGTCATATATTGGACAGATGATGCGTACCGTCGAAGATCGATGCGTTGAACACCAGAGGCACACACGATTGATGTATCCGAGCAAGTTGGCGGTCGCTGAACATTGTTCGTCGGAGAATCATGCGATGGAGTATGAAATCACTAGGATTCTGGTACAGACGTCGTTCCTTGATGTCTTGGTCAAGAGAAGAGCTGATGGCAGCCGGGGTCATAGTGTATATCGGAAGACAACGCACACTGATCTGTATTTACACGCAGACAGCTGTCATCACCCTTCACAGAGGAATGGGGTACTTGAAACTCTAGTACATAGGGCGCGCACTATCTCCGACGCAGAGAGTCTACCCCAGGAATTGGAACACCTGAGAACTGTATTTCGGAAAAATGGGTACTCAGAGTGGCAGATTCAGCGGGCTCACCGCCCAACCACTAAAACACAATCGGTGCAAACGGATGAAAACACGAGGGAGGATGTAGGCACTGTGTTCGTTCCATATACCGGCGCACTCTCGGGGAAGATCGTCCGCATTTTGAAAAAGCACCAGGATGGAACTGTTTTTTGTCCGCCGAATAAAATTCGTGCACTGGTGGGGAGCGCTAAAGATGATCTCGGTTTGAGGAAGGCCGGCGTGTACCAGATTCCGTGTCAGTGTGGAAAGTCATATATTGGACAGATGATGCGTACCGTCGAAGATCGATGCGTTGAACACCAGAGGCACACACGATTGATGTATCCGAGCAAGTTGGCGGTCGCTGAACATTGTTCGTCGGAGAATCATGCGATGGAGTATGAAATCACTAGGATTCTGGTACAGATGTCGTTCCTTGACGTCTTGGCCAAGAGAAGAGCTGATGGCAGCCGGGGTCATAGTGTATATCGGAAGACAACGCACACTGATCTGTATTTACACGCAGACAGCTGTCACCACCCTTCACAGAGGAATGGGGTACTTAAAATTCTAGTACATAGGGCGCGCACTATCTCCGACGCAGAGAGTCTACCCCAGGAATTGGAACACCTGAGAACTGTATTTCGGAAAAATGGGTACTCAGAGTGGCAGATTCAGCGGGCTCACCGCCCAACCACTAAAACACAATCGGTGCAAACGGATGAAAACACGAGGGAGGATGTAGGCACTGTGTTCGTTCCATATACCGGCGCACTCTCGGGGAAGATCGTCCGCATTTTGAAAAAGCACCAGGATGGAACTGTTTTTTTGTCCGCCGAATAAAATTCGTGCACTGGTGGGGAGCGCTAAATATTATCTCGGTTTGAGGAAGGCCGGCGAGTACCAGATTCCGTGTCAGTGTGGAAGGTCATATATTGGACAGATGATGCGTACCGTCGAAGATCGATGCGTTGAACACCAGAGGCACACACGATTGATGTATCCGAGCAAGTTGGCGGTCGCTGAACATTGTTCGTCGGAGAATCATGCGATGGAGTATGAAATCACTAGGATTCTGGTACGGACGTCGTTCCTTGATGTCTTGGTCAAGAGAAGAGCTGATGGCAGCCGGGGTCATAGTGTATATCGGAAGACAACGCACACTGATCTGTATTTACACGCAGACAGCTGTCATCACCCTTCACAGAGGAATGGGGTACTTGAAACTCTAGCACATAGGGCGCGCACTATCTCCGACGCAGAGAGTCTACCCCAGGAATTGGAACACCTGAGAACTGTATTTCGGAAAAATGGGTACTCAGAGTGGCAGATTCAGCGGGCTCACCGCCCAACCACTAAAACACAATCGGTGCAAACGGATGAAAACACGAGGGAGGATGTAGGCACTGTGTTCGTTCCATATACCGGCGCACTCTCGGGGAAGATCGTCCGCATTTTGAAAAAGCACCAGGATGGAACTGTTTTTTGTCCGCCGAATAAAATTCGTGCACTGGTGGGGAGCGCTAAAGATGATCTCGGTTTGAGGAAGGCCGGCGTGTACCAGATTCCGTGTCAGTGTGGAAAGTCATATATTGGACAGATGATGCGTACCGTCGAAGATCGATGCGTTGAACACCAGAGGCACACACGATTGATGTATCCGAGCAAGTTGGCGGTCGCTGAACATTGTTCGTCGGAGAATCATGCGATGGAGTATGAAATCACTAGGATTCTGGTACAGATGTCGTTCCTTGACGTCTTGGCCAAGAGAAGAGCTGATGGCAGCCGGGGTCATAGTGTATATCGGAAGACAACGCACACTGATCTGTATTTACACGCAGACAGCTGTCACCACCCTTCACAGAGGAATGGGGTACTTAAAATTCTAGTACATAGGGCGCGCACTATCTCCGACGCAGAGAGTCTACCCCAGGAATTGGAACACCTGAGAACTGTATTTCGGAAAAATGGGTACTCAGAGTGGCAGATTCAGCGGGCTCACCGCCCAACCACTAAAACACAATCGGTGCAAACGGATGAAAACACGAGGGAGGATGTAGGCACTGTGTTCGTTCCATATACCGGCGCACTCTCGGGGAAGATCGTCCGCATTTTGAAAAAGCACCAGGATGGAACTGTTTTTTGTCCGCCGAATAAAATTCGTGCACTGGTGGGGAGCGCTAAATATTATCTCGGTTTGAGGAAGGCCGGCGAGTACCAGATTCCGTGTCAGTGTGGAAGGTCATATATTGGACAGATGATGCGTACCGTCGAAGATCGATGCGTTGAACACCAGAGGCACACACGATTGATGTATCCGAGCAAGTTGGCGGTCGCTGAACATTGTTCGTCGGAGAATCATGCGATGGAGTATGAAATCACTAGGATTCTGGTACAGACGTCGTTCCTTGATGTCTTGGTCAAGAGAAGAGCTGATGGCAGCCGGGGTCATAGTGTATATCGGAAGACAACGCACACTGATCTGTATTTACACGCAGACAGCTGTCATCACCCTTCACAGAGGAATGGGGTACTTGAAACTCTAGTACATAGGGCGCGCACTATCTCCGACGCAGAGAGTCTACCCCAGGAATTGGAACACCTGAGAACTGTATTTCGGAAAAATGGGTACTCAGAGTGGCAGATTCAGCGGGCTCACCGCCCAACCACTAAAACACAATCGGTGCAAACGGATGAAAACACTAGGGAGGATGTAGGCACTGTGTTCGTTCCATATACCGGCGCACTCTCGGGGAAGATCGCCCGCATTTTGAAAAAGCACCAGGATGGAACTGTTTTTTGTCCGCCGAATAAAATTCGTGCACTGGTGGGGAGCGCTAAAGATGATCTCGGATTGAGGAAGGCCGGCGTGTACCAGATTCCGTGTCAGTGTGGAAAGTCATATATTGGACAGATGATGCGTACCGTCGAAGATCGATGCGTTGAACACCAGAGGCACACACGATTGATGTATCCGAGCAAGTTGGCGGTCGCTGAACATTGTTTGTCGGAGAATCATGCGATGGAGTATGAAAGCACTAGGATTCTGGTACAGACGTCGAGATACTGGGACTGCGTCGTTAGAGAGGCCATTGAAATTCGCACAAGTAACGACCTCATAAACCGTGACTGTGGCTATAATCTTAGCAAAACTTGGGAACCAGCAATTGGGTTAATTAAGAGTAAATCTAGCAAACGTAACGAAGTGACGACCATGGCGGACAGAGCCCTCACACCGACTTCATCTCAGACGCCGTCGCATTCGGTTCCACTGCGCGGCCGCGGCGCGGGGCGCGGACCGCGAAGGGGTCGCTCCGCGGGCCGAGGGTATTTAAATGGCCCGTTACCGGGCTAGAACCCAGTTCCCTTCGAGCAGCCGTTGCGTGCGTATCTCCGTGCCGGCGCGTTCCAGGAGCTCAGTCCGTCAGTTCACCTGATGATGGTGACATGTATGATCACCGAAATATTGTGCTCGTTGGACACTATAGACCGGCAGTACACTCGTGGATATTTTGATTATCAAATACGCCGGGAGAAACTGAAGTATCACATCATACAACGATTTTTCATGTTTGTAAATACGAAATCCCGTCCATTGACGGTCTCAGCATCTCTTCATTGTGCCGCAAGGGGTAAGTAGAATTTTAGAAAAGGAGAAGACAGGTCTTGTTCGAACTGTAATGAAAAAGAGGAAGGGAATGCCTTAGGCTTTGAAATCACTCAACGTAGAAAGAAGGAAACAGATATTCCGGAGGAGTGGAAATCTTTTGGCTGTGCGCTGGGAAGACCAAAGATATGCATATATGCTAAGTACAAGACACAGGGCAGAAATGATATAATTATGAAGACAGAGCCGGCCGCGGTGGCCGAGGAGACTGAGGCGCTCCAGTCACGATCTGCACGGCCACTATGCTCGGGGGTTCGAATCCCCCCTCGGGCATGGATATTTGTGTCGTCCTAGTTCGTAAGTAGTTCATAAGTAGTTTGTAAGTTTAGGAACTGATAACCCCGTAGTTAAGTCCCATAAGCTGTACAAACATTTGAACATTTGATGAAGACAGAAGATGTAAACAAAAAACAAAAACCTGCTTGTGTTGTGGAGTACAACAAAATGAAGGTCGGAGCTGATCTGTCCGATCAAAGGATGTCGTACAGGGCTTTCGAACATAGAACAGTGAAATGGTGGAAGAATCTTGCATTTCACTGTCTCCTTATGGTGCCTGGTATATGCATGTATTCTCCATAACAAAATAAAAGCTGAGGAGATGCATCTATCCAAGTTCATAAAGGTGTTGTGTGCAGAAATGCCAATGTGTGAAGACGGTACTCCCAAACCAACTTCCGATAGAGGCCACCTGAGCAGGTTATCTGCACGAAACCATTTTCTAGAAAAAATTCTACCTCCCACAGGTAAAAGTAGAATTCAAAGGATGTGCAAAGTATGCACAACCAGAGGAAAAAAGCAAACTGGAAAGGCAGTAAGAAAAGACACATCATAGCAGTGCAGTGAGTGCAAAATCGCAATGTGCAAAGAACCATGTTTTACATTGTATCATACGAAATAAAAAAATTATAAAAAAATTACACTGTGCGAAAATAATGCGTGTATAAATGTAATAAGTGTTTTTATCAGTGGTTTATTATTGAAAGTGGAATAAAAGCTTTTCTACTACGACAAGCATGATGTAGAAACTTTATGATTTCCGTAAACTTCTTTCTTTGTCCCAAAAAATGACATTGTTTGAAAATATGTGCAAAAGGAAGTAAACATTCAACGAAACTGAAAGTAGGTAATCAGGAAGAAGAAGTCCAAGGCTTTCAGAAAAGGTTATTACCACATTTAAATGTTGTCTAGTTTTTCTAATACAAAATACTAAATATTGCTAAAAACACCTGGCATTCTTAGAAATGGCACAGTTTACAGGGCCGGCAGTCAAAGTGTTAAATATCTCTAAAAGAAAGATCGATAGAGGAATGCAGTAAACGGTATGTTTATTGTGAAAGCTGTAAGAAGTTTATACAGCAATTTGAAATAATAGTTACAAAAGCAGCCTAGTATAAATCAGGGGGTTAAAGCCAAAGTGGTGTAAGTCATGTTTCATGCATTTAGAGAAACAGAGGGTTTTGTGATAAGCATTGTGGTGTCGCACAAGTATGAAGTGCGCGTCACGTACTTTCGCCGCGCGCCGCCATGCACGCACGGGGCGGCGTTCTTACGTCGGCCACGAGCGCCCTCTGCTACAACTCCGCTCGTGGCCACCACTGAACGACATCGTTCACTTGGAACTGAGATAGGAACCAGTTAGCACTTGGGAATCAGATAGGCACCAGTTAAGACTTAGCTATCGGATAAGCACTAGGAATCACAGGAGGCAGGCATCTATCTAATCTATGTATCAGCATTCTGCAGTCTAGAACTATGTAAAAGTTAAGTATAACTAAGTCTCTGTGAAATACATATCTCGTTCTAATTTACTCTAGTGTTTCTAGTTTCTGCTGTCCCACTGGCTGGTCATCTCCGTATCTGCACACGCGTGCATCCTTTATTCCTGTGTCGGTCTCTTTCTACTCGGCCACCGACACCTACTACAACCGGAGGAAACGAGACACAAAAGTGGCGACGAGGCTGGGGCACAAAAAGCATTATAATAAATTCCACAAGAAATCAATACCACTTTTTTGTGTTTTACATCACAGGAAGGTGTCATTGTTTCAATGTGTTCATAATTGAAAACGGTTTAATAAAAAATTATGTGTCTTTTGAAGGGCCCAAATGACTTATACCATTTTGCCTTTAACAAATCTTGTATTTGCAGTAAATTTAAATAATTTTTAATGACAAATGAGATATTTCAGAAACAAATAAGAGCAGTACAACGAAATATCCTTTCTTAGCTATGACAACGTTCAGTATCAACAACATCCAACGGGCCTGCATCATCTGCTGTTGCTTCAGCTGTTGTAAGTCCCTGGAAGTAAGCATGGTTTGATGGCTGGAATGCATGGTAGAAGATCTAGCATGTCCCTTTTTTTTCCGTGGTTACAGGTCTTGGTCCATGACATATGTTTTCCATAGCAATACGTCCAAGTGAAACTGGAATTACTGGTTTGGCTGGCTTTAGACATAGAGCGGAGAATGGAAAATCCTCATTAAGAGTCTCCTTGTAATAGAGCATAAAAGGTTCGTTCTTCATTAAACGAATCCACTGCATATTAAGCCACGTCAATGGTTTTTAGCGACATTTTGTTTTCTCCTTGAAATAGCTTGTTCAAGATTCTTAGTAGACTTGAAGTCTTCACATGACATTACGTAACAATAAAAGCTTTCTTTCTTCTTGATTTTGCGATTGTGGTGCACCAGTCAGCAAGAACAGAACCTTTTTACCTCTTGCATAGGATTATATAGATCCAAAATCTGAATCATTATGGAGGTAGGAGTGGCCATAAACCATAAATTTATGGTCTATAATGTCGACGTTAACACGGATGTGGCCGAGGGGACTGAGGCGCTACAGTCACGGTCCTCACAGCCACTACGGTCGGGGGTTCGAATCCCCCCTCGGGGACACCTTAGAAGCACTTAGAGGAATAATGTCGTAAGTCAGACTTGCACCGCAATGCCTGTAAATAAAGCGGCCGTTTCATTCACAAGTGAAACTGCTAACGCCATTTATGGAGGTAAGAACAAAACTGTGAGTTGCACCATTCTTCCATTTAACAGATACATAGTCCAAAATTGTATTGCAGCACTGAAGTCAATATTTTTAAAAACGCCACTTACACCACTTCGGCTTTAACCCCGTCAAATAGTGATCCGAAGCCCATAGCGATCAGTTCTACTATTGAAACGTGAAAGGAGATTAGCGTACCGAAGGAAGAGATTAAAACCATGTACTCTATTGAACATCGCGTTTTTCTGGTGCCAGAGTACCACAGGTTAGAAGAGAGTCCTACGGCAACAAGGCGAAATTTTCAAGCACGATTTTATGTTCCAAAAGGACCCGATGCGAAAACCATTCGTACGCTCTTCGCAAAATTTCAACGAACAGGCAGCGTAACTGATGATCTAGTGGGGCATGTTGGCCGCAAGCAAACCGCAGTTACGCCTGAAAATATCGCCACAGTTTCTGGAATTATTCAGCGAAATCCAATGTCATCCGTCCGTAGAATTGCATCTGAGACTGGTTTGAAGCGTTTCAGCACGCAGAAAATACTGAGAAACAGCCTACACATGTTTCCATTCAAAATTCAAACGCACCAGGCTATACCCGTACGAGCTGTGCAACAAAGTGTTGCCTTTGCTAATCAGATGCTCACAATGATTGATAGTGAAGGATTTGATGTTGGCTGCATCTGGTTTACAGATGAAGCACACTTCCACCTGAATAAGCAGAACTGGCGATTTTGGGGTTCCGAAAAGCCGTATTGGTGTGAAGCGAAACCCCTGTATTCTCCTAAAGCTACTGTGTGGGCTGCAGTGTGCAGCAGAGGCATTATTGGCCCTTTTTTCATTTGAGAAACTGTCACTGGTGCACGTTACGTTGCAATTTTGGAACAATTTGTCGTCACACAGCAAGCGTTAGAGGATCGACCAGGTACTGAATGGTTTATGCAAGATGGAGCCCGACCACATCGGACCAAACAAGTGTTTCGCTTTCTTGAGGAATACTTCTGGAATCGAATCATTGCTTTGGAATATCCCATATTTACTGGTGCAGGCATGGATTGGCCTCCATATTCGCCGGATGTGACTCCCAGTGACTTTTTTTGTGGGGCACAGTGAAAGACATGGTCTACTCGAAGAATCCCGCCACGCTGGACGAGCTTGAATAGGCGATGTCTGTGGCATGTGAATCCATTTCGGTTGAGACACTACGAAATGTGATGGCGAATTCCATTCTTTGTTTGCACCACCTCTGTAGTGCCAATGGTGAACATTTTGAAAACATTGTGATGTGATTGTTTGCAAAGAGTGTTTTCATACGATTATTTCACTTATGTGTGCTGATATGAGCTGAACAGCGTACAGCACCATCTGTTAGCAGCTTTTTTGTAACTATTATTTCAAATTGCTGTATAAACGTCTTACAGCTTTCACAATAAACATACCGTTTACTGCATTCCTCTATCGATCTTTGTTTTCGAGATATTTAATTTTGAAATCAGGGAGTCCTTTTCTAGACACCCTGTATATAAACAACATAGACTGGCTAAGGTGCTGCCATACTTGAAGCAAATTGAAAGCTCGGCCGCTATGTTTTACAACGTCACGTAGGCGTAACCAGTCGTCTGCTATAGCACTGAATCATATAACTTTCACTTTGTGCAGTGACTTAACAAAACATTCTCTGTCTGCTTATTGCTATTTTTATAGCCAAGCTAATATGGATAAAGGATAAATGATAGACAACAAATGTGTGGCAGACAAATCGGAAAGTTTAATTACAGTTGCCACATACACTGGATCGACTAAACATCGTCTCATTCATGCAAAAGACATGCCTTTACACTGTCCTTTAAACAATATTAATTTCGTGTACTTTTGCCTACTCTGCTTACCTCTTTCCACCGCAGATTTGGCTTTACATAAATGATGTAGTCTACGACTGAAGTGATGTTTTAATGACAGTTTTATTAGGCTGGAGTAATGAGATTCCTCCCAAAATTCTGAGGATACCATTAAGTGCTCGTAGTTGGTAAATAAAGTAGGTCTTTTCCCAACATTCTAAATACATCTATATACATTCGCAAAAGAAAATTTTTCTTCCCTAATGACTTCTCATGAATCCTCAGAACCCTTTCTGCCGCTTTGAACAATTTTACAAGATCATTAGAGGGATTTAGCAAACTTCCAAGCAATTTAAACACTTCAGTTTTTTACTCACTTGCCTAATAATGCTTCCAGAAATACATTAAACTACTTTTTCGGAATATAATGTCAGTATTTCGTATTCTGGCATGTAGTCATGGTCAAACTGAATAGGCCTACTACTATCTGAATGACTTAAATCATGATTTGCAATAGGTAACAAAAGAGTTTCAATGTCTCCCACTTGAGTAAATGACATGTCTTCAAATGAAGCTGATTCAGCTATCTGACATTTTTTGCTGCTCTCCTTGCTGGCGATTTTGTTGTTTGAAGATGTTCAGGGAACGAAAATATCGTCGGAATCGCTTTAGCCATAATCCGTTTTGTATCATTTGTTACTTACTGAAAATACGATATTCCAACAATCTTAATCTGCGATTCGTACAGTTCTATGCTGCGCATACACTCGACATGATTTCAGCTTAATAAATGACCTTTCAAGCTTACTACGATACATAAAGTGAAACCAAAACACGTAAATAGTGTCGGTCTAACTTTCGTATTCGGCGCACTAGACGTTGAAAAAAATACTGCCACAGGTCCTGGTTGCTGTCACAAGGAGCGCTGTTAACCCAGAGATAGTAGAGCCCTAAGAGATAGCCTCTCCTATATAGTCTACTAGCTTAAACCCGCGGCTCCGCTCGCGTGTTGGTTGATTATGATAGATAAACTATCTTTCAGTAGTGTGCTACGCGACTGGTTTTGAAGGATGAAATGAAATACAATACCTTATTTAGAAACAAACATTTTAATCAACATTATCAGGAAAGTAAGTAGTGTAGATCAAATCACACGTAAAAATGTAATCGTTTCGAAGAATCCAATCACGAAATTCAGCAATAATGATTGTAAATAATATCACAGATCGATCACTTGATGTAATGCCAAAATGTCAAATAGACTTTTTTTTAAAGAGATGTATTAAAAGAAATTTCTTTTTTACTGCTTTATTTATTTATTCTTATATTTCCTTATTCGTATGCTTATCCTTACAGTGAAAGAGCTGAAGACATTGTAGCACGCATAGGCCAAAGATATGGTCTGTGGCATCACGTTTCGCTGTAGGTAACCTCCTTGCTATAGAGTCGCAAACGTCATCGCTGGCATTCAGTCCGAATTTTTTATAATTTGACGACTTTCAACCACCATATCTTCCACCCCCTTATAGCTATCGGCAGGGAACTGCTGTGGTGTACAACGGGAGACTTCGGACAACAATTACACACAGACCACTCGTCTGCGTTCGGTAGTTTTCGCTGCAGAGCGAAATATTAAAACACACACACACTTACAATTTTATATACACCGATAACTTTCCATCCCAATATACTCCATCCTTTTATCATCATCAACCCTCGAGCAACAATGCAACCAATAAAACCATTTTCAAAGAGTAAATATAATTTTCAAAGAGTAACTATTGTTCCGCATTTCGCGTTATATTCTTCAAATTAGTAAATATCTATCAGATCGCTATAAAACCGTGCCTAAAACCTTCCTCAAGTATAGATTAGTAACTGTACAAATATTTAAGTCTCTGCGTCTTGCCGTTCGGACGCGATAAGCGTACACCGAACAGACATTCACTTTAATTTACATATAGATAAATAGCTATGGGATCGCCATAAAACCGTGCCTAAAGACTTCCTCGGGTAGACATTAGTAACTGTACAAATTTTTAGCTCTTTATGTCTTCTGGTTCAGACGTGATAAACGTACAACGAACAGACATTCACATTTATAGATATAGATATAGCTCGTTGACCAAGCCGCTACCACGCCGTAGCGGAGAAGCGAAGCAACTGTCGCCGAATTGAAGCAGCTAGCCGCCGCCATTTGCAGGGAAGAATCCTAGTACTGGAGTTGCGATTTCAAGTGTATGAGATGCAACAGGAGCAAAGCAAAGCACAAAGTAAACGCATGTTTGTTTTAAAAAATTTCTGAGTACTGCAGTCTGTTTAAAAAGTATCGTTAAATGAATGTAGTTTCCCAATTTCCGAAATACGCCTGCATAGAGACACGGAGTTTAAGGATGTAAGGCTCTTTTATGAGAAGGTGGAACTATTTTGCATCGAGGTATTTGCGTAAGATGATTCCATTAAACTTGTAAAGTAGCAGAGAGTGTGATTATTATTTAATCCACTTAATTTTCTGTAAGGCCCTGTTTACTTTATGCCGACTACTCTGTAGGTTTTGCACACTTATTTTTGCATACCATAGTTTTGTCTACATTCCTTACCATATTACGCAGAAATTTTCTTTGAACTTCCTCGGATTTGGGTATGAATTATTGTAATATGCCATACAACTTTAAATAGGTATTCCATTCGCACATTACTTTTTAACAGAGATAGTTCCTTTCAAAGTGGCTGAGTATGCAACATTCGATCAAATATTTGACGATTTACGAAGTACAATCCAACTGTCAAGTATCTAAAAGCAATTATTCGACCTACTTCTGCATCATATATATGATTAAAAGTGTAAATAGGTCTTATACGCCTAGTTCTTCATTTACCTCAACTTAATACATAAACCGTGTTAGTATTTTAGTAATTTATATGCAAATCAAATATAAGTATTTTTAACAATTTTATATATCATCCAACCGGTTCCGTAGTTTTAAGATACTTGACCTAGGTTTCGTTGTCGCTAGGGACAACTTCATCAGACGAATAAAAAAGTTACATGAAACACATGACGTCAAAAATATTACGAGCGGAATTGCTCAAGTCGATTGCAATAAAAAAAACTAACACTCTCGCCATGCAAGCCAATGCCCTTCACAGCACACTGATTTTATTTGCTTGGCAAGAGTACTAGCTTTTTATTGTAATCGACTTGAGAAATACTGCTCGTAATATTTTTGCCGTCATATGTTTCAATTAACTGGTTTTTATTCTTCTGATGAAGTTGTGCTTGCGACAACGAAACCTAGGTCAAGTACAGTCGGTGACAGAATTCGCGAGACCCCTCGCCTGATCGCTATACACAACCGCAAAGTTCTGCTGCTTGGTGGGAAGTATACACAGCTAGGCAACACGATCGTACATACTGTCGATTACCCATCTGACACGAAATCTGAGAGAAAAAATGTTATCTTCCAGTATCGCAGCCAATTGTAACAACACGCGTGCTTTCTATGCGACGTGAAGGCGACTTCGAAAACTGATTTTAGAAACAGCTTTGCGTATTAGCCATAGCGTTTTAAGCTGTTCGCGACCGACAAATTCCTTTCCACATTTCTTTTCTTATAGTTTCAATGAACAAAGACAGCAATTAGAATTGAGATGGTGCAGTCCGTGAATATTTTCGGACATTACTGACACATTCAAATGGAAAAATTGCATGCCTATCATAGAATTAATTCAATTACATGAATGGACTTTGTTATTAAGCTAAGTGTTACATCATGGTGCATCATGTTCCGAGTATCGCTAACGGTTTCCGCCCACCGCCTCGGTTGCGCTATAAAGACGACAACCGTTTGGCACCGCAGATCACTGATGGTATTTCCGAGAGTGAAGGTATCGTGTCATTTCCACTGGATCTCTTTCGGTTGATGTTGCAACTAAGATATCAGCACAAATTTAACAAACATAAGCCAGCTGTGTCACCACAAATTTCAGTTCTCCTCAGATGTTTGGTACTTTTCCATACTCCTTGTCTTATTGAAATGCCTAATAGTAAGCATTCGACAACATATTGGGCTATTATAATACCAGATACGATTATGTCAAATGGATGTGCAGAGAAGCACTCTTTTACATTTTTCTTCTATTTTGAAATATGGCTCATTATGTTTCTCACGTAACAATAACAAACACACATGATAATTGCCGCGTTGGAGTAGCCGAGCGGTCTAAAGCGCCTCGCTGCGGAGCGCGCGGTTGCTCGCCGTGGAGGTTCGAGTCCTCCCTGGGGCATGGGTGAGTGTGTTTGTCCTTAGGTTAGTTTACCTAGGTTTAAGCAGTTTGTAAGCTACGGACTGATGACCACGCAGTTTGGTCCGATAGATTTACAGACATTTGAACATTTGAACACATGATAATTGAGTAACAATCTGTATCGCAATCATTGTGAGGAAATTATTATTCCGTAACCATGACAATATATCGATAATACTATATGAAACATGTGCAACAGAGAATTGTGTTGCATCAAATGAATTTCTTTAAATTGGTGTGAGTTGGTCACTGGAGAGTATCGAAGACGATATGTTTCGCATACTAATCAAAAATATAAACCCGCCAAACCACCCGCACCTAGTAATACATCATGCAGGAAGTAGACGTCTGAACAATCACCTTAGAATGAAGGGGGTCAAAAGATTCTAAAACTAATTCCTTGGTTTTAGAAGCCGCAGCCGTTTATTCTGTAGTAGGACAGCATTACACACCAGTGGGTTTCAGTTACGGTGCAGAATACAAAACCACGGTTTTTCGTCAAAAGCGTGCGTAGTTTCCTGCCACTTATGAATAGGTAGTAGACCTATGTTCCTGCAGAGATTCGATAAACGGCTATGCTATAGTATGTGTGGGTGGCGCCGGCATAAATGAGAAGATGCGTAACACGAGGTCTAGGATCGATCTGACATCCGCAGCACTTTTATTTTTAATTATTCACTCATTTTCATTAGTTTCAATCCGTATTTTTCACACACGTAACTTTTCTGCTCAGTAACAACTTTGGTAGCGAATATAGTATCAAAACGTTTTAACTCTTCATTCAGCCTGTTGACATTACAACAAAGAGAAGTTTTGAATGAATGAACGAAATAGACAGTCTATTTGCGTCAGATGTTCTGAGCAGATTGACACTGCCACCAGAAAAATGCAACAGATCGTGTGAGTCATAGCATAAAAGTTGGTTTCAGGGCACATATCGTATGGATTTGTAAATATCGAACAATATAGTAGTCACAATTCATTAGCTGAAATAAGTGCATACTGGAAAACGTTGCCTTTATGTGGGTTCAAAACTTGACAAGCACATACCAAGAGTGTAATAGCTACAACGACAATCTCCGAATGCGATTGTCTTGAGAAAGGCTAATAATATCCCCTTATACGTTTGCGTGTTGAATCTGTGCGAGAAGAAACACGAATATGAACCTTTTAAATTCCTCAATATCTCCCCTGTGTAGGCCATAGGAAAAGGGAAAACTCACGCCAAATGATCCAACTACAGATAGGTGCAATATCAGCTAATATTGAGGCACACCATTGCTGATGACGGTGTTTTCGGTGTTGCGAAGTAGCTAGACGATTAGCTTTTGAATGAAACAGCACGGGTTTGAATCCCGTCCCTTCCAAAATACTTTTCTTATATTAACCCTTGTAGTATTAATTATAAAAATTTCAATGCATAGTATATATATTTGGTTTCGTTATAACTAATTTAATTAATATATCTTATTTCATCATTTAATATTCATAATTCGATGAAGTATTAAATGAAAATAATATTTCAAAAATTGTAGCACGTATTTATATGCTGAAGTTATATTACATACCTTAGGGTGTTCATCGTCAAAGAAAATCTGCACACTATGCAGACTTTACCAAAGTATTTTAAGCGAGAAATTTCATCCGAAATATGCTTCGGTGCAAAGCATACTTTATTCAAGTTTTTAAGTAAATAACTTTTCACTGTTGATTTTTGTGCATACCAAGTGTATGGATGGGAATTGTGGCACTGAACTGATGCTGTAGGATTGAATGTGTTTTAATTGAGACACCTCTTGACATCAACGTTCGTGGCACACTGAAACGTTTAAGCAAATTGAAATTTCATAAATAAAAGGTTTACATTGCGAGGGGTAATATGAAATGAACAAAAATGTAAGAAGTACCGGGGAATCGAAGCTAGACTTCCAACTTTGCACTCCAACCACTTGTTCACTACGCTAGGCACACTCCTCAAGGATCTGGAAGTCAATAAGCAGCTTATATAACACCTATTTGCCTGTGAGAAATTTTCGCCACCGTATTCGCTTTCCCTTGAGCCAACTCGGACGGGATATTTTGGGAATTTGAAAGTTTTGTCAACTTCCTTCTCGCAGGGTTTGAACAAAATCTTTGAAAACCATCCCGCAATCTACTCTGTCAGTCATAAACATTCTACAGTATAAAAGACAGAATCGTTGAGGAAATGTCTGCCCCCCCTCCCCAATCCTTGAGAGTTAAAATTCTAGGAGTAGGAACATCCTCATCTATGATCCACGGACTGAGACGCGATATTTTTGTGAAATTCAGTGTCCTGTTACACCGACAGCCGTAAAAATTGTGGGAATAAAGCGTTGAAGTAGTTTCTGTTAATATTTATAAAGAAACTTTACGCTGTAGCTACGACTGCCTGTTCTACGAAACAGCAACGAATCTAAATCATTAATACGAACGTGTTTCTGACGGCATTTTGACTCGTGAGTGTTCTATAGTTCAAAGGCAGTTGCGGTAACTTGAGAGTAATTTAGCGAAAAATTTGTAACAAAAAGTGAGGGAGACGTATGTCGACGATGCTACTAAACACCCACATGCAAGGTATTGGTATTCTGGGGTGTTCATTCTACTATCAATCGCTGTTTTATGTCCTCTGACTTTATTGAAAGCAGTACGGTTTTTTTAAAAACTGAAGCATGCCAAGTTACCAAAAAAGGTGGACTTATTTTTGTCACCCTGATTTCTTTAATGAACATTTTCATATTAACAACATACCTAACGCAAGAATCATTTATGAAACGTCTGAGACCAACAGAATAACAGTTGGTAATATTTAGCTGTAGTAGATTGTCGTGTAAGGAAGTTTGTTTACACGCGCTAGCCGTGCTGTGAAGTGCCCCGTTTACTACCGTTCAAACCTCTGGCCGGCCACAAGCACTGACTGGAGGACGAGACATTCGCTGCGATTGAGCAGAGGCATGCCTCGCCTCTTCTCGACTGCCCACTGATGTGTCTGAACCTATCTTTTCTTAAATGGGCTGTTTGCCTTATGATGCCTGGTTATCCTGATACCGATCTCCTAATGGATGTTCTAGGTTATATTATTGTGCACTGTATTAAAAATTTTATTATTGGATATTTTCAGATAGCCCGCCTGTTAGTTGTCATATTTAGCGGCAATTCTTACATTATTAAACAATAAGTCTATAATAACTTCTTTATATTTGAACATTAACATGTCGTGACGCTGAAAAAAAAACTGGTATGGTCTATTAAAATTGTATTCTGATGAATGTGTAACACATTAACCTAGAAGCAACTATCAGATTATATCTTAATAATGACATGGCCGTGGAGGAATGGCCGAGCGCATTGAGGCGCTACGCTACGATGTGCGAGGCCGTTCCCCCTCGGGGGTTCGAATCCCCCCTTGGGCATGGATGTTAGTACCGTCTGCAGTATAAGGTTGTTCATAAGTAGTTTGTAAGATTATGGACTGAAGTCCCCGCAGTTAAATCCCATAAGCTTAACAAAAATTTAAACTTTAATTTAATTTAATTTAATTTTTTTTATGATATGGCAGTTACGTATTGATTTAACGTCTAGTCTGTTTGTTGGTTTTGAGGAGTTTTTAATGTTTTTAATACCATTTCGATAGTCTTAGGTGCATGCAAGGAACTAACCTTCGGGAAATCTAATGGTGAAACAAAGTACGCTGTTGTATGAACAAAAAATACAAGAGTTTCAAACCTCTGTTATAGTCTCTGTATCTGTTAGCTGGTTCAGAAGTGAGTTTTATACACAGCTTCGCCGGCCGCGGTGGCCGAGGTGACTGAGGCGCTTCAGTCACGGTCAGCACGGCCACTACGGTCGGGGGTTCGAATCCCCCCTCAGGTATGGATATTTGTGCCGTCCTAGTTCGTAAGTAGTTCATAAGTAGTTTGTAAGTTTAGGGACTGATGACCCCGTAGTTAAGTCCCATAAGCTTAACAAACATTTGAACATTTTGATACACAGCTTCAAGACGAATTTAAAAGGTTCATATTCGTGTTTCTTCTCGCACAGATTCAACACGCAAACGTATAAGGGGATATTATTAGCCTTTCTCAAGACAATCGCATTCGGAGATTGTCGTTGTAGCTATTACACTCTTGGTATGTGCTTGTCAAGTTTTGAACCCACATAAAGGCAACGTTTTCCAGTATGCACTTATTTCAGCTAATAAATTGTGACTACTATATTGTTCGATATTTACAAATCCATACGATATGTGCCCTGAAACCAACTTTTATTATCTGTCTGTGGAAAAACTTACGCTATGACTCACACGATCTGTTGCATTTTTCTGGTGGCAGTGTCAATCTGCTCAGAACATCTGACGCAAATAGACTGTCTATTTCGTTCATTCATTCAAAACTTCTCTTTGTTGTAATGTCAACAGGCTGAATGAAGAGTTAAAACGTTTTGATACTATATTCGCTACCAAAGTTGTTACTGAGCAGAAAAGTTACGTGTGTGAAAAGTACGGATTGAAACTAGTGAAAATGAGTGAATAATTAAAAATAAAAGTGCTGCGATGGCAGATCGATCCTAGGACCTCGTGTTACGCATCTGCTCATTTATGCCGGCGCCACCCACACATACTATAGCATAGCCGTTTATCGAATCTCTGAAGGAACATAGGTCTACTACCTATTCATAAGTGGCAGGAAACTACGCACGCTTTTGACGAAAAACCGTGGTTTTGTATTCTGCACAGTAACTGAAACCCGCTGGTGTGTAATGCTGTCCTACTACAGAATAAACGGCTGCGGCTTCTAAAACCAAGGAATTAGTTTTAGAATCTTTTGACCCCCTTCATTCTAAGGTGATTGTTCAGACTTCTACTTCCTGCATGATGTAGTACTAGGTGCGGGTGGTTTGGCGGGTTTATATTTTTGATTAGTATGCGAAACATATCGTCTTCGATACTCTCCAGTGACCAACTCACACCAATTTAAAGAAATTCATTTGATGCAACACAATTCTCTGTTGCACATGTTTCATATAGTATTATCGATATATTGTCATGGTTACGGAATAATAATTTCCTCACAATGATTGCGATACAGATTGTTACTCAATTATCATGTGTTCAAATGTTCAAATGTCTGTAAATCTATCGGACCAAACTGCGTGGTCATCAGTCCGTAGCTTACAAACTGCTTAAACCTAGGTAAACTAACCTAAGGACAAACACACTCACCCATGCCCCAGGGAGGACTCGAACCTCCACGGCGAGCAACCGCGCGCTCCGCAGCGAGGCGCTTTAGACCGCTCGGCTACTCCAACGCGGCAATTATCATGTGTGTTTGTTATTGTTACGTGAGAAACATAATGAGCCATATTTCAAAATAGAAGAAAAATGTAAAAGAGTGCTTCTCTGCACATCCATTTGACATAATCGTATCTGGTATTATAATAGCCCAATATGTTGTCGAATGCTTACTATTAGGCATTTCAATAAGACAAGGAGTATGGAAAAGTACCAAACATCGGAGGAGAACTGAAATTTGTGGTGACACAGCTGGCTTATGTTTGTTAAATTTGTGCTGATATCTTAGTTGCAACATCAACCGAAAGAGAACCAGTGGAAATGACACGATACCTTCACTCTCGGAAATACTATCAGTGATCTGCGGCGCCAAACGGTTGTCGTCTTTATAGCGCAACCGAGGCGGTGGGCGGAAACCGTTAGCGATACTCGGAACATGATGCACCATGATATAACACTTAGCTTCATAACAAAGTCCATTCATGTAATTGAATTAATTCTATGATAGGCATGCAATTTTTCCATTTGAATGTGTCAGTAACGTCCGAAAATATTCACGGACTGCACCATCTCAATTCTAATTGCTGTCTTTGTTCATTGACACTATAAGAAAAGAAATGTGGAAAGGAATTTGTCGGTCGCGAACAGCTTAAAACGCTATGGCTAATACGCAAAGCTGTTTCTAAAATCAGTTTTCGAAGTCGCCTTCACGTCGCATAGAAAGCACGCGTGTTGTTACAATTGGCTGCGATACTGGAAGATAACATTTTTTCTCTCAGATTTCGTGTCAGATGGGTAATCGACAGTATGTACGATCGTGTTGCCTAGCTGTGTATACTTCCCACCAAGCAGCAGAACTTTGCGGTTGTGTACAGCGATCAGGCGAGGGGTCTCGCGAATTCTGTCACCGACTGTACCTTAAAACTACGCAACCGGTTGGCCAGCCGCGGTGGCCGAGGGGACTGAGGCGCTTCAGTCACGGTCTTCACGGCCACTACGGTCGGGGGTTCGAATCCCCCCTCGGGCATGGATATTTGTGCCGTCCTAGTTTGTACGTAGTTCATAAGTAGTTTGTAAGTTTAGGGACTGATGACCCCGTAGTTAAGTCCCATAAGCTTTACAAACATTTTGCAACCGGTTGGCTGATATATTAAATTGTTAAAAATAATTGGATTACGGTTGCTGCAAACCAGCAACGTTCAAAGTTGTGAAATATAACTTACAAACTACTTATCAACTACCTTATACTAAAGACGGCACAAATATCCATGCCCGAGGGGGGATTCGAACCTCCGACTGTAGTGGCCATGCAGACCGTGACTGGAGCGCCTCAGTCTCCTCGGCCATCGCGGCCGACTATGATTTATTATTTCTTCATGAAAATACTTTACAGTATACAAGTAATGACTGATCTCTTCAATGTAACGACTTCGGCTTTGCTACCATTCTTACTGTTACTAATAAAAGCAGCACACGAACGAACAATGTTTACGCACTGTTTCCCTGCAAATGGCGGCTTCTGTCACGTTCAATGTGGGGATGCGACACTAGCGCCAGCGAGCGGTCTAGTTTTTTATCTAGTAAGTCTATGTGGTGGACAGCTCCTCCATGTACACCGCATGACATTTTCACTCCACAACGGAAAGTGCGCTGATATGAAACATACTGGCACGTGGAGTCGGACGGTGGACTCCAGGGGTAGCGGTGATGTTGGCATCACGTGGCCACAACTAACGTGCGATCGAGGTTGCGGCAGTTCCAGTGGTGCTGCACAGGAAGAGAGCCGACGAGTTTGGCCAAAGGGATCCTGTGATGGTGGCCGAGGAAAAATGGACAAACACAATGACATTTTCAAGGAAGGTTCCTAACGCTGCATTCGATGGTGTGGTGATGATGATGATGATCGTGTGGCATTTATGACCGTTAGACCCCAACTGGGGTCATGTTCAGCCTGCCTGGTGCAAGTCTCTTTGACGCCACTTCGGCGACTTGCATGTCAATGATGATGGAATGATGATGAGGACGACACAACACCCAGTCCCCGAGTGGAGAAAATCTCCTACCCGATCGGGAATCAAACCCGGGCCCCCTGCGTGGCAACCAACCACGCCGTCCACTGGACTACGGAGGCGGACGATGGTGTGGTGTATGATTACGCATTGCGACCGTATAGGAGCGAACATGTGTATTCTTGCCCGATCATCTTCCAAGATTATTTGGTGCTATTACATATAGATATATACTGGACTCGGGTAACGAGCGTGCGCAGAGATTCTTACTGATATGTGGACATTATGCTGTTCCTGTGCAGATGTTGTTTTCGTATTTATTTATAAAACCAGAGACTGCTGGGCTATAATTGACGATGTCCGACGTATTGTGTCTTTGAAAAACTGTTGCTTAATTGTATGTTAGGAAGGTTTGATAGTTGATACCAAGAACCTTGTTGGAAAAGCTGGTAGAAGCTGACCTCGGGTAAGATCAGTTTGGGTTCAGAAGAAATGTAGGAACATGGGAGGCAATACTCACTTTACGGCTTATCCTAGAAGATAGATTAAGGAAAGGAAAAACCTACATTTCTAGCTTTTATAGATTTGGAGAAGGCTTTTGACAATGTTGATTGGAATAAACTCTTTCAAGTTCTGCAGCAAGCAGGAATAAAATACAGGGAGCGTAAGGTTGTCAGAGTTGAAGGGCATGAAAGGTATGCAGTGGTTGGGAAGGGAGTAAGATAGGGTTGTAGCCTTTCTCCAATGTTATTCTATTTGTACATTGAGCAAGCTATAAAGGAAAGCAAGGAGAAATTTGGAGAAGGAATTAAAGAAGAATTAAAAACATTGCGTTTTGCTGAGGACATAGTAATTCTGCCAGAGACAGCAAAGGATCTGGAAGAGCAGCTGAACGGATTGGACAGTTTCCTGAAAGGTGCATATAAGATGAACATTAACAAGAGAAAAACTAGGGTAATGGAGTGCAGGATAAGAAAATCAGGTGACGCTGAAGAAAGTAGATTAGGTAACGAAACAATAAAGGAGGTAGATGAGTTTTGTTACTTGAGCAGTAAAATAACAAATGATGGTCGCAGTACAGAGGATATAATATTCAGTATGGCAATGGGTAGGAAAGCGTTGTTGAAAAAGAGAAATTTGTTAACATCGAATATTGATTTAAACCTAAGGAAGTCCTTTCTGAAGGCATTTGTGTTGAGTGTTGCCGTGTATGGGAGTGAAACATGGACGATAAACAGTGCGGACAGGAAGAGGATAGAGGCTTTTGAAATGTGGTACAGAAGAATGCTGAAGATTATGTGGGTGGATCGCGTGACTAATGAGGAGGTACTGAACAGAATCGGGGAGAAAAATGGATTTACCTTGACTAAAAGAAGGGATCGATTCGTAGAACACATTTTTAGACATAAAGGAATCGTGAATTTAGCATTGTAGGGAAGTGTTTGGGGTAAAAACCGCAGAGGAAGACCAAGAGATGGATACAGTAAGCAGATGACAGTTGTAGGTTGCTGTTGTTATGTGGAGTTGAAGAGGCTTGCTCAGGAAAGGGTATTGTGGAGAGCTGCATCAAACCGGTTTCCGGACTGAAGACCACAACAACAACGAGGACAGTTTACAACTCACCGCAAAGACGTGTCGGCGAGCTGCGACAGGCAGATACAAAAGACACACACATACAACACTTTTAGCTATCGGCTATGGCCTTCTTTAGAAAGCAGAACACTCACGCAATCACACAGGCACTCAAAACAGTCATACAACCATCACCTCCGGCTGTCGCACTTCGAATCACGCTCTGTGGCGAATCAGGGACGGAAGGGATGGGGAGGGGAGAGGGTATAGGAAGCTTACGTCACGGTGGTGGGGATGGGTTAGATGGGAATAACGAGATGCAGCTTAGAAATGGAGTGGGGAGGCGAGTGAGGGGAGAAAAATAAAATAAAGAAAATAAAGTAAAATAAATATACAAAATGCGTGCCCACTGTAGGTACACAAGACCGCACACACACACACACTTAAACAACAACAAATAAATTACAAATAACATGATCAGCAATGTCGTCTCGTAAATGCCACTGAATATCTTGTCTGATTACGGTGACACGAACCTGCGGCGCGAGGTAGTGGAAGTTGCGCTGGTGCGCAGCGATGATTCCCAGGCGGATGATCCACATGGAGATGGTGTTGCAGTGGGAGCCGAGCTCCGTGAACAGGTCGAGCCTGTCGGAGGCGCCGCGCCAGATGCCCAGCGCCAGCGAGCAGTCGAAGAGCAGCACGAGGGCGACGGCGAGCGCGTTCAGCAGGCGGAAGGCCCTGGCGGAGCGGCGGCCGGCGCGCGGGTGGCGCATGGTGCCCGTCCAGTGCAGCGGCCACAGCAGGTACTCCAGCGCGCTCGCCTCCGCCGCCGCCGCAGCCACGGCCGCGCGCGTTGTCATCGCTACCGCTCTGCGTGCGAGCACCCGCAGAACGCTGGTGCTAACGCTGGTGGCAACGGCAGCAACTACCCTCCTGGAAAATGAAATTTTATTAACACATTGTTGAGGATGTATGTAACACACTGTGGTGTTTCCTCACATTTCTGCTATCTACATCTACATCTCCATGGGATACTCTGCAAATCAGATTTAAGTGCCTGGCAGAGGGTTCATCGAACCACCGTTACACTATTTTATTTCCCATTCCATTCTCGAATAGCGCGCGGGAAGAATGGCCACGCCGGCCGCGGTGGCCGAGGGGACTGAGGCGCTCCAGTCACGGTCTGCACGGCCACTACGGTCGGGGGTTCGAATCCCCCCCTCGGGCATGGATATTTGTGCCGTCCTTAGTTGTAAGTAGTTCATAAGTAGTTTGTAAGTTTAGGGACTGATGACTCCGTAGTTAAGTCCCATAGACTCTACAACCATTTGAACGTTTGAAGAATGAACACCTGAATCTCTCCGTTCGGGCTCTGATTTCTCGTATTTTATTCTGATGATCATTTCTACCTATGTAAGTGGGAGTCAAAAATATATTTTCGCACTCGGAGGAAAATGTTAGCGATTGTAGTTTCATAAGTAGCCCACGCCGCAGCGATAAGCGCCGTTGCTATACTTTATTACGATTTATTTTTATTTTATTTTATTGCTTTATGGGCAGCCGTTGGCCGCCCAAGTTAAAATACGCTAGGCAGCGTTTACAGGCAGTGGGCGAATCGTTGCGACAGCGACAGATGGTCATCCCAACTGTGGGAAGCCAGCGGTTAGCAGCATTGCAAGTAGCGCGGGACTCCACCGTGTTTTCTGGGCCGTGCCGGCTCGCATGAGTTGCTGGCGCCACAGACGCGCTAGAGCCAGGGCCCAGCGATATTCGGCCGCTATCGATCCTCGCGGCCCGCATTTGGCGGGATTTTCATATTTGAAATACCGGGCGTGGAGACTCGTGTGGACAGTTGTGCTCTGGGGCTGCTTCGAAGCGGTTGCTCTGTCTGTGGAGTGAGTGCGACGCGTGTGACCTACCAGGAAGAACACGGAAATGGGTCTTGGAGTGTCTGGCACGGAGCCGGAGTCTAATGGTGCAGTCGCTGTTGCTGGTTGATGGAACAGCTACGGGAATTAAGCGCACCTTGGGTGGTCTGAATTGCTGGTCCGTGACACGGGAGCCTCTTAAACAAGTTCATCTGGTGAGAAACTGAGATTCTAACTTGTGCCACTGTGTACTGCTCGCCGGTTGTTCCACGAGTGTTAAGCATCGTCTGTTATCAAAGGCCACTTTCATGTTACGAAGATTGAAGTAAGTTGAAGGTAACTGTTTTATCAGGCCGCCGCATTAAAGCTACTTTTGATTCTATCTACTGCTTTTAGCTAGTTTGATGACAGTGGTGTCGGTGTTTGCAAGTTTCATTGTGCCGCCTCGATAAAGCCAGTCTTCTGTAAACATTTAGGTAGTAAGTTTGGCAGCTGTGCCTGTATTCGCGAAAAACTACTAATAAGTAGCTTCGTTTAAATATCTTCTGCCCTGGTAGCGTGAACCTTGAAAGATATTTTGTGCAGTGTCATTTGTCAGTACAAAGTTATGTGAAGGGGTTGACTGCTTTCCGGACATCTGAAACCAGTGCCTGCGCTTCTGTTTATCTTAAAGCACATTAAGATTTTGATGGTATAGCCAGGCTTGATGTGTACTTATTAAGAGATTTCCATTAACCTTGCCTCATTCCGATTCTCTGCTAAACATTGTTTAGTTGTGAAGGTGTCTCGGAAATTTTGTCAAGTACTGTAGTATTTTAAGAGAGAATTGGTACCACCATTTGAAAATTGTTGTGGAATAGGATAGCATGCTAATTGTAAACGGGTTGGAACGCGCTGACTGTACTTGAGATTGGCTTCACAATTTGTGGCTATCTTTCTATGGCGGGAATTTACACTCTTTTATGTTAACACTTTATTATTCAATAGGCTGGACAATAACTTTAACACTACCAGTGATTACATTCATGTTAGCACTTGTCATAAGTAATAATATAATTATTAAACAGACTAGGTTAATAATAATTAAGTTGTGTTTTCAAAAGTGATTTTCATGGCATTCAGCCAATAGTGTGCTAGTTTATAGAGTTCAGACGCCATGGCGCGAGGAGGTAGAAAGTACCAGTTACTAGTGGGCCATGGTGTAGGCATGACGTGGTACTGTGTCGTCGGTCGCGAGTGTAAGTGGAAATTTATATGCAGTGAAAGAATGGTGGGTGGGTGGTGGTGGACATGAGGGACCAAACAACGAGGTCATCAGTCCCTTCAACCTCAAATTGAATACGCCATGGAACTCGACAAAAAATAGGTGAAAGCCAAAAGACCATTACACTAGGAAGTAAAATCGACTCGTCAACAAGACTAAGACCAACCCAGGGCAGCAAATGCTACAGTGTCCGAACCCACAGCTCTGGAAGCGACCTCCAGCCTTAACCACAAGGTACTAATGGCACAGTGATCAACGTATCATAGCTCCAGAGCAGGGAGAAATAAAACTACATTAAAATGTAAAAGAGTGGGGGGGGCTGATGGGGATAAGGCTCTAAACCCCACAATCAGCCAAGAATCACAAACCCACTCACCCCGAACAAGCGAGTCCTAGAGCTGACAATAAAATCTACTTTCACGGAGGAAGGCAAGGACGCGATCAACCATCCGTGGGTCATCCGCCAAAACTGAAGGCAAGGCAGGCGGTAGGCCATAGTCGCCACGGAGTGTGGAATGGAGAGGACATTCAGTCAGAATATGAGACACGGATTGTACGGCTCCACAATCACAATGTGGTGGATTGTCATTTCGTAAAAGAAATCCATGGGTCAGCCTGCAGTGTCCAAGATGGAGGCGACAGAGGACAATTGATTCTCTCCGGGAAGGGCGTAAAGATGAACTCCAAGCTGCAGTCGTATCCTTGATGGTGCGGAGTTTATTGGAAGGGGCAGTCGCTTTCCAACTGCTATCCCATGAGGAGTGAAGCAAAGATCTGATCTGCACCCGCAGATCCGCACCCAGAATTTGAAAGGGAGACGGGCAGCGAGTAATTCCCGATCTAGCCAACTGGTTAGCCACTTCATTCCCTGTAATACCAACATGGCTTGGCACCCAGAGAAAGGTAACGGAGCAGGCAGCACGATGAAGGTCAGCAAGGAGTTCATGGATGGAAATAACTAAAGGATGGGAGGGGAAACAACGATCAATGGCCTGCAGACTGCTCATGGAGTCAGCACAGATTAAACCACGTTCCACGGCAGAATGTTTAATAAAACAGAGGGTTCTATAAATCGCCATCAGCTCTGCCGTAAACACACTGCATGCCTCTGGCAGAGAATGGCATTCCGCCCCAACAGGAGACGTAAAAGCATATCCGGAGTGGCCCGCTGTTTTCGAGCCATCAGTGTAGAAGATAGAGGCTCCCTGAAACTCTTCTAGTACTGGGCGCACCAAACGCCGAAAGACCATGGGGGAAATTAAAGCTTTTGGGCCCTGGAAGAGATCCGTCCGAATTAGTGGTCGCGGCACCATCCACGGAGGTGTGCGTGCAGTAAAATGGGGGGCGCAATCTAGCGAAGGGAAATGGAAATCCCGGCAAAGAGAGGCAAGCCGCAGTCCGACGGGAAGGCCCGCCCGCGGCCGGGTATCAGGGGGTCGAAGCCCTTCATATGCAAAAAGAACCTGGTAAGCGGGATGAGCAGGATATTGCCGGATGGCGATGGCATAAGACGCCAGAAGCTGATGCCGCCTGACCTGAAGAGGGCAGATTCCCGCCTCAACAAGGAGACTGTCGACCGGGCTAGTCGGGAATGCACCTGTAGCCAAGCGGACACCATAATGGTGAACCGGGTCTAATAATTTCAGGGCAGAAGGAGCTGCCGAGCCATAAACTTGACACCCATAGTCCAATCGGGACAAGATTAGAGCCCGATAGATACGGAGGGTAGTTGTTCGGTCTGCACCCCAAGATGAATGAGCAAGGAAACGTAGGGCATTGAGTTTCCTCATACAACTAATCTTTAGGTGGCGAATATGGGGCACCCAAGTCAATTTTTTGTCAAAGAGAAGACCCAGGAAACGATGCTGTGCTACAACTTCCAGGCGCTGATTACCCAAGAACAGTTCTGGATCAGGGTGAACTGTAGTACGACGACAAAAGTGCACCACCCTCGTTTTTGATGAGGAAAACTGGAAACCATGGGACGTAGCCCACACTGAAGCCCGCCGAATGGCGCTCTGGAGCTGACGTTCAGTAGAGGCTAATGAGTAGGAGCTGTACCATATGCAAAAGTCGTCGACATACAATGCCGGGGTTACCAGTGACCCAACAGAGCTCACCAACCCATTGATGGCGATTAGAAAAAGTGTAACACTCAACACTGAGCCCTGGGGGACACCGTTCTCCTGTATCCGAGGGGAGCTAAAGGAAGAGCCAACTCTGACACGGAACAGACGGTGGGATAAAAACTGACGGATAAAAATTGGTAAGGAGCCTCTGAGGCCCCAGTCATGAAGAGAACGTAAAATATGATGACGCCAAGCAGTGTCGTACGCCTTATGCAGATCGAAGAAGACTGCTACCAGATGATGTCTTTTAGAGAAGGCCTGTCTGATCGCAGTCTCCAGTCGAAGTAAATGGTCAATAGGGGATCGTCCCTCCCGGAACCCACACTGGTAAGGTGAGAGAAGTCCCCGGGATTCAAGAACACAGCATAATCTGCGGGCTACCATCCGCTCAAGTAGTTTACAGGGGACACTTGTCAGGCTTATTGGTCGATAACTGTCCAGCGCCGACGGGTCCTTGCCAGGCTTGAGGGCAGGGACCACAATACTCTCCCTCCACTGGGAGGGGAACACCCCTTGAAGCCAAATACGGTTAAAAACTTTTAGGAGAAATTGTCGTTGTGAGGGGTTAAGGTGTTTCAGCAATTGATTATGGATATCATCAGGGCCAGGTGCTGAATCACGAGAAGAGGAGAGGGCCAGCGACAGCTCCCAGTCAGTAAAAGGTTCGTTATATGGTTCCACCTGGTGAGAAGTAAAGCCTAATTTGAAGGTTTCGGCCTGGTGTTTCTGAAGGAGAAAGGTCGCCGGATATGAAGTTGTCGCCGAGACATTGGCGAAGTGAGTTGCAAGATGTTCTGCAACAACAGATGGCTCCGTGCAGACCCCATCAGGCAGGGCAAGACCAGGGACGGAAGACGGCCGCCAGCTACCTTGGATAGATCGGAGCATAGCCCACACTCTTGTCAAAGGGACAGAAGAACCCAACGAGGCGACAAAATGCTCCCAGCATGTCCGCTTACTTTGTTTGATTAAGTAACGAGCTCTGGCACGCAGACGTTTGAAATTTATGAGACCAGCGAGCGATGGGTGGCGCTTAAGGTGTTGCAAGGCCCTTCGGCGCTCGCGAATGGCTGCGGCAACAGTTGCATTCCACCAAGGGACAGGCCGGCGAGAAGGAGGGCCTGTCGACCGGGGAACAGCGGCGTTGGCAGCTTGGGTGATCATGTTGGTCATTTGGCTTATAATATCATCTATACAGCCTGAGGGGGAAGATGGGAACACAACCTGGGATGTATATAGCGGCCAATTAGCACGACGGAATACCCAGCGGGGTACCCTGGCTTGTGGTAGGCGTGAGGGAAGTGAAAGGATCAACGGAAAGTGGTCGCTATCGCAGAGGTCGTCATACGCCGACCAGTGAAATAAAGGAAGGAGAGAAGGAGAAGTGAGAGAGAGGTCTATGGCAGAAAAGGTGCCGTGAGCGGCACTAAAATGAGTTGGGGAACCATCGTTGAGAAGGCTCAGATTGTGGTCAGCAAAAAACTGGTCTATGAGGCGGCCCCGGCTAGATGTATAAGCACTGCCCCACAAAGGATGGTGGGCATTGAAGTCCCCAAGGATGAGGTAAGGAGGGGGGAGTTGCTGAAGGAGGGCCACTAGGGACGTGAGAGTAGGTGGCCTGTCAGGTGGAAGGTAGAGGTTGCAAATGGTCAATGGAGTGTCCAAGTGAACCCGGACAGCAACCACTTCCAATGGAGTTTGGAGAGGAATCCAGGTACTGACAATATCTGTCCGGACCAAAGTACAAACCCCACCAGACGCCTGGAGGGGACCAACCCGGTTCCGACAAAAAGCACGGAACCCACGGAGGGTCGGTGAATGTGCATCCATAAACCTCGATTCCTGCAGGACGACACAGGCCGCAGAAGAGAGAGAGATTAGCTGTTTAATCTCCAAGAGGTGACGGTAGTAACCATTACAGTTCCATTGGATGATCACATCACGAGGATCTAGGCGGGAAGCGAATGGCATAACGTCTGTCACGCTGCTTTGTCAGCGTCCGTCACCAAAGAAGAAGGGACAACATCCATAAATAGCTGATCAGCCTCGGGCTCAATGGGATGAGCGAGTTGCGAAAGCACAGTCGGCACCTCCGGTGGCACCGGAGGGGCTTTATCTTGTAACTTTGGTTTCTTCTTCTTCTTCTCCTCCTTCTCTTTCTCCTTCTCCTTCTCCTTCTCTCGTGTGGGACGGGCAGGACCCACCCCAGAGAGAGGACTTTTGTTAGTTAGGTCTGGTACTGACGAGGATCGGGCGACCTTTGAACTCACTGACTGGGAGTCCGATGGCCGACTGGAGGTCGAAGATCTCCGATCTGGGGAACGCCGGGACGGAAGGCCCTGAGATAGGGCACTGTCACCGGCAGGCGACGGAGAAGGGGTGCACTTCTCCGGCTGGGAAGGGGTGGGACACAAAGGGAGGGCTACAGGAGCTACAGGAGAGGGAGATGTGAGGGAGGGGTGTGGACGGGGTGTAGGGGGGAGATGGGAGTGGGAGGGGGAGGGTGAAAGGCTAGACGATAACGTCGTAGCGAAGGTCGTCGCCATTTGCACGGGATGTAGACGTTCATATTTGCTGCGGGCCTCAGGGTACGTCAAACGCTCCAGGGATTTGTACTCTTGTATCTTCTTTTCTTTTTTGAACATAGGGCAATCTGGCGACCGTGAAGAGTGGTGTTGTTGACAGTTGACGCACACCGGCGGAGGAACACAGGGGCTCCCCTCATGTAGTGGGCGTCCACAATCACCGCATACTGGGACTGCTGTACAGCGAGAGGACATATGACCAAACCTCATACATCGAAAACACCGCATGGGAGGTGGAATGTAGGGCTTCACTTCACATCGATATATCATGATCTTGACCTTCTCTGGGAGTGTGTCCCCCTCGAAGGCCAAGATAAAGGCCCCAGTATCGACGCGGTTATCTTTAGGTCCCCTCTGAACGCGGCGAACAAAATGTACACCACGCCGCTCGAGATAGGCCCTAAGCTCCACATCAGTTTGAAGGAGGAGGTCCCGGTGGAATATCACACCCTGTACCATATTCAAGGATTTGTGCGGGACAATTGTGACTGGAATGTCGCCAAGGGTGTTGCAGGCGAGCAAAGCTTCAGACTGGGCTTCCGAGACTGTTTTAATGAGTAATGAACCCGATCTAAGCTTACCCATAGATTCCACTTCACCAAACTTGTCCTCTATGGTCTCGACAAACAACAGAGGTTTGGTGGAAGTGAAAGTCCCTCCATCAGTCCTTGAGCAAACGAGATAGCGAGGAAAGGGTTTTGCTCCTAACCGGCGAGCCTGGCCTTCCTCCCAAGGGGTAGCAAGGGAGGGAAACATCCTCTTATCCGCAGTAACAGCATTAAACGATCTCTTCCTGTCTTGAGAGACGGCCGATGCACGACCATTTTGGAGTCTAACTCTTTTCATAGTGCTAGACGTCCGCCCTGGTGTCACCCACTCCGAAACCGGGGCTCTCTCCATGGGCGCCACCCAGCCTCAGCAAAGGCCACCTGGCACGATGGCCATTGCCGGGAGTTCTGATACCCCCAAGGACAGGCATCAACTCCTTGGCTTGCATGGAGAGGTCGCAGCTCAGACACCAGTAGTGTGATCCCTGTGGTGTCAGGGGGCTCAGCCAAAGGGTACATAACAGCCCCCCCACACGGACTGGCTACACGTGCTGGGGACCTAGCGGGGGATGGGGGCTACAGCGAGGAAAGGAAGTGGAAAGGAAAGGATAGGACCCGCGCTGTAGGGGCTAGGTCGGGAGTTCTTCCCCAATTGGCTCACACATATCGGACAATTTTGGTATGGAAGGTCAAACCCCGAGGGGGACCAAACTGGGCCAAAAACCGGTGTACACAGCAGACAAAACCAAAGTGCAGGACAATCGGTACCATGGGATAGCCAAGCCGTCATCCAGAGTACCACCGAGAGACGGGGTTGGAGAGGGTGGGAAGGAGGAATTGGGATGGGAAGGAGGGGGAACTAGGAGGGGTAATGCAGCCTGGGGAAAGCAGGAAAAAAGGCTGCAATGGCTCGGGGACCCGTGCGCGCCACACACGTACCCACAAAAGAGCTGTGGGCCCCCTGGGGGGGCAGTGAAAGAATAATATTGTGCCGACTAATATTGAACCAATTGCGCTCTGTCAAAGTGTAATACGTATATCTACGAAGTTTTGGTGAACTGTCCGAGTTAAGGCAGGTTAATACTTACGAGATAGCGACTGCAACATTTGAGTGTAAATGATAAGACAATAATTTGATTGCACAATTCAGTGACGTGATCAGCAAAGCTAATAACGCATTACCGCGTATTTCGTAAGACAAATGTGAATCAGGGTTCACACTAATAATCTGTTGAAAATAAACCCAAAAGTTTTTTAAAATAGCCATCTCTAATTCCGAGTAGACAGAACCATACCTTCATTAACTTACAGTTTTGCAACCGATATTGTGACCTGCTCATCGTTAGAGTCCACGATCGAGGAGAAGATTATCCAATGGGACATGTAAATCTGAGGTAAGCAACATTGATCTGCTTGTTGAGAGACTGAGTGGAAATGGGCACACGACACTGAGAGGTGGATAGTACTACTGTACGAAGTCGTAGTTTGGTGAGTGTGTGTGTGTGTGTGTGTGTGTGTGTGTGTGTGTGTGTGTGTGTGTGTGTGTGTCCGCAATGTAACTAATTCTGGCGAGTATTTAGTTCCTATTCACTGCAAGTATAGGTGGCACCCCTTAAAAAAACTGACATTTATAGTTAACAGGTCAAATAGTGGAATTCAGCATTTAATTAATGCATCACATCCCGCGTCGACTTAAGTGCCGGAATGTTGTATCACGATCACACAGACAGAGCATACGAACTTGAGTACGGTCACCAGACCGCGCAAGATAACGTTTCATCCAGATGGGGGACAGATCTGGGGATTGTGCTGGCCAGCATCGTTGTCGCACACTTTAAAGAGCACGTTGGGTGGTACAGGATACACGTGGACGTGCACTATCCTGCTGAAAAAGCATATCTCCATGCTGGTGCATGAACGGTAGCAAGACGGGTTGAATGATGCTTCCAGTGTACCGTGCACTGTTCAATATTTCCTCAACGATCTCCAGAGGAGAACGGCCAGTGTAGGATATGGCTCCCCAAGCCATGATGCAGGGTGTCGGCCCCGTGAGGAGTGTATACACTCCAGATTTTCGAGCACCCCTGCATTATGCCACACATGTGTACGACCATTATTGACACCGAGGCAGAAGGGACTCTCATCGGTGATGACAACACAGCCATTCCTCCTTCCATAAACGCCTGACGTGACACCACTGGAGGCGGGCTGAACGATGATGGGTCGTAAGCGGAAGACACCCTAACGGCACGCATGGTCGTGAATCGTGGTGTGGTGAGCCATATCCTATACTTGTGTTCTCTTCTCGTGATCTTCGAGGGAACATTTAACAGTGCACGGTACATTGAAACCACCATTCAAACCTTCTTGCTACCGTTCATGCACTATAAAGGCTACTGCTTTTCCAACAGGACAATACACGTCCCCAAACGTCAGCTACCTTCTGTCCCCCAGTGAGCATGTTGGATATAACGTTATCTTGCACGGTCTTAACAACCAACACGAAATATGGCCAAACTGAGGCACTAGGTGGAAATTTTGTGGCAGGCCACTCCGCAAGAGTGCATTCGGCATCCCTATGATCATCGCCTTGTGAGAATTGCAGCTTACATTGCTGCAAAAACAGGTTATACACGGTACTAGTGTCGACATTCCACACGCTATGCTTACTGCACTCATGTGCTTGTGGCTCAGTTTTTTTCATGACTGTACTAGGAAACCTCAGCAATACTCGTTGAGAATGAATGTTGAGAATCACTGGACAAAGTTCGCCGTGGTGGAGTAGCCTAGCGGTCAAAAGCGCCTCGCTGCCGAGTCCTCCCTGAAGCACGGGTGTGTGTGCGTGTGTGGTAATTAGGTTAGCTTAACTTAGTTTAAGTAGTTTGTATGTCTAGGTACTAATAACCAAAGCAGTTTAGTCCCATAGATTTACAAACATTGGATTGTTGCATAGTATAATACTTTAGACAGCTTAGGAAATGCCATGGTATAGGGACCTATTATCGTGTGAAGCCCCGTGGATTGCAGTGTGTCTACAAGTCACTGGTACCACTCTGGAAGCTGCTGACATCATCTACATATCTACATAAATACTCTGCTAGTCACATTTAAGTGCAAGGCGTATGGTTCATAGAAGCGCTTTTATGATATTTCTCTAAAGTTCCGTTCTCTGATAGCTTGCTCGAAAAAGGAACACTTAAATGTTACTATTTTCGATCACATCTCCCTATGTAGATGGCTGACAACAAAAAGTGGTCGCATCCAGAAGAGAGAGTTGGTGACGGAAATTTCGCAAATCAGTCTCACCACAACGAATGACGCCTTTCTTTTAATGATCTCCACCCCAACTCGTTTGTCATTTCCGTGCTACTCACTCCCATATAACGCGATAATACAAAACGAGCTGTTTTTCTCTGATCTATCTCTAAATCGTCCGTCAGTCCCACTTGGTAAGGATCCCATATTGGGCAGCAATACTCTAAAATTGGATGCACAGGTGTAGTATAGACTATTTCTTTAGTAGAAGTGTTGCATTTTCTTAGTGTCTGCTATTGAAACTGCCTTTGTTTCGCCTTTACTGCAATATTTTATGTGTTTTCTTTACAACTTCAGTTGTTCGAAATTCCTTGGTACTTACTTGAATTTACGGCCTTCAGATTTGACTGATTTATCGTGTAAATGAGATTAAACGAATTTCTTTTAGTGCAATAGTTTAGTTACAATATTCGTTGTTTAGGGTTAATTTCAGAATTTTTCGCACGATGCAGATATCTTATCTAAATCATTTTGCAGTTGCTTTTGACCTTCTGGTGACTTTACTAACCTAAAAAAATAAGAGCATCATCCACGAACAATCTAAGAGAGCTACTCAGATTGTCTCCTAAAACGTTTATAAAAATAAGGAACACTATTGACTCTATAATGCTTCCCGGGGGGACGCCAGATATCACTTCTGTTTAACTAGATGACTTTCCGTCAATGACTACGTACTGTTTCCTTTCTGACAGGAAGTCACGAATCCAGCGCACAAATATGGCGATATTCCGGAAGCGCTCAATTTGAATATGAGACGGTGAGGTACAGTGTAAAAAAGCCTTCCGGAAATCGATAAATATGTAATCGATTTGAGGTCTCTTCTCGACAGCACACATCACTTCATGTGAGTAATGATCTAGCTAGGTGTGTTTCGCAAGATACCCGGACCATGCTTTATTAGTCGGGGGCGACTTCAACCTGCCGAGTATAGACCGCGGAAAGCTTATATTTTCAACACAGGGGGTATGGTAGTCGAAATGTTCAAATGTTTAACTTATAAGACCCGACTGCAGTCTTCGCCGGTCCCCAAACTTACAAACTACTCAAACTAATTTATCCTAAGAACAAAACAGGCACCCATGCCCAAGGGAGGACTCGACCTGCGACGTGGAACGGCCGAGCGCACCCTAGCAAGGCACGTTAGTGCGCACGGCTATTCCGCAGCGGCTATGGGAGTGGTACAGGAAAGCAAGCAACCAGTAGTGGTGCTGAGTACCGTCCTCCAAGTACCACTGGGTGGATTGCAGACTATTTATGCAGATGAATTTTTGAGGAAAGTATGTTTTAAAACCCTGTTACAACGAACGTCAATGATATATGCCTTTAATTTTGTGGATCACTCGTATTGCTTTTCTGTGCAAGTGTCCAGTGTTTGGGTACGGAACTTTCTCTGAGCAAGCGGTTGTATTTGATAGCAACATATGGAGATATCTTCGCTTATCAATAGCACACATCATGTGAATCAAGATCTAGCTGTGTTTCACAGAAATGATACTTTCTGAATCCATGTTGACTATAGGTGAATAGGCCATTCTCTTCGATGTAGTTCAAACTTTTTTGGGAAAATATGTTTTAAAATACTACTGTAAACTGACGTCAATGGCATATGCCAGTAATTTTGAGGATCACTCTTATTGCCTTTCCGTGCAAGTTTACCGTCTTCTAGTACGGAACTTTCGCTGAGCAAGCGGTTGTAAATGATAGATAGGTACGGAGCTATTTCATCAGCATAGTCTGAACGAACCTAATTTACATACAATTTGAACCGAAAGACTTGCATTTGTTAAGTGATTTAAGGTGCTTTAATACTCCATAAATATCTACTTCTAAATTACATAAGTTGGCTGTCGTTCTTGTTTTGAATTCTTGAGTATTTGCTTAGTCTTCTTTGGTGAAGGAATTTCGGAAAGCTGTATTTATGAATTCTGATTTATCACAGCTGTCATCCGAGACATCAGCATTGCTATCGCGTAGTGAAAGTACTGATTGTGTTTTGCCTCTAGTATACTTTACCCCGACCAGAATTTCTTCGGATATTTTCTACCGAGTTACGTGACGGTTTCGTTATGGAAGCTGTTACAAGTTTCTCGCATTGAAGTTATAGCTAAATATCGAGTTTCAGTAAAGGATTGCCAGTCTTGAAACTTTGTTTCCTTTTAAATTTGGCATGATTTTCTATCCTTGCAAGAATGATTTAACCTGATTTGCATACCAGGGTGCGTCAACCCCTTCTGTTGTTAATTTATTTGGTACAAATCTCTCAATACCTTTCGATATTATTTCTTTGAATGTAAGCCACATCTGATCTACACTCACACTCACACTCATTCAAAAGACAAACTATTTGCATATTGGCTGCCGATGCTGGTCTGTTCATGCGTACAGGTGGCATCGATACTGCGTCACATCACATCCCAGATACGCTCTATTTGGTTCAAATGAGGGCTTCAGGGTAGCCATCTTGGTCTTTGGACCTCCTTTGTATGTTCTTTGAACCATAACCGGGTGGCATGAGAGCAATGTGGAATACCATAGAAATATCAGGAAGTTAGAAGATAAGAAATAGCTATATAAGCAGCTGCGACTTCCAAACGCGCTGGCAGTCTGGATCAGAAACTGCCATGGCAACTCGTCGGAAAAGGCACTCTCTCGTTACTGTTTTCAGGTCTATCGGCAATGTTACCTCCTGTAAATTGTAGAAAAGTTATATTAAGTTTCATGCTCTAAATAATAGTGCATCCTCACATTAAATTACACCTACATTACAATGTTCTCATGGGATAGAGACGATATACAACTGTCTGTACTCTATGTCTATTATTAAATTAAAATTAGAATATCGTAGACCTCACTGTATTCTTCACAACAGACCATTTCCGTGTCTTTCCTAAACTGCTGCACCCCACTTGCTCCATTCTATTTCTCTCCGCAGCATCAGTACAGAGCACGTGACTTCACACGGTCAAACTCCGAGGCCAACGAGAAAGACAGGCAGCGGCGCGCACGACACGTCACGTAAGCAAGGTAGTCCTGAGCCGGCGCGATCATTAGCTGATAGGCCGGCCGCTGGGGCACAGCATTGGCACTTTGAACAGTGGCCGTGCCGGCCGCGGTGGCCGAGGAGACTGAGGCGCTCCAGTCACGGTCTGCACGGCCACTACGGTCGGGGTTTCGAATCCCCCCTCGGGCATGGATATTTGTGCCGTCTTTAGTATAAGGTAGTTGATAAGTAGTTTGTAAGTTTAGGGACTGATGACCCTGTAGTTAAGTCCCATAAGCTTAACAAACGTTAACAGTGGCCGTTACAATTCAGATGTGTTACGACCCGTGGCTCTACCCTTCATTCGATTCCTGCGAAACCCTACATTTCAGCAAGATAATGTACGACCGCCTGTTGCAGGTCCTGTACGGGTCTTTTTGGATACGGAAAATGTTCGACTGTTGCCCTGGCCAGCACAATCTCCAGATCTCTCACCAATTGAAAACTTTTGGTCAATGGTAGCCGAGCAACTGGCTCGTCACAATACGCCAGTCACTACTCTTGATCAACCGTGGTATCGCGTTGAAGCTGCATGGACATCTGTACCTGTACTCGCCATCCAAGCTCTGTTTGACTCAATGCCCAGGTGTATCAAGGCCGTTATTATCTGGGTACTAATTTCTCAGGATCTAAGCACCCAAATTGCGTGAAAATGTAATCACACGTCAGTTGTAGTATAATATATTTGTCCAATGAATTCCCATTTATCATCTGCATTTCTTCTTGGTGTAGCTATTTTAAGGGCCAGTATTGTATTATGGTAGTCCATGGTGCATCGCTGTAAGTAAACAGTTGAGACAGTGAAACTACGTACTGTATCACACAGAAATCATAATTTTAGGCATTATCTGAATAACATGCATTACCACTTGTATATTGTGGACTCGTATGATGTCTCACCTGATGCCCTAATTGTTTTGACCAGTGTAGCTCGTTTAGCTACCAAAGTATGGATAAGAGGGTTTGTGGTCCCAGAAGTGTCATTACGAACTATTGCCAGCTGGTTACGAACAGTGGGACTAAGGGCAATCACTCCACGGCTTCGACGCGCACGGCTCGACTGTGTCGTCACTTGGAATGGTGCGCCGTGGTCTTAAGCGATGAAAGCATATTCTGCCTGCACCCCAGTGATGCTTGTTTCCGCGTACGACGTACACCTGCCGGTGGCTGTCTCGTAGGGTGCCATATTTCAAGACACACTACCCTAGGGCTTATGGTCAGTGGTGTCAGAAGCTAAAAGTCTCGTTCACCTTCGGTGTATGTCGAGGGAAGAGTGACCAGCGCTCGGAACGTGCAGGAAGTTATTAGACCCATTCGTTCGACATTCTTGCAACAGAAAGATAACGTGTTGTTCCAACAGGATAATGGTCTCCCACTCACTGCGCGTGAAACTGAATGTGCTCTGCGAGACGTACAGGAACGTACCTGGACAGCAGGATCTCATGCCTTGTCTCCAATCGAGCATGACAACTAACACGAGTGACTCGTCAATTCGCAAGTTTCAGAACCACGCGTAGGTCGATCAGGCGTGGAATAATGGATCCCAAGACTGTATTCGCCAACTGTATGATCGAATGGGTGTCAGAATCTGCACTTTCATTGGCGACCGTAAAGGCTAATATGGGTGTTTCAGCATGGATAGGCAACTGGTACCTCAGTGCAGGCAACTGGTACCTCAGCAAGCAGCTCTCTTAGACTTTTCGCAGATGATGCTGTCGTTTATAGGTTAGTAAAGTCACTAGAAGATCAAAAGCAACTGCAAAATGATTTATATAAGATATCTGCGTGGTGACCCTTAATAATGAAAAGTGTGAAGTCATCCACATGAATACAAAAAAGAAATCCGTTAAACTTCTTTTACACTATAATCAGTCAAATCTACAGGCCGTAAACTCAGCTAAATACCTAGGAATAACAGTTACAAATAAGTTAAATTGGAAAGAACGCAGAAAATATTGTACTAAAGGCGAACAAAAAGGCTACGTTTCATAGGAAGAAAATATATAAGATACAATAGTTCTACTAAAGAACACGTTTGTGCGTCCAGTTTCCTAGTATCCCTGCGCATTGTGGGATCCCTACCAAGTGGGACTGACACAGGATTTAGAGAAAGTTCAGAGAAGGGCAGCTCGTTATAGAGAATAAGGTGTCGCGGAAATGATGCAGTAGTTGGGGTGGAAATCTTCAAAAGAAAGGCGTTATTCTTTGTGCCAGATGTATTTGCGAAATTTCTTTCACCAACTTTCTCTTCCGAATGCGAACATATTTTGTTAGCAGCCACCTTCATAGGGAGGCATGGTTGTCATAATAAAATAAGATAAATCAGATCGAAAACAGAAAGATATAGTTGTTTCTGTGTTCCCCGAGCTCTAGTACAGAGTGGAACTGTAGAGAAATATCATAAAGCGGTTAGATGAAGCCTCTGCCAATCACTTCAGTGTGTCTTGCGGAGTACTTATGTAGATATAGATGCTATGTAGATATAGACGTAATTCCACGAAGGAGTTTGTTACACCATATACATAATAATGCACTGAAGACAGACCACCTGAATAATTCCACCACTTTTAGCGACAAAAACAAAAGTTATTCGATTGTAACGGGGACAGCCAATGACACTAAACTGAACCTCCCTTCTACCCCCACCTCGAGATAGGCACGGGGAGGGGGGGGGGAGGAGGAAGTGTTAAGCTTTGAAACGGTATAAAAGAGACCAGATGTTTTTTATTGTCGGCTCGGATTCTCCGGGGAAGAAAACGTAAACCTGACTTTTTTTCGTTGGTTAAAAGATGGTGGTGTTAAAAGCTGTACGGTGTTGTGTGGATGTTGAACCTATCGTTAGATCAGACAACAAATTGTTCCTTGACACAGCAATTTGGTTTAATTATGGCCCTGATACTGATGTATATGCTATTAAGTGAGAAACAGTGCATGAAACTGATTATGTGCGCAACGGATATTTTTAACAAAACAACTGTGACATGTAGCCTTTTGAAACAGACACTGACTATACTCAAAAATTTTGACTGCGAGAAAGATATTAAAAAAACCACAAATCACTTTCTTAATGCTTGACTGTGAGAATTTTATGCAGATCAGTTTCTAATTATTGAAATTTAGTATCAATTTAGTATCATAGTCAATTAACTATCATTTACTATGGCACCAATAATGAAATCCGTTCAACAATATTATTCACATCAATACTGCACTTTAAATCCACTAATAATTAATTATCAAATGAAGGAAGTAGGCTAATTTTCTAACTACGTAAATGAAATATGAAAGAAAGTTTAAGCTACTTATTATTAATAATCAGCATTACATTACCTACATAATACAACTTCTGACTTGCTGGCAAAGCAGCCTCTGCTCTACATCGGATCCATACACACAACCCAACCGCTCTCTAAGCGAGCTGAACCACTAGTGCTACTCTCTCTCAGTGCGAGCTACAATGCTATGCAATACATGATCTTTGCCAAAGATGAAACTTCATAAAGGACACATATCGATACATACAGTAGAAGCGATATTATACATTTTCTTGCAAGCAAGTTACTCGATACAAAACAGGAGGTACAATATTGGACATTTTCTTACAAAATAATTTTTTTATGGACACGTTTCATCACCCCCCTCCTACCTATTAAAATTTTGTAGGGTGGGTGATGCCAATGACATTGCCTAGCCAGCAAAATTACTGAATTTCAAGTCCAAAAATCCATTAATGACATCCAAAATATAACATGAAATATATGAAAACCTGATAAACATTTTTATACAAGATATTCAAGATCAAAACAACAGATGAAGTTCATAGAAAATTTTAAAAAATGTGACAGTCATAAATACATGCAATTTTACAGACGAGTACCAACAAGAGTAATGCTTGGAGTGGTACAGGATGTGACAGGCATAAGCAAATGTCAAAATGTACAGAACATCAGCAATAAATGGAATACATGACAAATGTACATAATGATAAACATAAGTATATATAGAATTTCAGAGAACATAGTTTGACAAATGATATAGTGGAGAAAATGAGATAGCTAGAAGTAATAGACAAGTGAGAAAAAATACAATAATAAACATGAACATATACAAAGTTTTACAAAAGGTAGTTTAACTAATGTCATCATTCTTTAAAGAAAATGAGGTAATTACAAGTAATACACACAGTAGTGTAAGTTCCATGCGTCTAAATTTTGTACAAGAGATCAGTATTTTTGGGAACATAAAATGAACATTTGTATCTTGTGCACAATGTAGTCTAGGTAAATTTTTAGTGCACTTAGTATAAGATAAAGTGTCAATTTTGTATTCTGTGATGCATTTAAGATGCCATACTTTCATGGATGCTAGAACATACATGTAAAATTTTTGACTACATAGGTTTCTGATCATGTACAAAATAATGTCACTGCTTCGGCACAATAGGATTTCAATATTACGTTTGTCAATCGAATAGTTACAATGACAGTTCAGACTAAAGTGTATTGACTCATTATAGTTCTGAAAGCATATTTATCTATCAAGAGCACAATTTTATTTTGGTCACTCAATGTAAAAGAACCATGAAATATACCTAAACACTTGTAATGAACCTGTGGACAACGTTTGCAATGGGAGGCACTGAATAGTATAAGCACACGAATAGCACATTAGCTCCTAACATTCATTTTAGGTCTTCACACGAATAGCCAATTATTCCCTAACATTCATTTTAGGTCTGCACACGATTAGCCAATTATCCCCTAACATTCATCTTAGGTCTGCACACGAACACAAAACACTGTAAGATTACACCACACTGTAGGCGAGCTGACTGGTTGCATTGAAGTTGAAGTCATGGGGAAAAGGTTCTGATGTATTCCTCCATGCAATTCGACAACCAAGTGTGCTCCAACCAACGGGGCTACTAGCAGACTGCATCAGCATAGCCAAAATTAGAGCAAAATTATGGTGGTTGGCCAAGGCTGCAATGGACAGTACTATGTGGCCAAACATCATCCAAAAAACATCTTCATTAAAAGGCCCAAAATCAGTGGTGTATAATAACACGTCCATTGTTCTGTGTGCATTATGGAATCTCGTGTGCGAAATCGCCAGTTCCCATGCGTGTCCAAAGTACATGAAATAAAGCATTTTATACACAAATTAGTAACATAGTCATGATATTTCAGTTTACACTGAAAGAAAAGTCGTTGATTATTAAACCATATTTTTACATTACAAGTAGTGTCTTGAAGACGGATACATTTGAATAGTAATGAGTAATTTAATTCTTATACTAGAGTATCTACAAAATTAGTGTCATTTCATATAGGCATAAGGCTTTACATACTATGTACATATTACTTTACAAACACATAATCGTATGAAATACATTCAGGGTGCTTGTCATCAATTTGGCATTAGGTCATGTAAAGTAAATTTGTTGTCATAATTAGAGCAATTAACGTGAAGCCACTTCAAATAACTTGACATTCCAATTACCACTAGTCAATTAAATTGACATACATCACTATGGTGGGGATTGCATTACCACCAAATTATAACAATTAAATTACATATGTTGCCATGGCCAGGCTTTTGTCTGAACTGAGTTACATATTTCATTGCCTTGAGGTATAACACATCAGGGTAGTTTCGTGAGAATATCAAAAGAGGTTCAAGTCATCAGGTCATGTCTGTGTCTGTCTGAGTCAGCAGTAGGGTCAGACAAAACAATTAAGGCAAATTTTGGCACAGTAATAGATGTACATCACAGTAAATCATCCGATAACGTACACTACTTGTTAGGCATAGCTGCAGATTTTCATCAATAAGATCATCAATAAAATTTTGAAGATAGCAGTAAGCAAAAGCAAAGTATCTCTGTGCATTAACTAGACTTAACTAGGCGTAGTTTATGGCAAAACTGCAAGTTCGCAAGAGAGATGGCTGTGTGCAACGTATAAGCATAACCATACATTTTCATGAGCTTCATTATAAAATTAATTAGCATAGTGGTAGGGCTTAGGTATATAATTAGTGAGCATAGCGGTAAGCTTTGATTACAAGAGCAATAAGCATAGCTGCAAGCATAATTAGAGATATTCATTACACATAATTACAAATAATTACAGAGCATCAGAAGGATATGATTCTCACCAATCACACATGCCATTGAAGGCACAATGCATCAACATACAAAATGGTGCACATAAGCACAAAGAGAAAACACAAAAGCGCAGTGCGAGTAAGCACATAAGAAAAGAACAGAGCATAGCATCATTAGCAACAGAGCGATTCTCCTCATAATTGCTTCATAATCATTGTATACTCTCGTCCACATAATTACATTTATCAAACATCTTTGACTGTTACCAATACCTTCCTTACCATCATTTATCCATAAACAATAGTGCATTTTAAAGACCACCATGACATATTGTGTATTGCCTTACTCATCATCCTCCAGAATGTCCTTTTTCCTTTTTACTGCTTAATTGGCTTACAAAATGCTTATGTCAACTCAAAATCTTCTTCACTCGCTCCGAAGTTCGTAAGTTATGCAATTAGTAATACAGAAGAGAAATCTGATATTTTCTGAAACATAGGAACTTAATTAGATTACTCAATCAAAAATTTCCATTAATTTTATTTTTCTTGCACAGCCACAGAGTTCGTTATATGCAAATTGCAAGATAATCATAGTTTCGAATGAATGTCCCAGCGTAGCACAGAGCATAAGTATTCAGAGTTAGAGAAAAGTAACAGTGAGAAAAAGATGTAGATAGAGCGCACTAAGGAAAAGCGGAAGAATAGTGACACTCAGCTCGAGAACGGGGCACCAATCGCCACTTGGTGTGTCCAAAACAGATTAATGGACTCTCTACCCCATTTTTATGCCTTGAAAATTTTAATATTGGAAATGTGGTGTATGCCTTTCGACTTGTGCGTCTTTAAAGTTTCTACCTCAACGACGTTGTCGTGGATGATACGTTGGCTTCGATACGGACCATTGTACAGTAAGAAGAATTTGTGAATCATAGATCTTCCCTTGTGGGATAAGTGGTGGGATCTAATTAATACCATTTGTCCTACATAGAGTTGCTTAGCATAACAATTACGTTGAGAGCGTTTCCTTTTTTCAGCTGCTTTCTTAATGTTTTTAAGCGCCAATTCAATGATCTCATGATGACGTAGTCTTCTGTGTTTAGGAAAAGGTATCAATTCCTTGATACGGTCGGGAGGTTGCTTGTTTTTCAGAACCAGAATTGGTGAAAGACCTGTAGAATCATTAGGAAGTTCATTTATAATATTTTGAAATGACAGAAGATATCTATCCCATGTGTTATGTCGTCGGTAGCAATACAGCCTACAAAGTTTTCCAAGCTCTTTCATCACTCGTTCACAAGGGTTAGAGGCAGCATGATAAAGTGATATGAACACAGGTTTGATGTTTCTGCACCGCAACATCCGTGCCCAATCATGAGAACGGAATTGAGGTCCGTTATCGGAGATGACTTTATCTATATGGCCAACATCTTTTAGGAAGTTTTTAACAAAGGCGTTAGTTACTGTCTTCGCCGTGGCACGGCGGAGCGGAGTAAAAGATACAAATTTTGATGTGAGCTCAATAGCAACGAAGACAAAAGAGAAACCATTGTTAGTTCTCGGAAGAGGTCCAAACAGATCAACGGCTGCTAACTGCTTTAATTTTGAAGGTATAATCGGAAAAAGTGGAGCAGAATGCGATATGGTCGGCGGCTTTGCTTTCTGACACAATTTGCATCGAGATAACACATTGCGTATACGTTTCTCCATGTTGATGAAATAACAAGAGTCGCGTAATTTCGCGAAGCACTTCTTGGCACCATAGTGTCCGTAACTAAGATGAATATACCAAATCAATTTGTTCACGGATTCCTCCGGAACACACACTAACCAAAATTGACTGTCAGGGGCTTTACGTTTGAAGAGAATGTTATTATGGATGATGTAAAATTGTCTGATGGAAACATTATATTTATCGTGCCATTTTATTTTAATATCTCGCCAGATTGGATCTTTATCTTGTTCTTTAGCAATGTCAGAAAATGTGGCAGATATGTAATTTTCGAAAGCAACTTGCTGCATATAGAGGATAGTAAAGTTATTTTCTAAGTATGCCTCTTCCGTCGCCTTGATGAGCCCAACAGGCGAACGAGATAGCGAGTCTGCAACGACGTTTTGTTCACCAGGAATGTAAATTACAGAGAAATCGAATTCTTGAAGGAACAGAGCCCATCGTCTAAGTCTATCATGGTTAAGTTTTGCCGACATGAGGAATTGAAGTGCACGGTGATCCGTGTAAACTTTAGTGTGTCTGCCAAACAAGAAATAACGGAATTTTTCGAATGCCCAAACTACTGCCAAAGCTTCAAGCTCAGTGACGGAATAGTTCCGCTCTGACTTGGATAATATGCGACTAGCAAATGCAATGGTTCTCTGTGTGGCAATGCCATTTTCTTCATCCTCTTGAAACACGTGAACGCCAAGTCCGAATTTTGAACTATCGGTAGAAATGCAAAAGATCTTAGACAAATCTGGGTGGTGCAGAATAGGTGCGTGAAGGAGTGCATCTTTTAAGCAAAGAAATTCTCTTTGGGCAGCTTCATCCCAGAACCAAACAGTATTCTTTCCAATTAATTCATATAATCTGGGAGTAGTTAGGTCTTTCAAATTTATAAAACGGCGATAGAAATTAATTAAACCCAAGAAAGCTCTTAATTGGCGTTTAGTGGTGGGAACAGGCATTTTCATTATCGCCTCTAACTTTTCGGGGTCGGGCTGGATCCCATCTTTAGAAATAATGTTCCCTAAAAATTTAATCTGAGAACGACCAAACTGTGACTTCTCTAAGTTGACAGTAATCCCGGATTGAGCAAACACTTCAAGTAAAGATTCCAAAGTACTGTTATGTTTTTCCCAGGAAGATTCTGCAATTAAAATATCATCAACGTAAATTGTGATTTGTTGTTTTAAGTGCTCAGGAAGTGTGGTATTCATCGCACGGATGAAAGCAGATGAGGAGATGTTCAGTCCGAAAGGCAATTTACGGAACTGATAACAGTTTCCGAAGCAGAGAAACGCGGTGTACTTCCTACAGTTGGGGTGCAGTTTCACTTGCCAAAAACTAGACCTAAGATCTAATGAGGATAAAACTTTGACACCATAGAATTTTTGTAACAATTCTTCCAGGGTTTGTGGTCGGTCGGTTTCAGGTAAAATGATAGTGTTAATTTGTCTGGAATCAAGCACTAATCGAATTGACTTATCTCTTTTTTCAACAATGTGTAGGGGACTGTTATATGAACTAACTGCAGGTTCAATTACACCTTGATTGAGCATGGACTGAATTTCAGCCTTAACTCTTTCCCTGTATACTATGGGAATGGGATATGGAGGTACAAAAAATTTATTATGTTCTTTGATCTTAAATTCATAGAGAAAATTTTTTATGGTACCAGGACTGTTCGCGAATACACGGGAATAACGCCGCAAGATAAGGAACAATTCTTCCTTATCACGTTCTGAGGCATCTTCAACTTCTACTAATTTGTTCTTAATGATATCAGAAATCAAGTCAATTCGTTCAGTCTCGAAATGTTTATCTGTTATATCATCATCAGGTTTGACATCCTGCGTCACATTAGAAGTAGATAAAAATTTTAAACAACTGGCACCTTCTTCATATCTGGTAATCCAGTCTTCGAATTTAATTTGAATGGTATTTTCCTGAACAAAAGCAGTGGCACAAGCCGTATTGAAATCTAAAATAACCTTGTACTTGGATAGGAAGTCCACACCTAATATTATCTGTGTAGTTAAACGGGGGACAATCAATAGGTTGGCAGAAAAGAGATGACCTTGACATAAAAATTCTACGTATGTTTGCTGTCGAATTTCGACAGGTTTGCTAGAAATGACGCCACGAATTTTAGTACAATGCAAAGGCAGAATGGGACCATTAAGCAAGTTCTGATATTTCTTGAAAGTCACTTCACTAATTACTGACACAGGGCTACCAGAATCTAAGACAGCAGAAAGATTGATTTTGCCAATTTTGACAGATACAATTGGGTGAATTGGAATATCGAGACAGTCTACCTTCTCTTCTAATAGTGCCTCTTTTATGTCATCTAACTGTACAAATTTTACGTCTTGTTCGGTGGAAGGTTCATAAGAAATTTCTTTGTTGAGACAAGTGTTACCAAGATTAATGAGGCTTTCACAAGATAAATGCTTTTCAAATCCTGATTGTTCATCAACTTCGCATTCACTATCATCGTCATTAGAAGACATGTAATTATCTATCCAGTCAGCGACAGAGGTGTGCTGCAAATCTAATCGTTCGAAATCATTTTTTGCTGTTCCAAGGTTACTGTTAGTTGCATTATTGTGTGGCAGTACCGTATCCTGCATTTCAAAGTACATGACCGGTCTGTCATATGCAATTGTTGGTTGATACTGTAAGAATTTTATTTCGTATATAGTGTCTTCCTCAGAGTCTGAAGACGAAGCTTCTGTCTCCCACTCTGAATTGTCGTCATTATATTGCTGATCGACAATTATCTCGTTTAACTGTTGGGCAGTATAATGTTTGTTCGATGCTTCTTTATTTGTTTCGTTAAATCTGATAGTACAATTTTTGTTGCTGTCATTACTTTCAGGAGTAACGGCTTTAGGTATTGACACAATTTGTGTCGGTTTTGCCTTATCACTTACTGAGGTGCTACCAGCATCAGTATTGTGCACTTCCGCACAAACTACTATTCTGTTTTGTTCGGGAGGTTGTTCATCGTAACCTTCCTCTCTGTGAGGACATTCACAATGAACAAGTTTTGTATCCCATCCTCGTCGCCACTTTTGTGTCCCGACTTCGTCGCCGCTTTTGTGTCCCAACTTCGTCGTAGGTGTCGGTGGCCGAGTTGAATGAGACCGACACGCTGGTGCAGGTACGGAGGGGAGCAGCCAGAAACTATAAACACTCGAGCAAATTAGAAAGATATATATATTGCACAGAATGTAACAATACTTAACTTTTACATAGTACTGCAGAACGTTGATACATAGTTGTTAGAGGCCTGCCTAGTGCCTGTACAATAGCAAAGTCTTCACTGGTGCCTATCAGATTACGAAGGTCCTAACTCGTTGCTATCTCAGTCCGAAGTCAAGTGCGAAGTGCCGATGTCCTTCAGTGGTGGCCACGAGCGGCGTTGTACCAGAGGGCGCTCGTGGCTGTCGTCGGAAGAACGCCGCGCCGTGCATGCATGGCGGCGCGCGGCGAAAGTAGGTGGCGCGCACTTTGTACTTGTGCGACACCACACCCCTCCCCCCCAAACCGCCGCGCCGTCGTGGCGTAGGGCTGAGGGCCACGGCGACGGCACTGGGAGGAGGGCCTGAGCGGGGGCGTTACTGGTGGGACGGGCGTCGTAGCTGAGGCCGGGATCGAGACGCCGTCCGCGCCCCGGCATCCGCCTTGCGATCCTCCAGGGAACCCGCCGAAACCTGGGGAAGGGCGCCCGCCCCCGCCCAGAGGGAGCAGGTCATCTTCTTCTGAGGTGCGTGGCCCAAGCTGGGGGGGCCCGCACGGTCCCGGAGTCCCTCTCGGTGACGCAGTCATCTGCGGCGACGACAGCGGCGGCGACGACTGCGTCGGATGTACGTCGACGTCCATAGGGATCTCGTAGTCCGGGGACGAACGATGTGGTTGTGCTCCCTGGCGCAGAACTGGGTCTGGAATCAAGAAACCGGAGACAGGATCGCGCGGTCTGTGCAGGCGCAATTGGTTTGCGTGGCGCCGCAGCTCCGACCCTGTGGAAGAACGTACAATAAACATATTGCGCCCAAGCACGCGTTGAATGGTGCCCGGCAACCATGTCTTCTTGTTTCCAGCAAACACCCTGTACAGCACCGGCGTGGAAACCTGAAAACGCGTAGCGCCATACGAACCGACTCGGTGCGTGGGAGGCTGCAGCAGGTGAAGGAGAGTGCGGTGACGGCGGCCGTGTAGCAGCTCGGCAGGAGACGGGCCGTCACGTGGCATGCACCGATACGTAGACAGGAAAATTTGAAGAGCTTGCTGCCTGGAGTGCTGACCTTTCATCTTCTCCATGTGAGACTTGAATGTTCGAACGAAACGTTCTGCTTCACCATTGGACTGAGGGTGAAAAGGTGCGGTGGTGATATGCTGAATGCCATTCACACGACAAAACTGTTGAAATTCCGCACTAACAAACTGAGGTCCATTGTCACTGACGATAGTTTCAGGCAAGCCTTCGATGCAAAACACTGATGTTAAGGCACTGATTGTACTAGAAGCTGTCGTTGAGTTCATGGCAATCACAAAAGGAAACTTGCTGAAAGCGTCTACAACAATTAACCAGCGCGTATTCCAGAAAGGTCCGGCAAAGTCAATATGTAAACGTTGCCATGGTCCCTTGGGGCGTGGCCAATCCGAGAAACGTTGCGGAGGAGCCGCCTGATGCTCCGCACAAACTGTACACTGTGATGTCATGCTCTCTATCTGAGCGTCCATACCAACCCAGGTACAATGACGTCTGGCCAATTGCTTTGTCCTAACAATGCCCCAATGTCCTTGATGCAGGAGGCGTAACACTTCTCGTTGCAGGGAACGAGGAACAATCACTCTTGCTTGGTCGTTGTCGGTATGCAACAACAGTACACCCTGACTTAAAGATAATGCATGACGTTGTGCAAAATAACGTCGAACCAGAGGCCGATCAATGTCTTTGGCTCTGGCAGGCCACCCTGAGCGAACAAAACGTGCTACCACACTTAGGTCTGCATCCGCAGCCGTTTCCTGTGCAACCCGACGAGAGTTCAAAGGGAAATCTGCGACAGCGGAAGCATCTCTGGAGTCTATCTGACAACATGCCATTTCTGAAGAATCAAACGACACATCCTGGCCAACCGGAAGTCGGGAAAGTGTGTCCGCGTTAGCATGTTTAGTGGTAGGTCGGTACAAAATCTCATACTGATAATTAGACAATATCAAGGACCATCTCTGAAGCTTTTGTGCCGTACGTGGCGGAATCGGCTTTGTGGGTGAGAACAACGACGTGAGAGGCTTGTGGTCTGTCAACAAATAGCATTTTCTGCCATACAGATAATGATGAAACTTTGTGACGCCGTAAATGATTGATAAGGCCTCCTTTTCTATCTGACTGTAATTCTGTTGCGTCGGCGTCAGTAGCTTGGATGCAAAGGCAATAGGACGATCATGACATCCAATACGATGTGACAGAACTGCGCCGACACCGTACGATGAGGCGTCAACTGCTAACACTACAGGCTTCTGTGGGTCAAAGGGAATCAAACATGCATCACTGAGTAGTGCAGACTTTAATTTGTCAAAGGCAACCTGACAATCTTTGGACCATACAAAAGGAACATTCTTCTTACGTAAGTGATGCAGTGGAGCTGCAATCTGAGAGGCATTGGGAATAAATCTGAAATAATAGTTAAGCTTTCCCATTACTGCTTGCAATTCATGCACATTCTTAGGAGGAGGCAAGTCTTTGATTGCTCGAAGATGCGACTGTAAGGGATGAATTCCTTGGGCATTAATCACATGGCCCAGGTACTCTATTTCAGTTTGAAAAAACGAACACTTTGCTTTATTACAACGTAGACCTGCTGCAGTCAAAACTTTGAAAAGGCACTCCAGGTTTGCTAAATGTTCTTCAACTGTACGTCCGGATACCACAATATCATCTAAATAGTTCGAACAACACGGTACAGAAACTGTCAGCTGTTCCAAAAAACGCTGAAAAATAGCGGGAGCGGAAGAACTGCCAAAGGGTAGGCGTTGAAATTGAAAAAGGCCCATGTGAGTATTAATGACGAAAAATTTTTTTGACTCGTCATCAAGTGGAATCTGTAAGTATGCCTCTGCTAAATCAATCTTGGAAAAGAAGCGAGACTGTCCTAATTTGTCCATCAGTTCCTCAGGTCTGGGCAGAGGGTAAGTGTCTACAATTGTTTGACTGTTTACTGTTGATTTGAAGTCCGCACAGAGACGAAGTTTTCCTGAAGGCTTGGGTATAATTACTATAGGCGAGGCCCACTGACTCGCAGAAACAGGAGAAATCACCCCACTATCTTGCCAACGTTTAAGTTCTACGGCAACTGAATCACGCAAGGCGATAGGCACTGGTCTGGCTTTACGAAATTTTGGAACTGCAGATTCTTTTAAAGTTACATGTGCCACGAAGTCTTTTGCACAACCTAGTTCCGGCGAAAACAAGTCACTATATTTGTCACACAATGCATTGATTTTATCCTGAGGCACTATTGACGAAATTTGAAGCACATCTCTTTGAATTGATAAACCAAATAAGTCAAAAGCATCTAGTCCAAAAATGTTCTGCGTAGATTTGGCCTGAAGAACAACAAAAGCAACTGTTTTCGTAACACCTTGAAAAGAGGCAGGCAGGCTACACGTTCCTAGCACGGGAATATTTTGACCTGTATAAGCTGTTAACACTTGTTGACACAGCGATAATTTTGGCGAACCCAGAAGTTCATAAGTATCTTTATTAATTAAGGTAACAGCGGAACCAGTGTCGAGCTGAAATTGCACAGTCTTATTGTCAATGGAAAGATTCACAAAAAGTTTTTGCTTTCGGCGCTCGACAGGTGCGCGAATGTGGGCAACGTCTAATACATATTGTTTTCTGCGCTTGCGCGGGTTGCGTGCGGTAGGAAGCGGCGCATACTCGGCACACAGCGGATTAACCACACTGTCACCAGATGACACTACCGCCGGATCGGCGTCCGTGCAATGCGAGGCTACTGCACTAAAATTACTTTCAGTATCTACAATAAATCTACTGTCACTAGTTACACAGTACTGGGCACTATTACAAGGAGCAGTTGCAGAAGGCACTATTTTCACTACAGGAATGCACTGTTCATAGTCATTTTGCTTGTCCCGAACCCTTTTCCGTTGCACTGTTTTACGCGCTCGTCGGCGCTTGCTAAGTGGTGCACTATATAGTTTTGCCATAGGCGCAGAACTACTTTCTTGCAATTGAGAACCAACTAAAGCACTGTTCAATTCCACAGCCCGTATAACATTTACAGAATGAACTGTTCTCGCACTCTGCGAAGCACTGTTTCTAACGTTACTGTTCTGTGAGTTTTTAATTTGCATACACACAGACTGCACATGTCCCAATTTGCCACATTGATAACAGGTTGCGTTGCGACTAGGGCAATGAGCACGCTTGTGGCGAGACACACACTGGGGGCAAGATTTACGTACATTTTTCTGAAATGAGCGTTGGCGCCCGTTATTCAAATTACTGTGTCTAACACTACGGGGCGACCTTTGCGTCGCACTTTTACACTGGCTACTGTTCACTGTCTGTTCAGCACGGCCGGTAGAAAGATAAGAATCACTAGTGCTATACTGAGAACTACGGCTAGGAAAGCGTCCGTTGCGGCGCACTGAATTTACACTATGGCTTTGCATTTCTACATCAGCTAAGTCAAAAGTATCATGCGCTTCTATAAGCTGTAGTACACTGTCTAAGGAGGGGTCAGACTGTTTCAGAATTGCTGCTCTAATTCTGGGGTCCTGAATGTTCTGCGTAATCGCATCCCTCAACATCACGTCACTATACGAAAGTCCACAAGAGCAAGTAAATTTACATTGGCGGGTTAAGCCCTTCAATTCCGTAATCCACTCTTGGTGTGACTGCTGCGGTAATTTTTTAAGTCTGAAAAATCGGTATCGTGCAGCGGCTACAAGAACTTTTCTCTCATAATGAGCATTCAGTGCATCTACAATTTGTTCAAAGTCTACATCACGAGGAGATGCGTGCGGGAATAGTTTTTGCAGTAACACAAAAGTTTTGGGGCCCACCACGGACAATAAAAGATGCTTAACAGTCTGACCTGTAATTTGATGAGCCGCGACGAGTTCTTGAAACTGTGCGAAATAGTCACTCCATTCTTCCTCACGTTCGTTGTACTGCCGGAACGTCGGAAGCGGTGCGGCGGCAGGTGTGGGCTGCTGATGCGACGGCTGTTGTTGAGTTGACGTCAAGTGCGCCACCGCCTGGAGAAGCTGGGTAATTTGCGCCGTCTGTAACTGAATAATTTCCATTAAGTTCGGGTTCGGGGTAGTGGCCATGATGACCGATTAGGCGCCGCGTATACAAGTAACTTATAACAAAACACAAATGCAATATGAAAGGAGGGCACGCTCTGCAACAAAATAGTCCACAAAATACGTAACAGAATATGTTCCCCCAAAAATCTTATAATAAGGGTGGGTGGGCGGGAGCAATTTTTGCGTGCTCCGACTGCTGCTGTCTGGCTGCTGCAAGCGGGCTGGTCCAAGGTTCTATCACTCCTCGTCGCCACTTTTGTATCCCATCCTCGTCGCCACTTTTGTGTCCCGACTTCGTCGCCGCTTTTGTGTCCCAACTTCGTCGTAGGTGTCGGTGGCCGAGTTGAATGAGACCGACACGCTGGTGCAGGTACGGAGGGGAGCAGCCAGAAACTATAAACACTCGAGCAAATTAGAAAGATATATATATTGCACAGAATGTAACAATACTTAACTTTTACATAGTACTGCAGAACGTTGATACATAGTTGTTAGAGGCCTGCCTAGTGCCTGTACAATAGCAAAGTCTTCACTGGTGCCTATCAGATTACGAAGGTCCTAACTCGTTGCTATCTCAGTCCGAAGTCAAGTGCGAAGTGCCGATGTCCTTCAGTGGTGGCCACGAGCGGCGTTGTACCAGAGGGCGCTCGTGGCTGTCGTCGGAAGAACGCCGCGCCGTGCATGCATGGCGGCGCGCGGCGAAAGTAGGTGGCGCGCACTTTGTACTTGTGCGACACCACAACAAGTTTCAGCGTATAGTTAGGATCACATAAATCCTGTACGGCCGAATTATTTGCCGTCGAGTCCGCTAGTCATACCTGACGCGGCCCCTTTTTTGACGAATTGTAGCGTGGATTAGCAGGTCTGATTTCAATGTTTTGCTCTTGTCTTTCCGGGGTACGCGATCTGCTTAGGCCCCGATTTGTGTTTTCGTGTCACGGAAGGCGATCACGAGAATTATCGCGTGTGCCCTCCCGACTACGCTTCTCAGTGTTATTGTTGTTATTTTCAGTCTCGTGATCACTATCAGTATTGCGTCTTTCACGCCAATTAGTATCATTTGAGGTATTGCTGTTATGATAGTAATTATTGTGGCGTCCTCCGCGACCAAAGCCACCACCTCGGTAACGGCCACGAAAACTACCACGGTTATTCTCACGATCTTGACAATCACTGTTCTCATTGTCGCGACTTTGTTTGTAAGATTCATTAGTGAAAGAATTATTTTTTGGTTTATCGTCGTGCTCTAAATAACGTTTAGTACGCGGCGGGCTTTGTTGCGACCGGCGATCATATCTGTTTCTATCAAAATATCGACTGCGCGAGGAATTTTCCTCGTCTTCTTCCTCTAAGTCTTGTAAGAGGTTTCTAAAGGCTTCAATATCATTCTTGCATCGTGCCGCAATGGCAATTTGACGCAAGTGTAGAGGCAATTTGTTCAAACAAATTCTAATTAATTCCGCAGGGCAGTAAGGTGCCGATAAAAATTGATTTTTGTATACCAAATGTTGGAAATATTCCACCGGGCTCGAGAAATTTGATCGCTCAAAAGTTTTGAACGTCGCAATACTGTTTTTAACGCGGTCTTGTGCCGCTTCCGACCAGTATGCGGATAGAAATGAGCGTCGGAACTGATTCTCGCTATAGCACTCTTGTGCAATAGCTCTCATTCTGGTGGCTGGCTCGCCTTCCAGATAACCACATATAAATTCTAATCTGTGCTCAAGTGGCCAATTCGGGGGAAGACAATAATCGAATTGCTGCAACCACTCTTTAGGGTGCAAGTCATTCGGAGAGTTTTTGAATGTCTTGAATTTACGTACAGTCAGGAAATGCTTGTAGTCAAACGCTTCACTTCGCCTGTGCGGTGTAAGTGAGCGTAAACTACGCATCGCGCCTTCATTGTTGTTACTATGAGGTACACTTCGTTCACGTACCAAGCGACCTACTTGAGTCGAATCATCATTGTCATTTTCGTTCAAATTTTCTTCTACGTCTTCGTATGCATTTCCACAAGTGTGGTCAAATTTCCTCTCTATTCGCGCCACGCCATCATCTAATTTTCTGACCTCAGCCTTGTATTGCTGATTAATGGTCATTTGACCTTGTTTGAAACGGTCAAGGGCGAGATATTCATTAGTTTCATTAAACGGGGTAGGATGCGTTACATCAGAACTTTTGTCACTGTTATCACTGATTTGGGTAATTTTAACAGTAATATCCTCAAACTGTTTATTAATTTTATTGATCTGTTCCGTCGTGACTGACTGGAAGTTCTGCAACTTTTCATCAAATAGATTACTCTGTTGCTTCAATTGAGCAAGTTCAGTAGTTTCCATATTTTCGACTCGTGACGCAAAGCTTTCCATATTTTCCACTCGTGACGCAAGGCTTTCCATTACCGGGTTAATCTCGTCGCGAATATCTTGTCTTATTTGCTGAGATTCACGTTTGAAAGTATTGAGCAGTTGTTCCCTGAACCGATTGTTGTCCTCATTTATTTTATTAAGACTACTTTGAATACTCACAAACCTCGAATCGCACGTCTGTTCTATTTTCTCAAGTTTTTTATTTTGTTTCTCAAGTTTTTCATTTAATTTCTGAGATTGTTCCTCCAGTTTTTCATTTAATTTCTGAGATTGTTTCTCAAGTTTTTCACCTAATTTCTGAGATTCCTGAGATTGTAATTGACTATTCTCATTTAATTTAGAGAGCTGTGACAATAAAATTTGCATGAAATCATTTGGTAATACGTTTTCCATAGCCGTCGCACAAGTATTTTTTGTAGCAGAGCTAGGCGGAACCGATGCATTATTTTCCGCAACCACGTTACAAGAATTGGAATTCTGTATTGTCGAATCCTGTACTGTATCATTATCCATATTGTCTATTCCTGAACTAATCTGTTCCGCATTTTCGGACACGGTATTTACTGTCGTATTTGTATCAGTGCAGTGAGAAGACTCTTGTAAAAATTCAGCTTCTCTCCTTGCATCATTCGAGGTCACATTTTCGGAAGCAGATTTAGCATCAGCGCGGACTCTCCTATTCTTCGACATTGTTAACAGAATTTTGCAGTAAAGTGACTAATAATATTTATTTTCACCTACTGCATATTTTTTGAAAATCACACACAGTAATTATGAGAGAACAATAGGCTGAATCGGGCTAGTGCAACATACAATCACAATCGAGATTACGCGAACCGTTAATTATCACACGAGTTCCGCGATACTAGAACTTTCATCACAACAAACATCAGACAATATAAAAGAGAGACTTGTTCAGTAGTAATGCAATTATTTGTATATTCAATTAATCTACTATAAACAATGCTACACACTATCAAGAATGGTAAGTAACAAACTACAGAAACAATTACTATGCTACTGTTGCTATAACAAAGGATGGTGCTACAAAAATTAAATTAAGAGCCGAAAGATAAGTTCGTTAGTGGAAAAGACAAACTAACTTAAATAAGGCTACGTATCTAACTACGTCACGATCCTGTTTGTGAACTATCCTGGCAGGGTCGCCAGATAAAAGCTGTACGGTGTTGTGTGGATGTTGAACCTATCGTTAGATCAGACAACAAATTGTTCCTTGACACAGCAATTTGGTTTAATTATGGCCCTGATACTGATGTATATGCTATTAAGTGAGAAACAGTGCATGAAACTGATTATGTGCGCAACGGATATTTTTAACAAAACAACTGTGACATGTAGCCTTTTGAAACAGACACTGACTATACTCAAAAATTTTGACTGCGAGAAAGATATTAAAAAAACCACAAATCACTTTCTTAATGCTTGACTGTGAGAATTTTATGCAGATCAGTTTCTAATTATTGAAATTTAGTATCAATTTAGTATCATAGTCAATTAACTATCATTTACTATGGCACCAATAATGAAATCCGTTCAACAATATTATTCACATCAATACTGCACTTTAAATCCACTAATAATTAATTATCAAATGAAGGAAGTAGGTTAATTTTCTAACTACGTAAATGAAATATGAAAGAAAGTTTAAGCTACTTATTATTAATAATCAGCATTACATTACCTACATAATACAACTTCTGACTTGCTGGCAAAGCAGCCTCTGCTCTACATCGGATCCATACACACAACCCAACCGCTCTCTAAGCGAGCTGAACCACTAGTGCTACTCTCTCTCAGTGCGAGCTACAATGCTATGCAATACATGATCTTTGCCAAAGATGAAACTTCATAAAGGACACATATCGATACATACAGTAGAAGCGATATTATACGTTTTCTTGCAAGCAAGTTACTCGATACAAAACAGGAGGTACAATATTGGACATTTTCTTACAAAATAATTTTTTTATGGACACGTTTCAGTGTAATCACCAAAAATACAAGTTAGAAAATGATACATGTATGTTCGAAATGGTAACTGTTGTCAACGATATGAGCACCCGAATGCTGTCAGCCAAGGGGACTCACCTGGAATAATAACCTCTATGGTGAGAGTAAAGGAAATACCGAAAACAAGCACTCTGGTCGCGACAGGCAAGAAGACACACAGAAATAAACATCCCAATGGGGAGGGGTAAAGGACAATGCCTAAACTAAGCGCCTCATGGCGTCTCTGCAATAAACTTTCGGGCCAGATTCCTTAGCATGTACCGACGATAAAAGAAAATAATACTAGTAAATGTGTGCACCATAATGCAAACCTTAGGAGCTACGACCACTTATTCATCTTCGGTTCTGAGTGTGTGTGTGTGTGAGAGAGAGAGAGAGAGAGGGGGGGGGGCACTGGGAGGAGACAGACAGACAAAGAGGGACAGAAAGAGTCTCAATGTCGCAAATGTTTGCAGTAACAAATAAAAGAAAATAAATTATCGCAGTTCACAGTCAGTTACTTTCGGCAACGGTAATATTAGGTTTTCTGTAAAACGTACGTCAATATTTTTCCATCTTATATTTTAAAACTTAATTATAATGAACGTGTTTAGTAATGTCTTGTTGTTATACATTTGGGTATAGGTATTAGCCAAGATAAATCTTGCACTGTAAGTTGTCATTGATCAAACATAGGGCAGGAACGCAAGTGTGGTTTTTATGGACCATCTGTCCCAGTGTCGGCGTAAAGATATCTGGAGAAATCGTAGAGGCCTGCCACAGCGATTGTTGCCGACGGTAAAAGAATGTGTTGCAGGGTTAGGAGGTTAGAATAAAGGGAGAGGGGCATCATCTGTGCCCAGCACATATGTCAGTTGAAGCCTGTCCCCCATTTTGGAATGCGTTAAATAGATTTTCTTGGCGTCACTGCAAAGTATGTACTTTCAAATAATATTCTTTCGTGAATAAATAGTAATAAATACTCATCATAATATATTTGAAAATTTGATTTTGAAAGGCTAATTGTCATTCTTTTAACACATTGTACATCACGGCAATACCGTCGGACGTTTTATTCCTGTTTTAAGTGACATAAAACATTAGCTCTACAATACGAACACTCCTCCAAAACTTAGCAATATGGCGGAGGCAGGCTTCACTTTTTCATCGTAAGGGCGTCTCCCTGTATTTTAACCTCTTTGGTTAACACTGCTAAAAATATACTGCTTTAGTCACTTTGTAAAGAGCATATCTTTGGAGAGTGTGAGCAATAATCGTTGGTGACACGGGTAACCGCGAAAGAGATCTCGGCGCAAGCGACAAGTGATGAGTCTGTGTTGGATCGTCATAGCCTACGATGTTGGCTCCCGAAGTGAGCATGCAATAGCATTGTATTTGAACTATTATATGGAATTACTTGAAACTGACTCCGAATTATTATTTATGAGAATTCATTATTTGTTTTGCCCTCGAAAAAGGTATGTTTTGATTAATGGATTCTTTATCGCACTGTGCATTGTTAACTTGTATCATTCATTCGATTCATGTAATTATGGGATATTTAGTCATTGTTAATTTCAACTAAATAGGTTTTAAACTTGCAAATGTTTGTAGAGCTTAAGGGACTTAACTGCGAGGTCATCAGTCCCTAAACTTACAAACTACTTATGAACTACCTTATACTAAAGATGGTACAAACATCCATACCCGAGGGGGGATTCAAACCCCCGACGGGTAACGGCCTCGTGCGTCGTAGCATAGCGGTTCAATGCGCTCGGCCGCTCCGCCGCGGCTAAATAGGTTTCCTTTTCTATAAATTATAAACTTAATGAAAGATAATCTAATTACGTGTAAGATTCTATGAATATTTCTTTTCCCTGTGTCCTTTCCTACGATTAGTCAATGCACCATATCAAGTTTAGAATTATTCTGCCCATATTGTTCATGAATTTAGGCACACCTTTCTATAATTTATTTGATCATTTTGATTGAGCGGAACTGGTCGGATTAGTTTAATTCAAAAGGCCTGTTACCGATCTACTGTAGTAGACAAACATCCAGTACCCAATAATTACAATCAGACACAGGATTTCCTTTATTTCCAGTATTGTTCTTATTTAAATTGATGTTCAAAGTCAATTACCAACTTTTTCGCATTTTATATATAATACCGACGTTTTCTCACAAAGTACATACTTTACATACGCTTTTAATCTGCATGTACTAGCTGACGTCGGAAAGAGGTATGTGAAATTCAGTTGCTTTGTGTTTGACATCACGAATAGGAAAGACAATATACTACTGAGTTTATTTGTTTCTTTTACGCGTTTTCTGACTCGGTACTTGTTCTAAGACTTTTATTTTGCTGTTATAAGGAAAACCATTATCCTGTTAGACACTAAAATTAAACACACCGCTTGATCACAATATAACAACTGGTTAGTCAATAAAATTAATATGATCTCGACACGTGTCTTGATACACAACAATAATTGCTACAGTCTCACAACAGCCTATGCTCATTTCGTTTTCGCATTTCTGATCAAACTTTGATCTTTACTTTAAATAATTAACTTACTTCATGATTGTCAATTCATATGCATGTCGTATTAGTACCAGGGTCGTAGCCAGGGGGGGAGAGAGAATTTTTTTTTTTTTTTTTTGGGGGGGGGGGGGTGGCGGGAGGGAATCAGACAATAAAAACTGTAAATTATAACATATATTCTAACTTGTGAAACATTACAACATAATTTCAAGGGGTGGGATTGATCTCCTTCTTCCCTCCCTTGGCTACTGCCCTATCCGTACTTGTCATTCAGTCAGTTGAAATCATCATTTAGTCAGACTAACGTTTTGGCTAATTGAGCGCATTTACAGGGTCAATACTAGGCTGATTAATCACAATACCTACTTTTACACAGACATTTTGATCCATTTTTATATTCACAGAGTAGTAGCAATCAAGAGATTGTTGCATTCACACACTCGAGCAAACACACACACAAACTGTAGGCCCAACAATCAGGAAGTTAAACTTACATCTTTAAATGTGAACAAAGTTTCGTTGAAATCAGTCCAGCAGTTAAGAAGGAAATATGATAAACTGACATACCCCCCCCCCCCCCCACACACACACACACACACACCACCACCACACACACGCACACATTCATTTTTATAACTTATATTAGTCTTAGGGCATGATTTTCACTCATATAACACTCACAGTATAATTACACTCGCGTGCGACGCCCCAAAGACAGAAAATTAAGAGAGAAAATGTTCTAATGTTTGTAGAACTTATGAGACTTAACTACGGGGTCATCAGTCCCTAAGCTTACAAACTACTTATGAACTAGCTAATCCTAAGGACGGCACAAATATCCATGCCCGAGGGGGGATTCGAACCCCCGACCGTAGTGGCCGTGCAGACCGTGACTGAAGCGCCTCAGGCCCCTCGGCCACCGCGGCCGGCAAATTAAGAGAGATTACACTTATTTCGAGGAGGGACTTTTTTGCTGATGCGACGTCCTTAATTATCACTCTCATCTTCAATTTATGCCAAAAAAGAAACAGTATACTGGCGTGACACTAGTTTGGTTATATGTTTAGCACACACAAATTGTGTCATTTTGTATATTATATTTCAGCTTCGATTTCTTATCTGTAACACCAACAGCAACAGGTAATAGGTAACCAATACAAGAATGTTTCACAGTTATCAATTTTACAAATTTACTTGCCCTAATAAGGGTCGCTAACTGTATATAAACATGCATTGAGTAATATAAAACTATACGAGGAATAAACACTACTTCACCCACCGTCATAAAAGAAGATGAATTTTAGTGTTAGACTCTTGGGCGTTTCGTTATCATTCAGGCTTGCTATGTGTTTGGATATCATACTGAAAAATTACGAAAGCCTTACCAAATATCTTGGTTCGCAATTTTTTAAGTATTTTGTAAACGAAGCCAGCGATCCATGCAGTCGCACATTTCTTAAGAATCACACGAAAAGTGTTTTTTTCCTTCATTTCCACCTAGTAGCAAAATATTCTGTAACCGCGGATCGTCTACAAATAACACATACCGGATGATAATTTACGTAGCAGTAGGCGGAATTTTCACTGATTATTTCAATTAACTAATGATGTGCAATCGACAATATGAGTGGAAAATGAAATCTGCGTGAAAGTTTTAAATGTGCTCTTGATTCATTAAAGAGGTAGACCGCAATTCATCATTGACAGTCTTCTGCGACAAGCGAGAGGCTTAGTTTCGTAACGGCTCTATTATGTAAGAGAACTACTAATTAATACCGTAAAGTACTTCGAGGCGTTTACGTATTTCCACTCATAGTCGTCTTAGATATGATTGACGACAGTATGAATACAGACCGGTAACTTTAAAAATGAAAACTTTCGGAATCTGTTTGCATAGTGGATGCCAGACAGTTACGTCACTATCACGGATACTGATTCTACTGTTTCCCTTTTCACTAAAGTACTCTTAGCGGTAAGTTCTCAGCAATGGCTATGTCATAATTTCATTTTGGTAACATGGATGCAACTGCAACAATAACACTACCATAACTTACAAAAATTAAACTTTTTAGTACACTTCCACAAGCTTACTACAGTCAACTACGGCGTAGTCTGAGACAAATTGTCGATTTAGAGGAGTACTAGTAAAACCCCCAATTCCGTACAGATTCGAATTCCCAAATGCAGAGCTACTGAAAACGTCAGATTATTTTACGAATCAGTTATTTCACATACTATTTGAATTTAAGTGTGTAATCTAGAGTCGTTTGAAATTGTGTGTTAAGCTTGTTAGCAGTCACTGTGTGTTCTCATTAACAAAAGCCTCATTTGAAGCAAAGGCTGGTATTTCCAGCATCTCAGTTTTTATGAAGTCATATAGCGCACCTGGGTGTTTGTCAGTAAGATATCGTGATATATTTGGGTAACGTCTGCAAAATACGGTATATCTAATATATAAAGCAGAGTGTCCGTATGTTTGTATGTGTTGCATACAAATCTACAGTTTTGTTCCAATCTTTATGAAATTTTGTACACGTAAGCTTCAATCCATGAGGACGGTCGCCGTAAGTGTAAGGATCACATACGATATATAGTTCACGAGATATGACGTCATAAACAATGAGATGCACGAAAAACTGCTGCATTTAGCGACAATGCTGCTCATTTTCTCCTAAACCACTAGACGAATTTTAACCAAATTTGGTACACACATTCCTTACCATGAGGTAACAATTGATGCAAGATTAATAATCACATACGATACATGGTTCAGACCATTTGACGCCATAAACAAGAGTAATCGAAAAAAACTGCCAAATAATGCAGTAAGACTTTAAAAATATGCTATATGAGAATGAGAGTACTTAGCGACTTGCAACAAACTTTAAACATAATTTCCAACCTTTATTAAACTTTTTTCACTGACAACCATTGCAAAATGGTTCATGGAGTAAAACTACATTCCGTATGATGTTACGACTTATAATTTGTACACCACAAATTGTAGCCACAGCAAATCTTACAGACAGTATACACGCATATAGTTTAGTGTACCCTCTAAACTGTATCACAGTGCGACACGTAGTTCACGAGGCATGAGCACATAAACAGTAACGTTCATAGAAAACCGTCCCCTCCTGCACCAAGTTTTAATCTATTACTTCTTTACTACTAATTATATTCCCAAGAGATTTTACAGGCATATAGTCCTTATACAAATGAATATCTGCCTGAGAAATGGCAGGAATAAATAAATAAATACCCGGGCAACGCCGGGTTTTCAGCTATTAAGTAATAAATTAAAACGGCACGCCTAATTCCGAAGTTTAACAGAACTTCAATTTATGGAACGTTTCTTGTGTTTCTATCACATCTCCTGAACTATTTACCCCACAGTAATATAATTTTGCAGGTACGCAATTATGTGTATATTGCCTGAAAAGTGTCTTGCAAACAGAGTTAATAGTGACAACTTAATAACTTGAAACTTCCTGGCAGATGCTTACGACTGACCTCCTGAACAGCAATAATGTACTTGCGAAAAACTTTTTTTCCTTTTCATAATTTTTGACGGATGTCAGCGATAAAAAGTTTTGTTGAGGTTGAAATGTTAATTTTGTTGAAATTAGCAAATATCATGATTTTCGAGAAATGGATGACCGAATTTCGTATATTTCAACGCCGTCAGCCACAAAACTAACTTACAACTTTTGATTGTAATTGTCTTATTGCATTTAATGAGTAGAATATGACAGCACTTTAAATTTTTCAGTCGGTCAATACCTAAGCGAATTATTGAAAATAAAAGATTTATTCGTCAAATGAATTAGGTTAGTGTCTGCAACAGATAGCGACCGTGTACTGGAACAGCCTCTTACGTTATATAAAAGGATGTATGTATATGAGTATGTTCCACTTCTTATATATTAATGGTCTGATTTCAACCAACCTCAGTACACATATGAATGGTACCAAGGAACATTGCTATATGTCGCTTTTCGAAACATTTTAGTATGGACGAAGTATTCCAGGTTTGTTCTCTGATAAAATTGCCACCATAATCAGACATAGCCGGCCGCGGTGGCCGAGGGGACTTAGGCGCTTCAGTCACGGTCTGCACGGCCACTACGGTCTGGGGTTCGAATCCCCCCTCGGGCATGGATATTTGTGCCGCCCTAGTCCGTAAGTAGTTCATAAGTAGTTTGTAAGTTTAGGGACTGATGACCCCGTAGTTAAGTCCCATAAGCTGTACAAACATTTGAACATTTGAATCAGACATTCTGAAACATGTGGATTCACACATATATAATTATTTAAGACGCTTTAAGGAAAAAATTGCCAAATGTTCAAATGTTTGTTGAGATTTTGGGATTTAACTGCGAAGTCATCAATCCCTAAACTTACAGACTACCTTATACTAAAGACAACACAAATATCCATGCCGGAGCATAGCGCGTCAATGCGGTCAGCCTCTCCGCTGCGGCAAAAAATATTTATTTTCCGGTTGTCACTGTTGTATATAAAGTTACAAAACGTTGTATATAATTTTTAGCACTTATATAAACATAAATTTCAGTAATGTAAACATTAAGACACTGAAGTATTACTGTAGTAAAAACAGCAATACAATCAACAGAAATGAATAATTTCATCACATTGTCTTTAAGAATTACTTACTCTTTAGTCTATTAGTGATATACGTTTTCCAGATGCCTTATCTAATTTTACGGCCTTTTCTATTCGTATAAGGTTTTCCACCATTCCGCAGCCTCTTTCTCACTTTTGTTGACCACTTATCTTGGTTTATTTTGAATTTTCTACCTTGTTTGTTGCGTTTAAGGCACTTAGAGACGCGGTAACACATCTAACGTCGGCCATCTTATTACGATATACAAAGTTATCCCAGAGAGGCTTACTTTTGAAAGTTCGTTAAAACAATCCAGAGATATCATACTCGTGTCATAATAGCAGCAGTTGGCTCCAAAGATGTAGTATATTAATACTACGTACATAACTCAAAATCGTCAAAAAGTGATACAAAACGTCGTTCCTTGTCTTATCGGTTACCTTCAGACAACAAAGCAGGAAGGATAATAGCTGACTACGACACATATTTCAGGAAATATGAAATCATAAACAATGAATTTCGCGAAAAACTACCACATCAAGCGACAAAGTTCCTTTTCTAATTACTAAACTAACAGACCGACCAAACTTTTTACAAATATTCGTTACTATCAGGAAACAACTGTTGCACTGGGAAATCCATCTACGATTCACAGTTCAGGAGAAACGATGTCATAAACAGTAAGGTTCATGTAAAACTTCACCATCACGCACGAACTTCCGTTTTATTGCGAGTGCACTACTAAATCTATTCGCAGATAGTTTCTCAATGTTCTACTCTGCGTATCTGAATAATTATTGTAGGGCACACAGTTCAGGAGATCGACATCGTAAGTATTGAGGTGCATGATGCAGAGTGTCGGCTACTCCAGGGGTCTTGTTTCGAATTAGGTCTTTCAGTGCTCTGTCAAATTCTTCTCTCAGTGTAGTATCCCTTACCTAACATTATTTGTACTACTATATGTATACTACTACACTTTACTACCTCCTAGTATCTACTAGTAAATATTATCTCTACTACTCAGCACATTTATGTTAGTTGCAAAAGTACAGGGCAGAATATACCATCGTTCTTGGTTCTCGAACAATCTTTGGAAGCACCACTATCCTCCTACAGTAGTCTGAACGTTTACAGTATGATTTGTATGTAAAAATATGACAAAATCCTTATTGGAAAAGAAAAATAATAATTCGAGTACATTTTGTATTTGATATCCTCCAGTAGTGTGCCCTGCATTTTATTTTATTTTATTTATTAGGTATGTGTAACAGAACCCTGCATCCGTAGGCATTTTTATTGTTAACCTTATACAGCCTGTTTCCTACTCCAACATATTGTATTTTTTCATAGTAACAGATCTTGTTGCTTCATTATGTAGACACTACTGTCTGGCGTGTAATCAAAAAATATATATTCGTGTTAGTTCTGGGCACTAATACGGTCTATTTTATATTTTATTTTAACTTCCTGAATGTCAAATGGTCAATTAAAAATAATTTATTTATTTGTGATAGAAAGATTTTTTGTTGCTTCAATGTATAGCTCTGTTTGCCTAGTTTGTGATCTAGATATATTACATAATTATAAACGCTGTATATACATTTTTTTAATACTACGTAAACCATGCCCACCTGTGGTGCTTAACATCGAGACGATGTACAGTAGTGGCCTCTAGTGACACCCATGTCTGCCTATGGTGCACGAATAGTAATTCCTGTCATTACTGCATATGGCCATGTACAGTTAAGAAACCATTTAACCAAATGTTAATTTTGCACTACTGCGGCTCTAACAGCGTGTCGCCTTTTTATAAATTTTGGTATGTAAAAGATCTTTCATGATTTTGTTTCTTATAAAGTTGCCTGATTCTATGAGCATTACCACATATCTGGGTTGTATTTTATAGCGGCGGTGGAGTAGCCGAGCGGTCTAAAGCGTCTCGCTGCGGAGCGCGCGGTTGCTTGCCGTGGAGGTTCGAGTCCTCCCTGGGGCATGGGTGTGTGTGTTTGTCTTTAGGTTAGTTTACCTAGGTTTAAGTAGTTTGTAAGCTACGGACTGATGACCACGCAGTTTGGTCCGACAGAATTACAAACATTTGAACATTTTATATTTTTACATTAATAGGTCGTCAGAAGATGGGTTATCCCGAAACGCACCATGACAAAGAAAATTAAAGAAGTTTACAACAATCATATATATATTATTTCTCATCTGTGTTTTTGTGGCACGCCATTTCTCCCGTATAACTTATCCAAAATTTCACAAAAAACAACTTTATTTAAAAATAATTTGTACTGTAAGTAGTTTGTAAGTTTAGGGACTGATAACCCCGTATTTAAGTCCCATAGACTCTACAAACATTTGAACTTTTTTTTTTTTTTTTTGCTCCCATCAGCTACCGCGCGGCCGATGTAAAAGCAATGGAGAAGGTGCTATCTATTGACAATATGTTTAACTAACATGAACGACAACTGTTCCAGCTATTTAGATTCTTTATGCAAGCCTAAAACCTTCTTTGATGGAAGCAACACGATTTCGGTTCAACACGTCTATGTAACGACAAAAAATACACAATAATTTAATGTAATCAACAGGTACGACTGCTCTTGCTGTTGTTTAGATTATTTAAGCAAGCGTACTTTATGTCGAGATTTCTGTTTCACACATCTATTTCAGAATTAATCATATTCTATTCAGTTATCTAAATTTTCTTACAATGTGTCTAATATTTGTTACTGTTATTCAAAGTTTATTATCTTTTATACAATGTACTTGTATCTGCCTTTTCTCCATCACTGTCTTACCTATCTATGATTGTTCAGGATGGAGTGCGAATTATTCGCATGGGTTAACTAGTTTTGTATATTTCAAGCAACCATTCACCTGTTTTAAAGTCATCATTTGGACTCCCCTGACTCTGCCTCTGCCAGGCGTTACCGGCGCCTGACGTCACCGCGGATTCGGATATCAGAGTCACAGCGAGACAGGTTCCTCGCACCGGGACCAGCGCAGCGCAAGCCTCTGCGGAAACTGAAGCCCAGCTAGGCCGCTTCGTGCAGTTTCGTTGCGAGAAGGTTGCGGTAATACGTCGTTGCTAAGGGTGTGTAGCTACCATTCGGATAGAAAACGAAGTTTTTGCCCGCTTTAGGTTACACTAAAAGTGGGCCTTTCCGATCGCCTTTTGACAGCTCGAAATTTAAATGGGAATAACGTCTTAACCGTTCATCTGAGATGAAAATTGAATAAATGGATTTGTAGAGGCGAAAATTCTCTACAACTTTGTTCTCTTATGGTTTCTTCACATCTCACATCGTTGTAGAGATATTTGCAAAAGTAATGGAGATTTGTCGTTGTCTCTCTGTCGGTAACGTCTTGCCACTTGGTAGATCCGGCCGTTCAAGCGATCGTCACCAAATTTTACAGACGTAATTGTTGACCACCAGCGACAACAACTTCCCTTTTTTCATATATTCGGGACAAAAAAGAGGTCAGTAACACTAAAAACAGATCGTTTGTGATGGCTTTTTGACAGCAGGAAATTTAATTGCAAATAATGGCAGGGGTGAAATATAGGGAGCGAAGAGTTATATTCAACCTATACAGAAACCAGAAAGCAGTTATTAGAATCGACGGACAACAAAAGGTACGCAGAATTTGGGAAGGGAGTAAGACAGGGTTGTAGCCATTCCCTAATGTTGCTCATCTATACATTGAGCAAGCAGTGAAGGAATGCAAGGAGAAATTTGGAGAGGGAATTAAAGTTCAGGGAGAAGAAATAACAACTTTGCGGTTTGCCGATGACGTAGTAATTGTGTCAGAGACTGCAGCCGGCCGCAGTGGCCAAGCGGTCTGCGGCGCGCCAGTCATAGTCTGCATTGCCGCTACGGTCGGGTGTTCGAATGCACCCTCGGGCATGGATGTTTGTGTCGTCTTTAGTGTAAGGTAGTTCATAAGTAGTTTGTAAGATGATCCCGCAGTTAAGTCCCTTAAGCTTAACACACATTTGAACATTTGATCAGAGAATGCAAAGGATCTGCAAGATCAATTGAACGGGATGGACAGTGTCTTATAAACAAGAATGAAATGAACATTAACAAGAGTAAAACGAGGGTACTGGAATGTAATGTCAGACAATCAGACGATGTTGAAGGAATTAGATTAGGTAATAAGACCAAAAAAAAAAAAAAAAAAGTTCAAATGTTTGTAAAGCTTGTGGGACTTAACTACGGGATCATCAGTCCCTAAACTTACAAACTACTTATGAACTACCTACAACTAAGGACGGCACAAATATCCTTGCCCGAGGGGGGATTCGAACCCCCGACCGTAGTGGCCGTGCAGACCGTGACTGAAGCGCCTCAGTCTCCTCAGCCACCGCGACCGGCAGCTCTGAGAGATAGAGTAGTGAAAGCAGCTGAGGATCATATAGGCAGAAGGACAAGGCCTAATATAAATCCCTGGATAACACAGGAGATACTGGACGTAATTGATGAGAGGAGAAAAAATAAAAATTCATCCAGTGAAGCAGGCAGCAGAGGAAGACCAAAGGACGAATACAGTAAGCAGATTCAAAAGGATGTAGCTTGCCGAACGTATTCGCAGATGAAGAGACTTGCACAGCACAGGGTAGCGTGGAGAGCTGCATCAAACCAGTCTGCAGACTGAAGACCACAACAACAACAACAATGCCTTAACCCGTCATCTGAGACGGAAATTGCTCAAACGTATCTGTAGAGGAGGAAATTTTCACCAACTTTGCTTTGTTATCTTATTTCCGTAAATCGGACGGTTTCAGAGATATTTGCAAAAATAATTACGACTTGACACTGTCACTTGATTTTACGTAAACGACTACTGACAAAGAAAATACACTCTAAAAAGAGGAGAAACTTCCACGGCAAGACAAGTGACAAAGATAAAGAAAATATGGGAAAGACATAAAAATAATAGTTTAAAATGCAGAAGTTCATTAAAAGAATACGTGTGTCAAAGATGAACTCAAATATCAAATAATATTGGCTATTTGTTAAAAACTGGCAGAGAGAATATTACGTGTTGAGTTCATAAATATTATTACAAGTAGTGTCGTAATTTTAGCGCCTATAATTTTTTATTATTGATATTTTCATTATTTTTGTACTAAATGTGTGCAAAAAATCGTGAAACTACAGGAAAATCTAAAGTGAGCTATAAAACATGCTAGTGTGATTTTAATTGCAGCTCCTCTTTCAGTAGTTTGGTGTACCTAAAGTTACGGGTCTGTTATCTGTAAATTAATGGAAGGAAGGAAAACGCGATAGGAAGGTAAGATATGAGTTCAGCTGCGCTGTGACACTGAAATAACCCTTCCTTCCTCTTATTAATGTGCAGATGTGTTAGTAAATGTAACCAGGTGTGTTATATCTTCTTCTGGAAACGTCCGTAGGAACAGATACCACACCAGCCTATAGATTGCCATTACCGTTTGTCGTTGTAAACTGGCATTTTTGCATATTGTTATCAGCTAAAATAAAAGGATGCACAATAGAACAACGCATCATGTTATTTAAAGTGAATTTAAAGTGCGGTGAATGCTATGTAGAGACCTGTTGAAGACTTCGTGTAAGTTTTAGTAGGTGAAATGCGCTTGATGTGGCAACTGGTCAGAGACCCTAAATATAAAAATAATTCTATACATGCTTTTAGGTTGCTGCAATAATCCCATAACTGTTGAATGTAGATTAGTTATTAAAATTTCACTAAATATTGCGGGCACTGCCCATCACCTGGTGACCTCACCCTTGAGTATATATAGTAAGTTTGTGACAATTCGCAATGAATGTACCAGATATATTTTTACAGTAAATATATTACGAAGTTTTAGATATACGTACCGAAATAACATATACAGAGCACATAGACTTTTACTTTTTCCATAAAAACAAGAGATGTTAATTGATTTACATCTTATTTGACGCCACGTGAGACTGAACATGAAATGTGGCCTAGTTACGTAATGCGGAGTGTGCGTCCGGGACGTCCAGTAGAGGGCATCACGTGATAGGAGGAGGGTTCCGTCGGCTGTGCCAGCGTAGAAAAAATAAATGTACAGAAGCATAAAAAATCTACAATTCAAGACGAAGTACATGATGATATTTCTCTACCGTTCCACTCTCTAACAACGCACTGGAGAAAGGAACGCCTGATTCTTTTCGTTTTCGATGTCATTTCTCTTATTTTATTTGAATTATCATGTCTCCCTATGCATTTGGGTGCTAACAAAATATGTTCGTATTCGGAAGCAGTACTTTGGTTACCTACAGTACTCTTGTTCGCCCACTGTTCGCTTGCTCAGAGATTTTAATTGTGTGTCAGTAGTTTTAAGTGTTTTAGTGCTTCGAGTGTACGAGTGTTTTTAAAACGTCAGCAACTGCCGCACAGGCAGAACATAGTGTTGTCATGTTTTTTAAATGTGTCTCTTCGTCTCGTCATCGCTCCGTTTCTTCAAGGTGAAAGTTTTATCCACCATGTTGTTTTACGTTCTGAATATGTACATTTGTCATCCTTTTCACAGTCATTGTCATTCCGCCCATTTATCTTTTTTAAAATTCTTCATATTTGTCACCTGTTTTTATTATTTTAAATCTTATGTTCCCATTTCTGTATGCTCTCGGCTGAAGAGCAGCATGTTAGCTTCTGCCAGCCTGCCCCCTTCTGGGGTTTTTAAAAAACAACAAAGAAAAAAAAATCCGGGGCGCCATCCAACCCTGGCTACGCCTATACTTGCAGCTAGCGTTGGTGTCTGCATTCCAGGTCTGCTGTCGTCCAGTCCTGCCACCAGGGGATCCCTGAACCTGCTCGCGCTGTACACTGCCGCTGCCGCCGCCCCCCGCTGTTGCTGTGCCCAGCCCGCCCCAAACGGATCGACGTATCACTCCAGTCATCACTCTGCCGCCCGTCGATGCTCGCCGCGTGGAACGAGCCGAGTATTCGGCACCTCCGTTGTCGCTGCCGCCGAGAAACCGCTCCTCTCTGGGGGCCCCGCCGTCCTCCAGGGATCGGCCGACTCCTGCTCTTCGTCCGCCACTGCCGCTGACCCTCGCCAACACGCCGACGCCTCACTCCTGCTGGAGGCCTCCAGCCGCCTCCCGAGGCCCGAGCCTCTCCGCAGCCCTCGCCGTCTACCCTGGGGTCGACGCTGCTTCTCTGTCATCACCATCGTCATTGTTTTCTGCCGCGGCTGAGCGGCCGAGCGCTTTGTGGAGCTATGCTGCGATGCGCGAGGCCATTCCCCGTCGGGTGTTCTAATCCCCCCTCGGGAATGGATGTTTGTGCTGTCTTTAATGTAAGGTTTGTGAGTTTAGGGACTGATGACCCCGCAGTTAAGTCCCATAAGCTTCACAAACAGTTGAACATTTTTGAACATTGTTTTCTCTTGGACTATCCCTCTTTCTTTCCCCTGACTTTCACCACACTGACTACAATATTATCCCACCATGAGCAACATCCCCACTACCACCACCACATCCATCCTCTACACTAACCCCACTGCCGCCCTCACCATCACTGCCTGGAGCTCCACCTACGCCTCCCATGATATCACCCTCTTCGTCGTCCTCTCCACCACTGCTGCTTCTCAGGTCTCTCCCCCTCCTCCTTTCACCACCTACCTCCCCCTCACCTCTCCTACTGACTTCCCACCCATCTCCCCTGCTCGCACCACCCAACGCCAAGTGACAGTGGCTGACACTCTGCAGTCACTGCCTCGTCACGCCATGCCCCGCCTCACCACATCCCCACCGACCCTGTTCCATCCTTCTCCACCCCCACAGGCGCCCACAGAGAAACTGTAAAATGCGGAAGTACGGGTGCAACTCCTGCTGCCTCCAAGAAGACTCCTCCTCCCCCTTCTCCTCCTCCACCACAACCTGTCGCCATGGAGACTGCCCCCTTCTCTCCCCAAGGCAGTCTGATCTCTACACCTACAGAACCGCAATTCCTCGATAACTGGACCCTCTCCCTGGAACTCCAGAAAAACGTCTCAGCTGCTCCCATCGCCCAGCTCATCCCCTGTTGTGACTCCATCCTCATTAAATCACCCAGCCCCACATTCCACACTGATATGCTCCAGCGCCTCCTCACGATCCACCTCAGACCTCATGCTACCCTTACTCCCTACTACACCTTCTCCCCATCAACCCCTCCCTCCCCACCGCCCACGCATCTTCATCACCATGATAAGCAAACTTAGCTAACGAATGATGGAGGTGTTGGGCCAACTCAACTCCAACCCCGATATATCCATCTGGTGCACGTCATCCATCGATCGCCTCCTCCTCGAAGGGGCGCTCATCTATGACCACCGCCACAAGGTTTAACCTTGCTGCTCCCCACCCCAGTTATACAGCTGTGCCAGGTGTCTCATTTACAATGACCACCTGACACAGCACTGCCGCAAGCGTCCTACCTTTCCCCACTGCAAGTCCTCTCACTTCCTCAAGCACTGCCCAAACCACGCCTCCCCTCCTGTCTGCAACACCTGTAGCAGCCCCCACCATATCTACTCATATATAGGTAATCCAGAACTCACCGTCCCCGTCCATCTCAGCGACCCTCCTTTGTACCCCAGCAACACCCTCGGACCCCCTTCCTCCGTCGAGCATGTAATCCGCTTTGTGACCACTGTTTTCCAAAACATCAATCCCTTCCAGTGTCCCCATATCCTCCAGCAGATCGCCCTCACCGCCCATTCCGCCTTTCAACTTCAGACCTCTGCCACCTTCTCCCAAGCTCGATCCATGCTCTCTTGGCAGATTACCCTCGTTTAAGTACACCCTAACCTTATTTCCCATCTCCCCCTTCCTTCCCTTCCGACTTTCACGTAGACACCTATGGCAGGCCCTTCCTACACCTTTATCACAATGTATGCTCCATTCCCATACATACCCTCTTCCACCACCGCGTAGATGCCTTCCTGCTAAATGAAACGTTCCTTCATCCCTGTCGTTCCCTCCACCCTCCAGCGCACATATGGCCACCCTCCCCCTCGCCTGAGGCACAGTAGCGACAGCCTACCTCCGAAATCACCCCATCCAATTCCAATCCCTAGTTAATAATCCCATAGAGATCAGATACTCAGCCTCTTTCTCCCATCCTTAAAGTCACCCTAGCCACCATCTATATTCGCAGCATGTTCCTGTATGCCTTTCTCTCCCACATCGACCAATGCTTTACGACCTAAGTGATTGCCGCAGACCTTAAACTTTCTTCCCGTCCACCCACTGAACTCTGATGGTGGCGTCAGTTCGTCATAGCCTTGCACATCAAGTGCAAAATAGACTCCCGTAACCCTGTGGTATATCCCATCGTCACCAATCATGGGCCTCTGCCACGCCTACACCGCTGCATCCCTCCCTCTCTACACCTCCACACTCTCGACATCCTTTCCCAGGGTAACTTCCGTCATCTCCCCCTCCCGGATGCAGCCCTCTGTCCTGAAATATATCCATCCTACCAATCCTGATCCCCTCCCGTGGAAGAAGCGCCCCCTCTCCCCTTCCCGTCCTCTTCCCTCTCTCCTTCTTGGTTATTCACTTTCTGCACTGGAGTCCCTACGCCTCCCCTGCCCTGCAGGGTCCTGGACCATCAGTTTTAACAGCGCATCGTCCAGTGTTGTGTACAAAGTCCTTCATTGTGTTTTTATCTGCGTCTGCCGCTTACAGACAAGTGTCACATCGTTCTGTTTTAAACTGTCTCCGTGTGCTCTTCGTCTTGTTTTGGTGTCATACTGCATGTTTTTAATGTCACCATGGCTGATTGTTTTAACTGACTGTTTTCTTCCTCTATCAACAACGTAAATTCTTCAAGTTTGTCATCTTATCCATGTTTTAATTCGCCATTAACTGAATTTACTGTTTAAGTCTTCCTGCCCATGTTTTATGTTCTCTCGGCTGAAGAGCAGCACTGAATGTTGCTGCCAGCCCACTGGCTGCCTGCCAGGTAAACGGACTGTAATAAAACATTTGTCTGTTTCCACTCTGATGGTGCGCTAACAGCGCGAAACGCATTATTGGTTATAATAAGAAATATTGCAACAGAGACTGCGATTTATTTAAGTAATGTATATGCTAGTTTAAAAATGACAATAAAGGAAAAAAAGAAAAAATTTCCAGGGCGCGCGGTTTAAGGCACCTATGCTAAATGTTCAAATGTTTGTTAAGCTTAAGGGACTTAACTGCGGGGACAACATCCCCTAAACTTATAAACTACTTATGAACTAATTTACATTACAGACGACACAAACATCCATGCCCGAGAAGGGTTTCGAACCCCCGACCGTAGCGGCCGTGCAGACTGTTATTGGCGCGCCGCAGACCGCTTGGCCACTGCGGCCGGCACCTATATAATGAACAAGCTCAGGTGTCTATGAAAGTCTGTTTATACGTAGACCTTTCACTGAGATAAACCTTCAAGTAATGTTCACTAAAAACAAACCTTTCTCCTGTAGCATGTTTCAAGAGAAACAGCAAATACTTTATAAGATGGTAATACAAAAGCCATATAACATGTTTCCAACAATTCCATATGACATGTGTACAATTTTTATTGAGTACAGGGATACAGCCTCTGTAAACCAGACAAACTTAAAGCAAACGCAAGTTAAGAGTTGGGTTAGACTGTTTGTTTGGGATAGGGGGACTAAACTATTGTGGTTATCAGTCCCCTGGTGGGGAGGGGAAGGAGTGAGGATAGGAAAGGAGGGGTTAGACTGTTTGTTTGGGATAGGGGGACTAAACTATTGTGGTTATCAGTCCCCTGGTGGGGAGGGGAAGGAGTGAGGATAGGAAAGGAGGGGTGGGGGAAGGAAATGCAGCCCGGGAAGTAAATTAGGAAGGAAGACTACATTATCTTCGGGCCCCATGTTCGCCACGCACGTACTCACGAAAGAACCGTGAGCCACCTGGGGGCACAAATTAAGATATTTTGACTGATTCTTTTGTTGCTTATTTTAATTTTCGATTTACTGCAAAGATGACCTTGTAAGCCGAAAACCGGTTAACGTAGTAGAAATAAACTTTTAGAACACATACAAAATTATACTTTGAAGTCAGTATGATATTGTTCTACTAGGAACCGACGCAAAACTCAGTGAAAATGTCTTCATTTACATTTGCTAGTTAGTATGAATATAAAACAGCTATATCTCTGAAATCAATAAAAACTGAATTTTTATTGCAATTCGTCTATAGTATCACCTACTAAAGTATTGACTGCTTTTGAGATAGCATATATACGTTCCTCTGATCCTATTCCATCTACAAGCAATCGTATGCGTGAATCTTGTGCAACCGAGCGAGGTAGCGCAGTGGTAACACACTGGACTCGCATTCGGAAGGACGGTGGTTCAAATCCACCACCGGCCATCCTGATTTAGGTTGTCCGTGATTTCCCTAAATCACTCCAGGCAAATACCGGGATGGCTCCTTTCAAAAGGGCACGGCCGATTTCCTACCCATCCTAACACAAAACTCCGAGCGTTAGCTCCGTCTCTAATGACCACGCTGTCGACGGGACGTAAAATTCTAAGCTTCCTTCCTTCCTTTAGATTTGTAGCAGTATAAATTTCTGATTTAGAGAAAGTTCAGAGAAGGGTAGCTCGTTTTATATTATCGCTATATAGGGGAAATGGTGCACGAATTGTGGTGAAAATCATTAAAAGCCTTATTTGTTGCGACGATATTTATTTGCGAAATTTCTGTCACGATGTTTCTCTTCCGAACAGTGCTTTAGTTGGAGATAAATTTTAGGCTGTACTTTGCTCGTTGGAAAAATTTTTTTGGCGAAACTCTGTTTATTCCACATGAAATGAGTCAAATAGGCATTTTTAGGCCGCGGCCGAGCGCATTGAGGCGCTATGCTACGATCCGCAAGGCCATTCCCCGTCGGGGGTTCGTATCCCTCCGCGGGCATGGCTGTTTGTGTCGTCTTTAGTATAAGGTAGTTCATAAGTAGTTTGTAAGTTTAGGGACGGATGACCCCGTAGTTAAGTCCCTTTAGCTTAACAAACATTTGAACAATTGTTTGACATCTTTAGAAAATCAAGAATGTAATGATTTAGGCATGTAAACACACTAACAAAATATAGCTATAATTTACAGATTGGAAACATTTTAAATGTATCAAGGGTTTAGTGTATGAATATATCACCCATCAGCTGTGGACAAAATCTTATCGTAACTATCAGGAGTGTCGCTCCAGAAGACAAGAGTGCTTGTTGCTGTCGGGAATTAAAAGCAGACTTATATCACACGAAAACCATTACACAATTCGGTTAATGTAACTGCGTGGAACATCTAAAGACGGAACCAAGCGTTTACCGCTGGAAGAAGCAAAACTGGCAGCGTTACCAACAGTTGAACATGCACACATCCAGCCGGTTGAACCATTGGTCAAAGACATGGTGGATAAAACTTTCACCTTGAAGAAACGGAGCGATGACGAGACGAAGAGACACATTTAAAAAACATGACAACACTATGTTCTGCCTGTGCGGCAGTTGCTGACGTTTTAAAAACACTCGTACACTCGAAGCACTAAAACACTTAAAACTACTGACACACAATTAAAATCTCTGAGCAAGCCCCGCAGCGGAGAGGGAGGGGGAAGGAAAGTGCGCTGGGTAGAAAGGGAGGGGAGGGGGCGGAGTGGGGATGGGATGAGATGGGGTGGAAGGACTCCAAGGGAGAGGGGAGGGATGGGGATCCAAATGGAGGAAGGGAAAAGGATGGATGGATGGGGACGTGGCACTAATATACAAGGAAGTCTAACGTTGATAGGAAGGGTATATGTCAGGACGGAGGGCGGCACCCTGCAAGTATGTAATCGCCTTTTATAATGAGGACCTTTACACAAGCGAGCGACGTAGTTGCGCATGAACTGCACGAAAACAGTTTCACGGTGGCAGTCTAAAACACAAGTAAATATTTTAATAATTGCAATAATCACAATATATCTAACAGTGTCGAAGAATGATCTTAACTCGGCGATTCATTTACTCTAAGTAGATAAGTAAAGCAGACGAATCGAAAAACGCGTAGCGTTTAAACGCTTCTTTGTAGTTCGATGGTCTATCGCAAGGAGCACTGCAGCTGACAAAGACTTTCTTGTGCGTGTCGGGCGTCCCGTATAGAATGAGCTTAAGTTGTTCGTAAATGTAATTTCTAAGTTGAATTATCGGCCTTTAGCTTTGACTCATTTATTATGTAAATGAAGTTTAACGGATTTCTTTTAGTGCTCGTATGGATAATATCACACTTTTCAACTGCCTATTTTTGCACCATGCAGATATTTATTTTTCAGCTGCTTCAGATCTTCTGGTGACTTTACTATCTGATAAACGACAGCGTCATTCGTGAATGGTCTCTTCAAAGTCGTTTATAAAGATAAGCAACAGTGGGAGGCCCTATAGCATATGACTGAGGAACTCCAGATATCAATTCTGTTTTACTTTATGACTTTCCGTCACTTACAATGTACTGAGTCCTTTATGGCAGGAAATCACTTATCTAATCGCACAACTGTGGCGATATTCTATAACCACGCAATTTTAGTAGAAGACGCTTGTCAAAAAATTGACAAATGAAAGTTAATTTAGGTCAAAAAAGCTATTAAAGATAAAATTTTCTACAAACTATAATTGGAATTACTTGTCTTTATTATAGAAAGTTACATAGCGTGACTTTATGCAAGCCCCATGAAAGTTAGATGCTGTGCAGTTTGCTACATGCTGTCTAACAGACGGCAAGATTGACCATCAAAATTAGCAGCCATTTTAAAACAAAAGTCCAACATAGAAAAAGTGATCCCCGCATATCCAATAGGGACAATTTGCCGCAAAAACAATTTTATCGAAAAACAAATAAGGATAAAAGCTTAACACAGATAGGGCTGACGTCCTTCCAGAAGGACGAGAATGGCAACTTACTTTTTCATACTTGTATTTAAGAATTTGTGCAATGTGTCATATTTTGTTTCTTTGAATAGCCTAATTTCATTGCAGATCCATTTTAACTTGTATTGGTAATGGAAAAGTGGTTGGATGTGGCTTCGAATTTGAGGTTCATACAGAAGATATTGAAGACTTCCTCGTAGTTGGGTTTGTATTTCTTGAACATTCTTTAATTTTTGCGTCGTTTATATGTATATTTTTCATTTTAAATGATATTTTGATAATAATTATTCACCAGAATGAAATTCTTAAAAAAATCATTTTGACGTCCTTCCTATAAAGAAGGGCAGGATGTCAAAACTAATGACATGATTGTGAAAATAATCACTTATCACAATCTTGAGCAGTTATATGAAAGTAATTAATAGCTTCTGAAAACAAATAAAACCAAAAATAATTCCGGTCTATCCGGGTTTTAAACACCAAGGATAGCGGCTCTGTCCATATCACAAGTTAAAACAGAGACCTCACAAGGGAATTCTATCACAAATGTAATTTGCTAAAATAAGAGAAAGACTTTATATAAGTTAGTTATTAAAAATCTAACTTTCCAAAATTTGTAAAAAAACAGTCTCTTAAAACTTGTTCCTTAAGCAGTTACTCTTGCAATGTGTTTCTATGCACGAAATATCCAAGTCCTCCAAAATGTCGAAACATACACCTTTATTTTCATAATGAAGAATTTGCGATTTGTTTTCAACGTCAACGATTTAATGATTTTTCTGACGCAAATGGGTACCTAGTGCGCAACCACATTTATATCTTGGGCCGCGCTGAAGTGGCCATGCCCTCTAAGACAATTTGCTGCGTAGTGCACGCCTGTTCCTCGTTGGAGGTTAGAGTCCTCCCTCGGCCATGTATGTGTTTTCCTTTCCTTAGAAGAAGTTACTTTAGGTTTTATGTCTAGGGATTGATGACCAACGCATTTAAACATTTTTTTTCGTATGATGATTGTTGCATTCCTCTACCAAGACTTTCAGTCTGAAATTAGGTTCAGAGACTAGTAACAAAATCTGGAAATAAAGAATCGGCAGACCTGAACGTCGTCGTTCTCGCCAACCGCTAATGACCGTCGCTCTTGTCAAACAAAGCTTCTCCATGCGTCCAGTTGAGACTATTCTACGGTGTACTCCACCATATGAAGCTTCGAACATTTTACGACTGATTATTCATAAAAAAAGAAATTTTCATAAAATATGGTTAAGGAAATAAACAAAACGTTTGCAGTTATAATGCAGAAAATCCTACATGGTCCGAGAGAAATGTCTTTATCCAGAACGAGTCACTGGAGCGAATTATGAGCTGGCGTACTAATCGAGTCATACCTTTGTAGAAAACCAGGACAGTGACTGATGATCGTTATCGCCAGTTGATACGTTTTAGGATAATAAATGCTATATTTTAATTTGGAAAACATGTTGTCCCGTCATGATGGTTCAGATTGCCACACTGTCGTTAAAATAACAAGTTTGCTTAGAGAAAGATTCTCTGATTGCCACGCAACTTGCAATAGTAACTGGACACAAAATGTAACTCTTTTGTTGTGGTATGTCAATTCATGTGTTTATGGGAACAATCTACGAACCATCCCTTAAATCCTAAATTGCACGTGTCATGGGTGAAATTGGGACGGAACTTTGCACTGGAGTCACCGGATATTTTGTCCACAGAATGGATGTCTGCAGGCGAAGCCCTGGAGACATTTGCCTGACATTTTGTTTCACGTTCGCAGTCTTAGTGTTTCATATTGCCATTATACCTGGTGATCAAAAAGTCAGTATAAATTTGAAAACTTAATAAATCACGGAATAATGTAGATAGAGAGATAAAAATTGACACACTTGCTTGGAATGGCATGGGGTTTTATCAGGAGAAAAAACAAATGCTAGACGCGTGACAGATCTCTTGCGCATGTCGTTTGGTAATGATCGTGTGCTCAGCCGCCACTTTCGTTATGCTTGGCCTCTCAGGTCCCAGACCTCAGTCCGTGCGATTATTGGCTTTGGTGTTACCTGAAGTCGCAAGTGTATCGTGATCGACCGACAACTCTAGGGATGCTGAAAGACAACATCCGACGCCAATTCCTCACCATAACTCCGGACATGCTTTACAGTGCTGTTCACAACGTTATTCCTCGACTACAGCTATTGTCGAGGAATGATGGTGAACATATTGAGCATTTTCTGTAAAGAACATCATCTTTGCTTTGTCTTAATTTGTTATGCTAATTATTGCTTTTCTGATCATATGAAGCGCCATCTGTCGGACATTTTTTTAACTTCTTTTTTTTTTCTTTCCAATAAAACCCCATGTCATTTCAAGCATGTGTGTCAATTTTTACCTCTCTATCTACATTATTCCGTGATTTATTACGTTTTCAAATTTAAACTGAATTTTTAACCACCCGGTATTATTAGCTATTTCGAAATAAATTATGTGTTTTATTATTACTTTAAAATTGCTTTTTTATGGGACAACCTGCACTTGTAGTACCCGCATACCGCTAGGCTACTTTAAAGTACTCTCAAAATGAGGTATAAGCAGCAAATAATTAGCACGAAATTATGGGTATGCATTCAGCGTATAGCGTGTGTCTGTTTTCGTCACATCGTTCGTATCCAGATAGGCGCATTTATATATTAATTAAAGTAGTCAATTCGAAATTTACCGTTTCGTACTACTGGCTGGATGTGAAATAATTGTTTGTCATACTGGACCTCAGAGCTGCACCTCATTATGGCGAAATCGAGTTCGTGCGAAATCCAGTTTGAAGGCAAGTCGGTGCTGATGTGGATGACCTGAGAGCTACGTTTCAGTTACACAATCAATGGTAGCCATTTCTATGTACGTACGTAATATTACTTTTTACTGCATCTTCCGTCTGGGTAGTTGGGAAGTTCTTTGATGTTATATACGGAAGCGCTGTTTCATTCACATTTCGTCTAGGTTAAACCTTAGCTTTTCCCGACGTAATGACTGTTCAAACAACTTACAAGTATGCTTCCGGGTGACGTCGTCGACCATCGGCGATATTTCGATAGTAGTGGGGTGTGCTCCTATCGAAACATCGGCGGTGGTTGATGACGTCACCCGGAAGCATACCCGTAAGTTGTTTGAACATTCGTCTATGTTGCTAACATCCTACTATGAATATTTTTTGTATTAAGACTCCATAACTAGACGTGTACCCAAGCACAAAAATATAATAATAATAATAACAATCATGCTCGCTTGGTGGTTATGAAATAAGATATTTATTTAAAAATATGCCGTATCGATTTCATTCATTTAATAACCATCCTCAGTCCAGTTTAAAGTCCAGGGGACGGCATGTACACCGCATAAAAATTTTCCAACAGTAAAAATACCTAAAATGATCAGTCAGACGTGTATTACATGTTTCATCCTGGCTATGGCAACTTATAATCGGATGTTTTATCTCCAAATCCTCCAGTCGTATTATACCGTCAATAGTAGTTTCCAGACGGGATTAATAAGAAATAAAAATGCTAGTTTTACCGCTTCTTCTTAATATTATTCATTTCATTGAAATACAATGTACAGAATGTTCATACAACAACGCTAAACTGTCAGAAAATGACCTTATTTCATATGTTTTACTCAGAGGTCACACTTATTTCAAAGTGGCATATCGTGGAAGCGTTCGAGGTTGGAACTAGGATTTTTCCCAAGAATGGCCAAGTTAATTTGCCACCCTTCTTTCATCACTCCACCATAAAAATCAGTGGTATTATAACAGTAATTTAGGAATTTGAAAATAAATATTACCATCTCCTAGCATGGACTTATTTCTATTCAGTGGCAACTCACAAGCCCCTCTCTTCTGTCAACGGATGGTATTTGAAACGTTTCAATTTCAAAAGTAAATAATTCCTTGTCAAGATATTCCGTATAGGTATCTGATAATTCTATGCTTCGTCTTTTAAGACCTCCACTTCCATTTCTTGATGTTGGACATCACAAAAAACTAAATAGTCAACTACTTTACTTAAACTGGTACCCAGGTTCATTATCATACTGGCAATTACTTCTGACACTAACATCCTTTGACGTTGTAACGGTCGCTGACAATAGCAGTTATGTTCAAAATTTTAACATCCTGAACAAATCTTCAAGTGAATATTCCGGTACTTCATCCTCATGAAGCTCATCGGCTATTTTTTTCATTCCTGTAATACTCTTTCATGAGAATTGCATTTATATTATCTGCTAATACTTTATCCTCATAACCGGCTTCGAAGGTACAAGAGTCTATAGAAGCCTTATGAAATCGTAAAAGGCCTTGAATACATGAAGCAACTTCGTAAATACTTTTATTTGCAGGAGTTATAGATAAAATGTTTGTATAGCTTATGGGACTTAACTACAGGGTCATCAGTCCCTAAACTTACAACTACTTATGAACTACTTACGAACTAGGACGCCACAAATATCCATGTCCGAGGGGGGATTCGAACCCCCGACCGTAGTGGCCGTGCAGACCGTGACTGGAGCGCGGCCGGCAGTTATTGATATAAAGAAAGAGAAGCTGAAAGGTGGAAAAGAATATATAGAGACTCTACAAGAAAAATGAACTTCAATTCGTTGTTGCAGAAAGGGAATAGGAAGTAGAAGAAGAGAAGGAGATACTGCGAGAATAATTAGAAAGAATTCTGAAAGACCTAAGCGGTAACTCACAACTACTGAAGTCCCTAGGAGAGCCAGTTATGACAAAACTATTCCAACTGGTGTGCAGATGCATGGGAGGCGAAATACCCTCAGACTTATACAGCTTTTGTCACAAGAATGATTTTTTTCCAAATATATTGTGACTGTAGATTGGCAGTTGTGGAACGGCCTCGCGCATCGAAGCATAGCGCCTCAATGCGCTTGGCCACTCCGCCGCGGCCCAGTTGAGATGAACATTCAAGAAAAGTGTCATAATACCCACTGTAAAGAAAGCATATGCAGACGGATGTGAAAATTATAGAACTATTAGTTTACTAAGTTATGGCTGCAAAATTCTAACAAGAATTATTTACAGGAAAAGAGAAGACCTGGTAGAAGCCGAATTTCGGAAAGTTTAGTTTGTGTTTAGCTGAAAAGTAGGAACACATGAGGCATTACGGCTTATCTTAGACTAGCTTAACGCCCGCTGCTTCCCATGCGTGGGCTGGTGGTCTGCATCAGTTGTTTCTCCCTTTTAATATAAATTTTGATAGATATAGCTTAAGTACTATCATAATGAAATGTCGTGATACTATTTGTAGTCGTGGCAGAATGGCCGTGCGTATTGAGGCGCCATGCTGCGGTGCAGGCTGCTGTTCGCCGTCGGGGGTTCGATTCGCCCCTCGGACATAGGTGTTTGTGTTGTCCTTAGCATAATTTAGTCTAAGTTAGTTTAATTAGTTTGTAAGCCTTAGGGACTGATGACCCCGTAGTTAAGTCTCTTAAAATTTACAAACATTTGATTTTACTACTTATAACCCCTATGGCACCCCTTAATAGTTGAATTTCGAAAAATACCCCAACATGTGTCTTTTAAATTCCAACCAAGTATGCAAATATCATTTTTTGTAATTCTGGGTTCAAAACTGGCTTAGTAGCAACGTATTTTCAAAAAAAAAAAAAAAAAAAAAAAAAAAAAAAAATTATACCCTATTTCATCTCCTAAACGATTAATTTTCTCAAAATACCGAAAGACATATCTTTTTAATTCTGACCAAAAGAACATATACCAATTTATGTGGTTGTAGGTTCAAAATAGCAGAAGATTTTCGAAAAACATCCTCTCTCCAACTTAACCCCCTTGATGGTTGAATATCCAAAAGTATTTTTTAAATTCAAACGAATAATAAAAAAAAAAAAAAAAACAATTTTTGCCGCTCTAGCTTCAAAATTGTCTTGACACCAATGTGTTATTGAAAAGAATTTTTGATCCCGTATTTTACCCCCTTAGTTGTTAAATTTCCAAAAAATACCGCAACTCGTGTCTTTTTAATCCTGATCAAGAGTCCATATCCTAAATTTCGTAGTTGTAGCTTGAAATTTGAATTAACAGCAACATACTTTTGAAAATCAATTTTTGCATCTCGTATTTCACCCCCTTATTGGTCGAATTTCAAAAACTACTCAAACACGTGTCTTTTAAACTAGAAACCCGAATTCAAATTCGAAAATTTGTAGTTCTAACTTCAAAATTGCCTAAATAGCAACAGATTTTCAAAAAACATCCCGTCTCCAATTTAACTCCCTTTATGGTTGAATTTCTAAAACAACCGAAGCATGTATTTTTTTTTAATTCTAACCAACAATAGAAATATCAAGTTTTGCAGCTCTAGCTTCAAAATTGCCGTAATAGCCTCGTGTTTTAAAAAGAATTTTTCATCCCCTATTTTACCCTCTTACTTGTTGAATTTCGAAAAATGCTGAAACTCGTGTTTTTTTAATCCTGACCAAGATTCCATAACCGTAGTTTCGTAGTTGTAGCTTAAACTTTGAGTTAACAGCAACAATTTCTTGAAAATCAATTTTTTGCGTCCACTATTTTACCCCCGTATTAGTTGAATTACAAAAATATGCCGAAACACTTGTCTTCTTGTCTTTTAAAATCCAACATTTTGTAGTTCTAGCTTCAAAACTGCCTAAATAGCAATGTATTTTCATAAACGTTTCAACCCCTATTTCACCAGCTTACGAACGAAATGTCGAAATATCGCTTCTTAAATGACACCTACAGAGTAGATCAACACCCTCTACAAATTTCAAGTTTCTATCTTCAGTGGTTTGGGCTGGGCGATGATGAGTCAGTCAGTCAATCAGTCAGCCATTTATATATGATAATCAGTCAGTCTGTTAATCAGGGAGACTAAGGAGAGGTAGACCTACATTTCTAGCTGTTGTAGATGTGGAGAAATCTTTTGACAATATTGACTGGAATACTCTTTGAAATTCTGAAGTTATCAGGAGTAAAACATAGGGAACAGAAGATTTACAACTTACACAAAACCAGATAGCAATAATAAAAGTTGAAAGCCATGAAACGGAAGTAGCGGCTGGGAAGGCAGTAAGACAGGGCTGTAGCCTTTTCCAAATGCTTTTCAATCTGTACATTGAGTAAATAAGGAGAAATTTGGAGGAGGAACTAACGTCCAGTTAGAAGAAACAAAAACTTTGCAGTTTGTCCACATTGCAGTTCTATCAGAGACAACAAAGGACCGGGAGGAGCAATTCAACGGAAAGGACAGCGTCTTGATAAGTGAGTATAAAATAACATTAAAAAGAGCAAAGCAAGGGCAATTGAATGTAGTCTAAGAAGAGCAGGTGATGGTGAAGGAATTAGATTACATAACGAGACAAGGAAGGTAGTAGACAAGTTTTGTTACTTGGGCAGTAATATAACTCACGATAGTCGTAGTACAGACTGGCAGTGGCAAGAAAAGGGTATCTGCAGAAGAGAATTTGTTAACATCAAACATTAATTTAAGTGTTAAAAAGTCTTTCCTGGAGGCATTTGCATTAGAAGTGTAGCCCTGTACTGGAGTGAAACGTGGTCGATAAAGAGTTCAGATAAGAAGAAGATAGTAGATCGTGGAATGTGATGCTACATACGAATGCTGAAGATTAGGTAGGTAGATCGTGTAACTAATGAACAGAACTGCGGAGAAAAGAAATTTCTGTTATACCTAGAATAACCACTCCCATGAACCACAGACATTGCCGAGGTGGGGTGGCTTGCGTGCCTCAACGATACAGATAGCCGTACCGTAGGTGCAACCACAGCGGAGGGGTATCTGTGGAGAGGCCAGACAAACGTGTGGTTCCTGAAGAGGGGCAGCAGCCTTTTCAGTAGTTACAGGGGCAACAGTCTGGATGATTGACTGAGCTGGCCTTGTAACATCAGCTAATGTGGCTTTGCCACACAGCTACTGCGAACGGCTGAAAGCAAGGGGAAACTACAGCCGTTATTTTTCCCGAGGACATGCAGCTCTACTGTATGAACATATGATGATGGCATCCTCTCGGGTAAAATATTCCGGAGGTAAAATAGTCCCCCATTCGGATCTCCGGGCGGGGACTACTCAGGAGGATGTGATCATCAGGAAAGACAATACTGGCATTCTACGGGTCGGAGCGTGGAATGTTAGATCCCTTAATCGAGTAGGAAAATTAGAAAATTTAAAAAGGGAAATGGATAGGTTGAAGTTAGATATAGTGGGGATTAGTGCAGTTCGGTGGCAGGATGAACAGGATTTCTGGTCAGGTGAGTACAGGATTATAAATACAAAATCAGTTGGGGGTATCACAGGAGTAGGACTGATAATGAATAAGAAAATAGGAATGCGGGTAAACTACTATTACCAGCACAGCGATCGCATTATCATTGTCAAGATAGATACGAAGCCAACACCGACAACAGTAGTACAGGTTTATATGCCAACTAGCTCTGCCGATGATGAGGAGATCGAAGAAATATATGAGGAGCTAAAGGAAATTATTCAGACAATTAAGGGAGAGGAAAACTTAATTGTTATGGGAGACTGGAATTAGGTAGTAGGACAAGGAAGGGAAGGGAAGATAGTGGGTGAATATGGTCTGGGCAAAAGGAATGAAAGAGGAAGCCGCCTGGTAGAATTTTGCACGGAACATAATTTAGTTATAACAAACACCTGGTTTAAGAATCAGGAGACCAGGAGACACCGGGAGATACCAGATAGATTTTATAATGGTAAGACATAGATTTCGGAACCAGGTTTTGAAGTGTAGGACATACCCAGGGGCAGACATAGACTCTGACCATAACTTGTTGGTTATGAACTGTAGGCTGAAACTGAAGAAACTACAGAAAGGTAAGAAAATAAGGCGATGGGACCTAGATAAATTGAAGGAACCTGAAGTTCTTAAGAATTTCAGAGGGAGCTTCAGGCAACAATTGACAGAAACAGGGGAAAATAAAACAGTTGAGGAGGAATGGGTAAAATTGAGAGATGAAATAGTGAAGGCAGCAGAGGACAAAATAGGTAGGAAGGCAAAACCTACAAAGAATCCTTGGATATCACAGGAGATACTAAATTTAATCGATGAAAGGAGAAAGTATAAAAATGCAGTAAATGAAACAGGCAAAATGGAGTACAGACGACTAAGAAATGAGATTGACAGGAAGTGCAAAATGGCTAAGCAGGAATGGCTAGAAGGCAAATGCAAGGATGTAGAAGAATGTATAAATAGGGGAAAAATAGATACAGCCTACAGAAAAATAAAAGAAACATTTGGAGATAAGAAAAACAGCTCTATGAATATCAAGGACACTGATGGAAAACCAGTTCTCAGCAAAGAAGGGAAAGCTGAAAGGTGGAAAGAGTATATAGAGGGGCTCTACAAAGGAAATGAACTTCGAGACACTATTGTAGGAAGGGAAGAGGACGTAGATGATGATGATGAAATAGGAGATACTATACTGAGAGATGAATTTGACAGAGCACTGAAAGACCTAAGTCGAAACAAGGCCCCTGGGGTAGATGATATCCCGTCAGAGCTACTGAAGTCTCTGGGAGAACCAGCCATGACAAAATTGTTTCACATTGTGTGTAAGATGTATGAGACAGGTGAAGTACCCTCAGACTTTAAGAAAAATGTTATAATCCCCATTCCAAAGAAAGCGGGTGCAGACAGGTGTGAAAACTACAGAACCATCAGTTTGATAAGTCATGGTTGCAAAATATTAACACGAATTATATACAGAAGGATGGAAAAGCTGGTAGAAGCCGACCTCGGGGAAGATCAGTTTGGGTTCAGGAGAAATGTAGGAACACGGGAGGCAATACTCACTTTACGGCTTATCCTAGAAGATAGATTAAGAAAAGGCAAACCTACATTTCTAGCTTTTGTAGATTTGGAGAAGGCTTTTGACAATGTTGATTGGAATAAACTCTTTCAAGTTCTGAAGCAAGCAGGAGTAAAATATAGGGAGCGTAAGGTTATTTACAACTTGTACAAAAACCAGACAGCGGTTGTCAGAGTTGAAGGGCATGAAAGGGATGCAGTGGTTGGAAAGGGAGTAAGACAGGGTTGTAGCCTTGTAGCCTTTCCCCAATGTTGTTCAATTTGTACATTGAGCAAGCTATAAAGGAAAGCAAGGAGAAATTTGGAGAAGGAATTAAAGTTCAGGGTGAAGAATTAAAAACATTGCGTTTTGCCGACGACATAGTGATTCTGTCATATACAGCAAAGGACCTGGAAGAGCAATTGAACGGAATGGACAGTGTGCTGAAAGGTGCATATAAGATGAACATTAACAAGAGTAAAACTAGGGTAATGGAGTGCAGTGTAAGAAAATCAGGTGATGCTGAAGGAATTAGATTAGGTAACGAAACAATAAAGGAGGTAGATGAGTTTTGTTACTTGGGCAGTAAAATAACAAATGATGGTCGCAGTACAGATGATATAAAATGCAGAATGGCAATGGGTAGAAAGGCGTTTTTGAAAAATAGAAATTTGTTAACATCGAATATTGATTTAAGCCTAAGGAAGTCCTTTCTGAAGGCATTTGTATGGAGTGTTGCCTTGTATGGGAGTGAAACATGGACGATAAGCAGTGTGGACAGAAAGAGGATAGAGGCTTTTGAAATGTGGTGCTACAGAAGAATGCTGAAGATTAGGTGGGTGGATCGCGTAACTAATGAGGAGGTACTGAACCGAATTGGGGAGAAAAGAAATTTCTGGCATACCTTGACTAAAAGAAGGGATAGATTGGTAGGACACATTCTTAGACATCAAGGAATTGTGAATTTAGCGTTGGAGGGAAGTGTGTGGGGTAAAAATCGCAGAGGGAGACCAAGAGACGCGTATAGTAAGCAGATTCAAGTGGATGTGGGTTGTCGTTCTTATGAGGAGATGAAAAGGCTTGCTCAGGATAGAGTAGGGTGGAGAGCTGCATCAAACCAGTCTCTGGACTGAAGACCATAACAACAACAACAACCTAGAATAAAAGAAGGGATTTATTGGTAGGACTCATTCTGAGACACCAATGAATTGTCAATTTAGTACTGGACTCAAGTGCGGAGGTTAAAATCTCCAGAGGGAGACCAAGCGACGAATACATTAGCAGGTTCAAATGGATGTGGGTTGCTGTTTTTATAAGGATATGAAAAGGTATGCAAACGGTAGAGGAGGGTGGAGAGCTGCACCAAACCAGTCTCCAGATTGAAAAATAACAACATTTTTAATACTGTATATGAGAAACTAAACAATAAATTTGATTTTTCTCATAAACTTTAAATTAGAGTTAGCCTCAGTTTCAATTACTGGTCTTGACAAGTTATAAGCTGCAACTTCTTCCAGATCCTTTATAACTTTATCAAAATGAGTTTTAACAGCTTCGACCGCCTCTACTCTTGCTCAGCGTGTAGTAAGGTTTCGAAACGCTACAAATAAAAATATAAATAAATACAGAATAATTAACTTCGCGAGTCGAAGATTATAGATACTATCAAGGATCGTTTTTCTTCCTCTCTTAAAAAAAATCACCTCTGAAAATCCTACATTCCCTTGTTTTACCGCCGGAGAGAAAGAACAGCGATCCGCTTTATTTGTCTGTCTATTGTCTTCGTCGAGTTAAGACGCATTAATAGCAGCTCTCCCCAATCGGCATGAAAATTGTTGTAAGTATAGTGCTAAATGTGTAAAGTTTGTTTCTTTGAAATGTATAAGTTCCTTAGTTAAATGGCGAGTGTGTTCTTATTTGATTCCCCGCTTCCTTGTGGCATAGATGATTCACACAATATGCGTGTGACGGAATTGGATCCCATTAAGGCTGACGAATAATGGTGAAGTGATTGTTAAACATTTCATTACCATTTGATTTCATTCTTTCCCCTTCACAATACCATTTAATTTTTAGAACCTGCAGTCATTTTTATAAAGCAATAGTATATGATGTCCGGATTTTCTTCTTCAGTGATACCGCGTTTCCGGTCGCGGCCTCATATAGCGAGACGACTGTCCACCTATAATCAGCTGATCTCCCCGAGTTTAGGAGAGTAATGAAGGGTGTGTGATGCTTCCTCATTGTCGTAAGTGCACTCGTGCTCCCCCGGTAATCCATTTTTAATCTGGGGCAACGTCCCAGAAATAAATTAAATTGGTTCCAGTCACACGGTTTTGGCTATGGTTTTCGGGAGGCTTTCTTTAGTTGCAAGGCTTATGCCGGAACTGGTAAGCCCCTCCCAGTTTAGTCTCCAGTCTTTCAAAACTAAAAATGCGAGTGTAGATCAGTTGTGGCTTACTTTCAAAGACATAATATCAGTAGCAATCGAGAGATTTATACCAAATAAATTAATAAAAGAGGGGACTGACCCCCGTGGTACACAAAACAGGTCAGATCACTGTTGCAGAAACAAAGAAAAACGCATGCAAAATTAAAAAAGACACAGAATCCACAAGACTGGCAATCTTTTAATGAAACTCTCAACCTAGCGCGGACTTTAATGCGAGAAGCCTATAGTAGTTACCACAACGAAATCCTGTCTCGTAATCTTGCAAAAAATCCAAAGAAATTCTGGTCATATGTGAAGTACACTAGCGGCAAAACACAAACAATACCTTCACTACGCGATAGCAATGGTAATACTACCGATGACAGTACTGCTAAGGCAGAATTACTAAACACAGCTTTCCGAAATTCTTTCACGAAAGAAGACGAAGTGAACGCTCCAGTATTCAGTCCAAGAACAGCTGCCAGCATGCGAAAATTAGAAGTACATGTTCCTGGAGTAGTAAAACATCTTAAGTCACTAAACAAAAATAAATCTTCTGGGCCAGATTGTATACCAACTAGATTCCTCTCAGAGTATGCTGATGCACTAGCCCCGTACTTACCTATCATTACAACCGATTTCTCAGCGAAAGATCCGTACCCAAAGACTGGAAAGTTGCCCAAGTTACTCCAATATTCAAGAAAGGCAATACGAGTGATCCCCAAAATTACAGGCCTATCTCATTGACGTCGATTTGCAGTAGGGTTTTGGAACATATACTTAGTTCGAATATTATGAACTACCTCGAAGAGAACGACCTATTAACCAGTAGTCAACACGGATTCAGAAAGTACTACTCTTGCGAAACACAGCTTGCCCTTTATTCACATGAAGTGTTAAGTGCCATCGACAAGGGATCTCAAATCGATTCCATATTTCTGGATTTCAGGAAGGCTTTTGACACTGTATCCCACAAGCGGCTTCTTATGAAATTGCGTGCTTATGGAATATCTCCTCAATTGTGCGATTGGATTCACGATTTCCTATCAGAAAGAACACAGTTCGTTGTAATTGACGGTAAGTCATCGAGTAAAACAGAAGTGATATCTGGCGTTCCACATGGAAGCGTTATAGGTCCATTACTCTTCCTCGTGTTTATAAACGATTTAGGAGACAATCTGAATAGCTCCCTTAGACTGTTCGCGGATGATGCTGTCATTTATCGGTTAGTGAAGTCAACAGAGGATCAAAAACAACTGCAAAGCGATTTAGACAAAATTTCTGCATGGTGCGAAAATTGGCAATTGACACTAAATAAAGAAAAGTGTGAAGTAATACACATGACCATTAAAAGAAATCCGCTGAACTTTAATTACGCGATAAGTCAGTCAAACCTTAAGGTCGCAGCTTCTACCAAATACCTAGGAGTTACAATTACGAACAACTTTGACTGGAGATTCAAAGCTTTCACGTAATATTTTAGCTAACGACTCAAACCCCAACAACCAATAGGCGCTACATTATAGTTTCCATCTTGAAGTTGAAGGTAAAAGAATAGTTAGGAAATGTGTATAACTCCAAAACAAAGTTTGAGCTACGGCAGATTTATCTATCGCATCTGCTCGTGCTAAAATTTAAGAGCAACACGTTACACAAAATTGGCCCGTTTATTCTTCTCAGGTATCCCCTGGACTACTTCGTACATTACAGCTATGTCTGCCCCACTGTCTTTGCATTATTTCCTGTTCTACCTAGCTTGTTCATTTTTTTTCAGTATCTCTAAGACTATTTGCTGTTTTGTTCCTAACCATTAAAAAGGCAATAAATTCTGATTCATTTTATGTGACATAATAAATTTTTTGAGCCATCTGCTCATTGTGGCTGTTATCCACAGTGCACTCAAAGAGCAATGAAAAGTATGTAGCCTCTAAAATATGTTTAATTACATGTTTTATTGTTAATTACCTCGAGATATTTCCTGGAGAAAAATAGCTATTCTGCTTTTTCGTATCGTGTAAAGAAGCCTCCAAGTTCCCTGGATCACTAAATCATTTTATTTTGTTTCTCCAAACGAACTCCATTACTTTACTAGAAAAAGGACAGCATTAATAAAAGGATATAGGACTGATCTCCAGTGTGGTGGATGAACGTCTATCTGGTCCTGTAACTCTCTATCAATGCTCCCGTTTCCCTGAGAATACTCTAGAGCAGTGTTTTCGAATATGCGATCCACTTCCAAGTAAAAATATTCTGGCGAACCCCCCCCCCCCCTTCCTCACGAACCGCAACAAAACTATGCAAAAGAAAATAAATGTCATCTTCTTTCTCTTGCTACAACTTTCTTGCTTTTAAATTGTTTTGGTGTATTTTTCGGAATGGAATATATTATCTTATTTTTACATGATTTTCGACAGAAAAATACATTTTGGTTAAAGAGTGTTTTGCATTTCAGACAAGACACAGACGCGAATTCTGCTCATTAAGAAAGGTCCCACTGTATCTACAATTGCTACAGAAGTAGATCTTTTTTTCGAATTTTTTAGAATTAGCTCGTTCTCAAATTACATATTGCATCATATTTTATTGCCTACACATTAGTTCCTGAACAGAATTTTCAGACTTTGCACTTATTCATCATTAACACAATGTATATATTCTCCATTCAGTACATGATTAATGTTACACAAGGAACTTAGTAATTTTAACATTAACTAAATTCCAGTTAGGCATACGTCTTTGTATTACTGAACCCCTAGTTGTTTAATAGTGCAAGTACTTCGTCCTGTGACTGTAAGCCGCCACCCTCCCCCCCCCCCCCCCCGAGCAAGACTTTGCAACCCCCTGGGGGTCGCGACCGACAGATTGAGAACCAGTGCTCTAGAGCGTTTCGCGCGCAAAATCAAAGTTAATGGTTTGGTGAATTTTCATACTCAGGAAATTTTTCAATAAGGTTTTCGCTATTAAGCATCCCAACCTCTTTAGCTAAAAATGATTTTGACCAAGAATCTGAACCACAGTAAGAAAATAATCTGCAAGATATACAATACCGAGCACTTTTGCTTTCACCACAGCCAACTCATGATCTTTAATCCGTTGTCTCATTTTTCAAAACTTTTAAAACCAATGTTTACTTACATCTCGAAATCTGCCAAACTGCAGACTACTAACGAAGATACGACCATATGGAATAGGTTTACAGGTATGTGACTGGCTGGAAGACTTCCTAAGTAATAGAACGCAGTACGTTGTTCTCGACAGCGAGTGTACATCAGAGACGTGTATCATCAGGCGTGCCCCAGGGGAGAGTGATAGGACCGCTATTTTTTTCTATCTGATGGACAGAGTAACTTGTAATTTGCGGCTGTTTGCTGATGATGCTGTGGTGTATGGGAAGGTGTCGTCTTTAATTGACTGTAATAACATACAGGATGCCTTAGACGAAGTTTCTAGTTGGTGCTAAGAATGACAGCTAGTTCTCAATGTAGAAAAATGTAAGGTGATGCGCATGAGTAGGAAAAACAATCCTATAATGTTCGAATACAGCAGTAGTAGTGAGCTTCTTGATACTGTCGCGTCGTTCAAATATCTAGGCGTAACACTGCAGAGCAATATGAAATGAAACGAACATGTAAGGACAGTTGTGAGTGCAGCGGACAGCCCGTCGGCCGCGGTGGCCGAGGGGACTGCGGCGCGTCAGTCTGCACGGCCACTACGGTCGGGGGTTCGAATTCCCCCTCGGGCATGGATATTTGTGCCGTCCTTAGTGTTAGCTAGTTCATAAATAGTTTGTAAGTTTAGGAACTGATGACCCCGTAGTTAAGCTACACAAACATTTGAACATTTGTTTTGCGGACAGCCGACTTCGGTTTATTGGGAGAATTTTGGAAATATGTACTTCATCTGTAAAGGAGACCGCCTATAAAACGCTCGTACGACCACGTCTTGAGTATTGCTCTAGTGTTTGTACCCGCAACAGATCAGTTTAAAGGAAGACATGGAAGCAGTTCAGAGGCGAGCAGCTAGGTTCGACCAATGTATGAGTGTCGCGGGAATGCTCCGAGAACTCAATTGGGGATCTCCGGAGGAAAGACGACGTTCTTTTCGTGAATTTCTGTTGGGAAAATTTAGAGGGCCGGAATTTGAAGCTGAGTGTAGTACGATCTTCCTGCCGCCTACTTACATTTCGCGTTGTGATCACCAAAAGAAGATAAGAGGAATTAGGTCTCGTACGGAGGCATATAGGTATTCTTTTTTTTTTTTTTTTTTTCTCATTCCATTTGGGAGTGGAATAGGAAAGGAAATGCCTAGTAAAGGTACAGTGTACCCTCCGCCACGCACCATACGGTGGACTGCAGAGTAAGTAAGTAGACGTAGACGTAGATGTAGATGTAGATGTAGTTGTAGATGTAGATGTAGAGCTCACTACTTTATCTCAGTCTCCAAACTCTCCAGACGTAGATGCCGCGAACTTTTTCTTATTCATAAAGTTCAAAACCTGGCTCAAAGGACGAAGATTTACACCGACAGACGAGATAAAAGAAAATTTTCATATGTCACCTCGCGCCATCCAGCACAAGGCGTACCGCCTCCGGAAATGAAGTTAGGATCTCTTGAACAAACCTCGTATGGTCATTTCTGATTTCGAAATCCCGAACGTTTATCGTCCACTTATAAAGTGATTTATCCAGCCGTAAATGTTCGGTTCTGTAGCATATATACCTACAAGTAATCACTCAAACCTTGGTGCCACTCACAGTGTAGAAAATGAATCATCAGAATTTGTTCCAGAGAAGTCGCAGTGCAGGTGGTCGGTAGGAGCTCAGCGGTTGTGCCCGGCATTCGGCAGCAGTATTCCAGAACCAGCTTTCCATTAGCGATGCATGTGGCGGCTTACGTAAGTGGGATCTGTTGCTGGAGAGCGCCGAGGAAGGACACCGACTGGTTTCGAGGCTTCTGCAGTCCCAACGGTCTGCAGGACTTGCTCCTGTAAAGTATCTCGGCGACCGGTGTGAGCCGTAGCAATGCCTTGATGCATATTACGTGTGTTGCTCCGTCTGACTCCTTCTCCAACCGGCTTATTATTCTGCTAATATATTTTCCAGTTTTACTCGTTTAGCTTCGGTACATAGAGACTGTTACCAAAGTGACCAGGAGTTAAAATTATTAAAGGGGCAATAAAATGAAGAAAACTCAAAGCAGTAAAACAGGTCTAGAAGAACAGACATATTGCGAAACATTATATGGTGCTTTTCTACACTCCTGGCCATTAATATTGCTACACCACGACGATGACGTGCTACAGACGCGAAATTTAACCGACTGGAAGAAGATACTGCGATATGCAAATGATTAGCTTTCCAGAGCATTCACACAAGGTTGGCGCCGGTGGTGACACCTACAACGTGCTGACACGAGGAAAGTTTCCAACCGATTTCTCATACAAAAACAGCAGTTGACCGGCGTTGCCCGGTGAGACGATGTTGTGATGCCTCGTGTAACAAGGAGAAATGCGTACCATCACGTTTCCAACATTGATAAAGGTTTTCTAAACAGGAACAACGGAGACCGTCAATGCACAGTATTACTGTTCGTTTTCGAAGGCGATTGCGGTTTATCGTATCGCGACATTGCTGCTCGCGTTAGTCGCGATCCAATGACTGAGCAGAATATGGAATCTGCGGGTTCAGGAGGGCAATACAGAACGCCGTGCTGGATCCCAACAAGCTCGTATCACTAGCAGTCGAGATGACAGGCATCTAATCCGCATGGCTGTAACGGATCGTGCAGCTACGTCTCACTTCCTGAGTCAAGATATGGGGACGTTTGCAAGCCAACAACCATCTGCACCAACAGTTCGACGACGTTTGCAGCAGCATGGACTATCAGCTCGGAGACCATGGCTGCGGTTAACCTCGACGATGCATCACAGACAGGAGCGCCTGCGATGTTGTGCGCAACGACGATCCTGGGTACACGAATGGCAAAACGTCATTTTTTTCGTATGAATCCAGGTTCTGTTTACAGAATCATGATGGTCACATCCGTGTTTGGCGACATCGCGGTGAACGCACATTGGAAGCGTGTATTCGTCATCGCCGTACTGGCGTATCACCCGGCGTGATGGTATGGGGTCATATTGGTTACTCGTCTCGGTCACCTCTTGTTCGCATCGACGGCACTTTTAACAGTGGCCGTTACATTTCAGATGTGTTACGATCATTCGATCCTTGCGACAGGATAATGCGCGATCGCATGTTGCAGGACCTGTACGGGCCTTTCTGGATACGGAAAATGTCCGACTGCTGCCCTGGCCAGCACATTCTCCAGACTCTCACCAATTGAAAACGTCTGGTTAATGGTGGCCGAGCAACTGGCTCGTCACAATACGCCAGTCACTATTCTTGATGAACTGTGGTATCGTATTGACGCTACATGATCATCTGTACCTGTATACGCCTTCCAAGCTCTGTTTGACTCAATGCCCAGGCCTATCAAGACCGTTATTACGGCCAGAAGTGGCTGTTCTTGGTACTGATTTCTCCAAATTGCGTGAAAATGTAATCTCATGTCAGTTCTAGTATAATACATTATTATGAATATCCGTTAATCATCTGCATTTCTTCTTGGTGTAGCTATTTTAATGGCCAGTAGTGTGGTAACACTTAAAGGACAGCACGTGGTTTCGGGAGTTAAGTTCCACTTTTGACGTACGAAAATAAATTAGAAACGTAAATGAACACCTGCAAAATAATTTTTTCTTATAGTTTATTGATGCTCTACCACTTTCAATCGTTTGAAAACGATATTTACTGAATCTCCTAAAGGATCGCTCCAGTTGTTCTTGAAGCTTCTTGTTTTGTGATACTGCTTCTTTTGTACATTTGTACTCAATGTTCGAAACAAATGGACTCGCCCGTTCCACGCCACCGGCGTTCGCACAATCGAAGGTAACACAAGAAAAATGTTTGTAAATCTTAGGGACTTAACTATGTTGATCATTATTCCATACAATCTACTTAAGCTAAGAACAACACTAACATCTATGCCCGAGGGAGGACTCGAACCCCCGACGGCGAACGGCCGCACGCACCGCAGCTAGGCGCTTTAGTGGGCACGGCTATTCTGCCGCGGAGATGGAAATACGCTCACTTTTAAGCGAGCGGTCTAATGTAACGGTGTCTCTATGTTTTCTAAACAGGAACAACGGAGACCGTCAATGCACAGTATTACTGTTCGTTTTCGAAGAATCACCTGCGACTAGCTTTGCGCAACCCATCCATCATTTTGCACGACAATGCGCGGGCGCATACAGAGCAAGCTGTGGCTGCGTCAGAACTGTTCCAGAGATTCGACAGGCAATACACTGCTCCATTTGCACCCTCAACAGAACAGGGTCTGATAACTATATACTATGCCTAGCACATAGTTGGGAACAGGTTCTACACAATAAGGCTGACTAGTTTGAACATCTAATAGATACTCTGCAAATCACATTTTAAGTACCTGGCAGATGGTTCATTAACCACTTCCATAACCTTTCTCTACCGTCTCATTCTCTAATAGCGCGCGGCAAGAAAGAACACATAAAGGCCAATTCACACTGTCCGTCACCGGACCGTCACGTCACGTCAAGCTTTTTCGAGAAGACGGAACGGCCGTCTGTTAACATCGGAAGTTAACCTATTTTCGTCACGCGAATTACATGTTGCAGCCTACGATTGCACTGTTTATATGCAAATGTGTCTTATTCATTTTTATTTTGTTGTTAAACTTCATTATAGGGGCAAATCTCAAATGTTTCATGACGACTTAAATATTTTTGTCAATTGAGTGTCCCCCTAAAATCGAGGTCGGATATCTGAAACCAAACAATGGTTTATGTTACGTAATATTGTAACAGAAAAGACTGAAGCAAACTGTTTATTTAAGATTGTAATTTGATTACGCATTTTTCATTAAATAACATTTTAAAAAGTCAATTCTAAAGAAAGACAAAAATCCAGTTGTTTACGACGGTATTAACAATGTCAGCGGGCAAATCGTAATGAATAAAGTAAACAGGCGCTATTTATGCTCTTATAAGTATTGTTTGATGTTTTCATATGTTTATTTTTTCGCTTGAAAATAAATGTCGATGTTTTGAAATGTTGTTTCAGTTCCCAGTAAGTTGCCTAGATCATACACTGTAAATTTTTGTTTGGCCGTCAATAACACTTAGCTTTGTTGTTCCCTCAATTCTAGTATTAAACTATGACTTTCTACATAACAGATCGCCACTCATAACCTCACTTTCAAAATCGCGTATTGAGATGGGCGAATTGACGTGACGGACACTCAAATGTTCAAATGTTTGTAAAGCTTATGGAACTTAACTACGGGGTCATCAGTCCCTAAACTTACAAACTACTTATGAACTACTTAGGAACTAGGACGGCACAAATATCCATGCCCGAGGGGGGATTCGAACCCCCGACCGTAGTGGCCGTGCAGACCGTGACTGAAGCGCCTCAGTCCCGTCGGCCACCGCGGCCGGCGTGACGGACACTGAAGGACTGTGTGAATACAACTTGACGTGACGGTGCCGTGACGTGACGTTGACGTGATGGACAGTGTAAATTCGCCTTAAGTCGTTCCGTGTTCGATCGTATTTCTCTTATTTTATTGGAATCCTCATGTCTCCCAATATAGGTGGGTGATAGCAAAATATTTTCACATTCAGAAGTAAAAGTCTGTGATTGAAATTTTGCAAATAGATCTCGCCGCAACGAATAACGTCATTCTTTTAGTGATTTCCGCCTCAAATTGTGCAAAATTTCCGTGACGCTTTCCCCCTGTAACGTGATAAACAAAAAGAGCTGCCCTTCTCTGTACCTTCTCAATGTCTTCCGTCATTCCCACCTGGTGAGGGTCCCACACTGGGCAACAGAACTCCAGAAAAGGGCGCACAAGTGATGTACGCAGTCTCTTTGGTGGAGCTGTTGCATCTTCGAAGCGTTCTGCCAATGAAACGTAACCTTTGGTATGCATTCCCCTCAATATTTTCTGTGTGTCCTCTCCAGTCTAAGTTGTTCCTAGGTATTTGGTAGAATTTTCGACCTCAAGGTTTGACTGATTTATCGTGTAATTGAAGTTCAGCGGATTTATTTTAGTGGCCATGTGTATTACTTCACACTTTTCATAATTTAGCGTTAATTGCCAATTTTCGCACCATGTAGAAATTTTGTCTAAATCACTTTGCAGATGCTTTTGATCCTCTGTTGACTTCACTAACCGCTTTCGTATCTGTTGTGAATCAATAGTTGCCACTATATTGCCAACCCTCTTGTTTGATAGCCAAAGAAAATCTATTTACATGTATTAATTGTGAAACTTTTCTCTAAAGAAGAACCCCAACACTTCAAATGTTCAAATGTTTGTATAGTCTATGGGACTTAACTACGGGGTCATCAGTCCCTAAACTTACAAACTACTTATCAACTACCTTATACTAAAGACGGCACAAATATCCATGCCCGAGGGGGGATTCGAACCCCCGACCGTAGTTGCCGTGCAGACCGTGACTGGAGCGCCTCAGTCTCCTCGGCCACCGCGGCCGGCCCCCAACACTTCATTTCACGTGACATGAAATACTGTCTTTCGCTTCAATTGCTCGCTGTTATGCAGACGTTTACTGTTATGCAATAAATCATTTCCTAAAAACTCCGCCGCGCGGAATGGCCGCAGAGTCTAAGGCGTCATGCTACGGACGGGGCTGCCGCTCCCCTCGGAAGTTCGAGTCCTCCCTCGGGCATGGGTATGTGTGTTGTGCTTGGTGTAACTTAGTCCAAATAATTTGTAAGTCTAGGGACTGATGACCATAGCAGTTTCGTCCAATAGCTTTGTAACATTAGAACATTTTTGAGAAACTCCGCACGCATAAAACTAAATTAATAATATTGTTAAATATCATCTCAGGTGTGGGTAGCATAAAAATTCGCGCATTTCCAATAATTCGGCAAATAAGTGATCCTATGCAAACACCAAACTAACCGTTCGGTTTAATTACACCTAGGGCTCGAATAATGTAATGCTGATAGAATACAGATACATCTGATTTAAGAATGACATTCAAATCCTGAAAATAAAACTATGACTATTAAATGTTGCTATGATTTCATTTCAGTTGGTAGAGACAAGTAGTCTTGTCAGCTACTATTGAACTCATTTTTCGTAAACTGTCTGGAGTATCTAAACTGGCAGTCCACACGCAGTTGAAATAGAGGTTATCGCTACAAACAGGCCTGATCTTGCGAATGATGTCACTGTAAAAACAAGGGTTAGCAATCATGACGTCAACATAGCGACAATGATTAGCAAAGTTAAAAATAACTCAAAAAGCCTGGCAGAATTTTTATGCTATAAAGAACTGAAAAACAATTGTTAGCTTCTCACTTACAGAATGAATGTGCATAATGTAGTTCCCGCACGATGGTCGTAGAGGAATTATGTCAAAATGTAGATACACTGCAAATAAAGCGCTATAGAAATGTGAGCCGAGAAAGTGGATTACGGATGAGAGAGAGCCACTGTGATTTAATAATAATTTTCGAAAAATGTTGAGAAAGCATATGCAGTTGTACTCTCAGTTCAGAAAAAGAACTAGCATATCAGGAAGGCAAAAGTTAGTAGAGATTCGTGCATCTATAAAAAGACAGATAGTCTACACTAACTACCACCGCCATACCTTAGCAAAATATTTTGCCGGGAACCCGAAAAATTCGGTAAACGAGTCAATGGCCCCTGTCCAATGATCATTATAGGATTGTACAAAGAAAGCTGAAGTGTTAAATTTAACATTTAACAACTCATTCACGCAGGAGGACCAGGCAAACATACTGTCATTCAATCGTCACACAAACTCCCAAATGGAGGACCTAGTAATAGGCATCCCAGGTGCACAGAAGCAGCTGATACAGTTTAATACGCCGCCAGGTGCGAATGGTATCCCAATTCGGTTTTACAACGATTATTCTATGTCTCTATGTACTTATGGAGAATATTGATACAGCGAGTAGAAAAAAGCGTATGTGATTCCTGTTTATTAGAAGGGTAAAAAAAATGCGCATAATTACAGACTAATTACATTAACATCACTTGTCCTCAAATCGAATATAGTAAATTTCTTGCAGATGTAAAAGCTTCTGGCCATTCTCATGGCTTCAGAAAGCAATGCTCGTGTGAAATTCAGTTTGTCCGTTTCTCATATGACATCTTGCTAGCCATGGATGAAGAACAACGTGCAGATTGCATATTACTTCATTTCCGAAAGGCGATTGACATGATGCCGTACTACAAACTACAAAGAAGGTACGAGCATGTAGAATTCATTCGCAGATATGTTAGTGGCTCGTGTTAGCAGGCAAATTAATGAATTTAACATGCCACTTCTTCAGAATAACGGTTTATTTGACCTCAGCACAATAAAACATTATCACACATTAATTAACACACAAGGAACAACAAAAAACACGGAGCATACTTAATTACGCAAAATACTTTTTCAAGGGGCACAGATTCTCCTTGTCACACCCCCAATAGAAATATGCCTGTAAAAACTCCTGAATTGTTGCTAAAGATGTGCATATCAGCCACATATACAGCAACTATTAAAATGTCTGACTCTTGAATTTTGTAATAGGTACAAGGGGCAGCTGTTGATCTTTTTAAATTAAGACTTAACAGTGCACTGTCTAAGTTCTACCAGCGACTACCTTTCTACAATCCGTATACTGCCTTTTTAGTCTCTTAATACCTGTATCTTTCACTGTCTTTGTATCTACATCTGCCTGGCTGTCTGAATAGATGTAGATGCTACGGTCTTTGTAGCACCTACGCAAATTCTCCTCCACACACGCCCTGATGGCAGTGATTTCGGCCTGGAATACAGAGGCCTGTTTCCCTAGAGAGATGACACCCTCGAGTCTTGGCTGCCCCCGGTACCCTGGTCCCAATGCCTTGGTTTGATTTCGACCCGTCAGTGAACCAGACAATGCCGGTGTCGAACTATTTTCTCCCACTGCTCCCTACTTCCAATTGTTATATTGAAAGGCTTGTTTTCCCCAACGTTTCCTATATTTACCTCGCTTACTATTTTAGTGTGTGTGTCTGGATATCCCAAAGAGTTCCAGTTTTTGCCAGATTTGAGCCTGTATGCACCAGCCGCTGCCTCCATCTTGACCCAAAGGTGTAATGGGGGCATATCCAGCATGGTTTCCATCCCAGTAATAGGTGTGCTGCTAATTCCGCCTGTTATAGCTAAGGAGGCTAATCTCTGCACCTTACCAACCACCTTAGCAGCAACCTGATGTTCTACCTTATTCCACCACACGACCGCCCCATAGGTGATCCTAGATCTAATTACCGTGGTGTATATCCAGTACATACTCTTGGTGTTCAAGCCCCAGTTTTTGCCACAAGCTCTCCTGGTACTTACCAGCGTACCTTTCGCCTTGGAGCAAATGTTCCTAATGTGAGAGGTCCATGTCAGCTTCTCATCTAAGGTAATCCCTAGATATTTCAGTGTCCCCTTCACAGGTAGAGCTTCATGGAAAAGCTTTAGATTCCAACTTTAATGTTATATATGCTTCTTCGAGAATGGTACAACAACAGTCTTCTTAGTATTAACCCCCAGATCCTTCTGCACCAGTCTTGCACAATGTCCAACGCACCTTGTGCCATATTCCTGACTGTGTCAGCAAATTTGCCAAGTATTACTATGACAAGGTCATCTACGTGTCATTTGCAAAATTACTGCCTAGAGTTTAATTTTCCAATGAGTTCATTCACCACTAGATTCCACAATAAAGGGGAAACAAATCCTCCTTGCGGGCAACCCCTAGTGGTGTTGACTACCATTTTTTCATTCATCATGGTAGCCTCTTCCTTTCTTCCACTGAGCATGGCCCGTTAAATATAGTGGTCCCTAGGTCATGCACCTCTGCTGCCCTAACCATGGAATCGAAGGTCGTGTTGCTAAAAGTCCACGTGAAGTCCAGGAAGATACAGAGGGCTATTTTCTGAAAGTGTAGTGCTTTCTCCACGTTTCCAACGAATTGATAGAGATGCTGCTAGGCTAACCCTAAATAACCTGCATAGGAATCTTATAAGATTTTCTCGCAGTTGTTGCAGTAGAGCTGGAAAGATTCCATCAGGGCCAGGTGACTTGAACGGTTGAAATGTTCCCACCGCCCATCGGACCTTACTGAAATCGACACACTCCTTGGCCAAATTGCAGTCCTCTTTGCGAATACCTGAGAACCGTTGCCTCTCAGGGATCGCATTCTTGTCTGTGTTATCCACCAGAGTATATTGAGGAAAGTGAGTCTTGAGAAGCAGTTCCATCGTTTCATGTGCTGTCTTTGTATACTCCCCATCCTCCTTCCTCAATGTTCCTCCTGTATTAGTTGGTACCCTAGTGTGGATTTTATGAAGTCTGGCTTGAGGAGCCGTGCCCTCCACTTCCTCACAGAATACCTTCCAGGATGCCTCCTTTGCTCGTCTGACGGCAAGGTTGTAATTGACAAGGGCCTCATGATATTTTGCCCATTGTCCTTTGTGCCTCGCAAGGTTAAACAGTCTTTGTACCTGTTTCCTTGCATTTCCAAGTTATTATTCCAACAAGCCACACTCCTATTTGTGCACTTCTTGGTGATTGAGAAGTTGTCCTGGTATGAGGTCACTATAGTAGAGGTTACAGCCTCTGCTACTTCCTCAAACTTTGCTGGATTCCTTATCGAGGTTTTAATTTCCGATAGGCTAAAATCAAGTTCTCTCCTACATGTCTGTTTTCCTGGGATTCCTATAGGCCATGGTCTGTCTGGTTCCCATTTCGACCTTGAATTTAATATACATGTAATATGATGAGGATGGCTCCAAGACCACATGCCACTGTTTGACATAACTGCCCATCATCGTGGAACCAAAGCTTATGTCAATTACTTCTTCCCTTCTACTATTCCTGAATGCAGGTTCATCACCCCTATTCAGGATCTCCAAGTTGTTAGGAGAAATTCAAGAAGGTGCTCACCTCTAGTGTTGGTGTCCCTGCTGTCCCATACTAGATTGTGGGCATTGGCGTCACATTCCACCAACAGTTGGTCACCTTGCCGATGGCAGGCTCCTGTCAGTCTCCTCACTTCCAAAGAAGGAGAGCTGTTTTCGTAAGGAAGGTATGCTGAGGCCAAAACAATTTTCCTCGTTATACCTTCCTCACGTTGCTGCATCCTGATGGTCACCAGGTCCCTGGAATAAAAATCCATCATTGGCATGAAAGAGATTCCATTTCTAACATAATTGTATGTTCTGTTCTTAGATTTCTAGCGTAAATCAGCTTACCTCCAGTACCACAGAGGCCCGATACTCCCCCTTTGTATAAATAGGGTTCTTGTATCAGGGCCACATCCACTTCCTGTCTCCCCAGACGATGGCTCAGGGCAGCAGTGGCCCCTTTACTGTGCTGCAGGTTTATCTGTAGCACTTCCAGTCCCCATCTTGCTGCCATTATTGCCTTTAAGGTCTTTTATAACCCTGACGGCGACCTGCATGAACCCTAAAAACAGTTTTAGGCCTTGCTCTCGCATTGCCTTCCGACCTCCACCACCAGGGTTTGTCCTTCTGGAACGACCTTTTGGTTGATTACCCTCCAATCCTCTGTCAAGACGTTTGGGTTCTCGACCTTTATTTTCACAAACAGAGTCTTTGGAGGGACATCCTTAAGGATCTTTGGTACCCATATCGATACCTTTGCGGTCTTTAGGAGTTCGGGTGCTGTCTTGACCAGCAGCTTCGCATCCTCCCATGGGGATATTATGGTCATCTTGTCCTTAAGCCATTCTGCTGAGTGCTCCCCCTTGCTGACAAAAATGAGGGCACCGTGATCTAGATAGACCCTCCTGAATTTGGGTCCTGTACCCCCCCCCTGCCCCCATCTTTTCAAAATGGGCCATCTACACGATCTCCTCATGCTGTGAGATGATGCTCACCAGTGGATATACTTCTTGGACAGCCACCATCCTAAAGACCGATACTGTAGTACTATAGGTATGTTTCCCTATTTCCTGCCTCCGCTTTTTAGGATCACGCTTTTTCAGAGAGGAGGGAGTCTTAGATTCCTCCCTAACCCTCTTGCCAACTGTCTTTGACGTCAAGGGGGTCTGTGTATCCCCTTCGACCTGAGACAGTTTCTTTTTGGGGGTCTTTGGCTCAAGCCCTCTTAATTCCCTCCACTTATGCTTAGGAAGCCATTCTTTTCCTTCCTTTTGCTTCTGTTCCTTGAGAAGTTTCCTCCTTTGAGCCCCAGACAAGGCCTTAATCCTAATCTGATCCAACTTCCTTGTTACAGTTCCCACTTCTTTCTCCGGTCTAGACCCTGATTCAGAATTGGAAATGCACTCCATCTTTCCTGATCCCGATGTCTGAGTATCTGAAGTCTCAGATTGCCCCTCATTTTCTTTTAAAATAAATTCTTTTTTCGTGTCGATCTAGGTCCCACGAGATTTTGGGGTTTATACGGTCCACACCACGATAGCCCCACGTGGTGTAAGGCTACTTACTCAGGGAGGTCGCCTGGTATCCCTGAGGCTCTGTTTGAGACACATCTACTCACGTGCCATGCACCCCTCGGCATGGATCGCATCACACATTGGGTTGGGAAGGGTATTGGGAAAGGACTAGGAGTGGATAATGAGGACGGGACGTTGTGGGACACTTAGTCTGATCCATCAGCTGAGGACTTTCCGGCAGTAGGTTCTCTACCTTCGGTATAGCCCTCAGCTTCCCACGGATGCACAAGCCTCTCTATCCACATGGACAGTGCTTCGTCAAGGTGGTGTCCCCCGGAGAGGTTGATGTGTCATAAATGCGACAGTTTTGTGTGTCAAATAAAATTGAATGACCCCTTTCTACAATTTTACTAACAGATAACAGATTTGCAATGAGCTGAGGCACATACAGAATAACCTCTACTTTAGCTTTCTTATCGTCTGTGACAAAATCTAAAAAAGAATATCTTATTCCTTTTACAGGTAAGTTAGCGTTATTTGATACTACAGCTTACGAGCCTGCCGCTGTTTTTAATATCACTTTCGTCACATGGATATGTCGACATGTGCGCCGACGCACCTGAGTCTACGTATCATTCTATCTGTGTATCTTTACCTGCGGCTCCAGCTGTGAAGAGTCTGGTAGCTGACCATCTTAGCAGACTGTTTTCATCATTGTTATGGTTTTTGCTAAGACAGTTTTTTGCCAGATGCCCAAACTCGTTGCAGTTGTAGCACTGGGGACCTTTTTTGAACGTTACATCATTCTTCTACTTGCTGGCACGCAGAGCAGCGTCACTACTTGATAGTTTATTACAGACGTCGTCGTTTATTTATTGCAGTAACTTATTTTTTATGCTGTCTCCTGTGATCGGCTAGTTAGAATTTACTAAGCTCATGATAGGTATTCCTCTGGAAGTCCTGCAAGTAGAATACGACCAATCAATTCTTCTTTAACTTCAAAGCCTAACCCATTTATTTTTTGTGATATGCAAATTGTCTTCGATACGTATTCTTCTACCGACGAACAATTTTCTAATCTGGTTGTCAGCAGTGTCTTTAATAAACCAACGCGTCGGAAGAGGCCAGAATCTTCATAAATTTGCCTCAGCTTGTCCCATGCTTCTTTTGCTGTAGATGTATCTTGTAAATGAACATACAGGGTGGTCCATTAATAGTGACCGAGCCAAATATCTCACGAAATAAGCATCAACTGAAAAACTACAAAGAACAAAACTTTTCTAGCTTGAAGGGGGAAAACAGATGGCGCTATGGTTGGCCCGCTAGATGGCGCTGCCGTAGATCAAACGCATATCAACTGCATTTTTTTTAAAAAAGATACCCCCGTTTTTTATTACATATTCGTCTAGTACGTAAATAAATATGAATTACTTGGAACACTTTTTTCGCTTTGTAGTAGATGGCGCTGTAATAGTCACAAACATATTGCTCACAATTTTAGACGAAAAGTGGGTAACAGGTAGGTTTTTTAAATTAAAACACAGAACGCAGGTACGTTTGAACTATATTTCGGTTGTTCCAATGTGCTAAATGTACTTTTGTGAAATTATCATACATCATGAGAACGCATGCTGTTACTGCGTGATTATCTGTAAGTACCTCATAACTTCAATAAATGCTCAAAATGATGTCCTTCAACTTCAATGCATTTGGCAATACGCGTAACGAAATTCCTCTCAACAGCGAGTTGTTCGCCTTCAGTAATGTTCTCACATGCAATGACAATGCGCTGACGCATGTTTTCAGGCGTTATCGGTGAATCATGATAACAAATATCCAAATATCCTTCAATTTTCCCCACAGAAAGAAATCCAGGGATGTAAGATCCGGTTAACGTGCTTCTACGACCAATCTACCTGACTTTAAATATTCCATTTAAGATCGCATCAACTGCACGCGACCCTTATGCCGGACATCCAGCATGTTGAAGGCACATCGCTATTTAGTCATGCAGTGAAACATCTTGTAGTAAAATCGGTAGAACATTACGTAAGAAATCAGCATACATTGCACCATTTAGATTGTCATCGATAAAATAGGGACCAATTATCTTTCTTCCCATAATGCCGCACCATACACTAACCCGCCAAAGTCGCTGATGTTCCATTGTGGCAGCTATCGTGGATTTTCCCTTGCCCAATAGGGCATATTATGACGGTTATTCTCTGTTTGTGAATGACGCTTCGGCACTAAACAAAACGCTTGAAAAAAATCTGTTACCGTCCTGTAATTTTTATGCCCAGTTTCAAAACTGTACACGACGTTCAAAGTCTTCGCCATGCAAATCCTTGTGCATAGAAATATAGTAGGGGTGAAATTGATGTAGAATTTCCAACACTGACGTTTTTGAGATTCTCGCTACTGATGTGCGGATTAGCCGCAAATGCATCTAAAACACTTACTTGGGCATCATCATTTGTTGCAGGTTGTGGTTGACGTTTCACTTGTAGCAGAACACTTCCTGTCTCTTTATATAACGTAACTAACCGACATTGGATGGTGTCTTCCAGGATAACGATCAACATACATAGCACAGGCCCGTTGGGCATTTTGATCACAATAGCCATACATAAATACCATATCGACCTTTTCTGCAATTGGTAAACGGTCCATTTTAACACGAGTAATGTATCACGAAGCAAATACCCTCCGCACTGGCGAAATGTTACGCGCTACCACATAGTTATATGTTTGTGACTATTACAGCGTTATCTATCACAAAGCGAAAAAAGTGTTCCAAATAAAACATTCATATTTATTTACGCACTGGACGAATACGTATTAACAAATAGGGGTACGTATTTTAAAAATGCAGTTGATATCCGTATGGGAGTGCCATCTAGCGGACCATCAATAGCGCCATTGTTTTCCCCGTTCAAGCTAGGAAAGTTTTGTTCTTTGTAGTTTTTTCGTTTGATGCTTATTTCGCGAGAAAAAAACTGTTCAAAGTACAGAAATATGCAGGTACTCTGCTTATGTCTGTTCTGTGAATACCTTTTCCTACACCTGACGCTCAGAAAACAGATTAATATCTGCTAGCAGAAATTTCGGAAACAAGTCATATTAGTCTGCTTATGCCTGTTCTGTGAATACCTTTTCCTACACCTGTCGCTCAGAAAACAGATGAATATCTGCTAGCAGAAATTTATTAAAGTCATACTGTGCTTGAAGTGTGACCTGTCATTTATTGTGACTTATCCAGCTTCTCTGCAACACTGCCGATTAATTTACGTTCGTTTCTCATAGTTTTATAATTCTCACGGTCCTTATACGAGGGTTGGAACTTAAATAGTGGCAACTATTTATTCACAGATTATACAAAAGCGTTACATGTTTGTACCTGTTACTGTCCTTCAAAGTAGTCACCAGCGGCCGCGGTGGAGTAGCCGATTGGTCTAAAGCGTCTCGCTGTGGAGGGCGCGGTTGCTCGCCGTGGAGGTTCGAGTGCTCCCTGGGGCATGGGTGTGTGTGTGTTGTCCTTAGGTTAGTTTACCTAGGTTTAAGTAGTTTGTAAGCTACGGACTGATGACCACGCAGTTTGGTCCGATAGATTTACACACATTTGAACATTTGAATCAACAGTGTTGTGTAGAACCAACACCACCTAGAGACAAGGGCTCACAACAGTCCGTGCGACCAGACCGCAGCCGCCAGCTTACTGGCTGGCCGCTACGAGGCAGTGGGCTGTGCCCCATCGGCCAGTCATTTAGCTGGCGGCCACGGCCTGGTCAGTGTGACGTCGCACGGGCTGTTGTGAGGCCTTGTCTCTAGGTGGTGTTGGTAGAACCTGTTGTTAGCGAAGTAGAAGGCGTAGTATACCGTTACCAGAGCCTGTTCTGTTGATGGTGCGACTGGAGCGGTCCACTGTCTGTCGAATCTCCGAAACAGTTCAGTCCAGGAAGTATGGTGGATGGCACAGTCCTTTCGAGTCTCATCGATCGAAGAGAGCAGCCGCAGCTTGCGCTGTATGCGCCCGGGCATTGTCGTGCAAAACGATGAGTAGGTTGCACAGAAAATGTTGCCACTTCTTTCAAAAACCTGGTCGCAGGTGATGCTCCAAAAACGAACAGTAATACTGTGCACTGGCCGTCTGCAGTGGGGGATACGCAAAGCGTTGCGATAACATCACAGTCATACACGAGAATCAGCATAACTTTCACCATACTGGGGCTCTGACGCACTTTAGACTTTCACAGCGACCTATAATGACGCCATTCGTTGGTTTGACCTTTGAGATTTGGCTCGTACGATGTGGCCCATGTTTCATCCAGTGACACCATTACGTTAGACCGCTCGCTCACAAGTGACTATGTTTTCCGTGATTGTGGACACGCCGGTGACGAGGGACAGGTGAGTCCATTTGCTCGGAGGTAAGGTATGTATGTCAACACGTGTGCTATCAGCGACAATAGTAGATTCCATTGCATAGTTTCTCTACAACAGTGTTGCCATTATTTAAGTTACAACCCTCGGAAATTAGTTGTAGCTGCAGCATAGCATCTTTCTACTCGTTTTCCAGCAGAAAATACTATTGTAGATATTATATCTTCTGGGTATCTTGCTGCTTCCTAACGTTTCGTCCGATGCTGCGTCGGACTTCTTTGGAGATGATTCTTGTCAAAGATAAAGCTATAGTATCGAACCATGTCAAAGATAAAAACAATCATCGATTCTGCAGAGCCACAGTCCATACATCGTTGAGTTTCACAGTCTCTTCTTTTCGATTGAAATTATCATTATGTTTATATATTTCAGTCGCTTCTCTATACAACCTTGGCTAATAATTCGTCATAGAAGATAAATCTTTTGTCTCGGAGAACTGTAGAATATGATTTCCCGATTGTAAGCAGTGTTCCGCCACAGCCGATTTTTCAGTTTTTCCAAATCGGCATAGACTTTTGTGCTCCTTTAGAAGTATGTTTACACTTCTCTTAGTTGTTCCGATGTAAACTTTACCACAGGCGCATGGAATTTTATAAACCCCACTTGCTGATAAAGGAGAACGTTTATCTTTTACAGATCTGAGGGCTTGGGATATCTTACTTGTTGGTTTGAAAAGCGGTCTGATGTTCCGTTTTCGTAGAATCTTCCCAATCCGATCCGTTACCTTCTTAACAAAGGGGAGAGAAACCGTAATGCTCCATCGTTGTGTTGTTCCCCTGTCCCTAGGTCTGCGGTTATTTGGTCGTAAAATTCTATTTGTTCCTTTCTCTGAATAACCGTTCTTCTTAAAGGCCTGCTTCAGATGTCGTAGGTCATCGTCCAGATGTTTTGGTGTGCAAATTCTTGTGGCTCTGTCTACAAGACTTTTAATCACACTTTTGTATCCCATCCTCGTCGCCACTTTTGTGTCCCAACTTCGACGTCGCTTTTGTGTCCCGGCCTCGTCGTAGGTGTCGGTGGCCGAGTGGAACGAGACCGACACAGGAACAAAGACAGCACGCTGGTGCAGGTACGGAGGGGAGCAGCCAGAAACTATAAACACTCGAGTAAATTAGAAAGAGATATATATTGCACAGAATGTAACAATACTTAACTTTTACATAGTACTGCAGAATGTTGATACATAGTTGTTAGAGGCCTGCCTAATGCCTGTACGATAGCAAAGTCTTCAATGGTGCCTATCTGATTACGAAGGTCCTAACTCGTTGCTATCTCAGTCCGAAGTGGCCGATGTCGTTCAGTGGTGGCCACGAGCGGCGTTGTCGCAGAGGGCGCTCGTGGCTGTCGTCGTGAGAACGCCGCGCCGTGCGTGCATGGCGGCGCGCGGCGAAAGTAAGTGGCGCGCACTTTGTACTTGTGCGACACCACACCCCTCCCCCCCAAACCGCCGCGCCGTCGTGGCGTAGGGCTGAGGGCCACGGCGACGGCACTGGGAGGAGGGCCTGGGCGGGGGCGTTACTGGTGGGACGGGCGTCGTAGCTGAGGCCGGGATCGAGACGCCGTCCGCGCCCCGGCATCCGCCTTGAGATCCTCCAGGGAACCCGCCGAAACCTGGGGAAGGGCGCACGCTTTCGCCCAGATTGACCAGGTCATCTTCTTCTGAGGTGCGTAGCCCAAGCTGGAGGGGCCCGCACGGTCCCGGAGTCCCTCTCGGTGACGCTTCCATCTGCGGCGGCGACAGCGGCGGCGACGACTGCGTCGGAGGTGCGTCCACCTCCATGGGTACGATCTCGTAGTCCGGGGAAGCTGGACCCGGCGGCGAGCGATGTGGCTGTGCTCCCTGGCGGTGAACTGGGTCTGGAATCAAGAAACCGGAGACAGGATCGCGCGGCCTGTGCAGACGCAATTGGTTTGCGTGGCGCCGCAGCTCCGACCCTGTGGAAGAACGTACAACAAACATATTGCGACCAAGCACGCGCTGAATGGTGCCCGGCAACCATGTCTTCTTGTTGCCAGCAAACACCCTGTACAGCACCGGCGTGGAAACCTGAAAACGCGTAGCGCCATACGAACCGACTCGGTGCGTGGGAGGCTGCAGCAGGTGAAGGAGAGTGCGGTGACGGCGGCCGTGTAGCAGCTCGGCAGGAGACGGGCCGTCACGTGGCATGCACCGATACGTAGACAGGAAAATTTGAAGAGCTTGCTGCCTGGAGTGCTGACCTTTCATCTTCTCCATGTGAGACTTGAATGTTCGCGGTACAGAAACTGTCAGCTGTTCCAAAAAACGCTGAAAAATAGCGGGGGCGGAAGAACTGCCAAAGGGTAGGCGTTGAAATTGAAAAAGGCCCATGTGAATATTAATGACGAAAAATTTTTTTGACTCGTCATCAAGTGGAATCTGTAAGTATGCCTCTGCTAAATCAATCTTGGAAAAGAAGCGAGACTGCCCTAATTTGTCCATCAGTTCCTCAGGTCTGGGCAGGGGATAAGTGTCGACAATTGTTTGACTGTTCACTGTTGATTTGAAGTCCGCACAGAGACGAAGTTTTCCTGACGGCTTGGGTATAATTACTATAGGCGAGGCCCACTGACTCGCAGAAACAGGAGAAATCACCCCACTATCTTGCCAACGTTTAAGTTCTTCGGCAACTGTATCACGCAAGGCGATAGGCACTGGTCTAGCTTTACGAAATTTTGGAACTGCAGAGTCTTTTAAAGTTACATGTGCCACGAAGTCTTTTGCACAACCTAGTTCCGGCGAAAACAAGTCACTATATTTGTCACACAATGCATTGATTTTATCCTGAGGCACTATTGACGAAATTTGAAGCACATCTCTTTGAATTGATAAACCAAACAAGTCAAAAGCATCTAGTCCAAAAATGTTCTGTGTCGATTTGGCCTGAAGAACTACAAAAGCAACTGTTTTTGTTACACCTTGAAAAGAGGCAGGCAGGCTACACGTTCCTAGCACGGGAATATTTTCACCTGTATAAGCTGTTAACACATGCTGTGACGGCGACAATTTTGGCGAACCCAGAAGTTCATAAGTATCTTTATTTATTAATGTGACAGCGGAACCAGTATCAAGCTGAAATTGCACAGTCTTATTTTCTATGGAGAGATTCACAAAAAGTTTGTGCTTCTGGCGCACGACAGGTGCGCGAATGTGGGCAACGTCTGCTACGGTTTGTTTACTGCCCTTGCGCGGGCCGCGTAGTGAAGTGAGCGGCGCAGACTCGGCACGCAGCGGATTAACAACACTGTCACTAGATGGTACTACCGCCGGATCGGCGTCCGCGCAACGCGAAGCTACTCCAGATGTACTAACTACTGCACTACACTTTTGAGTAGCTACTTGGTGTCTACTGTCACTAGCTACACAATACTGGGCACTATTACAAGGAGCAGTTGCAGAAGGCACTATTTTCACTACAGGAATGCACTGTTCATAGTTATTTTGCTTGTCCCGAACCCTTGTCCGTTGCACTGTTTTACGCGCTCGTCGGCGCTTGCTACGTGGTGCACTATATAGTTTTGCCATAGGCGCAGAACTACTTTCTTGCAATGGAGATCCAAGGAAAGCACTGTTCAAGTTTACAGCGTGTATGACATTTACAGAATTAACTGTTCTCGCACTCCGCGAAGCACTGATTCTAACGTTACTGTTCTTTGAGTTTTTAATTTGCATACACACAGACTGCACATGTCCCGATTTGCCACATTGATAACAGGTTGCGTTGCGACTAGGGCAATGAGCACGCTTGTGGCGAGACACACACTGGGGGCAAGATTTACGTACATTTTTCTGAAATGAGCGTTGGCGCCCGTTATTCAAATTACTGATTCTAACACGACTGGGCGACCTTTGCGTCGCACTTTTACACTGGCTACTGTTCACAGTCTGTGCAGCACGGCCGGTAGAAAAATGAGAATCACTAGTGCTATACTGAGAACTACGGCTAGGAAAGCGTCCGTTGCGGCGCACTGAATTAACACTGTGGCTTTGCATTTCTACATCTGCTAAGTCAAAAGTATCATGCGCTTCTATAAGCTGCAGTACACTGTCTAATGAGGGGTCAGACTGTTTCAGAATTGCTGCTCTAATTCTGGGGTCCTGAATATTCTGCGTAATCGCATCCCTCAACATCACGTCACTATACGAAAGTCCACAAGAGCAAGTAAATTTACATTGGCGGGTTAAGCCCTTCAATTCCGTAATCCACTCTTGGTGTGACTGCTGCGGTAATTTTTTAAGTCTGAAAAATCGGTATCGTGCAGCGGCTACAAGAACTTTTCTCTCATAATGAGCATTCAGTGCATCTACAATGTGTTCAAAGTCTACATCACGAGGAGATGCGAGAGGGAAAAGTTTTTGCAATAGTACGAAAGTCTGGGGGCCCACAATCGATAAGAAAAGGTTCTTCACTCTCTGACCTGTAATTTGATGAGCCGCGACGAGTTCTTGAAACTGTGCGAAATAGTCGCTCCATTCTTCCTCACGTTCGTTGTACTGGCGGAACGTCGGAAGCGGTGCGGCGGCAGGTGTGGGCTGCTGATGTGACGACTGTTGTTGTTGGTGAGCAGCCTGTGTCGTCAACTGCGACACGGCCTGGAGAAGTTGTGTTATTTGCGCCGTCTGTAACTGAATAATTTCCATTAAGTTTGGGTTCGGGGTAGTGGCCATGCTGACCGATTAGGCGCCGCGTATACAAGTAACTTATAACAAAACACAAATGCAAGATAAATGAGGACGCACTGCAACAAAAAAGTCCACAAAACACGTAACAAAATATCTTCCCCCAAAATTCTTATATTAAGGGTGGGTGGGCGGGAGCAATTTCTGCGTGCTCCGACTGCTGCTGTCTGGCTGCTGCAAGCGGACTGGTCCAAGGTTCTATCACTCCTCGTCGCCACTTTTGTATCCCATCCTCGTCGCCACTTTTGTGTCCCAACTTCGACGTCGCTTTTGTGTCCCAGCCTCGTCGTAGGTGTCGGTGGCCGAGTGGAACGAGACCGACACAGGAACAAAGACAGCACGCTGGTGCAGGTACGGAGGGGAGCAGCCAGAAACTATAAACACTCGAGTAAATTAGAAAGAGATATATATTGCACAGAATGTAACAATACTTAACTTTTACATAGTACTGCAGAATGTTGATACATAGTTGTTAGAGGCCTGCCTAATGCCTGTACGATAGCAAAGTCTTCAATGGTGCCTATCTGATTACGAAGGTCCTAACTCGTTGCTATCTCAGTCCGAAGTGGCCGATGTCCTTCAGTGGTGGCCACGAGCGGCGTTGTCGCAGAGGGCGCTCGTGGCTGTCGTCGTGAGAACGCCGCGCCGTGCGTGCATGGCGGCGCGCGGCGAAAGTAAGTGGCGCGCACTTTGTACTTGTGCGACACCACGCACACCTCTCTCTTGTTGTGGGTGATGATAGAAATTTTTGTGCAGATATCTGTCGGTATGTGTCAATTTCCTAAAAACTTTGTGTTCCAATTTGTGTTTTTATCTTTGAAAGGGTTCGATACTATAGCTTTGTCTTTGATAAGGATTATCTCTGTTTATCATGTGGATCTTAGCCACGCCCCTTTTAGACGGTATTTAAGAAGCTCTCAGACCCCCGACCCATCAGTCGGCAAGACTCAACAGAGCCGGCCGCGGTGGCCGAGGGGACTGAGGCGCTCCAGTCACGGTCAGCACGGCCACTAGGGTCGGGGGTTCGAATCCCCCCTCTGGCATGGATATTTGTGCCGTCCTAGTTCGTAAGTAGTTTGTAAGTTTAGGGACTGATGACCCCGTAGTTAAGTCCCATAAACTATACAAACATTTGAAACATTTGACTCAACAGACGGACAACCTCCGAAGAAGTCCGACGCAGCATCGGACGAAACGTTAGGAAGCAGCAAGATACCAAGAACACGGCCTTACAAACCCAGACGATATAATACCTACAACGTCAACCAGTCGTGAAAGCCTCCACTATCATCAGGAAATACTATGTTTATGATTATACTCATTTATGCCTTCGCACTAACGCTGCAGACGTTTAACCAGAGACATTTTTAAACTCGTCTTATAACATTAGATTCAGCGCATACATTTATTTGACACCTTGCGGGGCTGCGTGTGTTTGGTGCTCGCAGCATCATTAGAAGTACATCTGGTTTTTCTGCACTGATGCACTGCACTTTATCGGACCTGCTCCATTACTGTTTGATGTCACTGTCATCCAGCAATCTCTGCAGACATTTCTTTTTAGGCCTTGTCGCTTCGACGTGTGCATCTTGAATCGGTAATATTGTCAACTCTGTTCACAGTATTTATAGTGCCCACTATCATAGCACTTAATTCTGTCGTTGCTAAATGACTGTTCACACACTGTTCAGTTCATCACCACTCGTTTTGTCGCCGGCGCCACCGAATCTGATGGAGACTGATTGTTAACTTTGCAGCAAGAAACTTAGCTTTTACGTCTTATTCACACAAGAAGTAAACAGGAAACCAGCGGAGATTTGTTGTTCCAAGAGCGTACTTTCCAAAGTCGCAAAACGAACAAAAATTATCACTTATAACTGAGAATTCAGTAACAATAAAATAAGTGTAGAATGTACTCTTCTGAACATAATCTTCAATCACTTCATTGCAAGTTCTAGATAAGTTACGTAAGAGAGAGACCTTCCGTCTGTCTGAGTGACTGAAACGTGATCTAGACAACGCCGCATGTTACGGTCTGATAAACGCCAAACCGGTAATCAAGTGGCCTGTCAGCATTTCGTTATGTAGAAGAAGTAGTTACACAAGTCCCCCAGATGTTGTCCCTATAAAGTTTTACTTGGCTATTTAGATTCTGATCTTTACATCAACATTTTAACATAAATCTTCTCTGTTGGTATAAGAATACTGTAATTACATTGAAATCAACGCCGTATTCTGATACACATATTCCTACAACAGTTAACCACAATTACATACCGTTTGAATGCACAAAAGAGGAAAGACACGGACAACCGCTTTTACTACAGTCAATCCACAAAACTGCAGATTTTTCCTAAGAGATGTTTCCATTTTTCTCTTCTTCAGAACCTAATTTCAAGTAAAAGAATTTTCAATTTTCCGAACTGCCAAAATATCCTTGTAGTTACTACACAACCAGGACATACCCAGCGACAGTTTAGATAGGTGAATGACCCACTCCCCAATAACTACGCTTTTCCCAGTACCAGACTTTACTGAAAAATAACTGCTCTCTTGGCAAATTTGTGTCGCATATTGTCACTCCGCACAGCGAGAGTGGCCTCTTTAAAATCAGTTTTCTAGAAAGCCAGAAGCCATTGAAGAGCCAGGATAAAGATACAGGTATAGTAATACAGCATGTCCTGTTTAGTGCAGAAGTCAAGAGACCATCCGCTGCACATCTCTTCTGATGGAATCGTCAGCCCTTGGCTTTTTCTTTTTAAGGGACCAAAGGCGTGACAGTTGCATGGGAGAGAGATCAGACCCTTAGGGTGTGTGCTCTCCCATAAACTCTGCATTCCGACTTTTGCGATATAGGGGCTTCTTGTGTCAAATCGCGACCAGCACGATAAATCTGTATACCATTCCACAATGGTGGTTTTAAAAGACATACATAAAGCCTGGAATCGCACAGAACCGCGCTTAGAATAACACTTGATCGTAAGAAAAGTCAGTGGTCTGTGTTTTTACCATGCTAAGCGTCGCATCCTATAGAGAGATAGAAAGCAAGAAGATATTACTACCATAGGAAGAAAAGTATACGCAATTCAATGACGAAAGTTTATCGTAACATTTTCAATCAAACGTGTCAAAAACCCTCTGTTTTAAGTAATTATAAATAAGTATAGCCGGCCGCGGTGGCCGAGGGGACTGAGGCGCTCCAGTCACGGTCTGCACGGCCACTACGGTCGGGGGTTCGAATCCCTCCCCCCCGGGCATGGATATTTGTGCCGTCCTTAGTCTTAGTTAGTTAATAAGTAGTTTGTAAGTTTAGGGATTGATGACCCCGTAGTTAAGTCCCATAAGCTATGCAAACATTTGAACATTTTTTAAGTAAGTATAATAGCGCAAAACATACGTATCATCAAAGCTGATAGTGTTTATATTAGTTCTCAGAGAGCAGATGAAGGATTTCGATTATGTGTTTAGAACAAAGTGGAAAAAGAGCATTCAAGCAGTCCAATATCAGAAACCATACTAATTACATTTTCAAATGATGATATTGGTATGTGAATTTCATAACCTGTCTTTCCTCAAGTCTACTGGTACAAAAGGCTTCTGTTTTGACGCATAAAACTGATTGTAAATCACCGAGTTAAGTCTGATGATGAAATAGCGATCATGTATGTCTTCCACTCTCGATTTTGTCCAATCAATGTGGGTGGCTAAATCACTCATTGTAATTGTATTCTGTTGGCGGGGGGGGGGGGGGAGGGGATGGTTCGAATCCTCCCTAGGGCATGGATGTTTGCGTTGTCTTTATTATAATGTAGTTTATAAGTAGTTTGTAAATTTAGGGACTCATGAATTCACAGTTAAGTCCCATAAGCTTAACAAATATTTGAACATTTGTAATTGTCCAAAAAGTTCTTCAAACTTTGTAAGGCGTCGAGCAGTACTGAACTCCTTATATCCCGTTGCTAAGTACTCCATCGTAAAGTAAGCCTTTTTTCTATTCGTTTGTTACCTCACATGTTATTTGAGGCAGTAAATGGCCATAATAATTACTGCAATTGCAGGGATAATTGCGCCTGATACGCACCTTGTATTAGAGGCTGGTGTAAGATGATCACATTAACTTCTCCCCACCAGCCTCAAAGTCTGCCTCGTTCCTCAGTGTCAGCGGCGCTGACCGCCGATGCAAGGGGCCCGAGTTCGATTTCCGGCAGGGGTCTGCGTGTTACTTGTTTGTCCTCATCATCAGTCCTCATCATCAGTTCCATCATCATCGGCACGCAAGTCTCCGAAGAAGCGTCACTAGCAAGACTTGTAGTCGACGACAGAACCACTTTGGGGATACCCCGGCCACTAAAAGCCATACGATCAGCGCGAAGCCAAATGACACATCATGAAGCTTATTTGAAAAGTGACAATGTAAAACGCGTAGAAGGCTAATTGATAGTGGAAGGGGGACCTATTTAGCAACATTACGTTGGTGTGGCACCCATGAGGATATAATAGCGTTTTAACAACCCACAGCTGCCTCGCGTAGATATTGTCACATGTAAATGATGACCTGAAGTAAATTATGATCTAAGTGCCATTTTTCCCATTTCGGAGCTATAACCAGAATTATGGTCTATCGGCAAAACTAGTTGTGGTATATTCTGATCTAATTGCCAAACCTATTTGTAGTAGTTTAGTTCATCGCCAACAGAATGCATGAGCTTATATGCACGGCAGAAAATTGTGAATTACGATCTAAGTGCCTTGTGCGCGCAAACATTATTGTCGTGTTCTTAACTCCATCCTTGTTTCGTTTTGAGGTTTTGTTTACCTGATGATGTTACGTGCTGTAACAGTGTGTCAAATATTGTTTTAATGTAGCTTGTTTATTGTTTTATAATGAGTGAAAGTGTTAACAGATGTCAATAGAAGGGAGAAGCAAGAATTTCAGGAGAGAGGAAGAAAATAAGAGACAGTGGGCAGGAATATACTACTAAAAAGAATATTGTGTTCCAGCCAAGACACGCCTACCTCAAATTGTGAAATCTAAGTGTAAATATAACTGCAAAAGTATCTCACATGCCCAAAGGCTAACACTGGAGAGTTTCACGAAGCTGATGTGTGCAAAACTTACCGTCTAGGCGTAATTACTGTTAAGCCAGTAAACAGGAGACGCCATGGGCAATACAATAATCGTAATTATAGTAGGCGACAGGCTACTGTTGTTTATGCAGTTCCTAATGGGGAAGGCAAAATCGTCCAGATCTGCCGGTCAACTTTTCAAGAAATATTTTCTTTGGTGCCAAGAAGAGTGCAATTATAGCATGTACATTGAGAAAAGGGGTAGCAACACTGGCCACCGTAAATAAACCGTTGAAGATGAGAAATTAGTGTGTGATCATGTAAACTCGATTCCAAGAGACGTTGGCCACTATGAGCGAAAGAAGTCTAAAAACGAATACCTATGAAGACCTTATCATTAGTCGGCTATTCAAGGCATTTAAGGTCAAGTATCCAGATAACCATATCACAGAACAATTGTACTGGACGCTTTAAAAAAATGTTTTCCTAAACTCTGCTTTCATAGGCTTAGAACAGATACTTACGCAACGTGTGATATGTTAGCGTCAAAAACTGCATGCTCTTTAGAAGTTAAGAAGAACCAGAATCAAAGCCAAGTAATGTGCACCATGTGAAAGCATAGGCTACCTAACAAACATCGTAAAGGCCTAAAACTATTCCGTACGTTAAGCCTCCTTTATTATAAAAGCTTTTTTGCGGTTAGACTGCTATCTTAACCACATGGCACTTACAAGGAGACCACAGCGGTATCGGATTTTACAATTTATTTTAATTTTTTATGATACGTGAAGTTCTGAACTCAAACAACAATTAGCAAAAGCCATTCGACGCAACTCTCAAAAATTTTCGAGAAAATCGACTCTGAAGTTTTGCAGATAAGGGCAAGTACCTATCACTAAACGAATTGTAGTATCTGTCTGCGTATTTCAGGTGGGAGCGTTCTGGCCTTTCAACTGTAGGGTCAGTGGTTCGAATCTTGTGGCCATTTTTTTAAAGTTTTTCATGGTGTTAAAATACATAATTTCAGTATCTAATGATAATTTGTACGAAATCTGCATTATTTTCGTTTATTCGTAATTTTCTATATTTTATAGAAGGTTGTTTATAATGATGGTTTCAATAAAAAAAAAGATAAGTTACATTTTTTACAGTATTGGCTTAACTATTAGTTGACGTCACTAGTTTTGGAAAGTCATCTCTGTAGTTAATAGTGGCTTTCCAAGCAGCTAACCTACCCAACCATCGTTTTAGGTGGTCTACAGACGCATAAATACTGACACAACACGTGGCATTAGAGACCCCATAACGTTTTATATAACTGAATTCTAAAATTAAAAATATTCTATCACAGTGGGATTCGAACCCGGGACTCTTGCTGCGAAGTCGGAACGCTACCACTTTTTTGGGGTAGATCTATGCTTTGCGGTCGTCGGGTCAGTTCGTTCTCGGTTGTTCGTTGAATATTTTGCTCACTTTTTTTATTACAGAGGGCGTTTAGCCTCCTGACCGGGCTCGCTGAACCACGGCGACAGGCAAGATATTTTCTTCAGTGCCAAGAAGAGTGCAATTATTGGCGAATCTAAAAAGAAAGATTTGTAATTCCATGTACATTGAGAAAAGGGGTAGCAACACTGACCATCGTAAATGCACCGTTGAAGATGAGAAACTAGTGTTTGATCATGTAAACTCGATTACACGAGACGTTGGCCACTATGGGCGAAAGAAGTCTGAAAAAGAGTACCTATCAAGACCTTAAAAACACCTGAGCTACACCGACAGGTGATGGGACTGTTTTAATTATTGGTACTTACATGTACTTTGCAAAACCTCAAAAGTCGATTTTCTGGGGAATTTTTGAGAGTTGCTTCGAATGGCTTTGGCTGATTGTTATTTAAATCCTGAACTTCACGTACAAGAAATATCAAGAAATTCTAAAATCCGATACCCATATGGTCTCCTTGTTAGATCACTATTTGTATTTAATGCTGTGGACATTTATTTGTTTTCATTTTTAGATCTAATAAAGATATCAATAGTACAATGTGTATTCAGGCCTAATGTAAATTATTTTCTTTAATATGGAGTGTCTCAAAAAAACAAACGTAAACATTTCCAGTCAATGGTCGGGTCAGTAGAATTCGACGACCTGCCCATTTCATATAAAAACAGTCCGCATCATTATGGAGCAACCACCAGATTGCGTACAGCTTGTTGAAAACTTGGGTCCGTGGCTTCCTAGGATCCGCGCCACATTTGGATCAGTTCTTGTCAATTGTAGCCGGGACTTAATCTAAGCAACTGTTTCTGCGCGTTGTCCTATACAGAAGCGCACACCAAAAGGTGGTCTTCATGCTGTCAGCTAATTATCTTAAATAGTATATTCTCTTCTCTCAAGTAAACTGTTTCAGCAAACATTTTCGTAAGGAATACTGTATGTCAGTAGTCCACCCATCTTTTGTACTATTTTGACATATATTGTTACTCTTTGAAATTTTACGTCTGGTGCAAACACCAGATGATGGTCCTAGTCCGAAATCGCTAGTGAACAATACGTAAATAAAGTGTTTTGTTGTAGTGAATGTGCAATGATTTTTATAAAATATTTACATTTTTGAGGAAAATTGCTTGAAAAAGACATTTACAAACTATGTTTTTATTTGAAGCTGACAGTGTACCAGTATCAAAATGGTTCAAATGTTTGTTAAGCTTATGGGACTTAACTACGGGGTCATCAGTCCCTAAACTTACAAACTACTTATCAACTACCTTATACTAAGGACGGCACAAATATCCATGCCCGAGGGGGGATTCGAAATCCCGACAGTAGTGGCCGTGCAGACAGTGACTGGAGCGCCTCAGTCCACTCGGCCACCGCGGCCGGCATCAAAATGGTACTACGTGTCTAATCCCCATAAACTACACGTATTATGTCAAAACTTTTTCCACCGCAAAATGATAAAACTTATTGCTTCCTACATTTCCACTGTTCATTCTGTCTAAATGTTGCATCTGCCACCACGATGTTGTAATTTATTTCTTTTTAACTATTACTTCATTTACAACATACTTTATTGACAGTATCAGTGAATGTACCGGTAAAATTATGTTACAGTAGTTCAGAAAAAATGACGTGGTACACTTAGACGCATCAAAAACCACCTTCTGCTTACAGTGGTGTACAGTAAAAATGAGCATCAGGCTCACGTTTTAATTTATTACTTCATTACATTTTTCAGACATTATCCAGATATACCTCTGAAACTACAGATAAGTACGTACCCAGGAAAGTTATTGAAAACATGCGTTTACTAACGCCTTCACACAGTCTGCAGTGAAACATATGTTTTCAACAATTCTCCTTGATACTCTTTTACATCTCACCACTGGAATTATATTAGAAATCGCTATAGTAAGTTGTATCCATTTGAATGTTTTTCTTTTTTATTCTTTTTTTTTCGTTTTTGCTAAATTAAAATTTTTGAATAATCTGAATTTCCAAATTGTATTCAATATTCAACAAGTATATTCATGTTATTTTAATTACCATGTGTATTTTGAGCCATCCAAAAAGACTTTCGTTAAACCGGCAATAAGCCAATTTTCATAGTATCTGTAAATTATAATAGTTTGCAGAAGTTATTCAGTCACTTTATGTTCCCTTTGCTTGATTAAACGTCAGATATTTGCTGGAGGCCAAACAAATAAAAAAAAGAAATCTGTGTAGCAAAATTATAATATTCTCCATAACATTACATGTCAAATCTTTCCTTGCAGTAAATCATGTATATTTTCTTCTCCTTTATACCTGTAACCATCGCAATAGTTAATTGAATATTATGCTTAAACGGCAGACCTATTACTGACCGGATACACACTGAATGGAAGAAGATCCTTTGTCCCAAACAATCAAGTTAATAGCTATTGACTGCAAAAGAGCAATTACTCCGACTTTATAAAGTGATCACAAGCTCAGGATTTGCCGTTTATTATTAACGAACCGCCTGAGCAGTGTATCATCATACCTATAAACTTTTCAGAGGACTCTCCTGATAGCTGATCCACTGGGATCGTTCGAGCAAAGGAGTACTAATAATTGTCGATCTCTAGTGGTGGACAAGCGCTGATTCCGAGACTGAGATGTTACTTCATAATCCCATTCTTGAAGCTTAATCCTAAGCACTGATTTCCCTTTTTTCTTTCTTTAAACATCTCCTTAAACTTTTAAGTTATGTACAGATAGGAATTCACTCCTGGACTATTACATCGTCTAGAAATGATGTATATAATCTGGTAACACCCAGTGGCTTATATTCTGCTACATAGGAGTATATTTCAAACAAATATTATTTGTTTTCTCGGGGAAAATGTTTACATATATGGCATTGGTATTTACTAGTTCCATAATAACTATAATGTTGACAACGATTGTAAAATATTTTGGAGGGATTTCGTTCGGGGTTATCTGGCCGCACTAGTGACGTTCTCGACTGTGAAAGTAATGTGTGTATTTAATGTCTTCATAGAATATATTGAATTAAAAGAGTGATGAACGGTATTTATCTTCACCCTGTACTGTAAATAAAAGGAATCTCTAACGATTTTCGCTAACTTTCTTGATATCTAATGTTTTCCTGGACTTCAGCCTTAATCCCTCAAATAGAATCCACTTTCCAGTACATTAATGTTATAACGAACTACAGACTGAAAAGCGTCAGTAGATGTGTTCTGGAGGAGCAAGGGCGCCAGCGTCAGTAACCAAATCTTCAAACCGTTACATCTCATTCGAGAAGTTCTTCACTTATCCGCACGGGGATGAGTAAAAAGGTAAAGCAGTCAAAAATCCGAAGATTGGTTTGAACACCACAGTGCTTTACTAGGCATGGACCTGTTTGGAGGTAGTATGCCGCTGCCTTCCTCCGACCTTCGAACCGACTTACCCAGCCAGTTATAGGGGGACCTACAGTTTAACGTGGGTTCCGAACCACGGTGCTACTCGGTATTTTTCACATGAGCAATACTGCCAGAGGTGAAAGAAGTGGAAAGTGACAGATAAAAATCCTAGGACCTGGCGGGGATCGAACCCGGGACCTTTGGATTGTGTAGTCTGGCACTCTACCACTGTGCAACCGAGGCGCACCGGGGATGAGTACGACGGGATAATTTCTAGCTGTACCGCGAACAGAAACCTGTACTGAGTTCCACAGGAGTTACATTCAAAATCTGATTTCTCATTGTATTGTTTATCTGCAAGAGTGTCTTTATTGGAGTTCAATGCCCACACGTATCTCCATAATGAAAATTCTTTCCCCACATTTGAAAGTAGGAATTTTTTAAGCATTTTGCATAAAATTGTATTTGACAAAGTAAAATGTTACAGGAGAATGTAATGTTGAAGGTGTGAGGCACTGAATGTGTCATGGAGGATTCCGCACTTAATGTTTAGCGTCGATAATGATTTTTCATACAGACAACACCAGAAAGCCTCAACATACAAAAAAACCAGCGGAATCCATACTTTACCTGATTTTGGTCGTTTACTACAAATTCTCTGCTCATTTTTATGTGTACAAGCCGTGGAAATAAATTGTATTTTATTGTGAAATGATGCTCATTTTGTGAGTTTATCGAAGCGAAAAATGTAAAACCTTGCAAAAATTGTAAGTTAATTTGGGAGGTAGCAAATTTACGTAAAATATATCGGACTTTGTTATGACAGAAGATTTCTTGCAGGCATTGCGATTAAGAAGGTGAAATTTCTATCGTGATCGACTACAGGCTTGCAACAATCACGTAAGCATCATTTCACAAGTGCTGATATTGCTGGAAAATCTAGCATCGTACCTAAAACTGATATCTAGAAAAGCAAATACAATTTTTAAAAACGTTGTTGGATGTCCTGATGCGCGCTTGGTTGTGCCGTTTTCAGAAAAGCCATGGAGACAATTGCCTGATTTCTAAAAAGAATGTTAGGAAGTTTTCCTCATGCTTATAATTTCATCACTCTTGACCACCTCCCTCCGCAAGATTTTTTGCTATATTCGCCACTGGTTTTAAAGCGTTATTTATTTCAGTGATCGGTCTTTGTTAGACCTGGTCCATATGCACGTCATATTAAAATACATTAGTGTCCAAAATTAGAGCAACAAATGGAAATTTTGCGAGGTTGCATTTATTTTAACAGGAAGCAGTATAAACAGCTGATATTAAAGTAGAAAAAAAATAAAAGAATACAACATTCAGACAATCGCATCATACGTAACAGTTGACGACAATGTTTTCTTTGTTGTTGTTTCTTCAACTTAACAGATTTGTATACTCTCAGAATAGTAGAGTAGTTTGTTAATTTCCCGACAGTCAGCGCTAGTCGCAAACATGGTGAGGTCAGGTGCGGTGCGAGCTTTCTGTGTGTTGTAGTTCGATAAAGACAAGTGTGCTACAGCTGTTTATCGAATGTTTAGAACCAAGTTCGGTAAGAAGCCACCAACAAGGAAGGCCATTTCCCACTGGCATAATAAATTCGTTTCGACGGATTGGTTGTGCCCGGCGAAGAGAAGCAAAGAGAGAGGCCAAAGAAAGCGGTGCATCGTGAACTCGAAATGGTTCCAGTGACAGTGTGCAAAGTTCTGCGACAGAATCAGTCTATGAAATCATTCAAATTGGAGTTAGTGCAGAAGCTCAATGAAGACAAGCGTGTTGAGTTTTGTTCGCATTTGCAACAACTGAATGAGGATGGCACTGTTGATCGTTTAATTTTTTGCGACGAAGCCACTTTCCACACTAATGGTAAAATGAACAGGCATAATTGTCGAATCTGGGGTAAAAAGCATCCACACAAATTAATTGAATTTGAACGTGATTCGCCAAAGGTAAATGTTTTTCGTCGAAAGCACTGTCAATGGATATTTCTTGTTATACACATTGCAGCAATGGCTGATGCTTCAAATGCAGTTGGACTCTCCATCTTCCGACAGGATGGGGCTCCGTCCCATTTTCCACGTGAACACTGAGCTTGCGCATCGATGGATCGGCCGTGCTACAGAAGGGGACAGTTGTGTCTTGAAACAGCCTTCCCAATCGCCAGATCTCACTCCGTGTGACTTTTTTCTGTGGGGATACGTTAACCCCTAACTGGTACACTGAGTCCCAGACACCTGAACGAAATTTATTTTCCAGAGCTGTGACGTGTGTCGTAGCACTGAGTTTGACTGGTGTCTTACCAGTGACTTTGACTCTCCCAGTACTCTCCTATCGTTCAGTTGGCTACCAGTCCACAACATCGTTGCAGGCGTGTCTTTATTAGTTTTGTTTCTGAAAGATGATCGGTCCTGAGGACCCAGATGTACCTTTACTGAAAAAAATTTTTTTCGTGCATCTTTTCCAGTATCTTCGATTTACAGTGCCTCAGAAAAGTGAACGAGGAAGATATTACAGATACTCTGAACGAACCAATGTACGGCAGTCATCAACACTACGCTACATATAATAGGTGTAAATGCTTTTGTTGTGAGGCAAAGGAAGGAGGTGCAGATGTTCTGACGTGCAGAGAATTCCTCATTGAACTGTGGACGCAACTAGTAAGTTATTTCTATGAAAAGAAGATTGTATGTACTATTTTTTAGAAAAGATATCAGAAAGTGTATGTCGGATATATTAGTGGTTGGCTTTCTCTAAGGCATCAAGAACAGCCCGAGCTCACAGTGAATCATGTGCTACTAAATCAAAGAGGAAAATATGCTCAGTGTGCCTATCTAAGAAAAGTAGGAGAGCATCACGGGAGTGTGGCCGGTCTTTCGAATGGTCCACTGCTTTATGTCCAAACTCTGTAGTCTGGACGAATAAAAAACTGAAATTTTATATAAGTGAAAACTGAAATTTGTCATAATTCCTGTTATTGTTTACTATTTTCCTAAATTAAATAGTCGCCCGGCTAAAAATGCTATACATAAGAAACTTTTTTCCAAACATTGTGCCTGCTGAAATTTTTATATCGCTTTTGGACTTTTCTTCTGATTTACATTTCTGAAGCTTGATCTATTTTGTGTTTAAATGTAAAGTTTCAAATGTATGACTTTGGGAAAGACTGTGTTTCACATTTCAAATTTTATTTGATGTACTTCACTGCCTCTTTTTTCCCTTTGTAACGTGACCATAAATGAGGAATGTAGTTTTAAAACACTAGTAATATTTAAATTTCACCTGTTTCAACCAAAACAAACTCAAACCTCACGTGGGTCCTGAGGACCAAGGTGTACCTTATGAGTTATAGTTTTTAGGTCTACCAGTTATTGTTTAAAGATCTGGTTAATGTACCGCCTCTACCAACTGACGCAGCAGAGCTCCAGGAGTGAATACAGAAAGCTACTGCCGGAATCGACGCTGCCATGCTGGGACTAGAATAGCAAGAATTCGATTACAGTATTGATGTCTGCTGGGTCACTCATGATTCGCATATCGAATGTTTGTAAAAAAGACTTTCAGAGTTTCTCTTCAAAGTACAATATGTATGACACCTGTACATTGTTTAGTTTTCTGCACCAAATAAACTGTTCTTGGATCTTATGTACACCCTGTATTGGGAGATATTAAATAAAAAATCCAGTATTAGGAAGAGTTTCCCATTTCCTTATTTCGTTAGATCAGGGAAAATTTGCACTGACACCTTTGTTGACCAAAGAGAGGACTGACATATTTATTGAAGTATGAGTTTGGAAGAGAAATGTACTAAATAGACAGAAATGGCTACAAGAAAAGGACTGTTTCATCTTGAGGTTTGAATAGCTCTTCAATATCCGTGTTTGCTTACAAATAAATTTACTTTTTAGGTATGGTCCTTTGAGCAAACACAATTGTTTTTAGTTTCTCCCAAACATGTTTCGCTGGCGTTGCAGCATCATCAGTGGGATATTTATTTTATACTCTCTTAATACCACATGTAGTTGTATTTGTGGTTCTTTAACTCACAAAACATCACTGTGTATTTTTGACAGTTTGTCATTTTCGTGAATTTGCTGTGTTTTCGCGTTGTGAACAAGCACTGTGGCACTTTCACTAGTGAAAACACCGCAAATTCACCAAACTGTCAAAAATACACAGTGATGTTTTGTGAGTTAAAGAACCACAAATACAACTACATGTGGTATTAAGACAGTATAAAATAAATATCCCACTGATTATGCTGCAACGCCAGCGAAACATGTTTGGGAGAAACTAAAAACAATTGTCTTATGCTGACTGCAATAAGGAGATATATTTTACACCAGACGCGTTTCGATTTTTATTTTAAAAGCATCTTCTGTGGTCTGTAAATGATACAAAATGTTTGTACAGTTTGTTTTCGATACATAGATGAAAAACAGTTATTAAAAAACTTTGTGCACGTTAGGCCTATGTGTCTTTAACTCGATATTTGGCCTACTCACGGTGTTGTTCTCTTCTTTACATCTCACTGCTGTTTCTCCGTCTTGATGGCTGGAGTTGGTTTGTTTTATTGCGTGTTTTTTTTCCGGCTGTGTACAGCACTTTTAGTCCGTTTTTGTGTCGTTTCTTCCGTTTCATCACAGCACATCACATCACGGAAGAAACGACACAAAAACGGACTAAAAGTGCTGTACACAGCCGGGGAAAAGAAAAGACACGTAGTAAAACAAACCAACTCCAGCCATCAAGACGGAGAAACAGCAGTGAGATGTAAAGAAGAGAACAACACCGTGAGTAGGCCAAATATCGAGTTAAAGACACATAGGCCTAACGTGCACAAAGTTTTTTAATAACTGTTTTTCATCTATGTATCGAAAACAAACTGTACAAACATTTTGTATCATTTACAGACCACAGAAAATGGTTTTAAAATAAAAAGCGAAACGCGTCTGGTGTAAAATATATCTCTTTATTGCAGTCAGCATAAGACGGATTACCTCTTATAATCAATTTTAACAGCTGCTGCGGAAGAAGGCCACGCAACCAAAAACAATTGTGTTTGCTCAGAGCGGACCATACCTAAAAAGCAAATTTAAAGGACCTGTCTGTTTAGAACAATTCAGAGAATGATGGATTAAAAAAATAGTTTGAGTTTGATTAGGAACATTGAAGATAGTAAACAACAGTGGACGGGTCACCAGAGGTGCTTTGTCCAGGAGCAGTAGTGTTTTCGGGTGAGTCGCCCAGCGGAAGAAATGTGTAGCGGCCGCAGTATCCGGTCCCAAGTTATCGGGTTTATCGCTGTTGGCTCACCGACAGCGCGCTTGTTGTCACAGATTGCGTCTGTCTCGACGTCTTGAATGGAAGTCGCCGCCCATGAATCATTTTCCAAGGAATCCTCCGAAGGTTTCCCGCCAATCGCCTGTGACGTGAATGCGTGTAGTCAGCGTCGCTTTAGGATATGTATTAGTTTCCTTCCACTGCAAGCTGTCTGCATACGACAATAATTTCTTCCACTCGATGTCACATTCTCAGGCACTACACAGGAATTTTTAAAAAAGCACAACACTTTATTTTTAGCCAGCAGTATTCGCTGAAAAACAGCTATGAACTAGTTGACAAAATTAAAGACGTACCACTAACAGACGATATGGAATTGGTTTCCTTAGATATTACGAATTTATATACCAATTACTTAAAGCCTTGAAATTGTTAAGCAAAACTTCTTAATGCAAAAGACATTGTCCAATGGGGAAATCACCGAATACATGGAGGTCCTTACTTTAATCCTAGAATACAATTATTTTAAATTCAATGGTAGTATGTTTTTACAGAAAGATGGTTTAAGTATGGGTAACCCCCTGTCAGGACTTTTATCTGATATTTTTATCAATCACTTAGAAACCAAATTTTTTCAAGACAACCCAGATCTAACTAAGAGATTAATATACTATTTCAGATATGTTGATGACACTCTGTTATTAATTAAAGGGAACGATGAAGATATTAAAGCAATTGTTAACAAGTTCAGTGACCTTCATCATAAAATCAAGTTCACATGCGAAATCGAGAAAAATAGGTCCATCAATTTCCTTGATTTGAACATTGCGCGTGTAAATAGAAAACATTCATTCGGAATTTATCGGAAAAATATGTGCACAGATTGTGTTATAGATTAAAATTCGAACCATCCCAGCCAATACAAGAAAGCCTACTTCAGTTTTGCTATGAATCGTATACTAAAAATCCCACTTTCAAAGACAGGTTTTGAATCAGAACTAAATACAATAAAATATATTGCTAAAGTCAACAACTACCCACCCAATTTTGATGACAGCATGTACAATAATATGCTGAGCAAGAAACAGAATGAAAGTAGATCGCCTGTTGTAAACGACATGCATAATAAATTTATCCGTTTACCATACTACGGAAAAATTGGCGACAGAATTGCAGCAGTCTTCAGAAAACAAAAAGTTAAAGTGGCATTTTCCACCACCAGTAAATTTGGTAAAATCTGGAAAAACAACGTCGAGGCAAACAATGTTTTCCAAAAATCAGGTATATACAGAATTAATTGTCCTGAATGCAGTTCCTGTTATGTTGGGCAAACAGGCAGACGGCTGGAAACCAGGTTCAGCGAACACATCGCGGTAGATCGGCACAGCGCGGCCGAAAAATCAAATTTCGCTGCCCACCTTATAGAAAGTAAACACAAGCCACCACTTATGACAACACACATGCAGTTGCTCCATACATGTGAGAAAGGTAAACGCATGGACCTGTGGGAAGAATTTGAAATCTATCGACATCAGATCTCTACTGAAATGGCACTGCTCAGTGAGCAAACGATAACAAAAAGTTCCCATTTCTGGGAGCTATTCAAAAATCAGTTGAGTCCAGCTACTACAGCTACTTTTAAAATTGACATCATTTTGACTGTGCACAAAATTATTAACAGGTCATCAATTTTATAAGAAATATTTTAAAACAGTTACTGTATATATAAAGACACCAATTAGTACACATTTTTACCACCAATATACATAAACAGTAAACGAGACTCATTAATACAATAAAACGTAACTATTTCTACCATAAACACACCTCATATAAAATTGTTTTTTAAAGAGGGCGCCTTAGTCACAAATGACGCATGCTGATGTCAACTGTGGAAGAATTGTAACAGCCGCGTCAGTACGAACGCAACCTCCAACATGGAGGTCGAGATGTTTTATGTATTTTAATTGTTTTAAGGTGTGTGTTTTTATCATTGACTTTAACTGAAACTTGTACAGTTGGCTTATAATGTGACATGTTTGTTATTCTAACTGGTTCTTTTGTATTTATTTTAGCATTGTTAATGACCACACAGTGGTCGACATCTAGACTTGCGAATAAATAAATAAATATACTACGCTGAAAAAATGTACGCAGGAACAAGACTGTCAGCACCGCTCCTCATACCCCATCAGTCAAAAAAAAAAAAAAAAAAAAAAAAAAAAAAAAAAAAAAAAAAAAAAAAAAAAAGAGAGAAAATTTAAGGTTTCTGCACTGTGTCATTTTTGGTAGGTTTTTACTGATACTATTACTATTTTGTTCTTACACACAGAAAAGTGCTTATAAAAAGTAAGAGGAAGCTTTGAACATTAGTTATTATGCAAAAGTGTTATTGAATTTTTCTCTCTGACATTGTAAATGCATTTGTGTTTACTAGATAGATTTGGCCTGACAAAACACTATAGACTGGACAACCAGCCCAGAAGAAGGAGAAAAGAACATCTCCCTTACCAGTGAATGCTGTGTGATATGAGAGTTTTGATCAGTTGCCAGATTAGGCGCCAAAAGAAATTGTAGGCTTTCGATTCACGGGTATTTTATAATAAAACGTGTAAATATGGAATTGTTCTTGGCTCTGTACCTTAAACTATTTTATACATTATAAAAAAAGTTTATCCTTCTGATGCTGCTAATTATTTTATTATTATAGTGACAGGTGTTTCGGCTTTAGGATATTTTCAAGCAGTCTATAATAAAACAGCCTGCAGCATTCAAATGAAACTATCATGTACCAGTAAATAAGAACTTCATAAAGATTTATTAAAAGTCCGTAATAGCTGCACGCAATAAGTACATGCGTACAATTAGCGTAACAGAAAGATAAGTAAGTTTTATGGCAGATTGCTTGAAAATGGCTTAAGGCTGAAACATCTGTCGCTATAATAATAAAATAATTAGCAGCTTCAGAAGGATAAACTTTTTTATAATGTCGTTTTACGATACACATTTTGCTGCGGGCCCAATAATGAAGAATATTTTAAGACATTTCACACGAAATAGTGCAAAATGCTAAACTTTTTACTGCCACAGTAACAGCATTATAGGACTTATTTTGTAGCAACCATTCTCCTTTTTTGGGCAATGTTACATACAGGAAGAACAAGATATTTTAAAACATATCATGTAAAATTTTGTACATGGCCATGAACCTTAATATTTTTCCTTCATTCAATTTCTGTGTGTCACAGGCATCAATGCGTCATTTTCCTCGTTGGGACGTCTAGGTATGTGGGATAATTTCTGCATACAATTTTTTCGTCGTCAAATCATTTTGAGATTTTTCTCGAATATTTGATTTACAGATGTTGCTTCATTTCGATTTGTGATACAAGATCATTGACACACTACGGCCACTCGCCCTCTGCCAGTTCACAACCGTCTGATCACATGGACCTCACATCGCTTACACGAAATGAAATAAAATATAATTGCTATTTCAGTATGAGTGGTGGGATCTGTTGTTGTTGATGTTGTTGGATTTTTGAAGGAACTAAACAGCAACGGTTATCAGTCCCTTGTTCCGTTCTGAGAGATAAAACATTGTGTTAGGTATCATACAATGTAAACTTTCACGGCTGGCGTTGTCTTCAGATAAAATTTCCGGGCTGATGGGCCGTGGTCCAGATATAAAACTACCTCCCGACGTTTCGTCTCCAACTGCGGGAGACATCTTCAAAGGTCTTCCGGCAGTAGCCGGAAGACCTTTGAAGATGTCTCCCGCAGTTGGAGACGAAACGTCGGGAGGTAGTTTTATATCTGGACCACGGCCCATCAGCCCGGAAATTTTATCTGAAGATTGTGTTAGGTGTTCCTAAGGAAATGCATTAATAGGTCAAAGAGTAAAAATCACTGGTAAATATGAGGAAAGGATACAAGTAAAAACGGAGAAGAAAACACACCACCATTAAATCGATGATAAAAACCAACTGCGCGAATAAAATCTAAAACACGTTCAACCATAGCAACATCGTCTCCTAGCATAAAAAAAAGCACAATTGCTTCCAAATAAACAATCACAGAAATACAAGTGAAACTGATTTATTCACCATGAAAAATTAAATATGTCCATCTTTCTGTATGATGGATGAATGACTGCAGCTGTTCCTTAATAAATATAAAAACAAAAATTAGTACACCCTCTTTGAGTTTACCAATTTACTCAAGATTTATTGTTGAAACAGTGCATATTGAGTACATTAATTGATAACAGATTAATAGCTTGTAGTGCAACGAGTTTATACTACGAAAGCAAGGGGGCAAGTAGTACCGGCGGTAAGATATCGTTACAGCCACGTTAAGTTAAAAAAAGAGCGGAGTTCCTGCCGCGCGCTATTTCGGTATGTCCAGGTGACTGGATGAATACGCAAGTGGAAAGTCGGCGTCGCGCTACCTGTTCGGGGAGATGCGACGGCAGATACATATAGCGGCCAGCTCCCGACGACGAAGAAGTCCGTGATATTAAAAGTACTGAGTAACTATTTAGTCTTCGATTAGTATGAAAGACACATAATTTTGTTTTTGATATTCTCTTCCGAATGCGAAAGTATGTTGTTGACTCCCACTTACATAGGTAGAAATGATCATCAGAATAAAATACGAGAAAACAGAGCTCGAACGGAGAGATTCATGTGTTCTTCCTTCCCGCGCGCTATTCGAGAAATGAATGGGAGATAAATAGTATAACGGTGGTTCGATGAACCCTCTGCCAGATACTTAAATGTGATTTTCAGCGTATCCCATATAGATGTAGATATATAAAAAAAGGTTTTTTCATTCTGATATTGTCATGCTTGAAGCATGTCAGATTAGAAACTATCGAAAATATTAAGTTAAACTTAATGAAAAGTAATGAAAAGTTGTGTTTATGTTACGAAAATGTTATTACAAAATATACGTCTTAAACGAAGAGTGGCTTTTAATTTGAGATTATGAATACAGACTTAGAATTGCAGCCACTTCTCTCCATTAGAAACCTGCAAAAAAGAATGATTCTTTCCGAAGGTGCATGAATGAGGGGCACTGACTACCAGAATCCTCTTTTAAAGCAACAAGAAGAGATTCTCCAAACAAGTACGTTAGAAAGGACGTACACATCACGCGCGTCTGTTTTGCGGCAGTACGCACTCTGCTGTTTTGACATATGTTGACAGGAAATTCATATCACGAGTCCAGTCAGTTCGTTTCAAGATGTCTTCCATATTCCATTCTGCTCTTTGCTGCCACACTGAGCGCTACGTTTAACTCTGTTGCTGCTTCTTTATTTCGTTGTGGTTTCCTGTTATTTCGTTGTAGCTGTCTTTCGGTTAACATCAGTGTGTCGCACTAAAAACGTTCCAAAGTTCAATATGCGGAAGAACCTCTAGGGTAAGGTGGTACAATTCCGATCATTTCGGACAAATGTTGTTGGTACTGGAAATATGTTGAGAAAAGAGATAATTTTAACTATGGCACTTGTTCTTGGATGTTTAACGAACATGTAACACAAATACTAGATCAATAAAAATGTTGGTATAAACACAAAAAAATGTTAAAGAAGTATGAAAAATCGATCGAAAATGTACCACAATAGGTACAATTATGATCATTTCCTCGTCAAATTTTGATCACTGGCTTCTTCCACATAAAAAGCACGTTTTCCCTTGGGCACCAACGCATACTTCTTAGGTAACAAACATTGCATAATATAGAATTTGCAATCGCGTGGAAACTAGATGATTTATAAGAGCGCGTTCGACGACGTTGCTCAACGTACCTCTTCACAGGAAAAAATTTATATCTCCATAGCGCAAAGTGGTGTATTCTTGAAAAAGACAGGAGGAGCTGTAGAAACCTGCTACACTACAACGCCACACAAAGGTATGTGCTACCAACACTACGAGACTGACAAATTATGTTGATCGGAATTGTACCTATATCGAATTTGTACCACTTTACCCTACACTCGCAAGAGGAAAGTTCGTTTAACTGAGAACATTCGTATGTTTAAAAATGTAAAAGGCAGTGCCTACAGTGCGAAATTGTACATTCAAGACGCACTTCATTAAAACGCCATCAAATAGGATGTTAACCCAGCATGCTCCATTCGAGTAACTTCCTACCTTACTATTCTGTGACATCTAAGTACTTGACCTGAAACTGCACTGCACAACGAAATACTGTTAACGTCTACATAGGTTTGGTGTCATATTTGAATGAATAAAAGATTATAAAGAAAGTATGCGATTTCTGTCATCTTTTTACTGCAGTGCATGAGAACCAAATACGAACAATAGGATGATTATGCTACGGAATTTGTATAAAAACTTGAAGTGGTCTCATATTTTCAGTGTTTAACTGTCAAGTGTGTTATGTCGAAACACTTTATCACTCTCACAGTAAAAAAATTTTATGTGCCTGATCCGCGATCGTGTATTCTAAAGATAAATTGCTATACTTAATTTAAATCACGACAGGTGCAAATTCACCCACTTTAGGCACAACTGGAAACAGTTAATGGAGTACTTGTTCACCATTGAAGAATATTGACTGATTTGGCCAAATGTAACAGTGAACAGCTTACACCTGGAATCTTGAAAGTATTGACAGGCATCTCTGGTGCAGGCTATGTTGAACAGTGACAGCTATTATTGCCAAAAAATGTGAATGCAAAATAAGTCGTGGTGGCAAACTGATCTGCAGCGTAGCATAGAATCAAGGTTTTCGCCACATTTCATTGTAAGAATTAAAACTTTCAGATAATCAAAGGGAAAAAGTAAACAAACACGTTTCCGTTGAGTATTTTCGTTCATCCTCTGTACATGTAATATAAACTAAGTAAATTAAAATGACGCCCTGCTGCGTAACTTTTACCCCGTTTTGTTTATTGTAGATGAACAACTACTACATGATGTGGGAATTACACAGCTCACGCTAAACTGAACCCTTCAATAGTTTAACAACAAAATGAAAAGTAGTAGGCGAGGTACTGGCGAAAGTAAAGTTGTGAGGCGGCCTCGTGTGTCGTGTCGGGATAGTTCAGTCGGTAAAGCGCTTGCTCGCGATATGCAAAGGTCCCAGGTTCGAGGCCCGGTTCCGGCACACAATTTTAATCTGCCAGGAAGTTACAATTTAACAACAAATTTCGCCAGGAGCAGGCCTGTAGTCTTGTGTTTACATATGGGACAGTCACTTGATGTAAATTTCCGGCAGCTAAACGTCCGAACAGCCAAGTGCGTACTGCCCAGAGACAGACCTCTCATCACGCCACTCTTATACAATCACATTCACAAATAAGCTTGGTACACGGCAAGCTCAAGCGGTACTAAAGTACCAGGTGCTGATCAAGTTTCGTAAGTTGTGTAGCCTCTACTGGCAACAATGCAGGCGCTGAATCTCGCATTCATGGCGAATATTGACATGGGATACATTATTTCACGCCTGCTTCGTCCTGTTCGCATCTCATTTACAATAAAAAAAATACATATCACATTCAAAGTTTCCAACAATCACAACTACAACAACTCTCTCAGTCTAATACTTTCCACCAACTCCTGAAACAATCTGCCTAACACCATTTTCAAACCTGCCACCGATGACTCACAGTTAACAGCAAGCAATCTCTAACCAGAGAGTGGCAATTACAAAGTGTATTGTTATACCTTTCATTACTCTCGCGAGTCTTCCTTGACAAAATTTTGGAGGAGGGCAACAGCTTGCTGTAGGCACAATGACAAAATTTGACAATAAAATAGTTGGTAACTATAAGTATATTATATGGCAAAAATACAAATACATTGCATATAATTTTGTATAGCCGGCCGCGGTAGCCGAGGAGACTGAAGCGCTTCAGTCACGGTCTACACGGCCACTACGGTCGGGGGTTCGAATCCCCCCTCGGGCATGGACATTTGTGCCGTCTTTAGTATAAGGTAGTTCATAAGTAGTTTGTAAGTTTAGGGACTGATGACCCCGTAGTTAAGTCCCATAAGCTTAACAAACATTTGAATTTTGTATAAGAAGCAGAATCATAATAGTGTACATAAAAGGTTACAGCTTGAATACATGAATTGTTTGTACCATCTTGACAACATAGATGAAAAATAAAGGAAAACATCATAAGGAAAATCATACATTAAACGTGTAAGTAGTGATAGTTTGCATAAGAGACTAATAAATGCACCAAGACATGATTATGATGATGATGATGATGTAGATGAATGGAGGGCGCTCAACAGCGAGGTTTTCAGCGTCCGGGCATAATGTAGCTGAGGCGAGTGTTAGTAATGTTATTTTCAAGATGAGGAAAACACAATATAAAATGCAGAATTCAACAACAGGAGACAAAACTTGCGTACAGCATGAAACAAGGTAGATAGGTCAGGTGTCAACATTGTAACTTTGTCTAAAATGTAGAAAGTGGATGAAGAAGTTAAAATGACAGAGCAGAGGTCGAAGCTGACTGGCTGCAGGAAAAAAAGGTATCAACCCACCAATGTACAAAACACCAAACCCTCCAGCCTAAAAGCTTAGGCCAGAGTCCAGAAAATACGCAAAAGTTTAAAAGTTTGAACACGCCTCCTCATCGCCTAAAATATGTGGAAAATCTGCACCAAGATCCACCTCTGTTCTCTGTGCCCGGTATAAGATACACTATCAAAATGTGGCGTAAAGTAATGTGTACGCCACAGACCAAGACAGATAACATTTTACATGAAAATATAAGTGCATGATGGTAGTTCGATTTCATGCAATATACGTAAGTGGGAAAGTCAGTTACATGAAAACATAATAAGTGCATTAAGGAAGTTCCATTTTGTTCAATATACTTAAATGAGGAAATCAGTTACATGAAAACATAAAGGCAATTTCTTTTATTTTTTATATAGGATAAGTCACACAAAAAATGAGGCAGCCTATCTCATTAGAAGAATCACACGCACACAAACTGGTAGATTCTATTACATTTTTGGTTCACTCGCCAGACAAGCACTAATTCTTTATAACGAAGTCGAGATATTGTAGAAGATTAGTAGTACACCGAAGACACATCATTATGTTACCCCAATCTTGAAGTGCAAGTCACATGGGGGTTAGTTGTCAAGCAGATTCAGCTGTGCTCCAACAGCAGTAGAAGCTCCCCAGACAGCTCCACTGCCTCCAGGTTGACTCAAAACTAACCATGTGTGTGAGCAGGCAGGAGCAGTATATTCATGACTTGTGCTCTTGGCTAAGTTCAACAGCAGGAAGATCAACATTGTCCAAAAAAATGTTCAAATGTTTGTACAGCTTATGGGACTTAACTACGGGGTCATCAGTCCCTAAACTTACAAACTACTTATGAACTACTTACGAACTAGGACGGCACAAATATCCATGCCCGAGGGGGGATTCGAACCCCCGACCGCAACATTGTCCACTGGCAGCTCCAAAGTTACCCACAGCTGTTTAGTTGTGTGTGTATGTATGGATTTGGACAAGGAATAGACAGGAATAGACTCAGCAGAAGAAGTACTATAAGACATACTATACTGTGTAATGTAGACCAGTTTCAGTGTGTGGCTGACAGTGTGAATCACATTATGCCTCTCTTATCTAATGAACATAAAAAATTACAAAATATTAGCAATACCCCAAAACAAAGATGTTACAAGTGAGGAAGTGTGTATAATGCATTTCATGTATACAACAAATAAATCAAAGATATAAATACTAAGGACTATGATGTGTTACAGTAATAGACCATAGAGGTCGAAGCGAATTAGGTATTTTAAAACTATAATTACATTATCAATAAAATTCTTCCGGGTATGAGACCGCGTCGTCATTTTATAAACTGTACCGACGTTTCGGCCACTGTTGAAGGCGGCCTTCATTAGGGTCTGTGTCTGACTGCTGAAGGCCGCCTGCAACAGCGGCCAAAACGTCGGTAGAGTTTATAAAATGACGACGTGGTCTCATACCCGGAAGAATTTCATTGATAGTGACAACAGCCGTGGCAGCCAAAGTTTGCATATAATTACATTGTATGACTTTTGTGAACAGTGAATTATTTAGAAAAATACACATTGCAGTTATAATACCATTACATATAAGTATTCAAATGGCATGCTCCATCACTTATGTTATATAACAGATATGTAAATGTATTAATAATAAAAAACTAGCTACAGGTATACAACTACCAATCCCCAGTATAGCTATAAAAATGAGAGAAAGAAATAAATCTACTGATAAGGGGTGAATGGGATTAGCTGCAGCAATACTGGGATACAGTCAGTCATGATGCATCGTAAGTCTTTGTTAAGTGTTAGTCAGTCTTTACAAATGTATAGGCCTTGTCAATATAAAAGCTGAATAATCATCCTGAAAGTAAAATGTTTGTAACTGATGTGAAATGCTAGCACCTAAGCTTCCATAAAGGCAGCAAAGCACATCATTATCATAAAAAATATTAGTGACAAACAAATATAAATGTCACGAAATAACTATATGGAAGCAGTAACAACATTAATGGCATTGCGGCAGTACAAAAGCAAAACATCACGACCAGTAAGCACATCAATGTATAGAAGCAGTAAGCACATAGGCAATACTTGCAGTAAATGGGAAGTTTTCACTGAAAGTATTTCTCTCTTATGCTGAACAATGGGCAACAAAGGTATAGCAGTATCCTTGTTAGGAAAATTGTAATCCTGTTCAGTGCCATTTCAGTGAAAGGTAAATAAATTACTCAACAAAGTTATCCATAATTCTTTTCTGAAACATGAACTGTTATTAGCCATACAATCAAGATGGGCAGACTATTGTAAGCACCATTGCAAATGCACATGTTTGTAATAGCAGATTTTGCAACAGAAGGAGTGAAATAATCAGAATCATCTACTACATTACCACATGCCACACATTAGGCTTAGCATACTATAGAAAAAATCTGTAATTACAACTTTAAATTATTAATTATTGTAGCTCCAAAAAGGCAAGTAAAACAAGTAGGTAAACTAGGTCAATACTGATTAATTCACAATTCTGTCTTTTGGTAATAAAATTAAGCATTTAATAATATATGACTGCAGTTGAAAAGGAAGCAACAACAAGAAAACTGCGTTCTCATATAACATAAAACATAGAAAGTCAAGCTTTTATCAATCCAAACAGAAGTCTGTCCAATCCTTTAGACTCTCGAATACAAATACACCACTGATACACAACTGAAGGTAAATCTATGACCTGTCTTGTTCCACTCTTATACTATATCATAAATCCTACTCAAATATCTCAGAACACTAATCTTGAAGTTTCATATCATCTACCTTAATTAATTCTAATAAATCACAATCCCTTCTTATAACAAAATACAAGTATATCCATGTAATTCAGTCAACTTAACCTAAGACAAGTAAAGATCAAAGTCGCCCTCAGATATGGGTAATTGGCACAGAAACCCTATAGAACAAACGAAACTCCATACAAAATAAATCCATCAGCAAAACCATCGACATATGTTATGCAATTTTCACTAGACTGTAGCCAACAAATAACAGAAAGTAATGAGCATCAGTAGAGTACCACAGTGTATCCTATAAAGAAAAAATTGACTAAGTATGGATTCAGTTGCGACCTTCGCAAAAATTAATTTGTTCTCATCAAGTGATGTAATTAATAATTGTGTGAGAAAAACTAGTTGATTATGACTACTACGACTGAATGTGAATAACGTAATAAAGCCGCGTCGGAGTGGCCGAGCGGATTGAGGTACTATGCTCCGATACACGAGGCCGTTCTCCGTCGGTGGTTCGAATACTCCCTCGGGTGTGGATGTTTGTGCCGTCTTTAATATAAGTTCGTTTATAAGTAATTTGTAAGTTTAGGGACTGATGACCTCACAGTTAAGTCCCATAAGCTTCACAAACATTTGAAGTACTGAATATATTGCCCTGTGGTTTATTAATCGTAATAGAAAATGCAAGTATCATTGGAAGTTAAAAGCCAGATCTGTCGTAAATAATGGGTATTGGTTGGATGTACTCCCATTCTCTTCCTTTCCTAATAACTCTATAGAAGTCTACTACTGTCGCCTGCATCCGTGTGCGCTTTCACAGCTCAAAGTTGTCAACACCACTGTCCGGAGGTGCTCCCCTTCCCTTGCCGAAAGACTCACCCCCTACCCAAATTGCGACGAACACCCCCCCTCCACGCCCGGTATATTAGGCCCTGTTTTGCCATTTAATATTGCTATTAAATATCTTTAATTTCACGTTTTGTAAATTGTTTTTGAAAGCCCCCCAGGCTGACAAAAAAGTACTAATTTTTCACCCTCCCTCCCCCCCAGAAATTTCAATGTCGCAGTTCGCATCTTGATAACCCCCCCCTCACCCTGTGGCACCCCTGCTTCTGTCAGCTTTCTAGGAATTTCCTTTAGGTGACTGGAATATGTGTTACCTGATTTGACAGGTTTCTACCCACCGCAGTATATACGCCGCGCTGGAGTAGCCGAGCGGTCTGGAGCGTCACGCAAGTCGCGCGGACTCCCGCGTCTGTGGTTCGAATCCTCCCTCGGTCCTGGATGTTGTGTTGTCTTTAGTGTAAGTAGTTTGCAAGTTTAGGAACTGATGACCCCGCAGTTAAGTCCCATAAGCTTAACATTTGAGTAGTATATACGATCTCATATTTATTGAATTATATGTTTATAATTTTGCAGTTATATATTAATTTGTGTAAGTGCTGTATGCAGCGAGCACATCTCTGCTCGCTGGCTTATGTCGGTAAAATCCGTTGCGAACAGAGTAAATTGTTAAGATGTAATACCTTAAAATCTGATGCGTGATGGAGCGGTTATCTATGAATGGTGCTGTTTATGTGCATATCTCATGAACTACGTGTGGTAGTGTGATACAATTTCGAAGGTACATTCAACTATATGTGGGTATACTGTCTGTAGAGTTTCCTGCAACTACCATTTCTAGTGTACAAATTATAAATTGTGACGTCATACCGAATGCCGTAGATTTACTCCACAAACAGCAGAAAAGTAGTAAGCGAGAAAATTTTTAATAAAGTTTTTGCGTATATTTAAAGTCTCGCTGCATTTTTTTTTTCCGATTCCTGTTGTTCATGGCGGGATATCTTTTGAACCATGCATCGTATGTGATTCTTAACCCTGGTGCATTGTTACCTCACGGTAAGGAATGTGTGTACCATATTTGGTTGAAATCGGTCCGTTGGTTTAGGAGAAAATGAACAGCATTTTCGCTAAATGCAGAGGTTTTTTTTTTTTTTTTTTTTTTTTTTTGCGAATCTCATTGTTTATGACGCCATATCTCGTGAACTATGTATCGTACGTGATTCTAACACTTACGGCGACCGTCCTCATGGATTGAAGCTTACGTGTACAAAATTTCATAAAGATCGGAACAAAACTGTAGATTTGTGCAACAGGTACACACAAACAAACATACGGACACTCTGTTTTATATATTAGACTAGCTGAAAACCCGGCGTTTCCAAGGTATTTATTTGTTTATTCTTGCCATTTTCAGGTATACATTCATTTGTATAAGGGCTGTATGTCTGTAAAATCTCTTGGGAATACAATTAGTAGTAAAGAAGTAATAGATTAAAACTTTGTGCGCGATGGGGCGGTTTTTCATGAATGTTACTGTTTATGTGCTCATATCTCATGAACTACAATGTCGTACTACGATACAATTTCGAAGATAAACTCAACTATATGCGTGTGTACTGTCGGTAAAATTTACTGCGGCTACAATTTGTGGTGTAGAAATTATAAATTGTAACGTCATACTGAAGGCCATAGTTTTAGTCCATGAACAGCGAAACGTTACTGTTTATGTGCTCATATCTCACGAAGTACGTGTCGTACTTTGATACAACTTCGAAGGTACATTCAACTATATGTGTATATGCTGTCTGTAAAATTTCCTGCGGATAAAGTTTGTAGTGTGTAAGTACTCCTCCTTGGCCTTGAAAGATTTCAACATAAAATTTAAGGTCTTCGTGTTCTGGTTATGCGTATACTTTTAACCATTTGAAAGGCGAAATGCCACGACCAGTTTCTTTAAACACATTATCCGCGATTGCTTTCCAGTCCTTAACATCGCAATCATCGCCTAAGGAGATGTTTTCTCATGTTTGCAATATACCTTTCAGGTTTTCTGAATTGTTTTTTGCAAAATCCCGAACACTCTGTCTGGGGGGAGAAAAGAATGGCCTACAATGGAGTACCACATTTCAATCTCTTGCACAGCAATGGGCGCGCTGTTCAATAACCAGTGCATGGTTTTGTTCTTGTTCTGACCTCCACAGCCGTGGCAAACAAACGAACCTTTGCAATTCTGTCAAGATTTGATTGACACACTGTGTGGTGCACAGCAGACGCTATCTGGTCTGACCCCTTTGCGTAGTCGCTCTCAAGCCACACATACGACTAGATATTTTCCGGAGTCTGAAGAGCATGAGAATTGCCGATGCAAACGCAGAAGTATACAGGTACACCTATCTGCCTCGAGAAATAAGTGGCTTGATCAGGCAATTTTGGAAGAGGCACGTTCTTTTGGAAGTCACAGCCCATAGTGAATATTCCTTCCTCGTCTTCTTCTGGCCTTTATAAAAAATGAAATTAAAATAAAAAAATAAAAATAAATAAATAAAAAACAATGGCTCTTATAAAGGGCGAGCTCCGCTCCTAGTGTCTTGTTTTCACTTGGATACTTTTTTACACTTATTCGAGACTCCAAACTTGAACGGGTTGAACGCTTGTCTACAGCAAGTGCACCAAATCCATTGTTAAAATGTTTGCTCAAAACGTTCCTGTAAAAGTAGCGTTTCTGTGTTTCTGGGTAAGCGGCGTTGTACATCGCCCACATTTTCTTGATTGGCAGATCTGAGTCCAGCGATCACAAGACTTTGCTCTGGAGTAGTGTTTTTCCAGGGGTTTAAAACTTTTTAAGGTGATTGAGCACCTTTTCTTTTCTCTCAGCGTATTTTTCGGCTTTTCTTTCGCTTCCTCCTATGTCTCTTGGGCTCACTGGAGTGTTAAGTGATATCACACATAATCGATATGTCCTGTCTCTTTCGACTTGCAATATGCCCAGAAACGTATCACGACAAATAGGAATTTTTTCCACTCTGTTCTCTCTTCTTTTTTGAAGAAAGAACTTAATTGAAACTTTTCTATTAGTTCCTTCAATTAGACGATTTGATGATGACGTCGTCGTGTGTTGAAGAATGAATTTGTCCTGGTAATCCAACTCCTTGTAGAAAAGCTGGTGATTTCGCCTGACGTCTTGAAGATTCAGCTCCGAGCATGTAAAGACCTTTCCGTCTTTTAGATGGGAGCAAGTCGGCAAGACGGAAACCCTTTAGGTATCTACCGGAAAGAAACAAGTTTTAGGATTTGTGTAGGATATGTTACACAAAATAAAATTCATGAACTATGGTTTTTACTTTTTTTTCTTTAATTTGCTGTAACTCACACCGCCTTTTTTAACATTTCTTTTCCAGTCCTGAGGCTCCGCCTTCCGTTTTCGACCTCGCTCAGACTCATTAACACTATTTGAGGTTCTGGTGTCGCGGAGGCCAATTACGTAGGCACTGATGGCCTGAATACCCACAACTTGGGTGTTGCTGTTTTCACTGAACTTTTCCAACCTATCTTCACTGACATCCATTTTCAAACTATCCTCAACAAACAGAGAACAGTAATACTTGCCTCAGTAAACAAAACTAACCTCTCATGCGTCTCAAGAAGGCAGTAAACATCAGTGAGCCAACCTTTGCATAAAGCCTCCGACTAAGGGTGTTGAAATTATTATTATTATTATTATTTTGTTATTTACATGCAAAGACAACGTCGGTAACTGATAAACCTTAACTGATAAACTTTAACAGCAGGTCTTGCAGCCGCGCACGATGCAGCGTCTTCGCAGCAGGTTTTGCAACCGTTCGACACTTTAGCAGGTTTTGCATCCTTACGTTCTTTGCGTTTAGCAGGTTTTGCAACCGTTTGACACTTTAGCAGGTTTTGAATCCTTACGTTCTTTGCGTTTAGCAGGTTTTGCAACCGTTTGACACTTTAGCAGGTTTTGCATCCTTATGTTCTTTGCGTTTAGCATGTTTTGCAACCGTTTGACACTTTAGCAGATTTTGAATCCTTACGTTCTTTACGTTTAGCAGGTTTTGCAACCGTAGACAACTTTTTACTGTCATTATCAAGTAATTATAGTGCGTTTTGCGACGTGGTATATTCGGATTCTTATAGAGGGCTCTGAGACCTTTCATTTGACAGGTCTATTTTACATTCTGATTTTTTTTTTTTTTTTTTTTTTTTTCCATTTAGGAGGTTGCAACCGGACGACTCATATGTAATCTGACGGTTCCCCACAAGGGAGAAACTCGTTATTATAAATGATTATAATTATAATGATAAATAACTATGCAACCGTAGACTACTTTCTTTCAAGAAATATGAAAAGCAGTTGCTAAACCAGACAGCAAGAACTGAATCTCACAGGCTTCTTATAATAAATGCGAAGGTTAGTTACCGAATCACGGTAAAAATGAAACACGGATTTGGATCAAATTTCAATAACTACTAGTCTTAAGAAGCATCTAATAATTGAGCCTTAACGAGTGTTCGGCGTAGCCGTGCGGTTCGAGTCATAGTACCCTGAAGGAGAGTATTGTCGGACTCTGGTTCGGGTCCTGCAAAAATTATATATTTGTTTCTTTGTTATTTTTTTTTTCTTACTTTTGCCTTGAAAAAGATTCTGGGATACTGCCAATATGGCTTACACTGACATTCAATTACAACAAATTTGGAAATTAACATTAACGCAACGCCCACTTTAATCCTCTAAGTGCCACAAAAAGACTGAAGTTTTCTGGATAATGGGATCTACATACCAAACGATATTACGTGTAAAAGCGCAAAGAGTGCAAATGTAGTTCCAAATGCACTGAACAAACGGCAGGCGTTGTTTACAGCTGTTTCAGTTTACATTTGAAACGCTCTGTTTTCTGAACCAATTCCGAACCTTTCTCCTTAGTTTTCGATTACATGTATTGGACTGTTACACAACAACAGATGAGCCGCGGTGGAGTGGCTCTGGGCCTGAGCGCTCTAAGGCGCGTTGCTATGGAGCGTGCGGTTGCTCACCATCGGAGGTCCGATTCCTCCCTCGGACATCTGTGTGTGTGTGTGTGTGTGTGTGTGTGTTTTCCTTGGGTTATTTTAAGTTAATGTAAGTACTTTGCAAGTCTAGGGACTGATAACCAGAGTAGATTTACAAAATATTTGAACGTTTGAATTTTAAAACCATAGATGGTCTTAACATATGCTGCTCGCGTGTATCGATCATAGACTTACTAAATAAAAACTAGACCGCTCGCTGGCGCTAGTGTCACGTCCCCACATTTAACGTGACAGAAGCCGCCATTTGCGTAGACATTGTTCTTTCTGTGCTGCTTGTAATTGTAACAGTACGAATGGTAGCAAAGACGAAATCGCAGACAGTGTTACATTTCACAGAGCAGTCATTACTTGTATACCGTATAGTATTTTCGTGGAGAAATAATAAATCATAAGCTTTTGTTTTTGTTTAGGTTTCCTCTTACAAATGATTCTCTAGGGCTGATAAAAGTACTTTGTTGGATGCCAAGTACTTAAATTGTATTTGTATATAAATTACTAAACATACTAACACGGTTTATGTACTAAGTTGAACTGAATGAAGAACTAGGCGTATAAGAGGTAATTACATTTGCAATCAAGTATATATATAAGTATGATGCAGAAGTAGGTCGAATAGTTGCTTTTAGATACTTAACAGGTGGTGATTGTACTTCGTAAATGGCCAAATATTTCATCGAATGTTGCATACTCAGCCACTTTGAGAGGTAAAAAGTAATGTGCGAATGAAATGCCTGTTTAAAGTTGTGTGGGTTATTACAGTTATTCACACCCAAATTCGAGGAAGTTGAAATAAAAATTCTATGTAATATGGAAAAGAATGTAGACAAAACTATGCTGTGCAAAAATAAGCGTGCAAAACGTACAGAGTAGTCGGCAAAAAGTAAACAGGGTCTGACAGAAAATTACGTGGATTAAATAATAATCGCACTCTCTGCTACTTTACAAGTTCCTTGGAATCCTCTTATGCAAATATATAGATGCAAAATCGCTCTGCCGCGGTGGAGTAACGGAGCGGTCTAAAGAACCTCGCTCCGGAGCGCGCGGTTTGCTCGCCGAGGAGGTTCGAGTCTTCCCTGGGGCATGGGTGTGTATATTTGTCCGTAGATTAGTTTACCTAGGTTTAAGTAGTTTGTAAGTTACGGACTGATGACCACGCAGCTTGGTCCAATAGATTTACACACATTTGAACAAAATCGCTCCACCTTATCAGAAAAGAGCCTTACATCCCTAAACTTCGTGTCTCTATGCAGACGTATTTCGGAAATTGAGAAACTTCATACATTTAAGGATACTTTTTAAACAGACTGCAGTACTTAGTAATTTTTTTAAACAAACATGCGTTTATTTTGGGCTTCATTTTGCTCCTGTTGCGTCTCATACACTTGAAATCACAACCCCAGTACTAGGATTCTTCCCTGCAAATGGCGGCGGTCAGCTGCTTCAGGGACAGTTGCCTCGCTTCTCCGCTACGGCATGGTAGGGGCTTGGTATCGATAGTCAGAAATTTTTACATACACTTGGAGAACAAGGAGTCTTGCAACGTTGTTTACAGTGACGTATTAGAATAGAGCCGGCCGCGGTGGCCGAGGAGACTGAGGCGCTCCAGTCACGGTCTGCACGGCCATTACGGTCGGGGGTTCGAATCCCCCCTCGGGCATGGATATTTGTGCCGTCCTAGTTCGTAAGTAGTTCGTAAGTAGTTCATAAGTAGTTTGTAAGTTTAGGGACTGATGACCCGCAGTTAAGTCCCATAAGCTTAACAAACATTTGAACATTGGAATAGCTTTTTCGGTCTGCATACACTCCATGATCATTATGACATGTTCCATACTAGCCATGTCACAAGCAGTCCCGCAGTTATTTACTCCCTTTCCTAGCACATTTGTACTTTGCTACACGCTCGCATACAACTTTTTTCAGTAAGTAAAGCAGCACGTTTCGTTTAGTGGGGACGTAATAGGCTCGCGCCCCTGTACCTCCAGAACTTCCGTGATGGCGTATAATGCCATGCGTGTGGATATGTAAATTTCAGCATTAATCTTTCCTTACAACCGACACTATTCAGCAGCGGGGCGCAGGTAGTGGAATCATTATTACCTACAGTGGCCGCCTGGTTTGGTGCGGGCAAATTCAGGGCTATGGGCGGCTACAAGTCGCAGTGGATCGCAGTTTCACTAGTGTATCGGGTTAAATTCGATAAACGGAAATATCTTTACTGACTATGAATCATGGATTTAGTGCTGTGAATGTGAAAAGGAAAAAGAATCGTCTGAAGTCAACATGAAGGCCCACGGATATAGTAATAGTGCTTGTAAGAACTATTTCCCTAAAACAGACCCTAATGCTTCTACAGCATTAAGAGATACCCGTACTGTTACTGACTATTGCAATCCAAAAGACTGTCTGCCGCAAATGACTGAAAAAATTCGTAATAAAGACCAATAAGAAAAAAATAATTTTACATCTTGGCATACAGTAAAACTGAAAACTGAGAAATTGGTTGCTCTAAAGATCAGCAAATCAAATGTTTGTTAAGCTTATGGGACTTAACTACGGGGTTATCAGTCCCTAAACTTACAAACTACTTATGAACTACTTACGAACTAGGACGGCACAAATATCCATGCCCGAGGGGGGATTCGAACCCCCGACCGTAGTGGCCGAGCAGACCGTGACTGGAGCGCCTCAGTCACCTCGGCCACCGCGGCCGGCTAAAGATCAGCACCTTTCCCTAAACAGCTGTGATCTTTTTAAAATTACGTTAGGCTTGGCACTTCTGCAGGAGCACGCGGAAGCACCACACAAAGTTGCCACGACCCGCCCGGAACTCACGCGTCATTTCACGATCCATTCAACTGGCTCATAATGTTTGTAAAGACTCAACTGCGTGGTAATTAGTCCGTGGCTTACGAACTACTTAAACTAAGGTAAACTAACCTAAGGACAACACAAACACCCATGCCCGATGGGGGACTCGAACCCCCAACGGCGAACGGCCGCCAACTGGCTGAAACACTTAAACTATTCCGTTTACGAACATGGAACTTACAATCCATATATTCTTGAAGAATTGCACTAAATTTTTATTTAGTTTCATTTGCGACATCAGATTATTTAGATGATATACTAACGATGTTACCGAATTTATGTCACGCGGAAAACTTTTTTGTTGTTGAAATTAGATGAGCACATTAACAGAACGAAATGTGAACAGTATATAACATTTGCTTACATTCCAAACCGGAACTCGGTCCGAGTTTTGTAACGCCTGATAATTTCGGTTAAATATGACGCACTATGGCCCGCTCGCGGGTCATGTGTTGAGTGATTGCCAATATGGCTTCGTTACGATAAAAGGTTTGGAATCTTTAGAAATAACACATTTTTAAATTTTCTCACCCTGTTACTTATTTCTACAATAACAAATATAACATTTCTGCGTTTTTGTCGCTGTGAGAGTTCCCACCCAGAAATGAAATAGAAAATAAGAGTGGTCCAGTATTACAGAAATTATAATGTTAAAAGTAACAGTTATTTCTTGTGATGTAGACTACTCATAAGAACTTCATTTGGAGTTAGCTTCAGCCGCGGCGGATTAGCCGTGCACATTGAGGCGCCGTGCTGCGGTGCGCGCGGCCGTTCGGCGTTGGGGGTTCGAGTTCCCCCCTCGGTCATGGGTGTTTGTGTTGTCATTCGGTTAATTTACCTTAGTTTAAGCAGTTTCAAAGATACGGAATAGTAACCCAGTAGTTGAGTCCTATAGATTTACAAACAATTTTTTTTATTTTTTTTATTTTTTATTTATTTATTTATTTATTTATTTATTTATTTATTTTAGTTAGGTTCTTCTAAAACTTGCCTATTAGAATATAAAAAGGTCGAATTCTATATATATGATGACGCAAACTTACATGGTTGAAAGTAAACGATAATTGAAGCAAAAATGTCCCGGTAAACATGAGTGTGCAAACGAGCCGTTCGCATTCGCAGCGGAGCGGCCGACCTGTGCGGACGCAGCGCTCGCGGACAACCTCGCCGTGGCTGGCAGTCAATAGCTCGAAAGAGTGGTTGCGAACAAGCTGAAGAGCGGACGACGTCGGAGAGCGCCGATCTCGCTGTCGCCTAGTGCGCATAGCGAGACAAAGAGCTCCGGCTCGTAGCTCCTTGTGACCAAGGTTACAATTCCCTAGCGGGACTCACCCGTTCTTTGGTAGGGTATTTCTGTGCCAGGGGCCCGTTCACGTCGGATCACCCCGCGCACAGTAGGCCTTTCTCTTCTCTCCGCGCTCCCTTGCGCCGATAGACAGTAGGGACTCCCCTCTTCTTAAACACATCTTGCCTATCACAAAGAAGCAAAAGTTGTCGTTTTCCCTTCCTTAATAAATATCCTTCTGCTGGAAAGATGGCTAGTCTGCCCAGCAAAATCCCATACCGCACCAGAAGCCAGACGCAAGCGCCAGAAGGGACGGTGATGCCGAGTTCACCCCTCGCCATCACAATCTCGCTCGCAGCTCACCAAGAGCAGATGGCAAAGGCTATTGCCCAAGCAAGGGCCGAAGCCGGTGCCGAGGTGAGGGCCGAGATGGCGGGCACACAGAACAGCACACCTACACCGAACACACACACAACTGCCACAATTAACCTCGACTCCCCCGAAATCGGTCAACTTGTGATCGACGAGGACCAACAACACGAACACACAGACGATGGGGACGGCCCGTGGCAGGTCGTCGGACGCAAACGGAGCAATAGTCTCCCACTCGCCACACAGACATGTGAGCTCACAGGCTCAAAAGGCAAGCGCCGCGCGCTCTTGCCAACACCCACCACCCTACCAATTAGCACACAAAACACTGGGAACAACAGAACCGCACCTGTGCTGGGAAACACTCAGCAAACAGCCACGCAGGTCACAACAACACGGACTGGATTCCCACCAGTCATCATTCAAAACTATGGCGACCTCAGTCGCCTAAACAAAGAGTTCGTAGACTTACATAAGCCTACCACATACCACACAAAACTCACGAGGGAACACGCTGCACTGTACGTGGATTCCAAACCAGATTACACCAATCTCCTGAGCTTCCTCAAAGCTAAGGAGATAGAACACCAAACGTACTGAACCGCGGACGAACGCACGCAGCTGTACGTTGTGAAGGGGGTGGACCCAAACACACCTGGCGACACCTTGAAAGAAGACATTCGTGACCTGGGCTTTGACTGTCTCAGGGCAAGCCGGATGACAGGTCAACGAACACACGCACCACTACCAAACTATCTTGTGGAGCTGGCCGACACAGCTCACTCCCGCGAGATCTTGAAGGTGAAATATTTCCTTCATATGGGAGTCAAGGTTGAACTCTTCGAACCACCTCGCGCCCCCCAACAATGCAAACGCTGCCAACGCTTTGGTCATTCGGCTGCTCGCTGCAGCCTGGCATATCGGTGCCGCAAATGCGGAGGCAGCCACTCAGCCCAACACTCTACACTGAGACAGTCAGACGCACGGAAATGCGCTAACTGTGGGCAGGCGCACGCGTCTACCTTCAGAAGGTGCTCCGCCTACATCGCGGCCCTGATGCGAAAGACTCAGCAGCAAAACACAGTAGTACAAACCAAAACAGCTCCAAGACCCCCCCCCCCCCCCGCGACCCGTGATGAATGGGATTTCATTCGCCGCAATGTCAAGCGGGCAGGGGAGGGCAGCGGACGCGCAGGGCCCGACAAACGCACAAAACACATCCCCAGCAACAGAAAAACAACCAACACAGACAACACAACAAACAATCCAAACACTGCAAACAACGCTACTCGCCCCAAACAACACGGAACCTACCCCCTCCACGTCGAGCTGTCACACGCACGACAAGATAAACGCACCTACACAAGGGAAACCAAAACCCCAGCGTAGGAGAAGGGGACCCAGAAAACAGAGAGGGAACACTGCCACACCACAACAAAATAATCAACAACAACGGAACACCAACTCTCCGGCACAAAACGTAACAAAGGAAACGAGAACACACATCACACAACCCCTCACCACACCGGAAACACAGGCGCCAACAGAAGCTATACGTACAGCTGAAACACAAGCCAGCCAAAACACAACGCTAACACAAGCACAAACGGCCGCCAACTCACCAACACAGGCCGACATACCCAACATCCCAACAACACCGGGAGGAATATTGCAGGCAGTGATGCAGGCACTATTCCCCCAACACACGACTCAGCAGATCTTTTCGAAGATCTGGGGAGCCGTCACCACACTATTCACGCAGCTCATGACTGCCGAAACCGGCCAGTACTGGACTGTCATACAAACAGCGATCACAAACCTGTTTACTCCCATACATGGATAACACGCCACACCCGCCCCCCCCCCCCCCCCCACATAAACAACGTAACACTATCACAGATCCTGTTCTGGAATGCAGACGGGATCACCAACAAAAGGGCAGAATTTGCCGCGCTCCTTGAGGCAAAGGGGATACTGATTGCCCTTGTGAACGAGACTAAACTCAAACCTCACAACAGACTAAACTTTACTGGCTACTGCGTCTATCGTACCGACCGAGCGGACGGCAGAGAAGGAGGCGGAACAGCAATCATCATACACAAAGACATTGAACACACAAATATCCAGCTCCCTGCACTTGAAAGATTAGAGGCCACGGCCGTCAGGGTCAAGTTCAACGGAGCATACACTGCACTGGTGTCGCTCTACAACGCTCCTGGTAACATTGTAACACGCGACATCAGCACAGTACTCAACATTGCACCGCGAGTCATCGCCGCTGGAGATCTGAACGCAAAACACCGCGACTGGAACTCAATCAGACAAAATCGCAACGGCAAAAAACTGTACGAACACTCACTAGGCAGAAACTACATCACACTTGCACCGGTTGAACCGACTTATATTCCTTACCAAAGGAATCAAAGGCCAGACGTGATAGACATGGCTCTCATCAAGGGCATAACAGTTACCCTCAACCTTGAGGTTGTAAACGATCTGCCTTCCAACCACTCCCCCGTTATACTTCACACGGAAGAAACACTGCAGTACAATGAACCACGCAGGATACTAAATTACAAGCGCGCAAATTGGGCTCTGTTCAAGGAAACGCTTGATAATCGTATTCCTGATACTCACGAGATTACACAAACAGAACAAATTGATGAAGCTGTTGAAGTCCTCACAACTGCTGTCCAAGACGCAATAGCCGAATCCATACCATCACGTGCCACACAACAACACTCAGCGGCCCTGCCCCAGGAAATCCTGGGCCTTATCTCAATGAGAAACCGACTCAGGAGATACTGGCAGCGTACCAGGCGTCCGGTGTATAAACATCACGTCAACAGGCTACAGGGTATCATACGGGGTAAAATAACAACATTCAAAACGACACAATGGGACCAGAAACTCGCTGGACTTGATACCACACGTCCTGGAGTGTGGGCTCTGGCCAGACACTTCACCAGGGAGAAACTCTACACGCCTACCTTACAGGGACCAAACGGCCCAGCATACTCAGCGGAAGAGAAAGCTGAGCTAATGGCCCAAACACTAGCAGCGTCATTCACACCGAACCTGGCTCCTTCCAACCCAGTGTTCACACTAGAGACGGACCAGGCGATCACACGCTTCATGGCCCAGCCTCCGCGCAACGAAATTAGACGTACTAGCACACATGAAATCACATGGGCCATCAAGCACACCACAGCCAGAAAAGCGCCTGGCCATGATGGCATTCAAAACCGGGTTCTCCAGGAGTTCACGGATAGAGCAGTAGAGTACCTGACACACATCACAAATGCCATCCTGCAACACCAACACTTCCCTGCCTTTTGGAAGGCGGCCAAGGTCCTGATGTTCAGGAAGCCAGGGAAAGACAACTCCCTCCCACAAAATTACCGACCCATCAGTCTGCTGAGCTCGCTCAGTAAGATAGTTGAGAAGGTAATACTTAAACGTCTCACTCGGCACTGCATCACCAATGACACCCTAAGACCGGAGCAATTCGGATTTAGGAATCACCACTCCACAAAACAACAACTCCTCCGCGTAGTTGAACACATAACAGACGGCTACAACAAAAACAAAGCCACTGGGGCGGTGTTCCTGGACATCGAAAAAGCTTTCGATCGTCTCTGGCACAACGGCCTTATACGCAAACTTAACGACGCCGCGTTTCCCGACGGACTCGTGCATCTCATACACTCATATCTCACCAACAGAAGCTTCAACACTGACGTGCAGGGCAAACAGTCTACACGACATGGTATTCAAGCCGGAGTACCCCAAGGCAGCATCCTGGGGCCCCTCTTGTTTAACCTATACATTAATGATTTTCCATCCACACATAACACGATGACTGCAATCTACGCAGATGACACCGCCATCATGGCGCAAGATTGGAAGCCATCAAACATTAACTCACGCCTACAGACAGCACTCAGAACTGCCGAACCTTGGTTGGAGAAATTGCGTGTTAAAGTCAACGTCGACAAGTGTGAGGCAGTTCTGTTCACACGCAGACCGAAACACCTGCGCAAACACCAACACTGTAGACCAATTACTCTACATACACGCCCAATACGCTTCCGTGAGAAAGTCAAATACCTTGGTGTCTGGCTGGACCGGAAACTCATATGGGGGGACCACATACAACACATGACCAACAGAGCAAACGCGAGGCTCAAACAACTCTACCCGATGCTCAACAGGGAAAGCAAACTGAATAGCCGGGTGTCGAGGAACCTCTACATGACACATATTAGACCTCTGATGACGTACGGTGCTCCGTGCTGGGCATACGCGGCGCCAACACGGCTGCGCCGCCTGCAGCTCATACAGAACAAGGTACTACGCATCATTAGCAACGCTCCACGATACACACGCACCGTGGACCTTCACAATGAATACCGCCTAGAGCGCCTCTCGGTGGTATTCAAGAAACTCGCCTCACGACTATACAGAAACTCGAGACACTCGAACAACCCCTTCATCCTACGCTTGGGGAACTACGATCACAACCATAGGTGGAAACATAATCGCCCAAAAACACTTCTCCTCAGAGACTAACCACCTACGGCCGTAGGGGACACCAACTCACAAACACGATGAACATGGCAAACCCCTGCAAAACAGCAATCTGACTGGCAATGCCAGATGAGCCCACAGCCGACCTACAGGCAAAGCAGGGAAACCATATTCATCGCACTAAACACAAACAAACCTAAACAGTCCCGCACACCTAGCCAGTTCTATGACCGAACTGCCTAATTACCTTGACAGACTTGGCTATGTTACAGGTATTCTGCCACAGCCGATGTTAACGGGTAAACTGCCGCAGCCGACCCAGGAGGCATCATTGGAGCTCAGCTGCAGCAGAACCTCGCATCAAAACGGACTGATTCTTTATGACGAACCTAGCAAAGTTAATGGTACTGAGAAAATACCCATCACTAACATTACCAACCCTTGCATGATCTGTCGCTGATAGCATACCGCTACTGCCCTTCATACCTACCCCACTGTCGCAGAGGTTTTTTTCCCTTGGCTCTTGCCTTGGCACTTTTTTTCCTCTGCCCTTACATACCTTTACCCTTCGTATACCTTTCGACCAATTCTATCTCCAGATGCACCGTATTAATGGGTGATCGCGCCCACATGTACGGATAACATCGCGGTTCCCACATCCCGTGATTCACCTTAGCAAACTAACTTAATTACGGAGGTGACAGTAGAACTTTTGTGATGGTCACCACGTTGGTGTGGGCGTGGAGGGGCCCCATCCTTGCGGTTAACGAGCCGTTCGCGAGGTAATTAGGAATGTATGGTTCCAAGCCGCCACTGACGTCATTATAAACATCGTCCTAGTTTGTACAAATTAATTTGAAATTTAGACTTTACTATTGAGATTTAACTCGCATTTAGTTCACACTTCACTGTAAACTTCGTCCTAGTTAGTTAGATGGAGCTGCGACACATTTTGCTGCTGCCAAAGTGCAGTGTCATCAGTTCCTACACTTACAAACTACTTAAACTAACTTACACTAATTAGGACTTACACTTACACTAGGGAGGACTCGAACCTCCATTACAAAAAAGGAAAAAGAAAGAAAGACAAAGTTACAAAAGCGTCTCGGAAGATTTGCATTATTTCTTTACAATACTGATTTTATTGAATACAAAAATGGATTGATATTAAAAGGAAATAAACTCAAAAACAATAAAATCTTCTTTTTTACTTTTAAACTAATTCTTGCTTGATGCTCTAAAACGTTCTCTCTCTCTCTCTCTCTCTCTCTCTCTCTCTCTCTCTCTCTCTCTCTCTCTCTCTCTGTGTGTGTGTGTGTGTGTGTGTGTGTGTGTGTGTGTGTGTGTGTGTGTGCAGGACCAGCGCAAGCCTAACTGCCGTCCTGTACGCGTTGCAAAATTTCCGCCCCCCCCCCACACTTGAAAAAAATGAAAAACCTTGTGTAGGTTAAAATCAGTCCATTTTTTGTATGGTAGATCTGCTGTCACATGCTTTCATAATTTAAAAAAAATTGTCAGTAATACAGGTATAAAAGACAGAAGTATACAGGGTGAATCATTTTAATCTATAGCGCTCGCAACTCTGGAGCGACACAATCCTGGAAAAATTATGCACATTAAGTATCTGCCAGTAGCGTTAAGACAGACTTTCTCCAGGAAGCTGAGTTGACAAGTAAAAAGTAACATTCTTATTAAAAAAAATTTGTTTTTTCCGACAATAGGCTGACATTTTTACCAGCTGTAATACTCTTCTAGTCTGGCAAGTATAATTGTACTGGACCTGAAAAACACTTCCCTATTGCGGCAAGGTAATTATTGCCTATAATCGCGAGTTACAATAAATTGTGACGCGCCTCTTTCTCTCAGATTGCCTCTGATCAGGGCCGTCTTAATGATATTTGACGCCGGGGTGCGAAAAATCGCTAACCACGCCCCCCCCCCCCTCCTCTTGCCACCAGAAGGAAAAAGAATCACAAAATTAAATTTTTACGTTCAATTTTTTTTTAATTTAATACTTACATAGAAATACAGAAACAATTTCAGACAATTAATTAAATTTTTCCGGCTTTTAAAGCAGCAATCTTTTTTATGATATCATCTGTTTTGAAATCTACTTTTGATTCGATACTTATGATGACCAAATTTGTCGGTCTATCTTGGGTCATGGTTGACCGTAAATAGATTTTATTATTTTCAGTTTGGAAAATGTTCTTTTGCCTTCTGTTACTGTCAAAGGAAGTTTGAAATATATGTACAAAGATGTTGAAACATTTAGGAGGACAGACATTAAATTATTGGAATAAATAAAGTTTAACACATCAAGTGGAGTTGTGTTTTACTGTACAAAAGTGATGGAAGCAATTCCAACTCATTAAACAGTTCTTTCCCGTCAATTTCCGTTCTATTTTCATGTGTTAACTCATGTTCAAGGTTGAGACATTGTGTTTTTCTTTGCTCTCTGTGCAATTTCCTCCAGCTTTCAATGTTATGCAGAAATGAAAACCTGTTGCTGTGTTCTGTCTAGAAATGGAATCTTTCATTTAATTGTAAGATCACAGTTTCTTTGAATTCAGGTTCGCATTCTAAATCTTCGGCAAGTAATTTTGAATCAAATAACATTTGTTCTAATGCACAGCCTGTGCGGTATACATCTAAATCATTTTGACCATCTCTGAAAGAATAACGTCAGACCTTGGCAGAATTTTGTTTACAGTGTTAATTTTTGATGAAATGTTGTACCGTATTACAACTGAACATATGAACCTGTAAGACTTACATTTTGACATTAATGGACTCGCCATGTTTTATGGATGATTGTCGTACTTGTCACATGCAAAAATAGAGCATACTGCATCGCAAATTTTATCCATATTAAAGTGAAGTGCTTTTAAAACATCTCTATTATTCTATTGCGTATTTGAAAGAAGCTTTAGGGCCAAAGTAAGCATCTGGTTCATAATGGCATCTCAACGTGAAGCTGATGCCGAAAAAATACTTATACTTCCGGTACAATAGAACAGGAGTTTGAAATTTCCACAGAACTCCTAGCAGCATCATAATACTAATAAATCTAGAGTATAAGCTGCACATGGAACGTAAAAAGCACGAGGATTCATGTCCAGTATATTTATTTATTTATTCACACGACTTGGCCAACTAAGGAGCGCGTCACAAATTTTATTTCTTATTCAATTTCTTCCTTCTCTTCTCTAGCGCTGCTCTTCTGCCTGCTGCCATTTTTGCCAGCTGTCAGTTTCCTGTTGGTCTTCGTTCTTGGGGCCCCCTGAAAAACCTCGAATTCATTTATTGCCTTTCTGTACTTGTCCATATTCATCGCGTCCATTCTGTGAGTCCAAGTTCCACGAGGTCTTTCTTTATTCCTTGCAACCAACAGTTGTGTGTTTTCCTCTGTTGAATTAGATTGAAGATTTTCTTTGTTAATCTGCTGTCGTTCATTCTCACCAGATGAGAGGGAGAGTGTTTCTGCAGCATATTGTACTTCTGTTCCTTTCACTGCCTTTTAGTGTGTCAACTTCGCATTTCGAGATGAGTATTTTTTGTTATACAGCTTCATTGTTAAAGTTTGCGCCCTCCTGTGTTTACCTACTCAGAGTTTCACAGCTTCTTTTTCTATGCCAGTATCCGTTATTGTTTCTCCCAAATATTTAAGGTGTTTGACCCTTTCGATGCATCCAATACTCGTGTGCAGTTTGTTGACTTCCTTAAATTTCTTTGACATTAATTTAGTTTTTTTTTTTTTTCTTGTGATATCTGTAAACCAAATTTAGCTGCATGCTTTGCTAAGATTTCTATTTGTTTAACTGCGTCTGGTATATTCGTGGACAGTAGTGCAATATCGTCTGCAAAAGCTAGTGCATGTATCGAGAGCCCTTTGACTGATCCTCCAAAGAAATTCCCTTCACTTTTTCTTGTGTGTATTCCCCCAATGTCTCCCTTATTATCTTTTCTAGAGTGATGTTGAATAAGATTGGGGAGAGTCCATCCCCTTGTTTCAAACCTGTTTGGATTTTGAAAAACTCTGAAATCTTGCCTCGAAATTTCACCTTGGACTTTGTGTCGGTCAATGTTTGCTTAACAATCTCTCTAGATTTCCTATCAATTCCGAATTCCTCCAGAGTTCTAATGAGGATTTCTCTGCCTATTGAGTCATATGCTTTTCTAAAATCAATAAATGTTGTAACATGTGGTTCACCAGTACGTGTTCTAATTATGTTTTTAAGATTTATAATTTGCTCTGTATAGACTCTGACCACAACTTGTTGGTTTATGAACTGTAGGCTGAAACTAAAGAAACTACAAAAAGGTAGGAAAATAAGGAGATGGGACCTGGATAAATTGAAGGAACCTGAGGTTCTTAAGAATTTTAGAGGGAGATTTAGGCAACAATTGACAGAAACAGGGGAAAATGAAACAGTAGAGGAGGAATGGGAAGCATTGAGAGATGAAATAGTGAAGGTAGCAGAGGACAAAATAGGTAGGAAGGAAAGACCTACAAAAAATCCTTGGATATCACAGGAGATACTAAATTTAATCGATGAAAGGAGAAAATATAAAAATGCAGTAAATGAAACAGGCAAAATGGAGTACAGACGACTAAGAAATGAGATTGACAGGAAGTGCAAAATGGCTAAACAGGAGTGGCTAGAAGGCAAATGCAAGGATGTAGAAGAATGTATAAATAGGGGAAAAATAGATACAGCCTACAGGAAAATAAAAGAAACATTTGGAGATAAGAAAAACAGCTCTATGAATATCAAGGACACTGATGGAAAACCAGTTCTCAGCAAAGAAGGGAAAGCTGAAAAGTGGAAAGAGTATATAGAGGGGCTCTACAAAGGAAATGAACTTCGAGACAATATTGTAGGAAGGGAAGAGGATGTAGATGAAGATGAAATAGGAGATACTGTACTGAGAGAAGAATTTGAGAGAGCTCTGAAAGACCTAAGTCGAAACAAGGCCCCTGGAGTAGATGATATTCCCTCAGAGCTACTGAAGTCGCTGGGAGAACCAGCCATGACAAAATTGTTTCACCTGGTGTGTAAGATATATGAGACAGGTGAAGTACCCTCAGTCTTTAAGAAAAATGTTATAATCCCCATCCCTAAGAAAGCAGGTGCAGACAGGTGTGAAAACTACAGAACCATCAGTTTAATAAGTCATGGCTGCAAAATATTAACGCGAATTATATACAGAAGGATGGAAAAACTGGTAGAAGCCGACCTCGGGGAAGATCAGTTTGGGTTCAGGAAAAATGTAGGAACACGGGAGGCAATACTCACTTTACGGCTTATCCTAGAAGATAGATTAAGAAAAGGCAAACCTACATTTCTAGCTTTTGTAGATTTGGAGAAGGCTTTTGACAATGTTGATTGGAATAAACTCTTTCAAGTTCTGAAGCAAGCAGGAGTAAAATATAGGGAACGTAAGGTTATTTACAACTTGTACAAAAACCAGACAGCGGTTGTCAGAGTTGAAGGGCATGAAAGGGATGCAGTGGTTGGAAAGGGAGTAAGACAGGGTTGTAGTCTTTCTCCATTGTTGTTCAATTTGTACATTGAGCAAGCTATAAAGGAAAGCAAGGAGAAATTTGGAGAAGGAATTAAAGTTCAGGGTGAAGAATTAAAAACATTGCGTTTTGCCGACGACATAGTAATTCTGTCAGATACAGCAAAGGACCTGGAAGAGCAATTGAACGGAATGGACAGTGTGCTGAAAGGTGCATATAAGATGAACATTAACAAGAGCAAAACTAGGGTAATGGAGTGCAGTGTAAGAAAATCAGGTGATGCTGAAGGAATTATATTGGGAAACGAAGCAATAAGGAGGTAGATGAGTTTTGTTACTTGGGCAGTAAAATAACAAATGATGGTCGCAGTACAGAGGATATAAAATGCAGAATGGCAATGGGTAGAAAAGCGTTCTTGAAAAAGAGAAATTTGTTAACATCGAATATTGATTTAAACCTAAGGAAGTCCTTTCTGAAGGCATTTGTATGGAGTGTTGCCTTGTATAGGAGTGATACATGGACGATAAACAGTGCGGAAAGGAAGAGGATTGAGGCTTTTGAAATATGGTGCTACAGAAGAATGCTGAAGATTAGGGGGGTGGATCGCGTAACTAATGAGGAGGTACTGAACAGAATTGGGGAGAAAAGGAATTTCTGGCATACCTTGACTAAAAGAAGGGATAGATTGGTAGGACACATTCTTAGACATCAAGGAATTGTGAATTTAGCGTTGGAGGGAAGTGTGTGGGGAAAAAATCGCAGGGGAAGACCAATAGATGGATACAGTAAGCAGATTCAGACAGATGTAGGTTGTCGTTCTTATGTGGAGATGAATAGGTTTGCTCAGTATAGGGTATTGTGGAGAGCTGCATCAAACCAGTCTCCGGACTGAAGACCACAACAACAACAACAACAATTTGCTCTGAACAGCTCCTCCCTTTTCTAAATCCACCTTTATATTTTCCTATTTCTGCATCGAAAACTGGTTCAATTCTGTTCAATATCTTGGAAAAAGGACCTTTTATGGAACGGATAGAAGGGAAATCCCCCTGTAATTGTTCACGTCTGATCTGTCACTCTTTTTGTGGAGTAGATGTATAAGTGCCGTCCTCTAATCTTCTGGGATCTTCTCGGTTCACCAATTTTCTTTAATAATTGTAGCCCTACCGAGGTGTAGTGTTACTTTTTTTCTCGCCTAGTTTCAAAACTTGAGCTGTCATTCCATCTTCACCAGAAGATTTGTTGTCCTTGAGGGGCTTTATAGCTTGCCGAACTTCATCTAGAGATGGTGGATGTGGATGGATGGATGGTTTGATTTTTAAAGGGACTAAACGACTACGGTTATTAGACTGGTGGAAGTGATTCAGCAGAAATTTCTTCTGTAGTTTTGAATTCCGGTTTCTCGGGGGGAGCTTTACAATTGAGAAGGTCTTTGAAATAATGTGCTAAAATATTGTAATTTTCTTGGTCATTTGTACCTAATTTCCCTGATTTGTCACGGAAATTTAAACTGAATGGTTCATACCCTTTCAGGTGTCTTTTGAAGGATTGGTAATAGTCTCTTGATTTGTGTTGAGTGAAGTGTACTTGTATTTGTTGGAAGGATAATTTTTCTTCTAATTATGTAGGATGCTATTTTTCTACCTTCTCTGAACCTTTGCAGGTTGATTTTTGTCGGATTCGATTTAAAATTTTGCCAAAGCTTTTGACTGTTGTCCAATGCTTCATTGCACTTGTCATTCCACGAAATATTCTTCTTTTTTTAATTTTAGTTGGAAGAGATTCTTCTGCTGCTTTTATTATTTGAGACTTCATTTCCTCCCATGTCTCCCCTTGCAATTTTGATTTGAAGAAATTTTTAGTATCTACATCAATATTATTGGTTTCAAAATTCTTTCTCGTAGGTTTCTTATTATTTATTACTGAATTTGGAATTAATTTAATTTGGGATTTAACAAGATAGTGATCCGAATCTATTTTGGTTCCTTTCTGAACCTTAATATTTTCAATTGTCTTAAATTCTCTTCTAGAAATGGCTATATGTCAATTTGGAACTCTCCAAGGAGCTGGTTTAGTGCTTTCTATGACTTCATGTTCTTCGGATGTTTCTTGAAATGTATATTCATTATTTTGAGGTTAAAGACTTGGCAGAGTTCCACAAGTCCTATTTCGCTGTTATTTGTCCTCTTATGTGCTGGATATTCACCAATGATGTATTTCCTCTCCTTGCCGAGCTGTGCGTTAAAATCCCCGAGCAGGATGATGACAGTTTCCTTTGGAATCTTCTGAATCGTGTCTTCTAGTTCTTCCCAGAAGGTCTGTACTTTGATCGGACTTTTCTTATTGTCAATGAGCATTCACTAGCGTATACATTCCGTTTTTACATTTTATCGTCATCGTTGAGAGCCTGTTGGACGTAGAATTGGAGTTTATTACGGACTCCGTTATATTTTTTCTAACAATAAAAGCTGTACCTAATAAGGAGCATTTTTTTTAAATCGGAGGCCAATATTTTCCTGTCCTGTTTGCACCATTATCATGTCATTGGCCTCGTATATCTTCTAGTTCAATAAATCTAATAAATAAGTTACTAGCGTTTGTCCAGTAGTATCAGTTACAGGTAAAAAACCTAAGAAGTGTTATCTTACCTCAGGAAGTTTTGTTGATGGGTTAAAATAAACAAACCTTCCTGTTATTGTAAGTTGTTCTACGTGTGAAATGTCAAGTGAGCTATCTGTAATCACAGAATAGTATTTAGATTGTTTTAAAAGATCAGTTATACTATTTTCAATTTTCTTCATAAGTTAAATTAATTAATTTGTTTTGAATGTTATGCCCAAGGTAATTGAACATGCGATACTGAGTACTTCGAATTCCTGCAGTGTGTTCTGATAGTATATTATCAAAGTTAGAAATACAGTCAGTTAACTTTAAAAAATTTCTATTATTTGATTGGAATAATTTTTCAGCAGCACATGAATAAGCTAAATTTTGCCCAGCTAAAAACTTTAGGATCTCGATTATCGTCTCCAAAACTTCCATCCACCTTTTTTGCTCACGGTCTACTAGAGCTTTATTTTCAAAGTTTACTGTTCGGCCTTTTAGTAAGACATTTTAGAGCTAATTATTTTTTTAAGAAAGTATGTTTCCTGAACTCTTTTCAGGCCTTTCTAAATTTCTCAACAAATGCCTCCAGTCCAGTGTTGCCCACTCATGATAATTTTTTCCGTCAGACAAACACCCAAAAATCCGTAAAATTCGTCAGAACTAGATATCTCTGTATTTTCTTACAAAATAAAGAAGAAAAAAATTAATTTTTAAACTTTGAACCCGTTACTTTGATTACACACGAGAAAAATATTTAAAAATCCGTCAAAATTAGATATTCCCAGTGATCTTGTAAAAATAAAGATACGATTAAAATTTAAATACAAACAATGTAAGAGCAGCTACAGAAGCTGCGTGTTCATGTGTCTGTTTGATAGACTGAAAATGCAATGTCGACTGTTGTGAAGATGGAAATGGTTCGCCTGCTTTTAAATGTTTCTTACTTTTCATATGAAAAAGTGAATCTAACAAGCGCAAATTCAGGTTGCACTGTCAATTTTTGCACCGTGCACCATTAGGTTCCCCGGGAATCTCCAACAACCTATCCTTAAATAGTTGGCCATTTAACCACTCTTTTCTAAAACGTCTTTCATGGCATGTTCAGCAAGTCGTTAAAACAGGAAACACAGAACAACGAACTACAGTAATTAAAACACCACATCAATGTACCAAACTCACAATCCAGAATTCGACGAACTAGCTCGTAAAGCAAAGCACATCATTGTTAGCGTTCTGTAACACCCTTGGCTGAAAAGGGCAAAGCTGTCCCTCAAACAGCCCGCTCCACCCCCTCAGGGTGGAGAATAAATCGTGCAAATCGTGGGGCACGAGAGTATGGAGAGAAATTAGAGCCATATGTCACCGTAATGTTTATTTTACTTAGTTTTCGAATAATCAGAGATCTTCGTTACTGTGTTTTAGTGCAACAATTAGTTAATATACTTGAAGGCACAGAAAGATTTGCATCCGTAATTGATTTTTCAAAGAATATGTCATATATTTTTCCAAGATCCTATTAAAACACAAAAACAGTCAAAAACAAAACAAAAAATAAAAAAGCAAATTTTTAATAATATCAATGGATAAACAACCATCCCTCGGTCGCAAATTAAAAATTATTTTACCAGGTTTCGGCAATGACTAAGATTGCCTTCATCAGAAAATATAAAACAAAACAAGTCATATAATAAAATATACTATTCAGCTGTATATCTTACATCACAAAGTTTAAAAAGAAATTTTTAGAAAAGCTAGCCATGCCGAAACCTGGTCAAAATAATTTTAATTTGCGACCGAGGGCTGCTTGTTTATCCATTGACGTTTGTAACGGTCGCTGACAATAGCTGCTACGTTTAAATTTTTTAATAATATATTTCAAAACATCCACCAACCGTCAAAACAAAATTTTATCCGTCACGCATCTTGAAATTCCGTCAAATTTGGCGGGAATCCGTCAAGTTGGCAACGCTGCTCCCGTCTTTAAATCCAGGCTGACCATTAAAAAAATGACATTTGCATTAAAAATCTGAATCAGTAGATTTTGAGAAAATAAACCGATCACAACGAATAATTTCGTAACTTTTAACTGCAATATGTATCGTTTGTGTGTGTGTGTGTGTGTGAGTGAGAGAGAGAGAGAGAGAGAGAGAGATAGTGTGTGTGTGCGCGCGCGCGCGTGCCACTTACCTGCCCATAGAAAGTCGAAGCTGTGCCGAAAGCTCCATCAGGCGTATTTGTAAACAATATGGGTGCCTTCATGTTTATAGGTATAATGAATGTTTGTTCATTAATTCTCAAAACTGGCAATTTGCACATGGTCTAAGGCGATCGCCGGACGAAATGCGTGTGTGTACTTGCGGAATCAAACTGCTAAGATCACCGGTGCCTATAGTAATAGTAATAGTAATATGGCTTTCTGTTCCGCAGGACCTAATTGAGGAGTAAGACTCCATCGTCATGGAACAAGTCAATACATGAAGTTTAGCACAGGAATGGTAATAGAAAATTTTAAGTAGTCCTATGCACACGACACTCTTAAGACTAAGTGAAAAGAATCAATAAAGAAAAAAATCAATTGGCTTAATTGCTTAATTTTTCTAGGAGTTCCTCGACAGAATAAAAGGAATGAGCCATGAGGTAACTCTTCAATTTAAATAACTGTATTTGAAAAGGTTTGGGTTAGTGCTAAGATTCCTTAGTTCTTGTGGCAGCTTATTGAAAATGGATGCTGCAGAATACTGCACATCTTTCTGTACAAGTGTCAAGGTGGTGTGATGCAAATGTAGATTCGACTTCTGTCTAGTATTCACCGTGTGAAAGCTACTAACTAATGGGAATTAGCTTATACTATTAACAACAAACGACATTAAAGAAAAAACCTACTGTGACGCCAGTGTCAATATTACCAGACTACTGAAAAGGGGTCGACATGAAGTTCGTGAAGTTACATCACATATTGCTGGAACCGCCGTTCCTGAGCCAAAAATAACCCATTTATTTCAGTCGAGTTACCCCAAAAAATAACGCCGTACGTCATAAGTGAATGAAAGTAAGCGTAGTAGACTACTTTTCGTATTGATAAATCACTTAATTCAGATATTGTTCTAATTGTAAAAAAAAAAGCAGAATTTAGTTTTGGAACAAGCTCTTGAACATGGGCTTTCCACGACAGTTTACTGTCTATCTGAACTCCTAGAAATTTAAACTGTTCAGTCTCACCTATCAGATGCCTATTATGTATAATCAAAATGTCAGCTTTCGTCAAATTACGTGTTAGAAATTGCAAAAACTGAGTTTTACTGTGATTTAACATCAAGTTGTTATCTACAAGCCATGAACTTACCTCTTTAACTGCATTATTTGACACTGTGTCAGTATTACGAACAACATCCTTCACTACCAAGCTGGTATCATCAGCAAAGAAAAATATTTTACAATCACCTGTTATACTCGAAGGCATATCATTTATGTTAATAACAAACAGCAATAGTCCCAAAACAGAAACCTGGGGCACCCCACACTTCACTGTGCCCCTCTTGCAGACCACTTAAACTGGCATACAGTAACTTATTGTAAGGACGACGCAAACACCCATGTCCGAGAGAAGACTCGAACATCCGGCGGGAGCGGCCGCGCCCCCCACGAGATGGCGCCTGAGACCACGCGGCCTTCGCTGCGTGACGCGCGCCCGTCGCCTCCTCAGTGTTCACAACCGTACGATAATTATCGTACATGTACGATAATTTCGTGCCTGCGTGCGATGTACGAAAGAATGTTACTATCGTACGCAGATGTACGATAATTTCTAACGTATTAAAAAGTAACAATACATTGTCTCTTCAAAGATTTTTTTCTCGCAGCACTATTAGTAACTTACTTTCGTTATTAAACTTGTCGCTTTAATCATCTCAGTAGCTATGAACGGCTACTCTTGTAATACAGGTCGTCGATTTAATAATCTCAGGGACTGTGAGCGTCTACCGATGGGTGAGCGACAATGTAAATGCCGTTGTTGCACCAGCCGCCACCACCACCATCATGGAATGGAATGAAATGTAAATAATTTGATTGTTGAAGTTCGCTCTTTATATATTCGCGTTACAATGCTTACAGTGCTTGAAGCGTGCTTAGTGGAGCTGAAGTTTCGCGCATTCCCTTGCACAAAGCGGCATTCTTACAAGAAATTTTAACTGGACGAGTGATTGCTTTTGGCTTGAGAAGTAATCACCCCCAAGAAAAATCGCCAAAATCAGCAAAAAACATCGTCAACAAAACTTCAGAGATACCTGGTTGAAAGACGAAAATTACAAACAATGGCTTAGAAAAGTGCCTGAAGATCAGTACAGAGCTAAGTGTTATTTATGCAATGTAATAATAAAAGCAGAACTGACTGTGATTAGAACCCATATGACATCGAAAACACGTGTTCGTAAGCTCGTGCCAGCACAGTCCAAATGCATAAGTGCTTACTAGCAAGGAATACAACGACACTAGTTCCGTTACGGAACTATTGTATCCCAATTGTTAGATCGGTGGCATTGGCAGTAATCGGAGGAAGGAGAAAGTAAACGCAGTCTTTCCGATGAAGCCGATATCTAACGGAATTTAACCAGTAGCAGTTGGATAACTTTTCCTGGAACGGTTTTATACGTCATGCATAAAACAATTTTTTTAAACCGGTCTTCATTCGGAAAAATTAATATATTTTGCAAGAGACAGACTACAGTACGGTATAATGTATACAAAATCAGATTTGCTAGTAAATATCATGTATTTTGGTTATTTTGCAGGTAAGTACGATAATTTTGGTTAAATCCGGTGCATTTACGATAATTTTACGGCCCGAGAACGATAGTTGCCTCGTTTCAGGTTGTGAACACTGCGCGTCCTGATTACCGGCGCCGGGGTTCCCCGCACCCCTTGTACCCTCTAGTAAAGGCGGCCCTGCTTCTGATCGGTCTTCACTCCATCGGATAACTGCCAATACCAATTCTGTATTTTCCATGCGTAAAGAACGCAACAATTTCTATTATGGTTTCTCTAAAATGAATGCAACAATTGAAAAAAAATAGCTGTTACATTCAGCGAAAACAAACACCACAATGGCTACTCTCAGGGCCGGCCGGAACAAATTCGGCGCCCTAGGCAAATTATTTTAATGGCGCCCCAATAAATAAAATCGCAATAAAACATCAACGTAAAATACACATTGCATTTTTCTTATTCAAATACATAATCACAACATATACATTAATAAACATATTGCCCCCATTAAAATAGGACACATCATACAGTTTTATACAACAATGTTACTTTTTCATCGTTTTTAAATTTTTTAAATAGGTTTTGGTTAATAGTTTACAATAATTTATACAGTTATAAACTTTATTATACAAAGAGTCGCACAAATTTCATTTTTCTTGTCTTGGATTTTCCAAAATCGGAGACGATCTCCTTTAAATCAGTTGTTTCTGCTGTCTCTCTTTCAGTTGACAAAGATGACAAACCCACAAGTCTTTCTTGAGTCATTGTGCATCGCAGATATGTTTCACGAGTTTTAATTTCGAGGAGCTTCTCTCACCACTGGCTACAGGCACAGGAAGAGTCGGCAACATTCTCAGTGCAGTAACTAAATTAGAGTTTTCCCCAATAAAAAAGGGCCACAACAATAGTGTAACAGACGAACTCTACTTACTGTTGCAAGGTGCGCTCAAATGACGGCAGTGTGGGTAGCTGACATCACTCATGTTACTACAACAAAACTCAAATGCTTTGTCCTGATCCGTTCCTGTAGTCTGTGGACGTGTAGTTTCCGACAGCAATATAGATACATAGTTGGGAAAGTCCTCTCCTGCTTCATTTAATCAGAGAGGCACAAACTCACAATGTCTTCGTACATCACAAAACCATATTTGCACCTAAGAATAATTATTTATAGAGTGATTATGAACAAATAGAAAGAGGAATTTTACAAAGAAACTGATAACTGGATGCAGCAGTAATATATAGGAGGGCGTAAATAAAAAATTATTTATTATATTTTCCCATTTCTTTGTGTACAGATGTAAGGCACGCCCGGTGTTATTTGGTTCTCTAAACCTTCTACTCTTTTGGCCCATTTTAGGTTACGATAGTAACACTAAACGTGGGCTTTTGCGATCGCCTTTTGACAGCTCAAAATTTAAATGAAAATAACGGCTTAACTATGCATGTGACACGAAAAATTGAATAACCGAATTTGTAAAGGAGAAAATTCTCTACAACTTTGATATTTATTGTTTTTTTTATATCTCGTATCGTTTCAGAGATATTTGCAAAAATAACAGCGATTTTAGGATGTCTGTCTGTCTGTTTGTCCGTAACGTATTCCCTGTTTTAAGACGAACCGTTCAACCAATCAGCACCAAATTTTACAGATATGATTGTAGGCCGCCAGAGACCAGAACCTCCCTTTTTCAAATTTTTCGGACAAAAATTACGGTAGTAATACCAAAAAGAGCCGTTTGTAATTGTAATTGCAAACGAACCGTTCATCTGACACGAAAATTGAATAACCTAATTGGTAGAGGGGAAAATTCTCTACAACTTCGCTCTATTATGTTTTTGTCATATCTTGCATCGTTGAAGAGATATTTGCAAAAATAACGGCGATTTAACGATGTCTGCCTGGCTCTAACGTATACCTACTTTTTAGATCGAACCGTTCAACCGATCGGCACCAAATTTTACAGACATAATTGTTGGCTACCACAGACCAGAACCTAGCTTTTTGAAATTTTTCAGACAAGAAATATGTTAGTAATATCAAAACAAGCCGTTTGTAATGTAATTTTAATTGCAAATAAACCATTCATCTAATGCGAAAATGAATAACCGAATTTGTAGAGGAGAAAATTCTCTACAACTTTGTTCACTTTATATATATATATATATATATATATATATATATATATATATATATATATATCTCGCATCGTTTGAGATATATTTACAAAATAACGGAGTTTTGACACCCTCCATTGAATTAAAGAAAACCAGCCGTTCGCAGATGTTACGTGACTTTTTCTCGCCCAGAACTCTCTATGGCATACGCCATCTTGCGTAGCGTATTTGATGATTTTCTTATTGTAACTTACACGTTGTCATTTCAAAGGAATAGTGTACTGAAGAATTAACAAAAACACGTCGTTCTTCGTACGATAAATGATAATCTAGTATCTACTAATGCCATATTAGCATCTGTTAATAACAGCCATCAATAGTATGAGAGTAAAGAACGCAACTTCTAATTGTTATGTGTAGCGTATTGGGCGATGTGTTGGACTGTGAGGCTGAAGGTCATTGGTTCGGAACCCGCCACTACCAAATTTTTTTTTTCCTAAAAGGGTTTCAGACACTCTTATTAAATGATTTTTTTTTTTATTTAGATAATTATTTTTGTCCAAAATGTTTGCAAAAACTTATACAACTACAAATGTAAAGTGGGCCGTAAAACACGTCAGTGCGATTTTTTTTTACCACTTATGATGTGTTAGGTCTTACGGTCATTAGCGCACACTGTACACTAGAGAGACTGCAGAGCGGCGGACTGCGCGCGCTGTAATGGCGTCCCAGCTGTCACGACGGGCGGCACGTCAGCTATGACCAGTTGCAAACTGCTACTCGCCTATTCATTAAACGCTTACTAGCAAAAATCTGAAGAGTCAAAGAGTATGCATGCATCATTGACTTGCGTCTTGTCTCTTGCCCGTCGCTCTGTCTAGTGGAATTCATCGCTCCTGCAACCGCAGCGCAACAGCAAAGGAAAACCGCACCGCGAGCGTACGAGGGTTCGTCTCGGACGAAAAATTTGCCGCCCCCCAAATTCGAGCACCCTAGGCAATCGCCTAGTTTGCCTACATGGACGGGCCGGCCCTGCCTACTCTCAAAACAAAGTAATGGTTTGTCAGTAATACTCTCCTCGGCTTCTCTCCTCTCAAAATGTTCAAATGTTTGTAAATCTATCGGACCAAACTGCTTGGTCATCAGTCCGTAGCTTACAAACTACTTAAACCTAGGAAAACTAACCTAAGGACAAACACACACACACACACCCATGCACCAGCGAGGACTCGAACCTCCACAGCGAGCAACCGCGTGCTCCGCAGCGAGACGCTTTAGACCGCTCGGCTACTCCACCGCAGCTCTCCTCTCCTCTGCCTTGCCCAAAATGGTCTGCCAAACGGTCAGTGTTGCAAACTCGTAGGATAATAATGTGGGCATACAATAATTGCAGTGATTGTACGATAGTACATCGTTCGATACTGGCCAAACATACGATAATTTCTTTCCGGCTGGAGATACCTTTTAAAACGTGCATTTAAAGCACACTTAAGACAATACGAATTGTCTATACAACTAAGGTAAGTGAACCGGCCGCGGTGGCCGAGGAGACTGAGGCGCTCCAGTCACGGGCATGGATATTTGTGCCGTCCTGGTTCGTAAGTAGTTCATAAGTAGTTTGTAAGTTTAGGGACTGATGACCCCGTAGTTAAGTCCCATAAACTATACAAACATTTTTAAGGTAAGTGAAATCATCATAAGACAATATCCTTGAATGTAGTTGTTGTTGCCAACACTGTAAACGAAGTATACATCGTTGATTGGTTGATGTAGTTGTCACCGCTGTAAATAAAATCGATATCTGGCTACGTGCTCGTAGATCGCTCGCTCTGATGCCGCTACTTCGATGTACACCGTTCCTTGGAAATTACCATTATTTTTTTCTATTAATTAATTTATTTACTTTTTTAACATTTTTTGCTTGGTGTATGATAATCCTGGACAAAATCTGAAATTTTGAGTATGTAGTACGCTGTTTTCGCATTCACTGTCCATACCTACCACTGCCTCTGTCTGAAGCCTCCCCGCTGATGTGCCGCCACAGTCTAATATAGCAGTCACGATACTTGCGCGAATTTTTGTTATCCATCTAGAGCCCTGTATTGGGAGAGTAGCGCCAACCTTTTATGTGTGGCTTGCCGACAACCGCCGGCTGCTATTGGTCAGTTGAGCGCGGGTGGGGCACGTCCGCCATTTTAGGCCTAAGCAATCCATCAGCGTAAATGGCATATTTCACTTAACTAGCTGTTATTTTAGCATTTAGAGGTGTTGGAAATGTGTAGACTCATTATGTATTAAATTAAGAGCTTAACATAGCGTACTCCGTTTTTATATGGTGAAAAATGCCGCATTGTTGGCAGTGAATTGTTATATTAAGACAGTCCGAGGTAGCAAGTTTTACGCATTCCACAGGACGAAAGATATGCGGAAAGACGCGAATTGTGGGTACACCGCATTGTAAGAAAAAATGCATTTCCATACGAGAATGCAAAATTTTGCGAAGTAAGTAAATTTGTATTGAAATATCGTGTAAACTTCTAGATTTATCTGTTCATACAAGTTTCTTGCGAGAAATGTTGGAGGGACAAACATGCAAGAGAAAAGATATTTTTGAAAGATATAAATACATGAAATCTAACATAATGTGCCGTATTTGACGAATTTCGTATTTATACATAGCCTGCATATTATGAAAGTTTGGGCGGTAAATGAAACCGCCCATTAAATAGATCTCAAAACTCGAATTTTAAGATAAAGTTTATTTTACTGAAGTACCCAGCAGTGCGATAACAATGTGTAAAAACTTAAACCTTCCCAAAATGTTAGCTCAGTTAATGTTATGTCATTATATCACATGTAGGTTAGCACACAACACCTATCAACATTAGGCACTAGATTAATGGAAAGCAACATGTATTAATTACATTTACTTTGAAAAAAACCTATATATTAAAGATAAAAACGTCAATCCTTAGCTAATTTGAAAGCAGGAACGTCACTTATTGCGAAAGCAATGCATTTGGTACAAGGTTTAAATTTTAGCACGAAACAATTTTATAACTAGTTTGCTCAAAAAATAAAGGTCTTGATCTCAGATTACAAATTTTTCCTTAATATTCGCTGTAGATGTGATGAAACGATTAAAAACTTAAGTTCATGGTTTACTTAACGTATTGTAATACCACGTCGATGTACAGACCGGTTCCGTTCATCATAAATGTTAATGTAACAGCGCCGCCCATAGCGCCGCTATTGCGAGATAGGCCTACAATGGCGGCGCTCGCCCGGTTGGCGGTACTCTCCCAATACAGGGCTCTATAACCATCGCGATAGTAGCGCGCCAAGCGGCTAGCAGGGGAAACTACTGACTTGGCGGTATCTCGTGCATAGTAAGTCCTGTTATTCGCAGCTTATATTCTTTTCGTGATGGTTTTTGGATCGGGGAACGCTTGTAGGGAAATGTAATGCTAACCAGAAAAAGGTAGCAGATTGTCATTTTTCAGATTTCTTAAGACTCCAAGTGATATATATTATCGTAATGCTGAAATGCTTTCGTTACAATTCGCCTGAAAAGTATATCAATTTTTATGTAATAATGATTCATTTTTTGTAGAGTACAAAAGACTGATTAAGAGGCTATAGAGAACTATATTCTGCAGTTTACATGTCCGAAGCCATATTAATAAAATGCGCATTATAAGCTATATTGTAAGATTTTTAGGAATGTGCTGCAAAAGTCTACAACCACATATTTTAGAGAAAAATAGGCAGTTCTAATATAAGATCTACACCGTGTACAAACAACATTGTGAGGAGGGAGACAGGCAAATACGCGAAGGTGTAGAAAATATTAACACCAGTCGAACTGCGTTCTTTCGGAAGTAAATATAATTAATTTCTGTTTGCTACGCACGTTAACGTAACGAGGACATTATACTGTTAGTTGTTTGTTTGTAAATCTATCGGACTAAGCTGAGTGGTCATCAGTCCGTAGCTTACAAACTACTTAAACTCGGGTAAACTAACCTAAGGACAACACACACACACACTCATTCCCCAGGGAGGACTCGAACCTCCGGCGGCGATACTGTTTTAAGTACCTCATCTGATACGAAACCATAATAAAGACGAAAGTCGTAGTTTTGCTAACAGGTGCCCTACAAAAGAACTAAACGAAAACGACAATCCGAGTCATATCCGCATAGTTTAGAGCAACAACACCATTTTTTTAATACGTGAAACTGTTTGTGTGTGTTGATGTATCTTATTTTGGGTTTAATGGAAAAAGATACAAAAATAATCGGATCGTCGTGTATTCCTGCTTGAGTAGGTTCTAGCTTTCGCCATTTTATTCCATCTATGTTACCTTCACTGGTATTTGTTTTAACATCATCATTTTCCTCTGATATTAGACTAACGCCGCCGAGTCTAAAATAAAACAATCATGACGAAAATTACGTAGAAAAGAGTCGGATAAAGTGTTATTCGTGCAATGCATATGGCGTTAACAGGCGGCTCCCTTGCTCACCGCTTGGAGCGCTAGTGTCGCCCAGCTGTCAGACGGTAACAACACGGTAACAGATTTTACACCAGTGAGTGTCACGACTGCTATATTAGACTGTGTTGGCGCCCTGTGCGGCCGCACGTTTCGCAATGTCTTGCGCCGGCCCTGTGTGTGTGTGTCGTATGTGGCATTTCGCTAACATTCGTGCCCTATTTGCCGCGTACCACTACCCTTCCAACAATAACGAATTATTTTCAACAATGTCTGAATTTACTTCTTTAAAGGCGCCTCGTATTGCGAGGAGGCGGATTCGTGGTAGCAGTCGCGTGAGCTAGTTTTCCGGAGAAACAGTGATGTCGCGTGCCAGAAAGAAAACGCCATGCAGCTTTGATGAGGCGGCCGGACTGCGGCGGAACGCAGTGTGGGGGACAATTGCCTCCGACGCTGGCATTTAAAAACTGTCAGGCGCCGCGCTGACCCCAAAGATAATGAGCTCCAAGCAGTGTCCTCGTCTTACGTAACGCGGCCGCGTCTAATATTCCGTTATTCGGCGCCTGAGGGCCCACCGCGCTCCAACAATTATTTAATCGTTACGGGGACAATTACGGGAAACCTTCTAGCAAATCACGCCACAGTTCGTGCCCAAACTCACCCCGCCTCCCCCTTCTTCCTCTCTCTCTCTCTCTCTCTCTCTCTCTCTCTGTGTGTGTGTGTGTGTGTGTGTGTAAGAGAGCGAGGGAGAGAGAAAGACATATCCGTCGAAGGAAGAGGGACAGAATATGAGACTTTGCAGAGGCTCACCCTTTGTTTAGCTTTGATATACATTAAATTGTCGCAGTCTACAAAGACTGCAAATTCGTCTGCAAAAGCTACTACTACCGTAAGATGAACAAAGGTGTGCAAAGGAGTAAAACATATTCAGATGCAGCTAAAAACAGTGGTTGGTTTACCTATAGGCTCAGTAGGCCTGGACGTAAGGGTGGCACCTTAAGACGGGCGGAATTTTTTGCTCTACGCTCATTCTTAACCTTCAACGTTGTAAAATAACTGCGCTTACAAACGACAAAAACTTTTTTATTATTAAACAACTGGATACTTTAAATAAGCCGTAAGAACGAATTAGACAATACAAGCTTGAAAATATACAAAGTTTAACGGTTTATTTTCGTTAAATGAAATGCAACCAGCTGCCTTTACGGATGTTTTTGATTATTCCAGAACTAGTTTTCGAACCACTGCAGGCTCATATTTAGTGGATACTTTACAGAAACATTTATTATCTTCCGCTAAGTGTAGGTTTACGCAGTATGGTGGTTTGTGTTTCTATTGTAGGTATTAGTGTAACCAAGTTGTACATTGGGCACAGACTTTTTTTTTTATAATGTGTTACTCTAAGCGTAGCAAAAATGCTGTCATGTGTAAAAAAACGTCACTTCCTAATGCAGAACTTAATGTTCCTGTAAAGTATCCACTGAAGATGATCCTGCAGCGACTCGAAAAATAATTCTGGAATAATAAGAAAAAATCCATAAAGGCAGCTGGTTGCATTTCTTTTAACGAAAATAAACCGTCAAATTACGCTACAGATGCAGTTCGTATCCAACATGGATATTTTGGAAATATACATAGTTTACTCGGTGACTGAATGGAAATTTATCATTGGTTTCTGTCTGGTATCATCGTAATAATTGTTCAAAATATTTTGAAGTAAGCTGTCAGGCCGGCAATCTGCAATACAATGTTTCAAACGTAATTCCGAGAATTTTGTTGGCTTTTACTTAATCCTTCCATATTTTCCCCGTGAAAATAATGGGACCCCTGAAAAGCTGAGATAAACTAATCAGCAGTTTCGTAAATTATCTAACATGTGTGGTGCTCAGTATGTAAAAGCCGGCTCTACTTAAATTTCTTGTAGAAATTACGCGAAAGTATCAAGTCAGTCCTCCATTACTTCAATCAATGTGAAAGCTCTGTGATCTTCAATAACTCAGCTTTGATTTAATGACAACCGTTGAACAAAATATGTTGACACTGCGAATGTCTTAAATTTTTAAAAACATGTTTATACGAAACATAGGCAGAATATCTAATAATGTGTGAAATACACTTCGCAACAGTTATAAAATATATTTGTTTATTTACTTAGCTTACTTTTGGCGAAGGAGTCCAACAGTGCTCTTTAGCTGTCCTTCCTTCTCATTAATTCGGCGTACAAGTTGTCGAATACAGGAAGAAATGTTTCGATTCTAAATTTTCCCTTCAAATCAGAAAACTTCAGAGATCGCTTATTCATCATGAATTTGCGTTTTCGTGATCTTTTATAGGTGCATACATAGTTCATATCAGTCACAATCTCCACGGATTTATTTTCATATTAGTCGAACCTGCCACGAATAGTTGCAATCAATTCTTCAAGCGATTCATATAATTCGTGCACTATTTTAATGTCAATATTTATGTCTTGCAATTTCAGATTTACACTATTAAAGCCGCGGCGGAGCGGCCGAGCGCATTGAGGCACTAAGTTATGATACCCGAGTCCGTTCCCCGTCGTGGGTTCGAATCCCCCTTCGGGCTGGATGTGTGTGCCGTCTTTAGTATAAGCTAGTTCATAAGTGAAGTTTAGGGACTGATGACCCCGCAGTTAAGTCCCGTAAGCTTTACAAACATTTGAACACTATTAAACCTTTGGTATATGTCCTTAGTAACGGTCATTATGAATACTGTTTCTAGTCTGATGAGTTTCAATAGAGCTGAAGTTTCATTTCGCACAAGTGTTGTGTCAAACGCATTATTGGCAATTCGTGTGAAGACATTGATAACGCTCTTCCAGTTTGTTTGTTTGTTTGTTTGTTTTTGTTTTGTTTTTTTTGGGGGGGGAGGGATGGGGGGCATATATTATGGTCTACATAAGGGCGCAAATTTTTTTAATCCGCCACTGGCTAAAAGCTGTTAGCAAGAAACTTGCTTTTAACTCATTCTAAGCGCGTTTCTGCGTCAGAAAGTTAACAAGACGAAATCATTTCGCAGATTACTTACAAGGGACACATTAGACCACGATCGCTCGGAAACGCACGAAACCACGCTTAAAATAATGCTCGACCATAAGAGAAACTGAGATGTGTGTCACTGCCGTGCATAACGTTGCATTCTACCACAAGTGTCATTTTCATAGAGAGAAACACAGTAGCCAGATAACAGTACAGTTGGAAGCATAACGCCTAGGATATAACTGAAAAAATTAATGTAATTGCTGCATTCAAACAATATACCAATATAAGAAATTGTTTAAATGCAATTTCTTGCCGCTTCATAAGAGGCTAATATCACTAGCAATGCTCTTCTTATAGGAATGTAGGTTTTTCGTATGTTTATATTTTATTACTGTCAACGGAATAAGTCGCAAAATATACACATATGCGTGAATATTGCCTCAAGAATAAGTTGTTTATATCATTCAGTGAAACTGGGCTGGTTTTACATTTATATCCGGCCGCAGTGGCCGAGCGGTCTGCGGCGCGCCAGTCACGGTCTGCACGGCTGCTGCGGTCGGGGGTTCGAATCCTCCATCGGCCATGGATGTTTGTGTTGCCCTTAGCGTAAGTTAGTTTAAGTTGGTTAACTAATTCGTGTGTAAGTCTAGCGACTGATGACCACGAAGTTTAATCGCATAAGACCTCACACAAATTTGAAAATTTTTTATTTTTTTTATTTTTTTATTTTATCGTAGATGATTCTTTCCTTCACAGAGTTTCTTCGCTTAAGGTGAGGAGAATGAATGTTTAATACAAACATTAATCGTATTTCCGTATAACAATTGTTTTTATTAATATTCACGAAATGTATGACATTAACTGCAAAATAGTGTAAAGTTGAAAATGCATACGCAGCCGGGATTCGAAGCCGGGTCTCATGCTTTCTAGGCAGTTGGGCTGAGCGCTACACCACTGGAGACACAGGTATGCCACCCTTGCATGGAATTACTCAAGGACGCCTACCGTCAGATAAAAATTCTCAACTTCACCCTGCCCACTATTATTCGTAGTTTTATAAACTGATTCCCGTAAGAGTAAGGGCCTAGGAATGCCTTCGCACAGCAGAAAGGTTATATGTGTGTGTATGGGGGGGGGGGGGTGTTTCGGAGATAATACTGTCTTCTGTGCGGAGGCACTCCTAGGCCCTTAGTCTTACAATAATCAGTTTACAATACTTCGAGAGTGAGTAATAATGGGCAGGGTGAAGAAAATTTGTATCTGACGGGAGGCGTGCGTAGGTAATCCGTGCAGGTGTGGCTATCGCTCTACCTCCAACGCCCGGCGCTATGGTTCAGCGCGCCTGGACAGAGATTTCAAAGCAATCTTTTGTGTCCCAGCCTCGTCGCCGCTTTTGTGTCTCGTTCCGTCGTAGGTGTCGGTGGCGGAGAGGAATGAGACCGACACAGGAATAAAGATAGCACGCTGGTGCAGGTACGGAGGGGAGCAGCCAGAAACTAGAAACACTAGAGTAAATTAGAACGAGATATATATTGCACAGAATTTATACAATACTTAACTTTTACATGCTGATACATAGTTGAGTTAGAGGCCTGCCTAGTGCCTGTACGATAGCCAAGTCTTCACTGGTGCCTATCTGATTCCGAAGGTCCTAACTGGTTCCTATCTCAGTCCCAAGTGAACGATGTCGTTCAGTGGTGGCCACGAGCGGAGTTCCAGCAGAGGGCGCTCGTGGATGACGACGTAAGAACGCCGCGCCGTGCGTGCATGGCGGCGCGCGGCGAAAGTAGGTGGCGCGCACTTTGGACTTGTGCGACACCACACAATCTATAATTTAAAAAAGTTGAGCCAAATTCACAACATAAAACCAAGAACAAATATAAAGAAACGACCGCAAAGCATCCATCTACGTGAAGAACCCGAAAAAAATTGCAGTGGTCAGTGTAACTGCCTAGGAAGCAGGAGACTCGCGTTGGAATCCAAAAGAATGTTCAAATGTTTGTTAAGCTTAAGAGACTTAACTGCGGGGTCATCAGTCCCTAAACTTACAATCTACGTATGAACTACTTTATACTAAAGACGGCACAAACATCCATGCCCTGGGGTGGATTCGAACCCCCGACGGGGAACGGCCTCGCCCGTCGGAGCATTGCGCCTCAATGCGGCGTTCGAAGCCAGACTTGATACACATTTAGCAGTCAACATCATACATTCCGCGAATATGAAACTTACATCTTATAAAATAGGCTGTATGTGTAAGTATGTATGTATGTTCGACATCTCCTCCTAAACTATTGTACCGATTTGTAGCAAACTTGCTACACATGATCCTTACTATCAGGAACAATCACTGTCGAGGAAAGAACTAACTACGACACATACGTAAGAAGATATGACGTCATAAACATGAAAAAACGGCCGCACCATACGATAATATTCTACATATGCTCCTAAAGTAATGGACCTATTTCAACCAAATTTGGTAAAAATATTCTTTAAGGTCAGGAATCATTTGCTGTGGTTGCAAAAACCACATACGATACGGAGTTCATACAATATCACGTCATAAACAATGATACCTGTCCCATCTTGCGGCGTGTGATAGCGTGATTTTATTCGTCAACTATTTGAGAATCAGGGCACTTAGCGGCTTGCAATAAATTGGAAACATAATTTAAAATCCTTACGAAACGTTTTCTCGCTGACAACACCAACAAAATGATGAAAGGGAAAAAGTTTATCGCTTATTACTTTTCTGATGTTCATGATGTATATTTCCAGAATTTGGCATGAAGTTACAAGTTATTACTTCTACACTGTAAATTTTATACGCCAGACAATTCACAGACAGTACACATAGATACCACTGAATGTTGCTTCGGTATTATATCACAGTTCGACATATAGTTCCTGAGATATGAAGTCATAAACAATTTGGTTCATGAGAAACCGCATCATCATGCACGAGGTTTTGATTTATTACGTCTTTACTGCTAACACCATTCACGATACATTTTGCAGACATAGGCACATATACCACCGAATGTACCTTCGAATTTACACCATAATACGACACATATTTCAGGAGAAGACGTCATAAGCAATGAGATGAGCGAAAAACTATAGCATCAAGAGACAATGCTGCACATTTACTCTTAAACCACAGGACCGATTTCAACCAAATTTGGTACATATATTCCTTACCGTGAGGTAACAGTCGCTGTAGGGGACCACGTACGACACATGGTTCAGGAGATATAACGTCATAAACAATTGGAGTTGCAAGAAACACCCACATAATGCGCCGAGAATTTATAAATTCACTATATAAGAATGAAGGTTCTTAGCGACTTGCAACAAACTTTAAACATAATTTGAAACCTTTATTAAACTTTTTCTCTCCGACAACCAAGGAAAAAAGTTTCTCACTTACTACTTTTCAAGATGTTCAAATGTTTGTAAATCTATCGGACCAAACTGCGTGGTCATCAGTCCGTAGCTTACAAACTACTTAAACTAAGGTAAACTAACCTAAGGACAACACACACACACACACACACCCATGCCCCAGGGAGGACTCGAACCTCCAACGGCGAGCAACCGCGCGCTCCGCAGCGAGGCGCTTTATACCACTCGGCTACTCCACCGCGGCTTACTACGTTTCTGCTGTCCATAGACCAAAACTATGGCATTCGGTATGACGTTAAAATTTATAATTGCTACACTACAAATTGCACTCGCAGGAAATTTTGCACACGGTATACATAAAGTTGAATGTACGGTCGAAATGGTATCACAGTATGACACGTAGTTCATGAGATATGAGGACGTAAAGAATAACGTTCATGGAAAAACCCCTATCAAGCATCACGCTATAATCTATTACTTCTTCACTAGTAACTGTATTCGCAACAGATTTTACCGACATACAGCACTTATAGCTACAAATCGATATATTCCTGCAAAATTATACAATTGTTCAATACATCTGTACGAATAATAAATCTGTTAATGTCGAGCTGTCGTTGTTCGCTTCAATCACTGCACGTATTTTCATGCGGTTTTCACAGGAAACATATGCGAAGCTAGGTTCTTGATCTAGGCATGATTTCATCAAAACCGAACCACGAAAAAAAGAGGAATGTAGTAATTTTAAATGTTTCCAGTGACCACAGTGTCTGTCTGTTCATCTATTAGAAACCACTTATCACCAATTCGCATGGGGTTTTCACAGGGAATTTCAGTGTACTTAGTTTCATAAAAATTGGATCACTGTAAAATGCGAGAATAATGCATCTAGCCGAAAAAGAGCCAACCGAAAGAATAAAATTGTATTCAGTTATGTTTCTACTTCATTAATGAAATACTTATCACTTATTATATTTCAGCTTTCTTTCCCTCAGTACACTGTCGAGAGATATGAATGATCATGAAATAAATGTTTAAAATGGCGAATATCACTGATGTATGGTGTAAGCTACATCATATTCATGAATATATGTCTATTTGTAACACGTTTCGAAAACATATTACAAAACAGAAAAATAAACTACTGACACATTTTATGCGGTTTTCACAGGAAACTTGAACTAAGACTGGGGCAACTTATAAGCATGATTTCATCAAAATCAGGTCACGGAAAAAGATACATTGTAATCTTGAGTGTTTTCAGTAACTGTCTATTCATTAGAAACATCTAATCTCCTAAATTACTCCACGGATTTGCATAGAGCAACCTCGTTTCATACAAGTGAGATAAGGGAAAAAATTTAGATATAAGCTATACTTTAAGTATGGATGGCATAGTACAGCAAACAAGCGATAGAGGCGCTGTAGTGCACCAAAGAACTAATATACGCCGCTTATCTCTGCGAATACCAACAAACATTGAACATCGTGTTACTGATTTAGCTTTGTGTATTAAATACTTAACGACATTTCTTTGCCTCTTTTGGCATGTTTCATTTTGTTTCAAAAACTTTATGAAGACACCTCGTTTCGGAGGATGACGTTTACTCACACTTCACATCTTTATGAAGATAGATCGTTTCGGACAATGACTTTTACTTACGTGTGACATCTTGGCTAGGACAATTGAATTTATTGACAGAGTGATCCAACGAGGGTTTTTACTGACTGAGGTCTGGAACCCTAAAAAGCCATGATATGCACATGCCCTTCTTTAACAACCGTTGCAAAGCACGGGTATAAAAGCTAGTAGATAATAAACAGAGGATCAAAAGTGCCTTGTGTTTTCATTTTTAATCTTTTTGTGTATCATTTGTAACTTGATATACCATCTTCCAGTGTTCAGATCGATGTATCGTTCAAAATATTTAGTTTATCACAGTTGAATCGTTAAAAATTGAAGAAAAAGTGAACTTAAACTTGACACTGCAGTATTATATTAAGTAAGGAAAAAAAATAACAAAGTCAAAATACGTGAAAACCCGAAAAATACGGAAGTCCGGCTACTCTAATTGAGCTATTTCTACCACAAGTGACTTTTAATAGTGAGAAACAAAGTAACTACATACCAATCCTACGTAACTCAGGGCTTCAGTGTATCATGTTATTTTCAGTCAACAGCGCCACAGTCTTTTCGATACTTTTTTTTTTCCATCGAGCATACGCGACTGGAATAGAAACAGGAGGTACTCTCCACCACACAATATGAGGTGCTTTGCGGAGTATGGATGTAGATTTCATAACCACGACTGCACACGACAGGATTAAAACCCACTCACGGTAAAGACAAAATTTTGCCAATTTCTTGCATGTCTCCATGTTACATGCATTCACAAAGTTTATGATTGACGAATAGCTATGTTATTGGATTCGACTGGTTCCTTTTTTGCATTGTAATGCCATGTTCTACTGACCGTTTCCTCTTTCGATATTAATCTTAATTATAATTTTTCCCCTAGAAGATGTTTTTCTTTGTTTCATTTCTTTCTTTGCGTTTACATTGCATAACATTGCCTGTGATGGTTAGAAGCTTGACAGGGTACTTTGTTTAAAATGCAGATGATTTTTAGTAGTGTTTGCTGCTTCTTCCTAGTTTCACTTGTGTAGAATTGATTTCATTATATATATACTTTTCGTGTCCTACATAGGAAAGAGGGAAGAGGTAGCAAGGTCAGTCTGCATATCCCGAGCGGAAAGGAATGATTGCAGAGAGACAGTACAGGCATCTACTAGAGATGCGGATTTCGGGACTCGAGAGGATACTTGTTTAGGAAACTTTATGGAACTCCTAGGTACCTTGCATTGAATTTATTGCATCCCATTCTAAGTCTACTACACTGGGGTTAGTTTAAAAAAAAAAAAAAAAAAAAAAAAAAAAAAAAAAAAAAAAAAAAAAAAAAAAAAAAAAAAAAAAACAAGAAGTATAAATCGTTTGCCACAACAGAAGCCAGTAATTACGTTCCCTAGCAGCATCCCCTAAACAGACGTACTCCCCGCGAGAAACAGACTGTCATGGAGCACCCCGAGGCCGACGGCGATAGTCACGGGCTGGCGCCCGACTCGTCTGACTGAGAACTCCCCACGGCCGGTGTGGGCGTACCTCTTTTCCCCACTTTCCGACAGTTAACAATTTCCTATTGGCCGCTGCTTGGTTGAACCAATCTAAATTGTGGCTTGCCCTCTCTCTGAGTCCTCTAGCGAACCACGTTTCAGCCCTGTCCTTTCTGCCATTCCCCGGATGGGGAGGAGGCTTGTTTGTGCACTAAGAAAATCCATACTTGGTAGCAACATTGTTCAGCTGAAAGTAAAACGTCACGACGGTACCCAATATGGGCAACAACAACAATGTTTTACGTCAGTTGGCCACACCTTAGGCTCCGCCTTAGGCCACGCCTGAGGGGAGCTGCTAACTTGCAGTTTTTCTTCTTTACCCTCTCACTCTAGCCTCGTGGAACCACTGACGTTGCTGTTCCCAAGTGTCTGGTATCAACTTTGCTACGTACATTAAAACGTGCCGGTTGGCCACCAAGTACTAATGTAACGTCTTACAACAGCGTCTAGACGCTATATGAAGTTACGCCCATCTTTTCCGAAAGGTAACCTCCACCCTGGGACGGTGGCCAAGGGTATCAGCAGTTCGCTAGGCGATTTCTTTAGTGCCTACATCTCGTAAGATATACGTGTCTGTTTTAGCCTGTTATCTGCAATGGTCTCTATTTCTCAGCCTGGAGTGTGTCTCTGTGGCTCACACAGCCTCTCAACAATTCCCAACAGTAAAATCAATATATGACATACTGTTGACCGTGGAGCTGCATTAGCGGCGGCCACGTGAAAATTAAAAAATACAAGGTAGCCAAGTGGTTAAGACGACCGCTGACCCTTAGCGGGAGACCCGGGTTCTATTCCCAGCCCGGCTCACATTTTCGCTTGTCGCCATTGTTTCATTTCAGTGCCCTAAAGAGTAGCCACTGTCACCCCTTTCCTTCCTAATCTTTTTTCCTTCCTTTCCTTTATCAATAATTTGCAAATTCAATATGGCTGCGAAGTAAGAGATTTATTATTACCAACATAAACTTGCATCAAAAGAACAGTTGCGACAAATCAGAGAGCGTAATAGAGAGAAACGAAGTGTATGTGGTGAACGGGGCCCACGTCTACCATTCATAATAACGTACCTCAAGCTAATAATAAAACTGCAAAACAGTCTAGACAACCCTGCTCACATCGTCCGCCTCTGGGTTGGCTTATGCATGTATGTATGTTGGGTGTTCGAAAAGAAAAAAAGTGTCCAATACTTTGAGAAGAGGTAGTACCCAATAAAAAACGAAAAAAAGTCCAGTAAACCTTCGTAAGGAAACGCATGCTTTCTGAGTTACGCATACTTGTTCATAGTTACTCAACACGTTTGGCTGTGAATGTCCGCCTCAGTAACAGACAAGGGAACAAATACCGTACTGTACTGCATGGACATGTTGTCTCAGTAATCCACAACAGGGTTCGCCACTGCCGCCTATATGCCTCTCCGCATCGAAGTACTCCATATCAGTCGGAGTGTAACACTGACGTTTTCAACTATTTAATACCAAATGTTTTTTGCTTTGCTTTATCGATAGGTAAAAACTTTGAGGTATCAATCGTGAACTATTTTCGTGAAATGTGGTGTATGTTTATCTTGTAAATTATTTGGAGTATTTTTGTGTATCTAGAGTATACAGTATTTTGGTGGTAATATTTATTGTTATAAATGTAAAAATGTAGTAGTCTGGTCCAAATTCAGGGCATGTAATAAGATACGTGTAAGGTAAACCTATTGGTACTTCCCTATTGCTAACATGGAAGGCGCCAAGTTTTGGCGCGAAAGAAAGAGGCAGGAATACGTACAGAGTGGCTTAATGAGAGAGTCGAGTGCAGAAAGCAAGGGAGTGATTACGTATGTGGCGAGACGTAAGCGAGGCAGCAATACGGAGGCTTGAAATTTTATTAAGAGTTTCCAAAATTGGCCTTGGATGCTAGTAGACTGTCTTTGGTAAAATTTTACGACGCTTCTCACCGGGCTCCAGTGCTTATGTTGGCAACAGATGAACAATGAAGTGTAGAATTGCGTTAATATTTTTACGAGCTACATTGTCCGTTCAGAAAAAAATATTTTCGTTTTAATTGAAGTTGTCACGAAAAAACATTTATTGGTCATCTGAATTGCTGTCATTGCTATTGGTGCCAACATAACCACTGCAGCCCGGCGAGGAGGGTCGTACAGTTTAACCCTGTCTTCTCCATCGTGGCATTCAATAATGGGCACATTGTAAATTTATTCATCGCCAAGAAGAGAATACAGTGCCACACAGCAAGAGCCACGATTGACGATTCGCCTCTAGTTGTGCAATCACGCAACTGCTCGTCCGCAGCACGGGATACTTGACAAGGTTATGTACTTTTAGAATTGTAGTGCGAGTGGATCAGACAAAAGGTAAAGACTTGTTCCAATAATCAGTGAATTGAACTAAAAATATTTGTGATAACCCTTTTTTCCCCCATCACTTACTTTCTGAAGGTCCTATCCTAGCGTGTAAATGTCAGAGTGTCCTACATGAGAACAGAAGAAAAGTTAAATAATTTTCTTAATGAGCTAATTTATAATTTGAAGTGCTTAGTTTCATTTTCATAGTAGATAAATGAAAAGTAGTAAGAGACTGTTACAGTTCGTTTGATTACTAGTCAAAGATTGGACTTCACATTTCAAATTTAATGAGAAACAATGAAAATAAAATAATTGAAATAATAGTAAATAATTTAAAGTGTCAGTATTGATCATTTGGTAATCGTAAACTATGACTGAGTGCTTCAAATGAGTATATTTTTTCTCTCCAATTTTATTAAAGCCAAATTAATAACAATAGTATTTATTAAAAATGGGGCCACTACGGTCTAGGGTTCGAATCCCCCCTCGGGCATGGATATTTGCGCCGTCCTTAGGATTAGCTAGTTCATAAGTAGTTTGTAAGTTTAGGGACTGATGACCTCGTAGTTAAGTCCCATAAGCTATACAATCATTTGAATATTAAAAATGGTAAACGTGGCTTGAAGTATCTGTAAACGTATGTCGTTCAAAGACTAATGGAAACGGTGGACAAGTGTACTACAACATTTTCAGGACTACCACCACCTCTTTAGAAAATCTATCTGCAAACATTTTCGTAAAATTATTTATACAATGCCTAATCGAAAGGTAGTTCAATATGGATTTGTGGTTGGTAATTTTGTGTGGTTGGTGTGTACAATCCAGAATTGACTGCAATAGGGGCACCTATGTCCAAAAATTCTTTATTGTTTGATAAAATGCGAACACTTCTTTCATTATATTTAAGTAGTAAAAAAATGATTTCGTCTGCCTTGTCTTACAAATTACTTTCCATAAAGCTCATTGTGTTTTTTTATTGGAGCATAAACTTACCGCTTACTGCTTGTTTGTACCTAGTTGTTTTAAAGTAATAGTCACAATATATTTGAATCAGGTTAGCCGGCCGCAGTGGTCGGGCGGTCTGCGGCGAGCCAGTCACAGCCTGCACGGCCGCTGCGGTTGGGGGTTCGAATCCCCCCTTGGGCATGGATGTTTGTGTCGTCTTTAGTATAAAGTAGTTCATTAGTAGTTTGTAAGTTTAGGGACTGATGACCCCGCAGTTAAGTTCCTTAAGCTTAACAAACATTCGAATATTTGTATGAGGTTATGAGTTACAGTTTGAACATTTCATTGACTAATCAGGCTGGCGACCGTATAAATAACATTCAGTAATTGATTAATTCTTGTTCACAGTATTCTGTCCCCTTTTAGTAAACAGTCTGTCGAAAATCCGATATAAGTCAGGAGTGCCTTATTCTTAGGTACACACACGGTCAAATAAAAAAATCCCACCATGGGTTGTGCCCTTACATTCACTTTAGACACGGATTTGTCGTGTTTTGAATGATTGCTAGTTATACCCGGATGTAAGAGGTTACAGGACCATCAGGTTAGGTGCACGCGGTTTTGTAGTGGCTTACTGTACTCTAGTGTCAATCTTATTGTGTGGTGTTGTGCAGTATATTCATCGTAACGATGCGTATGAATCGCATGAGAGCTGTATTTTCTCTTACTGAGAAATTAGTACTGTCCTACACTTACAGGTCCTTTTCTTTTCTCGTTCACATTTTCTGTTACGGTTTAGCAAACGGACGTAGCCTGCGAGCCGTGTACGCGGAAAATTTTCCGAATCACAGAGTGTCATCCAAGTTGATTATTCGGCTTTCTCAGCGTCTTTGGGACACGGGTTCTCTAGCACTGAAAAAGGTGAACAGTGGAAGGCCTCGGTTCGTCCGCACCCCGCAGACTGAGGAGCATGTGATGATTTACCGGAGGAAAGACCTACAAGAGCAAAACTAGGGTAATGGAGTGCAGTGTAAGAAAATCAGGGGATGCTGAAGAAATTAGATTGGGAAACGAAGCAATAAAGGAGGTAGATGAGTTTTGTTACTTGGGCAGTAAAATAACAAATGATGGTCGCAGTACAGAGGATATAAAATGCAGAATAGCAATGGGTAGAAAAGCGTTCTTGATGAAGAGAAATTTGTTAACATCGAATGTTGATTTAGCCCTCAGGAAGTCCTTTCTGAAGGCATTTGTATGGAGTGTTGCCTTGTATGGGAGTGAGACATGGACGATAAACAGTGCGGACAGGAAGAGGATTGAGGCTTTTGAAATATGGTGCTACAAAAGAATGCTGAAGATTAGGTGGGTGGATCGCGTAACTAATGAGGAGGTACTGAACAGAATTGGGCAGGAAAGAAATTTCTGGCATACCTTGACTAAAAGAAGGGATAGATTGGTAGGACACTTTCTTAGACATCAAGGAATTGTGAATTTAGCGTTGGAGGGAAGTGTGTGGGGTAAAAATCGCAGAGGAAGACCAAGAGGTGGATACAGTAAGCAGATTCAGACAGATGTAGGTTGCCGTTCTTATGTGGAGATGAAGAGGCTTGCTCAGGATAGGGTATTGTGGAGGGCTGCATCAAACCAGTCTCCGGACTAAAGACCACAACAACAACAACACAAGACCTACAACTAGTATGCGCCATTAGCTGCAGTAGAATGCGTGAGTCATTCGCTTATCCGTACCATGTTCAGCGCTTCCAGGCAGCCAGAAGTTCACCTTAGCAGATTGCGGTTCTGTCAGTGGCTCTCGCAGGAGTGTGCCGTAGATCCGCTGTTTTTATTATAGAGAATAGCCAAGGTCGCTTATACTTTATTATTTATATTAAACTGCCATCTTCGGATCTTTCATTTCATTCACCACATCACAAATAAAAACTTTTAAATAATAAACTTATTCACCAACATTGTAGCGTCTGTCTCTTCCGATTGTAATATATTTAGCCAGGAGGGTCCCGTTTGTTTAAATAACTGAAGTATTCGATACCATAGTTGGTCGTAATATTGTGACCTAATATTCCATGTTTATATTACATAAGCATTTTATAGCGCTTCTGTCAAGTCATTTTAATCATCATCTGCATTACTAGGGTCTTCTAACAAACTAAATTAATTAATTATTGAAAGTCGTAACAATGATGTAAACAAATATATACATTACGCTAATTGTTACTTACTTACAATCTTTTGTACAGTTTGTTTAGCCGCGGTGGAGTAGCCGAGCGGTCTAAAGCGTCTCACTGCGGAGCGCGCGGTTGCTCGCCGTGGAGGTTCGAGTCCTCCATGGGGCATGGGTGTGTGTGTTTGTCCTTAGGTTAGTTTACTTAGGTTTAAGTAGTTTGTAAGCTACGGACTGATGACCACGCAGCCGGCCGCGGTGCCCGAGGGGACTGAGGCGCTCCAGTCACGGTCTGCACGGCCACTACGGTCGGGGGTTCGAATCCCCCCTCGGGCTTGGATATTTGTGCCGTCCTTAGTCTTAGCTAGTTCATAAGTAGTTTGTAACCTTAGGGACTGATAACCCCGTAGTTAAGTCCCATAAGTTCTACAAACATTTGAACATTTGATGACCACGCAGTTTGGTCCGATAGATTTACAAATCAACAAATCACAGTTTGTTTAAATAGGAAAAACTTATTATTACATTTGTCATAATATTGTGTATCTCCAAGTAAAGCAAGATTTACTTATGTTTTATAAACAAATTATTAAATGTAAAACTTTGTAACTTCCGTGTTCTAGAATGTTCTAGAAAAACTATAACAGATATTAATACGCGCGAATTGGCGCGAAAGTAGGCAGTATGAAAGGGAGTCTTGTGGCAGTCTTAGAGGTGTAGCATCTTAGTATGGAAGTGTGTTGTGAACCAGTCTTACTCTTACATTATTTTTGTGTTTCATCAAGAATGGATAAATAAATTTGTATAAAAATGAAACGTGTCACATTGTTGGTTCATTCCATGACTTGGAAGAACCCGACGTCTTATTATTTTGTGATGTACTATTGGCAGGCGAGCAACCAGACCTACGAGCATTCTACCACTGAACATATATAACAGGTGATGTATTACAAATGTGGCGTTCATGAATGTCAAGAAAAAAAAAAAAAAATGCGCCACACGATGGTTGGTTGAGCGAAGAAAGAAACGAAAAGAGATTATGAATTAAATCAGTCTGTCTGACTTCCGTTTCCCAATTAACAGGTGACTTGCCTGTTAATCTTCTGTTGCTGTCGCCGTTACCAGCATCGGATCTCCTCTCTTCTATAATCCGTTCACTGAAAAGAGAGACGTACTGTAAACACACTGAGGCGCGTGACCAGGGGTGGACAAAACAGGGTCGCTCGCTGTTTCCGTTTCAGGTGTAAGGTTGTTGTGTGTCTTGTTATATAGTAGTGATATGGCTTATGCATGATGCATGATGACGTACCAGCACATTTCCTTCGCAACGTGGGTGAACATCTGACGCTGACATTTTGGGACCGCCGGATTGCTCAGGGAGCCCTCAGACCTTGGCCCTTCCGATCCCCGGACCTCAATCCCCTAGATTTTTGGTTATGGGGGCACTTGAAGGCAACAGTCTTCGTCACCCCAGTTAATGAGGTCCGGACGCTGCAGGAGGTGTCTTCAATGTATGCCAGAATTTACAACAAGAACCGGGTGTAGGTTGGTCCATTGATAGTGACCGGACCAAAAATCTCGTGAAATAAGCATCAAACGAAAAAACTACAAAGAACAAAACTTTTCTAGTTTGAAGGGGGAAAACGATGGCGCTATGATTGGCGCGCTAGGTGGCGCTGCCATAGATCAAACATATATCAATTGCATTTTTTAAATAGGTACCCCCGTTTTTATTACATTTTCGTCTAGTACGTAAATAAACATGAATGTTTTATTTGGAACACCTCTTTTGCCTTGTTATAGGTTCGCTGTAATAGTCAAAAACGTATAAGTACATGGTATCGCGTAACATTTCGTCAGTGCGGACGGTATTTGCTTCGAGATACATTACTCGTTTTAAAATGGACCGTTTACCAATTGTAGAAAAGGTCGATATGGTATTTATGTATGGCTATTGTGATCAAAATGCCCAACAGGCCTGTGCTATGTATGTTGAATGTTATCCTGGAAGACATCATCCAAGTGTCCGGACCTTTCGTCGGAAAAGTTGGGGCATTGTATAAGAGCAACTACGATCCACTGGCCCCAAATGGCTACTGGTCGTTTCAGCTCATCTCCAGCCAGCTATTCTCAAGTATTTCCATGATGCTCCAAAATCCGGTCATCTGGGATTCGTGAAGACAGAATCAGACGCAGGTATTTCTGGAAAGATCTGTACCGATGTCAAGCACTATGTGAGTCACTGTAAAGAGTGCCAGCGACGGAAGCATGTGCCGCAATTACCTCCAGGGCATCTCGTACCAATTCCACCTGAAGCAGCTCCATTCCACCTAATTGGAATCGACATTTTAGGGAGGTTCCCGAAGTCGACAACCGGTAACCGTTGGATAATAGTTTGCACTGAGTACCTCACACGCTACGCTGTCATCAAACCTGTGCCGACTGCAGAAGCTCCAGAGATCGCAAAATTCCTTGTAGAACACTTATTCTGAAGCATGGAGCACCACGTGTGAAGATACCTGATCGTGGAAAAGTGTTCCAGTCAAAACTAGTATCAGAGGTAATGTCACGGTGCGACATTGTTCACAGAATGACGACTGCATACCATCCTCAGACAAAAGTTCTTACAGAAAGTTTTAACAAGACGATAGCAGATACGCAGTCCTTGTACGTCGATGTTGAGCAGAAGGATTGGGATACAATACTGCCAGTCGTGACATTTGCTTATAATACCGCAAGACAACACAACACAGGGTTCACGCCGTTTTTCCTGCCCCATGGCGTGAAGCTGAGACGACAATGGATACGCTGTTCCCGTTCCAGTCGGACGACACTCAGGATGACTATGTGAAACAGGTCATTACCAGTGTCGAAGAAGCAAGACAGCTGGCTCGCATACGGGCACTGGACGCCCAGGAGAAGGACCGTCAGCGGTATAACGACAAGCACCTACCTGTTGTTTACAGCCCAGGAGATCTCGTATGGATTTTTACACCTGTACGGAAAGTTGGGCTATCGGAAAAGTTATTGAAGCGATACTTTTGTCCGTATCGTGTCATACGGCGCCTGTCAGACGTCACATACGAAGTTGAGGATTATGAGCCGTCGTCGAAACGACAAAAACGAAGACATTGTTCACGTCCTCCGCATGAAGCCTTACTACGATCCTGAAGAGCAGATAGGTGAAAATGGCTTCTTATGCAAATACTCTAAGGACGGTAATGATACTGATGAAGCCACGACAGAAACTTCTGTCGTCGGTAATCGTGCAGAAGGGAAGGATTCTCCAGAACTGTCATACAGAGGACCCATAACAAAACCAAGATCCAGGACATTGCAGCTGGCCCCAAAGGGAACCTAAACAGCGGGTCGCTGTTTTTGCAGAGAGGGAGCAATGCCGCAAGACCCCCAAGTTAACCGACTGCCGGCGTGGCGCAATAGATAGCGTAACTGAATGCGCTGCTGAAGATCGCCCGTTCAATCCTGTCCACTGGCAAAAATTTATTTATTTCTATTTATCGTTTTCAGAATGTTCTACATATTTCATATGTTCACTTGTATTTTCTACTTGTTTCTTGTGTTAACTATTCTTCTAATTTCTGGTACAGTCTGTCTGTGTATAAATAGCAGAGCACTCTGGCCGAGAGACAGTCAGTGCTGCGTGTATGTTTCAGTTTGCAATAAACCTGCTTTCAATATAAGTGTTGTGTTTAGTTGACAACCCTGCCTTCGAAGTCAAGCCCTTGTAGAATTACCCCATAGAAGGATGCCTTATTGTAGATGGCAGTGAAAGAAAGTGTAGTAACAGTCAAGTAATAAAGGTTATTGCATTACAGATAAAGTGGGAAGCTGATTGTTTTCATGTCAGAAGCAAGTTTTGGCAAGCTGTTGGGTTCCCCAGCCGGCCGGCTAACAGTTTGGACATAGTGAATCGAATACAGGTCGTTAGGAAAACCATAATCTGCTCGGAAACAGGAAACAGTGGTCTTGGATTAGCGAGGGCGGCTATTCCAGATTGCATTTGAAATACAATACAGTTACACAAATTATTCTAAAAATCCATATAAAATCAGGAAATGATCATACGGCAAACATAATTACATGAATGGATTCAGGAGACTTAGGAGAATCAAACGCCGTTGTTACAATTTCAATATCCCTTACAGATAAAAAGCCGATAAATTTCAGTACTATAATAATAGTATTGTAAGATTTATATTTACAATTATTGATACGTTGTGTTTATCAGTAACAGTTTAAGAAGCAAATGGACAACATTGCACTACGCTACCTATCTTAAAAGACGCACCACGTTATTTCCATATTCTTCCAATAAACTTTGTTTTACTCTCTTATTCTGCTTTTCGTTGAGGTAGTGCCATTCTTGTGTCAGAATATAGATTCCACCACAGAAACACAAAACATGAACCCAGCAAAGCGCATTATATTTATATATGTATTTTATTTTATTTAATATTATTCTTAGTAACGTTCGTCTTATTTTGTAGACTGCCTCTTAAATATATCATGGCCGACTAATAGTAGTAGATAAGCAGCAGATAATTTATACATAAATAATTATATGTATTTCTGGACAAGAACTGAATATATTTGCATAAAAAGTCATGATAAATTAAATATTAATTGTGTAACTATATTTCGACGGCGGTAGTATATTTGAACAGTGAGATGCCACGCTTAATAGCTATCTGAGCAAAGAGCTTTAGTCTCAGCCGATTTTAGTATTGTTAAATATATATTTATTTGTTAAATATAAACGACATTTGTAGAGACGTGGTCAAAGCATTTAATTCTGTGATATTCATATGTGTAATATTTTGGAAGGGAAATTATATTTTTAAGTTGAGGCGTAAGAATGAGCGGAAGGATACAATTGTGGGAACAGGGAGAGCACGCTTTCGAACGCTTGGGAGGGGACTCGTAACTTGGATGCGGTGGTGAGAGGTTGTCACTTTGCGGTCTGAAGCCGTGTTACAAACTTGTGATTTGAAGAATTAGAAAATTTACGGGACTGTGACTGCAGAACTTAGTCTCTGGTTCAAAAGTGGTAAACTATGGACGGTAATAGAGCTGTGGAACTGTGATACTGTGATAATTCAGTAACCGTGTACTCGGGTGATGACAAACTGTGTTTTATAACAAATACTGTAATTAATCGCGGATTAATTTAGAATCGCTATGTTCGATGTACTTCATTAATTTACGAGTAATAATTTGGAATTTTTACTCTCGAGTGAAAGTTCCAAATTATCACTCGTAAATTAATGAAGTCCATTTACTCTCCAGTGCCACTCCCATGAACCACAGACATTGCCGAGGTGGGGTGGCTTGCGTGCCTCAACGATGCAGATAGCCGTACCATAGATGCAACCACAGTGGAGGGATGTCTGTGGAGAGGCCAGACAAACGTGTGGTTCCTGAAGAGGGGCAGCAGCCTTTTCAGTAGTTACAGGGGCAACAGTCTGGATGATTGACTGAGCTGGCCTTGTAACATCAGCCAACGTGGCTTTGTCATGCAGTTACTGCGATCGGCTGAAAGCAAGAGGAAACTACAGCCGTTACTTTTCCCGAGGACATGCAGCTCTACTGTATGAATATATGATGATGGCGTCTTCTTGGGTAAAATATTCCGAAGGTAAAATAGTCCCCCATTCGGAACTCTGGGCGGGGACTACTCAGGAGGATGTCGTCATCAAGAGAAACAAAACAGGCATTCTACGGGTCGGAGCGTGAAATGTTTTAACCTTTAATCGCTTAGGCAAGTTAGAAAATTTCAAAAGAGAAATGGATAGTTTAAAGTTAGATATGGTAGGGAATAGTGAAGTTCGGTGGCAGAATGAACGGGATTTCCGGTCAGGTGAGTACAGAGTTATAAATACAAAATCAGTTGGTGGTAATGCAGGAGTAGGTCTGATAATGAATAAGAAAATAGGAATGCGGATAAGTTACTATGAACAGCATAGTGAACGCATTATCGTAGCAAAGACAGACACGAAGCCAACACCGACCACAGTGGTGTAAGTTTATATGCCAACTAGCTTGGCCAATGACGTGGATATCGAAGAAATGTATGAGGAGATAAAAGAAATCATTCAGAAAGTTAAGGGAGACGAAAACTTGATTGTGATGGGGGATTGCAACTTGATAGTAGGAAAGGGAAGAGAAGGAAATGTAGGTGAATATAGGCTGGGAAAAAGGAATGAAAGAGGAGATCGCTTGGTGGAATTTTGCGCAGAACACAATTTAATGATGACCAACACATGGTTGAAACATCATCAAAGAAGGCTGTATACATGGAAAAGACCAGGAGACACTCGAAGGTACCAGATTGACTTTATAATGGTAAGGAATAGATTTAGAAACCAGGTTTTAAACTGTAAGACATATCCAGGGGCAGATATAGACTCTGACCATAACTTGTTGGTTATGAACTGCAGATTAAAACTTAAGAAACTGCAGAAAGGTAGAAAAGTTAGGAGATGGAACGTGGAAAAATTGAAGGAACCAGAGGTGGTTGAGAGTTTCAGAGGGAGCATTAGGCAAGGATTGGCTGAAACAGGGGAAAGTAATACAGTAGAAGAAGAATGGGTAGCTCTGAGAGATAGAGTAGTGAAGGCAGCAGAGGGTCATATAGCAGAAGGACAAGGCCTAATAGAAATCCCTGGATAACACAGGATATACTGAACTTAATTGATGAGAGGGGAAAATATAAAAATTTAGCAAGTGAAGCAGGAAAAAGAGAATACAGACGTCTGAAAAATGAGATTAACAGGAAGTGCAGACTGGCTAAGCAGGAGTGACTAAAGGACAAATGCAGAACCGTGGAAGAATGCATAATTAGGGGAAAGATAGATACCGCCTAGAGGAAGATAAAGGAGATATTTGTAGACAAGAAAAGCAGCTGTATGAATATCAAGAACTCAGGCGGAAAACCAGTACTGGGCAAAGAGGGGAAAGCTGAACTGTGGAAGCAATATATAGAGGATCTATACAAAGGAAATAAACTTGAAGGCAGTATTCAACGAAGGGAAGACTAAGTGGAGGAAGATAGTAGATATGATACTGCCCGAAGAGCGCAGAAGGACTTGAGTCGAAATAAGGCCCCTGGAGTAGGTGATATTCCGTCTGAACTGCTAATTTCGTTAGGAGAGCTAGTCATGAAAAAACTGTTCAACCTGGTATGCAAGATGTATGAGACAGGGGAAATATCCTCCGACTTCAAGAAGAATATCGTAATTCCAATTCCAAAGAAAGTAAGTGCAGACAAGTGTGAAAATTACATAACTATCAGTTTAATAAGTCACGGTTTCAAAATACTGACACGATTTATTTATAGACGAATGGAAAACTTGTGGAATCTGACCTCAGGGAAGATCAGTTTGGATTTAGGAGAAATGTAGGAACACGGGAGGCAATACTCACATTATGTCTTACCTTAGAAGATAGGCTAAGGAAGGGCAAACCTACGTCTTTGGCGTTTGTAGATTTGGAAAAGCTTTTGACAATGTCGACTGAAATACACTCTTTCAAATTCTGAAGGTATCAGGGGTAAAAAACGTATTCTCAGATGAAGGTACTTGCACAGGACAGGGTAGCGTGGAGAGCTGCATCAAACCAGTCTGCGGACTGAAGACCACAACAGCGACAACAACAACAACTCTCGAGTGCATGTGATACTTATTGTGCCTCTCATGAACAATAGTTGGGGAAATATTCAGTTATTTACCGACGTATAAAGTAGAACCACCTCCGCATTTTCATGTCCGAAAAGAGGAATAAACTCCACTTATAAAAAAAAATTTCTTTTGATCATTATCTTAGAATCCTTTTTGTTGGTTATTCAGAGCTTTAATTTATGTTTGTTGAAATATATTTTTCGTGTCATCGGCTGCAAATTGATAGACTGGATAAACTACGGATTATTATTGATCGTATTTAGACAGTTTGGGCAGCTGATAAAGGCATAGTAGCTGACTTACAAAACTCACAGAGACAACGAGCCATAAATATTATACTACCCTGAGTTATGTATTGCCCAATTCTTATTGGTGAGTACCGATAGGAAGGTCGCACGGTGTTGTTACACATGTCTGTAGCTTAGTCAATAAAAGTGTAACACCTGAGAGCTATCTACATACATGGTCTGTATGTTTTTCCCAGTTTAATCTGGAGTCAAGGTATATACTAATTAGCTTAACATCTGAGCACCCAACTTCACTGCTGGATAAACTGAAAGGAATAATCACTTTCTTTTCATGGTTGATGGATAGGTCATTGGATTTGAACAATGCATACTGTTTGCTTTCCGGTTCCAATTTGCTTTTATCTTTCCCAGAGCTAATGTATGCAGTTGAGGCGGAACGACTCTGAGGTATAGCTTGCAACTGAGTACTGAAGCTTTAAATGTGGCCGTGTCAGACTCCGTAATCCTCGAGTCGTCAGCTCGTCGCCATAAAATTTATTAACTTTGAAAAAAGCAATTTTTTCCAAGTTCTGTATCTTCTATATCAGGTCCTTGCGCATTCAAAGAAGCATAGTCACAAGAATTTCTTTTATTTAGACTCTCGCTGTTAATCGGATATACTTTTTAAATTATTGTCAAGTTTTAACTGTCGAACTAAAGTTTATACTAGTAAATGTCGTGTTGACCACAGAGATTCTATATATCTTGTTGATAGTAAATCGATCGATGTAGGCGATCGATTAAGAAAGCACTGAACAATTTTAATTGCTACACATTATATGCAGGTCTGTCACACTTGAAAATGGCCTAACATAGAGGCCGAAACCGGTAGTGTGGGCTTAAATAAAGCACCAATAAATGCAACTGGAGCTGGACTTTCATTAAAATTTGAAACACAGTTGCGGCAACAGCAAGCATCCAGTGATGGAGAAACTAACACTGAAAAATTATCAAAGTCTTCCTTTGACTTAACTGACAAACATCAATTAAATTCAAATAAAATATCTTCTCAAAAAATCGTAGAAACTTTAACAGGAAATAATTCTCAATTCCTGTTAATGTAATGTTTCTGGTAGATCTCTTCAAAATAAATAAATTATGTTGGCGAACACGTAGTTAAAGTTTAAATACGACTTTTATTACACTTGACATTTACAAGTCGGAAGTCAGGAATGAACTGACATAATGTGTTTGCTCAAATTTTAGGAAGATTTCGTTGACAATGTAAACAAGGGCGACGATAACCGCAGAGACCATCATCTTCTTGTCTTGTGGCCGTCGACCCACGACTTGAAGTGGCCAGATGTTCTATTCCTTAAAGTTGGCGTCGAAAATGTTGCTCTCGTAGGTTGGAGTGCCGTTATAGCACATGAAACATAAAAAAATATACAAACTCTTCTAAGAATCATATAACAAAAACATTTACATAGAAAAATCATTTAAACATAAATACAAACACAAACAGTGTCATCAGCAAAAAGTATATATTTACAGGGCATGCAACTGGGAAGATTATTTATAAATATTATAAACAACAAGGGGCCAAACAACGGCACCCTGGGGAACACCTCGAGTCACTTCTAAGTACTGAGATTTTTATTATTGTAAACTACAGTTTGTTTCCCGAGATAGGAGCTTATGAGGGAGAGTTCCAAGTCTCTGATTCCATAGCACCAGAGTTTTTCAAGTAGTATTGCATGGTTTACTGAGTCGAATGCCTTGCTTAAGTCAACTAGAAGAGCATGAGGAGATAACTTTGATTCGCATGAAGTTTCTGTAAAAGAGACTATTTCTTCGACTGCTTTCACTGTTGATAACTTGTCTTCTTCTTTTAGCCAGTGTTCATTTAAGCACAATATCATTCTTCTATTATTTTTCAAAAGGATGCCAAGTTCATCAGCCTTATATTTTAGGCACCAGATATTTAAGTGTACAAATAGAACAGAGCCGTTATTACAAGGAGGAAGATTTAGTGTGTGATGAGGCAAGAAGGAACATTGAATTTTCTGCGCAGCACTGGGTCCTAAGTTAGTTTGCGACTGAACTTCCATGAAACACTCCGTAAAAACCAAATGGGTGTTTATGCAGCAGTCAGTCGTTATTTGCAAGAAACTGCTTTAATTTGCAGATCTAGATTTCGGCAAGTGACTTGCCATTATCAATGCCGAAATCTAGATCTGCAAAATAAAGCAGTTTCTTACAAATAACCACTGATAGCTGCAAAAACACCCATTTGGATATTATAAATACAGTCTTGGGCGCAAAAACACCTTCTTTATGGAAGGCAATCTGATGAAACTCCATAAAAAATCTTCACTTCTCTGTGGCATTTTTCTGTGTCTACTACAAGCACGGACAGGATTTGTGTGACTGCCTTGTATTGGTTTAATTGGTATCACTTCAGCAGGAAATGATGTTGATTCTGTACTTACTGTGGCTACTTTCCTCTTTTATGCATGTGGTAGTGGTGTTTTCTTGGAGAGTGCAGCTTGTATTTCCACTTCCGCAGCTTCGGAAAGTTTGCAACTACTATTGACGCTCCCATCTCGCTTGAATTGTGGCTCCATTTGTTGGTACATGGAGATGGAATGAATTTATGGCAAGGGCATTTGTTCGTTAGAGGATGGTACAGCACTTTTACTATATTTGCACATAGCCTAGCTTTTCCTAACTTTGTCATATGAAGTCGATGTCTTGAAAAGTCTTTTCGTTGAAGAAACCTGTTGACATCGATTACTTTAGCGTGGTTTGTCCTAGTAGCCATTTGCATTAAATATTTGTTCATATCAAATATCTTGCGGTTTTCTCCAGGGTTATCGAACCTATCAGATATTGTGCAGAGTATTGAGTTTTTTAAAGTTTTTGAGATAGTTTCATTCAGTGGGATCACAAATTCATCTCTTCTCTCATTCTAAATCTACATGGGATACTCTGCAAATCACATTTAAGTGCCTGGCAGAGGGATCGTCGAAGCTCCTTTATACTGGTCCATCATATTTCGGCCTTGCAGCCGGATCATGTTGACGTCTTCCAACGATATTTCGGCTGACAAACAGGCAGGCATCTTCACGTGAGTGCGAGACTGAAGATTACTGGTGCGCGTCTTTCTATATACAGGGTGTTACAAAAAGGTACGGCCAAACTTTCAGGCAACATTCCTCACACACACAGAAAGAAATTATGTTATGTCGACAAGTGTCAGGAAACGCTTAATTTCCATGTTAGAGCTCATTTTAGTATTTACAGTTGAGGCTTCATTCCAATGTGATCAAATTGTAAATTTTCACAATCAACATGTGTGGGCTGACGAGAATCCGCACGCATTTGTGCAATCACGTCATCAACACAGATTTTCTGTGAACGTTTGGGCAGGAATTGTTGGTGATGTCTTGATTGAGCCTCATGTTCTTCCGCCTACGCTCACTGGAGCACGTTATCGTGATTTCATACCGGATACTCTACCTGTGCTGCTAGAACATGTGCCTTTATAAGTACGACACAACATGTGGTTCATGTGCGATGGCGCTCCTGCACATTTCAGTCGACGTGTTCGTACGCTTCTCAACAATAGATTCGGTGACCGATAATTTGGTAGAGGCGGACCAATTCCATGGCCTCCACGCTCTCCTGACATCAACCCTCTTGATTTTCATTTATGGGGGCATTTGAAAGCTCTTGTCTTCGGAACCCCGGTGCGTAATGTAGAGACTCTTCGTGCTCGTATTGTGGACGGCCGTGAAACAATACGCCATTCTCAGGGTTGCATCAGCGCGTCAGGGATTCCATGCGACGGAGGGTGGATGCATGTATCCTCGCTAACGGAGGACATTTCCTGTAACAAAGTGTTTGAATTGAAATGGTACGATCTGTTGCTGTGTAATTCCATTCCATGATTAATGTGATTTAAAGAGAAGTAATAAAATGAGCTCTAACATGGAAATTAAGCGTTTCCGGACACATGTCCACATAACATATTTTCTTTCTTTGTGTGTGAGGAATGTTTCCTGAAAGTTTGGCTGTACCTTTTTGTAACACCCTGTATACAGAAGATTTGCGCGGCGGCGTCTGCGCAGTGAGGAGGTACTAGCGCGCCCCCTATCGAATTTGGCGCGCTCTGTGGTAGAAGCGGGCCGCGTCTGCGTAATGGTGTAATTACATTCGCGCCATCTGTCGGAATGCGCCTTCGTACATCTTAAGCGCCGTGGTCGAAAGAAATCACTTTTTGTCAGAGGTGGCACTAGATGTAGACCTATGTCTCTGTGAAGCAATTAAAGAAATTACAGGCCCATGCTTTATCCATTTGAAACCCGCCATCCCGATTAATCAGGTCTTCTGTCAACCGTATTTCGACGGACTCCTTAATAATCGAATCCTAAAGGATCTTGTCGTTGCCAAAATTTTTGTTGCAGAATAATCCATGGAGTGTCCCGTGGAAATACAATGTTCTGCTATGGCTGATTTGTTGGGCTGCAGTAGACGTGTGTGGCGCTCATGCTCCACGCATCTTTCTCGTACTGTGCGAGTAGTTGGGCCAATATAGTATTGTCCACACTGACAAGGGATCTTATAAATTCCCGCCTTCCTCAATCCCAAATCATCCTTCGTAGAGCCAAGCAAAGCCGAAATATTCGCAGGTGATCAGAATATCACTGTTACACAATGCATTTTTAGAATTCTTCCTATTTCAGAAGAGAGGTTGCCCACATACGGAAGGAACGCCCTGGACCTGATTACCTCCTTATCGCCTTCTTTTTGTTGTTGCATACATTTTTTCCTCGTTACAGCGGAGCGGATCTCACGTGAAGAATATCCCGTTTTCCACGAAAACTGACTGCAAATGTTTTACTTCTTTAGGAAGGCTGTCCTTATCAGATACCACATGTACCCGGTGTACCAGAGTATGTAGCACACCTGTGGTTTGTGCAGGGTGGTGGCAGCTTGTCGCTTGCAGATATAGCTCTGTGTGTGTGACGGAGTGACCCAGAGACCCGTCAGCTCTTCAAGTGACAAGGACATTCAGTAGACATCTGTCTTTTTCGACCTCCATGGTAAATTCAATGTTCTTGTGGATGGAATTCGGATGTTTTAAGAATCCTGCGAGCTTTTCTATTCCATGGGGCCAAACTATAAATGTGTCGTCCACATAACGCCAAAAAACTGTAAGTTTAAATTCTGCCGACTCAAGTGCCTTCTCCTCAAATTGCTCCATAAAAAAAAGTTTGCTACCAGAGAGGACAAAGAACTTCCCAAGGCAGCACCGTCAATTTGTTGAAAGTAATCATTATTAAATAAGAAATAAGTAGAGGACAGGCAATGATGGAACAATGATGTTATGCCGGCTTTGAACCTCCTGCCAATGAGTGCAAGTGAATCCATTAGTGGATCCTTAGTCAATAATGAGACGACATCAAAACACTCTAATACGTTCGAATTGTGGAGCCGGAGAGACTTCAGTCTACTAATAAAGTCGATGGAGTTACGAATGTGGTGTGGACATTTGCCCACAAATGGTCTCAGCAGCGAAGCCAGATGTTGTGCCAAGTCGTAGGTTGGTGCACCGATGTAAGTGACAATTCAATCTCGTTGCGACAGTTCTGTGTTCACTAATAACTGTATCTGTTTATATGCTCGTTATGAGCTCAGTATTATTTGTTGCTAAGAGATCAAGTGTGATTTGACATCCATTTACAATTCTAGATGGCTCATGAACTAATTGTTCGAAGTAATTCTCAGAGAATGCGTTGAGTACAATTTCGCACGATGTTTTATACATACCTCCTGATTTGAAAATATAATTTTGCCGACAGATTGAGGGTAAATTAAAATCACCGCCTACTATTATTGTGTGAGCTAGGTACGTGTTTGGAATTAGACACAGTTTTCTTTGAACCTTTCTGTTATTGTATCGTCTGAGTCGGGGAGCCGGTAAAAGGAATCAATTATTATTTTTTTACGATTTTTCAGTACTACCTCTGTCCATAATAACTCACAGGAACCATCAACTTCAACTTCACTACACGATGGACTACTTTTGACAGCGAAAAACACGCTTTCACCTATTTTTGTAATCTATCCTTTCGGAACACATTTAGATCTTTTGCAAATACTTCTGCTGAACTTTTTTCCGGCATAAGCCAACTTTCGCTACCTACAATGAATGTATTTCGGTGCTTTCTATTAACGCTTGGAGTTCTGGTACTTTCCCGCCACAGCTAGGCATATATGTCTCCTGTGATCGACTTGCACCCCTTGAGACACGCCACACAGCCCCGCTACTCATGTAGCCGCTTCCTGCGGGTAGTGGACTCCCAATCTATTCAACGGAACCTGGAAACCCACCAGCCGATGGAGCAGGTCAAGGAATCTGCAGCCTACACGGTCGCAGAACCGTCTGAGCCTCTGATTCAGACCCTCCACTCGGCTCTGTACCAGAGGTCCGCAGTCGGTCCTGTCAACTATGCTGCAGATGGTGAGCTCTGCTTTCATCTTGCAAGCAAGACTGGCAGTCTTTACCACTTCAGATAGGCGTTCAAAACCTGAGAGTATCTCTTCAGATAGGAAGCGACACACATCATTGGTACCGATGTGAGCCACCACCTGCAGTTGGCTGCACCCTCTACCCTTCATGGCATCTGGAAGGACCCGTTCCACATCTGGAATGACCCTACCTAGTATGCACATGGAGTGCACGTTGGCCTTCTTCCCCACCTTGACAGCCATTTCTCTAAGGGGCTCTATCACCTGCCTGACGTTGGAGCTCACAACTACAAGCAAACCCACCCTCTGTGAAAGCCCGGATCTTGCTGGCTGAGTGGTGACCTCAGGATGAGAGACGCCATCCGGCTCAGGAACGTTGTCCTGAACAGATAGCGCCTCAAACCTGTTCAGAAAACGAACTGGGGAGGCCTCACGATCGGCCCCCCAGAATGTCTTGCGCCGCCTGCCACGCACTGGAGCGACCTCCCACGCCCTGTCTGCCTCATTGCCGGCAGTATCGGGGCATATCGCTGCCGCAGGCCGATCGATGGAGACGACGGTAGTCCGTTCGGTCCCCAATACCGGCAAATAACAACGATGCCCATCGATCGCAGCCTCCACCTTTGTAACCGAAGTTAACACAGCTTGAAGCTGGGAGCAAAGTGTCACCAGCTCAGACTGCATCCGCACGCATGATTACAGTGCCGAGAAAACAAAAACAACTATCGCAATGCACTCAAAGGAAGACTAAACCGTTTGTGAAATGCTAATTTGAAACTAATATGCACGAGAGCACAGTATAAACTTACAAACTGAAACGAAAACGCACAGACAAAAATCAAAATACTATAAGTCGCTTCTAATCAGAAGTCGGTTTCACTTAAGGAATATGAAGGCGGCGTCTGCTGCGTGTAGACTGGCAGCTAAACAGACACTGTCATTCGCACCAACTAGGATAATGACAAGATCATTTTTCCCCCCCCAACTAAGTGTTTTATTTTGTATGTTGTGAGAAACGTCTCTGAACATGGCATTAGACTTTACAAATGATGTACACTTATAATTACTTGGTAGTACATCATTCAACATTTTCATACAGTTTCTGCCACGACTTTCTGATAAAAACAGTTGTTTATAATTTTGCTTCATTATGCTGATTGCCCAGGTGTTTTTGTGTTTGATCAGTTCGAGATTCATTTTCCTTTGGTACATTAGTTTTGCATGTAAGGGAACTCACTGTAAGATTTTCTCTTGAAGTTCTTAACACTGCAATTTTTCTTTCGACGTTACATGTTTATCTAGGACTTAATTTTATTCACTCAAACCACTCCATTCGTTTTCAACGTCGATTTCATCTGGGCTGTTACACTCTTGTTGAACTTCAGCTTCACTGTGTTGTTTCACACATAATAATTTTATATTAATAGAAAAGTAGAGTAGTACACACTGAAACACAGTACACAGTGAAACATTCCATTTCAATTGTTTCTAGAAAATAGTTTTCGATAATCTGGTATCCCTGTACGTTTACCATGATAAAATACATATTGGCCGTGATGGTGGACGGTTCTGTTGATTATTATGCCATGATAAAATACATATTGGCCGTGATGGTGAACAGTTCTGTTGATTACTATCGCTTTTATGCGTTATAATTTGTTTTTGGTGGTCATAAGTTACAATTAACGTCTCTTTGTAAGTCAAAAATTTTCAATAGAACATACAGCTAAAAGAAATTTTTTTATGGTCTGGTGTACACCTTTAGCTATATATTGATCAGTTGTAGATGTGGTACATATGTAGATTAAGACTTATATCTCATTTTTAGTTTATGGTGATTTTGGTACACAGTGAAACATTGGTACGTGGTACACAGTGAAACATACGTCAAATATGTAGGCTTTGAATGCAAAACAATGTTATTAGTAAAAATAATAAAAAAGGATCCCAGGCACACATATTCCAAATTATAGGTTTGCAGAATGAGTTGGTGAGAGTTTTATTAAGACGGTGACACAACTAAATGTAAGAACTGCATTCAAGAAAAAGAGAATTGATCCCCTTAATGTTGACATCTTTGATGAGTCAGACTTTCTTACGTCTACAGTTTCCCACCACTGTCTAAATGATGATGAGAATGTGTTTAATCCCATAGAATCATTAGCTTCAGATGGATTCATGACTCCTCCAAACACTTTGAAAGATAATATGGGTATGTACTTTTCAGGCAGCAAAGTCAGCAAAACATATATTTCGGTAAAGGAAATTTGTGGTTTAACGAAAGCTCTTCCCAGAAATACAGCTGGACATTTGAAAGGTAGACACATCATATTAGCATCAACACCAGAGAAAGAATCTATTGAAGAGACGACTTTAAGAGAATAGCAGAGGTGGAGGAAAAGGAGAAAAGAACTGTGAAGAGATTCAACATTAAAAAGATAAGAAGAACAGACGTAAGTACAACAAAGTGAGAAAGATTAACTACCATCCATAAATGTTTGAAATTGTAGTAAACAAACATACGGTATTTATGTTGTAAAGTCACTCACAAATTAATAGATGTGAAAATTGACAACTATTTCACTGTGTACTGCATATGATACACAGTGAAACATTTGCAGAGATTTTTAAAAATTGTAATTTCACTCGCTAATTAACTGCAAAAATATTATTTTTATTTCACAATATTGAAAAATAAGTTTTCTTTCTAGTAACAAAAAATATTTGCTCTGTGAGAAGAATTTTACCCAAAATTATCAAGAGTATAATTTTTGTTTCACTGTGTTCTACTCTCCCCCAGTGCCTCCTCACCCACTTCCGATAGGATTTCGGATTTACTTTCTGTATTGTGAAGTTTTAACATCAATTATTCGTCACTTCAATGGGAAGACAACCACATTTTTCGTTTGGAATTTGCACTTACACAACTGTAATGGAATATTGTTCTGCATTTTATATATGTTATTCCTTTTTCAGCTTGTATATTACAGTTGTCCCTAGTGTAAGTTAGTTTAAGTAGTTTGTAAGTTTATGGACTGATGACTATAGTAGTTTGGTCCAATAGGTTTACAAACATTTGAACATTTGAAATTTCCATGCTTAGAAGGAGTTTCAGAACTTATGGCAGTAAATCTCATATGATGCAGGGAAAACATTGCAGTATAGACTTTCTAATCAAATATGCCAACTTCAGAAAAGGAAATCATCTACTGGATCAATTACATATGAGCCCACTCATCTAAGTGCCAAATAAAATATTGGTAACAGCAAAAGGTGCTTCAGTAACATAATAACAATTTTCTAACAGAACATCCAAAACTATCCATCCTGCACCACCATATTGTACAGCTTCAATTGGAGTAATGTGATGTCAATTATCACTAAAAAGAAGACATCAAAGATAACATCGACTGTCTGAGTTGCATGTTAGCACAGATACAATGGTATTAGAATAATAAGAAAGAAGGAAGCTTGAGGTTTATCGTCCTGTCGACAGCGTGGTAATTAGAGATGGAGCTAACGCTCGAATGTTTGGGTATGGGTGGGGAAGGAAATCGGCCATGCCCTTTCAAAGCATTTGTCTGAAGTGATTTAGGAAAATCATGGAAAACCTAAATTTGGGTGGCCGGAGGTGGATTTGAACCACCTTCCTCCCAAATGCGACTTCAGTGTGTTAGTACTGTGCTACCTTGCTCGGTAGAATAATAGTTTTTCCTATAATAATTTTGTTGATGTTCCAGCCTACTACTGTTTCGAGACCAAATGCCCAGTTGTTACTGCAAAAGCTAAACAAGCAAAAAATGCATCAAAAGTACATGGAAGGGCCAAAGAAACTGATATGCCTGTCTAAAATCGTGCAGAGACTATGCAATCACCCAGAAGTGCCACAACATGATGTGGCATGAACTCAACTTACATCTGAAGTAATGCTAAAAGGATTTGACGCCATGCATCCTACTGAACTGTCCAGAAATCATTAAGAGTACCAGAAGGTGGAGATCTCTCCTGAACAGCACATTGCAAGGAATCACACATATGCTTAATAATATTCGTGTCTGGGGAGTTTAGGGGCCAGTGGGGGTGTTTAAAATACACAGTGGACATGAATGGTTGCAGGTGATCAGCCAGAAAGCATATGAACCTGTCACCTGACAGAGTAATATCTATACGTATCAAGGGTCCCATATTACTTGAACAGCATACAACACACCATTAAAGAGCCTCCACCAACTTGAACAATGTACAATCCTTTCCTGACATGCTGGGTTCAAGGATTCTGTACTCTTATACATCCATCCTCTCAATACAATTGAAATGAGACTCGTCAGCTCAGGCAATGTGTTTCCAGGGATCAGCATTCTAACTCTGACTTGCTCAGGAAAGGCATAAAGCTATATGTCATGCAGAGAGGAAGGGTACATGAGCTTTCATCTCTGATAACCCAGGTCGATGACACTTCATTGAATGCTTTGCATGCTGCCACTCGTTCATAGTACATCACTAAAATCCGCAACAATTTGCTTAAGGATTGCACTTGTATCATATTGTCAGCCATTGTTGGTCCCATTCTTGCAGCATCTTTTTCCGGCCGCAGAGATGTCAGAGATTTAATGTTTTACTGGATTCCAGATCTTCAAGGTGCACTCATGAAATGCTCATATGGGAAAATCCTCGCCTCACCTCTACCTTGGACAGACACCTGTTGCCTTATACAGGCGTTGCTGATCGCAGTGCTATCCTTTGAGTGTTTACAGCCATATATCTGTGTTTGCATATGTATGCCTACACCAATTTCTTTGACTCTTCGGTGTATCTGGACAAATAATTATGTTAGTGATTCAAGAGAAAAGTTAAAGGTGTTCCATCGTGCAATACTGGATGATAGAGATAATTCCAAGCCAAAGGAGGGTTTCGAAATGTATGAGGAGTACCATAAAAACTATTAATACAGGCCAGGAGCAACTATGTCAGAAACAAGCTTCAGACTTCATACAATGTTACTACTGGTGTCTTGACAGTGATAAACATTTTTAGAATCGCCAGGGGAAATTTGGAAGGCTTTTCGGATGTCTGAAGAAAGTCCAACTGCATTCTCTCGAAATTTGAGAAGTATCTCTGGGATTAACTGAACATGATTGGGTCCCTTCTCTAGGCAGTCATTCAATGAAACACTTTCTTCTGTCTTGCAGAAAGCGTCAAATAATGGACGAACTGGAATTGTCAGGCTTGTTAATTAAATTATTGGTTGACGAGGAAGATAATGGCACCATCTTTCCAATTCTTCATTCGGTACCTCTTCCATGAGCCCTTCTTTCTTCCAGTCATTGAAAATCTCATCGTAACTCGTTTACAGATTTGCATTCTTTAGTTTGTCAGTTGTAGACTCAAGTCTCTTCTCTGCAATGTGCTTATTGCAATTGATCTCAGGGTGACCTTTTTTAAATCGGAGTTTTTACTATATAGCGGCCACTGTCATCTCTTTTCAATGTGCTGAGGAAATCCTGTTTGACCTCTTCATTTGTTTTGTCTTCTACCGGATCACAGATACCAATAGTCTCTACGTCCCAAAGCTGAGATATCGTTTGTGCATCGTCATAAGCCATTGAGATTGCTTAGATTAACATTAACAGATTGATCTAGCCTCTTTCCAGCCAAAGTCCATCCATGTTGTGTTTCCACTGCTGTAAGTCCATTCTTCAACTTAACCACCTTTCATGTGAGTATCTTGGTATATACATCCATTCCTATGAGGAGTTCAATCTCAGTGAAATCATCCCCCAGATCACTGATCCAAATCTTCTTCCTTTTCAACTCTTGCAGGAAATCTGAAGATCTTGACACTCATGGGATCGATTGACAAATTCTAGGATGATCCCTTAACTCTATTTCACAACTGAATTGTCCATCATTTCTTCCTATGTTAATTTTATATCTCTTGTGTTTAATGCTAGAAGTATGGTTTCCGCCAAACAAAACATGGGATACTATTTATTCTGCACAAGGTTCTAGTCTCAACTCCTCAACTGTACTCTGAAGGAGGTAGCTTCATTGTGAACCACAGTCTAAAAATGCTAGAACTCTTTTCTGTTTATCATTCCCTTGTAATAAGACCATCAATGTTTGTAGGACAACTTGATCGATACAAGTATGGTTAGCTAGGTCAGATGTGACTTGGGTTTGCTGAATTTCTTTGATCACTATTTTCAGTTCATGATAGATCTGGACATATAACGGTACTGTGCTTGTTTCCACAAAGTAAGCACTGTATGAAAGACTTGCAGTTCTTAGCTAAGTGGTTGGGTCTTAAACACAAATATCAACGACCTTTTTTCTTTAATTTTTGATCTCCGTTCTTCTATATTCATTTTCCTAGCACGAGAACATTTATCACTTTCATGACATTTACTGCAGAAAATTCATGACAATGTAGTGCTGTTGTGAAGTGCAGCAACAGCGGGAACAGATTTATCTACATATTCTTTATTATGTTTTTTCTCAGTCTTGGAAGAACCTAACTTCTTCTCATTCTTATTTTTCACAGCCAACTTACTAAATCCTGACTGTGCCAATAGAAACTGCTGTTCATTTTGGACTTCAGTACGTAGAAATTCTATGAGGCACTCAAGTCGAGAGCCAGTTTCCTGTTTGTGCTTTCTTTCTGTTTCAATAACTGACCTCTCTGCCAAGTTCGCAGTGTCTCTTCTGAGATGCTAGATTCGACTGGTGGAAAAAGCCATGTACTTGGATCTGCAGATGCTAGATTCAAACTGTTGAGAGATCGATGATGTGACTCTAATTTGATTAACAATGTGGGTAATGGAAGCTTATCCTCTTGTGTTGCATTGTGTGAAATCACCAACTTCAATAAATCTCTTACATACACTTGTAATAGAACATCCGCTCTTCCAAACCGTTCTTGCAAAGTTTGAATGACTTTCGGGTAATTTTCTGACGTCTGTGGATAACTAAGCACAGTTTCATAAGGTTCAGTTCCTGTTTCAATGGCTTGCAAAAGGTACTGAAATTTGTCACTACCATCCAACCTATCGTCTTCGTGAATCTTCTGAAACTGTGACCAAAAACTTAACCACTCCAGCAAATCGCCATTTAATTTCTTAACATTTCATTCTCCACCCTGACGAGGTGGAGCAGGCTGTTGTAGGCCAGCTTTGCCCTTTTCAGCCAAGGGTATTACAGGTTATAATTTATTTCACATGTTTTGCATTACTGCAAGAATCATATAATACAATATTACAGTATTTTATACAATATTTTTGATATATAACAATAACAATATTTTTCATTACTTTACGTTTTACAATTTGAACAATGCTCATATATTGTTTGGTTATACAATTTACAATTATGAAAATATAATTTGATAAAATTTTCCAAGAAGATGAAATAGAAAATTTCTTAATTTCAATCTTAGGAAGTTTATAGGTTCTCTGCCTAACCTGACTGTGACATGCGTTCCCTTCTTGTACGTCACTTAAAGAATTGTCAGATGTATATGGTGTCAAAGCATTATTCACCTGTACACATATAGGCTCAAATTCGTCATTGTACTTCTCAGAAGTTTCCTTTTCTGATTCGATAACAGTGCTGTCTAGAAGTGTATCCATGATTTTGATATCTAATTCACGAAGCTCTGACATCAGTGTCTCTAAACGACTAAAATTTGACGTAAGTGCATCATTAAAATTGGGAGAAGTACCTGTTGCGAAAATTCCTTTTATATCGTTTATTTTCTTTGTGAAGCATTATCTCACCGCCGTCCTACCTTTCTTCAATTTCTCCATACCTATTCTTCTCGGCTTGGAAAAAACACTAATGCTGTACTACGTGTTATTGTACTTCAAATTCCGTCTCTTCGAGTATAGAAATAAATATACGGCATCCGATCACGTCGGGGTCACCACAAAATGTTGTAATTTAAGCACCATAACGCCATATATTTCACAATTTATTTATTAAACACACAAACGTACATCTGTCAAGAAGGATACACTCCATAGATCACAAATTGACGGTAACTATAAAAAGGTTCGTTTGAAGAGCTGCATTCCAGTTAATCAGTGAGCTCAAGGAAGATATTTGAGATCACTGGTGTTAACATACATGTAAACAAAGTAACCAGTAGGCCTAAAAATAAGAAGGGTACTGATGCCTAGCTGTTTAGTCCCCTACAAAACCAACAACAACAATTACAAATAACATACATAGTTTATCTTTGGCAAACTTTAAATTTTCAACGTTACCGGATACAATACCATCATAGGGAATAACCACAAACTTAATTTCCAATATGCTATTTACTTTAAGCAAAGTGATTTTTGGTCAAAATGAAGTCTGATACAGCCATCCGACTATGGGTCTTGAGCGAAACCAGTTTAGAACAATAAATGACATGTTTTGAAGTAGTAAATGTGCAGTATTCTTAATTAGGGTAAATACGTCGAAATGGCATGCGCATATAACAGAATGCTCGTCTGCTTAATATACAATTCTCAGTTGGGCCACAGTCATTTGGCTGTGTATTTCTCTTTTGACAGTGGTCGTCAAACCCTCCTTGGTCAAACCACATTATCGATTTTTGTCTTGCGTACATGGTGCTATCTACCAATCGTATACGGTACTATGCAACAGCTGTGTTTAAGTACCATCTTTGGCAGAGATGTTATTTCTAACTCTTGTGCTATTGACAGCGTCGAATGTCAACTAGTGTGCGCTTGCAGACGCTGGTCGGTGACAATGGTGTAGATATGAGTAACACTGTGCTGATGTAGTGACTGGTGATTCATGACAGAGTCGCTTGTTAGCCTTGTTTGTAAAATGACAGATGCATCGTTCTGCGTGTAAAAGAGATTACGGGAAATATTGATCGTATTATTTTTGTATAGTCGCTGCGCGAAAACAAGTTCCAATCAATGCCTATAAGGTTGATAAATCAGCGCAAGTTTTCCTTATATTTTAAACGAGAAACGAACACTGCTGTGGCATCAGAAAGGACGCTCTGACTTTAAGTAAAGGGTGTGTATCGCTTTTTCTGTACGCCTTTGTTTAATGTCAAAATATTATACTTTAGAGAAGGTCTGTCTGAACAATGTCATCCAGTAATTGGGCGCAAGTGTCCGATTTTGGGAGCAGCTTTGTGTTGTTGTTTTCCATCTATTGCTTATTATCGAACACTTCACGCTACTGGTATTTCTGATGATGAAGGAAGAAGCATTAAAAATTATATACAAGGAAGAGTGGGCGGGGGCTGTAATTTTTATTTAGTAAATGGTTTTTCCTTTATTTTGTGAAACTATGGGTCTCACTTTACAGGTGTGTCAAATATTTTGCAATATGGAATACTCCGTCAACACCAGACCACTCCTTCAGCAGAGTGAGAGTGAAAGTGATTTTGATGATGGAGCTTCAAGTTCTAAAAACCGTCCTGTCGAAGATGATGACCATGTCGTCGTCACAGAAGATGTCAAACCACTGTTTAAAGTCCGCGAACCCAGTGACAGGTAAAACCATTTGACATTTTTGATTTATATTTCTGTTTTGTTTTAAATTTTCTCGTATTCTCAAAACCACTTTTTGCATTACTTGGTTCAAGAGATTTAGATGTTTTATTTTAGCTTCTGCACTGGTTAAATTTTGATTGGAGGGTGGGAAATCATAGCCGTATAACAAAAATAATTACTTTATTTATCTTAAACAGGATGCACGAATGTGAAAGTGTGGTATCACTGTAAAGATTCCAGAATAAATTATATTTTATTGAATATATGCTGTTAAAACAGACTGCATGTGGATTCAAGTTTTATCTCGATTAGACCCTATTATTATTATTATTTAAATTCCACAAGACTCTTAACTTTTCATAGTATCTTAAGGTACAGCTGCACCATAATATCTTACCTACTTCAAAATATTGCAGTGAAATTTGATTTCTGAAATAAAGATTACCCCAGGGTAAAGTGCACCACATGTTATAGATGCATGGTTTGTTTTTCTTACAGGTTTAACCTAGCCTATGTGATATTTTACCTGCTGGGAATGACTACTCTGCTTCCGTGGTGTTTCTTCATTACGGCAGATGATGTGAGTCTCCATATTATGTATCTTCTTTGTAATGACTGAGGAGACTGGTAGTGATACGAACAAAACTCTATTGTATGTGGCAATACCAAAGGTCCTGATACCACCTGTCTGCTTTGACCCATACTGTCATACACGAGAACATACTAAACAAGGATAAAATTAATCACCGAAAATAATATTCTGAAATGCAAAATTTGTAAAATAACTTCCCATTAGGCCAATGTGCAAAGAAACTGTTGTATAGTAAAAAAGTATTCTAGAGATCCATTCGTAACAAAAGAAAAATCCCCAGTGTGAATGAGCAATGTTTAAAGTCTTGAAATGCAATACGCAAACTTTAGGACTCAACACTAACATGTGGTAACAGGCTAAACTGCAGAGTCTGTTGCTCACGCACTGCGGATGTTGGCAACATTACAGAATATCTATGTATACACCACAGCAGTCAACCATAGAGCAGATATAGCATGTTTTATTTATTGTATGATCTGTACAAAACAGTGATCATTTTAAATGAAAGTTAGGTGTAGGTTAAACAAGAATTTTTTTTTAGAATGTGAGGGCAAGGAGCACCTGAATCTCCGGTTCAGAAACACTTAAATTATTGGTTTCCCATAGTCGTTCGTGGCGAAGCTGTCAACATATGTGCCATGCTAATAACGTGGCCAACAGGCTCTGCAGTTTTACCATGGTAACCTGTACTTCAGTTGATTGCTAAATATGATAGACTTGATCTTTATTTCAGAAATACTTAACATGCACAAAACCTTGGAAAGTTTTTAGAGATTAAGCAGCTAAATCACCTGGCAAGAGGTATTTTAATTTTCATTACTTCCATTTTATGTTCCACTGTCCATTTTTGTCTCCATATATTTAGTACCATACTAATACATGTATAGACTAGATTTATTTTCTGTTTATTTAAGGGAAAACTGAAATTTTAGACACAAATATAGCCATATGTACTTCAGGAACTGCAATCATTTAGTATGGTACCTACTGCTTTTAAATAAATGTTAATTTGAACATTCATACAAATATTCTTCAAAATATATTATCAGTTTGTAATGTCAATTCAACATAAGGCATTCAGTAAGCCAGCATATTTCCTTCCCTGTATAACACATAGTAATGTGTTGATTGTGGTGTTTCCATTAAATGTGATGTTTGTAGTATTAACATAGTTTTGTGCACACCCAATGATCCTCATAAAATTGGACTGATATTTTCCCAACACTTTGATGATTTGTTTTGAAGACTATTCTTGCAGTTTCTGTACCACCTTATATTCTGTACACCTTATATTCCTTTGAAACATCTAGGCTCTAAAATAATGTCCAAGGAGTGTTTAGAACTCCTTACATCAACTAAGTACATCTTGGAAACTCTTTATATTATCAAGTTAAAGTTATGTGGGTTGAAACATGTCTGTCTCTACAGAGGTTTTTCTCACATATTAAGATGGTATAACAAGTGGCTATCATTGTCACTTAGCCCAAACTCGGAGGTGATTGGTTCACATAACTCTCTCAGCACAGAAATGTGTACGTAAGATGTAGATGGCAGAATAAGTGGGACTAGGCCTATAATTTCAGCAGTTTTTTTCTGCCAGGGAGAAATAGTAACTGCCAGAATCTGTGAATGTGTGGTACCGATGGTAGATACATGCAATCAGAGACCAGGGACTTTTGAGCTTGCTTTCTGCTTTTTTTTTTAACTGTGGTCACTGGATGAAGTACAGGGCATCTCATGAAAGACGCATGCCAGGCGTCCGCGAATCGTGCGGTACGGCTCCCGGCAGCCACGGTAGCACCCAATTCTCGGACTCTATTGTGCCGTGGGCACATACACTTGTTGTTGTTGTTGTTGTTGTTGTGGTCTTCAGTCCACAGACTGGTTTGATGCAGTAATCCACGCTACCCTGTCCTGTGCAAGTACCTTTACATGAGAATACGTTCGGCAACCTACATCCTTTTGAATCTGCTTACTGTATTCATCCCTCGGTCTCCCTCTAAGATTTTTACCCCACACACTTTCCTCTAATGCTAAGTTGATGATTCCTTGATGACTCAGAATGTGTCCCACCAATCTATACCTTCTCTTAGTCAGGATATGCCAGAAACTCCTTTTCTCCCCAATTCGGTTAAGCACCTCCTCATTTGTTATGTGATCTACCCATCTAATTTTCATCATTCGTCTGTAGCACCACATTTACAACTCTTCTATCATCTTTTTGTCCGAACTCCTTATTGTCCATGTTTCACTCCCGTACAATGCTACACTCCAAATACTTTCAGAAAGGACTTCCTAACATTACAATTAATATTGGGTGTTAACAAGTTTTGCTTCTTTAGAAATGCTTTTCTTCCCAAAGCCATTCTGCATTTTATATCTTCTCTACTTCGGCCATCAGAAGTTATTTTGCTACCCAAATACAAAACTCGTCTACCTCCTTTGTTGCCTCATTACCTAATCTAATTCCTTCATCATCGCCTGATTTTGACATTGCAATCTATTACCTTCATTTTATTCTTGTTAATGTTCATCTTATATCTTCCTTTCAAGACACTGTCCATTCCATTCAATTGCTGTTCCAGATCCTTTGCAGTCTCTGACAAAATTACTATGTCGTCGGCAAACTGCAAACTTTTTATTTCTTCTCCCTGAACTTTAATTCCCTCTCAAATTTCTCCTTCCATTCTTTCACTGCTTGCTCAATTTATAGATTGAACATCATTGGCGAAAGGCTACAACCGTGTCTTACTCCCTTCCCAACCTCTGCATCCCTTTCTTGCCCTTAGACTCTAATAACCACTGTCTGGTTTTTGTACAGGTTGAGTATAACTCTTCGCTCCCTAAACTTTACCCCTGCTACCTTCAGAATTTGGAAGAGTGTATTCCAGTTGACATTGTCAAAAGCTTTCTCCAAATCTACAAATGTTAAAAATGTAAGTTTCCCTTTTGTTAGCCTCTCTTCTAAGATAAGTCATAATGTGAGTATTGCCTCCCGTGTTCCTACATTTCTCCTAAATCCGAACCGGTCCTCCCTGAGGTCAGATTCCACAAATTTTTCCATTCGTCTGAGTAAGTCTAAAAACATTGCCATCTGAGCAAGCTAAGCTTACCTTTATTTACAGTAGATGTTCAAAATGATGTCCCTCTATGGAATGATCGGCCTGACATCTCTTGAACACATTTGCGAACACTCGATGAATTTCAGCTGCCGAAATCTGGGAAATGACTAATCAAATCCCGTCTTCCAACTCTTAGTGTATGGGGATGTCAGGCCACTCATTTCATAGGGCATCATTTTGAACAGCTACTGTAAATAAAGGTAAAGGAATATGTTACTTGCTAGATTTTTATGGTAGAGTCCAGATGAAGCAATATTCGGCACAACAGAAGAATAAAATGTTAATAGAGTAACAGTCAACTGCAGGAGTATCTGTGGAAAGATACCAAAATGACTCTGGCTTACAGAGGGCCTTAATGTTCATGTACTACTACGAACAGAAAGCTGGCTGAAACCGAATGTTCATAGTAATGAAATTGTACACTCATAGAAAGCTTTCTACAGTATGTCTGCCTAGGTGTGTTTGCATCTCTGTAAATGTGTGGATATGTGCTTATTTGTTTACCTTCCTTTTCTTCCCCCAAGGTAGACTTTTTCCTCTCCTGGGATTGGAATGGCTCCTTACCCCCTCCCTTAAAACCCTCATCATTTCCTTTTCCCTCTCCTTCCCTTCTGCCTGAAGAAGCAAAAGGGTTGCAAAAGCTTGTGTGTGTGTGTGTGTGTGTGTGTGTGTGTGTGTGTGTGTGTGTGTGTGTGTGTGTGTGTGTGTGTGTGTTTTCATAAAGGGTGGTAGAAGTAGAGAATAAAGTGAAATTATTCGGTGCCTTATCAGAAAATGACATTGAGAAATTAGAAAACTGGCTGTTGAAAATAGTCTTAGATCTGCTGAAAAAAAGATTTTTTTTTTCTCAACTCAGCACAGTACAGGAAATCTGTGATTATAGGGCTGATACAGCATCACTGAATGCTGATGGAAATAGCAAAAATGAAGAGAGGAGGATATTTTTCTTTAGTAAAAGCAACAAGACAGATTTCAGAGTACATGATAGTTAAAGTCTCAAATTTCATCTTCAGAAATGACATAGCTCACCATTAATGGCCAAAGTTCAAGGGAATCATACAAGATGGTTTACAGAAGTATGTGCCAAGAATTGAGGTGTGGGGAAGATCCACCGTGTTTCAACAACTGCTTGATAACTACTTCAAAAGCAAAGAGATCTTCACTGCAAATTTAATCTTAATTAAAACCTCATAGAAAAGCAAATATTAAATGAAGCATTCAGTAACTGTGAAAGTAAAGTCCTAGGTACCAACTTGATAGAAAAGCAGTTTTGGTCTTTATGTTAAATTAGTGTTGTTGTTGTGGTCTTCAGTCCGAAGACTGGTTTGATGCAGCTCTCCACGATAACCTATCCTGAGCAAACCTCTTCATCTCCACATAAGAACGGCAACCTACATCTGTCTGAATCTGCTTAATGTATCCATCTCTTGGTCTTCCTCTGCGGTTTTTACCCCACACACTTCCCTCCAACGCTAAATTCACAATTCCTTGATGTCTAAGAATGTGTCCTACCAATCGATCCCTTCTTTTAGTCAAGGTATGCCAGAAATTTCTTTTCTCCCCAATTCTGTTCAGTACCTCCTCATTAGTTACGCGATCCACCCACCTAATCTTCAGCATTCTTCTGTAGCACCATATTTCAAAAGCCTCAATCCTCTTCCTGTCCGCACTGTTTATCGTCCATGTCTCACTCCCATACAAGGAAACACTCCATACAAATGCCTTCAGAAAGGACTTCCTTAGGCTTAAATCAATATTCGATGTTAACAAATTTCTCTTTTTCAAGAACGCTTTTCTACCCATTGCCATTCTGCATTTTACATCCTCTGTACTGCGACCATCATTTGTTATTTTACTGCCCAAGTAACAAAATTCATCTACCTCCTTTATTGCTTCGTTACCCAATATAATTCCTTCAGCATCACCTGATTTTCTTACACTGCACTCCATTACCCTAGTTTTACTCTTGTTAATCTTCATCTTATATGCACCTTTCAACACACTGTCCATTCCATTTAACTGCTCTTCCAGGTCCTTTGCTGTCTCTGACTGAATTACTATGTCGTCGGCAAAACGCAAAGTTTTTAATTCTTCACCCTGAACTTTAATTCCTTCTCCAAATTTCTCCTTGATTTCCTTTATAGCTTGCTCAATGTACAAATTGAATAACATTGGAGAAAGGCTACAACCCTGTCTTACTCCCTTCCCAACCACAGCATCCCTTTCATGCCCTTCAACTCTGACAACCGCTGTCTGGTTTTTGTACAAGTTGTAAATAACCTTACGCTCCCTATATTTTACTCCTGCTTGCTTCAGAACTTGAAAGAGTTTATTCCAATCAACATTGTCAAAAGCCTTCTCCAAATCTACAAAAGCTAGAAATGTAGGTTTGCCTTTTCTTAATCTATCTTCTAGGATAAGCCATAAAGTGAGTATTGCCTCCCGTGTTCCTACATTTCTCCTGAACCCAAACTGATCTTCCCCGAGGTTGGCTTCTACCAGCTTTTCCATCCTTCTGTATATAATTCGTGTTAATATTTTGCAACCATGACTTATTAAACTGATGGTTCTGTAGTTTTCACACCTGTCTGCACCTGCTTTCTTTGGAATGGGGATTATAACATTTTTCTTAAAGTCTGAGGGTACTTCACCTGTCTCATACATCTTACACACCAGGTGAAACAATTTTGACATGGCTGGTTCTCCCAGAGACTTCAGTAGCTCTGAGGTAATATCATCTACTCCAGGGGCTTTGTTTCGACTTAGGTCTTTCAGGGCTCTGTCAAATTCTTCTCTCAGTACAGTGTCTCCTATTTCATCTTCATCTACATCCTCTTCCCTTCCTACAATATTGTCTCGAAGTTCATTTCCTTCATAGAGCCCCTCTATATACTCTTTCCACCTTTCAGCTTTCCCTTCTTTGCTGAGAACTGGTTTTCCATCAGTGTCCTTGATATTCATAGAGCTGTTTTTCTTATCTCCAAATGTTTCTTTTATTTTCCTGTAGGCTGTATCTATTTTTCCCCTATTTATACATTCTTCCATATCCTTGCATTTGCCTTCTAACCACTCCTGCTTCGCAATTTTGCACTTCCTGCCAATCTCATTTCTTAGTCGTCTGTACTCCATTTTGCCTGTTTCATTTACTGCATTTTTATATTTTCTCTTTTCATCGATTAAATTTAATATCTCCTGTGATATCCAAGGATTTTTTGCAGGTCTTGTCTTCCTACCTATTTTGTCCTCTGCTGCCTTCACTATTTCATCTCTCAATTTTACCCATTCTTCCTCTACTGTTTTATTTTCTCCTGTTTCTGTCAATTGTTGCCTAAAGCTCCCTCTGAAATTTTTAAGAACTTCAGGTTCCTTCAATTTATCCAAGTCCCATCTCCTTATTGTCCTACCTTTTTGTAGTTTCTTCAGTTTCAGCCTACAGTTCATAACCAACAAGTTATGGTCAGAGTCTATATCTGCCCCTGGGTATGTCGTACAATTTAAAACCTGGTTCCGAAATCTATGTCTTACCATTATAAAATCTATCTGGTATCTCCCGGTGTCTCCTGGTCTCTTCCACGTGTACAACCTTCTTTTGTGATTCTTAAACCAGGTGTTTGTAATAACTAAATTATGTTCTGTGCAAAATTCTACCAGGCGGCTTCCTCTTTCATTCCTTTTGCCCAGACCATATTCACCTACTATCTTACCTTCCCTTCCTTGTCCTACTACCGAATTCCAGTCGCCCATAACAATTAAGTTTTCCTCTCCCTTAATTGTCTGAATAATTCCCTTTAGCTCCTCATATATTTCTTCGATATCCTCATCATCGGCAGAGCTAGTTGGCATATAAACCTGTACTACTGTTGTCGGTGTTGGCATCGTATCTATCTTGACAATGATAATGCGATCACTGTGCTGGTCATAGTAGTTTACCCGCATTCCTGTTTTCTTATTCATTATCAATCCTACTCCTGTGATACCTCCAATTGATTTTGTATTTATAATCCTATACTCACCTGACCAGAAATGCTGTTCATCCTGCCACCGAACTTCACTAATCCCCACTATATCTAACTTCAACCTATCCATTTCCCTTTTTAAATTTTCTAATTTTCCTACTCGATTAAGGGATCTAACATTCCACGCTCCGACCCGTAGAATGCCAGTACTGTCTCTCCTGATGATCACATCCTCCTGAGTAGTCCCCGCCCAGAGTTCCGAATGGGGGACTATTTTACCTCCGGAATATTTTACCCAAGAGGATGCCATCATCATATGTTCATACAGTAGAGCTGCATGTCCTCGGGAAAAATAACAGCTGTAGTTTCCCCTTGCTTTCAGCCGTTCGCAGTAACTGTGTGGCAAAGCCACATTAGCTGATGTTACAAGGCCAGCTCAGTCAATCATCCAGACTGTTGCCCCTGTAACTACTGAAAAGGCTGCTGCCCCTCTTCAGGAACCACACGTTTGTCTGGCCTCTCCACAGATACCCCTCCGATGTGGTTGCACCTACGGTACGGCTATCTGTATCGTTGAGGCACGCAAGCCACCCCACCTCGGCAATGTCTGTGGTTCATGGGAGTGGGTTAAAAAATTAGTAAGTGGGTCAAAATCATATGTCCAGGCTCCGTGACTGTAATGGTATTGAAACAGATGATGACCCAGAGAAGGCGAAATAGTCTTCTTTTCGAAAATAATAATGGAAAGTCTGATTTGGACTTAAGTAATATAATGGAGACAGGATGTTAATTTCTGCAAAGATGATCAGTGAGACATAAATGGAGGCAGGCATGTAGAGAGAGGGAAAAAAATAACACTGCCACAGCTTAGTTTTCAGCCACAGCCTTTGCCAGAAAATAACACACACATTAATTCAATCATACTGCCACAACTCCTGCTGCTATGTCACACCCACAGTGATAGCAGTTTTGTCTGGGGATGGTATTGGAGGGCATAGGGGAATGATGTAGGTAGAGTGTGGGATCAGAGTTTCAGCACTTCCTGTTGGTGCAAGCAGGTGCAAGATTGGCAGGAAGAAATGCAGCTTCAGAATACACCTGCATACTCCATTAGGCAGCATTGCTTTCTACTTCCATTCTCTTCCTACATCCTTTTTCTCATTGCTTTCATCCACACACTCACTGAGGGGGCAACACCCATGATGTAGCAGCTGCTGATGGTAGCCACGCCAGAGTAATGTCATTTTATTTTGCTTAACAAGCCACCTCAACCTTGTAATTGTGAAGCCTTGTAATTGTAAGTGTGGCAGCCAGAGAGATAATTGTGAAATTGCGTGAATGTTTCTATTTCTGAAGGAGGCCATGGCCAATAGCTGAAAAGTGTTGTACTATATATTTGTGTCCTTTTTATGTGCCTGTCGTGGCTCGTCATCAAAATTTTATATAATTAATTTATTTAGTAAATATTAACTAATTATTTTTTGAAGATTTAATTTTATATTATTTATATTTTGTTACTTTTACAAAATAACAAATCGTAAAACTACAGGAAAACCTAAAGTGGACCATGAAACATGCCTGTATGATTTTCTTTGTTGGTTGTCACCCGATTTTTATATTATTGTACAAAGATCCAGCAATAGATTTTGCTGGTAGAGTAACTTCTCTTCAGATTTCTTTCAGTATATCCACTATTATTGTATTTTCCCACTTAAACTGCTATATGATGTTGGGCAGAGAAGAAATTGCCACATGTTAGGTTTCTCAATTTTTCAATTTAATGTTGCACGAGGTGTATGACATCATACTCTGCAACTGGTATGTAGTTTTTTTACTTTGTTTACCCAAATAAGAAATCCCTTTTACAATATATTTACTAATGGCATCTCTGCAATCCAGGATTTCAAACTAAATTTATTGGATTTATTACTCATGTATGCTATGAAACATCGAGCTTTGCAAGGATAAAGCTACTTATCTAATTTTATAAATACATGTGGTTGATAGTTCTGTATACAATTGTTGACAGGAATATTAGTTATTGGAATAGCTGCTAAAAAACCAGCAGTCTTGAGTCTTTCATAACAATTGTAATAATCATCAAATATATGTGTCACACTCACACACATACTTAAGATAAAGAAGTATGAGGCGAAGGTGGCAGTTCTTTGCTCCATACACTCCAAATGCATACATTGTGCTTATAGCAGCTTCTAATTAAGAAATATAACATAGCCATGTGTAATCTTGGAGAACTTTTCAGACTCTAATTTCTGCAAGTGTTTTTATAGTTTACATGTTGAGTGTTGATACACAATAATACTTCGTGTTTCAAAAGGGACTTTACAACTTTCAAAATTCATATAAATTTATTACAAAGAGGTACAGGGCTGGTTTTAGTGTTGTTTCCAAGGAAAACACACAAAGTTTTTACTTTAAACTGCTACTTTTACTTTAAAGTGTTCGATGTATCTTCAATTGGTTACTCTGCAGACATCTCATCGGTACCTGATTTCTTCCCAAACTTGCATCAGCATTGCAGGTGTAACTTGCTCAATGGCAGCGTAGATTCTTGCTATCTTACGGTAGAGTGACCAGCAAAGGAAGTACATACACCATATCTTTGAAGTCCCAGAAGAAAATGTCTTGTGGTGTCAGGTCTGGGGAACGGGCAGGCCATGCAATTGGTGCAGCACAGCCAATGTATTTACGTGGAAAATGGTCATTGAGAAAATCCCGGACATGAGTCAGTGTGGTGGTGCGCCATCTTGCATGAAGTAAACATTTCATTCTCCATCATTGATCTGTGGTATCAAAATTTGTTGCAACATATCCAGATACACTATCTTGTTGATAGTTCATTCTTAAAAAAAGGGGGGGAGGGGCGTACATTTTCTTCTTGCTCAATGCAGAAAATGTTTACTTTAGGGCTATCATGAACATCGATCATTACAGGACTACGGATGTAGAGGAATTGTGGACTAAATGTAAGTGCATTGTAAATAAAGGGTTAGAGAAATATGTGCCAGTAAAGACGATCAAGGATGGAGAAGATCCACCGTGGTATTTTAATAATAATAATGTTAGAAAGCTGCTGAGAAAGCAAAGACTGTTGCACTCTAGATTCAAAAAAGAACACGCAAATGATGACAGGCAAAAGTTAGTAGAGAGTCGTGCATCTATAAAAAAGATCGATGCACGAAGCATACAATAATTATCACAGCCATACCTTAGCAAAAGATCTTTCTGAGAACCCTAAGAAATTCTGGTCCTATGTAAATTGGATGAGCGGGTCAAAGCCCACTGTCCAGTCACTCGTTGATCATTCTGGGGCAATAATAGAAGAAAGCAAATGGAAGCCGAAGTTCTAAATTTAACCTTTAAGAAATCTTTCATGAAGGAGGACCGCACAAATGTACCATCATTTGATCAACATACTAATTCCAAAATGGGAGACTTAGTAATAGGTATTTATGGTGTAGAGAAGCAGCTGAGAGAGCTAAATACGAAAAAGTCTGCTGGTCTGGGTGGAATACCAGTTCGGTTTTACAAAGACTATTCTGCGGCATTGGCCCCCTACTTAGCTTGCATTTATCGCGAATCTTTAATTCAGTGCAAAGTTCCTAGTGATTGAAAAAAGCGCAGGTGACTCCTGTTTATAAGAAAGGAAAGAGAAGTGACTCACATAATTACAGGCAAATACCGTTGACATCAGTTGCATGTAGGATTTTAGAGCATATGCTCAGTTCAAATATAGTAAATTTCCTTGAAATGGAAAAGCTTCTTTCTATGAATCAGCATGGGTTTAGGAAACATCATTCATGTGAAACTCGGCTTGCCCTTTTGTCACATGACATCTTGCGAGCCATAGATGAAGGGCAACAGATGGATTGTGTTTTTCTCGACTTCAAAAAGGCGTTCGACGTGGTGCCACACTGCAGACTGCTAACGAAGATATGAGCTTATGGAATAGGTTCACTAACTTGTGACTGGCTGAAAGACTTCCTAAGTAATAGAACGCAGTACATTGTTATCGACGGCGAGAGTTCATCAGAGACAAGTGTATTGTCAGGCATGCCCCAGGGGAGTGTGATAGAACCACTATTATTTTCTATCTATATAAATGATCTGATGGACAGAGTAACTTGTAATTTTCGGCTGTTTGCTGATGATGCTGTGGTGTATGGGAGGGTGTCGTCTTTAACTGATTGTAATAGCATACAGGATGACTTAGACAAAATTTCTAGTTGATGTGAAGAATGGCAGCTAGCTGTCAATGTAGAAAAATGTAAGGTGATGCACATGAGTAGAAAAAACAATCCCATTATGTTTGAATACAGCATTAGTATTGAGCTCCTTGATGCTGTTGCGTTGTTCAAATATCTAGGTGTAACATTGCAGAGCGATATGAAATGGAACAAACATGTAAGGACAGTTGTGAGGTAGATGGTCAGCAGTCTTCAGTTTATTGGGAGAATTTTGGGAAAATGTACTTCACCTATAAAGGAGACCGCGTATAAAACACTTGTACGACCATGTGTTGAGTATTGCTCAAGTGTTTGGGACCCACAGCAGATCAGTTTAAAGGAAGACATAGAGGCGAGCAGCTAGGTTTGTTACTGGTAGGTTCGACCAATGCGCGAGTGTCACGGAAATGCTCTGGCAACTCAATTGGGGATCGCTGGAGGAAAGACGGCGTTTTTTTCGTAAATTTCTGTAGAGGAAATTTAGAGGGCTGCAATTTGAAGCTGAGTGTAGTACGATCTTTCTGCTGCCTACTTGCATCTCGCGTGTTGATCACAAAGACAAGATAAGAGAAATTAGGGCTTGTACGAAGGCGTATAAGCATTTTTTTTTCCTCGTTCTATTTGGGATTGGAATAGGAAAGGAAATGCCTAGTAGTGGTACAGTGTACCCTCCGCCATACACCTTATGGAGTATGTACTTAGATGTAGGTGTAGAACATGTTGAAATGTTTCATGTGGATTTTCACTGCCGCAAATCCTACAGTTATGTGTACCTTGCCACTTAAGTTAAAAGTTGACTCGTCAGAAAAGATTGTTTTCCAAGAAATGTTCATCATCCACTCAATCTAACATATCCACACAAAAATTCTTCAGGGCAAAGTTATCAGTGTCTTTAATCGCTTGTGAAAGCGACAATCTGTACGGTTTCAAACACAACATTTTCTCAACACACGCCAAACTGTTGTATGTGGGACTTGCTGTTCATGATATGCATGCTGCTGGCAAAACTGTCTCACTTGCTCAATGACTTCGTCAGATGTGCTTGGATGACTTGGTACTTTCTTATGTCTTACTGAGCACCCTGTTTCTACAAAACATTTATGATAGTCATAAATTGTAAGGCCTACTAAGAGGATCTTTAGCATACTCGGTACAAAATTTCCCCATAACTGTTGTCGTCGACTTTGATTCTTCAAACCAAAACACACAACTAGCATGCTCGGGCAGCCGTCATGAACATAACTGCCACTAGCACTTGTTGCAACGTGATTCTGCACTAATGAACTATGCAAGTCAAAACTTGATGTGTTTTTCTTTGAAACAATCAAAAATTGGGGGATTGCGATGACTCCTTTTCCACTACCTTAAAACTCATATCCTTCCCTTTCTCCTCTCCTTTCTTCCCCTTTTTCCTGAAGAAGCGACGTACAGTTGCAAAACCTTGTATGTGTGTTTGTGTGTGATTTTATTTGTGTCTGTTGACGAGCCTGTCCTTTGGGTAAGTCATCAGTTTTCATATATATATTAATTTTCGAAGTTGTAAAGTCCCTTTTGAAACTCCCTGTATTACGCAATCAGGTAACTCCATCTAAATTTCTTAGATTCACTTTGTCCCTAAATTTCCACAAATATTTTGTGACACCCTAATCTTCAAAGTGCATGGCCCAGTTCAATTAGTGAACACCGTTCCATCGGCTGCAGTTGCTTCACTTTCAACTCATTTGCGCTATTATTTTTGTTTTTGTGTGTCACATCAAGTAGTAATTTTTGGTGCTACTGGAATCAAATCGGTAATTGTTGAGTTATTTGTGTGTTTTTGTACAAGTTCTGGAAATTCTATCTTCCAGATCTGACAATTCATCATTTTGTGCATCATCAGGTTGATATTATGTATCATTATGATCATGTTCAAAAATAACTTCTCCTTCAGAATATTCTTCTGGTAAACTATTCAAATAATTCAGTAATATTTCATATGAAAAAAAAAAAAAAAAAAAATACATACACATCATAATGAGGAGGGGATGTAAACTTCTGCAGAGTATAACAACATACTGACAAAGTACAGCAACAATGTATGCCCACTCAGCCTTGAAATAAAGAAAACAGGCCGGTAAGAAAGGGAAGGAGATCATAACAATGGAAAAAAGAAATGCCAAGTGGTTGAAAAAAATATTTTTTGTGCCTTTTATGGACATGAAACGTAACAAATACCTGACCAACATAATCTTTGGCTGTGGTCCTTACAATTACAATTAATTGAACAATATTTTTGGGAAGGATAGGTTGCTTACTCACCACACACACACACACACACACACACACACACACACACACACACACACACACACGATGAGCTGCAGAAGGACACAAATAATATAATAAAACATTAGAGATTTCGACCATTAAGGCCTTCACCAGTTAGACACAAACACAAACACACTCACGCAAACACGATGGAGACAGCAGTTGTGTGTGTGTTGAAAACTCTAATGTTGTTATATTATTTGTACCTTTCTGCAGCTCATTGGGCATCTGTGGTGGGTAGGCAACATGTCCTTTTCAAAAATATTATTTAAAATATTGTTAAATCCTTCCTGGAATTTCCAGTGTTAAATGTTATAATTAATTCAGTTTTTATAATAGAGATTTGTATTCTACAGAAACTCGACCACCAAAAAGTCATGAAATATAAGCTCATTTAATTAAAATTTACCTGATTTATCAAACAATGCTCACTGGTCAGAACAACTGGTACAGGCCTTAAGCTAATCAAATAATAGACAGTAAGCTTTACCTGGTGAAATCAATTATTAAGTCTTCGTGGATAGTTTTAAAGCAAATGTTAACAACCTCCTATTTTCCTAAAAGAACTGGATTAGTTAACCTCAAAGATGATTTATTATTGCCCCAATCATTAAAGCAAAGTACTTAATTTGCAAAGTCATATTTCCCTACCATAGCATTAAAGGTCTTGCTCTATCTTATTTGGGCTGTGATTAAAGTCGGCTGGAATGAACTTGTAAATTTTCTTGAAACTGCTGAAGTTTAATATTCCTGTATAAAATTTAACTAGCATGGTTCAGTATTGAATTTCAGTACTATTTTTTGGTCACTGACACTAGCATTCAATCACTGTGGCATTACATCATGTGTACTAACATGGCAGCATCATTGATGGAATTATATGATCTCCCAAAAATGTACACTGATCATATCTTTTCCAATATGACACAATCTGTCAAACTGCACTATGCAATAGTCACTACCATTTTGATAGTGACTTGTTTATTTTTAGAAAACCAGCCACCACTTACTCTTATTGTATCTTAAAGCACCATGATCTGCTCTATATGATTATCCTCTTTGGTATATTTCTAGCAAGTTGACTGTTCAACTCTCTTCAGTTGTCTGACTAGATCTACCAGTTGTAACACTAGGTTAATGTTACTGTAACCATTCGCATTTCTTTGAGCATTAGTTCACGCATCTTAAAACTTATAACCCATATTGTTAACGTATTTGTTGTATGATAATCACTTCATCAATCTATCCCCTTTAATATTTGAAGCCTTAGACACAATGACAAACTCTTTATAACAGATGCCTTGACAGTGACTTTCTAAGCATCCTACTACTGTGTCAACTGGTAGTTCTGAAATATTTCATCTATGGTGCCACTTATCATTGTACTTCTTATACTACTGAATATTAATCTGTTAAACGACTGATTTATCAGTCACCTGCTCCTCTCTTTATGCTTTTCTTTTACACTACTTTGAGTATTACTGTTTTCCCATAGCCTTTTTCCCCCTTATTTATCGTTATCTTTTACTGTAAGCCTCATCCATAGATACATTGTTAGCAGCTGATTGTTATTCATTCCATTAAGCATTAAGCATTAAGCAACAGTACAAAAATGTAAGTGTTAAATTTGTCCCATTATATGAACTTATCTTTATTACAATCTATTTGGTTCGAAACTGCTTCAAATTTCTGTAACCGACTTTTGTATGTTCTATAGCCTTTACTGTATACCAATGCACTTGTTTGTCTGTATAGAGACCAGAAAAAGGGTACTCAAGCGCCCGAAACCGGTCATTAAAGTTAAAAATTAATAACCACAAGCAACTGGTTGCTGCATTTCATTTATTTATAATCTGAACAGTTGCTGAAATGGATAAAATACTTCAACAATGTTTGTACTTTAAAAACCAAAATCTTTTGTGCATATTCCTTCAGCTACCGAGTTTTGCATGTTACCCCTACCCCATTTCTCCACATTTAATTGCAGGAAAATGCATAATGATTTTTCTTTTCTTTAAACGGGACGGGTCACGATATTTTTAATGGAGAGCACAGCTGGTGAAGCACTTAATCATGAAAGGTAAAAGTTCCAGTTGCGCGATCCTTCCCAACACAGTAATTATTAATTGCAATTATGGACAGAAGAATTGGTCGAATTATTCACTTTTGTAATTAAAAACTATTAGCGTGCGGTCTGGAATTAATTGTCTCTACTTTTGTTGCAGTACTGGATGTATAAACTGAGGGATGTTAATCAGAGCTCATTTGAGATATTTGACCTTGACACTGATCAAAAATCAGATCTGCAAGCTAGTTTCACAGCATACCTCAGTGTTGCATCAACAGTTCCCAACACACTGTTCCTTGTGTTGAACTCGTTACTTAGCCACAGGTATGTACACTCTACTTCAACCCCATTTAGATTTTCCAGTGTAAGTAATTTAGAAATGTAATGATTGATACATCACAGTAGTAAACTAGAACAAATTCATTAACTTAGCAGTGAAAATTGCATCGCAGGTAAGTGCAGAAACCACAAAATTAAATGTCTACAAAATGGTGCAGTATTCAGTCCAAATGATATGTCATAACAGAAAAGCATATCTACAATCATTGTTGAGTAAATTTAAGCAGGACGGCAGATAAATGTTTAGGAATAAAATAAATAAATAAATAAAATACAAAAGTTAGCAACAAATTTTAGTAATCTGCCATGTTGTTTACTCGGAAAGAATTTACACAAAGAAATTACTAGCTATATGGAATTCACTTGTTGCATCATTCTTCAGTGGATCTCATCTAAGCTATATTTGATTTATTGTTTTATTTCATAAGCTGCAGACTGAAATAGAAAAATGCCAAATTAGATAACTAGATAACAAATAAGATGGTGTTTAAAAATAAACAGAAGTAACAATTATCCAAAGGGCAAATAAAGAGGGAAGACTCCAGTTGAATTTATGGATAAGTTATGACTGAGTGTAAAGCCATCTGAACTACTTTGTTTGATTGCAGCTTAGAAGATACTTCTATGTGAGGAAAAATTCAAAATAAACATAGTCATTCATAATTATTTGTGAAAGAGAATGCAGGCCTCATCCAGTTGTAAATAATGACCAATTATTTAATGTTGTAACCACAAATTTCATTCCTTCGTCTAAATGACTACTCTGTAGTTTGCATTGGCAGCAGGTTTTAAAAGATGCATCAGCAGTATTTAATCTTCATGCCAGTTAATACTGTTGTGAAGATTTAACAAATAAATTTTCTACATATTACACATTTGGACATTTTTTTTCCTCTCCGTGTTCTACTGAAGTTTGTGTAAAAGTTTCCCTCCCTTGCTCTAACCTTAACAGATTTCTTTATAATAGAATTTAATGTTAACTGCTTATTTTGCATAAAGCTATAAATCTTCTAATCCTGTTCATTTGTTTCCATGATCTGATGTCTGTTGTAGATCTGTGATATCATTCATCCAATGATAAGCCCTGCCTAAATCGTTAGTATAAGCTTTACTAAGAAATCCAGGTTCTGAAGTAACCATGTTGACTTTATTTAGTTAACTGACAGCATTATTAAGATTACAATGATATTTCTATAGAACAAGGAACATACAAAACACAGAACATTCTTATGGCCAAGAAATAAAAATATGCAGAAAATAGGAATACAATGCTTCTGGTGGATGGTCCGAAAACTGTTTTGATTATAAGAAGTTAAAACACGTGTGTGCAACATCATATGCCCACTAAAATGCACAAAGCCATCATTACAGTGCATAATACTGAAAAACTAAATTTTTGGTAGTCTTTTTCTTATTTTCCTTTGTTTTAAATTTCATTTCTGGTTTCAAAAATGGGAAATCCTGATCTGCACCATCAGAAAATGCTGAGTAACTACAAATTGGGAAGTGAACACTACACACGGTTGGTACATATTTCGTAATTCTTCTTATACTGGTTTTCTCTGACTACTGTATTTCATGAGAAGTAGTGAGCTGCATGCATAAAGGCTTATAGGTATTGTTAAGATTTTGGCTTTTTTCGTTGATATATCTAGCTTTACATATGATATTCAGACACAATTTGTACTTTCCAGGATATCATTAAAAATACGAATGGTTGGATCAGTTTCGATTGTTGTCTTACTGTTCATTGAGACCACAGTCCTCGTAAAAATTGATACAGACACTTGTAAGTAACTAAATAAGTCAACATAACTGCATGAAAATATTTATAAAAATTTAGGCAGGAAAATTTATTTAATTTTTTTATGGAATCTAAAATTTTAAGGAATTTAACCTTTTTTTTCCTTGCTTTCTTTGCAGTTCTGTATTATTTGTCACTGTTAGAGGTGACGGGGTAGTGGCAGAAAGGCTGTATATATCAAACTATGAGATGCTGTATTACCTGTTTTGTCTTGTCCTCCATTTACTATTCACAACAGTTCAGATAATTGCATTAGCTTTTGAGTGATTACCACATTCTGGAGTTCCTGACCTTTAGGTAGTTAGTGTCCTGGAAATCAAATCCTTTACAGGTTAATCTAATTGTTGGATGAAAAGATACTTTTGACTGTAAAACTAATCTTGACAATCTTCCAACAGACAATGACTACACAACTGTGCCATCAAATCCCAGTAACCATGTGCTCGAAGATTATGCCCACTTTTGACATATCCACTGGAATATCATACTGTTATGATCCCATTCCAGAATTCTGTGACAAACAAGTCCTAAACAGTAATATAGTTTCAGACCTATGAAGAAAGTCGGTATTTGATGGTTGAAAATAGATGAAGTGGGGAGGAGGGAGGGAAGCAAAATGTGTGGATTGAAGAATGTAAAGGGAGAGCCTAGGAATGCAGTAAAGGCGATGGAGCAAAATACACACACACACACACACACACACACAGAGAGAGAGAGAGAGAGAGAGAGAGAGAGAGAGAGAGAGAGAGAGAGAGAGAGAGTGTGTGTGTGTGTGTCTTTGAGGTTGTGTGCTTGCATAGACTTCAAATTATCGAGGAGCATTGTTGTTGTTAGTCATGGAAATGGAACAGATTTCTGGCATGTCAATCAATCGGCCTGTGACAGCGACATGACCAGATACTGATAGGCACACAGTCCATCCGTGGTTGGATGGGGGGGTCACTGCAGTGTGAGCATGCGGTGTAAGACGTTCGAGGGAACAGATCGTAAGGTGTCCCCAGTTCATCTTGCAAACAAATTTGAGGTTCTTTCTGTTCAGGACAACATTTCTGAGCCAGATGGTCTCTCATCCTGAAGTTACCATGCAGCCTGCAAGATACAGGCTTTCACAGAGTGGGTTTACTCATAGTTAAGAGCTCTAACGTATGGTGGGTAATGGAGCCCCTTAGAGAGATCGCTGAAAAAGAGGGTGGAGTCATTCCAGATGTGGAACGGGTCTTTCCAGACCCCATGAAGGGTACGTAATGAAGCAAACTGCAGGTGGTACCTCATGTTGGCACCAATTGTGTGTGTCGCTTCGGATATGAAGAGATTCTACCAGGGTTTGAGTGGCTATTTGAAGTGCTAAAGACTGCCAGTCTTGCTTGCAAGATGGAATCAGAGCTAACCATCTGCAGCGTAGTTCACAGGACCAATTGTGGATCTCTGGTACAGAGCTGAGTGGAGGTTCTAAATCAGAGGGTCAGACGGTTCTGCGACCTTGTGGGCTACAGATTCCTTGACTTGTACCATTGGATGGTGAGGTTTCTGGTTCCGCTGAATAGGTCAGAGGGCCACTACCACTACATGCAGGAAGTGGCTACACGGGTAGCAGGAGCTGTGTGGTGTTGACTGGGCAGCTTTTTAGCCTAGAGTGCCTTGGAACACGTAGTGTTTCATTCTCAAAGGGTACAGGTGAAAGATAGGATGAACGCAGATCTAAAAACCATTGATCTAACAGCTGTAAATTGTTGTAGTTTTGTGGGGAAAGCACCAGAGCTCCAGGCACTAACAAAGTATTTAATCCCAAATCATTATAGGTACCAAAAGCTGGCTAAAGCCAGAGATAAGTTCAGCTGAAATTAAAAGTTAAATGGTGGAGATTAAATAAAACAGGTTGTGGCATATTTATTGCTGTCACAGGTGGTTCATCCTGTGGTGAAATTGAAGTAGATTGCTCCTTTGAGTTGGTATGAGTAGAGGTTATATCGGACACCCAAAATAATTTAATAATTGGTTCTTTTTATTGACCCCAACTCAAAAAGAAAATTTGATTCCTGAAATGTCCGAAGCAAGCTGGGGTCAAATTTCAAGAAGTACTCAAAGCATACAATTTTAATTGGTGGCGACTTTATCTTACCCTCAATATGTTGGCAAAAGTAAATTAATCAGGAGATAATAAAGAGCATCAAAACAGACAAATGAATTTGTGAACAGAGTTGTCATAGTGTGACTGAATATCAGACTTCCCAAATTGATCAAAATTGAGATAATAGTATATTTATTCAAAAACGCAGATGAAACTTTCCCACTTTCCTGAGTGGGAATCGACAACTATTTACAGATTCATACCAAACAAATTAACAATGGAGTGGGCTGATTGATCTGCCCTGGCACACAAAACAGGTGAAATCACTGTTAAAGCAAAGAAAAAAGCATGCCAAATACTGTATAAACTCACAAAAAAAAACCCTAAGATTGGCAATCTTTTACAGAAACAAGCTCAAACTTCAATGTGAGAACCTTAAAATATTACCACGACAAAACCCAGTCAATTATTTGGTAGAGAATCCTAAGAAATTCTGGTCATAATTAAGGTATACTTGTGGCAAAACACAATTGATACCTCTATAGAAATGATGATGCTACTGATGAATTCTGCTAAAGCAAAATTGCTTAACACACCTTTCCAAAATTCTTCCACTAGAGAAAACAAAACAAGTACTCCAGAATTGGTATTAACAGCTTCCAGCATGCCTAAATTAGTAGTAGATAACACTGTTGTATTAAAAAACTTAAATCGGTTAACAAAAGTAAGTCTCCTGCTCCTGGCTGTATACTAATTAGGTTCCTTTCAGAGTATGCTGTTGCAACTGTCATATACAACTGCTCGCTCAGTAAAAATTTCGTATCCAAAGACTAGAAAGTTGCACAGGTGACTCCAATATACAAGAAAGGCAATAGGAATGAACTGCAAAATTATAGGCCTCTGTCATTGACTTCAGTTTGCAGCAGGATTTTAGAACATGTACTTTCCTCAAATATTATGAACTATCTCAGAGAGAATGACCTATTGCCCCATAGTCAACACAGATTCAGAAAGTATTGTTCTTGTGATATCAACCTGTATGGGTAGCTTGTTGGATTGTAATAGCTGGCACTCAACTGGAGTGGTTGAGGAGAAAGGGTTCTCAGTCATTCACAAATTAAAAAGGGAGTGGTCTCCTAGGTTGACCAATAAATTGGTTTTAAGGAAAGCGTGAGTAGAACCTTGGAAGGCGGATGTGGTGGCTGGGGAGGTGGCGGGGGTTGAACGTATCAGAGGAGACGTCGGGACAGTTGGAGTGCTGGAGGCATTCATACTCAAGTGTGTGTGGCTCGGTGATTGAGCAGGAGCCTGATGGCACTGAGTTTCGTTGCTCTTACTGGAGATAGTGCTAGTACCTGTTGGGGTGCTATATGCAAGAGTCGTGCACGACAATTGGCATTTTCAAATCCTCGGTGAGAGGGGTGTCAGTAGATGGCTTGATATGGGCCGGCTTAACCCGGTTTGTGAACACAGTTATTGGAGAATCTTTAAAGAGAATGATCATAGTATTCTATAATTACGTCTGTGTCAGAAGACATGACGTGGGCCAGAGTATAGTAGCTGAAGCAGTGGCCAGGCCATATCATCTTGAAGTATTATGAACTCGCAAGAGTCGAGGATGTGCGGAATGTGTAGGTTTGGCAGGGTATGATGCTCTGGGATAGGTATCTGAATCAATGAGCAATAGTCAAATACAGTCGTGGAACAAAGGTAGCTCTGCTGTTGTAGATCACGAGACGGGGTTGACTAGCTCACCTGGAAGGACAAAAAATTGTCCAACGACGTACTCTGCAACTGTGCTATAAAGGTCCTCTTTGTAAGTAGGACGGAGTCAAAGAAAAATGAAAGGTAAAAGCTTGGTCCAGAGGGTATTGTGACTGCGGAGAGCTGCCTTGTGTCGTATGCAACAAAGGGCACAGGTGCCACTGAACAGGGACAGCTCAAACTGTCGTCCCTAGTGTGTTGTGATGACAAGTCGACAAAAAACATGCAGTCCAAGAATGAACGAATGTGCTGAATGTGCTGAAGCTGAGTGTAGTACGATCTCGCTGCCGCCTGCTTACATTTCGCGTAAAGATCACAAAGACAAGATGAGAGAAATTAGGGCTCATACGGAGGCATATAAGCATTCTTTTTTTCCTTGTTCAATTTGGGAGTGGAATAGGAAAGGAAATGCCTAGTAGTGGTACAGTGTACCCTCCGTCACGCACCTTATGGTGAATTGCGGAGTATGTATGTAGATGTAGACGTAGATGTACCGTCTTGGCTGTGATGTTCAGTAACAGGATTGCCTGCAATGACAATCATTAGGTTGATAGCAGAGTGAATGTACCGGTAGCCATCAGTGGGGGAGGAGGGGTCACACCAAATATATATATTCATATTGGAAGTGTCTGGCGGTAGTTGTTTTGCTCTGCTGGCATGCAATACAAGCTGGTGCCCACACTTGCCAGTAGCATTTCACATCATGCCATATGAAATGTCGTGTCACTAGATGGGTAGCTGCTGTGGCTCCTGAATGTGCTAAGTTATGTAATTTGTTCAAAATCTCCCATTAGAGTGATCAGGAAATGAAAGGGCGAAGTGTGACCATGTACTTGTTACACCAAACTTCACCTACAGTGCCGTGGAAGGAGGCACGACTAGATTTCAGTGTGGAACTGTGAGCAAAGATTAGCTGCATGGTTTGTTCATCAGTTTATTGAAGGGTCATGAGGTTGAACAGGTCGAGAACAATGGACTTAGCGTTTATACTTGATGAGACGTTATCCAAGACATGGTCTGCTCCTTTAATGTATCATATGTTTGTGGTGAATTGTGCAATGAAATCAAAATGTCGGAACCTGCGAGGTGGTAGGGCAACAGGCAGGTTCCAGATTGCGGCCAAGAGAGGTATATGATTAGTAAGCTCATAGAAAGGGCATCCCTCTACTGCAGAACAGAAATGTTTGATAGCCTTGTACACAGTGAGCAGCTTATGATAAAAGGCAAAGTACTTTTTTGTGCTTTGTTCAGTTTTTGAGAAGAACTGGAGTGGTAAGAAGTAGCCATCATGAGCTTGGCTGTGTTACTTGCATCTGTTGTTATAAAAAGTTCAGCATTTCGATGAAGATGAGTGCAGTAAAAGTGTCTGTCATCTTGGGAGTCCACTGAATGGGCCATATATCAGAAGTGTTATTCCTGCCAGTGCATTTGTCAATGGTGCTTATATCATCTTCATCAGGTAAGAGATGACGCTAGTAATGTGCCTAAGTTACTTGAAAGTCTCTGGCAGGGTAACTCTGAAATGGTATTAATTTTCTCTGGTGGCAGTGAAATACCCGCCACTGAGACATTGAACCCAAAGGAGGTCACAGTAGGTTGATGTAATTAGAGCTTTTTAGAATTTGTCTCTGTGCCAGCTGCAGTGAGGGTTTACAGCACTGTCTGTACATGTTTCTTGATTTCTTCAACTGTTTTGCTAAACATATGTTAAGGTAAACAAAGCAGAACTTCAGGTGAAATAAAACCTCTTTAATGAAATGTTGTCAAGCCTGAGCCGCATTCTTAAGTCTAAATGGCATAAAGTGATACTGAAATAATCCAATCAGAGTAGTGATGGCAATTTTCTCAATGTTTTCATGGACCTTCGGAATCGGGTGATTAGCATGTTTGCAGTCTATTACAGAAAAAACTTTGGCACCAGACAGTGCGAATGTAAAAAATCAGTCATGTTGGATACAGGATAAGTGTGCATTATAGTCCTGGTGTTAAGCTTTTGGTAATCACCGTACACATGCCAAGTTCCGTCATCTGCTCCTGAAGGAAATGTTAGTGGAGGGGGACAGTCATCAAAGTCGCTCAAGAAGTCCTCAACTGCTTGGTTTGATGCTGGACATGGAAGGAGCAGTGAAGCAGCTTGTTGAAGAGTATGAGAATGATGTGTAAAGCGAGGAATACTTTTACGCATCGTCGGAAGTGAGAGGGCATCCTCAGCCTGCAGTGGGTGTCAAGATAGGATGTGCAATGAAGAGCTCTGTTGTCTCATAGGGGCGACTCAGACTCGATCTGCAATTCTGATGCACTTGCTGAGTGACTCCAGAATATGATAAGTCAGTGTAGTCTGGATGGTGGGCAGTAGTTTGCTGAATCAGAATATCATCAGGGTCAAATTGGGCATGTCTTGCTCATTCACGAGTAGTCTCGGGCAGCACCAAAGCTGAGACTGTTTCTTGTTGCTTAGGAGCCCCTTATTTAGAATGTACCTGATTGCCTTGTCGGGTGTATGGGAAATGTGTTCTAGGTTAGTGTGTTTGGCTATGGTGTAGTGGTTCTAGGCTGGTGATGAACTGACAGTCACAAATCAAATCCTCACTCTCGTGTAGATGGCTGATAAGGCACAAGTATTTTGTGAGTCGACTAACCCAAACCAGGTAAAAGGCGTGTCGAATGAGAAGGCGCAGCTTCCCAAGTAAACTGTGTGGCAAAGATGGCAGTGGCTTGGCAGACTGCGTACATGCAGAGGCAGCTGGCTTGACATCTTTACATAAGCAGCATCGTGCGATTCCTGTTGTGAAATGGCATGGTACTCACACGGCACAATAAATGTGCTCAGTAGCACCAAGGAAGTGGGCGGATGAATGGCAACATGATTGACGGTTAAAGCATGGGCATCTGTTGTGGCAAAGGCAGTGGAATGTACCAAAAAAAAAAAAAAAAATGGGCATTTGAGCATGAGCATATGTATTGGCCATGTGTGTGAGCAGTAATTGTTGAGGATCACGAGGTGTGGCAGACATGTGATGCAGCACACTGTTGCATATCATAAATATAGTCACTTGAAACACTATCACTGAACATAAAGTTACTGGGGCAGTAGCCTGTGGCTACAAGGTTCACAAATTAACAATTGAGGTGAGTGGAATTTCAAACTTTTCGCACCAATGTTACCATTGACGTCCATGGTGCGCGCAAAAATAGTTGCACCTGAGGCACAATAAAACTATTCAAAATTGATGTAAATCAGCATATGGAGTTACATTAACATTAGAAGCATGTTTATGCTCGACGAAGTGAGATTAGAGTTGTGTGGCAACAGTGAGTTGACACTTCATAGGCTAGCCACGAGGCTTGTGGAGTGATATCTAAACATGCCCAGTGGGATTGTTAGAGGTCTGCTTTCAAAATTTGAAAGTTTGGGCCCTCAAAAGAGACAGCACAAAAGAGTTCGGTTCTCTGCCAACACTGTTCGGGACACTGCAGATAGCTGATGCATGTGTAAATAAGCTCGGTTTCTCTAAACCAGGGTCACTGTAACAGTACCCAATCTCATTTGCACTCTGCTGCATGGAGAATAAGTCCTGTCATTGCTGTGAAGCTGGAAACAATGAAAAATTGTTCAATGCATTACAAGATCCTTGATGGTTAACCATACATAGCTCAGGTTGAGGTACGAAGTGGAATCCCGGTGGCAGTGAACTACGGTCCTGGTGGCAGTAGAACTGGTGAAGCCTATGTTTCTGGAAGACTGTAGGTTGTTGGGTTTCAAGCTGGGAAACCAGTGCAATACACACAAAAACACTGTCAACGTAGGAAAACAATGTTCAAAATAAAAGGGTCACCACTATGGAGTGAGGACATGGTTGTAATGCCCCATTTTCAACATCATATATCAATCTTCACTTTATTCAACTAACTAGTACAAAGTTCAGACCAAGACTAGGGGAAAAAATTATGGGAACACTGACATGTCATGTTGTGCCAAAGAACACAAGTTATTTAGATATAAATACCACACTTTGTGCAGGTCAATAGTATTGTTCACCTATGTGGATCACCACAAAATGATTCACGAAACAAAAATGAGGTTGCACTGGGAGAAATTAGTAACAGTTGGGTTGGGCCTGACAGATCTGCACACTTTAAAGTGTCTTGAGCACTACATGCTTTCCCTAGCTAGACAAGATTACCAAATTGATTAGTTTTGGGTATTTGTGGAGGTTTCCTGCTTGTACTATTACTGTCCTGGGCTATTTCTTTCACAGGTGAATGCCCAGACAGGGACCTCTTACTTCTCATGGAAAACATATTTAAAGGACACCATGAACTAGAATGAACTCTGTAGATACTCAGAGTAAAGAGATGTTAACAGTTCAGGTCAACTCTAGTAACTAATCACAAAACAAAACACCAATATCTCCACTTTCACTTTAACATGTTCTAAGCTTCTGTATATCCGTCTTAGATGGATGACAGGATGATGGCGATGTATTAATTTGGCAAATGAAAAACTTTCAGCCGTTACTTTTAAAATTGTAATCAAATACATTTTTTGAAAATCCATTATTCTCATCATCAGACCCTTATAAGATCCATGCAGTAATACAAGTACTAGCCATCCATTTACAATACTACATTACATCGTGGTGTGAGAGGGTGTAATGCAGTGTTATAGATGGATGGCTAGTTCTTGTATTACTGCATGGATCTTATAAGGGTCTGAAGATGAGAATAATGGATTCTCAAAACATGCAATTGATTAAAATTTTAAAAGTAATGGATGAAGGTTTTTCTTTTGCCAAATCTTCTAAGCTTGTCTCAGGAATTTTTGTAATTATATCTGGATGTAAGAGTGTAAAGCATGTGGTTGAATTTACTGGTGATATACAAATGGTACAATAAACCCCTGTTATTGTTCAAATGTAAATGAACTGTCTTCTCATTTAGGTAATGAGATTAAGTTGAACTGTGGTACTTCATCTCTTATGAGCATAACTTACATAGAGAAGTAGTCTGATTGTCCTCAATTTTGGAAGTAACTGTTATTGGAGGTACTGAGTATCAGGACCTCTACCAATATATACTACAATAAACAACACAAGAAGAAGATGATTATGTGATGGGATTCTGAAATAATTAGAATCACACAGTCACATAATAACTTTTTGAAACACTGCTAAACAATGAAAAACCTTATTCACAATGTGCACACTTTATCTTGGATGTTTCAGGAATTAACAGTGCTCCAGTCGAATTAGTAACTACAGGCATATAAATTCAGTGAAACAAAAACTACTGGGTCTGAGACCCAGCCCAACCATTCTAGGGATAAATATGTTTCAACTGTGGGCAATGGAAGTAGATGGAGGTTGTATCCTCCAATTTTGGAAAGGTTTTTTTTTATGGGAAAAGCTTGATTGTGGATACCCACTGTATTTACCTACTAGATCATAAAATCTAAACATATTTTGTGTAGCTCGCAGTGAGGGTATTAGACTGAATATACATCTCGGATACAATTTTAAGGGCCAGTAGCATACGAATTCAGTGGTGTGTACTGCTACCAAGGACACATGAAGAAATTACAAAATTTAGTTTCTTTGTTCTTTATAATCTTTTAATTAAAATTGGAGGATTTTTGAAAATGGCAAATATCTACCTGGGAATTCCTTTTTCTCATTGATCAGCTAAAGTGCCTTTGACTTGCCTGTACATTTATTTGATAGGACTTACTAAATTTATCCAAAGAGCTTTGCGAGTACAGTGTTTGTTGTGCATATTTTACAGCACAGCACATACATCTACATCCATACTCTAAATTACATTACATGACATGACATTGTATGGTGTATGGTGAGGGTGTCTTGTATTGCCACTGGTCATTTCTTTTCCTATTCCATTCTCAAACAGAGCACAGTGAAAGAACTTAAACTTTAAACAGAGCAGTTACTTGCTAGCAAGCCATCTTGGTTATGTGGTGAGGAGAAAAGTGTCAAACAGTGATAAATTTACTTTGTGATGTGAATTTCAGCGTAGTTTTTACCAAGCAAGATTGTGCAGTGGTAACACACTGGACTTGCATTCAGGAAGAAAGTGGTTCAAGGCCACCACCAGCCATCCAGATTTAGGTTTTCCATGATTTCCCTAAATCACACCAGGCAAATCCCCCCAAATGGTTCCTCTGGAAGGGCACAACCCACTTCCTTTCCTATCGTTAACCAAAATTCGAGCATTAGCTCTATCGGTGATGACCGCGTTGTCAACGGGTTTAGATTGAAGATTTCATGTTACTAGTTCATTCATTTCTAATTTATAATCAGTCTGGGATGTGTATCTGTTAGAGGATTTAATTTTTTGTCGCAGTATGTTAGAAACCGTTTTCATTTTGTTTCTTTTTATGTGTAATATGTGTGAGATACTTTGGGGGGGGGGGGGGGGAGGAAGCTAAAATTAATCTTCAGCAACACAGATTTCATTAAGCACAAATGATTTACAAATAAATAACAGAATTTAATAGTGTTGCTAATACAAAAATGCACTATACAGAAATCCTCTGGAGAAGTGTATATATTAAAAAAGGTGATGGAGTTTTGTTCTTGTAAAGAAACAGAAAAAGTCTCTAATTTTTAATAGTTATCATACAAATAGATCCAATATAATTGTTCACTCCCTTCATCAAATGACACAATTCAATTGCTAGATACGTAATTTATGTTTCCTTGTTGATTACATGATCAATAAAGCTTTTGACATAATCAGAATTAATTGTCCAAAGACTAATTCATGTATTTCCTTTAATAAAAAATGTGTAATTGCATTGTATGGGTACAGCAGTATTTTTGTCATCTGTAAGACAAATCACATGCATTAAATATGACAGGTTTATTAATAAAGCAGTACAATCTTAGGTATCTAGATACAGTAAAGATTTGCCTTCATTCTATGGAAGGCAAAATATAAGAACGTGCTTGCTCAGGTCTTGGATGCAATGTATTTACAATCATTAGTTTTAAGAGAAGTTCTTATCAAAACATTTACCTTGAATGACTACATGCACAGCACTGACATAAGTGTCTGATAGCATGTCACCATATGCTAATTAATTACAAACATGGAATGTTAGCAACAGAGAGCTGCAGCATGATTTTTTTTAGGTAGATTTCTGTTGAGTGGTAAATTTAACAAAAATTTGGTGCATAACTTACATATCGTTGCAGAAGGAACAAGATTCAGCTAGGAAGCACTCAAATACAAACTACAGTCTTTGTGTATCTATGATTTCAGCTCATTCACTGAAAATTTGTCAGTTGAATGACAAGTTCAGAGGATGGATTAGGCAGAAAGGCAATTCTATGAGCTATCCAAACACACAGTACATAACACCAAATTCCAAACCACAGTCCAGGGGGGAAAAATTGTATCACTAATAGATACTTTGGAAAAGTTGATGTAAAGATCTACTGGTTGTGACAAGTGAGGCTGCAACGGCCCTTAAAACATGCCAAGAGTGGTTCACCATGTGACCTAGTGCCAGCAGAAGTATCCTTCTGCACCATGCTTAGAGAGGGATATTCACATAATCATATTGATTAATCAATGTCCATTGGGATTACAAGAAACTGAAATAGTCTAAGAGTTCTTAGTTGGTTAAACAATAGTCAGAAATTGACAGAATATAACTCAGTTTAATGCTCAAAAGAAGCAACAGTGGAAATTCCAGGAAGAATTCAACAATATTTTTGAGGATAGGTTGCTGCTCACCACAGAGATGTCTCAATGAGCTGCAGAAAGACACACACAAAACAGATGAGAACTTAAGAAAGCTTTTGGTCATTGCCGAACTGTGGCCAGGAGACAGCTGGACCATCCTGTTGCAGAGAATGCAGCCCTGCATGATGTGGCTCACTTCAATGACTCACTGTAAAGACGAACATTGAGCTGCCAACAGACACAAATACACACACAATTCTAAATTTTTGGCTGTGGCCTTCCTCAGAAAGAGAAGACTCATCCACACGTCAGCCATCTCTGGCCGTGCGGCACAGTCTGGTAGTGAGACTGTGTAGGGCGGCCAGAGATGGCTGATGTGTGGATGAGTGTTTTCAGAGGAAGGCAACAGCTGAAAATTTAGAATTATGTGTGTATTTGTGCAGACTTTTATTTGTCTGTTGGTGGCTCAACTTTCATCTTTACAGTGAGTTTTTCACTATCTACATATTAGTAACATTTCTTGCTGGACTTTCCGTTGTTGTCACTTCCGTTGTTGTCACTTCCGTTGTTGTCACTTCCGTTGTTGTCACTTCCGTTGTTGTCACTTCCGTGACTGCTACACAGCCTGTGCCATTTGGATCCTCCACAGAAATGCCAGCTTGTCGGAATTGTGCAGGCAGGAAATCGCACTACAAAATATCCTTTGCTCCTGCAATCCTCTAGGTCTAAACCTTCTGGTTTCTGCCCTGACAACCCTTCCCTGCCGACACTCAAGCCTCACCTATAGCTTCCATTCTTTTACACACACCGGTTTCCCCTTCCTTCCACAACCTGCTTCCCTGTGTGTGTGTGTGTGTGTGTGTGTGTGTGTGTGTGTGTGTGTGTGTGTGTGTGTGTGTGTGTGTGTGTGATGAAGGCTGTAATGGCCAAAAGGTTTTTAAGTTGTAATCTGTTTTGTGTGCCTTTCTGTAGTTCGTCAAGAGTACTCTGTGCTCAGTAGCAACCTATCCATCTCAAAATTATTGTTAAATTAAATTACACTACTCGATAGTTGTAGGGACAAACATATCAATGATCTTCGGTATTGAAAGTATAGCTAAAACTGCCAGGAACTTTCTAATGAGATGCCTGCTCTAAACAATTGTGTCTCTCTTCTGATTCACATGAGTGGAAGACCAATGAACTGTACCATTGCTACCACCTGGAGAGGTGACTAGCATCCAGGCACCATCCATCAGAACACACCTGGACCAAGGATGGGGCCCCTCCACACCCACACCAATGTGGTGACCATCACAAAAGTTCTACTGTCAACTCCGTAATTAGGTTAGTTTGCTAAGGTGGGTCACGGGATGTGGGAATCGCGATGTTATCCGTACGTGTGGGCACGATCACCCATTAATACAGTGCATCTGGAGATAGAATTGGTCGAAAGGTATGCGAAGGGTAAAGGTATGTAAGGGCAGAGGAAAAAAAGTGCCAAGGCAAGAGCCAAGGGAAAAAACCTCTGCGACAGTGGGGTAGGTATGAAGGGCAGTAGCGGTATGCTATCTGCGACAGATCATGCAAGGTTTGGTAATGTTAGTAATGGGTATTTTCTCAGTTCGTCGTGTTTGTGAGTTGGTGTTCCCTATGACAGTAGGTGGTTACTCTCTGAGGAGAAGTGTTTTTGGGCGATTGTGATCGTAGTTCCCCAAGCGTAGGATGAAGGGGTTGTTACTGTCTCAAGTTTCTGTACAGTCGTGCGGCGAGTTTCTTGAATACCGAGAGGTGCTCTAGGCGGTATTCATTGTGAAGGTCCACGGTGCGTGTGTATCGTGGAGCGTTGCTAATGATGCGTAGTACCTTGTTCTGTATGAGCTGCAGGCGGCGCAGCCGTGTTGGCGCCGCGTATGCCCAGCACGGAGCACCGTACGTCATCAGAGGTCTAATATGTGTCATGTAGAGGTTCCTCGACACCCGGCTATTCAGTTTGCTTTCCCTGTTGAGCATTGGGTAGAGTTGTTTGAGCCTCGCGTTTGCTCGGTTGGTCATGTGTTGTATGTGGTCCCCCCCATGTGAGTTTCCGGTCCAGCCAGACACCAAGGTATTTGACTTTCTCGCGGAAACGTATTGGGCCTGTATGTAGAGTAATTGCTCTACAGTATTGGTGTTTGCGCAGGCGTTTCGGTCTGCGTGTGAACAAAACTGCCTCACACTTGTCGACATTGACTTTAACACGCCATTTCTCCAACCAAGGTTCGGCAGTTCTGAGTGCTGTCTGTAGGCGTGAATTTGTTTGATGGCTTCCAGTCTTGCGCCATGATGGCGGTGTCATCTGCGTAGATTGCAGTCATCGTGTTATGTGTGGATGGAAAATCATTAATGTACAGGTTAAAAAAGAGGGGCCCCAGGATGCTGCCTTGGGGTACTCCGGCTTGAGTACCATGTCGTGTAGACTGTTTGCCCTGCACGTCAGTGTTGAAGCTTCTGTTGGTGAGATATGAGTGTATGAGATGCACGAGTTCGTCGGGAAACGCGGCGTCATTAAGTTTGCGTATAAGGCCGTTGTGCCAGAGACGATCGAAAGCTTTTTCGATGTCCAGGAACACCGCCCCAGTGGCTTTGTTTTTGTTGTAGCCGTCTGTTGTGTGTTCAACTACGCAGAGGAGTTGTTGTGTTGTGGAGTGGTGATTCCTAAATCCGAATTGATCCAGTCTTAGGGTGTCATTGGTGATGCAGTGCCAAGTGAGACGTTTAAGTATTACCTTCTCAACTATCTTACTGAGCGGGCTCAGCAGACTGATGGGTCGGTAATTTTGTGGGAGGGAGGTGTCTTTCCCTGGCTTCCTGAACATCAGGACCTTGGCCGCCTTCCAAAAGGCAGGGAAGTGTTGGTGTTGCAGGATGGCATTTGTGATGTGTGTCAGGTACTCTATTGCTCTATCTGTGAACTCCTGGAGAACCTGGTTTTGAATGCCATCAGGGCCAGGCGCTTTTCTGGCTGTGGTGTGCTTGATGGCCCATGTGATTTCATGTGTGCTAGTACGTCTAATTTTGTTGCGCGGAGGCTGGGCCATGAAGCGTGTGATCACCTGGTCCGTCTCAATTGTGAACACTGGGTCGGAAGGAGCCAGGTTCGGTGTGAATGACACTGCTAGTGTTTGGGCCATTAGCTCAGCTTTCTCTTCCACTGAGTATGCTGGGCCGTTTGGTCCCTGTAAGGTAGGAGATTCTCCCTGGTGAAGTGTCTGGCCAGAGCCCACACTCCAGGACGTGTGGTATCTAGTCCAGCGAGTTTCTGGTCCCATTGTGTCATTTTGAATGTTCTTGTTTTACCCTGTAGCCTGTTGACATGATGTTTATACACCGGATGCCTGGTACGCTGCCAGTATCTCCTGAGTCGGTTTCTCATTGAGATAAGGCCCAGGATTTCCTGGGGCAGGGCCGCTGAATGTTGTGTGGCATGTAATGGTATGGATTCGGCTATTGCGTCTTGGACAGCAGTGGTGAGCACTTCAACAGCTTCATCAATTTGTTCTGTTTGTGTAACCTCGTGAGTGTCAGGAATACGATTATCAAGCGTTTCCTTGAACAGAGCCCAATTTTTGCGCTTGTAATTTAGTATCCTGCGTGGTTCATTGTACTGCAGTGTTTCTTCCATGTGAAGTATAACGGGGGTGTGGTTGGAAGGCAGATCGTGCACACCTGGATACTCTTCCTTAGCTCTTACACTTCCTTAGCTCAACCCCCATCTTTACTGAAAGAGCCTGTTTCAGGCCTCGTCCCATGGTAAATACCACTGTCTCATTGGAAGCCTTGAAAATTGCACCCAGAATGTGCTCTGACTGCAATTTTTTTAACATCTTGAGCTGTCAGGAGCTTTGAAAAGTTTCCAGTACAAACTTTGAATTAACAGAAAATACTGTCCTATTGGTTTGGAGGGAAAGATCATCCATCTTGCACTTTGATTAATAGTTGCAAGTGAGACAACATGCATATTTGTTGCAATAATGTTTTTTGTTCAACTCACATATATTTGTGTTGAAAAGAGTAATGACTTTGTTGTAGACCCTTGTGTACCACAGAGGGCAGAAAACCTCACAATAACTTGCAGATAATCAGACATGATGTGCTATGTACAAGGCAAAAAAAGTATATAATAGAACAGAAGTCACTGATTAATAAGGTTAGAAAAGGTGGAAAAATAACTCACACCTCAAAGATAACCTCTATTAAGTATCAGTGCAAGTTTGTTAATAACATTATGTGAAGTCAAACTACATAGTCTCATTACAGATGTACTCAAATATATGTACATATTTGTAGCTGTTTGACATACTTTTGCAAGTAGCTTATAAAAATTACCAAACTTTCCTCAAAAGAATAATAGTTTGAAGTGTTTTTGTTGTTTCAAGCTAAGAAGAAATTTACAGTAAATTTCATTTCAAAAAGTGTATTTGTTTTCCTGTTGCAGGGCAGGAGGTATTTTTTATAGTCACCTTGGCAACAGTTGTGGTTCTTAATAGTAAGTAGTGATGTAGCAAATTGTCTGTATTATAAGTACATTTTGTGGTTAATAACAATCATTTATTGTTCTTTTTTATCAGATAGAATATTCGAAATGTGAAAAGAAATTGTAGCTTACAGCATAAGAGCTTTCTCTTAACTCACTCTAAAATTTTCTGTTCTCTAGTTGCATCTGCTGTACTCCAAGGTGGTCTCTTTGGCATAGTTGCAAAATTCCCATCTCGTTACATCACTGCTGTTGTCAGTGGCCAAGCTCTTGGAGGAATATTTGCAGCTCTTGCAGAAATTGTGTCCCTATGTCTTGGAGCCACACCAGTCAACAGTGCATTTGTTTATTTCATGATTGCCGATGGAACACTGATTCTATCATTAATAGCATATCTAGTGCTCTCACGTTCGGTATGTCAATACATGACTTGATAACAGTAGTGTACTCTGTCTGTAGATTTGTTTGATTCAATTTTTCTCATAACCAGCATGCATTATTAATTTTGCAAACTATTTATTAAGGATGGGAAGGAAATGATTGATATTAGGGGCATTGAAATTATTCAATGGCAACTACTGAAAATGTGAGCTGGGCCGGGAATCGAACCTGGGTCTCCCACTTTGGGCCAGCAGTCATCTTGACCACTTGGCTACCTGTGCTCACCTTCTGTCTGTCTCAAACTTCCACAAGTCTTACCCCATTGTCGAAGCCCACTTATACTTACCATTACAAACAGCACATCAATGTATAAGTAATTCTAGATGAAGACAGCATTTAGTTCATTTACTTCACTGCAGATGCAGTAATAATATTCGAACTTGTACAGGAATCCATAATGGTAAGTGTAAGAGGGTATGCATGATGGGGGTGCTGTAGTCATAGCAAACAACTTGTAGAAGTTTGAGACAGGTGGGGTTAAAGTGACCTCTGTCCCGAAGTGGGAAACCTTGACTTACATTTTCACTTCCCACCATGGTAAAATTTCAATGCACCAATGCAGCTAATGTCAAACCTTTCCTTTCTAATCCTTCTTCCTTCCCTCCTTAATAATTTTCAAATGCAAAATGGCTGCAAAGGAGATTTGCTGTCTGTTCTTTTTGACACCAATCTATAAATGTATTATTAAACTTCCATTTTTTCATAAGTTTTTTAATATTAATCAGTGGTATTTCCCCCTTTGCTTCTAAAGTCCTAATTACATCCAGTTAAACGCACCTGGTGAAATAAACAGTAAATAAACTACATGTCACAAAGTAGCCCTTCTAACTATTACATGAAAGAATCGTGACAAAACCGATAAATCTTAATAACATGCAGTGCGCTCATGGTGCCAGACTTTTGCATTATTTGCTGATATTGGCATTCATAGACATTTGTTGTAACCAGTCAGGTGATAGTATATGGTAACCAATGAGATTTACTAATATTTTATTTATTTCAGCAGAAGAAATGAACTGATCGCATTTGACTCCATTATGGAGAGTGGTAGAATATATCAATTTAGATACTAAACATTTTCAGTTTGCCTACTGATTTTCTTTGCTCAAGAGTAAAAACCAGATGTTGTCATATGTAGCAAACCATTGCTCCAAGCAAGATTTCAATGTGATAATTCAGTTGTGAGTTAGCAAAGGAAATGAATATAAATGGAAGAACTGATTTACTGACACACTAATGTGAAACATAGACTGAAGCCAGCCTTGGGTTGGAATGTAACATTTCCATGTTGCTTGGTGAAGCCAATCAATCCTAACATAATACTATTTTCCATAATAGATTGAAGTGTAGCATACCTTCAGATACCCATTCTTCCTTGTAGTAACTTTCTTCTTCGTCTTATTTCCACTTTTGGCAAAAATTCAGAAAATGTGGTTAGTCTAATCTAATACTAACAAATGATATTTATGAACAATAGGAAGGAAATTACTAACTAAAATCTCATTGGCTGCCTACACCAATTTGTTGTGTTGGGAGCATGGTGGTGCAGTGAACAGCACACTGGACTCACACTAAAGAGGCTGCAGTTCAGTTCAGTCTTAGACCATCCTGGTTCACATTTTCTTATAGCTACCAAATCACTCCCTATAAATGACAGGATGGTTCCTTTAAAAGTGCATGGTCAATTTTCTTCCCCATCCTTGACTTGGTGTGTGTGCTCCATCGTTAAAGACCTTGATATTGAGGAGACATAAAGCCCTAATTATCCTTTCTTCATTGTGTTACTTCCCATGATTCATCGCACAAACTCTTACCAAGAACAGCAAAAATGTAAAAGCAGCCAATGCTGTAAGTGCACTTTCACGCCTGAAGTGAAACTGTTTTTGAGGAATGTTGTGAAAGGTAATGTGATATTGTAACTCTTGAAATGCTCACACCACAAACTAATTATCAAATTTACTGGATATGTAATGAATGTTATTGAAGTTACATGTTCCTCATGTTTTACATCTCCTTCTGCTGCTTGAAAATTTGGATGGATTATTAATACTTCAAAAGAAATACTGTGGTAAATTTGCTAACAATCAAATCAGATGGACACATTGCCTGAGTAGAAGTTTCCATGTTAAAGAAACCCTGCTGAGAATAAAGTAATTCATGCTTGAATCTCTGAACCTCAGTTAAAAATATAAATAACTACACACACAATGAGTATGAAGAAAAACTGTCATACCCATTCATAAATCTTGAAAGATATGGTAGCTGGAGGCTCAGTTGTGATTCCTAAGTACTTGCGTTGCATAACTACTGAGAAAGGCCTTTCAGAGATAGAGCAGTCTACATTTCAAAGATAAAACAGTCTTCATTTATGATGTGCCGTGGTGAAACAACTGAACAACATTATTCACAATCACTATTTTGGCTATTATTCCATTCATAAATGGCAGCTCACTATGAAGTTAATTAGTCACATCTTGACTTTATAAGCATTGACGTATTCATTTGGTGTAAGGAAAAACTCACAAAATGTACAAAAGTGCTTACAGTGCAAATTACAAGAAATGGAAATGTTTAACAATGAATATTTAATAAGGGCACTGAAAGATGGATGTGCCTTCTACCCTTAATTAGCAGTAAAGGAAAAAGGTGCTTGCTCCCTATTCTAAGCATTCTTATTTCATGTCTTTAAGAAAACACAGAAACACACAAAAGCAGTAGTTAGTGGAACTGTTCATTCCATTCTTTCTTGCCATAGGAAGTTTTACTTGTAAAATTTTTTTTACAAGATTCAGCATTTCTCAGTATGATATTCAGTTTCACTTTCTCAGTGTAATTTGAACAATTGTTCTTGACAGGTATTCTTCCAGTATTTCACAAAAGAAAAAGAAGCAGTGAGTACACTACAGTATGAACCTGCTACAATTGAAGCAATTGACAGGCAGCCTGTGAGAGAAATATCATACAAAACAATTCTCAGCAAGGTATGTTCACTGCAATTACACAATGTCATGATCAAATATAGTTCATAGAACCTTCTAATACAATAAAAATATGGGACATCATTTTCTCATCTTTGTCAGATGATACACTATGTGCTCCAAAGTATCCAGACACATTGCTGAAAATGACTTAAGTTTGTGCCACCCTCCATTAGTAATGCTGGAATTCAGCATAGCGTTGGTGAACCCTTAGCCAGTGCTGCACTGAGGAGAGGTATCAATGTAGATCAGTGACACCTGGCATGAAGGTGCCATTCAGAAACATCCAAAAGGTGTTTTATAGGATTCAAGTTAGGACTCTGTGCAGGCCAGTCCATTACAGGTATACTATTGTTGTGTAACCACTCCACCACAGGCCGTGCATTGAAAACAGGTGCTCAATCATGTTGAGAGATGCAGTCACCATCCCTGAATTGCTCTTAAACAGTGTAAAGCAAGAAGGTGCTTAAAACATCAATGTAGGTCTGTGCTGTGAGAGTATCATGCAAAACAGCAAGGAGTGCAATCCCCCTCCTTGAAAAACATAACACCATACCACCACCACCATGTATGAATTTTACTGTTAGCATTAGATTAGCTGGCAGATGATGTTCACAAGGCATTGGCCATACCCATACCCTGCCATCAGATAGCCACATTGTGTACCATAAGTCAATCCACACAACATTTTTCCACAGTTAAATTGTTCCATGTTTTTATTTTTTACAGCAAGCAAGGCATTGTTTGGCAGTAAGCTGTGTGATGTGTCTTATGGGCATCCACTCAACCATGAAATAGTTTTCTCAGCTGTCATAGTATGTGGAGTGGATCCTGATGTAGTTTGGAACTCAGTGTTGGTCTGTCAGTCAACAGATGAGGTTGGCATGTAAGCTTTTGTGCTGTATATATCCCTTTGAGGTTTCCACTTCACTAACACATCAAAAACAGTGGACCTAGGGATGTTTAGGAGTGTGGAAATTTTTCGTACTGACTTCAACACAAGTATCACTCAATCACCTGACAACATTTGTCTGTCCGCAGAGTGCCCCATTCTTGCTCTCACAATGTCTGACTACTAAGGTTGCTGATACAGAGTACCTGGTAGTAGATGACAGTACAATGCACCTAATATGAAAAATGTACATTTGTTAGGGTGTCCGGATACTTTGATAACGTAGTGTTTCCTTACTAATGTGCAGCTTAATGTGTACAAAATGTACTGTGTGAACCAAATGCTAACATTTGTTTACCATTTCCATAGATATGGGTGTACGGATTCTCTGTGTGGATGACATTTTTTGTAACCCTTTCTTTATACCCTTCTGTGACAGTCCTCATAAATTCAACAAAGAAAGGGAATGGCTCTGCTTGGAATGGTAAGTGCTGCAGATTTTCTGTTACTGTCTACATTATAAACAGAAAAAAATAGCCTGAAAATCACTAAAGCACCCATTAAAGTATGATGACTAAATTTGTGCTGCCATTGTTCATGCTTGAAAACATAAACTTTCGTTAGGATGTTGTATGTGTTCCTTCAAAGAAAATGTTTTCCAAAGAAGTTGAGTATTGTTTAGGGGGTCAAAGGCTTGAATACAATAAGAAGGTTCAAATGGGTGGTGGTTGCAGTAAGTAGCAGATTGAAGACATTGCACAGGATGGATTAAGATGGAGAGTTGCATCACACCAGTCTGCAAAAGCATATACTTCTAAATGTGCTTATTGTATTCAAGATTTGGTCTCCATATACATTTGTTGCCCCTACACTACAATCCTGTACCTAACTGGTCAATCCCTGATGGCATATGGTATGCCCTGTCAGTGTGCCTTTAAGTCAGGCTATAGTAAACTTCTTTTTTCCCCCAATTCAGCTTGGTTCCTCCTCATTAGTACCAAGTAAATTGGTGTGGTGTTCAGCTGGTAAGTACTGTTGTGCAGAGTTTCCGTCTGATTTATTTTTTCAAAATAAGTAAAAAACCATAACTACAGCTAGTTAAGTCAGTCTAGTGCCAGCTGATACCATTGTCACACCTGTCAGAGCACTAAGTAGCATTAATTTAACTTTCCTGCATTTTATTGCTAGTCAAATTCTTAAATTTTGTTAGTGCTTATGTTTGTAAGAGCTTTATTCTCATGTTTTGGATAATTTTGTTTAGTGTTTGTTTTCAAGGGCTTTATTATGAGTTTTGGTACATGCGGTAATTTTTAATAACTTCACAGAAATGGATAGGGACTGTGCCTGTTGTGTACAGAATCAGAATGATTTGGCCACTGTCTATAAGCAGCTGGAGGCAGTGTTGGCCAGTCAGTAGTCTTCAGGCTGCTGCCCTGGGTTGCAGTGTCTCCCTGGTGCCTGAGACAATTGTTGGAGTACCTCTAGTGCCTGTTTGGACACCTCAGGTCCCAGATGTCACATTGACAGGGATATCTGAAACTAGCCAATCAAATTGCCTGACAGTGATTGTTGAACTGTGCAGGCTACAAGACACTCGGGGCAGGAGGTAATACCCAGAACTGACAGTCTTACTGTCTCCTTATGCCCCAGCAATAGGTTTGAGGTGTTGTCCACTGCTGCTAATACCTATGAGTCAACACAGGCTGCCTCGCCTGTTGTGGCAGTGGCCAGGCCTTCCTAGAGGTCTGGACAGATGAAGACGGTTGGTTTACTAGTCATTGGGAGCTTTGTTACTCAGGTGATGGAGCCCCCTTAGGTGAATAGCGATAAGGGTGGAAAAGAATGTGTGTGTGTGGGGGGGGGGGGGGGGGGGAGGGTAGAAGCACTATGCATGCCAGTGGATCTTATCAAAAATGTGCAGGAGTCTCTGCCCACTGCAACAGAGCATTGGGTTCACTTGGCTGTAAGTTGTTGTTCATGTCGGCACCAACAATTGCTGCCTCTTGAGTTCAGAGGTCATCTTCAGCTCCTTCAGGTGGCTGTCAGATTAGGTGAAGATAGTTAGCCTCACTCGTGGGTTTAATTTGCAATATCATTTGCAGAACCAGTTGCAGTCCTTATGATTTGAAGGAGTGGAAGGCTTAAACCAGGGGCTCAGACTATTCTGTAGTGATCTTGGGTGCAAATTTGACCTCTGCTATCAGGTGGAGAAATGTAGGATCCCCCTGAAAGTGTGCACTACACACAGAATGTGGTTATTAGTGTAGTGGAGTATGTCTGAAGTGCACGTCATACTGCTTTTGTCTTTATCTTTTTAGGATAGAGGAATCCCTCCACAACACAGGCACATTAAGATGCTTACTGATTCCAGTAAGGGCAGCACACAAAATAGAACTGAGTGTAGGATTTCATTACTACTGACATGTAGTTTGAGCCAGCTTTGTCTGTAGTACTATGTGGGCATTTTGATTATCCAAAACAGAGATCAGTCCTAGGATCTTTCCATATATACTCCTGATGTTAACTATTAGTATATTATAGTTAACTTCAGGAGTATATATGGTTAGCTCTCTTTTGGATAGTGAAAATACCCACGTAGTTCTAAAGACAGAAAGCTGGCTCAAACGACGTCAGTAGTAATGAAATTCTAAACTCGGACTGGAATGTATACCGCAGATAGGCTGATCACTGAAGGGGGCATTGTTATAGCTATACAAATATAAATGTATTGAATTAAATTAATGCATTGAATTAAATTAATGCAGATCTAGAATGTGAAATAATTTGGCCAAAGGTCAGAGTTAACAGCATCTCAAACATGATCATTGGATCTTGTGGAAGATGTGAAGGAAAAATTTCCTACTCATATACACTTCTTGGTGGAGAATTTAACTTACTTTATATAGACTTGGAGACAAATGTCTTTAAGACAGGTGTCAGGGACAGAGAAATGAGTAACACTGTTTCAAGTGCTGTATCTTAAAGTTACCTTGAGCAGTTAAACAGAGAGACTACTCATAGAGATAACATGTTAGACCTGCTGATGACACAGACCTGAACTTTTGGATTCAGTTACTGTAGATCAGGAATGCAACAATCATAAGGCCATTACAGCATCAATTAATTTTGCTGTAAATAGAAATATCAAAGGTTGGAAGATCTTCTTTAGCAAAAGCAAAAGGGGACAGATGTCGGAGTACTTGACTGCTCAACTTGATAGTTTTGTACAATATGTGTCATGAGTATGTGCTGAGTAAAATTGAGACATGGGGGAAAAACCACCATTGCTTCTACAACCTAGTTAGGAAACTATTATGAAAGCAAAGAGAACTTGACTGCAAATAAAAAAGTAGAGAAATTCTTGAAAAAAAAAAAAAAGTAAAAATTAAATGATGACCAATTAGTGTACATGCTGTCATGTGGGAGGTGTTCAGTGACTTTGAAAGCAATGTTTCATGTACCAATTTGGTAGATAACCTTAAGAAATTTTGTTTGTATGTCAAATCACTAAACAGACCAAACCTAGATATCCATACACTGTGATCATAAGGTTTTTTGAAACTGAGGATGACACACAAAAGGCTGACCCCCCAGGGGGCCCACAGTTCTTTTGTGGGTACGTGTGTGGCGCGCACGGGGCCCCGAGCCGGAGCAGCCTTTCTTCTGCCCCAGGCTGCTTCACTTTCCCTCCCGGTTTATGCCTTCGCCCGGAGACGGGCATATTTCGTGAGATACGGTGGTTCTTGTTGTGGTTTTTCTTCCTTCGTTCCTTCCTTTCTTACCCTTCGTTTTCTGTCTTTCTCTCCTTGAACTCTCCTAGCCTTCTTCTCCTCATTAGTCTCCGCCTCGGCGTTTGAGACACTTCTTTTCTTTCCTTCTTTCTCTTCCTTTCCTATCCTCTTCTTCTTTCCTCCCTGTGCGTGTCTGAAGGCCGACCCACGCATTATCGTGCGTAGCAGGTGACGGGGGTAACGCGTAATTCCCCGCCCCGGGTAGACAAGTAGGGCACGTACGTACCCCCTGGTAAAGGCCAGGCCCAGGGAGGGGTGATTACCCGAGCTGGTACCTTCCGAACGTGCCGATTGGTCCCTCCGTCAGTTCTCGGGAGGTGTGACCTGAGGTGTGAACAATCACCTAAGGCGGGTAAGCCCTCGGAGAGGGCCCCCACTAGGAAGGAGCGCGCCATCGGAGACGCCGGTAATCACGGGGGACACTTCCGCGATGACTTCCTTATCTTCTTTCGTGACGTTGACCCATAAACGTAAGTTAGACTCGCCTCAGCCTACAAAGACTCTGCCTAATGTACCTAAATTTCTGGTTGTCTCTCGCACCGACGGAAAGGATTTCAATTCTGTCAATCCTTTCGTTATACAGAAAGGTGTAGATGCAATTGCTGGCCCTGTTAAAACCTGTTCACGTCAGCGCAATGGCACATTGTTGCTGGAAGTGGAAAGTGCCTTCCAAGCCCAAAAACTGATACGTACTACGTTGTTGCACACTTTTCCAGTTAAGGTCGAAGCGCACCGCACACTCAACTCGTCACGGGGGGTAGTCTTCACGAGATCCCTTGACGGGTTGTCTGATGAAGATATCCAATCGTATATGTCCGATCAGGGTGTGACAGCTGTCCACAGGGTCATGAAAAAGGTCGATAACCATCTGACACCGACTCGTACTGTGTTTTTGACGTTTGACAAAGTTGACCTCCCGTCGAAGGTCAAAGCAGGGTATGAAGTCATCTCCGTCCGCCCTTATGTACCTAACCCAACGCGCTGTTTTCAGTGCCACAGGTACAACCATACCCGTGAACATTGCCCAAATGCAGCAAAGTGTGTCACTTGTGGTAGGGACGCCCATGAGGGGGATTGCCCACCTCCGTCCCCTCACTGCCTAAACTGCAACGGTGACCATGCGGCTTCCTCTCGCGACTGCCCTGTATACAAGGATGAGAAGGTAATCCAGCAAATTCGGGTTACGGAGAAGGTATCGACATCTGCCGCTCGTAAGTTGTTGGCGAGTCGAAAGCCCACTGTCCTCCCAGCGGGTACATACAGTAAGGTACTCACCTCAACTCGTCCTACCAAGGATTCCAGTACCCAGACATGTGACTTCACTTTCGCTGACACAGTTGTGCGATCCGCCAGCCCGAAGATTGCCCGTTCCACGTCCCCGCTCCCTCTTGCTGCTTCTAGGGTACAGTCTTCGTCAAACTCTAGTAAACCGCGGGCACCTAAACAAGATGCCCGGACCTTGAAAAAGGAACCCGTCCGTGAGGATTTTCTGCGTTCTCAGGCTTCCCAACCGTCAACTGCCTCTTCCCGCCGTCACTCTTCCAGAAGAGCTGACAAGAAAAAGAGTTCCTCTCCTTCCCCGCCGAGGCGTGACCCATCTGTCACGCCGTCCAACAGTTGCCGGCCTCGGCCGTCTTCTGTTTCACCGGGACGCTCCGTTTGCCGGGCGCCCGGCCCTTTACCGGCGGTGGAAACTGCCCCTCCTGATAAACTCAGGGAGGTGGCAGGCGCGTCGGTCGAACCAATGGAACATGACCCATTGCCCCCAGACAGCGATAGCAGTGCTCCCTCGAAATCCGGTCCTCAGCGGCCGTCGAGGTGACCCCGCTCGCTACTTGGTTTTTATCCTTATTTCTTCTCTCATTTTTATCATGGCGCTCCTTCAATGGAACATTCGCGGCATTCGTTCCAATCGGGAGGAGTTAAAACTACTCCTTCGATTGCACTGCCCGCTTCTAGTCTGCCTCCAGGAAACTAAGTTGCATCCACGTGATCGTGCAGACTTTCCACACTACACCTCTGTGCGATTCGACCTGCCACCCGTGGACGGTGTCCCAGCCCATGGAGGGGTTCTGATGCTCCTTCGAGACGACGTCTATTTCCATCCCATTTCCTTGCACACTCACCTACAGGCAGTTGCCGTCCGCATCACCTTATCCACATTTACCTTCTCCCTCTGTAATATATATTCGCCATCGTCATCTGCCCTTACTAGGGCAGATGTGCTAAACCTTGTTGACCAGCTCCCTTCACCTTTCGTGTTGGTAGGCGACTTTAATGCCCACCACCCCCTATGGGGCTCTCCGGCACCTTGTCCGAGAGGCTCCCTTTTGGTGGACATTCTCCACCACCTCGATCTTGTCTGCCTCAACACTGGTGCACCGACCTTCCTTTCTGACACAACACACACTTATTCCCATATAGACCTCGCAATATGCACTCCTCAGCTTGCCGGTCGGTTTGAGTGGTATGCACTTTCTGACACGTACTCGAGTGACCATTTCCCTTGTATCATCCACTTCCTACATCATTCCCCATCTCCACGTCCCACCAGTTGGAACATTTCTAAAGCCGACTGGGGGCTTTATTCTTCCATGGCTGTTTTTCACAATCAGAATTTTCCCAACTGTGACAGTCAGGTCGAATACCTCACAGAGGTTATTCTCACTGCTGCTGAACGTTCCATACCTCGTACATCCTCTTCTCCACGTCGTGTCCAGGTCCCTTGGTGGACTGCAGCCTGCCGCGACGCGCTTCGAGCCCGGCGCCGTGCTTTACGCACCTTCCGCCGCCACCCAACGTTGGAGAATTGCATCAATTACAAACGTATGAGAGCGCAGTGCCGTCGTATCATAAACGACAGCAAGAAAGCTTGCTGGACTGCTTTTACTAGTTCTTTTAACCGTTTTACTCCCTCCACGGTTGTCTGGGGTGGCCTACGCCGTTTGTCCGGCATCAAGGTCCACTCCCCGATTCCTGGCCTGACCGTGGAGAACGCAGTCCTCGTGGACCCAGCTGATGTTTCAAACGCATTGGGTCGTTTCTTTGCGGAGGTTTCGAGCTCTGCCCATTACCACCCTGCCTTTCTCCCTCGCAAACAGGTAGAGGAGGCACGGCCGCCTTCTTTCCGCTCTTTTAATCGTGAAAATTATAACGTCGCCTTCACCATGCAGGAGCTAGATCGTGCTCTCGCCCTGTCCCGGTCTTCTGCTCCCGGGCCCGATTCCATTCATATTGAGATGCTGAAGAACCTCTCTCCTGCGGGCAAGTGCTTTCTTCTTAGTACCTACAATCGCATATGGACTGAAGGTCATGTTCCCACAAGTTGGCGTGAAGCCATTGTTGTCCCCATCCCCAAACCAGGGAAGGACAAACACCTTCCTTCCAGTTATCGCCCCATTTCTCTGACGAGCTGCGTCTGTAAGGTGATGGAACGCATGGTTAACGCTCGGTTGGTCTGTCTCCTCGAATCTCGCCGCCTCCTGACTAATATCCAATGCGGTTTTCGTCGACACCGCTCTGCTGCTGACCACCTCGTTACGTTGTCGACCTTCATTATGAACAACTTTCTAAAGAAGCGTCAAACAGTAGCAGTGTTCTTCGACTTGGAGAAGGCATACGATACCTGTTGGAGAGCGGGCATTCTCCGCACATTGCACACATGGGGCCTTCGGGGCCGCCTTCCTCTTTTCATTCAAGCGTTTTTGGCGGATCGCAAGTTCCGGGTACGGGTGGGCTCTGTTTTGTCAGATACCTTTTGCCAGGAGAATGGGGTACCACAGGGCTCCGTCTTGAGTGTGGCGCTCTTTGCCATTGCAATCAATCCGATCGTAGATTGCCTTTCAGCCGACGTCTCCGGATCTCTTTTTGTTGACGATTTCGCAATTTATTGTAGCGCCCAGCGGACGTGTCTCTTGGAGCGTTCTCTCCAACGCTGTCTTGACCATCTATATTCCTGGAGCATCGCAAACGGCTTCAGATTCTCCACTGAGAAAACTGTGTGTATCAATTTCTGGAGATACAAGGAATTTCTTCCACCTTCTCTACGTCTCGGCCCTGTTGCTCTCCCTTTCGTGGAGACTACAAAATTCTTGGGACTCATGTTGGATCGGAAACTTTGCTGGTCCACACATGTGTCCTACCTGGCTGCCCGTTGTGCCCGATCCCTTAACGTTCTTCGTGTCCTCAGTGGCACGTCATGGGGAGCGGATCGTACCGTCCTGCTTCACCTTTACCAGGCCATTGTTCAGTCGAAGCTCGACTATGGAAGCCTTGTATACTCTTCAGCACGGCCGTCGATTCTCCGCCGTCTCAACTCTATCCACCATCGTGGATTACGTCTGGCGACCGGTGCATTTTATACCAGCCCTGTTGAAAGTCTGTATGCCGAGGCTGCTGTATTACCCTTGACCAATCGACGTGACATACTCTTGTGTCGGTACGCATGCCGCCTACGGTCGATGCCCAACCATCCCTCTTACAGGTTATTTTTCGACGACTCACTCGATCGCCAATATCAGTTGTCTGCGATTGCCTTGCTTCCACCGGGAGTTCGGTTTCGCCGCCTGCTACAGCGGCTCGATTTTACCCTTCCTTCCACCCTTCGGTTGAGCGAAAGCCCATTGCCACCGTGGCATCAGGCCCAGGTTCACACTCACCTTGAACTTAGTTCGCTCCCCATGGAGAGCACTCCGGATTTGGTATACCGCTCGAGGCTTGTCGAACTCCGTTCGCGGTTCGATAATGCCGTATTTATTTACACTGATGGTTCCAAGAGCACTGCCGGTGTCGGATCTGCCTTCGTCGTCGGGGACAACCGTTTCCAATACAAGCTCCCTGACCGGTGCTCAAACTTCACGGCTGAGCTTTTCGCCCTCCACCAGGCCGTTTTGTATACCTGCCGCCACCGCCACCCTTTCTATGCCATATGTTCTGACTCCCTTAGTGCCCTGCAGAGTCTTAAGGACCCTTTCTCGAACCATCCTCTCGTGTATCGGATCCAACGCTCCCTCCAGTTGCTGGCGGATGACAGCTGTCACGTTTCTTTCCTGTGGGTCCCTGGCCATGTGGGTGTGCCCGGGAATGAGGCCGCCGACACAGCAGCCAAGGCAGCAGCTCTTTTGCCTCGCATGGCTACCTTTTGCGTCCCATCGGACGATGTTCAACGGGCTCTTCGCCGGAGTATCGTGTCGCAATGGCACAGTGTGTGGCTTTCACTGTACAACAATAAATTGCGAACTGTCAAACCGATCCCGACCGCTTGGAGGACATCCTCACGCCCCTCTCGGCGGGAGGAGGTCATCCTGGCTCGGTTGCGGATCGGTCATTGCCGTTTCAGCCACCGTCACTTGCTATCCGCCGAACCTGCACCGCTATGCTCCTGCGGTGAACTGCTGACAGTGCGACATGTTTTACTGACTTGTGTTAATTTTAATCATCTTCGTGTAGCCCTTCACTTTCCGTCTACTCTGGAGGAAATTTTAGCTGATGACACACGAGCAGCTGCTCGAGTTTTGCGTTTTATCAACTTGGCCAACTTATCCAAGGATATTTAACTCTTTTAATTGTCTTTTATCTTTCGTTTTTAGCCTCTTGTTGATGTTCTGACAGTCTACATTTTTTTAGATCATAGCGAATCTATGTTCTTGGCTGGGCGCTAATGACCATAGAAGTTGTGCGCCCTAAAACCACAAAAAAAAAAAAAAAAAAAAAAAAAAAAAAAAAAAAAAAAAAAACACAAAAGGCTGAAATATTAATTATTCCAAAGCTTTCTCACAGGGCAAAATTCTACTCTTTTTGATTCTCTAAAACCATCACACGAGTGACAAAATGACAAAAGCAATAAAAATTACTCAAATGAGGAAAGGTCACAGGACCTGATGGACTACCATTTCAATTTTATATGGAGTATACAAAGGAGCTTGCCGCCTGCCCCCCCTCCCCCCTTTAACAGCAGTGTACCATAGGCATCTAGAGTAGTGAAGCATTCTTAAGGCTTGGAAAAAAGTGCTTCTATTCCCATCGACTAGATGTGCAAAACTATAAGATTATGTTTCTGGCATCAGTTGGTTGCAGAATTTTGGAACACTTTGTTGCAGAACACTTTGTCATTTCTGGAGACAGGAAATCTCCATTGGAGAAAGAAAGATGGATTCCGAAATAAACGATCTTGTGAAACGCAGCTTCTGCTATCATCCGCAAGATTCAGAATGCAGTAGGTAAAGGATCCGAGGCAGATGCTGTGTTTGCCTTCAGTAAGGCATTATATACCATTCCACATTGTCACCTGGTGAACAGAGTACAAACATACAGAATGAGATGGAGTGATTGGATTGACACATATCTAGCTAACAGAACATAGCGTAGTGTGTTGGACCTGCAATCTTACAGACACCCCCCCCCCCCCCCCCCCTGAAAATGTCCTCCACAGACTGGGACGACATGTTGGGTTTTTTTAACAAATTCAAGTGACCACAGCATAACAGCCCAGATACTTTCAATGGACAGATCATAGCATGTCATTCTTATTGGAGAAAAGTGTCCAGATGTGACAGTGATCTAATGTTTGCCCCATGGGAGTGTTACAGAACTGTTGCTTTCCACAATATGAATAAATGACCTCGTAGATAAGATTGGAAGTTCAATGAGGCTTTTTGCAGATGTTGCTGTAGTTGATGTCACAATACTTGAAAAGGCTAGCAAAATCCAGGACGATTTGCAGAGTATTGACACAGTATGCATGGAATGGCAATTGAGCCTCAACAAAAACAAGTCTAAAGTTGTGCATTTACATAGAAAAAAAGATCCTTTATTCTAAAACTACATAATATCAGGATGAACACTGGAAGCAGTTACTGCCATCTAGGAAGAGATATAAGAGATGATTCGAAAGGGAACGAACATACAAAAGCAATCGTGGGTAAGGCAGATGCCAGACAGAGATTATTTGGAAGAATACTCGTGGAAATGCAGTCCATCAACAAAGTAATATACAAAACTCTTGTTTCGTCACTGCTTGAGTATTGCTCATCAGTTTTGGATTTTCACCAGGTAGGGTTAATAGAGAAGAGCCAATGAAGAGCAGCTCATTTAGCAAGTGCAAAAGTGTCACAGAAATGATAAGTCAGTGGTAGATGCTGCAATAGAGACACTCTGTATCGACAGTATACATTTTATGAAGAGTCGAACAATATATTGCTTCTTCTTAAATATACATCACAAAGCAACCACAAGAATAAGATCAGCGCCCACATGGACGCATACAGGTAATCATTCTTCCCACAAACCATTTGCTATTAAAATAGGAGGAAGTGACAGTGGTATGCAAAGTACCTTCTGCCACACACCTTGAGGTGTGGGGTGGCTTGCATAGTATGGATGTAGATGTAGACTCAGGTTTGGAATGTTGAGGGTTTAAATCTGCTCCCTGGCCATCAACATTTAGATTTCTGCCATGTCCCTAAAATCACTCCAGGCAAATGCCTGGATAGTTCCTTTGAATTGGCAAGGATAATTTCCTTCCCCATCCTTATCAAAACAACCCAATTTCATGCTGTCTCTAATGGCTTACACCCTAATTGTCCTTCCTTCCTTCCTTCATTAATTCAGTTACCCACCAAGCCTCAGCATTTTTCAGCAGCAACAGTGTCTTACCTGAACTGTTTGTCATCAACATTTTGCTACATCTAGTCAAATACCTTTGGAAATGGATTGATTACATTCACATTGATATTCAGTGTTGACTGCTTCCTCTGTCCAGGAACTCTTTGATAACTACTTCTGGTTGCTATTTTATAGTGTCTACTACTATATTTTTGCACCAATAATAATTTTTCTGCCACTTTTATAGCCTCATTTCCTAATTAAATTTCCACAGCAGCACTCAAATTTATGGATGTACATAAAGTTAATCTTGTTTATTTAATAATGATCCTCTTCCATAACATGTTCATAGTTCATCCCTTGGGACAAAATTACTAACATTAATTTGATTTTTTTCACAGATATATACTTTGTACCTGTGGTTGCTTACTTGATCTTCAGTTTATGCGATTACATTGGTCGGATCGCCGCTGGAATTTTGAAATGGGTGTGTGAAATTACTACTATTGTTCTTTTCTATATTATTAATGCTAAGGAAAGTTGGTTAACTTTTGCCTGGTATTAGCTGCATCAGAATTATAATGGCACATCACTAGAAATGCAGTATTATTGAAAATGTATTATTTCGTTGCAGCCTCGTGGCAGTGCATGGCTAATTGGACTTATCAGCATCTTAAGAGTTGTATTCATCCCAGTATTTTTGATGTGCAATGCCCATCCAAGACACCATGGATTGCCTTTACTTATAAATTCAGATGTATATTACATTATATTAATGGTGATTTTTGGTCTTTCAAATGGTTACTTGGCAAATATCACCTTCATATGTGTTCCAAGGTATAGTATACAATCATTAACTTTACTCTGTTCACCAGTGGTGGACTAAGAGGCTCGGGGCGGCAAAACAAAATGACCCCCCCCCCCCCTTTAGTCCACCACTGCTGTTCACAATACAAAAAAAGTAATAAAGTCCAAATGGGTGATTTGCAATAGTATTGCCTCTAACTGTGATAAGATGTTGTATATGGTGTTTGAAGGAATGCACGTACTTATCATACTGATATAAAAAATGTATGGTATGTAGAGGAAATTGAATGTATGTAGTTTTCATCTTATATGTTAATGTTACATATTACGTAATTTACTTATACTGATGAACTTCTTGTAATTTTGGCATTGAAATGGCAAGTCACTTGCTGAAATCTGGATCTGCACAATAAAGCATTTTTTTTTAAATAACTACTAATTGTTGCAAATCGCCCATTAGGAAATATTGTCGCGTTGCAATGGAAGCAGGCTTGACTTCGAAGGCAAGGTTGTCGAGTGAACACAGCACTTATACTGAAAGCAGATTTATTGCGAACTTAACATACACGCACCACTGACTGCCTCTCAGGCAGAGTGCTCTGCTATTTATACACAGACGGAAGGTACGAGAAATTAGAATTGTCAACATAACAAACTTGTAGAAATTACAAGTGAACATAAGACACATGTAGAATATTCTGGAAATAATCATTACAAAGAAATAAATTTTTGCCGGAGGATGGGATTGAACTGACGACCTTCAGCACCGCAATCAGTGTTGTTATCCATTGTGCCACGCCGGCAGTTGGTTAACTTGGAGTCTCACAGCAATATACAGTCATGGGCACAACATACCTCATTTATGGAAGGCAGTCAGGTGAATTAATAAAGTATTGGTTTCATGCCAGTTATCAGTCAGAGAACGCAACACTTGAGCATATTTGGGTCAGTCAAAATAAAAAGTGTTTAATAATATTCTAAATGCTTTTAGAAAAAGTCACTGGAGACATCAATATTTCCTTATCTATAAACTGAGGGTGGACAAAGTAATATGACTCACACTGTTGTTTGTTGTAAATTGACACCACTATGTACATGTAACACTAAGACATGCACATAGTGTAAAATTGACTATCAAGTCTTCAGCATTTCCTGGCAGTGTGTTATAAAATTTGTTCTGATGATCAACGAAATGTTAAGTGATTTGCACGATTCCACACATTTCCAGAAAGAGTAACTCTTTGGTGCACATTAAGCATGATCATCTTGATTAAAACAGTATCCATCATCATGAGCACATGGTTTTACATAAGCGATATAGAGGAATAATGGATTAACCCAAAGTTAACTTACAGTTGGCATTAAAAAGAACACTCAATTTGGTAATAATCTTCCAGCGAAACCAGTATGGCAGTAGTTACAGTCATGGAAGGACTACATCTACAAAACACTCAAATAATGAATGCCAGTGCAAAGGAACAAAAGAAGTGGTGTCGTGATCAGAAACCTGTACACTCAATGACTGGAAGAATGTTGTTGTCCAAAGAAACATCAATCAGGTTTATGGTTATGTTACTCATACTGGATCTTGTGAACTCTGTGGCCATTAATAATTGTTGGCGAATAATGCAACCAGACACACATTCTTTTAAAAAGTTTTATTTCATTGTCATTACTGGTTTAGGTTTGCCTTGCCTATTTTCAGATGGCTACATTTTTCTTTGCACTTTTTATTATTCATTTATTTATTTATTTATTTTCAGTAGCATGTTGTCTACTTCTTTATTGAGTTCTTTTGGCTTGTGAACTTTTTCTTTCGTGTGCAGTGTATGTTTGATGCTCCATCTTGCATATTGAGTATTTTAAAACGTGTCACAATTATATGTTAAAAGGATGTGTGTTTACTGCAATACAATAGTGTTTATACCAAAACTTAAATGCCAGATAAACACCAAAGAAAAAGTCTGCCATCCAGCAGAACTAAATAATCAGACGACATGTTGTTGTTGTTATGGTCTTCAGTCCGGAGACTGGTTTGATGCAGCTCTCCACCCTACTCTATCCTGAGCAAGCCTTTTCATCTCCTCATAAGAACGGCAACCCACATCCACTTGAATCTGCTTACTATACGCGTCTCTTGGCCTCCCTCTGCGATTTTTACCCCACACGCTTCCCTCCAATGCTAAATTTACGATACCTCGATGTCTAAGAATGTGTCCTACCAAGCGATCCCTTCTTTTAGTTAGGGTATGCCAAAAATTCCTTTTCTCGCCAATTCTGTTCAGTACCTCTTCATTAGTTATGTGATCTACCCACCTAATCTTCAGCATTCTTCTGTAGCACCACATTTCAAAAGTCTCTATTCTCTTCCTGTCTGCACTGCTTATCGTCCATGTTTCACTCCCATACAAGCCAACACTCCACACAAATGCCTTCAGAAAAGACTTCCTTACACTTAAATTAATATTCGATGTTAGGAAATTTCTCTTTTTCAAAAATGCTTTTCTTCCCATTGCCATTCTGCATTTTATATCCTCTGTACTGCGACCATCGCAAGTTATTTTACTACCTAAGTAACAAAACTCATCTACCACCTTCATTGTTTCGTTACCTAATCTAATTCCTTTAGCATCGCCTGATTTTCTAAGACCGCATTCCATTATTTTTGTTTTGCTCTTGTTAATGTTCATTTTGTACGCTCTCTTCAACACATTGTCCATTCCATTCAACTGCTCTTCCAGGTTGTTCGCTGTCTCTGACAGAATTACAATGTCATCAGCAAAACGCAATGTTTTTATTTCTTCCCCCTGAACTTTAATCCCTATTCCAAAATTTTCCTTGCTTTCCTTCATCGCCTGCTCAATGTACAAATTGAATAACATCGGAGAAAGGCTACAACCCTGTCTTACTCCCTTCCCAACTGATGCTTCCCTTTCATGCCCTTAGAGTCTAATAACTGCGGTCTGGCTTTTGTACAAGTTGTAGATAACTCTCCTTTCCCTGTATTTTACCCCTGCTGACTTCAGAATTTGAAAGAGTGTAGTCCAGTCAACATTGTCAAACGCTTTCTCCAAATCTACAAAGGCTAAAAATGTAGATTTGCCTTTCCTTAATCTATCTTCTAAGATAAGACGTAAGGTAAGTATTGCCTCCCGGGTTCCTACGTTCCTCCTGAATCCAAACTGATCTTCCCCAAGGTCAGCTTCTACCAGCTTTTCCATTCTCCTGTAGATAATTCGTGTTAATATTTTGCAACCATGACTTATCAAACTGATGGTTCTGTAATTTTCACACCTGTCTGCACCTGATTTCTTTGGAATGGGGATTATTACATTTTTCTTAAAGTCTGAGGGCATTTCGCCTGTCTCATATATCCTACACACCAGTTCAAATAGTCTTGTCATGGCTGGCTCTCCCAGAGACTTTAGTAGCTCTGAGGGTATATCATCTACTCCTGGGGCCTTGTTCCGACCTAGGTCTTTCAGGGCTCTGTCAAATTCTTGTCTCAGTATACTATCTCCTATTTCATCCTCATCTACTTCTTCTCCACTTCCTACAATATTGCCTCCTCTAAGTTCATTTCCTATGTACTCTTTCCACCTTTCAGCTTTCCCTTCTTTGCTGAGAACTGGTTTCCCATCTGAGTTCTTGTTATTTGTAGAATTGCTTTCCTTGTCCCCAAATGTCTCTCTGATTTTCCTGTAGGTGGTATCCACTTTTCCCCTTATTATACATTCTTCTACAGATTTGCATTTGGCTTCTAGCCACTCCTGCTTAGCCATTCTGCACTTCCTATCAATCTCATTTCTTAGTCGTCTGTACTCCATTTTGCCTGTTTCATTTACTGCATTTTTATATTTTCTCCTTTCATCAATTAAATTTAGTATCTCCTGTGTTATCCAAGGATTTTTTGCAGGTCTTGCCTTTCTACCTATTTTGTCCTCTGCTGCCTTCACTATTTCATCTCTCAATGCTACCCATTCCTCTTCTACTGTTTTATTTCCCCCTGTTTGTCAATTGTTGCCTAAATCTCCCTCTGAAATTTACCAGAACTTCATGTTCCTTCAATTTATCTAGGTCCCATCTCCTTATTTTCCTACCTTTCTGCAGTTTTTTCAGTTTCAGCCTACAGTTCATGACTAACAAGTTATGGTCAGAGTCTGTATCTGCCCCTGGGTATGTCTTGCAGTTTATAACCTGATTCCGGAATCTATATTTTACCATTATAAAATCTATCTGATACCTTCCAGTGTCTCCTGGTCTCTTCCAAGTATACAACCTTCTTTTGTGATTCTTAAACCACGTGTTTGTTATGATTAAATTATGTTCCGTGCAAAATTCTACCAGGCGACTTCCTCTTTCTTTCCTTCTGCCCAGTCCATATTCACCTACTATTTTTCCTTCTCTTCCTTTTCCTACTACCGAATTCCAGTCTCCCATCACAATTAAGTTTTCCTCTCCCTTAACGGTCTGAATAATTTCCTTTAGCTCCTCATATATTTCTTCTATATCCTCATCATCGGCAGAGCTAGTTGGCATATAAACCTGTACTACTGTTGTCGGTGTTGGCTTCGTATCTATCTTGACAATGATAATGCGATCACTGTGCTGCTCGTAGTAGTTTACCCGCATTCCTATTTTCTTATTCATTATCAGTCCTACTCCTGTGATACCCCCAACTGATTTTGTATTTATAATCCTGTACTCACCTGACCAGAAATCCTGTTCATCCTGCCACCGAACTTCACTAATCCCCACTATATCCAACTTCAACCTATCCATTTCTCTTTTTAAATTTTCTAATTTTCCTACCCCATTAAGGGATCTAACATTCCACGCTCAGATCCGTAGAATGCCAGTGTTGTCTTTCCTGATGATAACATCCTCGTGAGTAGTCCCCGCCCGGAGATCCGAATGGGGGACTATTTTACCTCCGGAATATTTTACCCGAGAGGATGCCATCATCATATTTTCATACAGTAGAGCTGCATGTCCTCGGGAAAAGTAACGACATGATACTGACAAAAATGCAGGGTATCTCACAAAAGATGCTTGCCAGGTATCCGCGGATTGCGCGGTACAGATCCTGGCTGACCCCACCGCATCCGCCAGCCACGGCAGCGCCCAATTCTTGGACTCAATTGTGCTGTGGGTGCATACACTGAGTTAGTCTAAAACCATTGCCATCTGAGTAACCTAAGCTTATATTTACTTACAGTAGACGTTCAAAATGATGTACCTCCATGGAAAGAGCGGCCTGACATCTCTTGAACACATTTGCGAACACTCGGCGAATTTCAGCTGCCGAAATCTGGGAAGTGACTAGTCGAATCCTGTATTCAAACTCTGAGTGTATGGGTATTGCTTGCATACACCTTGTCTTTTAACATTCCCCAAAGATAAGTCACAGGGATTTAGATCTGGAGAAAGAGGTGGCCAGTCAACTACCCCATCATCAAAAACACTTCGTATTGCTGCCATAGAAACATTGGCAATGCGTAGTCTTGCATTGTCCTGCATGAAATAACCGTATATACCATATTCATGTATACCATACTGAAAGGAAACTCGACAGCAACCTCAAAACAAAACACCCAAATACTCTGTCATGCAGTACAGAACACAAGAGCATGGTGTTTCTACCTGACAACAATAGTGCCGGACTCGGCGCTGTTGACAAGTGTCCCAGAACATGCATAGTGCCGACCGGCAGACGGAGCGGCAGCACCCGGCAAACGAGCCATGCAACTCGCGGACCTCTCTCTCAGGTGTCTTTCGTGAGACACCCTGTAGATATTTACTCATTTCCAGCATGGTGGAGGATAAACTTAACACATGCTTATTTTGTGATTAACAAGAAATAAGCATGTGGCTAGTATTGTGTATACTAAAGTAGACAACCTACTAGAACATTGGTTTCATAATGCACTTTGTGTCCAAAATCAATCATCCACAATAAAAAAAATAATAAAAATAAAATAAAATAAAAATAATTGTAACTATTCTGTGCAACTTTGACTGCCTTCATATAACAAAAAATAAATATGTAAAGAAAACGTAGCCACTGAAGATAAGTAAGGTAGCCCAAAACTAGTAATGATGTTTTATTTCAACATTTTTAAAAGCAGATGTGGCTGGTTGTGTTATTAACCAACAATCAGGTTTATGTATGGGGATCTCAAAGAAAGTTTAATATCCAGTGTGCCTGCGTCTTACAGCCATGCATGGGGGAGATTCCATTATGATGTGGGCAGCTGTATTATGGTATTAAACAAGCTCACAAATAATTACCATCCTTGACAATAAACTGCTTACTATGACTTAAATTTTGCTACCAAACATTGCTTTATTACAGAGTGATAATGTGCCCATAAACACGGCCAGAGAGATTTAGGTTTGATTTGTGAAGCATCAGAAGATTATAAAAAATCTCCCCTATGCAGCATGATCACCAGATTCCAATGTCATTGAACTGTTATTGGAAGTTTAGAGCATAATAAGTAGATGAGTTCCATCTCTTACATTGTTTAATCTGTGGGCAGAGGTGGTACAGAAATAGAAGAAAATTCCAGTGGAAACTATTCACACAATGAATCAGTTCCTTGAATTACAGCTGTCTTGATAGCAGTTAAGGTCCAACTCTCTATTAAAATATAAACATTGTGTTTATGTTAGGTCCTCTTATAGTTTTATTAATATATTTTCTTGAACTTACAACCCCTCTTGTGACTCACTTTCTCTGCTATATCTGCTTGTATTCCATGCAAACAGATTTATTATTTTTCAATACTCAGTTCACAGAAATAACTGTATTTGGTTCCAGAAGCTTTAAGTTCATATACTTATAAAAACTTAAGCATTTTCTTAAACCGATGTTATTGGTAAAGAAACACTGTGTTCAATTTGAATTGATATTAAGTAAAATTAAATTAATTTTATTAGAAGTTAATGTTATCAGGTGCCTAACACCTAATAACATAGTTCTATTTTCTTGCTGTTCTGTAGTAATAGTACAAAAATAGGGCATAAACAAGCTGAGCTGCAGCATTCGTCAACTTTTTGCCTGTGAGCTATTTTAGTTTCTATTTCGTGTGTCCAAAATATTTTACGTAAATCTATGCAGATAGTAAAGAATCCTTTACAGTACTGGATACAAGTCAGAAATGAATATACAGGTTTTTGTAGACATGAACAGAATAGACCTTGTAGCAACAACTTACTACAAAGTATTCAAATCGATAACTGCCATTATTTGTTTGTGTATTTTGGTATGTAGTGGCTACCCAACAAGTACTGTCCACAATGAAGTCTTTAAAGTGTATCTTATTCCATGCAATCCAGTACTGTCTCAAATTCTCTACTGTGAATATTTCTTTGTTCAAAATCTTGACCACCTCTCTAGGACTTGAACAGTTAACTTTCTTGTAAAGTGGTATGTATAGTGACATGTGTTGGGGGGACATTTATATATTTGATCCATTAGTCAAAGATGTAATATTATTCTTTACTGATCACATAGTGCATTTAGTGCCACTGGCTTCAAATTAGAGAAGATTGAACCTCTTAATTTTCTATTTACACTGATTTAGGTTTTTTGCAGTTTTCCTAAATTGTTCTTTCCTCATTAAACACACTCGAGGCTATTGAAAAGGTTGTATACTTTACCTACATTTCACACATCTGTGAAATGAAGTCTCAAAATGTCAATAACCTCAAAAAATCATACATAATTGTTTTTGTTTGCAAGTACTTATTAATATGTATTAACAGAAACAGTAAATGATGAAAAAGTACCAGATTCCACCAGACTGCTACCTTCAGCAGACACTCAAAATGCAATTTAAAAATTAGAGGGTCAGTACTTGATTCAGGCTGATACAGTTATGAAATAGCTCAAGAAAAAGACAACACTTAGTTGACACATACCCAGCAATCTTATTAGGACATATATATGGCAGGACTTGGAATTCTGAGGTTTGGCTGCCTCAAGAGAATGACTGTGGTGACCAGACACAATGTTTTATATCCAAGACTGCACATCTGAAGAGATCAGTCAAGATATTTGTGTAAACCAGAAAAATTTAAAGGAAAATGTGATTTCTTCTGTAACAAGGCTACAGAATTTTTCTATAAATTTATGTAGTTGTGTAGATAGTTAGCTGGAAATTAAATGTCATTTTTATAATTTCCAAGTATTTCTTTCGTAACATGATATACAGAAAACTATTAATTAGTTCTTCTGTTTGTGAAAACCCTTTTTTATGTGAAAAGCTAAGAAATTAATCATTTGCAGTTTTGAAAACATCCAGATACTGATTGTTAGTGAAAGCAAATGTGAAATAGATGATGTCCAGCACTGTAGAAGTTTGGTATGGATGCATTTTATCACATTATCAAATCTCATACATTATACAAAATTCGATTAATGATGAAAATTCTCCTCAGAGATAATAAATATTGTTGAAATGAGATAGAATGGCTGGCCAGTACTTACCATTGTGTTGTACCGCCGATAGTAACACAAAATGAAAAAACAGAAAAAAAGGGACAAAGGGACAAGCTTTCGGAACAGAGTTCCTTCAGTCAGGTGGGAGAGAAGGGAAGAATAAAGGATGGGAACAGAAGGGAAAGGTGGTTCACGACCTAGGTCATGAAGGTGGTGTTTCGGAAGTGTGGGCGTCAGACGCCCACACTTCCGAAACACCACCTTCATGACCTAGGTCGTGAACCACCTTTCCCTTCTGTTCCCATCCTTTATTCTTCCCTTCTCTCCCACCTGACTGAAGGAACTCTGTTCCGAAAGCTTGTCCCTTTGTCCCTTTTTTTCTGTTTTTTCATTTTGTGTTACTATCGGCGGTACAACACAATGGTAAGTACTGGCCAGCCATTCTATCTCATTTCAACATTATACAAAATGTCAATTTAATCTGAGATGTGTCTTCAGCATTGTGGCTTCACAAAAAACAATTTACAGGTATCAGCTATGCAAGTAATGTGCTTTATTTCTGGCATTACTCTTTCTTCCTTTTCTTCAACAGAGTTGTGGACGCTACTGAACAGGAGACTGCATCGTCTATGATGGCTGCATTCCTTGGACTAGGGCTGGCTTGTGGTTCAGCTCTTAGCCTGTTACTGGTTAAAGTGTTATGAATTTTATCATGCATTTATTTTTACTTTTTATATCAGCTTTTATGTTTCTTTTACAATGTTTTGGTACTTTCCAACATTAATTGCCATGCATTAAGTGACTTGTTACGTAAGTAACATTTTATTTTAAAAATGGATGTTATACTTCCTTGTAAATTTCTCTGCAATGTGAGAAATGAATTTAAGGTTTGTAAAAGCTGTATTATGTAACTTATGGACCTTGTTTGCAATGATTCTGCTTAAGTGGAACAGATGTATGTCATAATTGTGACCTGAAGTCTTTTTAGAATGTTAACCTTTGTGACAATGTCAAACCCAACAGATGTGTTGTATAACAAATCTTTAAACCATTGCACTTGCAGATCAAATGGACAATTGTTAAGCATCTTACTAAACAGATATATCTCTGGATTTGCAACTCTGTGGCATCTGTTACCAAATCACTAGGACAGAGGACAATTAGCATGTTGTTTAAAATATTAGGCAGAGCAGTATTAATATAAAGATGGGCATGTAGATATCACCCAGAAATATTAACAGTATTATTTCTATGTGTTTTTCTAAATTTATACCATTAACCACACTTCAGTATTTGGCAGCATGTTCACAGTATGGACTTCAGACTAAAAACTATAGTTCTCCATGCATCCTTTTTACTGTAAACAACGAAGTTAAGGAATGTAATATAATGTCAGTTCACCATAAGAGGCTCACTGAGCTGCTAAAAGGCACGAAAAATAGGCATTCACATAACTCAAATTTTTGGCCATCGCCTTCGTCAGAAAAAACACACAGTTCACACAATTACTCGGACAACTATAAACACACAACTATTATGTCCCACCATTCCAACACCACAAGCATCTGGACTGAATGAGGTGGGAAATGGAGGAGTAAGGTTGCTGGGTAAGGGTGGGAATGGACAGTTCCACATTGCATGACGGGTTGTAAAGGCTCTGTAGGTGAGAATTTGAATTGTGGCATTGAAGTAGTGGTGAGAAAGGATAAGAGAGATGTAGAGAAGTGTGGGGTTTTGAAATGATAGAAATAAGGAACAAATAATAAAATATGACATAAAAAATATTTTAAAGTAAAAAAATGAAGATAAATAAGTAATTAAAGGATACTCTAAGGGGCAACATACAGTTGCAAGGAAGGCATGAATTAGAGATAGATACAGGATAATGAGTGGGGAAGGAGGGGGAGGGTAGATGTTGGGTATGGTGACCTTAGGTTGAGGCCAGGATGGTTGCAGCACCATAGAATGTGTTGAAGGTACAACTCCCATCTGTGCAGTTCAGAAGAGCTGGTGATGGAGAGGAGGATCCAGGTGGCTCAGGTAGTGAAGCAGCCATTGAAATACAGAGTGCTGTGTTGAGTCACATGCTGTGCCACTTGATGTCCAGCTTGCTTTTCACTACAATTTGGCAGTAGCTATTCAGCCTGATAGACAGCTGGTTTGTTGTCATATCAATACAAAATACTGTGCAATGATTGCAGCAGAGTTGGTATATCACATGGCTGCTTTCACAGCCTGACCTCTGATGGGGTAGGATAAGCTTGTGACAGGACTGGAATAGGAAGTGCTGGATGGCGTGGATTGGGCAGGTTTTGCATTGGCGTCCTCCTCCTTGTGGTAAGGGGTTGGACTAGGATATTATGGAGGTTATGTGGGTGATGTAACACAACTTTAGGAGGGGTCAGGATTTTGGGTAGGATGTCTCTCATTTCAGGGCATGATGACAGATAATCAAAGCCCTGATGTAGGATATGGTGCAATTATTCCAGTCCTGGATGATATTGGATAACAAGGGGGCCCACTCTTCTGAGGCTGGTTAGTAGGGTTGGAGGGAGGACAGTTAGTGTGTGAAGATATGGCATGGGAAATCTGATTATGGACTAGGTCAAGAGGGTAATGTCTGCTGATGAAGGCGTTTGTGGGTCCTTCGGAGTATTGGTTAAGGAACTTCTCATCATTGCATATTTGCTATCCACAGATGACAAGGCTGTATGGGAGGTTTTATTTTATTTTATTTATTTGTAAAAAGATATAAAATAGCCAAGATCGCTTATCAATTTTTATTAACGACGACTAGTTTCGCTGAACTATGTCAGCATCAACAGGTCAAATAAAATATTTTACAAGGCCATAATCTTGTAATGTCAAACAGTTGTTATATAACAATTTACAGTGCATAGGTGCACTATGTCATTATAATAAAACATAATTATCACAGTGAGTGACAAAAGCAAACTGAGGGGGGGGGGGGGGGGGAGAGAGGAGGTTCTGAGAAGGGCCCTAAGATTTTAGCATGGATTATAGGTCATTTTGGGATGGTGTTGATCTGGTACAACTTTTAGATGGAAGAATCGGACAATTGACATAGGCTATCTGTCACATAAACACTGTGATTCATCACAAAACTGGTGGAACCTTTGTCTGCAGGTTAGTATTCTTAGGGAGTGAGTTGGGGAATGATGGAGATACCAAGTTAGATGTGAGGAATTCTTGGAAGGTGACCAGAGGAGGTTATATGGGAGTGAAGGGGAGGGGATCACAATTGGATGGTGGTATGAATTGGTAGAGGCAAAGTTCAGAGTTGGAATTAGATTGACATTACTATCATATTTTCGATTTTTAGGTATGTAACATATTTCCAAAGTGATAGTTAAAAAAGCTAGTACTGTTGTTTTATACCATATTTTTTTATTGGTGCTATTAAGAGTTTTGCCTCCTAAATTGGTCAGCCATTTTAATAGTTATATCAGTCAGTTTGTTGGATATCTTGGTAATTAATTTATTTTACCAATGTTTGTAAGCCTCTTGGACCAAATTGCAATGGTCATCAGTCCCTAGACTTAAAAACTACTTAATCTAACTTACACTGAAAACAAATACACACACACACACACACACACACACACACACACACACACACACACACAGAGAGAGAGAGAGAGAGAGAGAGAGAGAGAGAGAGAGAGAGAGAGAGAGAGAGAGAGAGAGAGATAAATTTAATTCTGGTTGAGGGGTATTGCAGAGTGGTTAATAGCTGGGTTCACATTCGAAAAGAGTGGGGGTTTACAAGAAATCTAAATCTGCAGACTGGAACCACTTAAGGAAAACATTTGGATGATTCCATTGTAAAGCACAGTCAATTTCCTTACTTATCCATAATGATGGCAGAGCATTCAATGTTTATTTAATCACAGACAGGCCCTTGAACTACTTTCATTCTCTGGAATGAAGCTTACTAAAGAAAAGCCAGTCTTTTATGTTCCCATTCTTATTCACCTGGTCTAGTTGACTATGTGCATCCTAATTAATTCAGAACTAAATGAAGGGGGCTGATATTAGATTATGAGATGCAGCAGGTGGAAGTAGAATTACTCAACCCATCTAAATGGGCAGCTTACAAAAGGCTCTCATCAATATACTGATTGATCGGGTATTGGTACTTTAATCCAGTATGATGCAATTTTTATAAAAACAGACATCAAGATTAGGTTTTCGAACACTGTTAAGCCCAAAACTTTTCAAAGTTATTAAATATGTGATAAGTAACTGTGTTAGTGCTGATGAGTCTTGCTAGTTGCAACTTTACTATTTATTGTAAATTAAGTATTTATTAAAAACTGCAAATATTAACAATTGAATTGTAATGTAATTTTGTTTAATTACTAATCACAAGTAAATTAATTTGATACAGAATGTGAACAGAAACTAATTCTGTGTGTGTGTGTGTGTGTGTGTGTGTGTGTGTGTGTGTGTGTGTGTGTGTGTGTGTGTGTGTGTTCATGTTCATTTAATAATATGGCATTTTACGTATAAGTATCAAAGTTTAATTTGCTTTTATATTATGACTAATAGTTAAAAAAAATTGTTATTGAAAGATTGATTCAATATTTGCAAATAGGAAATTGAAAGAAAAGTAAAAAAGTTGCTTCTAGCAATATTCCAACCAGTGACAAATATACTACAGCAACTTTAATAAGATGGAAATAGTTTCAATGAATTTAGTCATGCGTGAAAAGCTTACTCTTTTTTTTAGTGGCATCATGGTACTTTAAGAAACACACATCCTTGCACCATCCGTAGGCCTATATTCATGAAAAATAGACTAGTCTGCGCGGGGTCTCTTCTGTGTTGCAGATAATATTATAAAAAGGGGGAAAATCTTGTTTAGTAATGTTTTAATGAAGTTGGCTAACAATACAGTTGCTGGTAATTAATTTCCCCCACTCCCTTCCCTTCAGTGATTTGTGTTGCACAGTCTTCCATTACATTTTACGAATCACATATTTACACAAAGTACTAAGTGTACTAACCCTGGATTTAGACAAAAGAGGAAGAATAGAGTTTAATATTCCACTGACAACATGGTCATTAGAGGCACATTAACTTGTAATGGATTAGTGATGAAATATTGTGCTTTTTGATGAGTGTTGGAAGATGATGGAAATCACAGACAACAATTCTAAATGTTTATAGGCTTCCACTTGGCTGTAATTGGCCATTTTTATCCCCTAGTATATGGTGGGAATATGTTCATTTACAAGTCTGGCAGCTTAAGTCAGTTGCTTTTTTAAGTTAGGAATATATAATCCTATCTTTTACAGCAGTGCAATAATATTGAATTATAATTCTTACATTTTTTAATTAAATGATCTAGCACAGTATCATCATTATTCATAGAACATGGAGATTTTTGGGTATTTAATTCTTATTACAAGTAAGATGCAAATGATTAGTGAAACTTGAAGAATTTGTTTGTAATTGTCAAAACATAAAGTTTCATATTGACCAAGTCAAAATGATTTGAAATATAGATTTAACTCTAGACACTTTGAATACTACGTATTGTGCTTTATCAGCCTAATACTCGGAGGAAGTGATACAGTTCCTGGTAGCTCTTATAGTGTAGTTCTTTTATTTTTATAATTTTGTGCATTTGTTCATTGTAATTTTTTATTAAATGTTGCAAAATAATTTTTCTTGTAAAACTTAACAATAATTTTAGCAGTTCCACATTTACTTCTTGTGTTTGTCCTTTGCAACGCTTGAGCGCCAAAAATATTATTGATCAATATTTTTCTTGAAAAGCACTACACATACATGTAAAGTTGTATGAATTAGCTCCATAACTGCCTTAGATTGTGTACTTTCGGTCAGCAGTTTCAGGTGTTTATGGAGCCATTAACAAGTAATCAGTATTAAATGTCTGGTTGCGTGATCTCTGTTGTCCACGTCATGTATGTGTTTTGTGTAATTATGTTGTGCTGAAAATGATGTTTGGAAGCCAAGGAATGAATATTTTCTTTTTTGAATTTTTACCTTTACTCTCATCACTGGTTTCATGTTAAGCTAAGCATTGGATGTGGAGCTAGCCAGAAATCAAATGGCAAGGAACTAATGTATAGTGAAGATTACACAAAAAAACTGATATGAATGGATATGTTACATATAATTAGGACTTAGGTAGGACCTAATTAGGGCCCCATTTTACTGTTGCCACTTCCAATACAGAAACAATAATTGTAATTAATTGGTTCTGTGCCAGGCACATGGAAAAAGATATATGTAAACTGTCTTCTCATTTATACCAGTTTTCAACATAACACTCCTCTGTCTTCCATTTATGCTATATCATATTGTAGCACATTGTATGTGATATGTTGCTATGAGCCATCAGTGTCATTAAAGTACCTGAAAAATAAATGAAATGTTAATGCAAAGAGGCAAGATTTATTTTTTATAGCCTAAATTCAAAGCACGTCATCTTTAAAGATTGTGTTCAAGTTAACAATTACCACATCACTCCTGCAACTGACTAGTGACGTATGTTAAGAAGTGTTTTTGTATATTGGTTATCACAAATTACATCACCTGTAGATCGTCGTCGACATCTTGAGCTCGCCTGCGAATTTCATTTCTAAAACATTCGAAATAATATTTATGTGACCTGGGTTTTTACGTTTTAAAGGAACACTAGTTTGAAGTTGAATGAATATTTAGTGCATCGGTAGAATACATGACAAACTAAAAGATCTGTACTAAAACAAGACAAGTTGTAAACTAAAACAAGAGATTTGCTAGACTGAGGATAGATTACATTGTGGTTTGATCTAGACTAAATGTGCACACCAATGTGTGCGTGTTTATACATTGCAGTAAATCTTCAATCTCGAACAAATATGATACAATATAGTTTATAGGTTCCATTATTTGTTAAACAAATAAATCAATAACAAACAAGAAATATGATTATTTCAAATAAATCTTAAGTATTTTCATAAAAAACCAAAACAGAAATTAATAATATAGTAAGGACAGTTTACAACTCACCGCAAAGACGTGGTGACGAGCTGCGACAGGCACATACAAAAGACACACACATACAACACTTTCAGCTATCGGCCCTGGCCTCCTTCAGAAAATAGAAAACTCACACAACACAGACATACAACCATCACCTCCGGTTGCCATGCTTCCAAAAAACAGAAATTAGGTGCATAAGTAAATTAAAAGTAGAGCAGTGCTGGTTTCTGTTACCATAAATTGTTCAATATAAATTTTGTTAACAAAAATTTAGGTTAAACAGACCAAGACAAATACTTGTATTTATTATTCATTATTACTGTTATGGTAAAATAGTTTAATATTATATTGTAATAATCTCTGAATATATTCATAGTTATACATACATAAAGCCTCAGTTATGTGATATCCTGATTTTCATGTTACATAATGAGCTGAATCCTATTGGTTAAATTCATTACAATCTACATAATGGGTTTACAGTACCACAGTGATGGACAGTCTGGAATTCATGAGGAATTTATACATCATTTACTGATAAATGCCTTATGTTGCTGCTGTGGTGCAGCATGTCTTAACAAGCAGTGTGTGATGTCTTCTTGGCTTGTGTTGGCAGAGCAACCTCTGCAACAATTGTGTGTCAGCTCAGGCAACATAATGTCAAGTAGATGGCAAAAAGCATGTACTCAATCACAGAACGTAACCCAAGAACTTGATTCATTTGTGCACAGTGATGTGACATCATCATTGTTTACTCTGAATTTCAATGTTTGTACAGGCTTAGAGTTTTAATTTCCATTTTAGATTAATAGCTGAAGTATTCATTTCCAAAGTTTGCTATGGTTCTTTTTTATTGTTATTTAATCATGTTGGAAACATTAGTATGTAAATGTATTGAAGAAATTGGAAGAATCCACATAGTTTAATTTCTCTAGCAGCTTTGAGCCCATAGAGCCAATAAGACTACTAACATACAGTCTTCACTTTTGTCAAACTGGACTTTTTGCATATTCATTTCATGCTTTCACTTCTCTTATATTATTTTCCCTTAAAGGAGGGCCTTGAATGGTCACTTGCCTTTCACATGTCATGTAATCTCAGATTACATCGCCGTTGGATTTAAGGTGATTACAGCTATAACATTTCACTAATTTGTCATAAGAATTGTAACCACAGTGCCCCCAGGGAGGAGAAGAGCTCACAGCAGCAACTAAGAGTGGGAAAGAAATGTACTGCCTCCTGGCCAAATGAAGCTGTAACTGACTCAATATGTGTTCAGTTACGGAAGCCCTGTGCCTCAATTAAAATAGCCATTACTACTTATTCAGAGGGATGGATGTCCACAATGCCTTGTATATGTCTAGGTATTTCTCTTCAGAAATAAACCATCCAGCATCATTATATTTATGGTCATGTAGAACATTACATCATGTAGCAAATGAAACATGCAGAGAGCAAATAGTCAGGCTTAAAAATGAGATAATAGATGTCATATTAAAGAAGAATTATTGTTACTAGAGTTCATCTACATCTACATACTTATTCCGCAATCCACTGTAAGGTGTGTGACGGAGGGTACATTGTACCACTACTAGCCATTTCCTTTCCTATTACACTCACAAATAGAGCGAGAAAAAAAAGAATCCTTATATGCCTCTTTATGAGCCCTAATTTCTCGTATCTTGTCTTTGTGATCATTACGCAAAATGTAAGTAGGTGGCAGCAAGATCGTTCTACACTCAGCTTCAAATTCCGCCCCTATAAATTTCCTCAACAGGATTTCTCAAAAGATCATCATCTTTCCTCCAGCAATCCTCATTTGACTTCCCGGAGCATTTCCGTGACACTCGCACATTGGTCGAACCTACCAGGAACAAACCTAGCTTTTCGCCTCTGAACTGCTTCTATGATTTCCTTTAAACCAATGTGTTGCGGGTCCCAAACACTTTAACAATACTCAAGACATGGTCGTACAAGCTTTTTATATACAGTGTCCTTTACAGATGAAATACATCTTCCCAGAATTCTCCCAATACACCGAAGTCAGCTGTCTGCCTTACTGTCCTTACGTGTTCATTCAATTTCATATCACTCGGCAATATTACGCCTAGATATTTGAACAAAGCGACTGCATCAAGAAGCTTACTACTAATACTGTATTCGAACATTATGGGATTGTTTTTCCGACTTATGTGCATCAGCTTACATTTTTCTACATTGAGAGCTAGCTGCCATTCTTCGCACCAACTAGAAATTTTGTCTAAGTCATTATGTATGCTATTACAGTCAATTAGACGACACCCTCCCATACACCACAGAATCGTCAGCAAACAGCCACAAATTAAAAGTTACTCTGTCCATCAGCTCATTTATATAGATAGAAAATAATAGCGGTCCTATCACACTCCCCTGGGGCACGCCTGACGATATACTCGTCTCTGATGAACACTCGCCGTTGAGAACGACGTATTGCAGTCTGTTATTAAGAAAGTCTTCCAGCCAGTCACATACCTGTAAACTTATTCCATATGCTCGTATCTTCGTTAGCAGTCTGCAGTGTGGCACCGCATCAAATGCCTGTTTGAAATCGAGAAAAACACAATCTGCCTATCTTCCTACATCCATGGCTTGCAAGATGTCATATGAGAAAAGGGCAAGCTGAGTTTCACATGGACGATGTTTCCTAAACCCATGCTGATTCATAGAAAGAAGCTTATCCGTCTCAAGGAAATTAACTGTATTCTACCTGAGAATATGCTCCAAAATTCTACAGGAAACTGATGTCAACAGTATTGGTCTGTAATTGAGTAGGTACATTATCTTTCTTTTCTTATAAACAGGAGTCACCCGCACTTTCTTCCAATCACTAAATACTTCATGCCGAATTAGATTCACAAAAAATGGAAAGGGGCTGAATGTCGCAGAATACTCTTTGTAAAACCAAACTAGTATTCCATCTGGACTAGGAGACTTTTTCATATTTAGCTCTCTCAGCTGCTTCTCTACACTGGAAATACCTATGTCCTCCATTTAGGTACCTTGATCAAATGATGTTACATTTGTGTGGTCCTCCTGCATGAAAGATTTCTTAAAGGTTAAATTTAGAACTTCAGCTTTCAATTTGCTTTCTTCTATTACTGCCCCAGAATAATAGTCACTGGATAGTGGGATTTGACCTGCTTATCGATTTTATTTAGGATCAGAATTTTGGGCTCTCAGAAACACCTTTTGCTAAGGTATGGCTGTGGTAATTATTGTATGCTTTGTGCATCGATCTTTTTTATAGATGCTTGTATCTCTACTAACTTTTGCCTGTCATCATTTGCGTGTTCTTTTTTTAATGGAGAGTGCAACAGTCTTTGCTTTCTCAACAGCTTTCTAACATTATTATTATACCATGGTGGATCTTTTCCATCCTTAATTGACTTTAAAGGCACATATTTCTCTAACCATTTATTTACAATGCATTTAAATTTAGTCCACAATTCCTCTACATCAATTGTAACAGAACTAAATGATGTCCATTCATTTTCTAAGTCCTATACTAACAACTGCTTATTGGCTCTTCCTAATAAAAACATGCCCCTAGCCTTCTTTATTGGTTTATGAACTTTGGTCACCATTGACACTATGATGGTATCATGATCACTAACGCCTGTCTCAACACAGACATCGTTAATAAGTTCAGGCATGTTCGTAGCTATAAGATCTAAAATATTTCCATTGCGTTTGTGTTGCTGGTTTAACTGCTCAAGACAGTTTTTGGAGAATGTGTCCAAGAGTAGCTTGCAAGACTGCCTGTCTGTACAGACTGAAATGAAACTAGAAGTGTCCCCATCTATTCTCTTATGGTTGAAGGCTCCCCATCTAATATTGCATGGCCTGGATACCTATGCACTACCTGACGTAGACTTTCTTTGAATGACTCCACAACTGCTACAGCAACACTGTGAACCGGTAAAAACACACAACTATTAACTTCTTATCTTGGACTTGTATGTGCCCAGATAACTTCAGTTACTTTAAACCTCAACGTCAGTAGAAACTATACCTTTGTCCACGGCGATGAACCCTACCCCTCCAATTGTGTCCAATCTGTCTTTCCGATATACACTCCATGCCTCATTAAATCTACATCTACATTCATACTGCGCAAGCCATCCGATAGGTGTGTGGCGGAGGTTACCTTGATTACCACTATCAGTTCTCCCTCCTATTCCAGTCCTGTATTGTTCGTGGAAAGAAAGATTGTTGGTATGCCTCTGTGTGGGCTCTAATCTCTCTGATTTTATCTTCATGATCTCTACATGAGATATACATAGGAGGGAGCAATATACTGCTAGACTGATTGGTAAAGGTGTGTTCTCAACTTTGACAAAAGCCCGTACCGAGTGACAGAGTGTCTCTCCTGCAGAGTCTTCCACTGCAGTTATCGATCATCTCTGTAACACTTCCACGATTACTAAATTATCCTGCAATGAAGCGTGCTGCTCTCCGCTGGATCTTTTCTACTTCCTCTATCAACCTCACCTGTTACGGGTCCCACACCAGTGAGCAGTATTAAAGCTGTGGGTGAACATGTGTACTGTAACCTACTTCCTTTGTTTTCAGACTGCATTTCCTTAGGATTCTTCGAATGAATCTAAGTCTGGCATCTGCTTTACCGACGATTGATTTTATATGGTTGTTCCATTTTAAATTACTCCTAATGCCTACTCCCAGAAAATTTATGGAATTAACTTCTTCCAGTTGCTGACCCGCTATAGTGTAGCTAAATGATACAGGATCTTTTTTTTTTTCTCCTATGTATTCGCAGCACATTACACTTGTCTACCTTGAGATTGAGTTGCCATTCCCTGCACCATGCGTCAATTTGATACAGATCCTCCTGCATTTCAATACAATTTTCCATTGTTACAACCTCTCTATATACTACGGCGTCATCTGCAAAAAGCCTCAGTGAGCTACCGATGTTATCCAGAATGTCATTTATATATATTGTGAACAGCAATGGACCCACGACACTCCCCTGTGGCACACCTGACATCACTTACTTTGGAAGACTTCTCTCCATTGAGAATGACATGCTGCTTTCTGTTGTCTAGGAACTCCTCAATCCAATCACACAATTGGTCTGATAGACCATATTTTCTTACTTCGTTCATTAAACGTCTGTGGAGAACTGTACCAAACGCCTTGCAGAAGTCAAGAAACATAGCATCTACCTGAGAACTCGTGTCTATGGCCCTCCAAGTCTCGTGGACGAATAGCACGAGCTGGGTTTCACACTATCGCCATTTTTTAAACCCATGTTGATTCCTACAGTGCCGATTTCTAGTCTCCAAAAATGTCATTATACTCTAACATAATATGTGTCCCATAATTCTACAACTGACCGACATTATAGAGATATAGGCCTATAGTTCTGCACATCTGTTCGACATCCCTTCTTAAAAACAGGGATGACCTGCACCATTTTCTAATCTTTCGGACTGCTACGATCTTCTAGAGACCTACGGTACACGACTGCAAGAAGAGGGGCAAGTTCCTTCATGTACTCTGTGTAAAAACGAACTGGTATCCCATCTAGTCCTGTGGACTTTACTCTTCTGAGAAATTTTAATTCTTTTTCTATCCCTCTGTCAATTATTTTGATATCTTCCATTTTGTGATCTGTGTGGCAATCTAGAGAAGAAACTACTGTGCAATCTTCCTCTGTGAAGGAATAACTTGACACATCATGATTTGGCCAGATTTTGGTGCCTAAAACTATTTGATCACAATAATTTCCATGCAGCACAGGAAATTGAGGAACTTTGTTTTTAATGCTTTGCAAGTTCATGGCTAATATTTTGATATTTGAATTTTTGTGCTGAATTCAGCCTAAATTCGGAGTCTGAATGTTGACAGGTGAGTGCTCATCAGAGCTAGCACCTCGCCTAAAAAACCCATGTGTGCTCCACAAGTACACTCTACCCGAGTAGCTGCATCCTAAAATTCGCCACCCAATAATTCAGATCTAGAAATCTGCAGCTGTGATTGTCACAGAGTCAGCAAAGCCTTTAGCTCACACCCTCCACTCGGCTCCAAACCAAAGGACCCTGATCAACCCTGGGAACAATGCTACAAATTGACAGCTCTGCTTGTACCACACTTGCAAGGGCAGCAGCCTTCAACAGTTATGCCAGCCACCTACAGGAACTGAGGATGTCCTCAGAACCCAAGCAACAAGTGGCATTGATGACGACTTGCAGATGACCGCACCCCGTACGCTCGACAGCCGCTCCCAAGGCCACCTCCGCATCTCGGATGAGCCCCTCCTGCTCCCCCCCACTTCCCCCCGACAGACACACTGTGCACATTGGACTTCTTTCCAGATCTTGCCACTCTCTGCCTAAGGGGCTCCAACACGTGCCTATCATTGGAGCTCCCAATAACTAATACCCCCCCCCCCCACCAATGCACCTGCTCGGGCACTGCAGAAGGAGTGGCCACAAGTCCACTCACAGGACGAACAGGCATGGCCGGCCAGCCAGCCAGCCTCCACATTGGCTTTCATCTCGAGCGATCTGAACACCGTTAAACCCACCACTCACCTTGCGGAGAGGGCAGTTCAACAACATCCGGTACACCTGAAGGTGCCTTGACAGCAGGGACAGAGGGAAAAGCACCTGAGGTGTCCTACTTGACACACCAGACTCCCCACCACCTCTGCGCACTGAGACAGCAGCCTGAAGACGGCTAATCATAGCAAACAGCACGCTCAGCTGTTGGCGAACTGCAGCCAACTCCTCCTGCATCCGCCCACAGTATGCACACATCCTGCTCCGTCCTACTGATACAATTGACTGCAGAGAGTAGAAAACAATCAACTGGTACTTTAATAAAGGCGGCTAACAGCTGATTGCACTGTGGTCAGTGGTAAAAACATTGTTGCATTGAAATTGAAGCAGGCTTGACTTCGAAGGCAGGGTTATCAAATGAACACAGCACTTACACTGAAAGCAGGTTTATTACAAACTTAACATACACGCAGCATTGACTGCCTCTTTGGCAGAGTGCTATGCTATTTACACACAGACAGAATGTGCCAGAAATTAGAAAAATAGTTAACATAAGAAACAAGTAGAATTTACAAGTGAATATAAGAAAGATATAGAACATTCTGGAATTGTTAATTACAAAGAAAAATTTTTTGAGGTGGACAGGACTGAACTGACGACCTTCAGCACTGCAATCGGTGTTGCTATCCATTGCGCCACACCGGCAGTTGGTTAACTTGGAGACTCGTGGCATTGCTCCCTCTCCTGAAAGAACAGCGACCCGCTGTTAGGTTCCCTTTGGAGCCTGCTGCAGTGTCCTGACTCTTGTCATGGGTCCTCTGTATGGCAGTTCTGGAGAATCCTTCCCTTCTACATGAGTTCCGACGATAGACGTTCCTCTACTGGCTTCATTTGTATCATTATCATTCTTAGTCTTTAAACAAGAAGCCTTTCACCTATCTGCTCTTCAGGATCGTAGTAAGGCTTCATGCGGAGGACGTGAACTATGTCTCTTCATTTTTGTCGTTTTGACAACCGCTCATAATCCTCAACTTCGTATGTGATGTCTGACAGGCAGCGTATGACACGATACAGACCAAAGTATCTCCTCAATAACTTTTCTGATAGTCCAACTTTCTGTACAGGGGTAAAAATCCATACCAGATCTCCTGAGCTGTACACAACAGGTCGGTGCTTGTCATTGTACCACTGACGGTCCTTCTCCTGGGCATCCAGTGTCCATATGCAAGCCAGCTGTCTCGCTTCTTCAACCCTGGTGATGAGCTGTGTAACATAGTCATCCTGAGTGTCATCTGGCTGGAATGGGAACAGTGTATCCGTTGTCGTCTCAGCTTCACGGCCATGGAGCAGGAAAATCAGCGTGAAGCCTGTGGTGTCTTGTCTTTCGGTATTATAAGCAAATGTCACGACTGGCAGTATTGTATCCCAATCCTCTTGCTCAACATTGACGTACATCAACAGTGTATCTGCTAATGTCTTGTTAAAATGTTCTGTAAAACCATTTGTCTGAAGATGGTATGCAGTTGTCAATCTGTGGACAATGTCGCAATGTGACATTACCTCTGATACTAGTTTTGACTGAAATACTTTTCCAGGATCAGATATCATCACACGTGGTGCTCCATGCTTTAAAATAATGTCTTCTACAAGAAATTTTGCTATCTCTGGAGCTTCTGCAGTCGGCACAGGTTTGGTGACAGCGTAGCATGAGAGGTAGTCAGCGCAGACTATTATCCATCGGTTACCGGTTGTCGACTTCGGGAACCTCCCTAAAAGATCGATCCCAACTCGGTGGAATGGAGCTGCTGCAGGTGGAATCTGTACGAGATGCCATGCAGGTAATTGCAGCACATGCTCTCGTCGCTGGCATTCTTTACAGTGACTCACATAGTGATTGACAGATTGGTAGAGATCTTTCCAGTAATACCTGTGTCTGATTCTGTCTAGGGTCTTCACGAATCCCAGACGACCAGATACTGGAGTATCATGGAAATTCTTGAGAATAGCTGGCTGGAGATGAACTTGAATGACCAGTAGCCATTTGGGGCCCAGTGGATCGTAGTTGCTTTTATACAATGTCCAGTTTATAAGTTGTAACTCTCATTGGTCGGTTATCCTTTCTCCAAGGCCTCTATGGTTTTTAATACTACTGGATCCTCCTGCTGTTCAGCAGTAACATCACCTAATTCAGTGAGGGCTGAAATTTCATTCGTGCTCTTGTGTTCCATTAATGGATTCCTCGAAAGACAGTCAGTATCCTTGTGTTTGCGCACGTTCTTGAATACCACTGTAACGTTGTATTCTTGGAGTCGTAGTGCCCATCTTGCTAGTCAACCTGATGGATCCTTAAAACTAGTCAGCCAACCCAAAGAATGGTGGTCTGTCACGATAGTGAATGGTTTGCTGAATAAATACGGCAGGAACTTGTTGACAGCCCAGATAACTGTGAGACATTCTTTCTCTCATTGAGAGTACTCTTGATTCGTAGGCTATCACATTTTCAGCTCCTTCCTGAACTTGTACAAGCACTACACCAATCCCATAACCACTTGCATCTGTGTGAAGTTCAGTTTCCACATTCTCGTTGTATGAGGCTAGAACTGTGTTGAAGTTAGAGCCTCATTAAGTGCCCAGAAAGCGTGTTCTTTTGTCTTATCCCAGTAAAACTTGATGTCTTCCTGCAGAAGTTCTTGCAATGGACGTGCCTTGTTAGAAAGTCCTTTTATGAAACGTCGGTAGTATGAGCACAGCCCGAGAAAACTTCTCACATCACGAATGTGCTGAGGAGTTGGAAATTCCGTGACTGCTCTTAATTTAAGTGGCTCAGGACCGAGACCATCTCCGTTGACTAGGTGCCCCAGGATTTGTATCTCTTTGGCGACAAAGAGGCACTTCTTTGGACTGAGGCAGAGTCCTGCAGTCTGAACACACTTAAACACATTTGACAGGCAACTCAGGTGTTCTTCAAATGTTTTCAAGAAAATGACAGTCGTGTAAATAGCAAAGACATGTCGTCCACTTAAGGTGATGAAGCAAGTTGTCCATCATGCGTTTGAATGTGGCCGGAGCATTGCATAATCCAAATGACGTTTCTTTGAATTCATAAAGTCCGGCAGGTGTAATAAAAGCTGTCTTCTTCCAGTCAGCTTCGTCAACCTCGATTTGCCAGTAACCTGTTTGCATGTCCGTAGTTGAGAAGTATCTAGCTCCTTTCAAGCAGTCTAAGGTGTCGTCAATGCGCAGCAATGGGTATACGTCTTTCTTAGTGATTTTGTTCAGCCACCAATAGTTGACACAGAATCACCAGGTGCCATCCTTCTTCTTTACAAGGACCACCAGAGACGACCAAGGACTTTCAGAAGGTTGAATAATGTCATCGTGCATCATATTCTCCACTTCCTCCAGAATTATCCGTCTTTCAGCTGGTGAAACTCTATACGAATGCTGGCTAATTGGTGGATGATCCCCACTATTGATACGGTGATTTATAGTGGGCCATTTAGTCTGACTTTTCTCCTGCTGGGGTATGAATGCACCTGAAAATTGGTGCAGTATACCTAACACCCGCTGGCGTTGTTCCTTCATCGGTCCAAGCCCTACTGGCAATTCCACGGTTGTTTCCTCCAGCTTGTCTGTACTAACAGCAGAGCATGGGTCTTCATTGATGACGTTGAGCTCACCTTCCTGGATTGGTTCAGCTGTCCCAATACACATTCCCTTGGGGATAAGTTCTTACTGCTCGCGACAATTTGAGATCCTTGACCACCAGTAATGCTTATGATAGCCACAGGTATGTAAATTTCTTTTGTGAGCCTAATAAACTTTTTACTATCGACAAGCACTTCACAGTTCAACAAGTCATCTATGTATGTGACTGGAACTCTTCTCATTCACAACGGCGGGATCGTCACATTGTCAACGGCAAATAACTTCCCAGAAAATCTGTATTACGTGTACCCATCAGAACGACTTCCTCAATTTGCAGCTCAGATCTTCCATAGTCAATGATAGCTTCGGATGCCTGAACGAAGTCCCATCCGAGAATGACATTATGACTACATTCTGTTAACAAGACAAATTCAAACAGCTGGGTCCTGTTGTTGATGGTTATTCTTGTGACACAAGTTCCTGCTGGCAGGACGTACTTTCCATTTGCTACCTTCAGCACAGCTGCTCCCTTATTACAGAACATAGTCTTCCTTAGTGTGCGGCAGTAATTATCCAACAATACAGAGAAAGAAGTTCCTGAATTAACCAGTGCCCGGACAGATTGGCCGTCAATTATGATGTCAACGAGATTTCCCAACATCTTAGCGACTGTCGTCCACAGAGGATTTTCACCTGCGGTGGCCTCACTTCCGTAGATGGTCGCCTTGCTTAGTTTTTCTGGGTGCGGTGGCTATGGGAGCTGTGGTACCTCTGTCGGTGATGGTGAACTGCAGCGGCGCGTTGGAGATCGATCTCGTCCAGGGTACGGCGATGGGCTTCTTTCCATAGGTCGACTGAACTCATCAGCAGGTGACTGCTTGGGACAGAACTTCTCTAATGACTGATGTCTTGGGGCAAAATAATCGTCGAATACTCGCCTCCTCTCTCTGCAGTAGCGTACGACATGTCCAGGGCGTCCACAGTGGAAACACAGTGGTGTTTTGTCTTCTGCCCTCCAGACATCTGTTCTTCTGCGGGGCGTCATAGTTGCCGGGGGAGTTGCTTGTGGCCTCGTCAGCCGGTTCATAGGCTGCCGTTTGGCAGCTGCAGTGTAAGTCATAGCATGGCAATGCCATTCTTCACATTGGGTGTGACTGGTGGGGCAGACAGGAACTAATGTCTGAAATACCTCTTCCTCAGCAGCGTCTGTTCCCTCGTGACTTACAGGGTTTACATCCATGGCCATAATCTGATGCTCACTCAGTCTAATAGTCCTGGCTGCCATAAACTCTTGTAATTCTTCTCTCACAATTTGTCGTATGAGAGAGGCGAAGTCATACTGGCCTTCTACAACAGCCATAGGGAGTACATTGGGGAGTCTGTCATACATATTTCATCCAACCCTCCTTTGTTGCATCTCTTCAATACGCTGGCACCACTCGATGAACTCTCCCGTCGTAGCGACGCCATTTATCAGAAGAGCTTGGTACAAGTCTTCTACAGTACCGTTCATCGGGTACATGATTTTATCGGCCTCACTCTTATCCGGGTTAACTATGTTACATGGGGCCAAAACATTCTGTATGTACGACTGTGTCGGCTCACCATGTCGTTGGGCCCGGTTCTTCCGTTGTTCTTCCACCGAGCAGATTTGTCACTGGCGGTCTCCAAATGTCTTCGTAAGTTCCGCCTGGAACGTTTCCCAGTCATTCAGCTTCTCATCGTTGTTTTCAAAACACTGCTGGGCTGTTCCGTGTAGGTAGAAATAAGCACATTATAAGATCCCACCTGTTACACTTGGCGACTTGGTCAAACCCTTTTAGCCATTTGTTGGGGTCCTGTACACCATCTCCAGAGAACACCAACGGGTATCTGATGTGCAGCTGGCTTACTGCTGGTTTCATGTCCATCGTTCTTCTGATAATATGGACTTCTGGAAGGATGTACTTGGTATATCCCTTGTATTTCAGTTCTAGTTCGTATAAGCAACGGCTCTTACATTGCCTAATCGGAGCCACAGTGATGCAACTGTTGCACAGGATACCCAGCGCCTCCACCAAACAATGTCACATTGAAATGGAAGCAGACTTGACTTCAAATGCAGGGTTGTCAACTGAACACAGCATTTATACTGAAAGCAGGTTTATTGCGAACTTAACATACACGCAGCACTGAATACCTCTCGGGCAGAGTGCTCTGCAATTTATACACAGACAGAATGTTCCAGAAATTAGAAGAATAGTTAACATAAGAAACATGTAGAAATTACAAGTGAACATAAGAAACATGTAGAATATTCTGGAAATGATAATTACAAAGAAATAAATTTTTGCTGGTGGACGGGATTGAACCGATGACCTTCAGCATTGCAATCGGTACTGCTATCCATTGCGCCATGCCAGCAGTTGGTTAACTTGGAGTCTCGTGGGAATATTGTCAACCAATGAAACTGCCTGTGGCTTTTTTTAAAAATAAACAAGGAAACCTATGGAATGCACTGTTATCAGACACACAGGAATAAGTTTTCTGAAAGCAAAACAGGAAATAAATGACAAGTTGATACTTAAATTATGTAGTTTGCAGCACAAATGAAATCTGCGAAGTACTTGAGAATAAACCTCTTAAAAAATAGAAGTACTAATGAAAATTAAGAAATTGATTGCCAACGAAATTCCACCCAAAAAATTATTATACTTAGCACTCTGGACGATGTGACAACAGCAGCAGCAGCTGGGGATGGACTAGAAACTGTTTGGACACAAACAAAACTGAAGCAGCAGTCTGAGCACATTACAAAGTCACTCACATTATAGTGGCAGTTGTTCAGTAGGATCTCCAGTAAAATTGGACTTGTTAGCAGTTGTAAAATGTTTATTGCAGGCCTTTTGAAGCAAACTGTATCATACTGAATGGTGGAAATGGCAGCAAATTTAGAGACACAGCTTGAGGAAAAAAATCCACGAGCTTTGTTACATTCTCAGTAGCACTTGACAAACTCACATATGTATAATATGTTAATGGGCTCAAGTTTCACTATTTGAGCATATGGAGCTACAAGTGGTTAAGGAACTCTTGATTGTACGAGGGCAGATAAAAAAGTTGCACTAACTCACCGCAGGAATTCGCTGTGTGTCACAGTCATTGGTAAAGTGACAGTAACAGCACAGATGTCAAGTAGAATGGTGGCTGTGGTTGGTCATTGTGTTTTGTGTGACTAGCGGGCGAAAAGCAGTGATGTGTCAACTGCATGTTCACTCCAAATTGGAGGTACGAGCAACAGCCCAACCTGTATGGGCCAAACAGGTGAATTGTACAAATATTCATTGTGAAATCACTGCTGTATATGGAGAGCTTGCAATTTTTTGGCAAGGTATTGTAGGGCAGTGGCAACAATCTGGAGGAGGATGATAACACCTCACAAGGCCCGCCAAAAGTGCGAACTGCTGCAGCAGTTCAAGTGGTAGGTATGGCAACATCCTTCATGCAGTCCCAACTTAGCACCATGTGACTTTAATCTTTTTGGTAAACTCGGAATAAGTCTCATACAATGATTTCAAAAAGACGAAGAGGTGAAAGTGGCTGTCTCTGTGTGCTTACAAAACGCTGGAGGAGATTTCTATGCATCTGGAATCAAAAAATTGGTTGACTGTTCCAAGAAATGTTTATAGTCTCTTGGAGACTATGTGGAAAAGTGAACTTACATCATATGATGTCTTACCCATGTTGCTTTTGTGTAGGTAGCTTAATAAATGGCCATAACATGTAAGTGCAACTTTTTGATCTGCCCTCATATTGTCACTTGATACACTGCAATTTTACAGGTTGTTTTTGATACTTTGGACAGCACAAATTTGCAGTGAAGTTAGGTTGATTCTGGGTAACATCAAGGTATCATTTCTCATTCTTTTAAAATGAGAAACTAATTGAGGAAAGGCATTTTGACAATTCATTGTTTCATTCACCAATAGGTGCTGTGAGCTGAAATAGTGGAAGTAGGGGATGTAATGAAAATTGTGGTCAAGTGCATGAATTTTGTCAGGCATCACAGCATAAACCATTGTCAGTTCAAAGGATCCCAGAAAGATGTTGAAGCATAATATGGGGACCTACTTTTGCACATCACAGTTCATTGGCTTGGTTGGGAAAAAGTTCTTGGTCTTATCTTTAGCACTTTTGAGGAAATATCTTTAATTTTCAAACCTAGAGTAGAATATATGTAATGTCTCAGAGATTTAAAATGTATACTACATCTAATGTTCAAAGCCGAAGTAACTATTTCTGGGTCATTTATGGGGGAAAAATGGTGAATAGTTGACATATGTACTAATTAAGAACATTCATCAAGTTATGTTCATTAGAGAGGCAGATGGGTTGTGTAGAAATCTGGCTTCTGTAAATTGACCTGAAACTACCAATGTCAATGATTACTAGCCCAATACAAAAGAAGATTCTGAGAACTTGTGATTTTGAATACACAAAAAAATTGCCCACCTTTCATTTTTTCAGTTACACCCAATGATTTGCCATCACCCCCTCCAGATGGAAGTTATTTGTTTGCAATAATAATTATTCTGAAAGGCAGATACTCCAACACAGTGAATTTTTCATGGTGGTATGACTAATTTAAAGAAACCCTTCTTTCAAGCAGCATAAAATGCCTCACAGATCATGTTAACATTTGGATCAACATATTCTTCTGGGCATCTGGGTAGTGAGAAGGCACAGTGGTTAGGACACTGGACTTGCATTACAGTGAACAGTGGTTCAAATCTCCAGCCTTCAAGATTTAAGTTTTTCATGATTTCCCTACAGGACACGGCCAAATTACTTCCCCACTCTTAACAATAGGAGCTTGTGCTCCATCTTTCATGACCACGGTGTTGTCAGGATGTTAAAACCTAATCTTCATTTTTTCTGTTTAGCCTTTTTCCTTTTCCTGCAATAAAAAGGGGGGGGGGGAGCAACAATCTTTTTTACAGAGCATGATAATACTTAAGTGCATCATATGCTTAAACACCTGATATTTACGATATTGTTGTGAAAAGAAAATGGCAAATTTAAAAAGCCTAATAAATGCATCCAATTTTTCCTATTTCCTGAGGTAGCATTTCGCTGTGTCATAGAGCAATTTTGATGATCGTATAAGATACAGAAGGCAGGTAAAGACTCGATGAGCCACCTGTCACCCCATTTGATTGTTGAAAATCCATGGCTGCGCTGAGCATGAAATGCTCAGCATGGAGCACACAAGCTGAACCAGTATCTTGTAAATAATCTTCTTACTTATGGAATTGTTCTTCCTTCTACTCCAGTTGATGAGAAGCAAACAGGCATCAGACTTTAAGGTTCAGCCCATAGTGATCATCTCAGGATCAGGGAAACACATTTACTGGAAAATAATCAAATAGTAAGTAGTAAATACACAGAAGAGTCAAACTCTTATAGGCATGTGTATGCAAACACAAAGATACGTAAACACTCAGGATGACACTATGGTTGGCACCCCATATATAAGACAACAGCTGTCTGTTGCAGGTGTTAGACCTTCTCCTGATGCTACAATGGCAGTTTATCATAATTTAAGAGAGTTTGAACATGGTATTACAGTTGGTGCATGAGAGATGGTATACCGCATCTTCTAGGTTGTGATGAGATGGAGATTTTCGCCATATGAACATTTCATGTGTGTCCTGTGAATATAAGGAATCTGGTAAAACATCAAATATCAGAGTTCCTTGTGGCTACAAAAAGATCCTGCAAGAATGGAACCAACAATGACTGAAGAGAGCTATTTAAGATGACAGAGCCACAGTGGAGTAGCCAAGCGGTCTAAGGCGCCTCGCTGTGGAGCACGCGGTTGCTCGCTGACAGAGGTTCGAGTCCTCACTGGGACGTGGGTGTTTTTGTTTGTCCTTAGGTTAGTTTACCTTACTTACGCAGTTTGGTCCGATAGATTTACAAACAAGATGACAGAAGTGCAACTGTTCTGCAAATTGCTTCAGATTTAAATGCTAGGCCATTGATAAGTGTCAGCACGCAAATCATTCAATGAAACATCATCGTTAAGGACTTTCAGTGCTGAAGGCTCACTTGTGTAGCCTTGCTGACTGAATGATACAAAGTTCTAAGCATTTACCGGGGCCATCAGCATGGACATTTGACTGGAAACACATTCCTTGGTGTGATGAGTGTCATTTCTAATAGTATCGAGCAGATGGACATGTACAGGTATGGAGACTACCTCATGAATCCATGGACCCTACATGTTAGCTGGGGACTGTTCAAACTGGTCGAGGCTCTGTTATGGTTTGAGGCATGTGCAGATTTCATTTGTGCTGCCTCGTACTTGGCAGATTTCATTTGTGCTACAAGCTACATAATTTAAGTATCAACTTGTCATTTATTTCCTGTTTTGCTTTCAGAAAACTTATTTCTGTGTGTCTGATAACAGTGCATTCCATAGGTTTTCTTGTTTATTTTTAAAAAAGCCAGAGGCAGTTTCATTGGTTGACAATATTGCCGCGAGACTCCAAGAATTCCTCATACATCACAATATGATTCTGACAGATGAAATGTATGTATGCATCCTGGCTGACCACCTGTATCCATTCATGTCCATTATGCATTCCAATGCACATAAGTAATTCCAGTAAGACAATGTAACACCCCACGTGTCTCCAGGAATACACTTCCAAAATTAAAACACATCCGCTGGCCACCAAACTCCGCAGACATTAACATTATTGAGCATTTATGGAATGCTTTGCAATATGCTATTCAGAAGAGATCTTCAACCACTGCTCCTCTTATGGATTTATGGATTTATGGACAACCCTACAGGATATATGGTGGCAATTTCCTCCTGCACTAACTCAGACAATATTCGAGTCCATGTCATGCCATGCCATGTTGCAGATCTTCTGCGTGCTCACAGGAGCCCTACATGATATCAGCCTCATGTACCAGTTTTTTAGACTTTTCATTGTATAAAATAATGAAAAAGTGTGTGTGCACTCACACATGACAAATGCAGGCACGTTACAAAATTGGTCCACATTTTGAAACCCATAATTTTCTCCTACTATGATGCACAATTTTGGAAATTGGCTCAAATGCCCTACAATACTTCTCTGTAATCTGTCAACTCATATGAAAAATAAGCCAGAGCTCGGAATTTCACATCAATTTAAGGTAGGATAATAAACTGCTATATTGACAACAAATTTCACCACTACTCTGCACAAAACCACTGTGGACACATCACTTGATGGGAGGGCTACACACTCCCTCTTTCCAATGTCTCGCCTTTTCTTTTGATGTCTTTGTGATTGATGTCAAAAATGCAATGCCTGCCATCAAAATCACGTTTTCATTATGAATGGCTCAGGAAAACGTTTGACGCATCACCACAGAAGTGACAGAAAAAGTTCTAAGGACATAACATGAAGATCATCAATGAAACAACCTGTTCCTTTGGGTTGTTGATTGTCACATATTTCACAGTTGAAAATGACAGTTTGCGCTGCAGTGAGTAATATGACATTGTTCTCAACAATTATTTGTACTGCAGACATGCACTGTATGAATAAAGCCTTCTCTAATGACATTGTGAGGTCGCAACCTCGTTGAATGTGATCTCAACCTTTTGCTTCAACTGTAGACTGAAACTAATGGAGACCCTTCAATGAGTGTAGGAATGTGGTAATAAGCAGCAAATATTATTTATGCATTTTCAGCCCTCAAGATTCGTGCTCGCATGTGGTGTGATCACAGGGTTCATCATGACAGGTGTGCATAAAATGGAAAACCATCTCTCTACAACCTGCAATGCAGCACCTTCAGTGCCAACCATGCATGTTAGATGGATACTTTCAAAATGTTCATGATTAGAGGCAGCCAACCAATAATCCCCAGGCATCAGCATGAAAGGCACTTTTTCAATACTAATTGTGCTTATTGGGCACATGCAAATTCTACTTCAGCAACAAAGTGCCATTTACCTCAACAATGTGAAAATGAGGGCAGTGATGGTTTTATTAAAATGAGATATCTTAAAGAGACAGTTTGCCACTTTATTCATGTATGTTCTGAATGAGAAGAGATTTTATGTGCACCCACAAATCAACACCTAAGGTTGTCAAAGAAAATGGGGTGGGGTGGTGGTGGTAAGCAAGGCCGGCCCGAACACATTCAATGCCCAAGAAAAATTAATTTAAAGGGGCCCCATGTAATAAAATCAGAATAAAACATCAATGTAAAATATGCTTTGCATCTTCTTTTTATTCAAATACATAATCCATTAAAATGGGACACTTTTATACAACATAACTTTTTCATCATTTTTACATTTTGTCTTTTAAAAAGGTATTGGTTGGTAGGTTACAATAATTGATACATTATAAGCTTCATTATACAAAGAGCCACCCAAATTTCATTTTTCTTGCCTTGGCTTTTGCAGAATCTGAGACAATCTCTTTTAAATAAATTGTGTCTACTGTTTCTCATTCAATTGACAAAGTGATCTATGTTCACCATTTGAAATGTCTGATATTTTAGCTGATGATCCACATTCTGCTGACATAATTTTACTTTTTATACATCATGCAAATATGGCGAAAGCCATTTAAGTTCTAACCACCGTTCGATTTTACTATGGGCAGTGTTGGGCGCTAATGACCTCAGAAGTTCTGTGGCCTAAAAACCACAAAATAATAATAATAATAATAATAATAATAATAATAATAATTCACAAAGTTGCCAACCCCACAAGTCTTTCTTGAGTCATTGTGGATCACAGATATGTTTTTATGAGTTTTAATTTCGAGAAGCTGCACTCACCACCAGCTACGGACACAGGAAGAGTAAGCAATGCTCTTAGTGCAGTAACTAAATTAAGTACATTAAGTCCATTTTTACAAACATATCTCAAAACGTCTTGTGGTCCTGAGTTATTGGGTACTCTTCTATCAGTGGCTTGTATATAATTGCATAGATCAGTAGCATCAATATCTTTAAAGACTCTTCCATATTAACACATTTTTCAAGAATAGCTATGGGAATTTTATTTTGTACATAATGTATGTTGTACAGACAGTCAAATACATGATTTATGTTGTTAATCTGATTAAATGTCTCATCAACTGAATTTATTGCAGTATCAAACATTGCAAAATAAAAATTAATTTTTAAATAATTTTGCTTGTCACAAATAAGTTCATCTTCTGCTTCATAACCAAACTGTCTTTTCATATGTCTTAGATGGACTGGTTCCATATCTGATGGAAATTATGAGGAAATGTTGGCTGTTTCTGAAATTTCTCTTGCTTCTACCAGGATTTTTTCAAATACCAAATTACTTCTACAATCTTGAAGAAAGGTTTATGTTTTTAGCACAGCATTTCAAGCAGCATTAAATTCAGGTTTTTCTTTTTTTTATTTATTTGAAGAAGTCTGCTATTCAAATTTACTTCAAGCAACATATTGTACCATGAAGTAAGTGAGGCAATAAACTTGAAGTTTGGTGTTTTTTAGCAATAGACTGAGCCTCAATTCACATTTGATTTCCAGCTGATCCATTTAATGTACAATCATCATAAATATTCATGAGCATCATTCACATCAGTTACCTGATAATGCCAAGGATGCAATGCATCAATCTTGCTCTCCCATCTACTATCACTCACTGGTTTTAGCATCAGAGCAGCCACGTGGTGCAATAGGACATCCCAACAATATGTTGATGCAGAAAAGTAAACATAAATCGTTTGGATCAAGTTGAAGAACAATGCGGCAGTGAAACAACATTTAGCAGCATCATTGCCACAAGATTTAGTGTTTTCGAGCTGCATGGTACATAGAATGTGTGTGGATTTTTATCGAAAATCTTTTTTTTTGACACCACCATGCTTATCTTTTGTATTACTTGCATTGTCATGTTCCTGTCCACATAAATTTTTTCAATGAAAGAGACATCTCATTTAAATGTTCAAAAAAATTTTCAGTTAACCCAGCACCAGTCATGTCAGTAAGAGGATAAAAGCCCAAAAAAATGTTCTTTGCTTTCACTCTTATACTCGGATTGTTTATCCTCATACATTACCTTCACAAATTAAATGATCATGGTCATTTGTTTAACATGGCTTATGTCAGGTGTGCAATCTAGAATTATCGAGTAATATTATTGTGGGGTTGTTTGGTTGGGATAGGTAGACTAAACTGCTAAGGTTATCAGTCCCCCAGTGTGGAGGGGGAGGAGTGAGGATAGGAAAGGAGGGAAGGGGAAGGAGTGAGGATAGGAAAGGAGGGAAGGGGGAATATTTGTTTTTTGGTTGCATGAGCAAACAAATTGATCAGTTTGTTTGGGATATTTTTTCCCCAGATAATGAACATGAATCTCCTTGTTATAAATTTTTCTCAGGTGTTCTTGTACAACAGGATCAAATAAAGCCAGGTATTCAACTGTTTTTAAAAAAGTTTCAATTGTCATAGTTATATATTTTGTCATGTGTTCCATGGAAAGGTAAGTTTTGACTTCCTAGAACTGGTATCAATGCCATTAACCTCTCCAGAATGTGTGGCCAGTATTTTTCCTCTTTCCTTTGTTTAATGTAGGTTTTCCTCATCAATGCCCCCCCCCCCTCTCCGTTCAAGATGAAGAACTTTCCACTCCGCATAAGCTCCCAAGACACTATTGCTTTTCTCGTAAACGGATGACTTACCCAAAGGACTGGCTCATCGATAGACACAAATAAAATCACACACAAACACACATACAAGCTTTCACAACCGTTGGTCGCTTCTTCAGGATAAGAGTAAAGAAGGGGAGGAGAAAGGGAAGGATATGGGTTTCAAGGAAGTGGAAAAGGAGTCATTCCAATCCCAGGAATGGAAGGACTTACCTTAGGGGAAAAAAAGGAAGGTAAAGCAATACACACACACTCACACATATCCAAACGCACACACACCTAGACAGACATTTGTAAAAATATTTCCTATACTCGTAGCCTTTGCTGGAGATATCACTTTGCCACGAAGAAAAATAATCCTACTCCTAATGATCCAACTCCCAACGACATGACTCAAATAGAACCTTGCCTGGAACAGTTCCGTCCTCCATCTCAGCTAGACCCACCTGCTTTTCCTCAAAATCACCCCCTTCAAACCTTCCAGGAATTCCTTACTTCCACCCTTGCCTCTTAGTCTTTCCTAAAAAACCTTAATCCTACTCCCAACATTACCACAGCTGAATCCTGAGCCATCTGTGATCTGAAAGCTGACCATTCCATCGTCATTCTCCCAGCCAACAAGGGATCCACAACCGTGGTACTTGATCGGCGGGAGTATGTGGCTGAGGGACTGCGTCAGCTTTCAGACAACACTACCTACAAAGTTTGTCAAGACAATCCTATCCCTGATGTCCAGGCAGAGCTTCAAGGAATCCTCAAAACCTTATGCCCCCTACAAAACCTTTCACCTGACTCCATTAACCTCATGACCCCACCTACACCCCGCACCCCCACCTTATACCTACTCCCAAAGATCCACAAACCCAATCATCCCAGCTGCCCCATTGTGGCCGGTTACCAAGCCCCTACTGAACAAATCTCTGCCTACATAGACCAACACCTTCAGCCCACATTGTGCAGTCTCCCATCCTTCATCAAAGACACCAACCACTTCCTCGATCGCCTGAAATCCTTGCCTAGCCTGTTACCTCCATAAACCATCCTTGTAACCATTGAAGCCACTTCCTTGTACACAAATATCCCACATGCCCAGGGCCTCGCTGCAATGGAGTATTTCCTTTCACGCCGACCACCCACTTCCCTATCTAAAACCTCTTTCCTTAATACCCTAGCCAGCTTCGTCCTAACCCACAACTTCTTCACTTTTGAGGGCTAAACATACCAACAACTAAGGGGAACAGCCATGGGAACCAGGATGGCCCCCTCATACGCAAACTTATTTATGGGACGCTTAGAGGAAGCCTTCCTTGGATACCCAAGCCTGTCAACCCAAAGTTTGTTATAGATTCATTGACGACGTCTTGATGATCTGGACTCACGGTGAAGAAGAACTCCAGAATTTCCTCTTCAACCTCAACTCCTTTGGTCCCATCAAATTCACCTGGTCCTATTCCAAATCCCATGCCACTTTCCTTGATGTCGACCTCCATCTGTCCAACGGCCAACTTCACACATCTGTCCACATCAAACCAACCAACAAACAACAGTATCTCCACTATGACAGCTGCCATCCATTCCACATCAAACGTTCCCTTCCCTACAGCTTTAGGTCTTAGTGGCAAACGAGTCTGCTCCAGTCCCGAATCCCTGAACCAGTACACCAATAACCTAATAACAGCTTTCACATCCCGCGGCTATCCTCCAGATCTGGTACAGAAGCATATTGCCAAAGCCACTTCCTCATCCCCCCAAATTCAGAACCTTCCACAGAAGAAACCCAGAAGTGCCCGTCTTGTCACCGGATACTTTCCGGGACTGGAGCGGACTCTGAATGTTGCTCTCCAGCAAGGATACGACTTCCTTAAATCCTGCCCCGAAATGAGATCCATCCTTCATGACATCCTTCCCACTCCACCGAGAGTGTCTTTCCGCTGACCACCTAACCTCTGTAACCTCCTAGTCCATCCCTATGAAATCCCCAAACCACCTTCCCTACCCTCTGGCTCCTACCCTTGTAACCACCCCCCTTGTAAAACCTGCCCTATGCACCCTTCCAGTACCACTTACTCCAGTCCTGTAACCTGGAAGGTGTACACGATCAAGGGCAGAGCCACTTTCTATAGCACCCACGTGATTTACCAACTGACATGCCTGCACTGTGAAGTGTTCTATGTGGGAATGACCAGCAACAAACTGTCCATTCGCATGAACGGTCACAGGCAGACAGTTTTTGTTGGTAATGAGGGTCACCCTGTGGCTAAACATGCCTTGGTGCACATCTTGGCACACTGTTACACCGTCCGGGTTATCTGGATACTTCCCACCAACACCAATCTTTCAGAACTCCGGAGATGGGAACTTGCCCTTCAACACATTTGTTGTAACAAATGAAGGAAGTATGTATATAAATTGAAGACTTTAAATGAAATATGCTCTAAGTACCATGACAAGAAAAAACATTGACATTTTGTGTAGAATGGGATCTAGATACCAAGCCCTATTTTGTGTACAAAGCGCGAACTGCCACGTATAAATAGCGTACGTAAACTGCAACGAAAGTAGTAGTAGAATGCAGATGGCAGGCGGTACGCTGCAGTTAACATATGAAACGTTATAGATGTTCGAACATTGTGATGATATCATAATTTCTTAAAATTGTATTTTCTTTGGATTTCAATGAATAATAGTTTCTTTCGTGATTTCGATTATTTATAGCATTTGAACGTTTGCAAAAATCAAATGTTCAAATGTTTGTTAAGCTTATGGGACTTAACTACGGGGTCATCAGTCCCTAAACTTACAAACAACTTATCAACTACCTTATCCTAAGGACGGCACAAATATCCATGCCCGAGGGGGGATTCGAACCCCCGACCGTAGTGGCCGTGCAGACCGTGACTGGAGCGCCTCAGTCTCCTCGACCACCGCGGCCGGCCGAATGTTTGCATTTAGTTCTTTTGTTGGTTCGCTTTGCATTTGTAGGATCTCAACAGTTCGTTTCTCCATTATATGTCTTTTTTATCTCTTTACTTTTCTCTGTTAGGTTTGTTGTTTTTATTTTGTTACTTTTTTTTCGATTACTGTATTGTTGTTATTGTAGTTCAAATGTTTGTTAACCTTATGGGACTTAACTACGGGGCCATCAGTCCCTGAACTTACAAACTACTTATCAACTACCTTATACTAATGACGGCACAAATATCCATGCCCAAGGGGGGATTCGAACCCGCCCCCCAACCGTTATTGTACTTACTTACTGTCAGGGGTGCCATCCCACAAGTTGGAGCTGAAGGTGGGTGTGCCTGTTTTATTGATGCGTAACTTGGATGCACCACGATTATGCAATGGCACCAGGTTACGCATCACGGACCTGACAAGGCATATCGTGCAGGCCACCATCATCACCTATTGAACCACGGGTAACACCGCGGGGAGCAGCTAGTTGCTCATAAAAATTAGTGATCTAAAGTTCTCTTTGACCACCTGTAATGCTTGTGATAGCCACTGGTATGTAGATTTCCTTTGTTATACTGACTAGCGTTTTGTAATCGACAAGCACTTCACTGTTCAACTGGTCATCTTGGCTGCTGACTGGAGGTCTTCTCGTTGTTAACAGCAAGATCTCAACGTTCTTGACAGCAAACAACCTCTCGTACGAGTACATGTTACATGTACTCAATTGAACGGCTTCCTCAATTTGTAGTTCAGATCTTCAACAGTCAATGACATCCTGGGATCCCTGAAGTAAGTCCAATCTGAGGATGGTGTTATGGCTAAATTCTTTTAAAACTACAAATTCAAATAGCTTTGCTTTGTTGTTGATAGTTATTCTTGTGACTCATCTTCCTGCCGGTAGGACATATTTTCCATTTACGACCTTCAGCACAGTTGGTCTTGTATCACAGAACATTGTCATATTTAGTTTGCAGCAGTAATCATTCGATAATACAGAGAAGGAGGCTCCTGAATCAACTAGTACCTGGGCAGGTTGGCCGTTGAGGATGATGTCAATGAGATATCCTGTAATCTTAGTGAGTGTCGTCCATGGAAAATTTTCATCTGCAGCAGCCTCACCTCCATAGATGTTTGCCTCATGTAGTTTTCCCGAACACGGCGGCTAGACAAACAGCTGGTATCTCTGTAAGGTGACATTGAATGGCAGCGGCATTGTTGGAGAGCGACCTTGTCCAAGATATGGTGAATGGCATCGCCCCCTAGGTCAACAGTAATCATCTGCAGTTGACTGCCATTGAAAGGACTGCTCTGACGCTTGGCGTCTTGCAGCATAATTATTATCAAATACTTGTCTTCTCTCCTTACAATATTGTATGTCACGTCCAGGAAGTCCACAGTGCAAACACAATGGCATATTGCCTTCTGTCCTCCAGATATCTGTTCTCCTGTGAGGAATCATAGTTGCCAAAGGAGTTGATTGTGGCCAAGTTGGTGAGTTGCTAGGCAGCCGTTTGGTGGCTGCTGCATAAGTCGTAATAGGGTGAGGTGATTCTTCACGTTGGGCATGATTGGCAGGGCAGACAGGCACTAATGTTTGAAATACCTCTTCCTCAGCATCATCTGCTCCTTCATGATGTACAGGGCTGACGTCCGTGGCTATAAGCTGGTGGTCGCTTGGTCCAACAGTCCCAGCTGCCATAAATTGTTGTAATTCTTCTCTCACTATTTGTCTTATGAGAGAATCAAAGTCATGCTGGTCTTCCACAATAACCATAGGGACTACATTTGGCAGTCTGTCATACTTCTATCATCGAGTCCTCAATTTTCTGGCACTATTGGAAAACTCTTGTGTCATTGAAATGCTTTTTAACAGAAGAGCTCAATACTTGTCTTTGGCAATGCCCTTCATCAGCTGGGAAATTTTATTGGCCTCAGTTAGATCCAGGTGAACTACATGACATATGGCCAAAACATTCTATATATATGACTGCGTTCACTCACTATGTCGTTGCGCTCTGTTCTTCAATTGCTCTTCCGATAAACAGACTTGTTGTTGGTGGTTCCCAAACATCTTCCTAAGTTCTTTCTGGAATTTGTCCCAGCTACTGAGTTTGTCCTCATTGTTCCACTACTGGGCTGTCCCATCCAGGCCATCCAGGAGAATGATCTGATAAAAGAAATACCAATTTTCCGACATCAGCAACACACCAACATGCTTAAGCAGACATCAAGCTGCCTACAGTGATATTGCATCCTTTTTCAGTTTACATAGAATTTTGGACTAGATTTTGGTAGCAGTTTCCAGCTCTACTGAATTCTGATGGTGTCAGCTATTAACAAGCACTTATTCCTCTATGGGTATCTGGAGGGGTAACCCAATCTACGACATTGCTTTTATAGCTGACATGTATAAACAGACTAAGGAAATTTTGAAAACCAAATATGGCTAAAAAGAGGATAATGCAAAGTCATCTTGCCTTCCAAAATACTTCCTTCAGTGTAGAGGCTCTCAATGCAACCTACATTTAGTGCCACAAGCATATCTTAGTGTTACGAGCACTAGGAAAAATTTGGATTTCTATGGCAGAGTGCTTGCCTCGAAATGTCTAAGACCATTTCCGGAAGAAATCTGCAAAAACTGGCTTGTTTACGCCAAAAGACAAAAGTTACAAGAAGAAAATCTTACATGCCTGATGAAATTTTTAATTGAAGTGGTGGAAGGAGCCATCAACACCTGCAAGATATGTGGAAATAATGTTACACAACCACAGCATCTAGTTTCATGGGAAGTTTAAAACAAAGGGGGACAAGAAGAAGAAACAAAATTCTGAACCCTTCTTTGTGTTTTGTGAAGAAAGGGGGCACTTGGACCAGGACTGCAAGAACAGACACCCTAAATAAAATGAACCATTGAAATGTAAGGGTAAGCCCCACATTTCCAAATGTAGTAGTCATATCACAACAGTAAACAATATTCTGAATGTGACTTATAACTTTACCTACTTGCAGACGGCTTGTGTGACCATCAGAGGATTAACTGGCAAGAGCAAACAAACACATGCTATCATAGCTACAGGAAGTCAATTGAGTTTGATTCACCATTCACTGATAGAATCTCTCCAACTAAGTATCATCAGAAGCACAACTCTGAAGGAAAGAACTTTCAGTTACCTTGTACTTCATCTCCCTCAAGGAGAAAAGCACAGTTTGATATGATGGGATGCTCCACAAATTCCCACATCTCAGTAACTGCCATGGATGGAAGCAATAATTTGTCACATCAATCAACAGTGCCACAAGATGTAGGAGATATGTCCTTGAAGAATAGTACACCGCTGGCAGATCCCCAATCAGACACTGAAGATCTATTGAAATCCTGATTGAGGCTGATTATTATTGGTTAATTGAACCTTGAAACAACCAAGTAAGGTATCACCATGATTGGTTCTTTTCCCAAAAAGTTTTGGATACTTTCTTAGTGGAATCACATTTGGTAGGTACTACACTCAGCAGGTCAACTGTCAGTTTCATTCAGGATAGTTTCAATGAGATATTGGATGAGTCAGTGCACCAATTTTTGGAATTAGATAAAATCTGGATAACAGAACATTAGGAGTGAGTAGTAACACCTATGAGCCCTACATAGCAACAATTGAGAGTCATACTGCATGGAGTCTGGCCACAGACGTGTATGCCTGCCTTAAAATAAGGATCTGCTTTTCTCTAGCAACTGGACAACTGTTGAAGTGTGCCTTCTCTCCTTACATGACAATATGAAAGGAAATGAAGAACTGAAGAACATTTACCATGAGACCATGTCTTACTATATAAAGAGGAACCAATTAGATTAGATTAGTACTTGTTCCATAGATCATGAATATGACACTTCGTAATGATGTGGAACGTGTCAGGTTAATGAAAGATGTCTTTACAAATTATAACTTTGTACTAAATATTACAGGACACAATTTATTTTTATTTTATTTACAGATTTACTAATTTATACCTAAAAATACATCTATAGTGTAGAAATAGTTGCCATTCAGAAACTTTTTTAATTTGTTTTTAAATGCTAGTTGGCTATCTGTCATGCTTTTGATGCTGTTTGGCAGCATAATTCAGCCCTTTCTGTGCCAAAGCTAGATTTAATCTTGAGTAGTGAAGATCATTCTTTCTCCTAGTGTTGTAGTTATGCACACTGCATTCCTTTTGAATTCAGTGGGATTGATAATAAAAAATTCATAAGTGAATATATATACTGTGAAGCTACTGTGAAGATCCCTAGCTCTTCAAATAAGTGTCTGCAGGATGATCTTGGATGGACTCTGGCAATTATTCTCTTTACAGGCTTTTGTGTAGTGAATACTTTTTTACTCGATGAATTACCCCGGAAAATGATGCCATACGAAAGTAGAGAATGAAAATAGGCATAGTAAGCTAATTTACTGAGATGTGTATCACCAACATTTGCAATTACCCTAATAGCATAAGTAACTGAACTCAAACGTTTCAGCAGATCTTCAATGTGTTTTTTCCAGCCCAGCCCCTCATCAATGCATACACCTAAAATTTTTGAATATTCTACCCTTGCTACAGACTTCTGATCAAAGTCTATATTTACTGTATGGAACTGTATGTAGCGGTACTGTTTTTTTATCAAAATTTAATAATAGTCCATTTGCTGAGAACCACGTAATGATTTTCTGAAAGGCATCGTTTACAATTTCTTCAATTGATTCTTGTCTGTCAGGTGTGATAACTATACTTGTATAGTGAACCAGCACTGCATCTTCATGAATATAGAATGTCAAGTCATTAATATATATTAAGAACAGCAAAGGGCCCAAGACCGAACCTTGTGGCATGCCATTTTTGAATGCTTCCCAGTTTGAAGAATCGGCTGTTTTTTGCATGTTACGTGAACTACTTATGTCAACTTTCTGCACTCTTCCTGTTAGGTATGATTTAAACCATTTGTACACTGTACCATTCATACCACATTAGTTTATCTAGAAAAATTTCATGGTTTATACAATCAAGAGCCTTGGAGAGATAACAGAAAATCCAAACGGGTGATGTCCGGTTATTCGAGCATTTAATATTTCGTTGGTGAAAGTATATATAGCATTTTCTGTTGAAAAGCCTTTCTGTAAAACAAACCGACATTTTGTTAGAACTTTATTTTTACCTAAGTTGCACCTAAGTAATGTACATCCAGAAACGTATTTTACCTGCCACACCACATAGTGAAGAAACACAGTAGTGGAAGTATTAAGTACAGTACAGGATTGTGTTTGATGCATCTTCACATGACCAGACTCTCCATCATTGACTGATGCCCTCAAAACCAGACCAAATTTACTTCCAGGCATTTTTGCAACTTTGTTACCATTCCACAAACTTCCAGTGGGATTAGTATTTGATGTAGACTAAACCTTCCTACAGTTAACATTGAATGAAGAGGACAGAGATCTTACTATGTTCTCTTGATATCGTATTGAACAAGATGAAAATTGTGCCTAAATGGCCATGAAGGATGTGATGATGTATCACTTTAAACGTTGGCCATTTGGATTGTTACCAAGCCCATTCCTTTTGTCAGCTGCTATAAAGGAGGTAGCAGCATTAAATTGTGAAAAGTACCCCCAATTGTCTAGACCCATTGACAATTTGGTATTTATGGATGATTTCATAATTAGTGTGTAACAGTGGACTCTTCGCTAGGAGCCGCGGTGGAGTAGCCGAGCGGTCTAAAGCACCTCACTGCGGAGCGCGCGGTTGCTCGCCATGGAGGTTTGAGTCCTCCCTGGGGCATTGGTGTGTGTGTTTGTCCGTAGGTTAGTTTACCTAGGTTTAAGTAATTTGTAAGCTACGGACTGATGACCACGCAGTTTGGTCCGATAGATTTAAAAACATTTTCTTCGCTAGGAACAGGGGACTGATGACCTAGCTGTTTAGTCCCCTAAAAACCACCAACAACAATGACATAACTAGTGTGAGAGATAGCATCGATGTTGCGTCTGTTTATCTTCAGTTAATGTGGCTCTTTCTGAAAATAAGTCTTCCCTTGTCCAAGTGGGCAACTAATTCAAATGACCTAAAAGCCATATGGCAAGTCATAGGCCTTGATACCAAGCCTACAACTCAAGTTTTGGGAATAAATTGGAACAATGATGATGGCTCTATTTACATTGACTACTAGAAGACCTGAAGACCTGATCGAAAAACTGGCCACTAAGAGAAATGTTCTTTGAGCAGACACACAGTTTTATGATCCCCTTAGCCTGTTAGTCCCTGTTGGGATTGATTCTAAGCTAATTTTCCAAGACATATGGCTGAGAGGTCTTGTACGGGATGACGTTTTGCCCACAGATATTGTAGTTGTTGGCACATACGGATCTTAAAGCTCCATCAGTTGTCATCATTCCACATTCCCAGATGGATAGGAATGACAGATACAGGTGGCTCTGCAGAGGTGCATGTATTTTGTGATGCATCTGAAAGAGCGTATGGTGCTGTTTTGTATGAAGGTCAGCTATCAGCCACGGCGGGTTAGCCGCGCGCATTTGAGTGGAGTGCCATGCTGCGGTGCATGCGACCGACCGCCGTCAGGAGTCGAATCCCCCCGTCTGTTATGAAAGTGCAGAATATATGACATCAACTGTGAATGGGCAATATTTATGATGGGCAATGATCCTTTCATTAGTGGGGAGGGGTGTGCAAGTTTGTGGCCCTTACTCTTACAGAAATTAGTTTCAAAACTACAAGTTTGAGTGCTGTGAGCAGGGTGAAGCTGGGAATTTTTATCTGATGGCAGGTGTGCTTAGGTATCCTTGCAGGTGCAGTGATCACTGTGTTCCCAGTGATGTAGGGGTCATCCCAACTGCCTATAAAGCAGGTGACCATGGTTCAAATCCCGGCTGGGTACACATTTTCAGCTTTGCCCATTGGCAGTTGATGTCATATATTCTGTGAATATGGATGTTTGTGTTGTCTTTAGGTTAGTTTAACTTAGTTTAAGCAGTTTGAAAGCTACAGACTGATAACCACACAGTTAAGTCTGATAGAATTACAAACATTTGCCAGTTACCAAAACAAGGATACACATCATGCATTGTTTGCGGCAAGAACAGACTGGTTCCTATCAAGAAGGTAACTCTGCTTAGGTTGGAGTTACTTGCTGCATTGGTTGGCTGATGACTCTTTCGTTACTTTTGCCAGAAAACAGGATTCACTGTTAACAGAGCTACCTCGTGGAGTGGCTGAACAATAACTTTGGAGTGAGTAAGGAGTGATCCAAACAAATGGAAAACCTTTATTTGTAATCAGGTGACAGAGATACTGAGACACACTACACCCAGCCGATGCAGGCACTGCCAGGAAGTCAAAATCCTACTGACCACCTCACACAGGGACTAGAAGCAAACGTACTACCTGATGGTGTAGTCCCCTATGGCTGTTAGAGGACAAACAGTGGTGGGCACTGGATATCCCAGACCCACCTATATCAATACCAGAAGCCAAAACAAGAACAAATATCACTTTGATCATCGTCACCTAACCACTACTAAACATAAGAAGATTTAGTTCATACTGACAAGTACTGCAGGTAACGGCCTTTGTATTTTGATTTATTAGAATGACAAAGAACAAAAGTAGTATCTCTGGCAGCTTGAATGCTTTGGAACTACAAAATGCCCACACATATAGGATCAGATCAGTTCAAGAGGAGGTATTCACTGCTGAACTGTCAGCACTGAGAAAGGTAGAATAGTTACCCAAGGCATCAAATGTAGCGCATTACAATTCCTTTATATCTGATGGCATCATTGGTGGTAGACCGCAATGTCCTCCACTGTCCCACTCCAAGACACATCCAATTATACTGGATAGACACCACCACTTCACTGAGCTTCTCATCAGACACACTCATGTAAGACTGCATCATCTTGGTGCAGTGGCAGATCCAAAATAATATTAATTTGGGGGGGGGGGGGGGGGGCAGGTACAAGATCCCAAGGAAAGGCAAGTGCTATACAAATGGCATGTCATGAATAATTTATTCAACCTGCAGAAACAACAGCAATAATGACGGTAATAAGTATTTTTGTTAAGTATTATTAGTAAATTATTACAATATTTTAATATAAACAATATTCTCTTAATTTTTATAAAGAGTGGTAGACGTCCTATATGTTCACTTGTTCAGTGAACTCCCGGAAAAATCCTCAACGTGAAAGAAAAAGTAAATAAATAATAAAATAAAAAGTGTTTTTAAACTATCGTTCTGCATTTCGTTCTTCTATCAGATCATTTTATATACACATTCAAATTATTTTTGTCTCATGAGAAACGTTTTACGTCTTAAAGCAGCACACATGTGAGTCGTAGTGCAGCCGCTTAATATGGGTGGCAGTGGCTGCAGTATTTCAATGCGTATGCGTGGCTGAGGTTCAATTTCTCTTCTGAACCTCCTGGAGTTAACATATGGGCGCTCCCATGACAGGGAAGGGCGAGGGGAAACGCTGCTTTTATGATTAGCGTTGGAGCTGGTAGAGACACCAGCACCTGGCTATTCGAGCTCTGGCGGTTACTCACAAATGGTCCCGAAGCAAAGACAATTGAGCTACTGTACACCTTACCTTACATATCGGCTAATCCTCCATTAAGGCACCAGCCACCCTTCATATTTGCTTTTGGTTCATTGAAGATTCATTAAACACGTGTCATATTTCGTAAAAATCTTATTAATATAAATTAAAGACGCATCAACTGTAAAAACCTTAACAAGATTCAATCATGAATAAGAATTAAGTCGCCGGCCACGGTGGCCGAGGGGACTAAGGCACTCCAGTCACGGTCTGCACGGCCACTACGGTCGGGGGTTCGAATCCCCCCTCGGGCATGGATATTTGTGCCGTCCTAGTTCGTAAGTAGTTCATAAGTAGTTTGTAAGTTTAGGGACTGATGACCCCGTAGTTAAGTCCCATAGACTATACAAACATTTGAACATTTTTTTGAATTAAGTCACTACTGCCCTAGTAAGAATAGCTGTGCAGTTGGCGGCATCACGATGCGCTGTTGAAGATAGTGCGTTTGAGACTGACTGCAAGCACGTTTTTGAACATAATCTTCTTTTTATTGGATACGTGAATAACAATGACTTTTGTATTGTTACTTGCCATGTATCTTTGGATGCTTTAGCAAAGGTCATGATTGTTAGAGTAAATGACATTTGTACTATTAGTTGTAAACATATTTAACTGTTTGAAAAGATTTGCCTTTGCACATGTGTAAGGTTAGTGTCACGTGACCCCAAGGTAGCTTGTCTCTTCATCATAACAGATTCATTTTGTTAGTCACTTAACAGTGTAATCAATAACTTACTTGGAAGAGAAGTATGAAATAAAGAAACTTGGTACTCCGACGCCTCAGCTACCGTTGAAGCAAGCGCAAACAAGCCACGGTACAGTAAGACATATTGCAGATATTTTAACGAAAATATATCTAAAGGGAGGGGACACAGAGGGTACTCCCCCCTCGGAGAGGTGCGCCAAATTGTCTGTCTGGACGCCCAATTTGAGGTGGGGGGGGGGTTGTGCCACTAACAAGATCCGGCAATCGAAGTGCACCCCCTGTCATCTGAAGCACCAGCTGCCACTGATTATATATGTTGGTGTTTTGTTTGTTTGTTTCTTTGATTTCGGTTTCAAAGCATTCAGTCATTTCTTTGTTAAAATCAATGCCATATAATACTATTATTTGCTTCCTTTATTTTATATAGACCTTTAATGCCCAAATTGGTTTGGTAATGACAATTATATTTTAACCTTTCCGTTACATATAAACTCGATTATGGCTTCGTAGACTTTTGTGTTGGATTCATATAGTAAGGATTTGATTGTCATTGGTAGTGGCACTTTATTTTTGATGACAGACGATAAAAAAAACTTTTCCTCGCTTCTTGATATTTTGGGCACTGAAAAAATAAATGTTTCGTATCTCCTTGTGAGATACCATCACAATCACAAGCCGGTGTTTGATTTATATTCAATCGGTATAAGTGTTCAGGGGATGAGCCATGGTTAAATCTTATTCTACTTAATGTACTCGTTGCTTGTTGGGGTCCATTGACTATATCAAACCATGGTCTTTTAGGTATTCTATCTTGTATATGAGCATAGTTGCGTCCTTTGTAGCGTGAGCCAAGAGTCAAATGCCCTTTTGCGAATTATATGTCCATATTCGGTGTAAGGAAGTTTTAGCTCTAGTTTTGTCCCATTACTTGTTGCCTGCTTTGCCAGCTGATCCACTTTCTCGTTGCCTGGTATGCCACAATGTGCCTTCACCCACATGAATATGATCTTTTTCTGTCTTCTCAGGCTTTCATGATACCATAGGCGGATTTGTAACAGATAATCGTTCGTGGATTTTGAGAGTTTTATATTAGACATTGCTTATAGTACACTCTTATACCCGGGCCGCTGAAACATTGCACTCGACGTTTCGCGTTACGGCAAGTTAAGTTGGCTACACTGCTCTAGCGACGTTGCAACACTAGCCTCTATACGCACAGCAGACGAAACGGTTTTCAGTTGCATCTCGTAAATGTAAGCTATTGAGCAATAAAATTGCATATAATTCGTTCTTGAGCAGAAATTAATTAACGGCATATTAATGAAGACCAGATCAGAACAATGCACACGCTTTCACGACAGAAACGAAATAAGCAATAACCAAGATAGTAAATTCTCTCTCTACGTTTTATAATCAGAATGCTTTTCACTAACCAATTTATGGCGACAATGGTACAATTACATCCTGCTCCCCATCTTCACTGTTGTCGTTACTGCCAAAATTGTCGTCATCAGCAAGACAAATCATTAACCGTTCATAATTACTGATGATCCCTTCCATTGTTTGCGCTGTCCGAATCAGTTTCTCAACGTGTTCGACCCTTTCTTTTTCCAAGATGCAGCATCCACATGGGCAACAGCTTCATGCAACAGCTTTTCGACCTCTGTTATTGTGAAAGACTTATTGTTCCTTAAGTAATTCTTCACGTCACTCCATACCAATTTTATAGGGTCAACACGGCAGTGAAATGGGGACAGATTTATTACATTGTGACTCTGCTCTTTTCCGATTTCGTCTACTGCATAAGTGGGTGTAATAGGCTTATTTTGTTTCACGAGCGAATATAAAAGAAGTTTTGACATTGACATATCTGCAGCAACATTTCTTTCTTGTAACCACTGCACCATAACTGCTTTCCGATCGTTTGAAACGAGAATGAACTTCCTGTTCAGAGCATACGCTTCGAAGTTTTTATTCATACTAAACTGAGAATTTGCTCAGAAAACGACAAACGTCTTTTCGGTGACATTATCCAATTACTTGAACTCGGAAAGTCAAGTTAAACCACTCAAAGTAAAACAAATCGCACCGAAAAAAGCACACACAACATAAACACGCGTTAGACGCGATATAACTTTGTTTACGGTAGAACTGAACAAAGCCGGCAACGCGGGAACATTGACGTCACGGCACGTGACCACCGCTGTGATTGGATCGTTCAGTGACTAGCGTCTCGCGCTTCTTGCTCTTCACTTGTTATTTGTAAACGTCAAGTGCAAAGTTTCAGCGGCCCGGGTGTACAGTCCGATAATTCTGATTTATAGTGTACTGTATCGCCTTTAGAATTGCATACGTCTCAGCCAAGTAAATCGAAGCATTCTCTGGTAATTTAAATTTTTGCTCCATTTGTAGTTGTGGACTATAAATGGCACATCCAGTGCCATTTCCGTCAGCTGACTTTGATCCATCTGTGTATATGTGAATTATCTTGTTTCTTATACCTGCAGTTGTCTTTGCATGTCTGAGATCGTCTCCAAAAACTGAGATTTTTCCTCTATTATTATATGTTGGTGTGTGAAGTTTAAAGAGTGAAACATTAAAAAGCTTATATTCACTACGTTTACATGGAACACATCTTCCGGAAGTCGAAAACCGATTTTCGTAAACCGTTTTTCGCTGTCGTGTTTACATATCACATCCTGAATCGGATTTCCTAATCCACTTAAGATGGCGGCTGAAAAACAGCTGATTCAGTCCCCGATTTAGTCAGCATAATCGCTATTTTTCTTTACTTAAATACACAGATTCATGCTCACTCTAATATTAATACTTTTATTTCACATTAGAAAATATCACTCTGTCCATAAGTGCCGAAAATTCTTACCAAAAAAACACAATCTGACAAGCCAAGTACGCTTCAAAAACGCTTGCGTTTACATGGACACGAAAATCGATTGTGGAACTGGAAAACCGCTTTAGAGAAGTGGATTTCCAGAATCGATTTTGGAATGTTTACATGACCAACCAAAAGCGGAATTGGAAAATCGGTTTACGAAATCCTGTTTTGGGAGCCCATGTAAACGGGGTGATTAGATATATGTCAACTGCAAACATTCGTTGATGTTTGCGAACAAACTTCTCTGACTTCTCGTAGCTCGAGGTCGATGTTATGATCGATGTGGAAAAAGGCACGTTGACACAAGCCACATAAAGGGCGCCATTTGACTTACGTCTCTGATTAATCTAGTGTCAATACGAAATATTTCTGTGACGCCACTCACTTTCGCCACCAACCTACATTATTCCGTGATTTATTAAGTTTTTAAATTTAATCTGACTTTTTGATCACCCGGTAAAAAGGCAATGTCCCGATTGACTGACTAACTCATCATCGCCCAGCCCACACCACTGAAGACAGAATCTTGAAATTTGTAGAGGGTGTTGCTCAGAGTACGCATCATTCTGTCCAGAAGGGGGTGAAATAGGAGATGAAACGTGTTTTGAAAATACGTTACTATTTAGGCAATTTTGAAGCTAGAACTACAAAATTTCGGATTTTAAGTCAGGGTTCGAATTTAAAAGACACGTGTTTTGACATTTTTTTTTTGAAATTCAACCTATAAGAAGGTAAAATAGGGGACGCAAAAAATTGATTTTCAAAAAATTTTGCTGTTAACTCAAATTTGAAGCTAAAACTACGAAACGTCGGATATAGAATCTTGATTAGGATGAAAAAAACACGAGTTGCAGTATTTTTGGAAATTAAACGAGTAGGGGGTAAAATAGGGGATGAACATATCTTTTTGAAAACATGTTGCTATTAAATTAGAGAGGGGATGTTTTTCGAAAATCTGTTACTATTTAGGCGATTTTGAAGTTAGACCTACAAATTTTTGGATTTGGATTTGTGGTTAGAATTTAAAAAAGACGTGTTTCGGTATTTTTGGAAATTCGAACAATAAGGGGTAAAATATGGGATGCAAAAATTGACTTTGAAAAATATGTTGCTGTTAACTCAAATTTCAAGCTATAACTACGAAACTTAAGATATGGACTCTTTATCAAGATTAAAAACACATGAGTTTCGATATTTTTGGAAATTCAACACTAAGGGAGTATAATAGGGGATCAAAATTCTTTTCGAAAACACATTGTTGTCAAGACGATTTTGAAGCTAGAGTTGCAAAAATTGGTATTTGTATTGTTTGTCAGAATTAAAAAAATACGTCTTTGGATATTTTTTGGAAATTCAACCATAAAGGGGGTTAAATGAGAGAGGGGGATGTTTTTCGAAAATCTGTTGCTATTTAGGCAATTTTGAAGGTATAACTACAAATTTTCGGATTTGAATTCAAGGTTCGAATTTAAAAGACTCGTGTGTCGATATTTTTTGGAAATTCGACTAATAAGGAGGTGAAATACAGAATGCAAAAATTGATTTTAAAAAATATGTTGATGTTGACTCAATTTTTAAGCTACAGCTACAAAACTTAGGATATGGATTCTCGATCAGGATTAAAAACACACTAGTTTCGGTAATTTTGGAAAGTCAACCATCAAGGGGTTAAATTGGAGAGGGAATTTTTTCGAAAAATCTTTTGCTATTAAGGCAATTTGGAAGCTAAAACCACATAAATTGGTATATGTTTTCTTGGTTAGATTTAAAAATACACATGTTTTGGTATTTTCAGAAAATTAATCATTTAGGGGGTGAAATAGGGAATAAAACATTTTTTTTAAAGTACGTTGCTACTAAGCCAATTTTGAACCCAGAATTACAAAAAATGATGTCTGCATACTTGGTTGGAATTTAAAAGACACATGTTGGGGTATTTTTCGAAATTCAACTATTAAGGGGTGCCATAGAAGGTTTCAAGTAGTAAAATCAAATGTTCTACTGTTTGTAAATCTTTTGAGACTTAAACACGGTTCATCAATCCCTAAGGCTTACAAACTAAGTAAATTAACTTAGACTAACTTATGCTAAGGACAACACAAGCACCGATGCCCGAGTGGTGAATTGAACCCCCGACGGCGAAAAGCAGCATGCACCCCAGCATGGCACCTCAATAGGATCAGAAGAAACAAATAAATTGTTTCTTTCAGGGATTCTCATGCAAGATGTGTATTTGGTATTTTAGTGTACTTACACCTATGTATTACGAACAATGTGCATTTTAATTGCACATCACATAAAAGATCTTTCCAAGATATGTGGTTTTTAGTACGATTGGTTGAGCTACATTGATAGGGAGACATCACAATACAGACCAAAATTTTCATGACAACATTATGGTGAATTTCCGTATTTTTATGATTATCTCACACAATGTATGCTATGATTTGCGTGTCACTCTAGAAGTATTATCATACCGCGCATGGCAGTGCATGGTATTAATATGTTCGTAAACAGCACGTGCGAATTTGTGTTTCTTTAGGGACACATATCTCAGGTACTGGGAAGTTCTTGGACTACTTATCATTTCTAATAAATATTAGAAAAAGTGGTATACTATAGCTATCATACAGTACATTGTCAAAATTTTCAAAGTTACACACTTCCTGGAGCCCATCCAAATTGATCAAATCAGTTGGCTTTCGTACATGACGTGTAGTCTATGGTAGGCTTTAAACGGCTTACAAAAGCACCATTCATTCATGAGCGGTTCCTGAAAAAAGTCTAAAAAAACCATGATTTTGGATACCAAAAAAACGAATTGTGGGGATGGTCACTTCCATACTTTTTCTATTCATTGGAAATCTTCGAAATTTTTACCATATGTTCTTATGATAATACTCTTGAGGCCGTTTTTTAATTTTTTCGATATCATAGTTTTGCACAAAATCACAAAACTGGATTTTTAGCCGTTTTAGTGCCATGAATCGCAAATATCTAAATAATTAACTATAGAAAATTGTTCAAATATTTACAATACATCCTGTAGATATTTATCTATATGGTCGAAAAACCGCGATATTTTGCTAGAAAAAGGGCGTATTTTGCTGAAAGACGGCGTTTGGACAGCTCTGAAATTTACCATACGATTTGAAAAAAGATAGTCAGCGAAAAAATTTGATTTTTGTACATCTTAAAGATTGAAATCTTCGTTCGATGAAGGGGTGATTTTTGTTTTCGTTTACTTTACAGTTAATATGCAGCATCCGGATTAGTGAACTATTGCAACATATTTTAAAGAGTTTGCAGAGGTAAAAACACATTGCGTAGAATTCTCATATGGTTGATTTTAGGTTACACATAGCTGCATATGAAATGTAGATAAGATATCAAAATTGTATTTTAAGAAAAGAGCAAAATGATATCTTATGTGGTACTTGAGATATTGGTACGTGAATGACAGCATGCGACAGTAATAGGTTCGAAACGCTATTTCTGATTGTGAGGTATTGTATCTTGAGGAATAGGAAATGACTAAAATGTGATGAGTATGTTGTTTAGGTGTTTATCTGGAAATTCCGTTTTCCGTTTTTGGAAATGTGTATTCGAGATCGCGATACACTACAAAAGTTATTATCCCTTGATGTTTCATCAACATTCACGTCATTCAGACCACTGGACGAGCAGAATTCGTTATCGTAATGGTTGGATCAACATGGACGACTTGAATTATCATGAAATAGCAACATTATATAAAACTAAATTCTCAGCTGGACTCGAAAATATTTACATGCTTTTTATGGAACAATATTGACAGTGTTTAACAAGTTCTTTGGAATAGTTAAGTGTGTTTAGCAATCATCTGAAAGTGAAGCTCTTTTAGAAAGTAAACTACTACATAGTCAGTTTGGTCTGACGTTTGTACAAATGTATCAAGGTATATAAAATACTATCCAAATTTTACTCACAATTGATTTCATGTTATATAAGCAGTACAATCTGATGTAACAGGAAAAAGACTGGAACCAGCGGAAAAATGCTCCTGCCGGAACACAGAAAAGGCGAATATGTTCTCTGACACAAAAGTGTGGAACCAGCTGTCTCAGCCCTCATTCCGACTTCATCACCAAAAATTTTGCCATCGAACATATTCGCGCTTTTTTCGGCTGAATGTGAGTAGGCAACAGACAGAGAGAGAGCCATATATGATGTAACAGAAAAAATGTCAGTTCAGGAGAAAGGCATATGCATGAAAATAGCAGTGGGAAGCGAAAGGAGATGTTGGAAGTCAGGAACAGTGGCAACAACAATCTAAGACAGATGCAGATAATAGCAATTGGAGCAAAAGAGAAAACAGTAGGAAACTGAGACGAATGGAGACCATACATAAAGCATGAGCTTGCAGCTTCAAATGTTCAAATGTTTGTAATTCTATCGGACCAAACTGCGTGGTCATCCATCCGTAGCATACAAACTACTTAAACTAAACTAACCTAAGGACAACACACTCCCATGCCGCAGGGAGGACTCAAACCTCCACGGCGGCAGCGTGCAGCTCTCAAATACTATAGCAAGAAACAATTTTTCCAATTTTTCCCATTCCCAGTACCCGCCTGCTAAACTTCTCTGGTCTAAAGTCAAACCCCATCCCCATGGACATATCTGTAAAGGAGACAATTGTGATTGAAGGCAATGAAAGCCAACTCTAAGTGAGAAAGAAAGGATACTGGTAACAGGACAGGAAGTGAATGGGAGAACGTTGGTGGGGCAGAGACACCATGAAAGTGGCAGAAACAGACAGCGGTGTTGAATCGCGAGGGAAAGGGATGAAGACAATGAAAGTTTGACACAGACAGAAAGCGGCAGTGAGAGAGACAGCAAACAAACGGACAGAGACATATATAGACACTGACAGTGAGATGACATTGCTATGATGGCTTAACTGGGCAATGGTATTTACAAAGTTATGCGCTAAAAGTGCGCGAATTTGTTCGCATTCCAAACGTTTTGGTGAGAAAGTCGGAATGAGGATTGAGGCAGCTGGTTCCACACTTTTGTGTCAGAGAACATATTCGCATTTTCTGTGCTCCGGTAGTAGCATTTTTCCGCTGGTTGAGTTATTACTGTGTTTCATAGTTACACAACAGACTACTTAATTTTACAAATAGTGAAACTAAATGTGGTGCCAGGAGTATATTCATATTCTGGAAATGGCTTCTATATTGCTCTTAAACACTTGCTATAAATGGATTTTGGAAAGGGAGTGACAAGGTTTCTGGTATAATTTCTGATTGACTTTCTCTTTTAATTAAGGAAATGAAATGTTTTGACCAACACATCTTTATTAAGTTTCGTTTATACATTCAAAAACCAGACTAAAAATACTACATCTGATAAAGAACAGAAATTATATGGTGAGACAGAGAATAATTATAGTTCTGTGTTTATAATCTTTGCCGCCAGCCTGCTGCTCTGTGCATCATTATTCTAATGGTCTTGTTGCTCCACACAGCCCCTTCCCAGTAGAACGGAGCTTCAGGTATGTTAAGAAAGTTGTAGTGCAACTGCCGCCCAGTTCTTGTGTATCATACTGGTTTTTTGTCCTTTTCCTGAGTATCTATATCCGTCAGCAGCTGCTGTTCTTTTCCCGTTTAACCTTTGTTGGCGTCTTGTAAATGCATCTCTCTTGTCGTCTTCTTTGTCCTCTTATGACACCACTTCTTCCAGAATGTGAGCACATTTTAGTCAATTAATCGACAGATTAACTTCTTTATTTTGAATCAGTAGTCTCACATTATTGCTATTTCACCGTAGAACTTTGTGAGGCCCTGTGTATGGTGTCTGCAGTAGGGCCCTGGATATGGTATTTCCATTGGGGCCCTAACAGTCCTAAACATTACATGTATTGTATGAATCGCTGGTTATTATTATACTTGTCTGTTGGCTGTAGCCTGAGTTCCTCCATCTATTTTCTTAATCTCTGCAACATGTAGGGTAGGTCAGTCACACTCTTCCATTCTTTGTAGAACTCACCAGCACGTTATAGGGTTTCCTCTTACACTAATTCTGTTATTAATGGCCTAACTTTCGTTTAAAAGCTGTATAGAGGCCCAATAATATTAGTGCCAATGCTGTACACCAACTGTCACAATGACACATTGATGCAGTCTTCAAAGTTCTATGCCACCTGTCTAGAATTCCATTACTTTCTGTATGGTAACTAGTTGTATTGTGTTGTTTCACCCAGCTCTATAAACAATGTCGATTAAAATTAACGATAATGGTCAGTAGTGACATGTATAGGGCACTCCAGTGGAGCAGCAGCTGTAAGTAAATCTGTTCCCTGGCCACATAATCCACAGAACTTTTTATTGCAGTGATTCTTGAAAACTCATCAGCGGCGATACTTTTCGCTCCTTTGATGCGACAAATATCGATAAGATTAGATTTGATTAATGCTTATTCCATGGATCATGAAGACAATATTTCAAAATGATATGTAATGTGTCAGTTTAATAAAAGGTGTCTTCACATGATATTTGAAAACAAGCATTCTCTTATTAATTTTCTATAAAGTTACTAATTTATATCTAAAAATTCATCTACTTTGTAGAAGAAGTTGGCTTTGACAACGCCTTTTGATTATTTTTTATGGTAGTTGGCTATCAGTAACACATTTGATGCTTTTTAGCAAGTGATGAAAGACGTTTGTGGCAACATAATTAACCTTTTCTGGGCCAAAGTTAAATTTCAAATTGCACAGTGAAGAGTATGCTTTCTTCTAGTGTTGGATTGGTTTTTAATAACAAAATTCATAAGTCAAAATATGTATCATGATACTACTGTGAAGTTCCCTAGCTCCTTAAATAAAAATCTGCAGGATGATCTGCAGTGGGCACCAGCTATTATACAGATTACACACTTTTGTGCTACAAATACTTTTTACTCTGTAATGAATGAATGAAAATAGGCATGGAAAGCTTATTTATTGAGATGTTTGTCACCAAAATTTGTAATAGCCCTAACAGCATAAGTAGCTGAACTCAAACGTTTGATCAGTTCATCGATATGTTTCTTCCAATTATATCTCTCATCAATGCATCCGCTAATTTTTTTTAATATTTTGCATTAACTACAGTCTTCTGCCCTAATTCTGTGGTTATTAATGGTGTCATGTCATTTACTGTACAGAACAGTATATATTGGGTTTTATAGAAATTTAAAGAGATTCCGTTTGCAGAGAACCACTTAATAATTATCTGAAAGCCATTATTTACAATTTCATCAGTTAGTTCTTGTTTATCAGATGCGGTTACAATACTTATACCATTATCAAAAAGAATTAGCTTTGCATATTTGTGATTATAGGGTGACAAGTTCTTAATGTATATAAAGAACAACGAAGAACCCAAGACTGAGCCCTGTGGCTCCCCCAACTTGGGGGAAACACCTGATTTTGCACATTGTGTGAATCACTTATTTCAACTTTGTGCATTATTCCAGTTAATTAAGAATTAAATCATTAGTGCATGGTCCCACTCATACCAAAATACTGGATCTTATCTCAAAGAGTTCTATGATTTTTACAATGAAAACTGTTTGATAGATCACTAAAAATTCTAACAGGGTATGTCGAGTTGTTCAAAGTAATTTATATTTGAGCAGTAAAAGTGGATATAGCGTTTTCTGTTGAAAAGTATTTCTGAAAACCAAAGTAATATTGTTACTACTTCATTTCTACTTTTTCAAACATTTTCCATAGAGCAGTCAGAAGTGTGATTGGGTGAAAGTTGTTAACATCAGTCCTGTCCCTTTCTATGTAATGGCCTTATAGTAGAATATTTCAACCAGTTCCAGAAAATACTGTGCATGAGAGAGCTATTACTTATGTGACTGAGACTCCTTCTTGTCTGTTGGGAACAAAATTTTAGTACTCTGCTGGAAATGCCATCAATTCCAAGTGAGTTTTTACTGTTTGGTGAGTTTCTTATTTTTCTAACTTCTAAGGGGGAGGTTGGTGGAATTTCAGTTGTATCAAATTGCATAGGTATTTTACTCTACTAAGAGCCTGCCTCTTCTAATCAACTTCTGGATCCTATTTTCACCGCAACATTTAAAGAATAACTGTTAAAATTTTCTCAACTTCTGTCTTTTATTTATTTATTTTTTTCAAAAAACTTATGGGTATGCTGCTGGATGATGTCAGCGACCACTGCCGATATTTCGACAGGACCACACCCTGACTTAAGGTTTCATATTCTGTCTTTTTGTTAGAAACTTTTCGGTAATAACAGTCATCTTGTGTTTCTGGATTGCCTGTTTCCCTTTCAGTTATATGTCATATTGTTTTAACATGATATACATACTTTTTAAGTTTTGATTACTTTTCTTTGTGTTGCAAAGTAGTTTTTAATAATATCTTACTGTTTCTGGGTCATTACTCTGTCTTTCTGTTAGATACAATTCTCTATTCTGATTACAAGATATTTTTATTTTATTTTACTTATTTATTTATTTATTTATTTTTTGAATTTTGTAAGGTGTGGTTTTATGTGGTTTCTTACAGGTATTTTAACTATTTTCTTGGGGATACTTTTTTAAAAATACACTTACAAGTGTATCATGAAATTAGTTATATTATTAATTAGTAAGAGGTTCATTGTACACCTCATCCCAGTCTAACTTGAATCATTAATTGATCACACTTTGTTGGAGGACTGTTTTGAATTAATATATGAAGCTATATCATATACTGTAACTAGTTGTGCAGCACAGTCAAAAGGACTATTTCCAACAGGATAAGCGTTTATGTTGCTAAATTTATCTTGATCTATAAAAAAGTTATCTTTTAGTGTGCTACTGCCTGAACTACCCAAGTTGGGAAATCTGTAATGGATGTCAAATTGAAAGGGCTGAGTAATGCTTCCAAGGTTCGCCTCCCTATTAAACTCTTTCAAAGAATCACCATTGAAATCCTCACACATAATAATTTGCTTCCCCTTGTCTGATATATAACACGAGAAGGAATCCACGTTTTTCAGTAATAGCTGAAAATTTACTGCATAGTTTCAATTATAGAAGTGATATCATTTAGTTTAAGCTCATTGGCACATGCTTCTATAATATGTTGCTCTGCATAATTGTTTTTGTTTCTAAATTTTTCACATAATGATAACTTTTAATGGACGAGGCAACATTTCCTCTAATTATATGTGTTAACAATATGTATCCACTAACATTTACTTTTTCTGTATCAGTGACAATATGATGCTCAGACAGGAATATCTATTATATCTTTAATTCAAATACCTTCCCAGTAAATAAAAAAGTCATGAAATTTATTCTTTAATACCCCTATATTACATATGACAAATACTACATTACTTTTTGCTTTACGTTTGTGAGTATCTTGTGATATTTTGTCATTTTTACGACTTGACTGTCTTAGCTTCCCAGTGGACACTTATCGTAGACTAAAAAGAGGTACTCCGATGACTTTCACTGGGCCCCCTTACGGACTTTGCTACCAACTCAAACAGTTTACTCTTTGACCTAGGAATATAACCAGGATTAATTAGGGCCATCACCAACCCAAGAGGAAAGGTTTTCTTCCATTTATTAGTAATATCACAGATTGCAAAGGAAATTATTACGAAAATATGATGTGTAAACTGTTTTTAGGAAAATAAAAGAATGTGTAACATTGGCGAAAGATATGCTCCAGCTATACCAGTCGTTTATAAAATTCCTTGCAGTTGTGGACAGGTTTACTTGAGAACAACAAAAATAAGTACTGACACCTATCTGAGCGAACATAAGAGGAGCTGCCGCCTAGGTCTTACTGATAAATCAGCCATTGCAGAACATTGTTATCAAGAAGGTGACCATGAAATAAAGTTTAATGAGATGAGCATCATAGTGAAGACATCACATTATTATCCAGGTGTGTATCACAGTACTGTGCTAGTATGTACAAAGAGGCCACAGAGATTTTCAAACACACAAATAATTTTAAAAGGAAAGTGGAAGGTGTTAAACTGGACAAAATTTGGATGTCAACTTTGCAGCGATAATTTGACAGTTATTTTCAATCCAGAGCAGGGGACATCATGTGATTGACAGTGGTGCCCTATGGGTAGCCTATATATACGGTGTTCACTTGAGTTCCCGTGCAATTTGCCACTTCATCTTCATGGATGCCATCCACAGTAGACAACAAAACGTCAGAGGGTAGTATTAAGCGTGAACCATGGCATCTCGTCCTGGATGTTTATTATTATGAAGGCAAATCTATAGCTTGTGTCAATGATGGGGCTGTCTGATAATGTTCCCTTCCTGTGACTCCTCAGAGTGAATTGTCTTATATATTTCAAATGGCGAAAATGTCTAGATTACAATGCATCTGTACACATAGAGAAAGCAAAAGAGAGAGGTTTATGATCCATAAATACTGCAAATGGTTTGACTTTTATATGAGGTCAGAAATTTCTTAATGACTGAAATACTGCAAACAACTCTTGATCATAGTTCCTTTGGGCGCTTGTAAGTTTCTTCGAAAAGAATACACAATACAGTATTTGTCTGTTACTATGCTTATGTAGTGCCACTCCAATCGCCTCTTGACTAGTATGTAGTGTAATGGACAGCTTTGCACCCTTCACAGGGTAAGCCAACAGCACTGCTTGTTGTAGATTTGTCTTTAACTGTTTGAAAGCTTTATGTCTGTCTGGTGTCCATAGTAGCGTTTTATTTATGTTGTTGTTGTTGTTTAGAACGGGAAAAATTTCTGTGAGCGGTGATTGTAAAGCAGTTGCCCCCAATATATGTCGCTGATAGAAATTTACACCAATGAACTTCGATAATTGTCACAACACTTGTGATGGAGGCATTTGTCGTATGAGAGCAAATTTCTCATCCAATAAGCGTGTACCTTCAGCTGCAACTTAGTGATGTAGGTATGTTTCACTTTTTTCCTAATGTGCACTAATGTTTATTGACTTAAATTTCATACTTTTCAATTCTAGGAGGTTCTCGTGGAGTTCTGTTGTCGCTGAAAATGCAAGTATATTGTTGAAGTATGCGAAAGTCAAATCCAACCCTCTTAATACTTCATCAATGAATCTTTCCCATGTTTCCAATTTTAGGTACAGATTGTATACTTAAAAATAGAAAAGAGCAAAAGATGCCATGACTGCAGTCTTAGGTCTGTCTGCATCTGCAACCGTGCATGCTTTCTGGCAATCAATAACACACAAAAAATTTTCTCTAACTAGTACATTTGTAAAATCCAGAATGTTGGGCACCGGATACCAATCAATGCTCTCAAGTTCTCCATCAACCATCTTTCTTTTTCACAATATGTGAAGGCGAGACCCGAGCACTATCTGATCTCTTTATCACTCCTCCACAGGAGGGCTTTCTGTAGGTTCTGTGCAACCTTTGGAAATTTTTGCTTTCAGTACATATCAAGTCCAACAAATATTTTCGATTATTATTTGGAGAAAGCTCTGTTGATCAAATACAAGTGCATTTTTCTGGGGTATTTGATACGACTTCTGTTTTTTCCTAATGCCCAAAAAGCTCTTCTTCCTTCCTTTTGAGAAGAAACGTGCATGTACTAATTTCACCAATATAATTGATGAAGTTACCTGGCAGATAAATCTAAATTTATTCTGCAACAAAAATTTCGTTTCAGCAAATAGGCTAATCCATTGATGAGTGTAGGAACACATTTATTCATTATAACTGAAATAAAAGTAAAAGAATTTGTCTGAATGCAGTTTTGTACGTGGTACTGATTTAGAAAAACAACTCTCATCATTTAGCCACCAACACAATCCATGGTGTTGGGTAAATATATATGTTCATAAGTTGACATTTTGCAATGAATGCTAATATTTATTAGAAATAAAATTCATACAGCGTACTGTCTGGCCTAACAACAAACACATATAGAGTGTGTAACAAATCTGACAACAGCTCAAATACATCACACTTATTTTCACATTATGAAAATTTGTACTCATTGCACCGTACATCTAGTGGCAGCACTACATACACAGCGACTCTGTATCTGCTACCCTCGCAACCCAAGGAAGTTCAGCATTTAATGTCCAGGAGATCAATGTATCAGTGTATACAAAGCCCTTTCCCACTTACAACATTTACGCTTTCTTTTCATCTTATTGTAGTTTTACGTCAACTATAAACCAATAATGGAAATGACAGTACCAAAGTCAGTTATAGAAATCTCAGCTTACGCCTTATTGGCAGCCATGAAACTTGAATTCAGACCAGAGCGAGTGGAAATGGCAGCCCACAACAACACTTTCATCTAATATGGAATGCCACATTGTGTGCCGCCATTTTAGTGCCCTGTGCAAATGCAGTGAGTAGTGTCGGGATAGCACAGTTGGTAGTGTGTTTGCCCGCGAAAGGCAAAGGTCCCAGGTTTGAGTCCCGGTTGCAGCACACAATTTTAATCTGCCAGGAAGTTTCATATCAGTGCACACTCCGCTGCAGAGGAAAGTTTCATTCTGGATACATCCCTTAGGCTGTGACTAAGCCATGTCTCCACCATATCCTGTCTTCCAGGAGTGCTAGTTTTCCATGGTTCGCAGGAGAGCTTCTGTGAAGTTTGGAAAGTAGGAGGCCCGGTACTGGCGGAAGTAATGTTGTGAGGCGGCATCGTGAGTCGTGATGGGATAGCACAGTCAGTAGTGCGCTTCCCCGTGAATGGCAAACGTCCCAAGTTCGAATCCCAGTTCCGGCACACAATTTTAATCTGCCAGGAAGTTGTTTAACATAAACATACTTTTAATGTGGATTATAAATATGAACGTTTGTTAGATTAACATTTTATTTTTACATTTCCTACCACTCTCCTGTATGTGTGTGTGTGTGTGTGTGTGGGTGTGGGTGTGTATGCAGTCTTGTGTACTTGAAGTGTACATGCATTCTGTATATTTATTTCATTTTGTTTATTTTATTTTATTTTTCTCCCCTCACCCGCCTCTTCACTCCATCCCTAAGCTGCATCTCATTATTCCCATCTAACCCATCCCCACCACTGTGATGTAATGTTCCTATCCCCTCTCCCCTCCTGTCACCGATTTACTCATGGCAGTGCATGATTCGAAGTGCAGCAGCTGGAGGTGATGGTTGTATTACTATGATGTGCCTGTGTGATTGTGTGAGTGTTCTATTTTCTGAAGAAGGCCATGGCCGATAGCTGAAACTTACTGTTGTACGTGTGTGTCTTTTGTATGTGCTTGTTGCAGCTCGTCGACACGACTTTGCAGTGAGTTGTAGGCTGTCGTTACTATATATTTTATCTATATATATGGCGTTGAACTGCAACCTCATAGGTCAGTTTGTTCATGTCAGAACATTGACAATGTTTATTTAATTTATTGATTGAAAATTATTTTCCAGTATGTTTTCAAGAAATATTTTATTAATTAAATAATTTATAGTGAGTATGATTGTTTTTTTTATTTGCAATCGAGATAACTGTAAATAATAATACTATATTTATATATAGGTTTTATATTAATTTGTGTAACGGGACAGTTTTTCCATGAATGTTACTCTTTACATCGTCATATCTCATGAGCTACATGTTATACTGTGACACAATTTCGAAAGTTCATTGTGCCGTAAGTGTGTATACTGTCTGTAAAATTTCCTTTGAGCATATTTTGTGCAGAAATTATCAATTTTAATGTCATACCAAATGCCATATTTTGCTCCATGAACAGTGGGAAAGTAGTAAACACGAAACTTTTTTCCTTTCATCATTTTCATGTGGATGTCAGCGAGAAAATTTTAATACAGGTTTGAAATCATGTTTAAAGTAAGTTGCAAGTCACTAAATACTGTCATTCATATGTAGTGTATTTCTAAAGTCTCATCATATTATGTGACAGTTTTTTGTAACTTCTATTGTTTATGATGTTATATTGCTTGAACCATGTGCTGTATGTGATTTGGTGATGATATTTTAGTGTCTTTGTCAGTTTAGGACCGTTCAGTTTCCAAATTTCTGCGATCATTCCATTTTTTCCTGGTGCTTTGTTGTCCTTGATCTGCTTGATGATCGCCGTAATTTCTGTGCAATCTGGAGCTTTTGAGACTGTGTGTGTAAGTACTGGGATGTGCAGTCAAGTTTCTCCTGTGTGGTTCATAGTTAAGAAGGGAGCTGAAATACTGGGCTAATATTTTGAAGTTATTTTTTGAGTTGGTTTCCAACGAGCTGTCTTGCCCTTTGAAGCATGAACTGGTTGCTTTGTATCCATGTAGGTTTTCTGTAAACGCCTTGTAAAAGTTTCTTGTATAATTTTTGTTGGGATCCAGTTGGATTTTGTGGAGTATATTATTCTGGAATCCTTTTTTCATCCCGAATCATCTTTCCAGTCTTCTTTCGAGTTCTAAGAAAGTTCTCACACTTTCCTTCAGTTTTTTGCCTGTTGAATTTTTTCCTGGCTGTTACTCCATTCTCTATTGGCTGATCACAGACTATGTTCCACCAGCGGTGTTTTCTGGTGCAGGGGGGTTTTCCTAGTTTCATGGCTTTCTGAATTTTCCTTGTTAGTTTCTCCAAACTTTGTTTTTTTTTTCCTGAGTAATTTGTTTCATGCTGTGTACTCTGTTAAGGTTCAGGTATTCTGTATTTATCTTCATGTTTTTGGATGCATATTTTTATCATACATTGGTTGAAATATTCTATTTGTTTGTCTGATTCAAAAGCGCCTTTAGAATTTCTTATGTATATTACTTGCAAATCACGACGTTATCAATCTGGTATTTGCCCTGCTAGATTTGCCGATCTCCATCTAGTTACCTTCTGTGTAGGTCGTTGAAATTTAGTGCTCATAACTTAAACTTTTTCTCTCCGACAACCTAGGAAAAAAGTTTCTCGCTTACTACTTTTCAAGATGTTCAAATGTTTGTAAATCTATTGGACCAAACTGCGTGGTCATCAGTCCGCAGCTTACAAACTACTTAAACCTAGGTAAATTGACCTAAGGACAACACACACACCCATGTCCCAGGGAGGACTCGAACCTCCATGGCGAGCAACCGCGCGCTCCGCAGCAAGACGCTTTAGACCGCTCGGCTACTCCACCGCGTCGTCCAAAGTTCCTGCAGAAGTTAATTAACTTAGTTTCTCACCATTCTTGTTAGTATGTTTATGTCAGATATGAAGTTTCTCTTTTCCTAACTGTGCATTAAAATCACCCAACACATTTTCACATAGTGCCTTCATATTTTGTTGGCTTTAGGTTGAGTTTTGTTATGTTGATTTGTAAGGTCATGTACCCTGATTAGTCTGTAACCTTATTTTACTGAAAGTAATGAGATTCTTTCTGTGGGATAGGTGAAGTTGATTACTGAGTCATGTACTCAGTTTTATATTGCATATACGGTTTCCAGGAGAGGTAGTTTCTCTCCAACTTTTATGACAGGTGTGCCTCTGTAGATTCTGACTTTCTCTTTGTTGAATTATCCTTCATCTGTAAATTTGGTCTCTTTGAGTGTGGTGATTTTTGTGTAAAATTTTCATATTTGGTAAGAGTGTTCACATTAACTGCAGCAATAAAATTCTTTGTTTAGTCTTAAGAGTGTTTTTTAGGGGGTCCCATTCTTACCCAAATGGTGCCCCTGTTCCCACAGCATCCAATGTCAGATGATTGTATTTGTATTTTATTGATCCAAGAAATCATAGTATTGTGCAACTGTACACGTGATATCGGAAATTTCAAGAATACATTTGTAAATATTTATTTACAAATTAATTGTTACATTTTTTTATATAAGAAATTTGTGCAATTTGACAAGAAGATAACATTGTACTTATTACGTTGGGTCAGTAGTAGGCTATCTACTTTTAGAAATAGAGTCAATGAAATAATTGTTTAATTTTTTTCAAGTTACAATTTTTATGTTACATGAAAATTTGTTCCTATGAGGATGACAGATAGCACTTCATACTATAAGTGTGTGTAACAAATGCCCATTACAAAATGAACATGATAAAATATAGTACAGTATATTTCATCTATAAGCACTGCATATAATTCGTGGTATCCGTATAAGAGAATTTTCTTTTAAAAATGTTAGTTATTTTCACCTTTATTAAAAAAAGTCATTTATTGTGTAATAATTTTGCTCCAAATTTTTTTTATAATTACAAATTAAGTGTCTCGGGTTTTCCATTCTTTTCATTTAATCTGGTAAATGATTACATATCCTTATTCCAACATGGAGGATATTTTTCTGACAGCAGGATGTTCTAGACTGAATCACTTGTAGGTCAGACTGCTGATTTGTTTCATAGTTATGAATCTCCCCATTTAACATTAACGAGCTGCCTTTTCAAAAAAATGTGATAATACAATAAATATAAACAGATAGCAGGGCCATAATGCCAATAGCTTTGAAATGTACTTTCCATGATTCAGTATATTTCAAATTACATTTTATATGCATTGCCTTTTTTGTATTTTAAACATATACTAGCTGCAGGGTAAGTTATCCCAAAATATGATTCCATACTGTAACACACAGTGAAAGTAAGAATAATATACTTGTATGAGAATTCAGTTGGTGGCTGATTTTTTGAGTCTCCTTAGAGTACAACACACAATTGTCAGCTTTTTTGAGATGTAATCAGTATTAGTGCTCCATTTAAGATTTCCTTCAAGCTGTAGGCCAAGAAACTTAGCTGAGTTTACATTCGAAAGCTCTTGGTTGTTTAGGTATATTACTGGGATTTCTTGTTTTCGAGAAAGGAGGCTGAAATTTATGTGGGTGGTTTCTTGTACATTTATTAAGAGATTATTCTAACTGAACCATTTGCTGAGTGATGACATAAGTGATATAATCTTTTTGTCGTGCTCAGCTGTGTCTGTGCCTGTTATTAGGATACTTTTGTCATCAGCAAATAGTGTACTATACCCTGAAGTAAGTTATGCGGTTATATCATCAATATAGAGTAGAAATAGTATGGGACCAATGATTGAGCCTTGTGGTACACCATATCTAACAGGCCTAATATCAGAGGAGTGGACAGTACACTGAAGGGCACTTGTATTCTTTTCTTCAAATGTTGATTTCTACTTTTTGCATTTTGTTTGACGGATATGAATTTAACAATTTGTTTGCAGTTCCTCTTATACCTTTATTTGTTAACTTCTTAAAGAGTATAGGGTGGTCAGTAACATCAAAGCATTTGGACAAATCTAAAAAGATTCCAGTAGAGATTGCTGTGTTATCTAGTGCTTTTAAGGTTGCATTTAGATATTCATATACGGCTGAGGTGATTTATTATGCTTTTCTGAAGCCATGCTGGTGTTTTGATAGTAAAGAGGACGTGTTAACAAAGCTGTCCAATCTGGTGTAATACATTTTTTCAAATTTTTTTAGAAAGCAGTGAGTTGCACTAATGGTCTATAATTAGCTACATCATTTTCATGGCCGATTTTGTGGAGTGGGGTAATTTTTGGAACCTTTAGGAGGTCAGGGAAAACTCCATTACTAAATAATGCATTTATTATGAGAGTTGGCGGTTATACAATTTATTCTCCACATTTCTGCACTATTGAGTTCTGCACTATGTTGTCACTGCTAATGTAGTATTTATTTTAGGCCTTTTATAGCTGTGAGCACTTCAGTACTTGAAACTTTGTGATGAAACAGTAATGCTTGAACTTCTTCCACATTTGTTGGGTGTTGAGTGTTGTCTCTATGGCAGTTTTCCTGTATGAGGGTCTCAGCTATTTTACTGAAGTAGTTATTAAAAGCATTTACTATTTCTTCTGCTTCTGATGTTAGTTCATCATGTAGCTTTAGTTTGAAGGTTTTGTTTATAGTATTCTGTTTATTGTTAGTTACATTGTTTGCAACTTTCCAGATGCCTTTCATTTGATTGTTTTTCTCTCTTATGAATGTATCATTATATAATTTTTTGCTTATTGAATTACTTTTTTGTAAATAGTACAGTAGGACTTAAAATATGTCCTAAACGTATCATCGACTTCATTGTCTTTCATGTAGTTCTTCAAGTCACACTTTTCTTGACTTGAGATTCTTATGCCTTGTGCCATCCATGAATTTGTACACTTGTTCCTACTTTCATCGACTTCATATAAATTGCATTATTGAAATAGTGGAGAAATGTATTATGGAAAGAATTAAATATGCAATTAACAACATTTTCTTCATATATCTCTAACCAATATTCAGTTTTCAATACATAATTACAAAGTATATCGAATGGTGCCTGGGGTAATGTTTCACTGATTATCTTTACCATCATACACTCAAGTTGAATTATGGTTTTTGTGCTGATCACGTTGGAGATCACATGTGTAAGACTTGATTTTTGAGTTCAAGAAGATTTTAGTGAAGCTGCCTCAACCAGAGAACAGACACTGACCAGTGGCCATAGGATCCCATACAGACGCCAGTGGTTTGTGATGTTTGTAAGTTGTTGGTTCGCCTTATGTATTACATTTTCCCAGTATGGACACAAATTCCTCAAGACAGGCAGTCTTTTACAGAAACTCGAATTTTAGATCAAACTTCAATGCGAGAAGCTTATAATAAATTCCACAACGAAATCCTGTCAGGTAATTTGGTAGAGAATCCTAAGAAATTCTGGTCATATGTAAAGTATAGTAGTGGTGAAACAAAATCAATACCTTCACTACAGGATAGTAACGGTGATGCTTCTGATGACAGTTCTGCTAAACAAAATTGCTTAACACAGCCTTCCAAAATTGCTTCATGAAAGGAGACGAAACAAAGACTCCAGAATTCGTATCAACAACAGCTGCCAGCATGCGTAATTTAGAAGTTGATACCCCTGGTGTATTAAAGCACCTTAAATCACTTTACAAAAGTAGGTCTCCTGGTCCTGATTGTACACAAATTAGTTTTTCTTTCCCAGTATGCTGATGCAATAGCCACATACCTAGTTACATATACAACTGCTCGCTCAGTGAAAGTTCTGTACCCAAAGACTGGGAACTTGCACAGATTATGCCAATATTGCAGAAAGGAAATACGACTGATCCAAAAAATTACAGGCCTATTTCATTGACATCAGTTTGCAGCATTATTTTTGAAAATATAATTTCCTCAAATATTATGAACTTCCTCGAAGAGAGCGACCTATTGACCCATAGTCAACACAGATTCAGAAAGTATCATTCTCGTGAAACACAACTAGCTCTTCACTCACATGATGCGATAAGTGCTATTGACAAGGGATGTCAAACAGTTTCTGCATCTGGGGGCACGTCAGTGCCCCCGCCAAATCGAGCGCACGTCCGTACCATCCTTTTCTCGAAGCAGTAGCCGACACTTTCGACCCCCCTGTATCTCAGTTGTGCATAAAGCTAGAAGCCTGAATTTTCGGTTATCAATAGTATCTACTATAGCTATATTTTCAAACTACACTATTCTACACCTTATAGTTTACGAAATATTAGCAGTCGAAAATCGCTAAGTCTGTCACTCACTGACTCACTGATCATCAAAATTCTAAAGTACTTCTAGCACACACACAAACGTCAAATTTTGTATTTAGATAGTATTTAGCCTGTAATGGAAGGAAAAATTGAAACCTCTGTAAATATTACTTCCGTTCATGAACACATATTAGCATGACCGAAGACTACCAGCTTTCTTGGGGATGTGAGGTTTGGATTGGTAATGGTATAGTGGTAAAGCTGTAGGTTCACGTTCAGGAGATCATAGGTTCAATTCCTAGTTGCGTATTTTCTTCTTCTTCTTTTTTCATTTTAACATAACCTTTCTACTAACAGTATGAGAAGAGTCATCAGAAATGACATGTAGTACCTGATTAGAGAATGCAGAATAACTGGTACGATATATCTTAAATTGCTGCAAATGGTAACAGTACCATTGATACATACATACTAGCTTCATTTCAGCTATAAATGAGAAAACTGTTGTTCGTAATGTCGAAAATTCCGTCACATGATGTGGGGTAAAAACGTTAGACCGAGAGCTACAACATTAGACGGTGGTTTCAAACCACAACATGGCTGAGGTGTGGGGACGCCATTGTACACGAACTTGAAAATAGAAGTAACAATTTTTACGCTAATTTTATCAGGAGGACAATAAACTGATATAATTCGAAAGGTGGTTTGCAGTGGATGTGCACAATATAATAATCTTTATTACTTTGTAACTGTTTCTGTGTCATTTACCAGTCATGACTGGACAGACTGAGTCAAGATTATATACATACATACAAAAAAAGTCACACACACACACATATATATATATATTAAAAATCGACCACTGTGCATAACAAGAACTTTGTTTTATCACTAAAATTAGCAAATGAGGTTCGTGTGAACTACCGGTTACTCCCTGCTACAAAGGCTTGCTCCCTGGCCCAAACTGAGAACTGACTCGTTTCAAATTACTTCAATAACAGTAATTTAATACTACAGTGGTCAATATACATAGGGTTCACACGTTATTACACACAGACGTTAATAAGCAAGCCACCACAATTAAAGTTATCTTAGAATGGTGGCTAGGAAACATTTATGGCGCAACGGAAATTACACTTCAGAAAATTTGCATCTGAGCTTGTTCTCAAGACTTGTGAAGAACAATATTAAATAAAAGAGAGAAGGTGCTCTAAAACTACAATTTATAGGCAACTTAGGGATTATGCTGAACATAAACTTGTTTACTCAGGTTGAAAACAAGCAAAATGGGGAACCAGTTTCGTTAATACAATAAAAATGCATCTCTTACATGGATTAATGCGGACGGTGTCCAGCCTAAATTATACATAATTTAACACTGCTGGGGGGGAAGGATTCACAAACAACACTCATTCTTTCACACACAAGCAATACCACAGCGAAACTTACCAAAATCAGCGTGCTGAGATGAGGCAGAAGCAGGCGCCGCTATCATAGGCGAAATTCAGCAAGTCGGAGGTAGCACAAAACACCATATACAAAAACTCTTTGAAGCTGGCCCTGGCCTGTCATGCCTGTTTTGAGATAGTGCGTATGTATAGCCAAATTAAATTACATCTGAATTGGACCGCAAGCAAACACGCTAACGGTGACACAAGGCCAATAAAATTGAATAAATTCAGTTTCCGAAAAATAAAGAAAATTAACTACAGCATCCAACCCATAGAAATGCTTAGAATTATATAAGGAAACCAATGAAATACAGCTACACACGATAGAGGGTGATTACAGAGACGAATGAGGTCCTGTCCCAGAAAATCCACAAAAATGAAATAATTACAAAGTCGGAAAAATAAAAAGAAGAATTATGGCATGCAACCCCTAGAAATGCTTAGATTTACATGTAGAAGCGAAAGAAATGCAACTACACGCGATAAGGAGCGCTTATAGAGATGGATGAAGTCCAGTCTCAAAATTCGTAAAAGTGAAATAATTACAAAGTCGAAAAAAAAATTAAGAATTACAGTATGCAACCCATAGAAATGTTTAGAATTACATAAGAAAGCTATTGAAGGAGGTTGTACAAGGCTCAGAGAGAATTACTGACAAAGACAGAGTTCGTACTACAAGTCGGAGAAGAAACAGCAACATTAAAATAGGTGGGGAGAGAAGATCGCGAAATATTTGTGGAAATCAGAAGGATACCCACATAGTTACTTGCCTGATGGGCATGGAACAAACAAGAGTGGAAGCTGAAGGCTTTATTCTATGAACCAACCACGTGGAACGCATATCACTCATGGAAGGAAATGATGAGAAGATTTTTACATGCACTGTACAAAAATGAGCATATCACCATTAGAAATCGGGCCTCACAAAGCTAGAAAGTATTTACACAGAGGTCATACACCACCACATGATCACAAAACGTTTTAACATATCAGGCCGTTATCAAACTGCAACTAGAATCACATCACACACACCGCGTTTATCTATTGGAAATCACTGAATTGGAAAACGAGAACACATTTCCACACACGATCGGGGAAAATATTCAAAAAAAAATGATTCTAAGTTCACGAATCTGAGTTAAACGTGCTAGTGAATGAAACGCTACCACCTCTAAAAACAAGAGCAGAACCAACTTTACCTCACCAGACGACCAGCCCAGAATGAACAGCCCGAGCGGCACCAGGCACGGGAAGCCACCAGAAGCTGAAAAATCCAAGAAACAGCGGTGGTGGGAACGAACAGCGAGACTACCACTGAGGGAAGGCTCGCTAACTAGCTCGCAACCAAAGGGTATGGAAACCTCTTTGGTAGTATCAGCAGCTATCAACACTGAGCCAGAGAGAACGATGCAAAGCGAGCTATCACTCCCCACTTACAGACAGCCAGAGATTCTCGCACCCTCTTAAAAGTAAAACAACTGTACATTCTCACAGGGACAGTGGCATAGCGGAGAAACTGTACTTATGTCACATTAATTAATATAGTAATAAATTATTAACATAACAAAATAAGATAAACCTAGCAATATTAACTAATATTTTAACACATTAAATAAAAATGCTATTCCTCAAGCCTTGAAAAGAGTGGGGTTCAAGTTTTAACAAAATAATAATCTAGCGACATTACATAAATTATAAGTTTACAGAAATATAGAAAAAATATATGGAAGACGACAGTCGGTCATCTTTCAACATATATATGAAAGAAAAAAAAGAAAAAATGAAAAAGTTTACAATTTGGACATATACAACATAAACATTATCATTTGGTTCACTCACTTTCGTCACTGTTGAAAAATTCACCAATTGAGTATAGTGGGTGCTCTTTCAGGTCCTGAGCAGTTTTCCTTTCGAATGGCTCTGGTGGCAATGATTGCACTTCTTCTGGCAGCGAGTTAAACATTTTCAGTGCAACCATTGGAAAACTGTCTTGTGTTCGAGTCAGACGACAGCTAGGTATTTCAATGCTCCTCTTGTTACTGGTGTCATGGTTATGTATATCTTGCCTCATTCTGAACTCCCCTTGGTTTTCTTTTATGCTGATGAGTCATAAAACTACATACTGGCTGAAGAGCGTCATAATACCTAACCGTTAGAATATTGCCTTTTAGAGGTCCAATCTTTTTCTTGATGTAATTATTCTGACAGCCCTCTTTTTTTTTTCTTTTTTTTTTTTTTTTTTTTTTTTGCTAGTATTAATACATCTTTACAACCTGCAGCATGTCCCCATAGCAGTAGGCCATAATTAATATGGCTATGAAATAGTTCATAGTACACTGTTACAAGGAATTGGTCAGTTAATGTACCTTTAACCCTTCTCAAAAAGAATATTACACGGGAGAGGTTGGAGCATACATACACTGTGTGTTCATTCATTGTAAGTTTGCTGTCAATTATGAAGCTTAGAAGTCTGATGGTCTCCATATTCTCGTGACAGCCAACGTTGTTAAGGCTGCATATAAGATGCTGTGTTTTTCCTTCATTCATTTTCATTTTCTTTTTGATGAACCATTCTTTTGTGTTTTCGAAGAGGTCACCTGTTGCTTGGAGAGCTTGTGCTGCAGTTTTTCCTTCGGAAAAAAGATTGGTGTCATCAGCAAACTGCAACATGTGGTTGTTACAGCCCATATCGTTTACATATATTAGAAACAGGAGAGGACTTATGATGGATCCTTGGGGTATGCCATGTTCCAACTTTTGTTCCTGTGATAAGGCTCCATAAAATGACACCACCTGCTTTCGGTTTTCCAGATAAGATTGGAGAGTTGCCAGAACAGCACGTCCAACACCATAACAGTTTAATTTATTGTGGAGTATATTGAGTGAGATGCAGTCAGATGAGGTCACAGAGTGTCAGTGCCACACTCTCTCTGTCTTGAAATACCTGTCTTTATCTTTCTAGTCAAGTCCAGTGCTGCCGTAAATGTCGAATTTCCCTTGCAAAAACCATGCTGTGTGTCCTGGAAGAGCCTATTTTCTTCAAAATAATTTTACAACTGATGTTTCATTACAAATTCCATACCTTTAGTTAGGATGGGGATTATTGAAATGGGTCTGTAGCTGGACACTTCACATGGATCACCTGTTTTCTAGACTGGTACTGTCCTTGCCAATTTCAGGAATTCTGGATAGACTACAGAGGATAAACATTTGTTAATTACTATGCTAGGCAAGCTCTGGAATAATTTTGTTTAGCACTGTGCAAGACATGCCATAGATATCTGCACTCTCCAAATGCTTATATGATCTCACTATTTTATTATGTCCGTAGGGTGCACTTCTTTCCAGTTTATAATACTGTTAAAGCTTTCATTTTTATATCACTTGTGAGAAGTAAGCCTGAGTCTGGGATTTTACTGACAGTATTCTTCACTATCCTCATGAAGTACTGATTGAAGGCATGAATGTACATAGCCAATAAGAGAGGTAAAAAGAAATAGATGGTTTGACGATGAAATTCTCCATCTCGAATAAAAAGTGAACGTCAAAAACTGTAGTGCTACCACAGTCTGACGTACACAATTGCTACACTGACAGCTGTAAAAGTTGTTACCAACTGACAGTTGCAACGATTCTAGTGCTCCTAGTGGTGGGCAAGGTGGCATTAAAATAATGTTTGCTAATAATTACTTCTCTGTGTAATTAACTAAATAGTTTCTGTAATTTTTGCGTTCCAAGGATTAGTAAAATATCAAAAGACATAAATAATCGTAAAATAAATGTAAAACAGCAGAATTACCCTAATTAAGTGATATAAACAACAACTTATTGATTAAGAAATATTTACGAATATGTATATGTTTTGCAGCCAACTCCACTATAAGTAAGAGATTATAAATAGACAAGAAACATTAATTCCTGATGTGGTCTGTTCTTATATGACAAGCACTTTAATTGATGTGTAAATGTCCTATGTGCAGTCTAATGATTCAAACATTTTTCAATTCACTCATCTTTCTTATAAATGTATATACTTTTGAGTGTAATTAATTTTGCCTATAAATAGAATGTCTCAAAGATTCGCACTGCTTATGGTTCAGATGTAGCAATAATTGTGGAATTGGTTTCCCAGGAATGATAAATTGCTTAACATGCTAAGATATCATACTCTTTTTTGTGCAAATTATAGTCCCACACGGAAGCAATCTTGCCCTGACAATTTTATTAAAATATACATATAGATAATTTTGAACTTGGGTTACTCAATCTTAACTACCTGACAGACCACAAAGGTATATGGGTAAAACCCTTAAATAATGAAACAGAAGGGGATTGTAGGCTAAACCAATTAAATATGTCAGATTGTTAAATGATAATAGTATAACTAACTTCAGGGAGAAAGTGGAGGTATTAAACTGGAATAACATAATATATGCCTCCTGCAATGTTAAGGAGCCTTTAGCAAGTTTATTAGTGCTCTATCTGGAATTTTCAATACCTCCTGCCAAATGGTAACTAAACATAAGAAGTTTAAAGCAAGTGGGCATGGCCAAGCACTTCTACATAAATGGTTCACACCACATTTGCAAAGGCTTTGATCAGTAGTTGTGATCTTCTATGATAAGGTCAAAAGTGGCAGTGTTGATAAAACTGAATACATTAACGTTGAGAGACACTATAGATCACAAATCATAATAGCCACATGCAGAGCTAATGATAACTTCATTGATAGCTCCAGTAATAAATGTAAGGCTGCATGGAAGGTCATTAAGACTAAAATAGATATAGGCCTACATTATAGAAAAATTACAAATGAAGTTAATATCACTCCAGATGAATTTCACCAATTTTTTATCAGTGCTGCAAACCCCTATTCCTTGCCTCCTTATAAAAATACTTTGATATTTATATATAAACCAAAGTCACATCTAGCTTATATAACCATTTCCTACAAAACTTTGCAGACACTGTGCCAACTTGTAGTAGGAGAAAAGTGGAAGTAAATGATGTAATTAAAGCAGTAGGAAAACTAAGCAGCTCCAAATCAGAAGATATTTACGGCTTCTCAAATTTCTTAATTAAAGCAATAATTGATGTAATATCGCTTCCTCTTTGCACACTCATAAATGGGATGTTTGTATTTTTCCCCACTGTCTGAAAAAGACAGTTGTCATCCCATTACACAAAAGGGTGATAAATCCTGCACTAATAATTATCGTCCTGTAACTCTGGTACCTATTTCTTCAAAAATAGTAGAATATTGCATACAAACACAAGCACTTGTCAAAACATAACATATTAACTAAGTCGCAATATGGATTTAGACCCAAGTTATGAACAGTTAAAGCTGTTGAAAATGTAGTCTCTATTATTCAGAACGCCTTTGAATCAAAATTATCAGCTGAAGCTACATTAGTGGACCTGTTAACGATACAATATTACTCGAAAACTGTGGTGTTATGGTTTTAAAGAAGTGGAACTTTGTCTCATCAAATCATACCTTAGTAATAGGAAACTACTTGTAAACTATAATGGTCAGTTTCAGTTTCTGAATATTACTAGAGGAGTTCACCAAGGATCTGTGTTCGGGCCACTATTAATTATAATATTTATAAACTACTTGCCAAGCAATATGCCATGTAACTCTGTGCTATATGCAGATGATATTACCTTCATCAGCTCCAGAAAAGACATAAAGAAACTGAAGAAGCAAAGCAAAGATCACCTTGAGTTGTCCAATAAGTGGTTTGTAGCCAATGAGTTAGCAATTATTTATGAGAAGACTGTACACATTTCTTTTAGCACATCTAATGTCGATGTTGAGTCATCTACCAAACTCCTAGGCATATATTTAGTTACGAAATTGACTTGGAAGGATCACATAGAATATATATCTCGAAAACTCTCCCGTGTTGTCCATCTACTTAGAAAGTTACCCACATGTGTTTCAGAAAATCTGTTATTTAAATCTTGTTATGCTTTCTTTCATTGCCATTTAAATTATGGTATTCTTGTGTGGGGTAATTCTCCAGGTGCCAGAAATATTTTTATTTGGCAGAAGAAGGCCATCAGGAGCATCTGTGGAATTACCAACAGCAGTGTATCATGTAGACCTTATTTCAAAGAATTTCAGATAATGACAGTCCCTTCCCTCTTTATATACAACTGCCTACTATAAATGAAAGAAAATCGTAACAGCTATAATCTTAGGAAATCAATTCACAACCATAACACTCGGCAAACATACAAGATAGACATACCCGTAACACGACTTAAAAAAACACAAGACAGTTATGAATATGTAGGAATAAGACATTTCAACACTTTACCTGTACAGGCACACACTGCCTCTCTTAATGCCTTTAAAATCAAACAAACAAAAAACAAAAATGGTTCGAGAAAAGGCTTTCTATAGTCTTGAAGAATTTCAAAACTGTTCTAAAGAGGACCTTACTTACTAAATAACTGTTTTTATTATTATTAGAATTTTGTAACTTTTGTGCCTTTTTACTTGTATGTGACTTTGTAAGTAATTAAACAATATATAATTTCTGAAGTTTATTATGTATGTTAATCAATATGTGTAGCTAATTTGTATACAGTGTACCAAAGTGTATGGTTTTTCTGTTTAATATCAACCTTACTGTATAAAATCGTTTGTACAGAACACTTGACAAAATCAATCACATTGAAAATGCTTAAAGATGGCTGAATAAAATAAATAATTCTTTGTTATTGTGTTTTTTTCCGAAGTTTTATTGCCACTTTTTTGAGGTTTTTCATTCCGCTACAGCAGTAATGTCTGATCTAGTACATTAAATAATGTAGGTATTGCAATCTGTGAATTGTAACGAACAAACATTGACGTTTCTGAGTAGAAAACCAAAGTGTTTCTGCAGAAGGTAGGGTTTTCAGTTGTTTATTAGCCATTTTTTCTTAGTTCAAAATGGAATTTTTGATTAAAAAGGCGTAGATTTCAAGTAAACAGCCCTGCAAAGTACCGTTTCATACCTTCCAATGGTTCTTAGGGAACATAATAGACACAAATGTGAAGTTATTTTGTAGTTATTGCGATTTTAATGGCAATACGTACCTTCCCTGTCGTAAAAAGTATGTTAAAATTAGTTAAACCATACTATTCACAGTCGTCTGGTGTATTCAGAAATATACTTTGCCAGCCCCATGGAGCACTGCTGTCAAGGCATATTACAAAAATCGGCCTACCTTTGACCAATTGTATCATGTATTATGTCATTTTGTCATAGATGTGTTTGTGTTTGTTCATTACTAGTGCCGAATTATATTGTAAATGTGTCAGAGGTATTTATTACAATGCATTTATTTATTCACGCTGTTTGTGTGGACCAATTTTATAAGAATGAATTTATTTCATTCTGTGTCCCCTTTTTGTGTAATAAAGTACTGTGTCAGAGGTAAGATTTATTAGAATGCAGTTACTTATTTACCTACGTGTTTTGTGTTGGACAATTACTACAGCGACAAGAAATATTTTAAAATATAAAACGACCCGAGTTATAGGAGCTGAAGTGCAGTTTATGAGTCCACGAGTAGTGTTTCATGTGTAGACGTTAAAGTTCGTGTCTGTGAGCTTATTAAACATCGTTCTGTCCGCATCATGCCATGGTTTTTGCCCCCTTTCTTTGTTTAAATTTACACAGCACATTAATCTGGGCATTCCTATGACTGCAGTAAAAGATAGATCTGTCTGGATCGCGTGAGATTTTTTATGTAATAAACTGAAATGGGAAGACTTATGTCGCCCTTAAAAGCATGCACATAAGTGCGTGCATAGTATTTCTCGAAGCGGTTGAACTAACAAATTTATGGTCTTATAGTGAAAATGATGACATTATTAAAACCAGATAGGTGTGGTAAAAGGCCCACTTGTGAATACTTGTCAAATATCGATTATGTTGATATATATATAACTGTTTTCCTTTTTTGTTTAATGTTATATGCCGTCTTTCATTTTATATTACATTGAAAAATAATGTATTTATGCGAGAAAAGAGGACTTGTACTATTGCTTTATCGAATTTTGAAGTGAATTCCCAACATTTGGCGCCCAACGTGGGCTGGCACTATCTTAAACAGTTTATAGATAGCACAATATCGTAAAAATGAAAGCTGATATAGCAGTGACAAAAAAATCAAGGTCTGTGTTACAGTAGTCGATGACCAAGGTATACAATGAACTAGACGCATTACTACAGATGCCAGAGAAAGACGTGGATGGTATTCGTGCACATATGGATATTTTAGAAACGAAATACTATTTGGCCATGATAACTTGACGATTTTATTGGTGCTGCCACAAGCAGAGAAAATCGGCATCAGTTGAAATATATTATTTTGTTTACATACGCTTCCAACTTTACAGTGCTCCTTGACCCGAAGAATTACTGTACACATTGTTAGGGTAAAGGTTCCAGCACTGCAGCAAACAGTCAATGCTGCTGTCCCTTCGTGCAAGACAGGCCTCCTGCAGCTCCCAGCAGCCACCGCGCGAATCGTCAAGTTATTGTGGCCAAACAGTATCAGGAATTAACAGGTATGGATAATCTTATCTTTACTACTATAGATAGAGAACGTGGAGAGCCAAGATGATGAGTTATCCAGAGAAGTCAATTCAGCCGATGAATGTAAGTTTAAATTTCACAAGGCTGTTGTTACGAACTTTTTACAGGAAGACGATCGAAACTCTGAAGCTAGTGCAGTATCAGTTAATTCAAGTTCGTCAACACAAGTTAAGCGTTCTTACAAACTGCCTTTCTTTGGAGGTGAACTAAAAGATTGGCTTCCTTTCTGGTCGTAATTTAGGAAATTTGACGAAGACCCTCGTTTAGACCCTAGTGGCAAGTTCCAATACCTCATACAGGTCACCATTTCTGGATCCAGAGCGAGAGAATTAGTTGAGAGCTTTCCTGCTACAAGAGAAAATTACAGTAAAGTGATATCAAGTCTTACAGCTCGTTATGGAAAAGACGATTTGCTAGTGGAATTTTACGTTAGGGAATTGTTAAGTTTAATTTTTCAGAATGTTGTGATTCCTAATAAGATATGTTCATCCTCTGTCTATGATAAGCTTCAGAGCCACATAGAAGCCCTAGGAATATTAGGTGTTACAACGGATAAGTGTAATTCCAAGCTTTTAGCGTTACAAGTGGAGTCATGTTTGCCTGAGGATATACTACGAACCTGGGAGAGAAATTCTTCAATCACACTCCTTGGTCAGTCTGTTACACGTTGTTCAGCTGTTGAATCAGGGACTACTTGTGTTAATGGCTTGAACACGAACTCCAAAAATCGTTTAAGTAGTTAATACACTTTATCAGATGTGAAGTACAACAGGAACAAAATATTGCTTTGGCTATGTCAGGGGAAGTATACAGAAGAAGGACAAGAATTTGAATTACACCAATAATCAGGCAGAAAACGTTCCTACAGCTGCAGGTCTTTTGACTGAATCTAAAACAGAAACAACAGGGTGTGTATTTTGCTCAGCTAATCATAAGTCTCAAGACTGTTTTAAGGCGCAGAAGATGACTTTGCAAGAACGTCAGGCACTGGAGAATAAAAGATGCTGTTTCTCTTGTCTCAAGATTGGACATCCATCGAAGAAATGCAAAAATAGGCCTCGATGCATTATTTGTGGTGGAGAGCATTTTGTGGTTATGTGTGATAAGTTTCAACAAATCCAAGTTGACTCAGCTGTAGAGAAACCAAACATAACATGAGACAAAATAGTTTCTACTACGCAAGTACAGTTAGTTGAGGCGTTAGCTAGTATGTCAAACCATTGTGGGGTGTTAATGCAATCACTAGTGGTCAAAGATCGGGGAAAATGAGCTGAGCATACTGTAAGAACATTGATTGATTCAGCATCACAACGTTCCTACATTTTGAAGAGTAAAGCCACAGAAATGGGATATCATATAAGCAGACAGGAAAATATACAATACTCGCTATTTGGAGGTACAACCATTGGAGTACATAAGCATTGTGTGTATACTATTCATCTCTCTAGTATGGATGGTAGCTACAACTGTCACTGTCACTGTGAGGCATTAGAACAAACAATAATTTGCGGTGACATACCTTCATAACATCAAGGTCCTTGGATTGAGGTGCTCAGTAGTAAGGACATTGTTTTCAGTGACATTGATTCTTATGGACCAATACAAGTATTAATTGGAGCTAATGTTGCAGGAAAATTGTTTACAGGAGGTCACAAGGTATTAAATACTGGACTAGTAGTCATGGAAACTCGTTTGGGATGGATTTAATGCGTAAAGTTCCTTCAGGAAATACTAATGAGGAAAGTGTGGCTATGATGGTAACAGCTATGATAACAAGAGAAGTCCGTGTTTCAGATTTGTGGACTCTACATGCACTTGGCATAATGGACCCTGCTGATAAGAAAAGTAAATTAGAACTACAAGAGACTGTTCATCAATACAGTAAAGAAAATGGAGATGGTAGATTTGAGTGTTGCCTATCTTGGATAGTAAATCATCCCCCACTACCTAACAACTTCAATATGATTAGATTAGATTAGATTAATACTTGTTCCATAGATCATATATACGGCATTTTGTAATGATGTGGAACGTGTCAGTCTCTAAAGAGAATTCATTCCACAGTTAAAAGATTAAAATCTGAAGGTTACTATGATGCATATCAGTCTGTATTGGACGAGTGGATACAAGAAGGTGTAATAGAAGAGGTACCTGAAACAATAATGAATGCTCCCTGCCATAATCTGCCACATCATCACATCTTGAAGCAGAATAGTACCACTCCTATTCGTCCTGTGTTTGATGCATTGGCATGTGAAAACAAGAATACCAAAGAATACCAGTATCAACAGTTGTGTTGAAAAGGGACCGAATCTCATAGAACTACTTCCTTCAGTATTGGCTCGTTTCCGGTTGAAGAGAATTGGAGTAGTGGCCGACATATAGTGTGATAAGACCGCTATTATTTTCTATCTATATAAATGATCTGATGGACAGAGTAAGTAGTAATTTGCGGCTGTTGCTGATGATGCTGTGGTGTATGGGAGGTTGTCCTCTGTAACTGACTGTAATAGCATACAGGATGACTTAGACAAAATTTCTAGTTGGTGCGAAGACTGGCAGCTAGCTCTCAATGTAGAAAAATGTAAGGTGATGCACATGAGTAGAAAAAACAATCCTATAATGTTCGAATACAGCATTAGTAGTTAGCTTCTTGATGCTGTCGCATCGTTCAAGTATCTAGGGGTAACATTGCAGAGCAATATGAAATGGAACGAACATGTAAGGACAGTTGTGAGTAAGGCGGACAGCCGACTTCGGTTTATTGGAAAAATTTTGGGAAGATGTACTTCACCTGTAAAGGAGACCGCGAATAAAACGCTTATACGACCACGTCTTGAGTATTGCTCAAGTGTTTGGGACCTGCAGCAGATCAGTTTAAAGGAAGACATAGAGGCGGTTCAGAGGCGAGCAGCTAGATTTGTTACCGGTAGGTTCAACCAATGCGCGAGTGTCATGGAAATGCTCCGGTAACTCAATTGGGGATCGCTGGAAGAAAGACGACGTTCTTTTCGTGAATTTCTGTTAAGTAAATTTAGAGGGCCGGAATTTGAAGCTGAGTGTAGTACGATCTTGCTACCGCCTACTTACATTTCACGTAAAGATCACAAAGACAAGATAAGAGAAATTAGGGCTCGTACGGAGGCATATAGGCAATTTTTTTTCTCGTTCCTATTTGAGAGTGGAATAGGAAAGGAAATGGCTAGTAGTGGTACAGTGTACCCTCCGCCACGCACCTTACGGTGAATTGCGGAGTATGTACGTAGATGTACATACAGCATGCCTTTCTGCAAATCAGCATTTGTAAAGGGGATTGTACATTTTTGAGATTCTTGTGGATTGACCGTTAGGGTACCTTGAAGTTTTATCAACACTGTTGTGTAGTGTTTGGAGTGTAGTCCATATCTTCTTGGAGCGGTAATCAAATACCACCTGCAAGACTGTACTGGACCAGTGTAAAAAGGATACATCATCTTATACTCAAGATTTAGTAGAAATGTTATTTCTGAGTTTTTATATTGACAATTGTGTGACCAATGTAGATGATGTAGACCAGTTAAAGCATTAAAGCAGTTCATGGACGAAGCAACTTCCATCATGAGTGAGAGAAAGTTTTAGCTTCAAGTTCACAAACCTGTGTATATCATTAGGAAACCCTACCAGTGTGTTAGAGTTGTTGTGGGAAAGTCAGAGCAGTGGCGGACTAAGGGGGGGGGGGCGGAGGGGGCGGACCATCCTGAGCCTCCGGTATTGGGAGGTCTCCGAATGCCTGGAAAGGATTTTTTATTTTATTCGTTTTTTTTTAGCATACTTGTCATCTCTTTTTGCTAGCACCTCCAAATCTCGAAAGCTATTTTTTCAGACTGTCCCATGCCTCTCGTCCTGGAAGGGGTCTCCAATTCTCTTTTATAGCAATACATCTATTTCCAAGTAGACGGGGGTCCTCCTTTCGTTTCCCCGCCGCCCTGGGCTTCCAACAGCCTTAGTCCACCAGTGAGTCAGAGGATACTCTGTACATCAATGAAGACATTTGTCTAGTGAAGATAACGAAAACGATTATTATGTCAGAAGCACATCGGATTTTTGATCCTATTGGAGTAGCTTGTAATGTTACCTTGCTTCCAAAATTTCTCTTACAATAGACAAGGGAATCAGGTTTAGGTTGCGATCAGGAAGTGAATGAGGACATCAAATCACAATTCTTCACCTGGATGAGAGATTTGCCTCCAGATGGCTACCAAGTACAGAGTCACAATAAAACCCATCAGTTCGTATCTTCTGCGATGAAAGTCAATTCTCGTCTGTATCTATACCTTTGTATAGAACATCAGGATCAGGTTCGCCTACAGCTTATCCTTGCTAAAGCAAGAGTCTCTCCAATCAGTAAGCCTAACGAGAAAATGGCAATCCCGAGGTTGGAATTGTTAGCTGCAACAATAGGCTCTAGGATGTACTCTAACATTGTTCATGATTTTAACATCAATGGTGTTAAGACAATTCTTTGGAGCGATGCAACTACGATCTTAGCCTGGATTCAAAGAGAAGATCAATGGAATGTGTTCATTTTCCAAATAAGTTAAAGAAATTATTGAAATGACTGAAGGACATGAATGCAGACACGTTTCTTGCACCATGAATCCTGTAGACCTGCCTTCCCGTGGTGATACTGTTCAGAAGCTGTTCGAATCAAGATGGTGGGAGAGACCTAGTTGGCTGTGAGAACCATGAAGGAGATTACTCGTGGAAAGAAGAAAAGTATTGTTTCCGGCCGTGGTGGCTGAAGAAACAGGCGCTCCAGTCACGGTCTGCAAGGCCACTACGGTCGGGGGTTCGAATCCCCCCTCGGGCATGGATATTTGTGCCGTCCTTAGTATTAGTTAGTTCATAAGTAGTTTGTAAGTTTAGGGACTGATTACCCCTTAGTTAAGTCCCATAAGCTATATAAACATTTGAACATTTTGAAAAGTATTGTTTCTTCCATGCTGAAAGCTACATTTGAAACTGATTGGTATGTACTCGTTTTTCTACTTTTGAACAGAGTGGTTATATCACTTTACAAAGAACATGACCAATTCTGTGGTACTTGACAACAGAAGACTTAGTGGTGTCTGAGCTTAAAGTTTTAAATGTGGTTCAGAAACAAGCTTTCTCTGGAGTGAATGACCCAAAGTTATCTAATTTGGTCCCATTTATTAATAGTAATGGAATTATATGCCTAATGACAAAAGTCTCACATATAAAGGATCCAAACAGTTTTTGTCAACCAGCTGTGCTGCCTAATTCTGAGCATCCTGTTGTACTTCGCCAGATAATGGATTTGCATAAGAAATCATGTCATGCAGGTCTGCAGGTGATGTTGACTCTCCTTAGAGAAAAATTTTGGATATTTCGTGGAAGACAAAATATTCGATCAGTTCTGGATAAATGCTTTCAATGCAAGACGCAAACATTCAAAAATTTAGACGTTTATCCAGCTCCTCTTCCTGAAGATAGAGTGCGAAATACTAAAATATTTGAACTTACTGGTGTCGATTTAGCAGGTACACTATACCTTAAGATGAAGAAGGACCATAATAGAAAGGCGTAGGTGTGTATATACACTAGTGGAGTGTATAGAGCAGTATATTTGGAGCTTATATCTTCACTCTCAACTGACAGTTTCATTCAGAGTTTTAGAAGATTTATTAGCAGAAGAGTTCGACCATGTCTTGTCTATAGTGATAACGGTACCCACTTCGCTGGAACTGATAATGCATTTATGAAATTGGACTGGGATGCTGTTAACCTCTACAGCACTGCCAGACGAATTAAATGGAAGTTTAATCCTCCAACTGCATCGTGGTGGGGTGCTTGGTGGGAGTGGTTTACTAGGTCGAACATCAGTTTGTTATGAGGAGATGCAGACAATTTTATGTGACTGTGAGGCAGTCATAAATGCTTGTCCACTAACTTACATGTCTCAAAATCCTAGTGATTTGATTCCTTTAGCCCCTGGTATGTTCTCACAGGAAGTTGAAGGGATAGGAGTTCCTGATTTTGATTTAGTAGAATCCACTGATCTAAATAAGAGACTTTGCTACCGGCAAAAGCTGCAAGAAGACCTCCGACAGAGATTTCGTTCTGAATACTTACAACAGTTAATGTTATTTGCCAATAGACAACAATATAGTTAAATTTCAGTTGGTGACATAGTGCTGGTTGGAAACGACAACGCAAAATGCGTTGAGTGGCCACTGGCCAGAATTGTTTAACTCTTAAAGGGTTCTGATGGTGAAACCAGACTGACAGAGTGAAGACCTCAAGTGGTTTACTTCTGAGACCATTGCAGAGAATTTATCCACTAGAGGTAGAACTTGGTCAACAGGGAGAAAGTACATTCATTAGCCGAAGACTTCTTGACGAAATTGTTGAACCACCCTGAAAGAGAATGTGACCATCACCGAAGAGACTCCCATGGAATTGGTGGAGACAAGATCCGGACAGATGGTTCGTAAACCTATTAAACTGAATTATTGATTGTGGTGTAAGTTACCGTTGCACTGACCACCTTTAACTTAGGTGGGAGAAGATGTGGAAAAAGGACCACTTTTGATATATATTTGTTGTTTAATATTATATGCAGTACATTCAATTTTTTATTACATTGAAAAATTGTACATGTATGTGAGAAGAGGAATTGTACCCTTACTTTATCGTATTTTGAAGTGAATTCCCAACAGGTGGTATCTTGCACTTTACTTGCCAAGATGTGGCATATTATGATTATTGCCCAAAAATCTGTGGGAGTGTTGTGACTGTGTATATTAGACTATAGCTGGGTTTACAGTAGCATGTCGCTTGCAGAAGGTATTGCTGCAAGTTATTGCAATTCACTTTTAGCTGTCTTTACACAACACTTACAAGAAGTAAGCAAGATACTTCCGCAAGTACTTTGACAAGTAACTTGCGTCAATAACTTGCAGACATCGTTCACATGTTCTATTAGTGAGAGCAACTAAAAAGACGAGTATGTGGGTCATTTATACTGTAGCTTATTTAATTATTACGAAGAACACAAAAATATGAATATTTCAGTTTGAGAGGATACTTAGGCCACAATACGGAACCTACAAAAATATGTTTCTAAAACTGCATTTCGAGAACTTTAGCTTTTAAAACTTTTCTAGAACCTTTCTATAAATTACATAGGTTGTTTATTAACATCAATTGGACATATCATCAAAACAGGACATATATCACACAATTATTTCAGCCAAGGAACGGTTGTTACGGTACATTCTTGAGAGCCACTTCTTATTTTTTACCATTGTTCTTTCTGTTTGTGCAAAAAGTTTGTTGTGAGATTTATTGCAATAAATTAAATTTGCTAAATACCTACACGTTTCCTTTATTCTGTATTTAAAATCACTGCACACATTCCATATTTCTGGGAAGTACTCGACAGCTTCATTCAATGTTTGGTATCTGGCTTTCTTCATACCCATTTAGTCTCCATTTCTGTTATTTCGTAACATATAGTATGTGGGATGTTCCTGTGAATTTAATTGTCACATTCAATAAAAGGTTAAGTAGGCTATGTGTTGATGTAGACGACACAAAATTTTGCGATTTCAACTTGTAGAAAATATAAATGGATCCTAAAAGCTGCAAGTAACTTGCAGAAGCTTCTTGTACGCAATTCACTGTTCACAATGAAAATTGGATACTTGCAGCAAGTCACTTGTACAATTCGTTGAGTAGTATTTACACTCGTTAGTAGTTCGGCAAGTTCCTACCAACAAGTAAATTGCTGAAATAACTTTCTATTGTAAACTCAGCTAATGATGGTCTATGAGTTGTATGTTTTTGGGTTGGCCTCAGCGTCATGTTGAAGATTCTTTATCAAAGAATATTGGATGAATGTGTGGCGGAGATTGGTGCAATAGTGGTGTTAGTGTGAGCACCGGCATGCTGAAAAGTCTTTACCAAAAAATAAAATTAGTTTAATATCGGTGTTAGTACGAGCGCTAACGTGCTGTCAGTATGTATGCTGAAAACCGTTGCATCAAAGCCTGTGAGAAAAATTAAAAAAAAAGGATAGGGAGTGGCCTTTAAGAAAATCCGTTGCTGAAGTACAACAAATGATACGATAGCAGCAAAGGAGAAGAATTATCTCAAAAAATATACAGACCTTCATGAAATAAAGGTTATTAAGTTGTAACGCACAAAAATTTAGGGAATGAAATACGGAACTGATGCAGTGTGCATTATACTGCAAGTTCACTAGTTAATTATACCAAAACACGTTTGTTTTACAAAAGCGTCCTCCTTCACAGTCCAGTGGACAGCATGGTAGATTGCCATGGAGGGTGACTAGGTTCAATTCCCGGTCTGGTCACAGATTTTCTCCACTTGGGGACTGAGTGTTGTGTCATCCTCATCATCATATCATATTGACGTGCGAGTCGCCCTAAGTAGCATCACCGAAACACTTGCACCAGGCAGGCTGAACACATTTCCAGATGGGGTCTAATGTACAAAAATGTCACACAAAATTATCATCATTATGTCCAAAAGCACTTCCAGCTGGAGCCCACAATGATGAAAATAATAGATATCACTATTTTACTTCATAGTTATTATTAATGCTCTCAGGCTTGATTTTTTCTCAAGAAAGAAATTATTTTTATTCTGTTACTCTCATAAGTTTTAATTGTACTGATTTTAGGAGAAAGATTTAACATGTAATCATTTTCATACCATACTATCATGTGCACAATAAAGCAGGGCTTCTTTTTAGGCAGTAAAATAACTAATTTTGAGTAACTGTTATATGAAATAAAGTGATCATTCAATAAATATGAGGCAAAATAATAACTACTACTTTCACTTATACAGGAAAATGTACCTTATCACCAATTTTTGTATATTATGAAGTTTGAAGTTCACATACTGATGCGAAATACAAAACTAACTTATTGATATTTCATACAGGTTTCCGTACTGTACATGATGAAGGATTGAACAATAACGATATAATTGACATTCCAGACTTCCCAAATACTGTTACAGCAAACCAAACGAAATCACACCAATCCAAGAACATCCATGGCTGTGGTACAAAAAATTTTACTGGAAAGGACTACCCACAAAAAGAAGTGATATCGCATAAAAAACATAAAATGTACAAAATATAATAATGGAAAGTCCAGGTTGGAATTAATAATATAGTAATAAGGATAGTTTACAACTCACTGCAAAGACAAGGAGATGAGCTGTTATAGGCACATACAAAAGACACACACAACAACACTTTCAGCTATCGACCATGACCTTCTTCAGAAAATGGAACATTCACACAATCACACAGGCACACAACAGTCATACAACCATCACCTCCAGCTGTCGCACTTCGAATCACGCTCTGTGGTGTGTAAATCAGGGAGGGGAGAGGGGATAGGAAGGTTGTTTAACTGTGGTGGGTACGGTACAGCATGGCCTAGATGGGAATAACGTGATGCAGCTTAGGAATGGAGTGGAGAGGCGGGTTAGAGGAGAAACATGAAATAAACAAAGAAAAAAGTTAGGATTTGAATAAAAATACAAACTAAAAACAAATATAAAAATTAATAAGCGCACACGCCACACGTACAAACAACCATGTACACACACACACACACACACACACACACACACACACACACACACACACACATGTATCCACACTCACACACCACTCAAAATAGGAGAGGCTTAGGATAGAGGTAAGAACTGCAGGTATGGAAAAAAGAGTAGTTATCATAGTTTGAGGCGTGGATGGTTTTGGGATCGGAGAATTTACTGTAGAGATAATTCCCATCGGTGCAGTTCAATAAAGCTGGTGGTTGATGGGAGCATCCAGATAGCCCTGGTTGTGAAACAGCGATTAAAAGCAAGCATGTTCTCCACTGCATGCTGTGCAACAGGGTGGTCCATCTTGTTTTTGATCACAATTTGGCGGTGGCCATTCATCCTAATGGACAGCTGGTTAGTGGTCATGCCAATATAGAAAGCTGCACAGTGATTGCAGCACAGTTGCTAAATTATATGGCTGCTTTCACAGGTGGCTCGGCCTCTGATAGGGTAGGATAAGCCTGTGACAGGACAGGAATAGGAAGTGCTGGGTGAGTGGATTGGACAGGTCTTGAGCGGGGTCTTACACAAGTATATGATCCCTGTGGCAGTGTGCTGGGTTTCGGGGTGGCATAGGGATGAACTAGGATGTGGTGCAGGTTGGAAGGACCATCAGTGCGGTGAAGGTTGACATCAAGGAATGTGGCATAGTAGGTTGCAGAAGGCCAGGTAAAGTGGATGGGGGAGAAGGAGTTGAGGTTCTGAAGGTAGGAGGACAGGGTGTCCTGGCCCTGAGTCCATATCATGAAAATATCACCAATAAACCTGATCCAGACCAGGGGTTTAGGGTTTTGTGATCCTAGGAAGGATTCCTCCAGATGGCCCATAAACAGGTTGGCATAGGAGGATGCCATGTAGGTGCCCATGGCTATGCCTCAGATTTGACAGTAAACTTTCCCTTCAAAGGAAAAGTAGTTATTAGGATAAATTTGGTGTGATCCCCCTACACTCCCACCTAACCACCCTCTGGTTACCCTCCTAGAGTTTCCCACCTCCAACTTGGTCTCACCATCCTTCCCCAAGTTCCTTCCCAAGGACTCAAACCTTTCAGCAGAAGAAAGAAGAGCCATCCACAACCTTAAACCAAATCCTGACATAATCATCTTCCCTGCAGATAAAGGATCTACCACTGTAGTTATGGAGCACAGTGACTACGTGGCAGAAGGGCTCCGCCAACTTTCTGACTCCTACACCCACAAGTTGTGCCGGAATGACTCCATCCCCAAAGTATAACAAGGTCTCCAAGCCCTGCTAAAATCCTATGGCCCCTCACAGAAGCTCTCCCCTGAATCCATCTCCCTCCTCACCCTACAGCACCCTGCACACCCACCTTCTACATGCTCCCCAAAATCCACAAAGCTAATAATCCTGGACGCCCTGATGGGGCTGGTTACTGTGCTCCTACTGAATGAATTGCAGCCCTCATTGACCGATACCTCCAAAGAATTGCCGAAAATCTGTATTGCCGGCCGCGGTGGCCGAGGGGACTGAGGCGCGTCAGTCACGGTCAGCACGGCCAATACGGTCGGGGGTTCGAATCCCCCCTCAGGCATGGATATTTGTGCCGTCCTTGTTCGTAAGTAGTTCATAAGTAGTTTGTAAGTTTAGGGACTGATGACCCCGTAGTTAAGTCCCATAAGCTTAACAAAAAACAAACAAACAAAATCTATATTCCCACATCAAGGATACCAACCACTTCCTTCACCGACTTTCCACCATTCCCACCACTTTGGCTCCTTGATCCTTATTTGTCACAGTGGATGCCACCTCCCTATAAACCAACATCCCGCATGCCCATGGCCTTGCCGCTCTGGAACACTACCTCTCCCAATGTCGTGCTGAAAAGCTTGAGACCTTATTCCTCATAACCCTCGCCAACTTCACCCTAACAACAACTTTTCCTTTGAGGGGAAAGTTTACAGTCAAATCTGAGGCACAGCCATGGGCACTCGCATGGCACCCTCCTATGCCAACCTGTTTATGGGCCATCTGGAGAAATCCTTCCTAGGATCACAAAACCCCAAACCTCTGGCCTGGTTCAGGTTTATTGATGATATTTTCATGATCTGGACTCAGGGCCAGGACACCCTGTCCTCCTTCATTCAGAACCTCAATTCCTTCTCCCCCATCAACTTTACCTGGTCTTCCGCAACCAACTATGCCACATTCCTCAATGTCAACCTTCACCCCACTGATGGCTCCATACACACTTCTGTCCATATTGTCACGTTGCAATGGATGTAGGCTTGACTTCGAAGGCAACTAAACACAGCACTTATACTGAAAGCACGTTTATTACGAACTCAACATACACGCAGCACTGACTGCCTCTCAGGCAGAGTGCTCTGCTATTTATACACAGACAGAATTTACCAGAAATTAGAAGAACAGTTAACATAAGAAACAATTAGAATTTACAAGTGAACATAAGAAAGATGTAGAACCTTCTGGAACTGTCAATTACAAAGAAATAAATTTCTGCCAGTGGGCGGGATTGAAACGGCGACCTTCTGCTCCGCAGTCCGTGACACTATCCCCTGCACCACGCCGGCAGTTAGTGTTCGTGGTCTCTTGTGGCAATATTAAACCTACCAACCACCAACAGTACCTACACTTTGACAGTTGCCATCCTTTCCACATCAAAAAATCCCTCCCTTACAGCCTGGCCACCCGTGGACGGCATATCTGTAGTGACAAGAGCTCCCATTCTGAATATGCTGAGGGTCTCACAAAGGCCTTCTCTTTCTCTTTAAGCCATTTCTGCATTATGTTTTTATTTTTATAAGCAATTTAGGAGACGATCTGATTAGCTGCCGTAGACTGTTTGTGGGAGATGCTGTCACTTATCAGTTAGTAAAATTTCCAGAAGATCAAAACCAATGGCAGGATGGTTTAGATAAGACATCTGCACGGTGCAAAAAATAACAATTAACCCTTAATAATGAGAATCTGTATGACAGCTAAAATAAGCCTGTTAAACTACATGTACACAATAAATCTGTCAAAACTACTGGTTGTTTATTCAGCTAAATACCTAGTAGTAACAATTAGAAAAAAACTTAAATTGGAAACTACACATAGAAAACACTGCCTATTTTAATTCGTCGATATTCCATAACTTTGCTTTTTGTTTATCACACAATCACTACGTTTACATGCAACACATCTTCCGGAAGACGAAAACCGATTTTCGTAAACCGTTTTTCGCTGTCGTGTATACATGGCATAGCCTGAATCGGATTTCTTAGCCCACTTAATATGGCGGCTGAAAAACAGCTGATTCAATTCCTGATTTATTCCGCACAATTGTTTTTTTTTTTTCGTTATTTAAATACACAGATTTGTGTTCACTCTAATATTTATACTTTTATTTCACATTAGAATATATCACTCTTTCCATATGTGCAGAAAATTCTTAACAAGAAAACACAATCTGACGGTATACGTTAGAGGCGGAAAAATACCAATTCCGTTTTGGACCAGAGACTATACACAGCAAGGATAGAATCTTTGGCAGGATGTGACAGGCGCTATTTTAAATTGAGCTTATTTAGAAATTGTGAATATTAAACATTAAGAATGCAATTGTGATGCCTTGAAGAGTAATCACAAAAACACTTACCTTATAAATAAATAGTAATTTATAGCAAATGAACAACTTAACTCTTGAAGTGTAGCTATAAGTAATCCAAAGCAGCTTTTTCAGTCGTTGTAGTGTAATGGATAGCGTTGTGGATTGGTAGTATGTCTTATGTATAGGAGTATGTTCGAATCGTATCCTCCCCCAATATTTTTTTTTTCGTCTTTACGTTCTTAAATGAACTTCGCTGATTGTATTAAAAGTTAGTCCTACGTTTCTGTCCTTTATTTACATTTAAAACTTATTATAACACACAGGACGAAACAGTTATTTGGATAGTAATTTCCGAATATGTGACGATTTCCGAGTGTATGTTTAGGGGAATACTGTCCTAATAACAAATCACTGTAAATGTACCGTAATAATATTTTCGGATGGGTAATATCACTTAACAAAGTACACTGAGAAGAATAAATATTTCTGTATTTGAGACTTGACAGTAGACATTATTCATTCATGGGGTCATTAATAAAGAAAACGTTGATACCATAACACAGGTTTGTCTGTGTAATGTGATAATACAAATATTTTATGAGCAGCTTCTTATTCATCTGCAGAACAGGGGCTAATGACACAGTGTGCATAAAATCAAAATGTTCAAATGTTTGTAATTCTATCGGACCAAACTGCGTGGTCATCAGTCCGTAGCTTACAAACTACTTAACTAAGCTAAACTAACCTAAGGACAACACACACACCCATGCCCCAGGGAGGACTCGAACCTCCATGGCGAGCAACCGCGCGCTTCGCAGCGAGACGCTTTAGACCGCTCGGCTACTCCACCGCGGCTGCATTAATATGTTTTATTGTGGGTACAAGATAAATACAATCCAAACAATCTATTGGTATCGTCAATTATAAGATAAATAACGCTCGAAGCTACTGGAGCTTCAAGATACTGAGAAACACAAATGTTTAAAGACGTTTCCCAAGTTCTTATCTATTGTACATTTTACGCTTTTATGGGAGTTTGTTGACATGTTGTCCGTTGGCATCTGTCTCGAGATTTTCTGTCGAAGTTTGAGGTTAGTCAGACGTTTCGCCCCATTATGAACTGCTGACATTGCCCAAGTGCGAGCCAATCTCAATCTAAATTGGTGGTAGCGAAACGTAAGTTGTAAAATCAAACAAACGTTGGCTCGAAACTCCTAGACAGAAGCCAGCAGGGCCTATGTAGAACATAGATTGTGGCTGGGTACACGATTTAAAGAACGTTATTATTGAATATTTAAATAGTTGAATAGTCACTGAAAGATACGTACTGTCTATGAAACAGTTATTTTTCACTCGGACAGGAAAGAAAATTACGTAATACCTAAAGAAACACCAAGCTATTTCGCGAGTAATGAACAGACTGAAGTGAACACTACCAAGTGTCAACACAAAATAGCATGATCGTCTACTTTGTTTTCATTCTGCGCTGTCACTTTGCGTTGCGTGGCCTACTCAAAGATATTGAAGACACAGATACTATACTTCTGACTGCGAAATTACAGGCACTTCCGGTTTGTATTTTTCCGCCGCTAACGTCATATCAATCTGACAAGCCAAGAACGCTTCAAAAACGTTGAGTTTACATGGGCACGAAAATCGATTGTGGAACTGGAAAACCGCGGAAGTGGGAAATCGGTTACGAAATCCGGAACGGGGTGAATCTCATTTAAACAGCTCCTCCAAGTAATTTGCAGTCATGATCGGAATTACAATGTCATCAGCTCCTCCAAGTAATTTGCAGTCATGATCGGAATTACAATGTCATCATCAAATCTCAGTTTTATATCTACTCACATAACTTATATTCCTTTTCAGGTGTCCCTTTATTTCTCTTTACGCTTGAATTATATTGAGGATGGGCCATCACCATGTGTCAATCTACTCTCAGCCAATGCTTTCCTGTCATGTCTATCAATGCCTGTAACTCTAGTCTAAGTTTCTGCACACGTCAACGTCACGTCACGGTACCGTCACAAGTTGTATTCACACTGTCCGTCAGTGTCCGTCACGTCAAATCGCCCATCTCAATACGCGATGTTGAAAGTGAGGTTATGAGTAGCGATCTGTTATGTAGAAAGTCATAGTTTAATACTAGAATTGAGGGAACAACAACGCTAAATGTTATTGACGGCCAAATAAAACTTCACAGTGTATGTTTTTGGCCAACTTACTGGGAACTGAAACAACACGTCAAAACATCTACATCTATTTTCAAACGAAAAAATAAACATCAAACAATACTTATAAGTAGCGCCTGTTTACTTTTGCCATTACGATTTGCCCGCTGACATTGTTAATACTGGCATAAACATCTGAATTTTTGTCTTTCGTTAGAACTGACTTTTTCATTAAAAATGTTATTTAATGAGAAATGCGTAATCAAATTACAATCTTATTCAAAAAAACAGTTTGCTTCAGTCTTTTCTGTTACAATTTTAGTAACATTAACCATTTTTTGGTTTCAGATATCCGACCTCGATTTTAGGGGAACACTCAATTGACAAAAATATTTAAGTCGTCATGAAACATTTGAGATTTATCCCTAAAACGAAGTATAACAACAAATTAAAGATGAATAAGATTTATTTGCATATAAACAGTACAATCATCGACTGCAACATTTAATTCGCGTGACGAAAATAGGTGACTTCCGATGTTAGCAGACGGCCGTTCCGTCAAAACATTCTTCGCGAGAAAGCTTGACGTGACGTGACGGTCCAGTGACAGACAATGTGGACGACGCCATTAGAAATGCATTGCGGAATGTTCTGACGAACGGTGACGTGACGTACAGTGTGAATCGGCCTTAAGCTCTCTCTCCCTCTACCTTCATAATTGTACGAGGTTGAAATCTAGAACGCATTTCATAAGCTGGAATGGAAACATAGAATACTTACATCGAACTTAACGATCATGAAGTTTACACTACTTCCTTCGTTGGTAAGCCGGCAAAGAATATTTTTTGTAATAAACAGAAAAGAGAATCATTAACCCAATATGTCACAGAGACATGTAGAAGGAAAGAGACAATCATGAGTTGCATATCAGGTATAATACACGTAATAAAAAATAATAATGATGTGCTTCGCGTGTAGTGCAGACAGGTGACACAAAAGGGCAAGAAATCCCTGGAGAAAGGAGATGTCATGGTTGGCCGAAAATCATGTGGGAGGATTGATAGATGTAGTGTCGTAGGGGAATGTGGGTTACAGAAATTTGAGATCCATGGGAATGGAATGAGGGAAAAATGGCGGGTAAATGTTCATAAAATAATTTCGTAACTTTCTCTTACAAAGACCATCTTACCGTAACGAAGATTGGCCGAACTCATGGTACTTTTTGTAGGCTACGGTAAAACTTAAGCTATATGATATTATTGATAATGTATATATCCGTTATTTATGCTAAGAAATTCGCAAACGATGTACAGCTGATTTTGATTAAAGCATTCATAACAGCATAATGGAAACGCCAACTGGGTCAAATTTCTTAACACCAAAAAGTTTACTCTCGATTGTTGTTTCGCAAACAGTTTGTACTTTCTTAACAAGTAGTAGTCATTTTGATAAATAAACGATGTTGAAGTATGGAAACAGAATTAATTGTTAGTGATTCGTGAGTACATTATAACTATTTTGTAGTTTTAAGCCAAGAGAATTCTGTAGTTTCCAGACTTGGTATTGTAAATTACCTTTGCCTGCGTGTTGCGCCTGATAATGAGCTATAAAGGAAAATCACGAAAATAGCGAAATGGTGAAAGAAAGCAACACATGGTAATAAATAAACAAATCTGTGAGCTTTTATGGTCTACTGTCAGAAAAAGCAACCGCATTTGATTGTGGTAAACTGGATAAATGGCATCCTCGATTCCGATATCCAAGGTATCGTCTGCCATAGGTCTATTCCATAGAGAAAGCAAAACAATGTTGTCGATTTTGTGCGTAAGGGTGCAGGGAATATTTCGTGAAGTTTTGAACTGGCATAGACTATCGTAAATAGAACTCAGTGTATTGTAATTAATTATTGCTTTCTTCAGTGCACACTATTGGTGTTTTTAGGAAACTATACCTGTTATAACCTTATTTGTTGTGTATCGAATCGAGCCAGTTCAGAGGATTTAGATGATTTCCTCATAAATAAGCTGTTGCTACTTCAATGACTCTTGTTGTCAACTGTTTCTCAGAATACGATTGCAAAAATAAAATTATATTATAGTTATATGTAATTTTCGAAGCCTTAATGCCCCCTTTTGCCCTGTGTATATACACAAATGTACGTAAACTGCACTAGATGGAACATTGGTTTTAGAGGATTTTATTTTGCATTAAGCAGACAGTTTGATCAACGAATTGTTTAGGTAAACCGTAAAACCATTCTTGACGCGTAGGTCAAGTAACAGAACATTTTCCTGATTATGTCATTATTACAGAGAACGAAAATAGATAACATGTCAAATTGCAGTCGTGTTGACACTTGTAGTGCAGTAGGCCTAATGTGTATGGCGCATAAAGAATAAGTTTTATAAATTGCAACATATTGTACGTCGGTGAAGGACATTGGTGAGGAACGATAATATTTCAGGTGCAGTCAACCAGAGCAGGTTATAGTGTAGTTCATACTGAGAGAAGAATTTGGTCTTTCAGTTCACAGAATGTATTGGACAATACACTTAGAGGGTGGACCAAGACGAGTTAATCATGCAGCTGTTGTTGTTCTTGACAAAATTTACTCATTTGGTGGTTACTGCACAGGAGAGAACTACCAGAGGAAGAGGCCAATGGATGTCCACATTCTTAACACAGGTACAAAACATGTTTCATTAGATTAGATGAGTGCTTGTTCTCTATATCCATTTCGTGATTATGTAAAAAATGTCAGTTTACTAAACTGTTAATGACATTTGAAGATATCCATTCTTTCATTTATATTTTTGTAAATTTTCTCCCATCTTTTTAAATTAATTCTAATTTATATCTAAAATTTCATGAAGGAGTTGTCTTTCAAAAGGTCTTTTAATTACCATATAATTGGTAATTGGCTATCAGTCAGACTATTTGGCAAGTGACCAAAACTTTTGTTTTAGCGTAAGTCACCCCATTTGTGGGCCAAAGTTAGATTTAAACATTAATATTGAAGATTATCCATGGAAAAATTATAACTGCTACCATATATTATGCACTAATCATTTTTATATAGGCAATGCTTTATTGTTGGGGTCTTCAGGACTTTGTTTATGTGGCTTTAAATATCCAGCTTTTGCATTATTTGCAGTACAATAGTTAGGCTAAATTTTCATGAATGACTCAGTGTAATTAACTGTTCATTAGTCTCTGGCTACCAACCAGCTGGCCAGGAAAGTGATGGTGTTGATCAAAGATGAATTCATTTATAGAATCTGACATAACTGTAGATTGGAATACCACCCATCAGCTTTGACCCATGACATCATCAAGATGTCAGAAAACCAGTATACATGATATCTTAATACTACTGTATTGTAGATACATATAATCGGTAGTTATTATAGATAACAGAATGTACCATTGATCACAAGTCTTAGCTCACATATGGAAGAAAAAAAATCTCTCGGTTAACCTACACCTAACCATCAGAGAGAAGCTACAGAACACTTTCTAAACACAAAATATTAATCTGTTTTGTTTGTAAACAAACTATTGTCTTTAACTCAACCACCACATAATCACTCACGCCTTCTACAAACACGCTCGCGCCTCAAAACTACCGCGCTGCGATGACGTCATGGGTCAAAGCTGATGGGCGGTATCCCCATCTACAAGTGAGCCCAAACTCTGACATATTTATTTAAGCTGTATGCTGTTGAGTCATTCCATGTTAAGTCATCCACGTCTTGACACGTACTATCTAGTTGAAATCTGGGATTTTGTGTAAGCTGGTTTTGTATTTAATTTAATGAACTTTTGCTGAGTTCTAATGCTTTATATGCATTCTGTTAGACATAATTGGAGAGATTTTTATTTTACATGCAACTTGAAGCATTGAGTGAAATTTAAAAATTGGCTTTTATTTTTCTATTAATAAAGGTAGACGGACAGATTTTTCACTAATATCCTATATGACTTGTATTTCAGGACAGCATGATTGTATTTGTCCTATAACATTTTGTAGATTAATTTTATTATAATTTTTTGTTAAATTAAAATAAATTTTTGGACAGTTGTACCCCTCTGAAAATCACTGAAAAAAATAAGAAACTGATCTACAAGTAGTAAAGCTTCATCACGAAAAAATCAGTTTCGAGAAATGAATGGCACTATTAACACTTTGTCTGCCGGCCATGTAAACCATTCCATCCCTTAGAGTGCCAGACATTCTGCTTGCAGGAGTAACCCGAGCTGCACTTAGTTTCTTTATATTCAGTGTGGCGTAAGGAATTGTCTGATATTTGAAATAAATCTAGAACTGAACACAGAGCATCTAAATCACATACAAACTCTGACACCAAGGGACCCACTAGAAACGTCTGTCTTAGTCTGTATCAGTCCACCCCTTTGTAGAGTCACTATGATATGTTGCTGTGTCACCCCTCTGTCATAGTCACCTCTCAGTACTTTCGGGGAGAATACTTTGCGTGAAGCTAAGTCCATTGATTTACCTACTGAGTGAGTGGACACCACTTTCTACCTGCCCCATTTCATACAATGAATGCGAACAGTCAGATGATTTAGAAACTAAATAAAAGATCTATAGGCTGGTTTAGACACTAAGTTTACCAAGTAAGGTATTTAAGGTAGATCTAGCCTGTCAATAAACTTGATTCTGTTTTTAAAAGCACGAAAACAAAGATCACGTCAAATGATGTGATTGGCATTCTACAGAAATTTCCGTATCTGATCAATTGACGTGATTGGCACTCGGAGTGTTAAATAATAATAATAATAATAATAAAGTGTTAATATTGGTGCCATAATATTCTTGAGAAAGTAACCATTTACTTACCATCTTGGTGGCCTTGTGTGATTATGTTTGCAACATCAACAAAGTGTTAGCAAATCTTTGCCAAGATATTAAAATTGTTAGAAATCCACATAGAATTACTTGATTAGGGGCCAATTGAAGTCTGCAGTACAATCTGTCCGCTTTGAGCAATGACATCATATCTTAGTTGAAGACAATTGTTTACAAGCAGAACATAGATTATAGGCCTAGATTAAGATTGTGTGTTTAAAAAGTCATTAGTAGCTTCACTCTGATAGTGAGGTACAGGTAGTTTTCTTTTTTCTTTTCTTCAAGCGAGTGCCGATGGTGCGAATTTTTGACCTGAGACTGGTGATTGATGGTACATTCTGTTGTTGAAATCTATAATTTATGAGGATAATCACAGATTATTATGTGCAATACATAAGTATTACAATATTATCCCATATATTTCTATTCGTTGATAGTGTTTGTTTTGCTAGTTGTATATTCTACGTGCTTAAATTGTGTGACGCTTCTTGCCGGGCTCCAGTGGTTATGTTGGCACTAATGGTAACGGCGGCAACGCAGATGACAATTTCAATTAAAACGATTTTTTTTCCTCTGAATGGACAAGGAATCATACAAGAACCTGTCAACCATAGAGCAGGTACAGTATTAATTTTGCTGCAAGTGAAACAAGCAGCAATAACATTTACTCTGTAGCTCGTGAAAATTATTGATGCAATTCTACACTTCACTATTCATCTGTTGCCAACATAAGCATTGGAGCCCGGTGAGAAGCTTTGTAAAGTTTTGCCTATCTACCTCGTGTATCTTTTGAGACTCAGACTTCCGGTTCATGCCTTTGCCCAGAGACGGGCGTCCATTGCTTCTGTCTTTCACTCCTTGCTGTACTCTTCTAGCCTTCCTTTCCTATTTTAGGCTCCAGTTCGGTGTTTGAGAGAGTGTCTCGTCTATCCTTCTCTTTACTTTCTCTATTCTTCTTCTTTCCTCCATGTGTGTGTCTGAAGGCGGATCCATGCATTCTCATACGTAGAAGGTGACGGGTAACGCGTAAATCTCTGCCCGGGGTAGACAAGTACGGCATGTACGTAGCCCCTGGTAAAGGCCAGGCTCAGGGAGGGGTGATTACCCGAGCTGGTACCTACCGAACATGCCAATTGGTTCCTCCATCCATTCTCGGGAGGTGTGACCTGAGGTGTGAACAATCACCTAAGACAGGCAAGCCCTGAGTGAGGGCTCCCACTAGGAAGAAGTGTGCCATCAGAGATCCGGTAATCATGGGGGATATTTTCGCAATGACTTCTTTCTCTTCTACTCTGATATTGACCCAAAAAAAAGAAAGATAGATTCACCTCAGTGTAAGAAAACGTTGCCTAATCTTCCTAAATTTCAGGTTGTTTCTCGAACTGACGGTCAAGATTTCTCTTCCGTTAATCCTTTCATAATTGAGAAGGGTGTTGATGCAATTGCTGGTCCTTTGAAAAGCTGTTCCCAGCAGCACAATGGACTTTTGTTGTTGGAAATGGACAGTGCTTTCCAGGCGCAGAAACTGATAAGAACTATACTCCTACACACATTTCCTGTCCAAGTAGAAGCACATCGCACCCTTGACTCATCACGGGGGATAGTTTTCACAAGATCCCTTGACGGGTTATCAGATGAAGAGATTCAAAACAACATGTCTGATCAGGGTGTAACAGCCGTGCGTAGTGTGTTGAAAAAGGTTGAAAACCAGTTAACACCAACTCATACTGTGTTTTATATATTTGACAGAGTTGAACTCCCGTCCAAGGTCAAAGAAGGATATGAAGTAATTTCCGTTCGCCCGTATGTACCAAACCCTACGCGCTGGTTTCAATGCCATAGATTCGACCACACTCGTCTATCTTGCCCCAATACAGCCTACTTTGTCACCTGTGGTAGGGACGCCCATGAGGGTGACTGCCCACCTCCATCCCCTGACAGCATTAATTGCATAGGTGACCATGCTGCTTCCTCTAGAGACTGACCTGTCTATAAAGACGAGCAAATTCGGGTCACAGAAAAGGTTTCAACCTCTGCTGTTCGAAAGTTATTGCCGAGTCGGAAGTCCACTATCTTCCTAGCGGGTACATACGGTAAGGTCCACACCTCCCCCGAGCTACTAAGGAGGCAGGTACACAGACCTGCAGTGTCACTTTCACTGTCACAGTTGTGTGATCAATCAGCCCGAAGATTGCCTGTTCCACCTCCCCGCTCCCTCTAAAGTTCAGTCGCGGGCATCTAAACAAGATGCCCGGATTTCAAAAAAGGAACGTATCCGTGAAGATTTTCTATGCATTCAGCCTTCTCAACTGTCAATTGCTTCTTCTCACTGTCACTCTTCCAAAAAAGGCGTGATTCATCTGTTACGCCACCCAACAGTAGCAGGCCCCGGTCATCCTCTGTGTCGCCGGGATGCACTACTTTTAGCCGGGCAACCGGCATATTACCGGTACAGGAAGCTGCTCCTATCGATCAACTTGGGAAGGCAGCAGAAATTCCAGTCGCACTAATGGAACTAGATTTTCCACCAATGGATTGTGACAGCAGTGCTCCCTCAAAGTCCGGCACTCAGCGGCCATTGAGGTGACTTCCTTTTGCCTCGATCTTCGCTTTTCACCCCTTACTCTTATCATGGTGCTCCTTCAGTGGAACATTTAAGGCATTTATTCCAATTGAGAGAAATTAAAATTAGTCCTTAGATTGCACTGTCTGCTCATAGTCTGCCTACAAGAAATCAAGTTACACCCACACTATCATATAGCCTTCCTTCAATATACCTCTAAGCATTATGACCTACCTCCTGTGGATGGTATTCCAGCCCATGGAGGAGTTATGTTGCTCTTTCGGGATAACATCTATTACCATTCCATCTCTTTGCACACTCACATACAGGCACTTGCCATCCCCATCACTCTCCCCACCCTTTCCTTTTCTCTCTGCAATATCTATACCCTGTCATCGTCTGCCTTTATTAGGGCAGATGTGCTGCAACTTGTTGCCCAGCTTCCTACACCTTTTGTTTTGTTTGGCGACTTAACACCCACCATCCCCTATGTGGTTCTCAAACATCTTGCCAAAGAGGCTCCCTTCTAGTGGACCTTTTCAACCATCTTAATCTTGTCTGCTTAAACATCGGTGCACCAACATTCCTTTCAGACACAACATACACCTATTCTCACTTGGACCTTGCAATATGCACTCCTCAGCTAGCACATCAGTTCGAATGGCATGCTCTTTCTGATATGTACTCGAGCGCCCATGTCCTTTGTGTAATCCACCTACTGCTTCATACCCCAACTCCACGTTCCACCACCTGGAACACCTACAAAGCCGGGTGGGGGCATTATTCTTCCATGAGGTTTTCCACAATCACAATTTCCCCAGCTGTGACATTCAGGTCCAATACCTCACATAGGTTATTCTCACTGCTGCCGAATATTCCCTACCTCATACTTCCTCTTCACCATGTTGTGTTCCAGTCTCCTGGTGGACTGCAGCATGCAGTGATGCTATTAGAGCCCGGTGACGTGCTCTACACACCTTTAAACGCCACCCAACAAAGGAGAATTGTATCATTACACACGACTGCGAGCGCAATGCTATGAAATAAAGCAAAAAAGGCCTCTTGGACTGCCTTCACTAGTTCTTTTAACAAATTCACTCCCTCCTGGGTTGTCTGGGGTAGCCTGCAGCAGTTATTTGGCACTAAGGTCCACTCCCCAATTTCCGGCCTGACAGTAGCGAATGCGGTCCTAGTGGACCCCGTTGACATATCCAATGCCTTAGGCCGCACTTTTGTGGAGGTTTTGACCTCTGCTCATTACCACTCTGCCTTCCTCCCTTGCAAACAGACAGAGGAGGCATGGCCACCTTCTTTCCATTCTTTAAATCATGAAAGTTATGATGTCACCTTCATTATGCAGGAGCTGGACCATTCTCTCGCCATGTCCCACTCCTCTGCGCTGGGGCCCGCTGCCATTCACATTGAGATGTTGAAGAACCTATCTCCTGTGAGTAAATGTTTCCTTCCAGTTATCGCCCCATTTCTCTTACCAGCTGCGCCTGTAAGGTGAAGGAACACATGGTTTACGCTTGTTTGGTTTGGCTCTTTGAATCCCAATGGTTTTTGTCAGCACCACTCTGCAATTGACCACCTCGTCACCTTGTCAACTTTCATTATGAATAATTTTTTGAAAAAGTGCCAGGCGGTGGCTGTGTTTTTTGATCTGGAGAAGGCCTATGACACCTGTTGGACGGCGGGTATCCTCTGCACCATGCATACCTGGGGCTTTCAGAGCCATCTCCCCTCTTTATTCATGCATTTTTTATGGGCCAAAGATTTTGGGTACGAGTGGGCTCTGTTTTGTCAGACCCTTTTTGCCAGGAGAATGGGGTGTCACAGGGCTCTGATTTTAGTGTAGTACTTTTTGCCGTAGCAATTAACCCAATTATGGACTGCCTCCCACCCGATGTTTTAGGTTTCCTCTTTGTGGACGATTTCACAATCTACTGCAGCGCTCAAATAACGTGTCTATTGAAGTGCTGTATCCAGCGTTGTCTTGACCGTCTTTATTTTTGGAGCATCGCAAATGGCTTCCATTTTAACAATGAGAAAACAGTCTGCATCAAGTTCTGGCGATACAAAGAGTTCCTTCCACCATCTCTACATCTAGGCCCCGTTGCTCTTCCATTCGTGGAGACAACGAAATTCTTAGGACTAATGTTGGATAGGAAACTTTGTTGGTCTCCACACATGTCTTCTCTGGCTGGCCATTGTACACGTTCCCTTAATACCCTCCGTGTTCTTAGCGGTATGTTATGGGGGGCTGGTAGAACCGTCCTTCTTCACCGTTATCGATCCATAGTCCGATCGAAGCTGGATTATGGAAGCATTGTTTACTCTTCCGCACGGCCGTCCATCTTGTGCTGTCTTAATTCACCATTGGGAGTTACGCCTAGCGATTGGAGCCTTCTACAACAGCCCTATTGAAAGCCTCTATGCAGAAGCTGCCGAATTACCATTGCACTATTGGCGTGATACATTACTCTGTTAGTACGCATGCCGGCTGGTGTTGATACCCAAACACCCATGCTACCCATCATTTTTCAACTACTCCCACGATCGCCAATATGGGGTGTCTGCATCTGCACTGTTGCCTCCCGGAGTTCGTTTTCGTCACCTGCTTCAGCAACTCTATTTCACCCTCCCTGACACCCTTCGAATGGATGTGAGCCCAACACCACCATGGCTTCAGGTCCATGTTCATGTCCACCTCAAACTCAGCTCGTTAGCAAAGGAGAGTACCCCGGATTCGGCGTATCGCTCAAGGTTTATTGAACTTCGTGCGCAGCTTCATGATAACATTTTCATCTATGCAGATGGATCTAAGAACACTGATGGTGTCAGATAAGGCTTTGTCATCGGGTTTGACAGCTTTCAATACAAGCTCATCGGCGAATGCTCAAATTTCAAAGCTGAGCTTTTTACTCCCTATCAGGCAATCCAATATGTTCGCCGCCGCCACCACTGTCCTTCTTATGTCATCTGCTCAGATTCACTCAGTTCCATTCAGACTATAGTAATGCTTGGCAAATTTGCTGACACAGTGAAGAATATGGCACAAAGTGCATTGGACATTGTGCAAGACTGGTGCAGAAAACAGGATCTGGGGGTTAGTCCTAAGAAGACTGTTGTTTTACCATTCACAAAGAAGCATATCCAACATTCAAGTTGGAATCTAAAGCTTTTCAATGAAGCACTACCTGGGAAGGGGACAGTAAAATATCTAGGAGTTACCCTAGATGATAAACTGACATGGACCCCTCACATTAGGAATATTTGCTCCAAGGCAAAAGGTACTCTTGTAAGTACCAGGAGAGTTTGTAGCAAAAATTGGGGCCTGAGCCCCAAGGGTATGCACTGGATATACACCATGGTGATTAGACCCAGGATCACCAATGGGGCGGTCATGTGGTGGAAGAAGGTAGAACAGCAGGTTGCTGCTAAGGAGCTTGGTAAGGTGCAGAGGTTAGCATGCTTAGCCATAACAGGCGGAATTAGCAGCACACCGACTGCTGGGATGGAAACCATGCTGGATATGCCCCCATTACACCTTTGTGTCTAATAAAGAACTGGTAAAGGGACTCCTTGCACTGTTCAAGGGCAGTGGTTGGCTTTACTAGATATACAGGGAGCGGTACCGCACAATAAACTTAGTTTCGGTGCGGGTAGTGGCAGATTGGACCAAGACTGTTTTGGCTTCCCTGAAAAAATCAAATCAAATCCATTGAGAGTCTTAGAGACCCTTATCTGGTCCATCCTGTTGAATCCAATGCTCCCTTCAATTGGTAGCTGAAGACGCCTTCTCATTCGCTTCCTGTGGGTATCTGGCCAAGTAGGTGTGCCAGCGAACGAGGCTGCTGACGCCGCGGCCAGGGCTGCAACTCTCCTACCTCGGACAGCTACCGTTTGTGTCCCATCAGACAACTTTCAAGGGGCTATTTGCCGGTGCATTTTCGCATCATGGCATAGATTGTGATCCTCGCTTCATGACAATAATCTAAGAACAATAAAACCGATCCCGACGGCTTGAAAGACCTCCTTCTGCCCCTCTCGGTAGGAAGATGTCATCTTGGCCCGAATGAGAATCGGTCATTGCCCGTTCAGCCACCAACACTTACTAACAGGCGACCTCCCGCCATTGTGTTCCTGCGGCCACCCGATGACGGTGCGCCATGTTTTAATGTTCTGCCAAAATTTTCATCATGTTCGTGTTGCAGTAAATCTGCCATCCATTTTGGAGGAAATTTTAGTTGATCACGCGTGGGCAGCTAGAGTTTTGCATTTTATGCATATGACTAATTTGTCCAAGGACATTTAATTCCTTCTAATGATATTTTTTATTCCTTGTTTTAGAGATATATCCTTGTCGGCACCTTTTTTAACCTTCTTTCTTTTCTTTTTTTTTTTTTTTTCTTTTCTTTTCTTTTTTAAGTCAATCTAGGGTCAGAATCGGGCACTAATGACCAATGCAGTTGCACGCCCTAAAACCACAAAATAAATAATAAAAGTGGACAGAGTATTCCGGCTTTTGCGATTCATGTGTGGAGAAATCTTGTCTGTTATTAAAATCAATATTGCAGCTTAGTCTTTTTGCTCCGATCTTGTGGCGATAGTGGTGTAAAGTGATGCATGGATCTTGTTCCAGTAACTGTTTTCACACCATGACAGCATGGAAAAAGAAATATTCTCACTTGTACCATTTCATCTTTTGAAACAGAGATAGTTGTATTGCCTTGTAGGTTCCCCTAACAGAATTCAAATACATGTAGTGCTGTAAGTATTTGATTTTTATATAGTCTTTGTAAACTTTTTTTTGTTTCTCTTTTTGACAAGTCTATTGACAGTGCCACCAATATGTCACATCCTGATTTGCCATGGCCATTGCAAAAAATGAATAGCTACTGTTTGCATTATAATCGAATTCATGGGTTAAGGTATTTCTGAAATTCTTACAGTTTTTGTATTGTGCAACACACACCCATCATTCAAATATTCAGCAGAATTTCAGGACATTCAGAGTTTTTTTTTTTTTTTCAGTTCAGTACAGTCTTCTGAGTCCGATATACCAGAGTCACATCACATTCTGGATCATTAGAAATAATACAAAAACATTTTGCATGTGGCTGTTCATATTTTATGTAATATATGACAACAGCACGAAGAGTGAAGCTACCATTGTTCCAGTGGTATGCCTGTGTTTCATCTTGAAAAACAAAATTATGATTTTCACTGTAATCCATTAAAGTTATCATTGATCCTTCATCAAGTGTTTCCATCTTCATTTTATTTGGAAATAAGAGTGTGGAGTAAGTTTTTTGATTTGGAAGAATCCGTGTATCTCGAAGTTCCGATTAATATATATCGAATGGTGCATTGTTGAGGTATTGAGGTGACAGGACGACATAAAAGTTTAAATTGTGGCAATAGACAATTGCCTGACAATATAAATATTTTGTTATGAAATATTCATTTTACGAGTGCAATTACTTTTATTGAGCAGTTCTGAACCAGAGATTTGGGTGCCCAACGAAATGCATATCCAACAATAAAATGTCAAACAATGGACAGAGTAGGTCGGAAGCAACAATGGTATGAAAAGGATAGGTAGCTTCTCATTATGTTCCTTACATGTAGGCTACCCTGCAGACCAATAGTACTTGCAGGGTAGAAGACTGACATGGCATTGATGTAATGATTTTTGGATTTTTATTTTTTCAAATTTGAGGAATGGAGGACTGCTTTTCCCAGTTGAAAGCCAAGATTGCTGCATGCCTTAACAGTTTTCAAACACAACATTGTGTTCTTACTATCATTGCAGGGGTGAAATTCCTGCTAAATAACAGCTGTTATTTTTTTCTGTAGTCATGGAGTTGTTCTATATGGTGTAAGGTAAAATGTTTGTGAGGTAAAATAATCTGACATTCAGATCTTTGAGTGGTGATTAATCAAGAAATTAAAGGTGGCATTCTATAGGTTTGGTGCTTAATTATGTATTTGGGTTAGAAAATTTCATAAATGATTTTGTTAAGTTGGAGTTACATGTATTTTGGATTAGAATTCTATAGGCCCTACTCATTTATATTGTGGTGGTCTTCTGTAGTGTTCATTCCAAAGATTGACTTGTGGCAGCTTGATGGCAGCAAGTCGTCTTTCTAAATGTCTTTCCCCATAAGTCGAGTAATCAACATCTTTCATGATTTGGTGCATGTACTTCATACGTGGTCTTATGCTTGGTCTTTACCTGCCCGATCCTCCCTGACATGTGATTTACAGGAGTCCTTCATGTCTCATTAGATGGCCTGTAAGTTGCACTCTTCTTTGAAAACTGAGTAACCACAATCTTGGAGAATTAGTCAAATTTGCTGACAGGGAGAAAAGACTAGTGGGCAGTGTTGTAAGTACAAAATTAAATATCTGTAATGTAGGAGGAGGTCTATTAATTTGAAATGAAAATGTGGGTAAGCTACTGTGAACGGTATAATGAATGTATCGTCAAAACCAGAAGGGATACATTGCCGCCATGCACTTCAATAGTGCAATGTCATATGCTTACTACCTCTGCATGTGAAGAAGACTTTGGAAGAACATCTGATTGGATAGGGAACTCTAATTCAGTAGTAGGAAAAAGGAAGAAACAATGTTGGAAAATTTATACTGGGGGGAAAAGAATGAAAGTGGAAACCACCAGGTAAGATCGACTATGCCAAAGGTACCGATATTACATGTCTGCTTGGATCAATTACATCATCAGCATGATGGAAATCCAATATTTCAACCATAACGACATGAAATGCATCACAAATAACATACATAAACGTGCCAAACATGTTCTGCAGAGCAAAGAAATGAAGATAATGGCACAAGTGCAGAAATTAGGGGTTTTGAGTGGAGACATCCTAAGCAATACAAAACACAAGAAATATCTAATAAAATAACACATAAAATACAAAAATGAAGACAACAAATGAAAATAAATAAATGAATAAAAACACATACCACACACTGTACTGAACACTTCAGTTGCCCTATAATACACTGTAAATGGAGCCAACTGCTCCCTCCCCCCTCCTCAACAGTCACAGTAATAGGTTATCAACAACTTCAATGGCCCTATAATTTACTTCAAATGAAGAAACTGACTCTGATCACCCCCGTGTTCCTCATTAACAGTAATGACAGTTTCACTTTACCTGTAATACACTTTAAATGGAGAATTTGATACTGCCCAACCCTTTGCGGCCCCTTTCCCCCACGTACATCAACAAAGAAATGGCATCAATAAGATAAATTGACCTCCAGTCCCGAGAGAGAGAGAGAGAGAGAGAGAGAGAGAGAGAGAGATGAAACCATATATGCAAACACACATATTTGAGAGCAAAGTAATCCACCCCCAAAATACCCTTTACCCACAAAATCCACCCCCTCCAAAGAATTGACTATAAAGTAAAAAACCTGCGGGTTCGGAGGTGAGAAGAGGCCCGCAGTATTCCTGCCTGTTATAAGAGGTGACTAAAAGAGTCTTCACACATTTTGGTCCCCTATGTACGTTTTTTGTGTCCCAGCCTCGTCGCCGCTTTTGTGCCTTGTTTCCGTCGTAGGTGTCGGTGGCCGAGTAGAAAGACCGACACAGGAATAAAGGATGCACGCTTGTGCAGGTAGGAGGTGACCAGCCAGTGGGACAGCAGACACTAGAGTAAATTAGAACGAGATATATATTTCTTAGAGACTTAGTAATACTTAACTTTTACATAGCTCAGTACTGCAGAATGCTGATACATAGTTGAGCTAGAGGCCTGTCTAGTGCCTGTCCGATAGCCAAGTCTTCACTGGTGCCTATCTGATTCCGAAGTGTTAACTGGTTCCTATCTCAGTCCCAAGTGAACGATGTCGTTCAGTGGTGGCCACGAGCGGGATAGCAGCAGAGGGCGCTCGTGGCTGACGTCGTAAGAACGCCGTGCCGTGCGTGCATGGCGGCGCACAGCGAAAGTAGGTGGCGCGCACTTTAGACTTGTGCGACACCACAACGTTTGACCCTCCACATCAAAATTCTCCCAAAGAGTGAACCATTTGGGGAAGGACACCTTATGTGGTGCACCATGTATTTATCATGCATTGACATCATATGCACCTATTATGGAATGCACTAATGACTGCAGCTTCTCTTCAGCCATTGGGCAGGGCATCTCATTTCAGCACAAGTCACGTCCATTGTGCACTGACATCCTTGCACCCTTCATCATAATGATCCATGTAGCACCTGAAAGCCAGCACAGTAGCGAGTCCATTGTGGTGGGTCATAATGTACCCTATTGGCTGTGGCCCCCTGACAACACAGGGATCGCTCTACTGATGCCAGAACTGAGTCCACCTAATGCAAGCCAAGGAGTAGATGCTTTTCCACATGGGGCATCAAGACTACTGGTAACAGTCATCCCACCAGGTAACCTTTGCTGCGGCTGGGTGGCATCCATGTGGAGTGCCCCTGATTGGAATGGGTGGCATCGGGGTGGATGACCTGCAATGAAGAAATCGTCTGGTTACACTGGCGGATGTACAACCACTGTCTCAAAGTGAAGAAAGTTTAATGGCTCAGTGTACAACCCCCAATTGCTCCACTCCCTGACCATGCCATGGGAGAAACATAGGGCCACAAAACAGGGTGAACAGTATGGTCCACAATATCTCTTTTGTAACAGGACTGATGGGGACCCTTTCTCAGCGACCAAGCCTCAGTTCTTCATGGACCATCTGAAGAACAAGTTTGGGGAAGTGGAGTCACTGTCAAAGATGTGCAATGGTTCTGTGTTGTTTCACACAGTATCCCCTGCCCAGTCATGGGCCCTACTCACCTGTGACAAGCTGGGTGATGATGCAGTAGCCATTACTCTCCAGGCGTTGTTTTCCACCGGGATTTCTTGCTCCAGGCTGTCCACAAGCTACGTGCCAATCTTGAATGCCGAGGAGTTCGTTTTATCTGGCGCGTTCATAGGGGTCCAAAGGAAAATAGGGTTGCCACGGGAATCTTCATCATCTTGGCCTTTGAGAGTGATATATTGCCCAAAAAGGTCAAGGTTATGCTCTACCATTGTGATGTAACACCTTATATCCCCCCCCTTCCCCCCAATGAAGTGCTTCAAATGCTGCAAATTTGGCCACATGTTCTTTCGTTGTGCCTCCAGCATTACATCTAGGCGCTCCATGCACACCACCTCCCATCTGCATAAATTGTGGTCAGAACCATCCTCCCTGCTTGTTACAATCATTGAATATAAGGCCCTGGACTTTATAACATTTACTGAGGCAAAGAGGAAATTTGAATGGCTGCAGCCTGTACAAAAGACAACTTCTTTTGCAGCAGTAACGTCGTCAGCTTGCTCTTTGGTGACAAAGGTTTTTCCTAATACATCCCTTTCTCTGGGTTCCCAGGGCTGCCAACCTATGCCTTCTCCCACAGTGGTTGGGGGTTCTCTTCCTTCTACTGATCCCAGGACGATTGCTTTGGTAGCAGCTACCACCACTGAGTTGGAGAAAGACCACCCTTCTGTGGCTTCCCTCATTTGGAAGGGATCCCTTGGGACACTCGCTTCTGCCAGTGTCAGTATTGACGCTAGCCAGCAGCAGGCATTGCCGTAGGCTGCCGGTTGCAGGGCTTCACACTCCCTGCAACTGAGTCTGGGAAGTCCCTTCCACCAGCGAAGCCCCTGAGGGACAAAACGGGTAAAAGGAAATCTAAAACGACAGATAAGATGAAGGACACCCCGTTGGCTTCTACGCCATCGACCTTTTTCACCTCAACTTCTGAGGACAAGGTGGAGGATCCTGTGTCCGCCGAGGACCTCGCTCTCGTGGGTGCCTCAGAAATAATGGATACAGGAGGAGACAAACCTCTGTCGGTGGATGCATGTTATGCCAAGGTATAACTTGTGTCCCCCCCCCCCCCCCCCCCCAATATCATTCATGTCTTCCCAGCTTTTGAACAACGTCATCCACCAGTGGAACTGCAGCAGTTTCTTCCCCACCTGGCTGAGCTACGAAAACTTCTGACCATAATGCCTACATTCTGCATTGCTTTTCAGGAAACCTGGATTCCAGCAATGCGGACCCTTGCCCTTCATCGCTGCAGGGGATATTACTGCAATCGCAGTGCTTATAAAAGGGTCTCAGGTGGAGTCTGTGTGTGTCCTTACTTCTGTTTATAGTGAACCCATGCCCCTGCAAACACTTTTAGGAGCAGTGGCTGTCAGGGTGAGGAAAACACTGGAGATAATTGTCTGTAGTCTCTATCTGCCTCTAGATGGTGATGTATCCCTGAATGTTTCGGCTGCATTTATAGCTCAACCCCCCCCCCCCCCCCCACCACCACCTTTCTTACTATTAGGCAACTTTAATGCCCACAATCCCTTGTGGGGTGGTTCCACAATCTCTGGCCAAGGCAGAGTTGTCGAGAACTTACTATCTCAATCTCTGCCTCTTAAATACTGGTGTCCCCACACATTTTAGCATGGCACGTGGCACATTTTTAGCCAGTGATTTATCCATTTGTAGCCACAGCCTTCCACCATCTATCTACAGGAGAGCCCAGGCTGACTTGTGTGGCAATGATCCCACAGTGTCAGTCCCCAGGTCACCTGCCTAGGTGGGCTCCAAACAGGATTAACGGGGAAGACTATACGTCCGCTGTCATCATTGGCCCTCCCCCACTCGACAACACATGATCCATTATTTCATCTGCAGAAGCTACTATTCTTTTTTCCTCAGGGTGCCCATGGAGGAAGGCAGTGCTGGATGGGTACTGAGGCCATTAAAGACCACAGGTCGCCCTCATAGCAGTACAAGCGGCACCCCTCTCTCTGGAGCCCCTCATTGCTTTCAAATGGCTGCATGCTTGTGCTTGCCGATTAATTAGGAGACAGGAAGAGATGTATTGGGAGAGGTACGTTTCCACTATTGGTCAGGTACCTCCACCTCACAGGTCTGGAGCAAAATCAGACGCCTAAAGGGATACCAGAGACCAGCAGGTATCCCTGGGATCTCCATGAATGGCGTTATATGTACGGACCCAGCCATACTTGCCGAGGTGTTTGCTCAGCATTACGCTCGTGCCTCTGCTTCTGCGAACTATGCATCAGCCTTCTGTACATTAAAGGAGCGGGTAGAACGTCAGCCCATCTCCTTTACCGCATGCCACACTGAGAGTTATAATGCTCCATTCAGAGTGTGGGAGTTACTCAGTGCTCTTGCATAATGTCCCAACATGGCCCCTGGGCCTGATAGCATCCATACTGAAATAATGACTCACCTCTCAGCAGAAAGCAAGGGTAATCTCCTCACTCTTTTCAACTGAATCTGGTTCGATGAGGTTTTCCTGTTGAAATGGCGTGAGAGTATAATCATCCCGGTGATCAAACTTGGCAAAAACACTGGTCATTCGGATATCTGACCAACGTCCTTTGTAAAGTGTAGGAGCGTATGATCAGCGGTTGTGCTGGATCCTTGAGAATCGGGGCTTACATGCTCCATGCCGGGGAGGTTTCTGCCAGGGTCGCTCTACCACCGACAACCTTGTGTACCTTAAGTCCACAATCCGTACCACCTTTTTAAGGTGCCAACATCTTGTATCCGCCTTTTTGACATGCACAAAGTGTATGATACAACCTGGTTACACCACATACTCACTACTTTACATGGGTGGGGTCTCCGGGCTTGCTCCCAATTTTAATTAAAAAAAAAAAAAAAAAAAAAAAGACTTTGTAGCTGTCCGTACCTTTTGTGTTAAAGTTGGTGCCTCCCATAGCACGTCTCATGTGCAAGAAAATGGGGTTTCTCAGCTCTCTGTTTTGCGTATTCCCTTATTTTTAGTGGCCATTGACGGCTTTGTTTTAGTGTATCTATAATGCGTTTCGAGGATTTAAACCCCCATCATCAGATGGAAAAGCGTTGTGGGTACAGTAAATCAAAGGGACTGGTAACAGTAATACCTTGTGTTTCAATCAGTTTCAAACAACAGTCATGGTGAAACCTATACCAAATGTTTTCATTTAAAAGACATTAACGGCTTATCAACAGCTGTTGGGTTGTCAGTATTCCCTTCCTTCTGTGCTGACGACTTCTGTATCTATTTTTGTTCCTCCAGCACTCAAGTTGCTGAACACAGATTACAGGGAGCCATTCCGAAGGGGCAGTCATGGGCTCTTGCCCACGGCTTCCAGTTTTCTGCCACCAAGACTAATGTCATGCACTTCTGTTGGCATCAGACTGTTCACCCTCACCCCGAACTTTATCTTGACAACCACTTACTTGACTTAGTGCAAACCCAAAGGTTTTTAGGGCTGATCTTTGATGCGCGGCTGACGTGGCCTTCCCACATTCGTCAAGTGAAACGTGAATGCTGGTGCCATCTCAAAGTTCTTCATCACCTGGGACCATACCACCTGGGGTGCTGATAGCTGCACACTGTTGCAGCTATACACAGCACCGATACAGTCACAACTTGATTTTGGGTGCCTTGCCTATGATGGCTGTATCGAACAGCACTCTCCGCCTTATGGCTGCAGTGTTTACACCACGAAGTTAGTTGCCATTTACTGAGCTCTCCAGCATGTACAGTCCTGCTCAGGTGTGTCTTTCCTTGTCTGCAGTGTCTCCCTGAGCAGCCTTTGAGCTCTGGACCAGTGCTACCCTCTTCTCTTCTGGTTTTAGCCATACAGAAGATGCTTTTTGCCCTTGACTAGTCCGGTTCGTTAGTGGTGTTCGTCTGGTCTCTGGGTCATGTTGGTATCCTGGGTAATGAATGTGCCAAGAGGCTTTCTAAGTAGGCTTTCAATGAGTCTGTGTTGGATATCGGCCTAATGCCTTCTGATCTCCAGTCTGTTTTGTGCCATCGAACTTGTAGCTTTGGAATACTGACTGGTGTACCCTGGCCATGCCCAACAAACTTCGGGCTGTAAAGGAGACCACACTGTGGCGTTCCTCCATTAGGGCCTCTCGCTGGGACTCTGTAGTTCTGTGCTGGCTCTGCATTGGCACATGGCCCTCTCCTTTGTGGTCAGAACACACCTCAGTTTCGTTGTGGCTTCCACCTCCCAGTAGCCCACATCTTGCTGGACTGTTCTGTTTTAGCCGCCTTGCGGCAGAGTTTTAATTTTCCTGCTGTTTTATCATCTGTTTTACCTGATGATGCCACAGTGGCTAATTCAGTTTTAAATTTCATTTGTGACAATGGTTTTTACCTCTCTATAAAACTTTGCTTCAGTCCATGTCTATGTTCCCCGTGTCCTCTGATTGGAGGTTTTCTTATGTTGTCGCATGGTTCACCATTTCTCTTTTTAATCTCATGGTTGGTCAACCGAAGATGTCGACTTTTTCATTCCATTTCATGTTGTTGTTCAGTGTTTCAGTGTGATTCTCATTTTTGTTGTCTCTTGTCTGCTTTATTGTCCTTTTACTGACTTGGAGATGTTCCTCAGCTTTGCTATTTTAAACTCTGGGCTCTTTTCCACTTTTATGCCTCTTCTTGTGATGCCCAATGATGGAATGGGGGACTGACGACCTCCGCAGTTTTGTGCCCCTAAAAGATCCAACCAACAACAACATATAAAATAAAAAGAGGCAACACACTACAAAAAGACCCTACTCCAGGTCTAAGATACCCCAGATACCTGATCCTAACAACCCATCCATCCTCCCAAACCACACCTATCCTACTCAGCTCCAAACCTTAGGCCTGTATATCTTTCCAAATGGCCCTCAAAAAACAAGAAAAACTGTGAGAATTGTCAGAGATACTTTTCCTTCTGTAGTACTGTACTCATGTAGCTGAGACTGCAAAGTGGAAGCTGCTTTCTCCGACACCCAACAAGAGTTTAAACATTACGTAGAGTTTCCTAACGTATTAATTGTTGATATTCATGTCGGGTTTCCAGTCGGATCGTAGAGTCATCTTGACACAGTATTTCTGCGGACCACCTGGCTGCCATCTTCAGGTGATATGGCTGCTGCTGAGTCTCGTAGAAAACTGAAGTCTTGCTGTGATCGGCGACCTTATATATGCCGCAAAGTAATAACGGCGCGTGCACCAGAGTGTCGTGGCTGCGTCCTCTGCCGCAATCAGCCGGTGCAGCGCCTCAGTGGAGAAACCTGCCAGGAACGATGTATCGCTTACATGCGCTAGTTGTCACAGCTGGAGAAAAGAGTGCGCTGTTTTTTAAGATTAGACAAAACTGAATTCCACATGTTGGTTAGAGGGAACCCCTTATCTCTATTTATTAAATCGTCCACCAACCTAAGCTCAATAGATCCTTTAAAATGCATTCCCAGTAGTGAGACGCAGAAGCAAGTAAACGTGTTTCGTCATACTTCATTCTGTGTCCTTTGGTTAGACAGTGCTCTGCTACTGCATACTTTTCAGGTTGTAACAAACGTGTATGTCTGTGGTGCTCTGTGCATCGATCATTAACTATGCGAATTGTTTGTCCTATATATGCTTTCCCACAGTGGCAAGGAATCTTGTAATCACCGGGTTTTCTCAGCCCCAAATCGTCTTTAACTGAGCCAAGAAGAGCCCTAGTCTTAGCAGGTGGTCGAAACACACTTTTGATATTAAACATTTTTAAAATCCTTCCAATTTTTGATGACCCACTTCCGGCGTACGGAAGGAAAGCAACTGATCTGCATTGGTCCTCTTCTGGTTCTGGCAATGGCCCAATCTGCATGGCATTGCGGATCTCTCTCTCTGTGTACCAATTTTCCTTAAACACCAACTTCAGATGTTCTAGTTCCTGTGTTAAGGTATCTGCATCCAATATGGCATAAGCTCTTCTGACCAAAGTTTTCAGGACGCCTGTGCGTTGGTTCGGTGGGTGGCAACTCATTGAATGTAGATATTGGACTGTGTGCGAGGGTTTTCTGTACACACTATGTCCTATGGTTCCATCATCCTTCCAAAATGGAAGCTTACCATCCCTCTCCACTTCCATCATAAATTTGATGTTGGGGTGGAGGCAATTAAAATGATCCAGGAACCGATTAAGAGCATGCGGTCCATGAGGCCACACCATGAACGTATCTGTATCTCCAAAAACAGGTAGGTTTCAGACGAGCTGTCCTCAGTCCCCTGTCTTCAAAACCCTCCATAAATAAATTGAGGACTATGGGGGATAATGGACTTCCAATAGCCAATCCGTCATTCTGCTCAAAGTACTGGTCATTAAATAAAAAATATGTAGAGGTCAGTACATGATGACAAAGCTTAGTCATTTCTGCGTCCAATCTGTCACCGATTAACACCAAAGACTCTTCAAGAGGGACCTGTGTAAACAGAGTTACAACGTCGAAGCTGATAAGCATATCAGACGGACCAAGACACAAAGATTTCAGACGTTGAGTAAACACCAAAGAGTTCGGGATATGGTGTTCGCAATTTTCAACATGAGGACTAATGACCAATGCTAAATACTTCTCCAAGTTATAAGTCGGTGCACCCAAGCTACTCACTATAGGACGTAACGGCACCCCATCTTTGTGGACCTTTGGTAGGCTGTATAATCTCGGAGGAACCGCAGCACTAGGGTGAAGTTTTTTGACCACCTCCTCAGGTAACAAACTATTTCTCAAAAGGGAAAACATCTTTTGTTTTACTCGCTCTGTGGGGTCATTTTGCAATATGCGGTACGCAGAGTCTTGAAGTAGATGATCCATTTTGTCTACATAGTTGTGACGAGTAAGAAGAACTGTAGCATTACCCTTGTCCTCTGATAAGATGACCAATCCGAACCTTGCCTAAGGGATCGGATAGCCGCCCTCTCAACAGAAGAAATGTTACAATGTTGTGGCGGAGACTTATGGAAAACAGCTGAAACTTCCTGTCTGATTTCATCGGCTCTATAATCAGGAAGACGAGACACCGCTTGCTCCACAGAACAAATCTGTGTTTCGACCACCTGCTAAGACTAGTGCTCTTCTTGGCTCAGTTAAAGACGATTTGCTTGGTGTTTACAAGATTCCTTGCCACTGATTCCTGAGGGATTCCTGTGGGAAAGCATATATAGGACAAACAATTCGCACCGTTAATGATTGATGCACAGAGCACCACAGACATACACGTTTGTTACAACTTGAAAAGTCTGCAGTAGCAGGGCATTGTCTAACCAAAGGACACAGAATGAAGTATGATGAAACACGTGTACTTGCTTCTGCGTCTCACTACTGGGAATGCATTTTAAAGGAATCTATTGAGCTTAGGTTGGCAGACGATTTAATAGAGATAAGGGGTCCCCTCTAAGCAACATGTGGAATCCGGTTTTATCTAATCCTAAAAAACAGCGCACTCTTTTCTCCAGCTGTGACAACAAGCGCATGTAAGCAATACATCGTTCCTGCCAGGTTTCTCCACTGAGGCGCTGCACCTGCTGATTGCGGCAGAGGACACAGCCATGACACTCTGGTGCACACGCCGTTAGTACTTCGCGGCGTATATAAGGCCGCTGATCACAGCAAGACTTCAGTTTTCTACAAGACTCAGCAGCATCCATATCACCTGAAGATGGCGGCCAGGTGGTCCGCATAAATACTGTGTCAATATGACTCTATGATCCGGCTGGAAACCTGACATGAATATCAAGAGTTTAAACACCCCCTCCCAACCCCCCCCCTCTATTGTTTTTCTATAAGGCCAGTGGACCAATTCTTGAACTATAAATTGTGTTTACTGTAATTACTAAATGATTATACCCATCTTCCCTCGCCCCTTGTAAGAAGAAAACATGTCTGAATTAATGGTACCAACTTCCTCTACTAATTCAATTAGCTCCACCAAAAACCTGTTTGTTATATTTTTCACCACCCTAAAAACCATGTCAGAAAACCCACTGCCTGACAAAACAGCATCTCGTACCCATAAACCTACAAATGTCTCGCCCTCCCAAATTTCTTTTTTCCAAATCTTGATTAATTGATTTTTTACAACTACCCCACTCTATCTCTCCCTATACTTAACAAACTCGTAAAACACTTCACTGCAAAAAGATTTCCAGCCGACAATCATCCTCTCACAAACTCCGTTCTCAAGTGCACAAAACTTATACGAGAACCATAACAGAAATAAAAATTTAAAATGCCAATAGCACTAATTGCCAACTTAAACTTCTCAAAGCAGGTCACTCTTCTTATGGAACATTATAAATTGTCATTGCAACATCTACACATGTAGAGATCATTGCTCTGAGTAGCTGAGACATCAGTCAGCCTCGTATGTTGCCAGCATGGTGACTATTACACAAAGTCCACCAACATGTCAAACATTTTAAAAAATCATCTGAAGCATATCATCCACAAATAAGACACACAGTGTTAAGGGCATGAAGTTATCTGTCATACCCATTCCCAATAAGAAGCAACAAAATACTGGTAAGTAGCATATACAGATCACATAAGAAAACATTCTAATATGAATATGTGCAAAGACTGATAGATAACAATAAAACAATAAGCAAATCCCTTGGGATAAAGCATTCAACATGAACAACTACCACTAAGTGAATGCTTATCTGACAACAAACAAAGCATCCACCACAAGTGTGTGCCACTACATACAACAACTTGCCACCTATAAAAATTAAGTTACCACCCAGTGGTGATGTCATACAGCATGACACACTGTCATGGATCAAAGCTGATGGCTGGTATCCTATGCTTCAGTTGACCCACTGGAATTTGGCACAGGTTGTAATTTAATCAATACAAGTATGTGATATTACAGTCATGAACGAAGGTTGTGTGTGTGTGTGTGTGTGTGTGTGTGTGTGTGTAAAGAGACCTGTAAATACCAAAGGGTTTCAAATAAATTATTTAGAAGTAAGACAGATTTTGAAACCAAATTTGCTCTTAGGTATTTTAAATGAAATGGAGCATAACAATTCCTTAGTAAGACAGTACAAAATTTTCAATGTTACATCAAAATAAATCATAGCTCCCATGTAGTAGTCGTGCTTGAAATTTGGGAACACTCTTCAGTGTTTTCGTTTTTTGAAAGGTTCCAAAAAGGATAATGCCAAGATCGCTAATATATAATTTTATTTCGATGACCAGTTTTGATGGTGTCTGCCATCATCTTCTGGACTACAATAATTTATGAAGTCATCATGTTGTGAGGTCAACAGTTGTTTAAAATAAAGTGCATAGATGCACTATGTCATTAAGATAAAATATACATATCATACAATTACATTTACTAGGACAAAGAAGCGCAAGTGTGTTGTTTGTTTATGTTCGCCGAGTAAGACAGCCATATTCTGACAAAAAATATGATGAAATATTTACTTTTCACTATGTGCTACTTTCCACTGCAAATAATCAATGTTTTAAGTGATTAGTATCTTTAATTAAATCACGGGGCTTGGTATGTGGAAATAAATGGATCAGGTTGTTTTGTAAAAAGAAATGACACATCCGATAATGGTACTGTGTAGAATCACTGCACTTAAACTCCATAGACTGGGCTGCTACAATGAGGTGCAAGTATTATGGACATTTGCAAAAACAACTAACCAGACAGGCATTTTAAATATGGTGTATAAATTCATTCCATTATATCTCAGCTGTCATTGGTTATCTCAAAGTGGCATGCCATTGGCTTTGTGAAATGTACAGTGTTTCCAACATATGAGCTCTATGGCAGTGCCACCAGCACTCACCCTGTCCATGATACCGACTTGAATACCTGTGTACCAGTCAACTGCTATGGTATAAATGACACAGAAACTAACTGTGTCTTACAAGATCACATTACATTGACACTACTGTTTAACACACATACATCAGGGAGCTAAAATGCTGTTAGGTCTGTGGTGTTGCTTGCAGTAGAAATCAAAATATTATATTAACTAAACCTGTTAACATTGTTTATTGGCATTGTTATTTCACTTACGTACTTGTAAGAGTAAGTTTGTGGCTATTTGCAACCATTACCATAACATTTGAAATTTTTGAATAGACCCTAGCAATGAAGTTGTAAAGGGGAAATGGGCAGAGAATAGGAGGAGGAGGAGGAGGAAATGAAAGAGAGAAGGAAGAGAATAAGGAATAGACAGAGACAGACAGGCGATGGGTAGATGGAGGAGGATGTAGATAGAGGGGAAGGAGGAGATGGAAAGAGGAGGGGGAGTAAATGAATATAATGCTTTTCTTAAGAGCAGTTATTGGTGTGTGTCACATGTTCCAGAATTGGCAAACCAGCTGACCTTTGTTTATACTATAGCCAGCTTCAACTACTCGTAGGTATTGTCCACAAAAAAAAAAAAAAAAAAAAAAAAAAAAAAAAAAAACGGGCAGTAGTGAAGGACCAATACCACCTGTTTGCATTGATGCATGATGTTATGGGCGGGGACATATGAATTGGGGGGGGGGGGGGGGGGAAATGGAAAAGAACACACTAAAACACAAAGAAACTTTCCTTCACCACAGTGTTCTGCTAGCAATTGCTATTATGATTAATGCTTTCTAGTTAAATCTTCAGGCCCAGGTAGGTGGCTACGTGAACATAAATTATCGGTTTGTATTGTAAAAAGTAATGCCATATTAATAAAAAAAATTGCACTGATGTGTTTTATGGTCCACTTTAGATTTGTCATTTTATAATTTTTTGCAAAAATTGTAGACAGAAATAATAATAAAAAATTATAGTGATATGATTATGACTCTAGTATCGTGATAGTATCTATGCACCCAACACACAATATTCTTTCTGACCGTATTTTAACAAACAGCCAAATTAATGTGATATTTGAGTTTAGCTTTGACAATAATACTCTTTTTTGAACTTTTACCTCTTTAAAATATCATTTTAATATCTCATCCACATTTTCATTATATTTTTCTGTTAAAATTTTATCACCTGTCTTGCCTTCATAGTTTGTTCAAAGTTTATGTTTATTGCCTGTACTTGTTATGAATCACTATAGCCTGGAACAAACATAGTGTACATTTGGCATTTGGACGAGTAACTATAGCCTGGATGGAACACGGCATTCTACATTTGGTGTTCGTAAACCAGTTAAGTGACATTGCACGCCCAAAAATCTGTTTTGTGTACACCATTTTGCTTTCTCTACTTGATGATTTTCTTATTATAACTCAAGCATTGTGGTTTCAAAGGAATGGCGCCCTGAAAATTATCAAAAACACATTGGTCTTAGGATAATTAATTATAACCTAATTTTATTTAGTTAGTTAACACCTGCCATCAATGGTATGAGAATTACAGATTACTCTCGCAGCTGTTCACTATAGCTTAATGGGTGAGGAATTAGTTGTGATGTACAAACGTGTTAGACAGTGGTTCGAAACTTGCTAGGGCACTGTGGCTCAGCGCGCTCGGTCAGAGGGTTGCTGGCATGGTAGCTGTACATAAACTGGGGAGATAATGTTACTTTGACTGTTGTAAATGACATAATGATAGTACTAACTTTGTATATATATTAAGTATTATATTTATCTGAAATTCATTGTGTTTGCGTCTGTGTAAATGTGTGGGTGTGTGTGTATTTGTTTACCTTCCTTTTCTTCCCCCAAGGTAAGTCTTTCCTCTCCTGGGATTGGAATGGCTCCTTACCCCCTCCCTTAAAACCCTCATCATTTCATTTTCCCTCTCCTTTCCTTCTGCCTGAAGAAGCAACTGGGTTGCGAAAGCTTGCGTTTGTGTGTGTGTGTGTGTGTGTGTGTGGGGGGTTTTTTGTTTTTTTTTTTTTTTTGTTTTTTTTTTTTTTGTTTGTGCTACTATCACCACCTGTGCTCCTTTGCATGTGAGTAATCTTCATCTATTTTTTATATATTTTTTTTCCTGCTAGGAATTTTTCATCTATAATATTCCTATCATAAAAATGTAATCACGCTTTGAAATAGAATATTCGCTCTTTATTTTAGCGCAGAACAAAGTAACATGAACAAAGTCATATCTGAAGTAGAGGAAAGGTAATACCATCTATGTTAAATGCGTCTATAGCAACCATGTCAAAGACAAACATTTTAGTAGATGAATTGATTCTAATGAATGACTTTCAATATACTCCACAAATAGCGACATTTTATAGGGAGCATTCTTATGTATGCACAACTCTAAATATTGAGAACATTGTTCTATTTAATTAATAAGAGTGCCTAATACCCTTTTAGGAAAAAAGAAGAAAAATGTTTGGTAGTGGTGGGTTCCGAACCACTGACTGTGTGTATTATAATCCAACATGCTGCCCACTACACTGGGGTGAACACTTACAAGATTCGGCCTTTAATCTCGTACTATTGATGGCAGTTGTTAACTGATGCTAATATGGCAATTTTAGACACTAGATTATCATTTATCGTACGAAGAATGATGTGTTTTTGTTAATTCTTTGGTGCTCTGTTGCCTTGAAATGATAAAGTTTAAGTTATAATAAGAAAATCATCAAATACACAATGCAAGATGATCTATGCCAGAGTTCTAAGCGTGGAATATCACATGACTTCTCCGCACGGCTGGTTTTTGTAAAATCAATGGATGGTGTCAAATCGCCGTTATTTTTGCAATTATCTCTCAAACGATATGAGATAAAAACATAAGAGAGCAAATTTGTAGAGAATTTTCTCCTCTACAAATTTGGTTATTTAATTTTTGAGTGGGTTGAACAGTTTATTTGTAATTAAAGTTACATTACAAACTTTTTTGTTACTAATGTAGTTTTTGTTCACAATATTTGAAAAAGCCAGGTTCTGGTTTCTGGCTGCAAACAATAATGTCTGCAAAATTTGGTGCCAACCGATTGAATGGTTCGATCTATAAAGTGGGAACACGTTACAGACTGACAGACATCGTCAGATCGCCATTATTTTTGCGAATATCTCTGCTACATGGCAAGATATAAGACATAAGAGAGCAAAGTTGTAGAGAAATTTCTTCTATACAAATTCAGTTTCCGTGTCAGATGAATGGTTAAGGCGTTATTTTCATTTAAATTTCTAGCTGTCAAAAGGCGATCGCAAAGGCTCACTTTTAGTGTTACTATCATAACCTAAAGTGGGCCAAAAGAAAAATGATCAATGTTTCGAGTCACATAATGCATCAGCCCAATGCCATGAAAATATATCATTGCTGTTTTGCAATTAAGAGCCCGTGCCATGCAGGCAGATTCACACCTGAATATGATAGTGAGCCACATCCAGCTTCTCCCTTTCTGTTAACATTATAGCCATGGGTCCATATTTATGTGCAAGACTCCCCCCCCCCTCCCCACCTAGCTCTCATGGAAAGGAAAAATATGGTTTAGGCAGAATATTTTCATTTAATAAATGATTCGGAAGTAATTGTTTTAGAAACTAGACACTAAGTATCTAGCAGGGTCGGAACTGGAACTATTTTGTGGCTAATTAAAAGTCTGCATTTGATGAGAAGAGTTCATCACTGTAATATGCCAAGAAAGCCTGCAATCGCAAGTCTGTATTTGTTTTTCCCAGAGGCAGTCATTAAGTAAGAAAGGCAGCAGCCTTTAATGCCCTTGATGATATACTGTTAAGATTTACCAACAATATTGGACCAGCTTAAACATTTCTCTTGTAGCAAACAGAAGTAATATCTTCCTGTTTATAATACTTTGTTAGAAAAGTGGGGAACCAGCTGCATCAGTCTCATTCTGCCTTTGACAGGAAAAATGTTGCCATATAAACATATTTGCACTCTTCCAACACAGAATATGATAAATTATTTTACTCAGTCTCTCTTTATCAGACTGTATAATGTGATCAATTAAATTTTTGTTTCCACCAAATTATTATGTAGTGTTCTGCCTAGTGGCAGGTCCATGTCTTGGTCCAGAGAATGTTTGATGTCCATGTTCCCCGTCTTCCAGCTTCTTCCTTTAGTCTGATGTAACTCCTTCCATCTTTCAGGTCATCCAGGTGTTGAATTCTCCTTCCTCGTCATGCATTTCCATTGATGTTTCCTTCGATGACGTCATTATGAGCCCCCTCGTGCCTAAGTATGTATCCGATCCAGTTGGCCTTTCTCTGAAACCTTGTACATAGTATACTTTTCTTCTCTCCAGCTCTTTTCAGTACATTGCTATTTGTCATCCGATCTGCCCACTTGATCTTCTTTATTTCTCCTCCAGCTCCACATTTCAAAACTTTCCAAGTATTTTTCTTCTTTTTCTCAAAGTCAATGTCTGGGATCCATACAGTGCAATGCTCCAAATGTAGCACTTCACCAATTTCTTCTTTATTGCCAAGCTCATCTTGCTGGTCAGCAGAGCCCTCTTCTTGTTGAAAGTGGCTTTGGCCGTGGCAATTCTTGCTCGAATTTCATTCGTGCACTGGCTATTCCTTGTCAGGAAGCTTCCCAAGTACTTAAACCACTTCACATTTTCCAGTTCTCAGTTCTCGAGTGCTATCCTCAAAGGTTTCTCCCGTTTTTGATATCTGCATCACTTTTGATTTCTTGGTGTTGATTTGCATAGCATATTTGCTACCAGTTTTCACCAGCCAATTCATCATGTGTTGCAGTTGTCTTTGATTTTTGGTGATCACTACCCGGTTGTCTGCATACTTGATAGTATTGATGAGGCACCTTCCTATCCTGAAGTTTTCACACCTTTTCAACGCTTCTCTTGCCAGCCATTCACCTTATAGATGGAAGAGACTTGGTGATAGACAATATGGTTGTCTGACTCCTCTTCCTATTTCCACACTGCTTGTTTCTCCATAGTTCAATCGAACCTTAACCCTTTGTCCCAAGTACAAGTTAGAAATTAGCTCCGGTCTCTCCAGTTGATTACTATCTCCTTAAGAATGTTCATCAATTTTATGCAGTTGATACTGTCGAAGACTTTCTGCCAGTCTATAAAACATTCCACGAACTTCTACATTGACAGCCAAAACTCTTTCCGACAATATCCTCAACATGCCGATGGCATCTCTGCTTCCTTTTCCTTTACTAAATCCAAACTGCTTATCTCTCATTGCTTCTTCAATTTTGTGTTCCAGCCAGCTGGTGAGTATTCTTGCAATGATCTTTCCACATGTGAAATAAGACTAATTGTTCTGTAATCACTACATTTCTGTGCTAGCTGTTTCTTCTCGAGAGTAACCATTGTGACCTTCAAAAAGTCTTTGGGCCATTCTCCAGTTTCATAGATTTTGTTGCAGAGTTGCGTCAGTGCTTTTAAACCTTCATTTCAGATTTCTTTCAGCAAGTCGACTGGTATGTCATTATTTCCTGTAGCTTTTCTTCACTTCATGTCCTTTATCACCTTTTCTACTTCCGTTGACAGTATGCTGGGTCCTTTTTCATCTTCATCAATCATCTCCTCCATCTCTATTTAAATGCTGTGCAGATGATGTTTCTTATTGTAGAGTTTCTTTACATATTCTTCCCAGATTTTAAGCACCTTTTCCTCGAGAATCTTTTATTCTGAAGGTTCTTAATCTTCTGTTCTTGCTCTGATCCAGCTCCTTCGTTTCCTGATAAATGAGGTCATACCTTCCTTTCCTTTGTAGTTCCTGTGTTCCCTCACATGTATCTTCCATGTATTTTTCCTTTGCTTTTTCTGTTTCTCTTGTGAGGAAATAAGTCTTCTGTATTCTTGTTCATTGACATTTTTATACTTCCACCTTTCCTCCATCTTCTCTAGCATCTCAGTGGTTATCCAGGTTTTTCTTGATTTCTTTGCTTCCCTCCCTACTTCACTCTTCAAAGTATTTAACAAAACCAGCTTAACATTTTGTCACTATCCTTCCACACTTGCTCTTGCATTTTCATATTTCATTTCATTAAATTTTTGTTCCAAATAAGCTCTTACTGCCTGACAGTTCACTCTTAGCTGAATTCCACCTCTGCTTTCTCTTCCTATGCTGTTGGATGCTCTTCAACTTTGTGCTGATGTCAGCAACCAACATGTTATCATCTGAGTCAATATTGGAAGCTTGCATAATCTTGGCGTCTTTGACACTGCCCCTAAACTTTTGTTTGACAAGTATTCAGTCTGTCTGATATCTGTTCCACCAAATACTCTTCTTAAAATGGAATGATAAGTATTTGGTATCAACTGCCAAGTACACATGGCCCCAAGTGGGGACACTACACAGGCCAGATCTTCAAATTTTGAAAGCAATGTTTCAAGAATGAAAGGAGGTATTGTTGTGCTCTGAATTTTAAATAAAATTTTGATATCTCCTGTACATTTCTTACACCACAAACAAAATCTATGCAATGCATTTTAACTCTGCAAATTGTTTAAAATGTTGTGCAATTGTGTACTTACTTTGATGTTGTGTAGAATAAAGAATAACAGACATAAAACAAAGTTAGTCATAGAAGAAAGATAGATAAATGTACATATCAGACCGGCGATCAGTATATCATCAAAAAAGCCACACTTAGTTCAGAATGCTGGAAGAGCATCTGTAGCCGTGAAGGGTATAACTATGACTACTTTGAACCTCTGGATAGATTTATCAAAAAATTTTCAAGGTTCTCAAGAAGTACCCGTTCCCATAATTTGTGTTGTTGACATCCCAAAATAAAGTTTCTCTCTCTCTCTCTCTCTCTCTCTCTCTCTCTCTCTCTCTCTCTCTCTCTGGAAGTGTCCAGTGCCCATAAACAAATGGTGATTTCTGATTTCTGTAAGCCACACAAGGCCTTCCCAGGACTATACCTAATGGCAACGGTAAAAAGAACAACCAATATGCCTGGCCTTTAGGTGTGTGTTACGTTTACATTGACCCTCTATTGTAGGATAGATTCAGTATGAGAATTCTTTCAACATCATCTTCATTTCCCCTCTATCCACCATTCTTCCAATACATATACAAATAATCTCTGGACAATGGGCTATCCAAAATACTTAGCACCTTATCTCTGTGATCAATATAATCTGAGATATAGGTATATGAGAATCACTTTTTTTAACGCAGCAGTTTCAAACTTATTAGCACAGTGTGTTATCATGCATCTTATAATGACCACCACAAATATATTCTTGTGAAGGTGGTTAACATGCATTGTCACAGATAGCAGGAACTTCAATATGTTGAAAGAAACATCTTAATTTCTTTTACATTCATATGCAGATTCGGCATTCTGACTTTTTCAATATAAGCAATTTTGAATACACATTTATTTTAGTAAACAGGTACCTTTAGCCTTTGCTTGATCTTGTCTGCATAGAAGGAGACTAATAAGGAACACACCAGTTTTCACATTTTCTACAAGATATTTTATTGCACTTAAAAAAAAAAAAAAAAAAAGAGAATATCTGCTGCTTTATTACATTCTTCACTACTGCTACATTCTTCATGTTAGCTGTTATCCCACAACATTATATTGAAATTGATACACATTAAAAAAAGAACAAAGAAACAAACTCCCTCATTATACTGTACATGGAACTGTAATAGTTTATTCACACACATGTAATGTATTAAACTTCCTTTATTGCCTTTATAGGTAACTACAGATGGCATGCTTTACCTACACCAGAGTATGATGATGTCACAAAAAACACTGTTCCATATCAAAGGTATGGGCACACAGCTGTCGAACATGAGCAGAAGATTTATATATGGGGTGGACGTAATGATGAAGCTGCTTGCAACAGATTGTTCTGTTTTAATCCAGGTAGTGTATGTTTAACTTTGCAATACAGTGTTCTGCTGTAAATAGTGTCACTGTTATAAAACTACTAAAGAAAATGGACAATGAAGGCTCCTACACACATTCCATTTTATCGGGACTAATTTATTGGCAGTCCAATAAATTTGACTGAGGGTGCTTCCCGACCAGCTTTGCTTGTTGGATGGTTGGTCAGACTGACCATCCAACCCCCCAACACTCCACCTGACAAATTGTACCGTGTGTAGCGCTACCCAACCATCATCTGCTGTCTACACAGCATACACATAAAAACAAAAACAGTTTTGCAACCAAACGCCAGAACAGGGAGGCACTGCAGTCGCTGTGTGCAGTTGGTCAGACGTTGTGTAGGCTGCTATGAATTTGGTTGGTTGGCTGTTCAGGTTGGTTGGTCAGAATAAATCATAATGTGTGTAGGGGCCTTAAGTCTTTCTGCATTCAGCAACTTTTCATTCTGCTTTAGTTTAAAACTTAAACTATTATTTGTAAAAATTGCAACACCAGGAGGTTTGGTGTGAATTATTCAAGCTGCATATGTAAAACAGTAAACCAACGTAAGTGATAAACGTTGGAGAGGAGTTGTGTATGAGTGAGTCCAGCACATATTGTCTTACTCAAAGGACAGCATTATAAGTAGACTGTGGATAGTAGACAACCACACTGGAATGGTCGTGTGCTCTAAGGCACCTTGCTGCAGAGTGTGTGGCTGTTCACCATCAGAGAGGAGTCCTCTCTTGGGAGTGTGTGTGTGTGTGTGTGTGTGTGTGTGTGTGTGTGTTGTCTTTAATATAAGTTAAAGTAGTTCGATAGTTTATGAACTGATGACCACGGTGGTTTAGTCACATAGCTGTACAAACATTTGAACAATTTAAATAGTAAACATAAGAAATTGAATTATAAAAGTGCCTACTTAAATATATTATTCATGGAAAAGGACAAACACCAGCAGTATCACTGGACTCCAGGAAATAATTTTGTAATATTAACATTACAGGATAATTCAGATTGGTGACTGGATAGTACATGTGACCACAGAATCGTTATCTTCATTTTGTTGCATGAACTTGAGTAGTATAGCTTTATGCTGGAGTACTGAACCAAATCTGAAGTGGTCTGTCAACAGTTCATCACTGTCTGCTGTGGGTTGGACTGGTGACAGAGAAGCCACTGTTCTTGCTATCATTGTCAAAACGTACAAATACTGTAGCCATCAGATGTTTCTTTGAAGAGTATCAACAATATTATGAAGATAAATTAAAATTCACCATAAAGAAAATTGCATTGCTGCATGCAGAAAAGATAATCCAACACATTAAAGTTATGTTTTGTGTCCCAGCCTCGTCGCCATTTTTGTGCCTCGTTTCCTCCAGAGGTGTCGGTGGCCGAGTGGAATGAGACCAACACAGGAATAAAGATAGCACGCTGGTGCAGGTACGGAGGAGAGTAGCCAGAAACTAGAAACACTAGTGCCTGTCCAATAGCCAAGTCTTCACTGGTGCCTATCTGAATACGAAGGTCTTAACTGGTTCCTATCTCAGTCCCAAGTGCCCGATGTCGTTCAGTGGTGGCCACGAGCGGAGTTGCAGCAGAGGGCGCTCGTGGCTGTCGTTGTAAGAACGCCGCGCCGTGCGTGCATGGCATCGCGCGGCGGAAGTAGGTGGCGCGCACTTTGTACTTGTGCGACACCACACCCCTCCCCCCCAAACCGCCGCGCCGTCGTGGCGTAGGGCTGAGGGCCACGGCGACGGCACTGGGAGGAGGGCCTGGGCGGGGGCGTTACTGGTGGGACGGGCGTAGTAGCTGAGGCTGGGATCGAGACGCCGTCCGCGCCCCGGCATCCGCCTTGCGATCCTCCAGGAAACCCGCCGAAGGGCGCACACCCCCGCCCAGAGGGAGCAGGTCATCTTCTTCTGAGGTGCGTGGCCCAAGCTGGGGGGGCCCGCACAGTCCCGGAGTCCCTCTCGGTGACGCTGTCATCTGCGGCGGCGACAACTGCGGCGGAGTCGCGTCGACATCCATAGGGATCTCGTAGTCCAGGGACGAACGATGTGGCTGTGTTCCCTGGTGGTGAACTGGGTCTGGAATCAAGAAACCCGAGACAGGATCGCGCGGCCTGTGCAGGCGCAATTGGTTTGCTTGGCGCCGCAGCTCCGACCCTGTGGAAGAACGTACAACATACATATTGCGACCGAGAACGCGCTGAATAGTGCCCGGCATCCATAGTTTCTTCTTGTTTCCAGCAAACACCCTGTACAGCACTGGTGTAGAAACCTGAAAACGCGTAGCGCCATACGAACCGACTCGGTGCGTGGGAGGCTGCAGCAGGTGAAGGAGAGTGCGGTGACGGTGGCCGTGTAGCAGCTCGGCAGGAGACGGGCCGTCACGTGGCATGCACCGATACGTAGACAGGAAAATTTGAAGAGCTTGCTGCCTGGAGTGCTGACCTTTCATCTTTTCCATGTGATACTTGAATGTTCGAACGAAACGTTCTGCTTCACCATTGGACTGAGGGTGAAAAGGTGCGGTGGTGATATGCTGAATGCCATTCACGCGACAAAACTGTTGAATTTCCGCACTAACAAACTGAGGTCCATTGTCACTGACGATAGTTTCAGGCAAACCTTCGATGCAAAACACTGATGTTAAGGCACTGATTGTACTAGATGGCGTCGTTGAGTTCATGGCAATCACAAAAGGAAACTTGCTGAAAGCGTCTACAACAATTAACCAGTGCCTATTCCAGAAAGGTCCGGCAAAGTCAATGTGTAAATGTTGCCATTGTCCCTTGGGGCGTGGCCAGTCTGAGAAACGTTGCGGAGGAGCCGCCTGATGCTCCGCACAAACAGTACACTGTGACGTCATGCTCTCTGTCTGAGCGTCCATACCAACCCAGGTACAATGACGTCTGGCCAGTTGCTTTGTCCTAACAATACCCCAATGTCCTTGATGCAGGAGGCGTAACACTTCACGTTGCAGGGAACGAGGAACAATCACTCTTGTTTGGTCGTTGTCCATATGTAACAACAGAACACCCTGACTTAAAGATAATGCATGATGTTGTGCAAAATAACGTTGAACCAGAGGCCGATCAATGTCTTTGGCTCTGGCAGGCCACCCTGAGTGAACAAAACGTGCTACCACACTTAAGTCTGCATCTGCAGCTGTTTCCTGTGCAACCCGACGAGAGTTCAAAGGGAAATCTGCGACAGCGGAAGCATCTCTGGAGTCTATCTGACAACATGCCAATTCGGACGAATCAAACTACACATCCTGGCCAACCGGAAGTCGGGAAAGTGTGTCCGCGTTGGCGTGTTTAGTGGTAGGTCGGTACAAAATTTCATACTGATAATTAGAAAGTATTAAGGACCATCTCTGAAGCTTTTGTGCCGTTCGTGGCGGAATTGGCTTTGTGGGTGAGAACGACGACATGAGAGGCTTGTCGTCTGTCAACAAATAAAATTTTCTGCCATAGAGATAATGATGAAACTTTGTGACGCCGTAAATGATTGCTAAGGCCTCCTTTTCTATCTGACTGTAATTCTGTTGCGTCGGCGTCAGTAGCTTGGATGCAAAGGCAATAGGACGATCGTGACATCCTATACGATGCGACAAAACTGCATCCAGACCGTACGATGAGGCATCAACTGGTAATACTACAGGCTTCTGTGGGTCAAAGGGAATCAAACATGCATCACTGAGTAGTGCAGACTTTAATTTTTCAAAGGCAACTTGGCAATCTTTAGACCATACAAAAGGAACATTCTTCCTACGTAAGTGATGCAGTGGAGCTGAAATCTGAGAGGCGTTGGGAATAAATCTGAAATAATAGTTAAGCTTTCTCATTACTGCTTGCAATTTGTGCACATTCTTAGGAGGAGGCAAGTCTTTGATTGCTCTAAGATGTGACTGTAAGGATGGATTCCTTGGGCATTAATCACATGGCCTAGGTACTCTATTTCAGTTTGGAAAAACGAACACTTTGCTTTATTACAACGTAGACCTGCTGCAGTCAAAACTTTGAAAATGCACTCCAGGTTTGATAAATGTTCTTCAACTGTACGTCCGGATACCACAATATCATCTAAATAGTTCGAGCAACACAGTACAGAAACTGTCAGCTGTTCCAAAAAGCGCTGAAAAATAGCGGGGGCGGAAGAACTGCCAAAGGGTAGGCGTTGAAATTGAAAAAGGCCCATGTGAGTATTAATGACGAAAAACTTTTTTGACTCGTCATCAAGTGGAATCTGTAAGTATGCCTCTGCTAAATCAATCTTGGAAAAGAAGCGAGACTGTCCTAATTTGTCCATAAGTTCCTCAGGTCTGGGCAGGGGGTATGTGTCAACAATTGTTTGACCGTTCACTGTTGATTTAAAATCCGCACAGACACGAAGGTTTCCTGACGGCTTGGGTATAATTACTATAGGCGAGGCCCACTGACTCGCAGAAACAGGAGAAATCACCCCACTATCTTGGCAACGTTTAAGTTCATCGGCAACTTTATCACGAATGGCGATAGGCACTGGTCTAGCTTTACGAAATTTTGGAACTGCAGATTCTTTTAAGGTTACATGTGCCACAAAGTCTTTTGCACAACCGAGCTCCGGCGAAAACAAGTCACTATATGTGTCACACAATGCATTGATTTTATCCTGAGGCACTACTGACGAAATTTGAAGCACATCTCTGTGAATAGATAAGCCAAACAAGTCAAATGCATCTAGTCCAAAAATGTTCTGTGTAGATTTGGCCTGAAGAACTACAAAAGCAACTGTTTTTGTAACACCTTGAAAAGAGGCAGGCAGGCTACACGTTCCTAGCACGGGAATATTTTGTCCTGTATATGCCGTTAGCACTTGTTGAGACAGCGACAATTTTGGCGAACCCAGAAGTTCATAAGTATCTTTATTCATTATGGTAACAGCGGAACCAGTATCAAGCTGAAATTTCACAGTCTTATTTTCTATGCAAAGATTCACAAAAAGTTTTTGCTTGTGGCGCTCGACAGGTGCGCGAATGTGGGCAACGTCTGCTACGGCTTGTTTGATGCGCTTGCGCATGCACGGGCTCGGTGCAGACTCGGCTCACAGATTAATATCACTTTCACTAGATGGCACTACCGCCGGATCGGCGTCCGCGCAATGCGAGGCTACTGCACTAAAATTACTTTGAGTAGCTACATCAATTCTACTGTCACTATCTACACATTACTGGGCACTTTTACAAGGAAAAGTTGAAGAAGGCACTAGGTTCACTACAGGATTGCACTGTACATAGTAATTTTGCTTGTCCCGAACCCTTTTCCCTTGCACAGATTTACGCGCTCGTCGGCGCTTGCGGCGTGGCTCACTACATAGTTTTGCAGTAGGCGCAGAAGAACTTTCTTGCAATAGAAAACTAAGTAAAGTACTGTTCAACTCCACAGCGTGTATGACATTGACTGTATGCACAGCTCTCGCACTTTGCGAAGCACTGTTTCTAACGTTACTGTTCTCTGAGTTTTTAATTTGCATACACACAGACTGCACATGTCCCGATTTGCCACATTGATAACAGGTTGCGTTGCGACTAGGGCAATGAGCACGCTTGTGGCGAGACACACACTGGGGACAAGATTTACGTATATTTTTCTGAAATGAGCGTTGGCGCTCGTTATTCAAATTACTGTTTCTAACACGACGGGGCGACCTTTGTGTCGCACTTTTACACTGGTTACTGTTCACTGTCTGTTCAGCACGGCCGGTAGAAAAATAAGAATCACTAGGGCTATACTGAGAACTGTAACTACGAAAGCGTCCGTTGCGGCGCACTGAATTTACACTGTGGCTTTGCATTTCTACATCTGCTAAGTCAAAAGTATCGTGCACTTCTATAAGCTGCAGTACACTGTCTAATGAGGGATCAGACTGTTTCAGAATTGCTGCCCTAATTCTGGGGTCCTGAATGTTCTGCGTAATCGCATCTCTTAACATCACGTCACTATAAGAGAGTCCACAAGAGCAAGTAAATTTACATTGGCAGGTTAAGCCCTTCAATTCCGTAATCCATTCCTGGTGTGACAGCTCAGGTAATTTTTTAAGTCTGAAAAATCGGTACCGTGCAGCGGCTACAAGAACTTTTCTCTCATAATGAGCATTTAGTGCATTTACAATTTTTCAAAGTCTACATCACGAGGAGATGTGTTAGGGAAAAGTTTTTGCAATAATACGAAGGTCTGGGGGCCCACAATCGCTAAGAAACGGTTCTTCACTCTCTGACCTGTAATTTGATGAGCCGCGACGAGTTCTTGAAACTGCGCGAAATAGTCACTCCATTCTTCCTCGCGTTCGTTGTACTGACGAAACGTAGGAAGCGTTGTGGCGGCAGGTGTGGGCTGCTGAAGCGGCGGCTGGTGTTGTTGGTGAGCCGCCTGGGCCCTTAGCTGCGCCACTGCCTGCAGTAGTTGCTTGATTTGCGCTGTCTGTAACTGAATAATTTCCATTAAGTTTGGATTCGGGGTAGTGACCATGCTGACCGATTAGGCGCCGCGCATACAAGTAACTTATAACAAAACACAAATGCAATATGAAAGAAGAGTCTCTCTGCAACAAAAAAGTCCACAAAACACGTAACAGAAAATGTTCCCCCAAAAATCTTATAATAAGGGTGGGTGGGCGGGAGCAATTTCTGCGTGCTCCGACTGCTGCTGTCTGGCTGCTGCAAGCGGGCTGGTCCAAGGTTCGTGTATCACTCCTCGTCGCCACTTTTGTGTCCCAGCCTCGTCGCCGTTTTTATGTCTCGTTTCCGTCGGAGGTGTCGGTGGCCGAGTGGAACGAGACCAACACAGGAATAAAGATAGCACGCTGGTGCAGGTACGGAGGAGAGTAGCCAGAAACTAGAAACACTAGTGCCTGTACAATAGCCAAGTCTTCACTGGTGCCTATCTGAATACGAAGGTCTTAACTGGTTCCTATCTCAGTCCCAAGTGCCCGATGTCGTTCAGTGGTGGCCACGAGCGGAATTGCAGCAGAGGGCGCTCGTGGCTGTCGTTGTAAGAACGCCGCGCCGTGCGTGCATGGCGGCGCGCAGCGAAAGTAGGTGGCGCGCACTTTGTACTTGTGCCACACCACATTATGTATGTATGATTGTCTTTCCTATGCTCCTGTATGCTGTTCAGTGTTCGTCTCTGTAGTGAGTTGCAATCTATCCTCATAGTAGTGTCTTTAAAGAAGGATATGCATTAATGTTTCCTTGACTTTCATCATCACCAGATTTCTCATCTATTGAAAATATCAGAATATAGTTTATTGGTAGGTTGTTCACCACAATCATCTAGGTGATAATGATGCTCTTAAGTACCCAGATATGAAGTACTTGCATTTTAAGACTTTTTTTCTTTTTCAACTGTTGTTTTGAGACATGTTCTACATCCAATAGTATCTCCTCACTATGGATCCAATGGGACAAAATTTGTATCTTATTTAAAGTTATAAACTACAATAAAGTGCTACCCCATGAACCACAGACATTGCCGAGGTGGGGTGGCTTGCGTGCCTCAACGATACAGATAGCTGTACCATAGGTGCATCCACAGCAGAGGGATATCTGTGGAGAGGCCAGACAAATGTGTGGTTCCTGAAGAGGGGCAGCAGGCTTTTCAGTAATTACAGGGCAACAGTCTGGATGATTGACTGAGCTGGCCTTGTAACATCAGCTAACATCGGTTTACCATGCAGTTACTGCAAATGGCTGAAAGCAAAGGGAAACGACAGTCATTACTTTTCACGAGGACATGCAGCTCTACTGTATGAATATATTCCAGAGGTAAAATAGTCCCATATTCTGATCTCCGGGCAGGGACTATTCAGGAGGATGCTGTCATCAAGAAAAACTAAACAGGCATTCTATGGATCGGAGCGTGGAATGACCTAATCCTCAATCACATAAGTAAGTTATAAAATTTGAAAATAGAAATGGATAGGTTAAAGTTAGATATGGTACGGTTTAGTGAAATTCGATGGCAGGATGAACAGGATTTCTGGTCAGATGAGTACAGGGTTATAAACATGAAATCAGTTGGTGGTAACACAGGGGTAGGGCTGATAATGAATAAGAAAATAGGAATGCGGGTAAGGTACTATGAATAGCATAGTGAACACATTATCATAGCAAAGATACACACAAAACCAGCAACAACCACAGTAGTACAAGTTAATATGCCAGCCAGCTCTGCCGATGATAAGGACATCAAAGAAATGCATGAGGAGATAAAAAAAATCATTCAGAAAGTTAAGGGAGACGAAAACTTGATTGTGATGGGGGACTGGAACTCAGTAGTAGGAAAGGGAAGAGAAGGAAATGTAGTAGGTGAATATGGACTGGGAGAAAGGAATGAAAGAGGAGACCGCTTGGTAGAATTTTGCGCAGAGAACAATATAATGATCACAAACACTTGGTTTAATCATCATGAAAGAAGGCTGTATACGTGAAAGAGACCAGGAGACACTGTAAGGTACCAGATTGACTTTATAATGGTAAGGAATAGATTTATAAACCAGGTTCTAAACTGTAAGACATATTCGGGGCAAATATAGACTCTGACCATAACTTGTTGGTTATGAACTGCAGATTAAAACTTAAGAGACTGCAGAAAGGTTAGGAGATGGAACCTGGACAAATTGCAGGAACCAGAGGTGGTTGAGAGTTTCAGAGGGAGCATTAGCCAAGGATTGGCTGAAACAGGGGAAATTAATACAGTAGAAGAAGAATGGGTAGCTCTGAGAGATAGGGTAGTGAAGGCAGCAGAGGACCACATAGGCAGAAGGACAAGGCCTAATAGAAATCCCTGGATAACACAGGATATACTGAACTTAATTGATGAGAGGAGAAAATATAAAAATTCAGCAAGTGAAATGGGGAAAAAGGGAGTACAAACATCTGAAAAATGAAATTGACAGGAAGTGAAGACTGGCTAAGCAGGAGTGGCTAGAGGACATATGCAGAACCGTAGAAGAAGCATAACTGGAGGAAAGATAGACTGCCTACAGGAAAATAAGAGATATTTGGTGACAAGAAAAGCAGCTGTATGAATATCAAGAAATCTGGTGAAAAACCACTACTAAGCAAAAAGGTGAAAGCAGAAATATGGAAGGAATATATAGAGGGCTTGTACAAAGGAAATAAACTTCAAGGTAGCATTCTAGAAATGGAAGTTGAAGTGGAGGAAGAGGAGATAGGAGATACGATACTGTGAGAAGAATTTGATAGAGTGCTGAAAGATTTGAGCTGAAACAAGGCCCCTGGAATAGATGATATTCTGGCTGAACTGCTTATATCGTTAGGAGAGCTAGTCATGAAGAAATTGTTCCAACTGGTATGCAAGATGTTTGAGACAGGGGAAAGACCCTCAGACTTCAAGAAGAATATAGTAATTCCGATTCCAAAGAAAGCAAGTGCAGACAAATATGAAAATTACAGAACTATCAGTTTAATAAGTCATGGTTGCAAAATAACACAAATTATGTACAGACGAATGGAAAAACTTGTGGAATCCAACCTTGGGGAAGATCAGTTTGGATTTAGGAGAAATGGCGGAACACTGGAGGCAATACTCACATTACGACTTACCTAGGTTTCTAGCATTTGTTGATTTGGAGAAAGCTTTGACAATGTCAACTGGAATAAAATCTTTCAAATTCTGATGGTAACAGGGGTAAAATACAGGGAGTAAAGAGTTACATTAAACTTAAAAAACCACTGTTTATTAGAGTTGAAGGGCATAAAAGTGACACAAAAGACAGACGATTTCCACCGCCATTTGTGACAGAGTTTAGGAGTACACGAAGCTCCGCCGTGAATGGTATTCCTGTAGCGCAACTGCCATCTAGTGGTAAAATGGGAAATTAACATATTCTATTCTAAATTTGTTTCAGCACATGCACTCTACACAGGGATAACTTACAAATGCACACTAGGGGGTACAGCAAAAAACTTTCTAAACATGACATTTGATGTCATTGCATCAAATACTTCATTTCAGTATGCCAGCAAAGAGGAACTTAATGGCAATAATTCATCTGTGAGCAAGTCATATCATGAAATGAGAAAATCATGACTTTAAGGAACGTCTGATACAGTAGTGCAATGCTCTTCTATTTGCATCTTCCTTATTTCCAATAGAAAACTACAATGTGTGTTACTTTCATTAATTTTTTTATCAGTAGATAAAATTTTTAAAAAATGCTAATGTCATAAAAAAGCTACTGTGACCCAAACAATCCAATGATGGTGAAGAGCAGAGTACCGATTATTGAAACTTAATTGTTATATATTCAGTTGTTATGGAATCGAGGTGCAGCAAAGCTAATGCAGTGGGTGCTCAGCTAAGATCTACTCTCTTCTGCAAGAAGGAAGTAAGTACCAATACTAAGTTAGCAGTGCACCGCTCTATCTTTCGACCAACTTTGTTGTGTGGGAGTGAAAGTTGAGTGGATACAGGTTACCTTATTCATAAGGTAAAGTTTACAGATATGAAAGTAGCAAGAATGATTGCAGGTACTAATAGATGGGAACAATGGTAGGAGGGTGTCCATAATGAGGAAATCAAAGAAAAACTGGGAATGAACACCATAGATGAAGCAGATAGAGCGAACAGGATGAGATGGTGGGGTCATATTACATGTATGGGAGAAGTAAGGTTACCTAATAGACTCAGCATCGGAGGGTAAGAGGAGTAAAGGTAGACCAAGAAGAAAGTACTTAGATTCGGTGAAGAACAATTTTGAAGTAAAAGGCTTAACATCAGACGCGGTATAAATGTTAGCATTGAATAGGGCATTATGAAGGAATTTTATAAGAGGCACTATGCTCCAGACTGAGTGCTGAAGTGCATAATCAGTCTCTAATGGTGATGATAAACTGATAATGGTGATGACGAGTCAAAATCTCATATTTGATTGCACTTTTCTTCATATCACAGAATCCATCTTCTATTGTCCCTTTCTGTACTCACGCCGAGCACTGACAACATTACTGCGCCACACATGAAAGTAGGCCACTGGCGCTAATGTAGTCTTAACTATTGTGCATTTAATTTTGTTCACTTACATAGATAAAAATACAATGTAGGCCTCTTGAAGAGGATTACAATTTTAATCATGTACATATGCCAGTTACATTTGTTTTTGCTCCCATTTGGGAGATTTTAATGTTTTTCCTCAATTCTGCATTTTTCTCAGTTTTGCATTTTGAAGTATGAACTGAACAAAAATGAAAAATAGAGGTTTCATTGTATTGTTATTATTTACCACATTGAGATTTTTGCACTCTCCAACTCTGCTGTTGTGGTCTGAGCTTTGAAAATATGTCATGTGCTGGAAGAGCTGTACACTGAAAATGATCGTGGAAATGACCTGTCCACCTCCTAATATTGGCGAAATTTCAACAGATGACACTGCTCAAACATCCATTGATACGGGTTTGTGTGGCCAAAGGCCCATTGTTGTACCCTTCCTGACTACACGACATAAATAATTATGCTTTGTCTGTGTCTGTCAACACTGACATTGGACTGTTGACAATTGTATACTTGTTACCTGGTCTGATGATTCTTGTTTCCAATTGTATTGAGTGGATAACGTGTATGGGTATGTAACAACCTCATGAATCCTCAGACCCTGCATATCATCAGGGGAATGTTCAAGCTGTCAGATGCTCTGTAATGGTGTGGGCACTTGCAGTTAGTGTGATATGGGATCCCTGAAATGTCTACATACAACCCAGACAGGTGACACATTGATCAACCACACTCATCCATAACCATTAAGCGTTTTGATGGACTTGTACAATTCCAGCAGGGCAATGACATACACCACACATTGAGAATTGCTACAGAGTGGTTCCAGGAACACTCTTCTGAGTTTAAACACCTCTGCTGACCACTAAACTCTGCAGACATTAACATTATTGAGCAAATCTTGGATGCCTTGCAATGTGCTGATGCTGTGATGGGTAGCCCAGTAGGATGCATAGTGTCAGTTCCCTCCATCACTACTTCAGATATTAGTCGAGTCCAAGGCAGGTCATTTTACATCACTTCTGTATGCTCACAGGGTTCCACATGATATCAGGCAGGTGTACCACTTTCTTTGACTCTTTAGTAGATGTGTGTCAACGAAAATAAAACTTCATCGACTCTCGAAATTGTCACTATGTTTACATGTAACACATCTTCTGGAAGACGAAAACCGACTTTCGTAAACCGTTTTTCACTGTCGTGTTTACATGGCACAGCCTGAATCGGATTTCCTAATCCACTTAAGATGGCGGCTGAAAAACAGCTGATTCAGTCCCCGATTTTTTCAGCATAATCGCTATTTTTCTTTACTTAAATATACAGATTCATGATCAATCTAATATTAATACTTTTATTTCACATTAGAAAATCTCTGTCGATATGTGCCAAAAATTCTTATCAAAAAAACACAATCTGGCAAGCCAAGAACGCTTCAAAAACAAATGGGCACAAAAATCGATTGTGGAACTGGAAAACCGCTTTAGAGAAGTGGATTTCCAGAATCGATTTTGGAGTGTTTACACGACCAACCAAAAGCGGAATTGGGAAATCGGTTTACGAAATCCGGTTTTGGGAGCCCATGTAAACAGGGTGTGTGGCACGTTCTGAAAAATGTGGCCAAACCTTTGTTATTGCCTGAACACACATTAGATTATTGTTGGTAGGTTCTATCCCCATTCTTGCCCAGCATCCTTCCCCCTCCACTCCCCTTCTCAATCACTGTCCAGATGCCAGAGAGCCAGATATTGTGATCATGTGTGTATGAGTAATGCCTGCATAATTGTATGAATGTATGTACATATTTTTCTGATGAAGGCCAGGGCCAAAAATTTCAGTCATGTGATTGTGCATTGTATGCACATTCTTTGTGGTGAGTTGCTATCTGTCTTACTATTATTAACTATAATTTTGGTTGTTATGACACTGGAAAAAGTGAAGGAAGGCTGTATATCTAATTGACCAAAGAAAATAATAGTTCAGGAAAAGTATGGTAAGGTCCGTGTCATTAGTTTTTGTTAAAAAAGCAACCACAAGTTGCACAGGTTAAATTTTTTAAGTTGACTAGTTTTGGACACTTTGTGTCATTCTCTCAGAATTGGCATTATATGTTCTTTCAAAACAGATGGATGTAATATTTGAGGGTACTTCTAAAGAATGGCAGTAAGTGTCCTAGAAAAAAGAAAAAATTATAATACAATTGCTGAGAATTAATAAAATTAGTTCATTTATCCATTTTTTCTTTAGAACTAGTCAAGTCCAAAATCTTATGAAATGAATAAAGTGTATATTTACTAGTGAAACTCCTATTATAAATTTCATTGCATTACATCTAGTATATCTAAATTTACATAAGTACTGTTCAGTCCACTGTAAGGTGTGTGTGGCGGAGGATACTAGTCATTTCCTTTTATGTTACACTCTCACATAGACCAAGGGGGGAAAAAGCAAATATCAAGCCCTATTTTCTCTCACCTTCCTACTCTCTTCGTGAAATGTAAGTTGACAGCAGTAAAATCATTCTGCAGTTAACTTCACATTCTCTCTCTTTAAATTTCTTCAGTAGTGTTTTTCGGAAAGAACATCAGCTTCCTCCAAGCAATTCCCATTTGTTCATTGATTGAACCTACCAGTATCAAACCTAGCAACCTCGCCTCTGAATTGCTTATAGGTCTTCCTTTAAAACTAAGCTTGTGGTGATCCGAAACATTAGAGCAGTACTCAAAAAGGCGTCACAAGTGCCCTACATGTGGCCTTCTTTCCAGGTGAATCATATCTTCACAAAATTCTCTTAATACACTAAAGTCAAATATCCACTTTCCCCAAAATTGCCCTTAAAGTATATACTTACTTAAGGTAAGTATGAATAGTAAAATTTACTCAAAACCCACTAATCTGGAAAAAAAAAAAAAACTGATGCTTCCTCAGATGTAATGCATAGCTGCTGCTGTTTATTTCCTGAATAAGTGCAGCTGTCTTCTAGTTGAAAGTTGGTTTTAGTATCCCAGAACTTTAGTGTGCAAGGTCCTGTTGGTGGTACACCAATTTATCAATTTATCCAGCAAATTATAAATGGACTTACAATTTAATGTGTACTGCAAACTGTTATGCTTTGTGGCATCACGTTAACAAATTGGTGTAAGAAGTGAATGAAAAGCGAGAGCAAAGTAAATAAATCTTAGGGGTGAGTGGATCATGCCCCTTTGGAGTTTTAGTTCCACACTTACCTTGTAAGCTAAAGGACATTTCCAGTTGTTCATTTAAAATTCTATTATATTTATTATGAATGAGTTCCTATATAAGTTTTTAATTTCTTCTGTTTTAGGTAGATGAATGTTACGATTAATTTAACCCTTTTTTCCTTTCCTGTTTCCTTTTTTGTACGTGGTGAAGAATTTGTTAAAAGAAGTGCAGTAGTAATAAATGATAGTGTTAATGAATTGTTTAGGTGCTTTAATAAATGTCCTACTTAAAAATCTGTTTAATCTGTTTTACTCTCCACAGCTACTTTATTAACTTCACCACCACATTATGTAAAATGTTAAAATTGTTTTTTCCTCTGCTGCTGTCAGAGACTTTATCTTGGAGCAGTCCAAAAGTGAGTGGGATGGTTCCTGCAGCTAGAGATGGACATTCAGCCTGTGTAATTAATAATCAAATGTTTGTCTTTGGAGGCTTTGAGGAGCAGATGGACAGATTTTCACAAGACGTCTATGCTTTAGATCTACGCACAATGGTGTGGAGATACATTATAACACAGGTATTGTTATTTTTATGCATGATAAGAGATTTTTATCCAATATGTTTAGATATGTTCCCTTAAATTAGATTAATTTCATCATTTTAACATGTTTTTCTTTCCATCTATGCACCTGTATTACACTCAGCACAGTATTTGTTTTCATATTTAATCTTTATGTGATCCACAATTTTTATTGTTTACTGCTCTTTCCAGCACTGAATTAACTAACCTTATACATCTTACCATGAATGTTCAAATACCATTTGGATCACTATGCCTTATATCAGTGGTTTCCAATTTAAATCTGTTGGGCAGATCAAAACTGGTAATCATTAAGAAAAGAAATAGCAATGCTGATGAGCTTTTTGAATTTCTTATAACAGCTAAGATCACGGTTCCTGAGTCGGGCCTGGTGGTCTTGAGGTAAAGTGCTTGACTGGAAACAGAAAAGTCACAGGTTCGAAAGCCGGTCAGACCTCGGATTTTTTCAGTCTGTACTTTAATCCATCCTTCACCTCTCAACAATGTTAGAAGTCCCCAGAAATGACATGTGGTTCGGATTCCACGTTAAGCTGTAGGTCCCCTTTTCCTGGTTGGATAACTGGCGTAGGCTAGGGACACGCAAGTTGCCCAAGTGGCATCCAATTAAAAGACTTGCACCAGTACAATGAGCCACAAGAAATTATATTACGGTTCCTGAGACATGGTGTCAATTATGAAATAAGACTAAGTAATCTGAAGACTTGTTTAAACTTGTACATTCATCTTCAGCTCTGCACAGCTATTGCAACCTACACCCATTGACCCATCAACACTGTTCACTCTGAAAAGGACTAGATCTTCCTGTGAAATTCCCTGCCCCCCACCCCCCTCTCCCCCTAATTTCCTCCCATTGTCAAACTAAACTAACAACAATAATATAAGAGTAATCAAAAACACACAAAAACAATCACAAAATAATGTGAATCCCCAGATCGTAGTACTAAAAAACATATAGATCATGTGATAATAGATGCTAGGCATTGGAGCAGTGCGACCGATGTATGGGCGACAAGAGGAGTTGAAATAGGGTCAGATTACTACCTTTTGGAAATAAAAATAAAACAAACAATACAGATACATATATACAATATGGATCGGTAGTGGAAAATAATGCTTGCATGATGAGATGAAACAGAAAGATCCAGGACATCAACAGAGAGCCAGTTATAACAGCCATAATCAAAAGTCAGATAATGAGATGGTATGCTCGCATGGTGACTTTAAATATCAGCATAGTATGAGATGTAATGGAAAAAAAAAACCACACACACACACACACACACACACACACACACACACACACACACGGAAAGAGACCATTGAAAAGGCCAAGAATGAGGTATATGGATTACATTGGGAATCATTCAAGAAGTTGAATGTAGAGAAGAATGGTGTTCTGTTGTACTTGAGGCTAAGGGCCAAATACAGTTCAAATGACCCTGGCAGTAAGTAAGTATCAAATTCATCGTGCCTTGTGATGTTTCCAATAAATTGCTCTTGCTTTAGTCAATTTATGCCATAAAATTCTTCCAATTTCAGCTAGATAACTGTTTTACCCATCCGATCTATCCAACTATTTTTCAGCATTATTTTGAAAGCATGACATGTCATAACACTCTCTTCCTGTCTGTACTGCTTATAGTCCACATTTTACTTCAGTACAGATCTATACTTCAGACAAATATAAGCAGAAAGACTTCCTAATACTTAGGTGTGTATCCAATCTTAACATAACTCACAGTTTTAGAAATGTTTCTCCTACTTTATCTGGTCTATGTGTCATATCATCTTTCCTTTGTTCACCATGAGTTACTTTGCCAACCACATATCAAAATTCATCTGCTGCTATTAGTGTCATTTCATAATCCACTTCTCGTAGCATCACTTGATTTATTTTGCCTACATGCCATTACCCTTGTTTTACTTTTCTTGCTGATCAATTTATTACCTCTCTTCAAAATGATAAAAATTTTGTTCAACTGTTTTTCCTAGTACTTTGCAAACTACAATGCTATCAGCAAACTCTTTCTGTAGAGTGTCTTAGATGATTGGGTTTATGTATTTTTGGAATCAAGTAGAAGGAAGGAATCCAAGGAAAGATGGGCTGAGGTGGTGATGGACTCAGAAGAGTGTCCAGTATGGACCGAGAGATTGGAGGAGCATATAGAGAGTGTGCAGAATTTCTGGAATGGGGTCACTATGACAGCATTTGTAGGTAGATATGACAGCTAGCAGAGGCCCTCAGCTAGGTTATTTCTACAGGTTCTTTCTACAGTTTCATTCACTAGTGTCTTATGGTATCATATTCTAGTGTAAGTCTTTATTAAGGATAAAATATTTCATTGCAGAGAACAGGGAAGTTTGTGATATGGGTAACATGTGGTACCCATTCTTCAACTGCTAGTAGGTAGCTCTTCAACAGTAGGACATACTGGCATCAGCCTCTCTGAACACTTACTCCTTTATGTTTCTAGTCAAGTTGGTCCTAGTTTGAAAAGGTCTGCAACATTAAAAAATACAGAGTAGTCCAAGAAAAAGTACTCACTTTTCATGGGTAAATAACTTTGACACAAGAAGACTTGCAACTATTAGTTAAGTATAATGTAAAGGTTATATTTGTCATGGGTTGGTAACATTGACAATTTGCTGCACCTGTGCGGTTGGTAGTAGCCAGAACAGTTGATAAGGATTAATGGATGCAGTATTGTTGTCAATCAATGAACACAAGGCTATGTTAGAGTGTTATTTCAAGTGCAGAAACATTCAGAAAGTACAATGGCAGTAGTGGAATGAGTTCGGAAGACCTCCAGCAATACGTTGTACAATTGCCTGTATTTTTTGACAAGTTTGAAGCTGATGGAATGGTGCATGATGTGCACTAGGCAAGATCCAACCGATCTCAAACAGCAGCAAGTCCAGAATCCTGTGCTGCAGTGTTGCAATTGTTTTCCCGATCAAAGCAAAAATCAGCATACCAAGGTGGGTGTGAAAGTGGGGTGGGCCGCTCAACTGTGAGATGCATTCTGAAGGAAGGATATACGTTCCATGACTGCTTCAAACACTGAATAGAGATGACCCCGGGTAGCAAGATGGAATACTTTGAGTGGTTTGAGGGCATGGTTCTCATTGAGGATTTTTCTGGGAAATTTCTGTGGTCTGGCAAAGCCCAATTTAAGCTTAACAATACAGTAAAGTCACAATTGTCCCCCCCCCCCCCCTTGGTCCCTCAAAACCCTCACAAATATTAAGACAAAGTATTGAATCCACTGGGGCTTACAGTTTGTTGCAGATTCTTATTGTGAGTTTTAATTGGTTCCTTCTTCTTTAAGGATACTGTAACTGGTCAAGCACACTTGACAAGCTTCAGACAAGGATTTTGCCTGCCATCTGAATGCTGTATGGCGGTGAGGTGGAGATGGGAGTCCCACCTTACTACCCCTGAGATTTCAGGTTATATTTAGACAAGATTCTGCCAGGAGGTTGGGTAGGTTGTAGAAGTGCTACTGCAGATTACCCACCTCAGTCACCTGATTTGACACCGCTGGACTTCAGTCTGTAGGGAACCATAAAAATGATGTGAATCGAAAGAAATCAAAATCACTTGATGAGTTAATGATACAATCATAGTGTAATGTGCTGCTATTCAACCTGATACACTGCCAACAGTGGTTCGGTGTACACTTGGGCAGCATTGGCATTATATGAAAGTTGTTAGTGGTTATTTCGAACGTACTATGACATAACTCTTTCAGTGCCTGTAAGTTACATGTATCATTGTGTCTCTGGGATGCTGCGTGAGCAGGAGGAGAACAGTGACTAGCAAGGATGTGGGCATGGGTCTGTAAGTAAAAGAATTGATTAGTCCACATGAACTTCATTGATAACATGAAAAAAATACTTAAGATTTTATGTGCTTGTGGTGGTACAAACTTCTTTCTAGTTATTACACAGTTCTGCAATGTGTTACTAAGACATCTGGGAATAGTACTGTTCCAACTTGTAGTCTACTGGGTCTAGTCGATGGAACTCCTGAATCGTAACTGTCAAACTGTAGAACTCTGTGGAACTCTTCGTGTGGTGCGCCGGCATATGTAGGCGAGCCCCCTTCTTCCTACTGACCAGCATGTGAGCTAAGCAAAGGGGAACAGAGACTGCGGACACCCCGGCAGTCAAAGTACCTTAGAGCGATTTATCACGTCTTGTGCGTAGACTGCCGGCATTGTGGCGAATGGCGACACTGCATCATCATTCACATAGTATAAAGTTCCATGAAGGATTCAGCAATTTTTTTGCAAAGGATAGGTTGCTATTCACCACAGAGACATCTTGATGTGCTGCAGAAGAGAGTCATACACAACAGAATAAAAATTACTGAAGAGCTTTTCTCCATTACAGCCTTTGTCAGACGGAGAAACACACACGCTCTGACAAATACAACAGCTGTGGTCAGTCTGGCCACAATGGCTAGGGATGACCTTGTTTGTTGTGTATATTTGTGTGTGTGTGTGTGTGTGTGTGTGTGTGTGTGTGTGTGTGTGTAAGCTATTCAGTAAGTTGTATTTTGTTGTGAGTCCCCTTCTGTGGCTCATCAAAGATCTCTGTGGTGAGTAGCAACCCAACCTTCCCAAAAACATTCATATAGTATCAGAATATATACATTATACATCAGTGATGAGTACATTTTTTGAACTAACCTGTATAATACTGGGAGGAGTATTGATTAACCCTGTGATCCCTTAATTTCTCCCGACATATGGTGCATTCAAAAAACTTACGGGTCTGCAGCAAGGTACGAAAGTTGCAGTGACCGATATTTCCGCAGGAGCACACCCTGCCATTCTCCAGGCAATACTGCAGTGTGTAACGACATTTAAAACCTTGGTTCTCAATGACAACAGAAAGACCACACACACACACACACACACACACACACACACACACACACTGAGCAATCACATAGCACCATCACATGACCAAAGATAAAATCCAACAGCATTGTTGAGAATAAACATCAGTTTTCAGCAGGTGAGGCGGCATTAATTTTGTCCCCTCTGTGAGAGAGTAGGATTCCATGCAGAATTCAAACAAAAACCTCCATCCCTATTCAGCAGGATATCCACTAATTTTATTTCAATCAATTCCTCGATAACACAATTGCAATAGCTGGAAGTAAACACACAAAAACTTGATGGAATACAACAAAATGGAAATTTTCGCATGTACTTCCAACTACCAGGATTGTGATTCAAGGAAGCAATTGAAATAAAATTAGCAGGTAACCTGCTGAATAGGGATGGAGGTTATTGTTTGATTTCTGCTTGGAATCCTGCTCTCTCACTTGTCCAAAAACAGAGGGACCAAATTAATGCCACCTCACCTGCTGAAAACGGATGTTTATTATCGACACTGTTGTTGGTTTTCATCTTTGGTAGAGCGATGGTGCTGTGTGGTTGCTCACTCGTATTGCCGTGACAATTGCAGGGTGTACTCCTGGAGAGATATCAGCTAACACCAACTATCATATCTCGTCGCATACCTGTAAGTTGTTTGAATGATTAACCCTGTTCATAACTCTCACATTGCACAGAAAGGAGTGATGTATTCAGCTCTTAGGTCTTTTAACACCTAGTCAGTGATGTAAAAAAATTCAATAGGTAGTAACTTTAATCACAAATAGAAATAATGCCTGTTTAACAACTATTTCTACTCCATAAGAATTTTTGTGTCTTTCCTGATTTTTTTAAAATTAAATTAATTTTTTTAAATGTATGTATTTTTTCTTTGTCTACATCTGTGTGTTGTAATTCATACTTGGCTGGGGCTTCATTCAACCTACTGGAGTCTACTCCTCTACCTTTATATATCCTACCTTTATTTCTCCTTACATAATTTAACATCAGTAACAGTTATACTGATTAAAAAATTATAGTGATTAAAAAATATTTTTGAGAAGGATAGGTTGCTTACTCACCACAGACATTTTCAGTAAGCTGCAGAAAGGCACAAATAATAGAATACAATATTAGAGCTTTCAGCTGTTAAGGCCTTAATTAGTTAAACACACACACACACACACACACACACACACACACACACACACACACACACAGAAGACCGCTGTTTCTGGCCGCTGTGGTTAGTGTGCGGTACCCAATATGGCTGAGGCAAGAGCAATTACTGGTGGGGGTGAGGAAGTGGCAGGAGAGGGAAGCAGGAAGGGAGGGGAAGATGCACACTTGGGTGGGTGAATATGCTAGTGCCGCCTGAAAGACAGCACGGAATGAAGGGAAGGGACTGAAATGAGCGGGGTGGGAAATGAATGTAATGATAAGTGAGTGGGCAAGGAAGGGTGGTGGAGGCAGGAACTAGTGAGGGTTTAGGCCTGAGGAATTGTGGGAACATAGGATATATTGTATGGAGAGTTTCCCACTTGCAAAATTCAGAAAAGCTGGTGTTTGTGGGGAGAATACATATGGCACAGACTGTGAAGCAGTCATTGAAGTGAGCCACATTATGCAGCACTTCATGCTCAGCATCAGGATGGTATAGCTGTCTCCTGGCCACAGTTCGATGATGGCCATTCATCTGGATAGAAGCTTGGTCATGCCCTTGTAGATTGCAGCACAGTGGTTGCAGCTCAATTTGTAGATAACTTCTTTCACAGGTTGCTCTGTCTTTTATGGTATAGGAAATGCCTGTGACGGGACTGGAGTAGGTGATAGTGGGATGGTGGATAGGACAGTTTTTGCATCTATGTCTATACCAGGGATATGAGCCATGGGCAGCAGGTCAGGAGCAGGGATGGAGTAGGGGTGGGCAAGGGTATTATGTAGTGGCAAAATACCACTGTAGGGGAGGGGGGAGGATATTGGGTCAGGTATTCATCACTTCAGGGAAGAATGAAAGGTAGTTGACACCATTGGTGGAGAACGTGGTTTTATCAAATAGCTTATAAAAATAATAGCGGAAACTCAGCTATGAAATGGGTGACAGTGCACCTGAACACCTCCTAGTGGCTCAAGTTGTCAACTAACACAGTGCATGAACAGCTGCTTTACATTGTTACACATGAAAGACTTTGTTGATCATCATCTTAGTTGATATAACTAGGAAATAGTTGGAAGATATGTCCTATATACGGCTGTGACAACTATAAACAGCAAAGCGCTCGAAAATAATTCTTCAGGTTTCCAAAAAATAAAGAGAAGTAAGTAGGATAGCTTAAGCAGGCAACTATAGGCCTATTCAGATCATTTGTTTTTACGCTCTGCTTTACCTTCTTTCTTTTATAATTTGTTTATAGATGCAGCCATTGGGTTATTCTTAGTTGAAGAGCTGACTTAAATTATTTTTTTTAAAAGAACAGTCCTGAGCATTTGAATAAAAGCTACATAGTATGCTCAGACCATTATGTGGGAAAAGATTTAGAAATAAGAATTTGTTAAGCCAATGGTAAGTGTTGTAATTTGTTATTTGTGTGTGTTCAAAAACAGGTGTTAATTGTAATATAACAACAAAGTTTAATCGCAATTTTTATTTTAATCCCTTTACGTATTTAAAGAGCAGACGAGGCTGGAAAAGACAAGCACGATACCTTCACTGGCAGCAGTATTCAGTAGCTTACTGTCTCCCTCTCAAGACAGTAGCTGTGAAGTAGATGGAGCAGCATTCCCAGTAAAATTAAATGGATTGAAAAAAACTCCCATTTAATGCATCCATGAGTGAAATGTCTGCTGAAGGCAGTGTTACTGTATCTCTGCATGCTGATGTCAGTATCAGTGAAGGTAAACATATCGAAACAAATGTGAGGAATTATATTATGGGCTGGGCATGTAGTGGGTTGGAACACAAAAAATATAAAATGGCTGTGGCATCATATAATGATAATGAAGTTGCCAGCTTCCATATACAGATGAAGAGATATGACTCAAACAAAATACTTTTTCCTAGTGGTTGTGCTCAGAGTATGGCCAATAAATTGTCAGATATTTTTAGACAAAATTTTGATAAGTGTGTTGTTGAAAGCACTTATCGTGTGAGGAGAAAGTTGGTTTCCTTCCTCATAAATGAATCTGCCAAATCGGGAGCCGTGTGTGACAGTTATTATTTGTTGTTGGCAAAAAAATATTTTGCAGCTCTAATTAAAGCATTCGTCAATAAGAAAAATTATTCGTCAGCAACACTAATTAGAAAGAGTAGCCTCATGTTATGGAAAGTAACTCACAAATAGGCCTCAATGCTCACGAAGGTGCGTAGATGTATAGGATTAAAACTTATGTATTGTATTATTTTCAGTTCGAATTCACCCAAATAAACTGTACATAAGCGATTGCTTTAGTTTGTTTTTAGCCCTACACCTTAAATGAATTAACATCTAACATAATTTCTTAAATGGCGCAACAATATAAAACTTGTGCTTTAAATGCGGTACGCAGGGAAAGAAAATTTGGAGTAACAGACATGAAGCCTGGTACAGCATACAACTCGAGCCAACAGATGGCACAGCTAGCGGTGTCGCCTGGCAAATGCATGTAAATGCCTTGGAGTTTCCGCTATTATCTATATAAGCTATTTGATATTACTGCTCCAGTCCTTGGTGATACTGATTGCAGAAGGGGTGTTCCTTTGTGTCCAGACAGTGGATGTGGTGGTTGACTGAACAGACAGGGCGTGTGAGAGCTGTTTCTGGACAATGTTTGCAGGGTAATTGCGGTCCGTGAAGGCCTCAGTGAGGCGTTTGGCGTTTGAGTGTGTGTATGTTTGTGTCTCTCTAAACAACATAGGCCTTAATGGCCAAAAGCACTAATGTTGTATTCTCTTATTTGTGCCTTTCTGTGGCACATTGGACGTCTCTGTGGTGAGTAAGCAACCTCTCCCACTCCCTCCCCCTCCCATCTCCCCCCTCCCATCTCCTCCCTTGCCTCTCCCCCCCTTGCCTCTCCCCCCCTTGCCTCTCCCCCCCTTGCCTCTCCCCCCTTGCCTCTCCCCCCTTGCCTCTCCCCCCTTGCCTCTCCCCCCCTTGCCTCCCCCCCTTGCCTCCCCCCCTTGCCTCTCCCCCCCTTGCCTCCCCCCCTTGCCTTTCCCCCCCTTGCCTCTCCCCCCTTGCCCCTCCCCCCTTGCCCCTCCCCCCTTGCCCCTCCCCCCTTGCCCCTCCCCCCTTGCCCCTCCCCCCTTGCCCCTCCCCCCTTGCCCCTCCCCCCCTTGCCCCTCCCCCCTTGCCCCTCCCCCCTTGCCCCTCCCCCCCTTGCCCCTCCCCCCCTTGCCCCTCCCCCCCTTGCCCCTCCCCCCTTGCTACCAAACATTAGAGGCTTTTAGTTTACTAGGCGTGGAACCTCTTGTTAACATATCTGCTGGATTGTGTTGGCTAAGGCAATGGTTCCATTGGGACGGAGAAGTGATTGTATGAATTTCTGTAACCCTGTTGCAGACGAACGTCTTCCAATGATTCGGGTTTTTCCGTATCCAGCCCAGTGCTACGGTTGAATCTGTCCACATTGTTGCATGCATTGTTGACAAGTTCGTTGCCTTGCAGAAATATGCCAGGAGGCTGGCGCCTATGAGTGCTGCTAAGAGTTCAAGGCGTGGAAGTGAAACTCTTTTCACTGGTGCTAGCCTGCATTTACTGCACATTAAATTGGTATGTCTGCCGTTCTCTTTAAGAACAGTAATGTTTAATGCCGCGCCGTAAGCTTTTTTCAGAGGCGTCGCAAAATACATGAATCTGTGACGTGTAATCACCAGAGCTTCCTATAAATTGAGGTATGGTGATATTTGCGAGTTCAGTAAGAGTTGCTGTCCAGGTACTCCAATCACGTGCGAGGTCTGTGGGTAATAGTTCATTCCATTGGAGTCCACGGTTCCATGTCTCCTGGAATAATATTTTAGCAACGACAGATATTGGCGTAAGTAATCCCAACGGGTCATAAAAACGTGAAGTTGTTTTAAGTAGTTGTCGCTTTGTTGTGGCGACACGTTTTGATTCGTCGTTAATTTCTGGTTGTTCTAAAGTAAAACTGTCCGTATCTGTGTTCCATGGAACTCCTAGGACGTGTGTGTTCGATTGAACGTCCCTCTGTTCTGTGCACCATATTTGTGTCAAGTCTTTGGAGTTGGTTACCCATTTTGCCATAGGGAGATTGATTTGCTTCATGAGGATGACCAGTTCATAGTAAAGTTGAACGATGTCATTTTCATTGTTAACTCCCGCTACAAAATCGTCCATGTAGGTGTTTTTGTCTACTAATGTGGCTGCCAAGGGGAAAATATTCTTTTAATTCATTGCTAGTTCTCTTATTGTTGCTGATAACAAAACAGGTAAGTCCAAAAGGCAGTCATTTAAATCGGTATATTGTAACTTCTGCAGTAGTAAATTGGTGTCCAGAATCGTTTGTCGTAGTCTTATACCAGAAGAATTGCGTCAAATCCCGATCTTCAGTGTGTAGAACTAGCTGGAGAAAAGCTTGCGTGATGTCTGAGGTAATTACGAACGGGTGCAAATGAAAGCGTAAAAGTATTTCCAAAACTTACGGAAGCAGATTAGGGCCCATTTCCAATGTGTCATTCAGTGCTGGGGCGTGTTTTTCGTGTGCGGAGGCGTCGAAGACAATTCGCCACTTAATGTACCCTTGTTTACTTTTACGTATAATGTGGTGTGGTAAGTAAAACGTTTCTGTAACGTCTTGGTGTGTTACTTCTTCTACATGTTCTCTAGTGATATAATTTAACATTTCCTTTTCGTAAATCAGTTTGAGGGGAATGTCTTGTTCCAACCGTTTCTGTAATGCTTCGAAACGTCTGCGAGCGTTTTCGTAGTTATTAGGCAGTTGGTATCTCGATTTGCGGGGTAACTGTACTACTCCTCGACGGTTATCCTCCAGAGTAAAAGAGTCGTGAAAATTTTGTAATATCGAAGCGTCCTTGGTAGATGTAGCACGGTCGTGTTCTGGCTTTATTCCTATTGCTTCCAAGTCCCAGAAGCTTCGGATGACGTGGTCAAATGTTGGTTCTTCCTGCTGTGTGTCTATAAAATTTACTGTAGTGCAGTTAATTGCAATACTCGCACGATTTCCACTAAGGATCCACCCGAATTGGGAAGGTAGTAAAACAGTTGTTGAGGAAATACGCAAAGGTGCAGTGTCGTTCATGACTCTCCAATAATGTTCTACCCCTATTAGTATTTCGATTGGTAAGTCTTCGTCCCAATCTGTAGGGTCGGCAAGTTTCAGATTACTTTGTAAACTATATGTTTGTATTTCCTTTGGAACAGTTGCAAGTCGAGTGAAGATGTGTGCGCTTTCAAAAGCGGTGAATGATAACTCGAAGTCGGAGTGAATACTTCGAAGTTTTGCTCGAACAAGTCGTCGAGGACAGGATGTAACGGAATTCATCTCAAAGGCGTTAACCACTAACGGCTTGTTATCAATAACTTCCAAATGTAAAGTGTCTATTAACGAACTGCTGATGAAACTTGACTGGCTGCCACAATCCAAAACGTAGCGGGTGAGTTTCGTTTTCCCAGATGGGCCACATATCCGTACACATGCTGTCTGAAGGTAAGTGTATCCTCTAGGAGTCAGTGAAATGCTGCCTACTAAAGTGGATTCACTCGACTGTATTTGAGGTGTTGGCCATTCCAACTCTTTACAGATTGATCTGTGGTGGCACCTTTTGCACGTTGAGCAGGAGGCCCGTTGTTTTTTCAGACAGATCTTTGTAGTGTGACCTCGGTTTAAGCAAAGGAAACGACAATTTTTAGCTTTTAATACCTCAATTCGATGGCGTACACTCGTCGTGACTTTACAGTCCTGAGCCCAGTGGCCTTTTGCTTCACAGAAAACGCAAAATGACTTTCTTACCTTCACATTATTTCGTCCTGTCTTTCCAGAAGTTGTTTTGACATTCAAAATAGCAGCTGACGGGGTCGTACTTAATGATTTATATGATATACCCCAAATCTTTTGTGTAAGTAAGGCTGCTTCTACTTTGTTTGATAAGAAATCCATAAGTTTAATAATATCATTTTCCGAAAGCCGCTGCCTCTTCGCGTAAATGATCCATTTCTTACACATGTCGTCAGGGAATGCTCGCAATATCTTTGGCACTAGTATACGGCCGTAGCTATTTACATCTTCTCCTAGTGAGCGGAGTGCTTGAATACGTTTGTTGCAATCTATGAAAGAGGTGTTTAGTGTTTCGGGGGAGACAAAATGTATTGGCTTTAGACCTTCAAGGTAATCTAGATGCGCTTGCACTATACGGTTCTTGTCCCCATACCGTCGTTGGAGTATTCTCTTCGTTTCTTCATATGTTTCTGCAACAACCGCTAAACCTTCTACTAAATGCTTAGGTTCCTCTTCAAGGTAACCCCGTAAAAATATATGTTTGTGCGTGGTAGACAGGGCCGGGTTTTTATCTATTGATTGTTCGAATTGTTCCCAGAACCATGACCATGACTCAATGTCACCTGAGAAGGGTTCGATCTGTATTGTCGGAAGTTTTATAGTTGGTGGTAGTACGGTCTGCACGTCAGTGTTGTCATCGTTGATGACATGTGGCACGGGTTGTTTGTTCATTCTACTTGACAGCTTGAAGATCGTGCGTTTAGTGGCATCAATATATTCGTCACACCGTAAAATGTCCGCCTCATATTCCTCGTTAGGTATCAAGTCGTGTATTTGATCGTCTAGCGCTGTTACTTTATTTAAAGTATCTCGTAATCTTTCGGCACAGTATTGGAATTCATCCGTTGTGGTTTTGTTCTCAAAATTATTTGCTTCTGTAACAAAACGTGTAATGTTGCCTCGTTCTCGCGCTCTTCTACGTTTTAGGTTCTGCAAGCAAGACGAATTGCCGTTCACATTCTCAGCTTGAGTTGCGTGTTCGTGGTGCTGTGGCTGAGTTTGTGCACGCAATTGCGCGTTTTGTTCGCGTAGTGTTGCGAGTTCTCTTTGCTCAATGGTTAATTCCATATTCCTCGATTGTATATCCTCCGTGTGAGTAGCTTGTTCAGCGTTGTGTGCCATTAGATAAATAGTAGTGACAAGGAATTATACAGTTGGTACAACTGTAGTGTTTTTGCGCCAAGAACAACTGCCGGCGTCAGTGCACGTGTTTGACTGTTGTTGCCTTGACGACGCGTATTTATATGCACCAATAATAGTATAAACTCGAATATTTGTCTACCGAAGCTACTACAGTAATTCCAGTCACTATTTCAAATCAATCTAGGCGATTGTTGATTAATAAAATAGTAGACTTAGCTGGTAGTGATAGCAGAAGTGCTGTCGTATGCGGTATGTTGGGGCGTTGTCTCAGCTTCCTCCTGGTGTCGAATCTCAATTGTAATCCAAATTCAGTCGATTTGGCGTGTAGATCCCGTAGTGTAGGACTACCCGGCGTGTCAGCACCAACTATGATGGACTCTAAATCCACCGTCTTTCCCAGGAAGGAAACACATCTTCACATACACACTTACTTTATTCCAGAGATATAACAAGGTACATCGTTACAGATAATCTAAGATAACATTTAAACTTAGATTAAGAACGACGTCACTTCATTACTCTACACCTTGTCCCTCATCCCCCTCTCTTCCATCCCTCCCTCTCCTCTCCCATCTATCCCATCCCTCCTCTCCTTCCCACCCCTCCCTCCCTTCCTCCCATTTCACCCCTCCCTCCCTCAAATCTCTGCACCCTCACCCATCCCTCCCTCCCTCCCTTCCCCTCTCCCATCATCCTCCCTTCCCCTCTCCCATCATCCTCCCTTCCCCTCTCCCATCATCCTCCCTTCCCCTCTCCCATCATCCTCCCTCCCGCCCCTGTCTCCCCCTCTCTCCCGCCCCTGTCTCCCCCTCTCTCCCGCCCCTGTCTCCCCCTCTCTCCCGCCCCTGTCTCCCCCTCTCTCCCGCCCCTGTCTCCCCCTCTCTCCCGCCCCTGTCTCCCCCTCTCTCCCGCCCCTGTCTCCCCTCCCTCCCGCCCCTGTCTCCCCTCCCTCCCGCCCCTGTCTCCCCTCCCTCCCGCCCCTGTCTCCCCTCCCGCCCGTCTTCCTCTCCCCTCCCTCCCGCCCGTCTTCCTCTCCCCTCCCTCCCGCCCGTCTTCCTCTCCCCTCCCTCCCGCCCGTCTTCCTCTCCCCTCCCTCCCGCCCGTCTTCCTCTCCCCTCCCTCCCGCCCGTCTTCCTCTCCCCTCCCTCCCGCCCCTCTTCCTCTCCCCTCCCTCCCGCCCCTCTTCCTCTCTGTCTCCCTCCCTCCCCTCTTCCTCTCTGTCTCCCTCTCCTGTCTCCCCTCCCCATCCTTTCCATCCCCCCTCCTTTCCGTCCCCTCCCTCTTATTCTCCTTCTCCCCACTTCATGGTAATACAAAACAAGCTATCAATAGTGTCTGGTAAGAATCCCATATTGCACAGCAGAATCCAGCATGGAATAGACAAGCAGAGTGTAGAGCTGTGGCATCAGGGCATCTTCTAAGTCTCGTGCTAACAAAACAGTCTTTACTTCACCTTTTCCATTGCAATTACCTAAGTGTTGGTGCTTATTGAAGGACTTTGACCATTGACATCATTTTTAGTGCTCTCTCTTCAGTGAGCCTGTCTGCCTTCACTTGTCTCCTGTACGTGGTCAATAGCAGCCTATCCTTTCCATGTAGTATTCTGTCCTGTTTTTTCATTGTTTAGCTAGTGGTCATTGTTCATGGCACTATTTTCGGTGGGGGTCAGTGATGGGACAGTACAGGTAAAGACCTAATGGATGTGTGTTAAAAGATGCACTGTAGGCCATGAAGGCCACTACATTGAAGGAGACACATTAAACAAACGTTTTATACTATTGAAGAAAGAGTAAAGTTATCTTTCAGGCATAGAATTCACCTGTATCATATTCTGATTCAAACACTATAGTCAACTTGTGTTGGTTAGAAATAGTACATTTCTCCTTTTAAGATAATGAGTTTTCTTTCTGTCACTGAAGACAATGTCAAGGTTTGCACTACAGTTTTACTCTTCATTGTTTCACAATTATCTGTCATTCCCAATGGTTGTACATGGATACACAGTGTTACGAAATTTTGATCTTTGAACCAATGATTTATGGTCCTCCATGTAACTGTTGATGGCATATAAAAGTGAGTAAGTTATTCATTAATTCATTCATAGTATCTCCTGTTACAGTGAATGATTACCTAGAGATGCATCTTTCATATGGCTGTGCCATTTCTGCATCGCCCTTTATATCTCTATTAGTTTTTCAGTTCTCCACTGTTAAAACTTTATGGCATTATATACTTAATTGTAAACTCTGTTTGAAAATGTTGTTTGACAAAATGTATCTCCTAACAGGGTGATCCTCCATCGTACAGAGATTTCCATTCTGCAAATGCGATAGAGGACAGGATGTACATATTTGGTGGGCGAGGAGATGTTTATGGGCCTTATCATTCACAAGAGGAACTGTATTCAAACAGTATAATGTACCTGGATACAGCTACTGGAGTGTGGCATCAGCCTCGGACAACTGGGGATATACCATTAGGCAGGAGGAGCCATTCTGCATGTATGTACCCATTTATTTTTATGTTTTTATTTATTTTTATTTTTCAATTAATTCATTATGTTTGTGTCACATAGGCATACTTACCCAATATTAGGTGGTATATGATTTACAGCTATGGCAGATTTGTTTCCTTTATACGAAATATGCCACAGTGCATGTTTCTGCAGACTTAAAATATGATTCAGAGTGAAAGTGATGACATACAAGAGTGGATTACAAGTTGTACTAATGTTGTAAATACACTGACGAGTGAAATACACAGTTACTGAAATAAAGTTTTACCTTCATTAATAGTCAGTCCACTCCCATAAACCACAGACACTGCCGAGGTGAGATGGCTTGTGTGCCTCAATAATACAGATAGTCGTACTGCAGGTGCAACCACAGTGGAGGGGTATCTGTGGAGAGGCCAGACAAATGTGTGGTTCCTGAAGAGTGGCAGCAGCCTTTTCAGTAGTTACAGGGGCAACAATCTGGGTGATTGACTGAGCTGACCTTGTAACAACAGCTAATGTGGATTTGCCACACACTTACTGCGAACGGCTGAAAGCAAGGGGAAATTGCAGCCATTACTTTTCCCGAGGACATGCAGCTCTACTGTATGAACATATGATGGTGGCATCCTTTCGGGTAAAATATTCCAGAGGTAAAACAGTCTCCCCATTCGAATCTCCGGGTGGAGACTACTCAGGAGGATGTGATTATCAGGAAAGACAACACTGGCATTCTACGGATTGGGGTGTGGAATGTTATATCCCTTAATAGGGTAGGGAAGCTAGAAAATTTAAAAAGAGAAATGGATAGGTTGAAGTTATAGTGGGGATTAGTGAAGTTTGGTGGAAAGAGGAACAGGATTTCTGGTCAGGTGAGTACAGGATTATAAATAGACAATCAGTTGGGGGTATTACAGGAGTAGGTCTGATAATGAATAAGAATATAGGAATGTGGGTAAACTACTATGAGCAACACAGTGATTGCATTATTGTAGTCAAGATAGATACGAAACCAACACCAACCACAGTAGTACAGTTTCATATGCCAACTAGCTCTGTCACCTCACATCATTCCAGCCACTTTTCATCTGGGATCTATGAAATGTTTCCGGGTGTTGGTTGACACCCTCTTTGTACACCATCGCATGGGTGCCTGCACTTGTCATGGAGTAAGGAATGAATAAGTTAAGTGACTGATACAGACCTGCTCTGCAAATTTTTGTGTGAGAATTTGTCAGGATTGGTGGTCATTCCCCAGGGGCCGTCTATGTCGTTAGTTGTTCATTCTTGTGTTATGCCACACTTCTTGTTCGGTTCAGTTGATATTTTTTTTTCTTTTTTGCTCTGAATAGCAAGTACTCTATTTTCATTAACTTGGTTTAAGGTGACTGGGGAATGTATCTGGTTTGTGCCCCTCTGCTAGCTCGAATCTGCACAGGTGGTGGTTGTATAGCTTTGTCTTTCTTTCTTTCTTTTTTTTGTTTTTTTTTTGTTTTTGTTTATCTTCTACTAACAGAAATGTTCCCTCTGTGAAACATTGCCGCCCCGCAGTTGTAATTTGGCATTCAATCCATTTGTTGAAGTCCCTTTGTGTCAGAGCTGTAGTTCTTGTTGACCTTTTGGCACCATATTCTTCTCCTTCCTGTTTTCAGTCAGCTCATCTGTTTTACCTGTGTGGGTGTATTAAATTAACGAGTAGCCAGCTCCCCATCTCAGTGTGATTTTCCTGTAACTAAGCTGAACTTCTGTCATTTAAATTGCAGGGCTTATTTATAAATTTTATTATGTGTTGTTTAATTAGCCTCTGCCTATTGATATGATTTAGTGGGGTTTCCTACTGTCAGCCTTTACTATTGAAGTAAAACTAGGTCCTTATTTAAAATTTTGAGCTCGTCTTTAGTGTGTTTTGGTGATTGTATTTTCAAAGGGCTGTGTTCACTTAAAATTTGGAGTTCACTTTAGTGTGGTTTTGATAATTAAGCTGTATTTATAAATTCTAGTGTATTTACAGGGTTGCTTTTCATTTAAAATTTTCCACTTTTGGTTAGATTGCTGGGCTCATTTTGTCTTATATTGTATTTTAAAGGGTTGCTTTCACTAAATTTTGAGCCTACCTCTATGATCGTTGCTATTATGAAAAATTGTTTAGGGGCCCTCAGCCTGTTAACTTATCAGAAAATTGGTTCTCTTAACTTGACCTTGTGCCTTGCATCACTTACCTGAACTGTCTTGTTGGGCCTTCAGCCTCTGATGGTAATATCAAATATATAATATTAATTAAAACAAATGGTACCTAGAGTACCCTTGCTTAACCAACCAACTACCCACCGCTCACGCAAACCTTACCTCTCAGCATGCCTCAACGATGCAGATAGCCTTACCATTGCGGAGGGGTATCTGTAGAGAGGCCAGATAAATGTGCGATTCCTGAAGAGGGGCAGCGACCATTTCAGTAGTTACAGGGGCAACAGTCTGGGTGATTGACTGACCTGCCCTTGTAACATCAGCTAACATGGCTTTGCTATGCAGTTACTGTGAATGGCAAAACAAGGGGAAACTACAGTCATTACTGTATGAATATATGATGATGGTGTCTTTTGGGTAAAATATTCTAGAGGTAAAATAGTCCCCCATTCAGACCTCCATGCGGGGGCTACTCAGGAGGATGCTGTCATCAAGAAAAACAAAACAGGCAATCTACAGGCTAGATCGTAGAATGTTCTAACACTTAATAGCGTAGGTAAGTTAGAAAATTTAAGAAGAGAAATTGGTAGGTTAAAGTTAGATATGCTAGGGATTAGTGAAGTTTGGTGGCAGGATGAACAGGAATTCTGGTCAGGTGAGTACAGGGTTATCAATACAAAATCAGTTGGTGGTAACGCAGGAGTAGATCTAATAATGAATAAGAAAATGAGAATGCGGGTAAGTTACTATGAACAGCATAGTGAACGTATTATCTTAGTAAAGATAGACACGAAGCCAACACCGACCACAGTAGTGCAAAATTATATGCCAACTAGCACGTCCGATGATGAGGATATCGAAGATATGTATGAGCAGATAAAAGAAATCATTCAGAGAGTTAAGGGAGATGAAAATTTTATTGTTATGGGGGACTGGAACTCGGTACTAGGAAAAGGAAGAGAAGGAAATGTTGTAGGTGAATATGGACTGGGGAAAAGAAATGAAAGAAGAGGTCACTCAGTAGAATTTTGTCTTGAGCACAAGTTAATGATCACCAACACTTGGTTTAATCATCATGAAAGAAGGCTGTATACATGGAAGAGACCAGGAGACACTGGAAGGTACCAAATTTACTTTATAATGGTAAGGAATAGATTTAGGAACCAGGTTTTAAACTGTAAGACATATCCAGGGGCAGATCAAGACTCTGACCATAATTTATTGGTAATGAACTGTAGATTAAAACTGAAGAAATTGCAGAAAGGTAGAAAATTTAGGAGATGGAAGCTGGACAAACTGAAAGAACCAGAGGTGGTTGAGAGTTTCAGAGGGAGCATTAGACAAGGATTGGATGAAACAAAGGAAAGTAATACAGTGGAAGAAGAATGGGTAGCTCTGAGATAGGGCAGTGAAGGCCACAGAGGATCATATAGGCAGAAGGACAAGGCCTAATAGAAATCCCTGGATAATAGAGGATATACTGAACATAATTGATGAGAGGAGAGAATATAAAAATTCAGCAAGTGTAACAGGCAAAAGCGAGTACAAACATCTGAAAAATTAATTGTCAGGAAGTGCATACTGGCTAAGCAGGTGTGGCTAGAGAACAATTGCAGAACCGTAGAAGAATGTATAACCAGGGGAAAGATAGATACCGCCTACAGGAAAATAAGAGATATTTGGAGACAAGAAAAGCAGCTGTAAGAATATCAAGAACTCAAATGGAAAACCAGTACTAAACAAAGAGGGAAAGCTGAACTGTGGAAGAAATATATAGAGGGCCTATACAAAGGAAATAAACTTGAAGGCAGTATTCAAGAAATGGAAGACGAAGTGGAGGCAGATGAAATAGGAGATACGATACTGTGAGAAGAATTTGACAGAGTGCTGAAGGATTTGAGTCGAAACAAGGCCTCTGGAGTAGATGATATTCCGTCTGAACTGTTGATATTGCTAGGAGAGCCAGTCATGAAAAAATTGTTCCACCTGGTATGCAAGATGTTTGAAACAGGGGAAATACTCTCCAACCTGAAGAAGAATATTGTAATTCCAATTAAAAAGAAAGCAAGTGCAGACAAATGTGAAAATTATAGAACTGTCAGTTTAGTAAGTCACTGTTGCAAAATATTAACATGAATTATTTACAGACAAATGGAAAAACTTTTGGAATCTGACCTCAGGAAAGATCAGTTTGGATTTAGGAGAAATGTAGAAACATGGGAGGCAATACTCATGTACTTAGAAGACAGGCTAAAGAAAGGCAAACCTATGTTTTTAGTGTTTGTATATTTGGAGAAAGCTTTTGACAGTGTCAACTGGAATACACTCTTCCAAATTCTGAAGGTAGCAGGGATAAAATATAGGGAGTGAAGAGTTACATTCAACCTATACAAAAACCATACAGCGGTTATTAGGGTCGAAGGACAATTAGGAAGGGAGTGTACAGGGTTGTAGCCTTTCCCCAATGTTGTTTAATCTGCACATTGAGCAAGCATTGAAGGAATGTAAGGAGACATTTGGTGAGGGAATTAAAGTTCAGGGATGGGAAATAAAAACTTTGTGGTTTGCCGATAATAGTAATTCTGTCAGAGACTGCAAAGGATCTGGAAGAGTAATTGAATGGAATGGACAGTGTCTTGAAAGGAAGATATAAGGCGAACATTAACAAGAGTGAAATGAGGGTACTGGAAAGGAATTTCAGAAAATCTGGCAATGCTGAAGGAATTATATTAGGTAATGAGACAATAAAAGTAGTAGATGAGTTTTGTTATTAGGGTTGCAAAATAACTTCTGATGGCAGAAGTAGAGAAGATATAAAATGAAGAATGGCTTTGGGAAGAAAAGCGTTTCTAAAGAAGCGAAATTTGTTAACATCCAATATTAATTTAAATGTTAGGAAGTCCTTTCTGAAATTATTTGTCTAGAGTGTAGCATTGTATGGAAGTGAAATGTGGACGATAAGGCTTTCAGACCTAAAGATGATAGGAGCTTTTGAAATGAGGTGCTACAGACGAATGATGAAAATTAGATGGTAGATCATGTAACTAATGAGGAGGTGCTTAACCAAATTGGGGAGAAAAGAAGTTTCTGGCATGTCATGACTAAGAGAAGGCATAGATTGGTTGGACACATCCTGAGACATCAAGGAATTGTCAGCTTAGCATTAGAAGGAAGTGTGTGGGGTAAAAATCGTAGAGGGAGACTGGGGGACGAATAGAGTAAGCAGATTCAAAAGGTTGTAGGTTGCTGAATGTATTCTCAGATGAAGAGACTTGCACAGGACAGGGTAGCATGGAGAGTTGCATCAAACCAGTCTACGGACTGAAGACCACAACAACAACAACAACAACAACAACAACAACAACAACAACAACATTCCATGACTGGGCCATTGAACTCTTCTTATAATGATTTCTATTAACATAAATGTTGTAGTAACATTGTCAAATTAAAGCTATAATCCAAACATAAAGAAGTTCATTCCTGTTATCTTCATTGTCAGAACATAAAATAACTTAGTTTGTGACCTGTAGCAGCTGATGAAAAGATACAGAAAATTTATGAGGATATTGAATGGATCTTTTGTATTAATATCTGTCTAAATACTTTCTGATGCGTCCATGTTGATTTCCAGAAATCTGTTTTGACTAATTCACCATAACATAGTAAATTAAGTGACTCTATGGAAAAAATGTGTATAGTTTTGAACGAATGACATTTTAAAAAATTCTGAAAGATAGAATCAGTTAGGAGTCCAAAGGTAATTTAAATCTGTCATGGGTTTCTATAGTATGTCTGCCTAGGTGTGTTTGCGTCTGTGTGAATGTATGGGTGTGTGTGTATTTGTTCACCTTCCTTTTCTTCCCCCAAGGTAAGTCTTTCCTCTCCCGGGATTGGAATGGCTCCTTACCCCCTTCCTTAAAACCCTCATCATTTCCTTTTCCCTCTCCTTCCCTTCTGCCTGAAGAAGCAACTGGGTTGCGAAAGCTTGCGTTTGTGTGTCTTTGTGTATTTATTTATTTGTGATGCTGTCACACCTGTGTTCCTTCGCCTGGTGAGTAATCTTCGTCTATTTTTTATATATCATATACTTTCCTTGCCAACTTTTGATCTCTTAAAGGTAGATAATTTTTTGTGAAGACAAAAATGACTTTCCTATGTAATGAAGCAATTTTTTTGACTGAGGACAATAAAAAATTGTACACATCACGACCCTTAAAATCAGTGCTGACCTTGTTGTGAAAACTGAACTACTGCCACAATTGGACCATGGAATGGTTCCATTGAAAAGTGATCACCACGTGCACTAAGAAGGGGACCTACAACCTCAGTTGCTTAGAACCACATGAAACCATGATTGGAATAACAGGCAATAGTAAACAGGACAGTGGTGTGTGTCATTTCCATGCAAAACGTTGTAGTGCACCTCAAGTAACATTTCAACAGAGAGAAACCAAGTAACAAGAGATCAGTACCATAGGAAGGAAATTATATGTAATTCAATCGCATCACTGTATCATCATGTATTCAATCAGCAGCACCAAAAACACTCTGCTTAAAGTACTCAGGGTAACACACATATACAGCAGTACCACACACGTGAAAGTGCTTTTATTAGTTGATGAAGTGGTTAAAACACCTCAACAAAGCCATGTTATCACATTCCAAATGACGTTCACATCCACACAGTCCAATATGGAAAGCCACAATAATTACTTTTTCAAATGAAGATGCTGGTATATCAATATCATACCCTGGCTTTCACCAAGCATATTGCAACATAGGCTTATACATACATGCAACAAACTGATTGTAAATCATAGAGTGAAGTTTCACGATGAAATTACAATGATGATCCTTCACTTGAGGTTTGGCACCATGTAGTTGTTAACAAAATCAGTAATCCTTCTGATATATAGTTTATATTGCCAAAAGAAGTAAACATGAAGTGGTTGGCCATATTTTGTTGTTTCTTAGTGGCAAAATCTTCACCGTAACATCTTCATTTTGAAAACTAGCATCTCACACAATAATAGGCTCTTTCCATTTGTTACATGTTGTCCAAGGACAGATGTTAGAAAACGTTTCATGCGTTCTTCAATAATATTTTCCAATTTTGCTTGCATCCACATGAATGTTTTCTGGACTGGTGGTGTCAACTTTCTTTAAAACATTTGGACTGAAAGTGCCTTGTCTCTTGAAAACAGATGTACAACTTGTTTGCTAGTCCATGTACCATTGCAGACTGCAACACACTACCTGTTGTTTTCTCTCCTCTGTAGAACAGTGTTGATGCTGAAGACATTTCATTTTGGAATTGACTCTGGTCACTATTCTAAACATTACCTTTCTCCACACCTTCCTCTTTTATAAAAGTATGTTTATTTCCTCCACAAACTGTCATGCTTTCTGATGTATAATGTTATTACCGTATATTTCCGCAGATAAGGCAACCTTCAGATAAGATGAGGTACAAATTTACATCAAAATTTTATAGAGTAAGCATATATCTGGCCTATAAGACAACCCCAAGTTACCATATTCACTCGAATTCAAACCGCACTTTATTTCCAGTTTTCCTAAAAATATGCCTGTGACTTAGATTTGGCGGCAAAGCTTCAGGAAGTTCTGAAAAATGCCATTAGAAGCCACCATAAGTAGTTTTTGCGATTGTTACACTTGGATTTCACCCTTTGTTGCAGTGTTTGTGGTTTGCTTTTGAAGTGTCGTGGATGTATTGTTATGTTGTATCCGATGGTGAAGAAGCACTTCCTTTACACTGCGAAGTTAAAAAAAAAAAAAGTAATTTCTTTTGCTGAGACAACATTTAATCATGCCAATACACATATTATGTGGGTGAAAACACATTAAATTGTGTGAGAACAGAAGATAAAGGATTTTGAAGGAAGCCGAAATTGTTGCATATAGCTCCGAAATATTTTACCCCTTTCACTGCTCCATACATAAATATACTATAATCGTTTCAGTGTGACTCTGGATATATTGAGAAAATATTTTTGACAAGCAACATTGTAAAATCAAGTTGCATTGTAAATAATTAATTATATTACTGCTTTATGGCATATAATCATATGTATACTTGTCCACTCAGTAAATTAATAAAGCTTGAAAAGTGAATATTTAAAAAAAATTGCGCAAAACTGTTTGCGTAAATCTTTCCTCCACGATGTAAATTTCATCAGGGTAAATTCGCAGATGCGCTGCTATAGCGAGGCTTCGACCTCCAAATGCTATACGGTATATTGAATTGATATGTTTACAAACAATATGTAGGGGAATAAACGAATGTTTTGCTCTGGTGATTCATGCACTACACGCCCTCACATACTAAAAGCAAAATTTATTGTTTGTGCTATACCAACCTAACTTTAACTTTAAAAACGTTATCTGTAGTGTTGCCTTAAGAATGTTAGGTGTAGGTTAAACAAGATTTTTTTGTTTTTCTTCTTTTTTTAGTACAGGAGGATGTGTAGCATCCAAATCTACTGTTCAGAAACACTAAATCGATTAACAGTTGTATGTTCAATCTAACTTACATCATGTCAGAGTAAGCTTTCTTGTAAATTACCCAGACAGCTGTACTTTTAGGTGCCAGCCTAACCACATCCTTTGAAATCACGACATATTCATAAAAGTAATAACATTCACCTGTTTGTTATCTTTCGTTTCAATACTTAAATGCTTTGATATATATCGTTTGGAGCTCAAAGCCTCGCTATAGCCGTGCTATGCAGCACATCTGCGAAATTACCAATTTCAGACTAAATTTCAATCTAATGTTTTTTGTACCATCATATAAGATGACATCGGATTGTGGGGCCTTTTTTTATGATTCAGCCATCGTCTTATATGCGGAAATATACGGTATCTTCTATATCCTTACATGTGACAAATATAGTAATATGCCTGGATGAAATGCCATATTCGGCCTTCAGATGGTCGATGAAGGAAATGGACCGCTTGAAACTGACCAAGCTAACCATTTTAGCCCCGTTCTAGTGCCAACAGCTGCAGATGCCAATAGGGAAATGTAGACCCATACCTCCTTGCACCATAAAATTGCGATCTTACATACTCTTTTATAGTTTGTAATTGTGGCAGTCTGTTTGCTTTGAAATGAGCACCCTCTCCCAGTTTTCTAGACACACAATTTAGAATTCAATTTGATTTACTTTTGATGTACTTACAGCACTTCATTAGTTTGCTATAGGAATTGAAGCCACAATTGTAATAGTCTTTCATATACTGTCATCAATATCTTCTAATGGACCTCATCTTCATGGGTGGAGAGGGTTCATACTTACTGTGACTTGACTGCTCCTGTTGCTCTGGAGATGAATGTCATATACTGCTTGAAGATACACCTTCAGTTTCCTCCTATCCTTCAAATTCCATATAACTATCCAATGTCACGTCATGTATTTCTGTCATGTTTCTGAATCCTCGTCCCTGATGTCATTTCCATATCAAGCATATTGCAACTTAGTCCTTAATATTTGGACTACAGGCATAGGATTAATTCTCTTCATGATATCGCTGCACTGTACACAGTTTACACAGTAACTCGCTTGTGAACACTCAAAGAGACAATACTAGTCGACAAGTGTGGCGTTTTGCATGATTGCTTGTTGTTCTAAGCATGGTTTCATGCGGTTACAATCGTTTAGAAGTCAGAGGTGACTCTAGTAAGACATTTATCCGACTTGGAGATGAGACAATCAATTCCTGTTTCCTAGAACATGGCCAGACACTGACATATGCACAAACATATCCACTTTTGCACCTCCTTGATGGACTAAAACCAATGTCCACGCCTTTCTTCAGAATGCCAAAGATGAGAAAATCTCATAGCAGAAGATCCAGGTTATATGGGGGTGTTTCAGTGTTGTCCAACCATATTGCAGAAATGTAGTCTTCATGCCACAATTGGAAGTGTAGAGATGGGCTTATCATACAATAGGATGCTTCCATGCTCAACAAGCTGAGGACTACTCCAGTCCTTTTTGAACAGCTTTGCAGTGTGTTTTAGGCTCAAAATGCACCATGTTTCATTCTCTATGATGATATGGAATAGAAACTCTTAGTAGTATCACAGCAGAAATCTCAGGCTTGACACCATTCTATCTTTCTTTCATGTCTGTGTGAATTGCTGTATTACCCACTGTGCACAAATTTTCGTGTAATGTAAGTAATCCTTGATAACGTCATCCAGAGAACTGTGATTGATGACTGAAACTAGAGTTTCCTCCTCCTTGACCCTGGAGAAGGCCATCAATTAGCCAAATCACATCAAGGGGGATGACTAAGTGGGCTTGTCTTGGGTTCGGATTGTCTTGCAGTGCTATGTGGCCTTCCTGAAATCTCTGCATTAACAGCTATAATATACCTATATATTTTTTGAACTGTTAAACTTTCATTGTACCTTTTCCGTATAAATCTTGTCCTACTCAGAATGATAAAGAGGACTTCCCTATCTGTTAATCTGTTACAAAACTAAAGTCCAAAACAGGTTTCCAGTTTAGAGGACAGGTTTACTCTAGTAGGATCAGACAATAGGGCTTGAAGCTAAGTGACTAACAGGATTATAATTGAATAGGTAAGAGGTAAAAAAGAATCACTTATAATGATCTTCTGCAATTATATCAAGGTAATTAATAGCTTCTGGGGAAAAATAACAAAATATAATGTCACACTATCTGGGTTAAGTAAGCGGAATCCAATACATAACTTAAACAGTTACTAAATACACTCACAGCACCATGTGGCTGTCACCTAGTTTGAAGGTGCCTGACATGAAGCTGGCAGTTGCGTGTTGTAGACAGCTGGCAGAAGGAAGGTTAGGCGAAGGGACTCGTGTGTAAACAGTTCTGATCCTGACACAACCAAGAGCTCTTTTTTGCAACTATTTCTGGAAGTTTTTGCTATCACTGGTGGGTTGGGAAGTGAAGCAAATTATATTTGAGTTTTCCTCAATCCATCAAGAAGCAAACAGTGAAAATGCATTAAAAAAGTTCCTCTAGGAACTTCTGCATCATACAGTGTTGCCAGAATGTACATATTACATATATAGGGGTTGATTAACTAGCCACCTGAGGTGAATGACTTGGCTGTGCATGTCAGAGCTGCAGTTTGCTGTAACTTGTAGAACTACCACCGGTGTTGTTAATTGTTGTTCATGGTTCAAGTAGTTATCCGACCTGTTGGGAAAAGAAAGGGTTATGAACAGCATTGTATGTTTAGTGACCACTGTGAAAGGCATAAACATGTGACACTCGTGTGCAACTGTATTTTTAGCACCTGATAGAGTTTGAAAGAAGCGTTATTGGTCGTTTCCATTTTCCCAATTGGTCATATTGTGCAATATTCAGATTTCTGGGGTATTCAGAGGCAACAGTGATCAGATATTGGAAGCCATGCAAATGAGAGGGCAGTCATACTTGTTGCCAATATTCTGGTTAACATGATTTAAATTAACACTAGTAGGACGGATCGCTTTATTGTCCACCAAGCTCACTGCAACCCTTTCACATCTGCATGACCACTGAAGAAAAAGTAGTTATGTACAATCTTGTGTCATTTCCATGTGTTAAAATGTGAACATTGAGAGCAGTGTTTGGAGTGGTGCTGTCACTGGGATATTTGGGCTGCTAATGAATGGCGTAACATCATGATCAGTCATCAGTCAGGCAGCTTCCTCTTTCATTCATTTTTCCCAGCCCATATTCACCTACTACTTTTACTTCCCTTCCTTTTCCTACTACCGAATTCCAGCACCCCATCACAGTTAAGGTTTCCTCTCCCTTAACGTCTCAATAAATTTCCTTTACCTCCTCATATGCCGTATTTGCTGGCATATAATACACACTGGTGTATAAGACACACCCTGCTTTTAAGACACTTTTTTTAGGAAAAAAATAAATCACATCTAATACAAATATTGCAATATAATTATAATACATATGTTCATCTACATCAAATATCTAAGGCAGTGCCTTCAAGTAGTGTTCATAAACTTTATGCAATCAAGTTTCTTGCGCGTTTGTGCTTATTCAAACAGATATTTTGTCTTTCACTGTTTACTGTCTGTGCCGACTATGGTGTGATGTTTGATAAGAGCATCGTAAAGGCTTAAGACATTGCCACATAGGCGGCACTGCTTTCAATTACTCCCATCAGCCACCATGCCAAGTATCAGTTTGTGCGCCGAGTAGGGGTTTTCGTGTTTAAAATGACATTTTTTGAGAATTTATTGTCAAGTGCAAATATTTAAGTAAATATTTTTGTGATCCATAAACTGTGAGAATGAGGGATGGTTTGTATCTGTGTATGGCTTGGTGTACTGTATGGGGGTACAGCATGTTATAACCTCAAAAATATGACAACTTTGAGTCGCAGATGCTGTGCAAACAACACAAAAAATACTTATGTACATATTTGCACTTGAGAATGCGATTAAATTCTCAAATTTCGCAAGACATGGACAAATACATGAGCAATGTTTCATCATTCAAATAACGAATGACACCATTACAGGATTTCCAAAAACATCTTCGTATGAAGTTACCAGTTTCATTTACACTTGGCACTAAAAATAGAACAAATTACTACAAAGAAAGCTCCTGATGGGTATTTTGTTGCACATTATGTACATATATTAAATAGGGATGGGTCGAATCCCAATTTTACCGAATTGAATCCGAATACCGAATCTTAAATATAACATGCGCCGAACCCGAATCGAATCTCGAACCCACATAATCTGTCAACTCAAGTATATGTATTTAAAAAGAATTACTACCTATCACAGCCAGTGATGAAGATAAAGCCTTCTGTGATGGATCTCAAATGACAATATTACAGTAAAATTCAAGAAATAAAAATTTCATTTAGGTTTTTATTTTAAATTTTAAGAATTTTTTAATACCCCCTTATCCTCTTAAAAGAAATTTTTATGAAACATTTTGAGATATATGTTGTTTAGATGTTCTAAAAGATAATAAGAAACTTTCTTCACTCTATTACCAACTATTTCATTTTGATGAAATAAAAAATAATTGCATAATGAAGTCTTACAAAGGAAAGAATTACTTTTTTTCCTTTTTCAAAGGTGAAGAATCAAAAATAAAACCTGAAAATGTGAGTAGATATTTTGGAAGCTTGAAAAATAGGTTCTTAAAAAAATAGGATGTGTAAATGTTTAATGATTTTATAGTCACTTATATAAGCCATTATAAAATTTATTATACATCCAAAGCTAATTTATTTTGTGGGTTAAATTGTACGACGCTTCTCGCCGGGCTGCAGTGGTTATGTTGGCACCAATGGTAATGAAGCCAACTCAGATGACCAATAAATGTTTTTTCGTGACAACTTCAATTAAAACAAAAATTATTTTTTTCTGAACGGGCAAGGGTACATACAAGAACCTGTCAACCATAGAGCAGGTACAGTATTAATTTAGCTGCAAGTGAAACGAGCAGCAATAACACTTATTCTGTACCTTGTGAAAAATATTAATGCATTTCTACACTTCATTGTTCATCTGTTGCCAACATAAGAACTGTAGCCCGGCGAGAAGCGTCGTAAAATTTTACCGAATGAAGTGTAGAATTGCGTTAATATTTTTCACGAGGTACTGAGTGTTATTGCTGCTCGTTTCACTCGCAGTTAAATTAATACTGTACCTGCTCTATGGTTGACATGTTCTTGTATGTACCCTTGTCCATTCAGAAAAAAATAATTTTTGTTTGAAGTTGTCACGAAAAAACATTCATTGGTCATCTGAGTTGCCGTCATTACCACTGGTGCCAACATAACCACTGCAGCCCAGCGAGAAGCGTCGTACTATTTAACCGGATTTATTGAAACAGACATCAGATGTTTGTTGAATTGACGTTATCCCGCCTGAATGACGCACGATTAGAACTTTTTTTTCCACATACGGTAGTAAATAACTTTCTTCTTGAAATCCTAGTGCTTCTCTAAGGTTCACATACCCCAGCACTTCACAAAATTTGACGAAAGAATACGCGAAATTAGAATGAGACAACTCATGCAAGAATCGTAGGTGATGTCCTAGGAGCTGTGTACACCGAATGAAGCGGCAGTACGATCGATATATATCAGATAGTGTTTCATATAGGAACGATAGGTCTGTGCGATAGGTATCGAAGAAGCGAATGTTATGATATTTACGAATATGTCATGATTTTAAAGGATGTGGCTTGGCAGGAACCTAAGAGTACAACGTAACTTGTGAGTGAACAAGTTGTACTCTTAGGTTCCTGCCAAGCCACATCCTTTAAAATCATGACATATCGTAAAAATCATAACATTCACTTGTTTGAATACTGGTACCTATAGTCTAACGATCATAGCTTTGACTGAAAAGTCCATTGACAACGAATTAAGGCTGATTCACACTGTCCGTCACGTCAATTCCCTTTTTCTAGTACTCCATGTTGAAAGTGAGGTTATGAGTGGCGACATGTTATGTAGAAAGTCATTTTATAATATTGTAATTGAAGAAACAACAACGCTAAATGTTATTGATTGCCAAAATCAACTTTACAATGTATGTTTTGGGCTAACTTAATGTGGTCAAGTGCTGGGAACTGAAACATGTCAAAACATCGACATCTATTTTAAAGCGAAAAATATAAAGTTCCTTGCTACTGCTAGCAGAGCGAGAGTTGAATGTCTGATATATATCGATTGTATTGCCGTTTCATTTGATGTATACGGTTCCTAGGAAATTACCTGTTACCAACGCGACCTGCTACATTTGAAGTTGAGCAATACTAAAGTTCAATTTCCTTCGTTGAATGGTGTGTTAAAATTCAATAGTCGAAAATAAAGTGGAAATTAGACTTGACTTCCTTCTTTTTAATCTTTACGAGTGCAAAAGTTTTAGCGCCAGTATTTACATTTGCGCCTACGAAGCAAGCCGCTCACTACGTTTACATGTAACATATCTTCTGGAAGACGAAAACCGATTTTCGTAAACCGTTTTTTGCTTTTGGAGTGTTTACATGACCAACCAAAAGCGGAATTGGGAAATCGGTTTACGAAATCCGGTTTTGGGAGCTCATGTAAACGGGCTACAGCACTGCTTCGACGAGACGGAAAACTAACTTGTGGCGGCTCCTAGTACCATTCAGAACTTCGTTCATTTTGTACCCTATTTAACCTCGTTTTATGACGTCACGTCTTTCAGCCGATCTATGAAACAATAATGTAAATAACGCAAACGAAAGCGCACTGTTATGCAAAGTTAACTACAACATTCGTAACTGAAGGTTTCCATATAAACTTTGGATTCGGGATTCGGTAGTATTAGGCCATTATGCATCGAATCTCGAATCCGAACCCAGTGTGCTAGATTCGGCGAATCTAGATTCGGCCGAACCACTCGGACACAACCCTAATATTAAATATATACTACGAAAATGTAAGGGAGAACATTAAAGCAATTTTTCCCACTCAAAATATTGTTTCCCACATTTTACTCCATTTTTTTGTGAAAAGAATGGAACCTGTAGGTACCTACCTTAACTAGCGATTGGCGTACAAGATGAAACCAGTTTTTTAACCAAGGAGAAAATTTTTGTAAGGAGAAACTTTGTCTTACACTCTGGCAGATACGGTATTTCTTCAATCTCCTCATCATTGGAAGAGCTAGTTGGCATATAAACCTGTACTACTGTAGTTGGTGTTGGCTTCTTATCTATCTTGACTATGATAATGTGATCACTGCATTGCTCACAGTAGTTTATCCACATTGTTATTATTCATTATTATTATTATTGTTATTAATTATGGAAATATATGTTTGTATATTTTTCTATTATGGAAAATTGTGTTTGTATATTTCCACACTTTCAAATTGTAAAGTTAAACATAAATACTTAAAAGAAATCATAAATCAGTAATGGAAAAATAAGAAAAAGGAGATATGTAACAAGTATGAAGATAGTTATAATTAATGTCCTTATATATAAGCATATCCTTCCAAATGTGTTGTACTGTATACTTACTATGCATGCAATTGCTTTGACTGATGAGTCACCTATGTTACAATCGAATGATAGTAAATAACATGTCATGTGACAAATAAAAATTCTATCCTGTTCCGTAATATATTCTTAATGTGTATTTTGGTTGTTTATTTTTTTACTTAGGGAGTTCAATAGTAGGCACACATAAGCTGACAAGCAGTTGCACTAATAAAATTATGTTAGGCCACAGAACCATTTAGGTAGTTAATTTATTCTTAGGCTAGTACTAAGAACAGAGTTTAACAATATAATGAGGACAGTTCGCAACTCACCGTAAAGAAGTTCTGTGTGTGTGTGTGTGTGTGTGTGTGTGTGTGTGTGTGTGTGTGTGTGTTGCAGCTCAACATACTTTACGGTGAGTTGCAAGCTATTCTCATTATGTTGCTGAATTCCAACCTGGGCTTTAACAATAGAGTTTAAACCATGAGAACTTGCGCCTTTAAAAGTTACGTGATGGATCACGTGTATAGCATTTTACTGACAGTCAACAACAGTTTGTAATGTATATAATATCTCAATAAGTATTTCTAGTTGCGTTTGTAAGGAAACACAGACATTTGACTACTTAAAATGCCGATATTTTTAAAATTACTGTGAGAAAAATACTCCTAGTGCGAGTACTTGCAAGTTAAGATATTCAACTTTGTAACTGTGAAAACATATTCAAACACCCTCGTGTAATTACTCCTGTTAAATATGTTGATCTTTTATCATATTTTTTGTTTTTGATATATTTAATTTTTATTATATAATAAATTTGGTTTGAAATTTTTAAATCAGTATACTAACAATCATACTACCAGTTGTCCATATCCTAAAGAAAATTCATTTGTTTTGTTAAATGATTTCTCGACTTCTTGACTGTCTTGATGTTATTTTATTTCGCAGTCCATATTTCGGCCTTAGACCATTGTCAAGTGGAACAATGTCATAAAAATCATTAAATTTGTCAAAAATTGTGATGTGGTTAATAAAAAGGTCAGTTGGCAAGCAGGTTGACGAACACATTCACAGTACACCTTCATTCATTTCCTCACAACTCTCTTAGAACTATCAGTATTAGAAGTTTTCAGTAATTAACATCACAAATGACTGCTTACAGTCTTATGATATAATAATGGAAAGTCCAGGTTGGAATTAACAATATAGTAAGGATAGTTTACAACTCACCGTAAAGCTGCTCACGGCGAGCTGTGACAGGCACATACAAAAGACACACACATACAACACTTTCAGCTATCGGCCATGGCCTTCTTCAGAACATAGAACATTCATGCAATCACACAGGCACACAAGAGAGTCATACAACCATCACTTCCAGCTGTCGCACTTCGAATCTTAGTAACTTCGATAAATAAATCTTAAATTGTAGGCATGGTGTGTAGTTAAAACATATATCTTTCCAAAGAATTAGTTTAGTGACAAAATGTACAAGTTTCCCCCTGTGCCCAATGGTCTCAGGTTTTTCCATTGTGATAACAAAATATTGAACAAAATTTAATAGCTGTTTCATATCAAATTTCAGTTATCATTGACTAAACAGTATTTTCTTGTTTACAGTTGTGTACAGAAATAGCCTCTATGTGTTTGGCGGCTACAATGGGCTATGTGATGAGCATTTCAATGACTTATACCAGTTTTCTCCAGGTAAGTGACTGAACTAATTTTTCATGAAATTTGGTGTGGAGGTAGTTTGATCGCTAAAGAAAAACATAAGTTACTTTGGAAAGTATGTAGTTCTAATCATATATTGATTTCAAGATTAAAATGTGAAATATTAAACAATAACAAAAGCTATTAACTCCTTGATCTTCAAACTTTGTTGTATTTGGGAAAATACTTTTATTGATAAATTTTTGTCAAACAATAATTCAATTTCTCGAGACATGTATTGTCTCATTGTATTAAAGATATGGAACATAAAGAGCGATGTTAAATTATAATTTGTACCGCAGCTGGGATCAAACCCAGTCCTTGTGCTTAATAGGTAGACGCTTTATCCACTCAACTGTCATGGCCTTATGGATAACATAACTGCACGGACTGTCTTAAACTACACCTCCCTCCACAAAACGAACTTTAATTCTGCCTCAGTATTCTCTTGTGTAACACTTACCAATGTTGCAGAGACACTCCAAAATCAGAGTAGCAACCCAACAATGAACGTTCATGGGAACAATCCTGCCTTGTATGTTAGGCTTTCATGCATCACATTATTCATAAGGGCATGACAGCTGAGTGTATAAAGCATCTACTTAGTATGGAGGTGGTCCAAGGTTCAAATTCCACTGCGGTACAAATTTTAATTATATGTCTATCTTTCTTTTCAATACGAAAATTATAGAGGGAAACTTTCCCAGTGGGATAAACAAAAATAAAAATAGAAAAGAGATGACTTACCAAAAGGACCGGCTCGTCGATAGAAACAAATAAAATCACACACAAACACACATACAAGCTTTCGCCACCACTGGCAGTTTCTTCAGGAAAAAGAGGAAAAAAGGGGAGGAAAAAAGGGAAGGATATGGGTTTTAAGGAAGTGGAAAAGGAGTCATTCCAATCCCAGGAGTGGAAGGACTTACCTTAGGGGGAAAAAAGGAAGGTAAACAAATACACACACACACACACACACACACACACACACACACACACTCGGACATATCGAAACGCAAACACAACTAGACAGATATTTGTAAAAAGCAAAGAAGTTGGACAGAGATACCAATTGAGGCAGAGGCTCTGTCCACAGAACCAAGGCAAAGATGCTAAAGATGGTGGGCGGGAATTTGAGTTAGCAAAGATTGAGACCAGGTGGGCAACGGGAGGAGAGAATAAGCTGAAGGGCAGGTTCCCATCTCCGGAGTTCTGAAAGGTTGGTGTCGGTGGGAAGTATCCAGATAACCCGGACGGTGTAACACTGCGCCAAGATGTGCTGGCCATGCACCAAGGCATGTTTAGCCACAGGGTGATCCTCATTACCAACAAACACTGTCTGCCTGTGACCATTCATGCGAATGGACAGTTTGTTGCTGGTCATTCCCACATAGAACGCTTCACAGTGCAGGCATGTCAGTTGGTAAATCACGTGGGTGCTATCGCAAGTGGCTCTGCCCTTGATCATGTACACCTTCCGGGTTACTGGACTGGAGTAAGTGGGGGTGAAAGGGTGCATGCAGGTTTTACAACGGGGGCGGTTGCATGGGTAGGAGCCAGAGGGTAGGGAAGGTGGTTTGGGGGTTTCATAGGGATGGACTAGGAGGTTACGAAGGTTAGGTGGGCGGCAGAAAGACACTCTTGGTGGAGTGGGAAGGATGTCATTAAGGATGGATCTCATTTCGGGGCAGGATTTAAGGAAGTCGTATCCCTGCTGGAGAGCCACATTCAGAATCCGCTCCAGTCCCGGAAAGTATCCGGTGACAAAAGGGGCACTTCTGGGATTCTTCGGTGGAAGGTTCTGGATTTGGAGGAATGAGGAGGTGGCTCTAGTAATTTGCTTCTGAACCAGATCAGGAGGATAGCTGCGGGATGTGAAAGCTGTTATTAGGTTATTGGTGTACTGGTTCAGGGATTCGGGACTGGAGCAGACTCTTTTGCCACGAAGACCTAAGCTGTAGGGAAGGGAACGTTTGATATGGAATGGATGGCACCTGTCATAATGGAGGTACTGTTGTTTGTTGGTAGGATTGATGTGGACAGATGTGTGAAGTTGGCCGTTGGACAGATGGAGATCAACATCGAGGAACGTGGCATGGGATTTGGAATAGGACCAGGTGAATTTGATGGGACCAAAGGAGTTGAGGTTGGAGAGGAAATTCTGGAGTTCTTCTTCACCGTGAGTCCAGATCATCAAGACGTCGTCAATGAATCTATAACAAACTTTGGGTTGACAGGCTTGGGTATCCAAGGAAGGCTTCCTATAAGCGTCCCATAAATAAGTTTGCGTATGAGGGGGCCATCCTGGTTCCCATGGCTGTTCCCTTTAGTTGTTGGTATGTCTGGCTGGTTGTTGGTAATGAGGATCACCCTGTGGCTAAACATGCCTTGGTGCATGGCCAGCACATCTTGGCGCAGTGTTACACCGTCCGGGTTATCTGGATACTTCCCACCGACACCAACCTTTCAGAACTCTGGAGATGGGAACTTGCCCTTCAGCTTATTCTCTCCTCCCGTTGCCCACCTGGTCTCAATCTTTGCTAACTCAAATTCCCGCCCACCATCTTTAGCATCTTTGCCTTGGTTCTGTGGACAGAGCCTCTGCCTCAATTGGTATCTCTGTCCAACTTCTTTGCTTTTTACAAATGTCTGTCTAGGTGTGTTTGCGTTTCGATATGTCTGAGAGTGTGTGTGTGTATTTGTTTACCTTCCTTTTTTTCCCCTAAGGTAAGTCCTTCCACTCCTGGGATTGGAATGACTCCTTTTCCACTTCCTTAAAACCCATATCCTTCCCTTTTTCCTCCCCTTTTTTCCTCTTTTTCCTGAAGAAGCTGCCAGTGGTGGCGAAAGCTTGTATGTGTGTTTGTGTGTGATTTTATTTGTTTCTATCGACGAGCCGGTCCTTTTGGTAAGTCATCTCTTTTCTATTTTTCTTTTCAATACCTTTGATAGATTTGTTTTACGTAATCCTAGTCAAGATGATGAGTACAATGCTTATTTATCATTTTTAATCTATATTTCCACACTAATATTACAGTCTAATATACTCTGACACTCGAAGGGACACTAGTGCCCTTACTACAGAGAAAGCCAGCCATGGGATTATTTTTAATTATATATCCGCTTAATTAAAGATAATAGTTATTTATTCATTGCAGGCAAAACCAAGTCATCAAGATACATGAATAATAGTGAAATAAATGTAAAATGAGCTAAATCTCATGTATTCAGTAATAAAAGCCACAACATATTACCGAAGAAATACTTTAAAATATGTATTTTTGTGACATTAGCACAGGGTCAGCATCTCTGTAACGTTGTCTCAGTGATTGTAATAATCTTTTTGAGGTTATAACATACTGTGCCCCATTCATTGTGCAGAAAAACACACACAGGCAAACTGTCATTCTCACTGTTCATGAAATGTCACCAAAAATACTTGAATATACTGTTATAATATGTAAACTAACTTCCCAATAGCCCCAATTATCGAAAGAACACCCATTTTGTTGAATTTAGGTGAATTGGTAACAATTGTACCTCCATTCAGTACACAGCGTAGGAACAGTATAGGGCAGGCTGTTCCATCTTACGAGCTTTATGCTGGATTGCAGGGGAATCCCTCCTCTACAGATCGCTGTTGCTAGCAGTATACAGTCGAATAGCATGCTGCGGCAAGTGGCACGACAAGCTTTTGATGTGCCTGCTGTTCCCTACATGATTACCAATCTCATACTGTTAGTTGTTGCAACAAGGTGACATGCTACCTTGGGGGAAAGAGAAATTTTAGCAAAGAAATAAGTAATAATTGTTCCAAAAGAATACCGTGTATACTCTAGTAATCCACGCATATTTTTTCCTAAATTTATGAACGAAAAACTGGGGTAAGCGGATTACTCGAATTTAGGATTTAGGTTGGTATTACTCCATCTGAAACAACAAAACACACTAGGCGGGTATTACTTCACTCTAAAAAACAAATCCCTTTAGGCCGGTATTACACAATAATATTTTTGATCGAATCTTTGACAAAGAAATATTATCAAATATTCATAATATTTCTTAGACATAAATCTTCATTGTGGTGTTAAAATGGGGTATTATGGCCATCATATTTCAAGATAGCAGATAATAACAACTTTTTTGTGTGCTGCCTTAGCCAGTCACAAACGTGACGGTGTAGAGTATCTTTCTGGCAGTTTCTTTGCCAGCGCAGCTGGCGCACGAGAACAGTTGCATTGTTGATGTAAGAATGACTAGTTTGTGGTACCATCTTTCTGAGTAATTAAGTACGTTATCTACTTAAGTTGGGTATTATTCGGTTCACTACCACCATATTACCCACACCGTTATGGGCACGGGTTGAAGACTATATCTGGAGAAGACAGGATTACAGTGATTTCTTGCTGCAGGGGTTAAATGTTAATTATGGTGCAGCATTGCAGCCATGTTCAAACACACACACACACACGTCAATTAGCAACAGTCATGATAGCGCTCAGAGCAGTTACATTTTGCATTGCAGCGAACAGAAGAAAAGCAACTTTCATAATCAAATATACAGCAAGGCGCTACATTTGATCATATTTCTTTGATGTATGTTGAAGTTCCCTATTACACTACCAAATATTTTTGATGTAAATACTTGACATAACAGACTTTTACAAAGATATATGACCATGTAATGCCAGTCTCAGCTCCATTTACTTATTAACAGTTCAGATTCTATAAGCATTCATTGTAGTGTGTGTTACTGTTAGTACGTTATTTACAGTAATACGTTACAATTGAAATATTTTTCGGTAATTTCCTAGACGCCTTGTACATTGGAGGAAATGGCATTGCCATTGATATATATCAAATGTGCGATATAGTGTTTCTGAACTGGAGATTCGGGCGTTATGCACCCTCACATACTAAAAATAAAATTTCTTGTTTAACGTATACCTAACCTAACTTTGACTTTAAAAAAAAAAAAACAGTGATCTGTAACCAAGCCTTAAGAAGGTTAGGTATAGGTTAAACAAGAAGTATTTTTTATTAGTATGTGAGGGTGTGCAGCGCCCGAACCTTCAGTTCAGAAACACTATAAATCATCAATGGTAGCGAAGCGAGAGTCAAATGTTCCATATATATATATATATTGATGGCAATGCTGTTTCCATCGAAGTACACGGGGTCTAGGAAATTACCTATTTTTCAGTTTGTCTGACAACGTTTAGTAGGTAAAATATGAGATTTTTATAGGGTTGGTGAGAGATTCACGCGCTCTGGTTATGACAACCCTGCGACTCTCTCTCTCTCTCTCTCTCTCTCTCTCTCTCTCTCTATCAGAGCGGCGTCAATTATTTTGATATTGACATGTCGTTTTGAAAGTTAATAGACATGATATCCCAAGGAAGCTGTCTATCGTGTGCTTGTTCAAAGGTGATGGGTCATATCCTCATCTACACAAATCCGATCCGTGTTTTTATTCTTCTTCTTCCTTTTTTTTTTTTTTTTTTTTTTTATGTCCTCGAAATTTCTGGGTGGGTGGATTACTTAAGGGCGTGGATTACTCGAATGTATATGGTATATACATGTTTATTGGGCCTCCAAATTTTACATTTTCCTTTAAGAACAAGAGTGGATATATTAGGCATCTTTGTGTTCGGAAACTTAATGTGGCTGATAGCCTTCATTGTCACGTCCTGAAGAAAAGATTGTCCCTTAGTTTTCATTCCTTTCATTGCAGAAATATACTGCTCACAACAATTTGTAGATCCAAATATGCACATGATCTATGCAGTATTTTATGCAGTTTGGTAAATGTTATTGGCAAGTCAGTAATGTCCCGTTGGAGTGATGATGGCAAATCACTGGGTGAAACCAAAAAAATGGGTGCTGAAGAATTTTGTTTTCCTTTTCAGAATTGTGAGTTTTCAGAATCTTCTTTCATAGTGTGATGAGCTCCTTTATCTTGGTGTGTAATTGTTGAAACGGGTAGCTTCAGGTACATTTTAAAAAGCCAGATTATTAAAAAATTTGGTATTTCCATTAATCATCTGCCTTGAAACAAACATAACATTTTCATGGATGCTCTGCTTTGGTCATACATGTCAATTATTAACTGCTCTTTCCCTTGCAGTGACTGATACAAATTATGGTATAACCCTGCTTTTAGGTACCTGGATTTTACTTTTTCCTTCTGTTTACAACATTTTTTTTTTGTCAGTCCCATCAAATTTCCTATTTTGACAATGTTAATTCGCCACCATTCTTGTGTTAACATAGTTACATTTTTCCTGCATTTACACTTTATGGTCATGGAGAAAAAAATTACCCAATTGACATTAATTGATGCTAGCATGACTTTCACCTTCAAATATAGTATTTACGAACATTACACAGTCAAGTTTGTTCTCACTTCAGTGTTTATTCGAACATATATTTCACGTTTCGTTGTTTGCATTACACGCCAAGTCAACTCATGACATGTGGCTGATAGGAGCATCCCATCAGTCACCGCACCCAGTGTCAGCTTACCTTAGTTTATGCGCCTGGTAGTTTTTCATGCTTTGCACAATGGTTCGAGAATTTATTCTTATTCTGAAATGCAAAAATTTAATCAATTATTTTTTGTGATGTTTCATGAACAGTGAGAATGACGGTTTGCCTGTGTGTTTTTTGAACAATGAAGGGGGCACAGTATGTTATAACCTCAAAAAGATCATTACGATCACTGAGACAATGTTACAGTGTGAGATGCTGACCCTGTGCAAATGTCACAAAAATACTTGCATATATATTTGCACTTGAGAATGCAAATAAATTCTCAGATATTGATGCACAAAACATTGAAAAATTCAGAATTTGTGCAGTGTTTTATTACTTAAATAATTAATGTGAGTTTAAGGCGTTCTGACAATGTTGATTATGATGAATGAAATTACATAAAAAATTTATACTTACTATAAAGTTGACAGTTTCAATTCTGCTTGGCACTTAAAATAGTACAAATTCAGATAACCTTTATTGCATAATAAATAAACTTCGTAAGCATTTCGATGCCCATTATGTAGTCATATTGGTTCTTTGCCAAAACCTCCATCTGCCACAATAATGAACCCATTTTCCAGCTGTTCTAATTTTGAATATATCTCATGGGAGGTAGAGTACTTAGAAGACTCTAAGTAAACACTTCTATCAACTAAAACATTTGCAAGTTCCTTAATGAACATGGGCTCCACAAGAATAGAAATTATTATATCAGCAGAAAGTGAATTAATGTAATTAATCCCTGCATTAGATATCTTGCACATTTCATCACTGTGAAAAAATGCCACCATATCTTCAAAATATTGTACCACATAACTGGCTGTGCAAAGCCAGTATTGGAATAGGAAATAATTTTTAGTCAACCTTCTTCTTCTTTAAAAATTGTAAGTACAATTGCTTCCTCTTCCTAGTTTTAAGAAAAGCACTCTTTAATTTGGTTATTGCTGACTTTAATTTTGTCAGTTCCTTCGAAAAAACATTTGCGGCCAAATTCAGTTTGTGTGACCAACACTGGACATTGAATAAATCATCTCCTATAATTGTTTTCAAAGAATTAACACATTCATTAGTATATCTAGCACTGTCACTTACAATGGCCTTTACATTATCGTACTGAATATTATACTCCTGTAACTCAATATTGCGCGAGAACACAGTGTTGAAGTTGCCATTTTAACAACTCGTACACATACCACAAAAAGTTTTTGCTCATACACTGCCTCAACTGTCTTCACTAACACAGCAAAAAACACAACCACCTCTTTTGTCACTTATCTCATCAGCTAACAAGACAACATCCTTGCCAGTTAATTGCTCAATCACTTCCTCCTTTCGTTGTTTCTGTATTGAAGGCGCAATAGTTTCTTACATTGTCTTTACACAAGGGATGTCATCACCACCATAAAGAAATTTAACCTCCTGCATCTGCTTTTGTTCCACAATGTCCTGCTGTTGCAGTTATTTACAGACTACTGTAGACTTACAGGGAGCATACAACCCTTCACCTTCAAACACAAATGCTCTGTTGTTAGCAGCAACTGCATGCTTCGGCACTTCTATAAATTGGAGTTCTACTTCAATGAACTATATCAAAGTATAAAAATAAACATTCACAAACTTCAAGAAAATGTGGTTGATACTGATACTGAACGAAAAGAGAGGATAGTGCAGTGGTGTTCTTTGTACGTTGATGCGATAGATACGGTATTTTTCATGCTTTGATTATTAAATGAGCAGGCCCCAAACGATATGCGAACATGTGACCCTGTATCGACCATTCTCATCGGAATCGTATAAAGATTATCACATCATCAGGATCCATTTTTTAGGAAACAAATCTGTCACCATCAGAAAGCCCATAATCCTCCCATTGGCCTTTCATCAGACACCTGAAGCGTCATCCAAGACATCATTGTTTGCCGCAGAATATGGTCATTTTAAGGTTATATGTCAATTAAAGTCAAGAACCAATTTTAACATTAAATTTCTATTAGTTACTTGTATTAATAAACAGCTGTCCTCTGATGTATGACATGCTTCTATATTGTAATTGAAAACACCTAAATTTCGTGCCAGTTAGTCAAAAACAATCAATTCCGTGCAAGTGTGTTAAACACACCCATTTCTCAATATGTTGATGATTTCAAATTATTTTTTGTGTTATCATTAATTCAAAATTTTCCTGTCTCTAACTATAGGTTGTGTTCATGACTTGCTTGTTGCTTACTTACTGTGATCTGTGGCTTCTCATGTGAAGAAACCTCAACCAGACTTCGTGAGTTCCAAAGGTAGACAAGTGTCAAATCAAACTGCACAAAACAAACTCCACAACTAGTCTCTGTATTCTAGACAGCAGTGGTCAGAGGCCTTTAACCTTTAACCCAGATACCATATTGTACATGAGACAAGTGGACCAAAAGCACAAAGAACGAACTCTGGAAAAATGGTGCTAAGTTTCCTTCACAGACTAATGCCACATATGTCTGACACCATATACAACATATGTGGAGGGAACCTAGTAATGCTGTTTATCAGTGGCATATTGTTAATAGGGAAAAGTAAGGTGACAAATCAGTGATATTCTGGACAGGTATCGTGTGTGCTTTTTGGATATTTTCCCATCAAGGGTAATCTCAAGCCTCAACAATACAAGGCTAACAGTCTCTAATTCATCATTGAACTGTTTCACCAGAATTTTGGGGAAGAATTCAAGACTATGGATGATAACTCCAGAATCCATTGTGCATTAATAATCAATTTCATCAGTTGTGCATAAACTGCACAATTGGATTGGGCTGTGCACCCCCCCCCCCCCCCTCCCTTATCTGAATCCAATTGAACATTTGGGGATCAATGGAAAAAAAAAGAAAAAAAAAACAACTGGGATTATGTACTGATAAATTAAAAAATCAATAAGAGTTAAGCAGGATTCACATTGATGAAAATTAGAGCAGCAGTGGTTAAATGAACTTCATGGCAGCATGCCTTCATAGAAGAGGTCATGCAGCTCTTTATTGCACGAGTTTACTACACAATGGGCTTAACATCAGAAATCCAAAAGAAATGATGGTTAAATGATGGTTGTGTTTTATTTGTCAATAAATCAGAAGATTTATTACTTTACAAATCATTTCCACCCCTATGAACCACAGACATTGCCATGGTGTGGTGGCTTGTGTGGCTCATTGAAACAGGTAGCCGTACCATAGGTGCAACCATAGCGGAAGAGTACATGTGGAGAGGCTAGGCAAACATGAGGTTCCTGAAGAGGGGCAGCAGCCTTTTCAGTAGTTACAGGGCCAACAGTCTGGATGATTGATTGAGCTGGTTTTGTAACAGCAGCTAACATGGTTTTGGCATGCAGTTTCTGCTTCGACTTAATGCTATATCTTTCCAACACTGCATATATCACAGCTAAGATAAAATCAAGTGTGATTATACACTGTAAGAACCTGCATGTACAGTTCTGATTTAGAAGTTTGGCTCATTGTTATTTTAGGGTCTGCTTTCTTGTCCCAGCATCTACAGTAGATGCAGATATTATCTATGATTCTGTAGTTAAAAACACTCTATGCATAGGCTGTAGTTTGTGAAACTAAATTTATTACATAAATTAACTGGTTCATTAATAAAAAGGGTTTTATTCTAACATTTGCAAATGATGTACACAAAGACAGAGATTTATTTAAATAAATTGGTTTCTTATTGGAAGTGGTCAGATAAATTATTAATCATAAATAGAATAAAATGGTTAAATAGTTGTATTGTCTGCAATAAGAAATTGGTAGCTCTTTCCCCCCAACTAAGTAGTAATAATTTTAAGAAATACAGTAATACTCCATATTTGTGAGCACTCAACATGTAATTGTCGACAGTTCAAATTAGTCTAAGTTTCCTGAACACCATTTCTACACTCATAAGTTCTTGTTTAAAAACATTAACACACATCAGCTGCACTGGCGTACCTCTGTACTTGCCAAATTTAGAGTCCGGAGAAGCGACCGTTCTCTGTGCAAATCTTGACACTCTCCCTAATCGCATCAACCCTATCATCCAGGAGGGTCCTTCTCCCAAGACTAGACATGGAGTTCTCGTTTCCAGGCATCCCTTCACTCGCCTCTCTCTCAAACACACGCTCCCCACAAATTCTGTCCCTTGGCTGCATCCTCATTGCCTGGTTGTCATCCCTTCCAAAATCGTACACATTTTAACATGAGATATTTCTTGAAGTAAAAACTGTTCATCTGAAACCACTTTCTTACTAATATAACATTTTATATATAAAAAAATAGATGAAGATTACTCACCAGGCGAAGGAGCACAGGTGTGACAGCATCACAAATAAATAAATGTGTACACACACACACACACACACACACACACACACACACACACACACACAAACGCAAGCTTTCGCAACCCAGTTGCTTCTTCAGGCAGAAGGGAAGGAGAGGGAAAAGAAATTGATAAGGGTTTTAAGGAAGGGGGTAAGGAGCCATTCCAATCCCAGGAGAGGAAAGACTTACCTTGGGGGGGAAAAAAGGAGGGTAAACAAATGTACACACACCCACACATTCACACACACAAGTACATCTAGGCAGACATACTGTAGACAGCAAAGAAACTTCTGCCTTCCCTTCTGCCTGAAGAAGCAACTGGGTTGCGAAAGCTTGTGTTTGTGCGTGCGTGCGTGCGCGCGCGCGCGCGCGTGTGTGTGTGTGTGTGTGTGTGTGTGTGTGTGTTTGTATTCATTTATTTATTTGTGATGCTGTCACACCTGTGCTCCTTCACCTGGTGAGTAATCTTTGTCTATTTTTTATATATAATTTTTCCTGCTAGGAATTTTTCGTCTTAATATTCGTATAATATAACATTTTATTATATTTTTAAAAAAAGGACTGTTAATTGGTATCACATAAAGGGGAAAATACCCTCCGACTTGAAAAAGAATATAGTAATTCCAATTATTACCACCTCTTATCTTAGAAGATATGTTAAGGAAAGGAAACCTACATTTTTAGCATTTGTAGAACTGGAGAAAGCTTTTGACAGTGTTGACTGGAATACACTCTTCCAAATTCTGAAGGTAGCAGGTGTATAATATTGGGACCAAAGAGTTACATTCAATTTGTACAGAAACCAGACACCGGTTATGTGAGTTTAAGGGCATGAAGCTGGGAATGAAGTAATACAGGGTTGTAGCCTTTCGCTAATGTTGTTCAATCTGTACATTGAGCAAGATGTGAAGGAATGCAAGGGGAAATTTGAAGAAGGAATTGCAGTTCAGGGAGAAGAAACAAAAACTTTGTGGTTTGCTAATGACATAGTAATTCTATCAGAGACAGCAAAGGGCCTGGAAGAGCAGTTAAACAGAATGGACAGTTTCTGGAAAGGAAATTATAAGTTGGATGTCAGAAAATCAGGCAATGCTGAAGCAATTAGATTACGTAAAGAGACAGTGAAAGTAGTAGAGAAGTTTTGTTTGTTGGGTAGCAAAATAACTTCTGATGGCCGAAGTAAAGAAAAATAAAATTTAAATTGGCTTTGTGAAGAAAAGTGTTTCTAAAGAAGTGAAATTTGTTGATAGCCATTATTAATTTAAATGTAGGAAGTCCTTTCTGGAAGTATTTGTCTGGAGTGTAGCACTATATGGGAGTGAAAAGTGGATGATAATGAGTTCAGACAAAACATTGATAGAAACTTTTAAAATGTGTTGCTACAGACGAATGATGAAGATTAGATGTGTAGATCATGTAACTAATGAGGAGGTGCTCAACGGAATTGAGAAGTAAAGGTCATCCTGGCTTACCCTGATAAAGAGAAGGGATAGAGTGGTGGGACACATTCTGAAACATCAAGGTATCTTTAGCTTAGCATTAGAAGGATGTGTGTGGGATAAAAATCATAGATGGAGACAGGGACAAATACAGTAAGCAGATTAAAAAGCATTTAGGTTGCTGTTCTTACTCAGAGATGAAAAGGTTTGCAAAGGGCTGGGTAGTATGGTGAGCTCCATCAAATTAGTCTTGGGTCTGAAGACTACAATGACGACAATAACAATAACAAATACCAGTTCGCCAGCTCTTCTGTTTCTTGAGTGATGGAAATCTGTGAGAGAGAGAGAGAGAGAGAGAGAGAGAGAGAGAGAGAGAGTGTGTGTGTGTGTGTGTGTGTGTGTGTGTGTGTGTGTGTGTGTGTGTAATTGAATAGGTAGCGTAACGATGTAGCTGCCACAGTACGTTTTGTGTGTGTGTGTCCCTTAATAGCAAATGTTTATAGCCACATGGCAAATACGATTCAATATCACCTCATGTCTCTGTTTCAGTGACCAACACGTGGAAGCTTATGCAGACACTTGGGAAACCTCCAAGCAGGAGGAGGCGGCAGTCATGTCTTGTTGTTGGAGACAGAGTTTTCTTATTTGGTGGTACAAGTCCATACCAGGGACAACTGGCATTCCATGTAATAGAAGACCTTTATAATGAAGGGATTGACTCAAAACTTATGGATCATAATGATATGCATATACTTGACTTTGGTATGTAATTTTTATAAGTTGTGTGTTTGTTTTAATTTGAACATGGCATAACTTTATGATTTTTGTTTTTCAAAGAATAGTGCAACAGTTAAGATGATTTCTATGTGTTAAAGATAGTTAATATGTGACAGGTCCCGTTATTTTTCATTTTGCAGCTTTATTTAATTTTAGTGCTTTCTCTCTCAGCTTCGTACTCATTCATGAGCTTCAACATATGTTCTTGATTGAAACTGATGGTCATGTTGTCATAAAAATTATTTATTATAGTTATTTACATCAAGATGAAGAATAGTGACGTATACTATATAATAGTACTGCCATCTCTCCAGTCTAATAAATCCTGGCGTTTTGCACAGCCACTCACCATCAAAGGTTCAAGTCCTTACTCTGCCTTGGGCATGTGTATTTGTGCACAGCATAAGTTAAAGTAGTTTATTAGTCTAGTGACCAGTGACTTCAGCAGTTTGGTCCATTAGGTCTATAAACATTTGAACATTCTGGTATTGCTTGATTTCATTGTAACAAGACAGTATCTACTGTGAAAACCTTTTTTGGGTCAACCCGCAGAAAAGTGTAAAATCCAGGAAAGTATAGGAAACACAATAAGCAACAAAATGTTTCTTTTGTGTCATTTTGTTTTTATTGTCATGTTTCAGACTGCAGGTGGTCCAGAATTCCAAGGCTGGTCATTAACCCGCGAGAACTCGCGGGTTTAAAATTTAAGTGATCAATCACGTGTATAGCATTTTTCTGAAAAGAACAATTTGTAATGTACTTAATATCTCTAAATAAGTATTTATAGTTGTGTTTGTAAGAAGACACACACATTTGGCTATTTAAAATTGGTAAAATTCTGATTGCTTTAAACTTAATGTGAGCAAAATGCTCACGGCATGAGTGCTCGCGGGTTAATAGAGCACAAAACTTCACGTTTACTGTTATCACAAGCATACATTCAGTACAGACTGACTCCTGCTTGGATTACTCCAATATTTAAACATAGAAAGAATTTTCTGGAATTTACAAGTACATCAAACATGTGGAACATTCTAGAAATAGTAAATACAAATAAATAAATTTTTTCTGCCCATTGTGGGATTTCAACTGGGGCCCACTAACACAGCCATCTGCGATGCTAACCACTGCACCATGTGTTCTGTCAGAAGACTCATGGCAATATTGTTCAAAATAAGAAATTAAAACAATTTAAATTTTGCCTGTTCAAAGAATTCTGGTATTCATGTACATAAATACTCTGCAAGTCACACTGAAGTGCATGGCAGAAGGTTCATCAAACTGCTTTCTCTAATAGCTCACAGCAAAAATGAACACGTCAATCTTTCCGTTTTTGATCCAATTCCTCTTATTTTGCCATGATTATCATATCTCCCTATGTAGGTGGGTGGTAACAAACTATGTTTGCATTCAAAAGAGAAAGTTGGTGAAAGAAATTTCACAAATTGATCCCGTTGCAATGAATAATGTCGTTCCTTTAATGATTTCCACCTCAACTCGTGCATCATTTCCGTAACTCTCCCGTACATCTCTAGGATACAAAACAAGTTGCCCATCTCTTATCATTCTCTAAACCTTCTATTAGTCCCACCTGGTGTGGATCCCACAATGTGCAGCAATACTCCAAAAATATGACACAAAGTGTAGTGTAAGTGGTTTCTTTAATAGAACTGTTGCATCTTCTAAGTGTTGTGCCAATGAACGTAGTCTTTGGTTCGCCTTCCCTATAATATGTTCTATATGTTCTTTCCAATTTAAGTTGTTCCCAATTGTTACTCCTAGGTATTTAGTTGAATTTATAGCCTTTAGATTTGACCAATTTATCACGTAAATGGAGTTTAACGGATCTCTTTAAGTGATCACATGGATGACTACAAACATTATTATTATTATTATTATCATTATTATTAAGGGTCAAATGTCAATTTTTGAACCATGCTGTAATCTTAACTAAATCATTTTACAGTTGCTTTTGATCTTCTGGAGACTTTACTAACCGATAAATGACCGCATCATCTGCGAACAGTCTAACAGAGCTACTCAGATTGTCTCCTAAATCGTTTATAAAAACACAGTAAATCCCCTTTTTAACGAATCTCTGGGGACTCAAATATTTTTTCCTTAAAAAGGGGTTTTCCTTAAATGGGGGTTTTGCCTAGGCACACAGAAGTAGTGACCCAGAATCATTATTTAAGCATTTTTAGGAGATGTAGTAGATATTTAATTGCAAACTTACCAATTAACTGCCAAAAATTTGAATACATCATAAAAACACAAATTTCATAGAACACATTCATTACTGTTTTTAAAAAAATCAAAAAGTGTTGTCTGTTTTCTCCTTCCAGCATACTGTAATGAGAGAAGTTGTCGCTCAATTTGGTTGATATTTGCCAGAATTGCCTTATCTACATTAAAAGTGGAAAAGTAGTTTCTGACAGTGTCAAGTCCTTCCACAGCAGCTGCAAAACTTGGTGCAATGGCCTCATCATCATCATCATCATCATCATCTTCTTCTTCTTCTTCTTCTTCTTCTTCTTCTTCTTCTTCATCATCATCATCGTCACCAACGCCACAACCTTGTACCTCAGAGCGTTCCCTCATTACAATTTCACACATCTCACTAACGTTCATCTCAGGTGTTGAAGTTGAAACATCGTTATCACATGAAACAAAGTCCTCAGATGTCAAGTCTTCAGGAACATCTGCAATTCTCCATTCTTCTTCAGGAACAATGTCATCCTCTTCTGCAACATATGTAGGCTTGGCACAACCAGCCTTTGCGAAACAATTTAACACTGTCTGCTGCGTTACACAATTCCATGCAGCAACAAACATGTGCATGGCTGCAAAATGTTTAATTTCATCACCTGCTTTCTTTCCAGGTAGGTAATAGATTTTTGGACAACTGCTGCTCTGTATTTTGCTTTGACAGAGTGTATTATACCTAGATCGAGAGGCTGCAGATGACTAGAACTGTTTGGTGGGAGAAACACAACTTTTATGTTTCTCAAAAATTGTGTTTCTTTGGGATTTGCAGGGCACCGATCAATAATGAGAACTATTTTCCTCCCTGTTGCACCCAAATTGGCATCTAAACACCAAAGAAATCTTATTAAGCTTTCTGTTGTCATCCAGGAATTACTATTGTACTCATATGTACAAGGTAGCGTTTTGATATTTTTAAAACACCTGGGTGTTTTGAATTTTCCTATAATCAGTGGCGCCAACTTCTCACTTCTGTCATTGTTAACACACAACAGTGCAGTCATTCTGTCCTTACTTTTCTTACCTCTGTGGCATTTTTCTCCCTTCACAGAATATGTTTTTCCGGGAAGTAAATTAGAAAACATGCCAGTTTCATCTGCGTTAAATATGTCTCTGGGCTCATAGTCCTGTATTAAACGTGGTAGTGTAGTGCTTTTCCAGTAGCTTACTGTTTCTTTATCAACAGCCTCACTCTCGCCACTTATATTCTGTAGTGTGAGGTTATGACACTTTTTAAAGCGATCTAACCATCCGTTTTATGCACAAAAATTTTGTACACCTATTGTGACAGCAATTTCTCAAGCCTTCTCTTGAAGAATATTCCCACTTAAAGGAATGTTGCCTCTTCGTACGTCATGGAACCACTTTAAAAGAACATTTTCCACATCACTGAACGTTGAAGTTCGAATGTTCTTCCTTGGGGATCCCGTGGAACCGCTAGCTTCAGCATTTAATAGTGCTTCCTTGTTTTACAAAATGCTGAACAAAGGCGATGGTGCTAAATCGTACTTCTTCACCATGTCCAAAAGTTTTGCATTACGATTATCTTCCACATCATGGATGATGCTCAGTTTTTGTTGAATTGTGAGTTTCTTGTGCTTGCAGACCATAACTACACAACAATAAAACTCCGTAAAACTGATGATTTGCGTAAAATAACCAATACAACATCGCAGTTTGCACTTCGAATAAACAACTGACGTCAGATCACGTGACTACTAATGTGAAAACTGTTCTGATTCGTTCAATACTTTTTCCACTATTGCTATGCTGCAATTCGATCTAGACACAGCTTGTGTCGATTGAAAGAATCAGTTACTTACTTTTTCCTGCCAATGTATGGCTTTAACACAAATAAAGAAACGAAAGAAATCAGAAACTCACTTTCACATATTAGGAATTTGTGAAAATGTGAATTTAATTTGAAGAAAGTTTCATCTTTATTCCTTAAAAGGGGGTTTAGTTTTAAAGCGGTATTCGTTAAAAGCAGGGAAAAATTACATTGTTCTTATGGGAGTTCTGCCGGGACCGACGGAAATATTAGTTAAAAGCGGGTTTTCGTTAAAAGGGGGTTCATTAAATCGGGATTTTACTGTAAGGAACAGTAGGGACCTTGTAACATTTCCCTGGGGAACACCATATATCATTCTGTTCTACTCTGACTTTCCATCAATTACAACATACTGTGTCCTTTATTACAGAAAATAGGGAATCCATTTGTACAAATGTGGAAATATTTCGTACGCCCGCAATTTGATTAGAAGATGCTTGTTAGGTACAGTGTCTGAAGCCTTCTGAAAATCTAGAAACATGGAATCTATTTACATCCCTTGTGGAGAAAGAAGTACGTGATATGGACAATTTTTGAAACAACATTTTGCATTTAACAATATTTAAAATGTATTCGAGGGGCGGCTATCCGACTGCAGGCAAGTTAGTTTCACAAATGGAAGAGAAGTTGTACTTCAACGGCAGTGAAGATGTGAGCATTATTGGTCTGAGGATTGATAAGTACTAAACACAGCATCACTTTGTCTGTGTAGCTGTTGCATTACATATTGTTAATAGTTTTTGATCTGTCTATCAAACACTGATTATGAAATTTTAAGGTTTTTTTTTTTTTTTTTTTGTTTTTTGTACCAGCAAACACTTGCTAGCTTTTTGATTTTGTTTGTTTGTTTGTTTGTGTGTGTGTGTGTGTGTGTGTGTGTGTGTGTATGTGTGTGTGTGTGTGTGTGTATTAGACAGATCACATTTCACAAAATTGGTCATATTTTACACTTTAAACCTGGTAATGTGTAGCAATTACTAAATAGGTGAGTAAATTGGGTATCTATATGAATGCGGTCGTTATATTATTGCAGTTGCCTATCACGAACTAAAGATAAACAGATATCATGGTCCACAGACAACTATTCGTTACTGAAATCACAATGACGAAACCGAGCAAACACGGCATATTGTGAAATAATAAAGGTATTTTCACTAATATGGCAAATTTAGTGACACGGAATATATGTAGATTTTCACAAGAATATTTATTGTTCTATTTCACGGACTTTGTCATCAAACTCACCCCCTGCCCTGCTCCTTCCACATGAATCGTACCGTCCATTGATGAAAAACCATATGAAAATCTGCATAGTAGTGTCAAGTTTATCCATGATGTAGACAGACATACACTGTCGGATAACTTTGTTGAATGATATGTATAGGTTTTTATGTATATGTTTGGCAAACATCAAGTATAACACACAAATAGTTTATGGGGCTGATGTGTAATGTATATGGTCGACAGGTAGCATTGTTTCCAAATACATTATGTAAATCTCACTCTTGACCAATACTGATTGATTACAATGTTTATATTTTCACTCAGACCTATTTGAGTATTATACATTGATCATGGGTGTTTTGTTGCTTAGCCCCTTTTATTTTCTTGAGAACCTCCAGTTATACTTCGATAGAATGTCACTTGTAATTTTTGTAATGTTAACACTGAATTTTATTCTCATTACTCTTACGTTCGCTTGTACACAATATTTTCACTTTTGGAATCAAAATTATTTAATTGCGTCATGGTTTTGATGCCATCTGTGATCATACCAAAGCAACGCAGACAACTGCACTCAGTAAAAAACAAGTATACATCCTTCATTAATGTGGATATGACTTTATTTTTGCCTTCTACATATGTTAATCTATGTGGCAATTACATGTTCATGGCAATATAAACGAAACATTCATAAACACCTTCTAAAAAATTCCACCGAGCGAGGTGGCGCAGTGGTAGCACACTTGACTCGGCCATCCAGATTTAGGTTTTCCTTGATTTCCCTAAATCACTCCAGGTGGTGATGGTTCCTTTGAAAGGGCACGGCCGATTTCCTTCCCCATACTTACCGAAACATCCGAGCGAAAGCTCTGTCTCTAATGACCTCGCTGTCAATGGGACGTTAAATTCCAAGCTTTCTTCTTCTTCTCCTCTAAAAATTTCCAGCTGCTCTCTGCCAAAAGCAAAAAATATCATTTCATACCATTAATATTGTTTTGGCTAAATGAAACAAATCACTTGCAAAATGCATTAATTTTGAAGGGGTATAGATGATATCCAAATCAAGAGATCAGAATGTGTAGCTGAAGTGTGTAGAAGGTTCTTCACTGGGTGCACAGTGTTCCATTTGAGTAATGAAACTCGAACAGATAACAAGAGTGCACTGCCGCTGCCGCCCAGTCAGCTGACAGCGGGCAGGAAAAGCAGCGATCTGGCGTCATTCTCCCTCTCTGTTCACACAGAATGGTTCCCTCAGTCATTTTCCTGTCTGCACACAGCTCTAGGTATGGGGCTATTGCGTCAGCATACTCGGAAAGAAACATAATTGGTATACAGTCAGGACAGTGAGACTTAATTTTGTTAAGTGACTTCAGTTGCTTTAATACTCCAGGGGAATCTGCTTCTAAATTAAGCATGTTGGCAGGTGTTCTTGATAGAAATTCTGGAGTATTTGCTTCATCTTGTTTGGTGAAGGAATTGTGGAAAGCTATGTTAAGCATTTCATCTTTAGCAGAACTGTCATCAGTAGCATTACCGTTGCTATTGCATAGTGAAGGTATTGATTATGTTTTGTGTCACCAGTGTACTTAACCCTACACTGCATGACTTTTTATTTTAGCGCAATATATGAGGCAAAGGAGCACAGGTAGTGATAGTATTTGTTACTATCACTACCTGTGCTCCTTCGCCTGGTAAGTGATCATCTACTTTTTATATATATTTTTCCTGCTAGGAATTTTCTCTCTATAATAAATATATAGGGGAAAAATATTGAATAGAAGGAGACTTTCCAGGTGGGAAAATAGGTGTAAAATAAAGATTTTTGACTTACCTAAAGTACAGGCTCGTCGACAGAAACACCAAACACACACAAAAACACACAAACATTCGAGCTTTCGCCACCACTGGCAGCTTCTTCAGGAAAAAGAGGAAAATAGGGGAGGAAAAAGGGAAGGATATGGGTTTTAAGGAAGTGGAAAAGGAGTCATTCCAATCCCAGGAGTGGAAGGACTTACCTTAGGGGGAAAAAAGGAAGGTAAACAAATACACACACACACACACTCAGACATATTGAAACGCAAACACACTTAGACAGACATTTGTAAAAAGCAAAGAAGTTGGACAGAGATACCAATTGAGGCAGAGGCTCTGTCCACAGAACCAAGGCAAAGATGCTAAAGATGGTGGGCGGGAATTTGAATTAGCGGAGATTGAGACCAGGTGGGCAACGGGAGGAGAGAATAAGCTGAAGGGCAAGTTCCCATCTCCAGAGTTCTGAAAGGTTGGTGTCGGTGGGAAGTATCCAGATAACCCGGACGGTGTAACACTGCGCCAAGATGTGCTGGCCATGCACCAAGGCATGTTTAGCCACAGGGTGATCCTCATTACCAACAAACACTGTCTGCCTGTGACCGTTCATGCGAATGGACAGTTTGTTGCTGGTCATTCTCACATAGAACGCTTCACAGTGCAGGCATGTCAGTTGGTAAATCACGTGGCTCTGCCCTTGATCGTGTACACCTTCCGGGTTACTGGACTGGAGTAAGTGGTGGTGGAAGGATGAATAGGGCAGGTTTTACAACAGGGGCGGTTGCATGGGTAGGAGCCAGAGGGTAGGAAAGGTGGTTTGGGAGTTTCATAGGGATGGACTAGGAGGTTACGAAGGTTAGGTGGGCGGCGGAAAGACACTCTTGATGGAGTGGGAAGGATGTCATTAAGGATGGATCTCATTTCGGGGCAGGATTTAAGGAAGTCGTATCCCTGCTGGAGAGCCACATTCAGAATCCGCTCCAGTCCCGGAAAGTATCCGGTGACAAAAGGGGCACTTCTGGGATTCTTCGGTGGAAGGTTCTGGATTTGGAGGAATGAGGAGGTGGCTCTGGTAATTTGCTTCTGAACCAGATCAGGAGGATAGCTGCGGGATGTGAAAGCTGTTATTAGGTTATTGGTGTACTGGTTCAGGGATTCGGGACTGGAGCAGACTCTTTTGCCACGAAGACCTAAGCTGTAGGGAAGGGAACGTTTGATATGGAATGGATGGCACCTGTCATTATATACACACAATGTGAAAGTCATTATTTACCTGTTGCCATTGTCAACATCATGCATTAAGACATAAGTCACATAAAATATTAGTATCAAACATGTTTTCTACTCTGATTAGACGTCTGTAACATGATAAAAGTTCTTTACTTGACAGAAGTCATATCAGCTGGTAATTACATTAATGCTCAACTGTGAGTAAAATCCGCTGGAGTGTTCTTTTGTTGCATTTCTCCTCAATTCATGACTACACTGCCTTCTATGGAGGAAATTATCAACTAAATGCTTAGAACAGACTCTAATGTATACAATATGCACAGTGTTGCCATCTGTCAACAAGAAGTATGTCTGAAAAAGTAACAAAAATTTGCGTTGCCAAACGGCAACACCACACAGTGTAGGGTTAACATACAACCAGAATTTTTTAGGATTCTGTAACAAATTACGTAACTGGATTCCATTGTGAAACTGTTATAAGCTTCTTGTTAAGTATCACAATTTCTGTAAATACTGTCATTTTGGGGATTTTGTGTCCATTTAAATTTTACATGTCCCCCCCCCCCACCTCTTTGCTTTTACAAGAACACCTGTTTTGTGTATGAAGGCAGCTCAATGGTTGTCAATATTATTTCTTTGAATGTAAGCCACATCTGATGTACCCTCACATTGTTAGTTTCAAAAGACTGCAGATACTCACTCAGGAAAGCGTTAATCGAAGTATTATCTGATTTTTTGAATAAATATAATTTTCGTTTAGTTATATATAAAATATAGACGAAGATTACTCACCAGGTGAAGGAGCACAGGTGTAACAGCATAACAAATAAATAAATGAATACACACACACACACACACACACACACACACACACACACAAACGCAAGCTTTCGCAACCCAGTTGCTTCTTCAGGCAGAAGGGAGGGAGAAGGAAAAGGAAATGCCTGAAAAGAAATGCCTGAAGAAGCAACTGGGTTGCGAAAGCTTGCTTTTGTGTGTGTGTGTGTGTGTGTGTGTGTGTGTGTGTGTGTGTGTTCATTTATTTATCTGTGATGCTGTCACACCTGTGCTCCTTCGCCTGGTGAGTAATCTTCATCTATTTTTTATATATAATTTTTCTTGCTAGGCATTTTTCGTCTTAATATTCGTATCATATATTTGAATTCAACAGTTACTTTTGTTTAGTCATGTTAGATATGGGAAATTCAATATTCAGCCTCACTATGACAACTCTGTTGTCACTATTCCATGTATGTATTTTGATGCTCGTTATTAGCTCTATATTATTTGTTGCCAAGATGTCCAGTATGTTTTCATAACCATTTACTAGTCTAGTGGGTTCATAAACTAATTGCTTGAAATAACTTTTTGAGAATGCATTCAGTATGATTTCGGACAAGGGTTTATGCTTGCCTCAGGTTTTAAACATGTATGTTTGCCAACATGTCACAATTTTCATTGTGAATGTTTTTGAAATTTGATTCAAGCTTTCTTTGAATATTTCTGCTATCAAATCGTCTGAGTCAGGGGATCATTAAAAATAACCAATTATTAATTTATTCCAGTTGTCAGATATAACCTCTACCCATTGCAACTCACAGGAACTATCTACTTCATCTTCGCTACAAAATAAATCACTTGTGACAGCAATAAGCATGCCACCACCTATTTTATTCAATCTTTCCTTTCGGAACACCATTTGTCCCTTGGTAAAAATTTCTGCTTTAGCCAGTTTCTGCTACCTATAATGATTTTAGATCCTGTACTTTCTATTAGCAATTGAAGCTCTGGTACTTTTCCCACACATCTATGACAATTTACAACTGTTAGACCAATGGATTTTAAAACTGTGTTTGTCTTATCTTTGGCCTGTACTCTTTGAGAAAAATAAATAAAATAAAAATAAATAAATAAATAAAAAGCACACACCATGTAGCCGCTTCCTCTGTCTAGTGGACATCTGACGTATTCAGTGGATCCTGGTATCCCATCACCCAATGGTGCAAGTCAAGGAATCATCAGCCTATATGGTCGCAGAACCATCTGAGCTTCTGATTCAGACCCTCCATTTGACACTGTACCAGAGGTCCACAGTCAGTCCTATCAACTAAGCTGCAGATGGTAAGCTCTACTTTCATCTTGCAGTCAGGATTGGCAGTCTTTACCATTTCAGATAGCCACATAAAACCGGAATCCAAAGCAACACACATGATTGCTATTGATTAGAGCCACCATCTGTAGTTAGCTTCACCCCGTATTCTTCATGGCATCCAGAAGGACCCGTTGCACATCTGTAATGACTCCACCTTATGCAAATTGGCCTTCTTCCCCTCCATAGCAGCCATATCCCTAACATTGGAGCTCCCAACTACTAGCAAACCCACCCTCTGTGAAAGCCCGGATCTTGCAGGCTTGGAGAATGTCGGAATAAGCATCACAATATAGCTCAGGAACATAGTCTGACACAGGTAACACCTCAAACCTGTTAAGTGAGACGACCTGGGAAGGCCTCACTGTGGGTTTCCTGGGAAGACTTTAGTTTTCTGACACATACAGGGGCAACCTCCCACACAACCACTGGTGGGGAGTTTGTCTCATTGCAAGCAGTAGCAGGGCTTGTTGCTGCAGTGGGCCGATCAGTTGACACATGGGACGTAAGAGATGTCCGTTCGGTTCCAGAAGCCAGTCGACAACAGCTCCCTCGACCAGAGTCTCAAGCTGTGTGTAGCGCCCTGCGATCTACAGTAAAGAAACAAAAAATTAATGTACAATTTATCAATAATGGAGGATAGTTAACAACTCACCATAAAGAGGCTTGCTGAGCTGCTGACAGACACGAAAATAGATAATCGCATCCACAAGACTTAAATTTTCGGCCATGACCTTCGTCACATACATTCACACAATCATTCAGACACTATACACACATGATAGTTGTTTGTGTGTATAGTTGTCTGAATGATTGCATGAATGAACGTGTTTCTTTTTCTGACTAAGGCCATGGCCAAAAATTTAAGTCTTGTGGATGTGATTATCTATTTTCATGTCTGTCAGCAGCTCAGCGAGCCTCTTTTCGGTGAGATGTTACCTATCCTCCATTATTGATATCCCTATTGGATTTTCCATTGTTAAATAAGTGCCTTCTGGGCGTACAACAAAAACAAGCCAGTAATTACAAAGGAAACAACTAACTGCAGACAAACTAACAAGTATAGAGAGCATAAAGCCTCACACAAAACAAACCACAATTTACTAGTGACACTAGGCCAAAATAAATACAACACTACTACAACCCAGCTAATGTTTATGCTGAGTGCTGACGGAGCTAGATCCAGCGAAGGAGCAGCCGATAGCTGGGTTTGTACTGATTTCCAAACACCATTGGGGCACTTCAAAGGTGGCATCGGTGGAGGGCTACACTCAGTCACTCAGTTGTCTTTGGCTGGGCACTGTCACATGGCTCTTCTCATAATATAGCGCAGCATTACAGTGCCGTCTAGTATGAAGTTGAACTACTCATAAAAATTTGAGCAGAATATTGTGTCCGGTGTTTTGTATCCCATCCTCGTCACCACTTTTGTGTCCCAGGCTTGTCGCTGCTTCTGTGTCTCGTTTCCGTCGTAGGTGTCTGTGGCCGAGTAGAAAGAGACCGACACAGGAATAAAGGATGCACACTTGTGCAGGTAGGAGGTGACCAGCCAGTGGGACAGCAGAAACTAGAAACATTACAGTAAATTAGAACGAGATATATATTTCTTAGAGACAGTAAAACTTAACTTTTACATAGCTCTGTACTGCAGAATGCTGATACATAGTTGAGCTAGTGCCTATCCGATAGCCAAGTCTTCACTGGTGCCTATCTGATTCCAAAGTGTTAACTGGTTCCTATCTCAGTCCCAAGTGAACGATGTCATTCAGTGGTGGCCACGAGCGGAGTTGTAGCAGAGGGCGCTCGTGGCTGACGTAAGAACGCCGCGCCGTGCGTGCATGGCGGCGCGCGGCGAAAGTAGGTGGCGCGCACTTTAGACTTGTGCGACACCACTCAGTGTACCATAAAGCAATTCAAATTCTATCGATTAAGATATTTATCAGTTCCAAATTTATTCAAAAGAACAGAGTGCAACCATAACTTTTATTTGGAGTATTAATGAACGTGTAATGTGAGCACGTTGTATGTTTAGAGTTAAATTCATTGCAACTAAATATTCTTGTGCCAATTTCATGTCATGTGGCAAACTTACTAGTGTATGTTCTCATTTAATCACCATTGTACATTTTCATAAAATTGAGTGTGAGATGATTCCATCTGGCAATAAGTTTGTCACTGCACAATTATCTGCACTGTAAAAATTCATTCTGTGTATCAGTTGTCAGTTGACTTGAATAGTTACTTCAATTTGAAAACTGATCGGTTTTCATGTATCACACTAACTACTGATTAGAGTTGATTTCAGCATTTGATTATTAATATTGTTTCTTCTTTTTGTGAACTTTCAGCACCTTCATTGCGAACGCTCTGTGCTATGGTTGTTATTAATAATCAGTTGGACTGCAGCAGTTTGCCAGAGGAGTTAAGGTAAAAGGATCTGCTCTTTCCTTCATTCCCATATTTTTTGTAATTATTTATTTTTTGTTAAAAAAAGAAAAACAATTTAGACTATAACACTGGAAAGTAGAGTTTGGAAAATCAGTAATACAATGAAGATTCATTGCAACCCACTCACTGAGCTACAGACAGGCACATACAAAAGACACACACACACACACACACACACACACACACACACATACACACACATAACTTTAAATTTTCGGTTACAGCTTTCATCAGGTAAAGAGAACATACGTACATTTGCACAATCACACTGCCGCAACTCGGGCATACATCACAGCCATCTCCAGCTGCTGTGGCTTCAACCACAGTAATCGGAGATGTCTGTCAGGTGTGTGTGAGCTGTGGCTGTGCAATTGTGTGAATGTGTTTGTACTCTCATTTCCCAATGAAGCCCATAATATTTATTAGATAAAATATAACAAATAGAAAAAGGAATCTATTGTGGTGTAAATAGCTGCTGAGCGAAAATTGCTAAATCTTAGAATAGTTCTAAGACTTTTCTGTATTTTATTTATATTGTATTTTTGGAAACTCCAATAGCTGGTTGTTTCAGGTAAAAACTTGAGAGGATAAGAGTGAAGGTTCTACTCTTCTCCTGTAGCTGTACAAAATGGCTTTGTCCCATGACTGTACAAAATGCCTTTCTTCTTGGTTGAACAGAATTACAAATCCAATCTATTTCTTTACAATACCTGACAAATTTTGTTGATTTAGTTTACATTAAATAGCCTATTCTTTGTTTGTTATAAAGAGCCATAGCTAGGAGATCCTCAAGGAATTTAACTTCTCATAAACACACAAATATGTTGCATATGTGGTAGGAACTATGATGTGACCCCCGCCATATTGGTTTTGTAATGCACCATCGTAAAGCTCAACACACTTCAGCATGACTGGCAGAATTTATGTAACCTGAATTTTCTGGCTCACTCTTCTTTAACTGTAGTTGCCATTATATTACAGAGTGCCTCTGAAACTACTGAAATAATACTGATAAACATTTAACTTGAGGTTGTATTTTACCTTTTCTATACAAGATTTGAACTGTGCTTTGATCTCATAGTAGCAGCTATATGTCTTTAATGGTTACTACAAGCTGTTTTCTTGCTTGCATCTGAACATCAAGTAAGCCGTACTATTTTTATCTCGGCCTTCTCACTGCTAGTTGTTCCACGGCAGCCAGCACTTCTCTGAGGAAGCGCCACAGAATATGGATCTGCTGCTTCTGCCAAGCTCAATCAGTGCTTGTACATGTATACCCGAGCGCACACAGTCCTTGCTCAGCAATTTTTTGCTAACTCTACTTACATTCTCCTGTACTAGTGACATCTTTCAGTGGTTAACATAATAGGCCAATACCTGTAAATATTATGTGGTGATATGCAAATATAACTTAGACTTCTAACAAAATATGGGCTATATTACTTTTGTTGAAATGTAATATTGAGCTTGTAAGTGACTCAAGTTCAGAATCTGGAGGGGGTTGGGCAAAACAATATGAACATGTAACATAAACAAATTTTTTATATATTAGTGAGACATTACCCCACCAATTGCTTTGAGAACAGTTGCAACTCTTAGAGGAAGAGATTCATCAAGTGCCTTTACAGTTCCCAACAGAATGTTATCCATTCCTGTACCAAAGAATCTGCCATCTACTTCTATGCTGTTGAAGTTTTAAATTTGATCTAATTTCAATAATTTTCTATTGCTGTACAAAAAAGTGCACCTGAAACCCCTCGCTCCTCCCCCCCCCCCCCCCCCGCTCCCTGTGTGTGTGTGTGTGTGTGTGTGTGTGTGGAGTTTTTGATACATAAACCTAGCTACCTAACTGTTATTGGGAAGCAATGTAAACAATGATTTGTTGAACTGTACCACATACTTCGTCATAAAGTGTCCAGTTTAGCAACTGTAGCCCTTCCATAAGAGTTAATCTCCAGTCATATTGTTTTCATCAAACCAGTATTACTCAAATGAGTGTTGATTTTGGCAGATGCTTTTGTCACAGTAATTTTATGTTGCCTGCCCACTGTAGTTCTTAATGCAGCAATTTACTTGCGAGATGAAACTCTGTCATTGAAACATATCTAATCTTTAAAACTTCCTGGCTGATTAAAATTGTTACTTTTAAGGTAAATTCACTTTTCACCCACTATTACTCTTGGCCAGTGATGTTTTACTTTGTATTATGTATGCTGTCATTACTGAGGATACTGTTGCTAGTGAAACATTAAATGCTGCATGCACGGTGTCAATGCCTGTAATTTATATAACATATTATCAGAATGGACATACTGAAACCAGTGTACAGTGTTGAAGTGACATAAATTTTTCCTTTTATTTCTTGTGTTAGTTGTGCAATAAAGATAAGTGATCAAAATGAAATTTTCTCTTTGTAGCAGAGTGTGCACTGATACAAAACTTCTTGGCAGATTAAATGTGTGTGCCAGGCCATGATTCGATCCCTAGACCTTTGCCTTTTGCATGTGAGCTCTCTACTGACTGAGCTACCTGTGCACGCCTCACGGCCATACCTCATGGCTTTAGTTCTACCAGTATGACACCTCATTTGAAAGATAGGAGACGTACTGTTCTAACTATAGCTGAAAGAACATGCCATGAAGCATGCACAGATAGCAGAATCGCTGGAGCCCTTGCCCGCAAAAGGCAAAGGTCCTGAGTTTGAATGCTGTTTTGTAACACAATTTTAATCATCCAGGAAGTTTTAAAGATTAGGTGTGTTTCAATGGCAGAGTTTCATCTCGCAAGTAAATTGCTGCGATAATTTGGTAGTGTGAACCCAGCAGTAAAGCTGTTGGCAGCTTCCTACTGTTTATGGCATCCTGTACTACTTTAGTTGAATCAACTGGATTATTGTGGTGAATGTGGATTCAAAGAAGTGATATTATCCAAATGGATGTTCATTGCAACTGGGGACCATCATGGCTCTATAAATTGCAAAAATGTTTGAAATTGGGTTTAGTGGCAGTATTTCCGAAACAGTTTAATTGCATGTACCAGTTTGTATGTGAACATCATTGTCATATTTTTGTGATAGTGATTTGGTGATCATTCCTAGTCATTTCTTTCATAGGGTGTAGAATTAGATCTGCTGTGAGTCACAATTAAAGGTGATTTGTTTAAGACACACGTGGTTTTGGGCTTGGGTGCACCTTCAGATGGTCATAGATTCATTTACATTCAGTGTTGCAGTTTAGTGTTTAAATATAAAGCAAATAATGTGATGGTTACTAAACAAGTGAAACAATTGAAAGTGACAAGTGACATGTCTTCATCTAGATACATACTCCACAAGCCTCCCAAAGGTTTGTGCTGGAGGGTACTCAGTACTACTACTATTTACTTGCTTTCTTGGTCCACAACCATATAGAATGACAGAAAAATAAATACTTGTATGCATCCGTATGAGCCCTAATCTCTATAATCATATACTTGTGGTATTAACGTGAAGTGTTGGTTGGCGGCAGTAGAAGCGTTCTGCAATCCACCTCAAATTCCGGTCCTCTGAATTTCTTCAACAGTGTATTTCGAAAAGAATGTCGCCTCCTCTCCAGTGACTCTCAGTTGACTTCCTGAAGCATTTCAGTAACACTCATGCATTGATTGAATCTACTAGTTACAAACCTCACCGCTCGCCTCTGATCTGCCTCTGTGTCCTCCCTTAAACCGATCTGGTGGGGATCCCATACATTTGAGCAGTACTCAAGACGGAATCATATAAGCGTTTTACAGACAAATTGCACCTTCCTAAAATTCTCCCAATAAAGTGAAGTCGACCATTTGCCTTCCCCACAACTGTCCTTATATACTCATTCCATTTCATATAGTTGTGCAGCATTATGCCTAGATATTTGATGCGACTCTGTGAAGCAGCACACTACTAACGCTGTATTCAAACATTATGGGATTGTTTCTCCTACTCATCTGCATCACCTTATATTTTTCTACATTTAGCACTTGAGTGTGGATAGTGAAGAGGATAAGGTGACCACTGTCCTGAAACAGGAGACCTGGGTTTGAGTCCTGACCCGGCTTAAATTTTCATTCATCACAATTGTATAATTACAGTGCCCTAGTGTAACTAATGTCAATCCTTTCCTTCCTATTCGCTCTTCCTTCACTTCCTTAATAAATAATTTGCAAATGCAATATAACTGCAAACCAGCTAGTTCTTCATTAGATCCTGAATAATAGTTAACTAAGGTATGTCTGGAGACGGACTCAGGCATATTACCGGAAGATGTAATAAGCTGGAGGTTGTACTATCCAAGTAGAATCTAGGTGGATGACCTTGCAAGCCACAGGAAAGAAATAAACAGCAGATGCAATTCATTATAAAGGCAGCAAATTGAAAGTCAACCAACCAGTTGCAAAAATAGTGTTTTAATAAACTTTCACCAAGGTTTTGACAGATACAAACCCGTCTTCTTCAGAAATGCATGTGATACCTAAAGACAGCATAAATTACAAATTCATAATCATTACATCTAAACCTGTTGTCTAAAACGTTGTGAAATACTGTTATCAGGAAATAAAACTGTTACTTACTACCAGCAACTGCCATCCCGTGTGAGATGCAAAGTTGCCGCCCCCTCATGGAAAAACCTTGTTAATGTTAAAATCAGTTATTATCTTTGTATACCAGTTCTGATGTCACTTGTTATGATAGCAAAACAATAATTTGACGGTTATATAAAAAACTTAGAATAGGCGTAATATACAAACTTGGAAACACTTTTTCTTAAAACCACTTAAGTTCTTGACCGATTGATTACAAATTTTTAACCATACACTGATGAAATTTCGTAAGGACATGGGCTGTATATTATTGAAATTTAAATGATCTACTGCCAACTGCTGCCAGTGTCAAATCATTTAGAATGTTAAGTGCCGTGTATAAAAACTGATAGAAGATAATATTCTACACCTTATACAGGAGTAGTCATGGAGTTTAACTGTATCCGTTATGGATAAAATTCACTCAACTGGTTTTCTTTGACCACCTTTTAAACGGTTGATGTCACAGTTTTCGCTACTTGGCTCTTTCAATGGTTCTACTGCCTTCTTTGAAGCTCATTCCTGTTGGAAAGCATAATTTTCCTCGCAGGATCATCATTGATTTATAGCACTCATGGAGGGGCCGGGTCAGTGTTGTGAGACAGGGTTGATAGAGTTAGGAGTTTATAGACAGACTTTACCTCACCATTCGTTTTTCTAATGTTGTACATCACTGTCACTTTTTCCTTCCTTTTTTTTTTTTTTTTTTTTTTTTTTTTTTTTATCGTGGGTGTCCACTACTCTGCGCTGAGGTGAAGAAATATCACAAAATTTGAACAGAAACATATCTTGATCCATTTTATTTAATGATGTAAGTTATAATGAAAAGGGGTAATATCTTCATAGCAGAGTTCAGCAGCTTTGCATTATTTCTTCATTTAGATTTTGAAGGTGAAATCTCAAGTCCATGACTGATTTAATGATAGATTCCTTTTTGCTTTGTTTATTTGGTCGATGTAAGCCAGAGGTGGGCAATGAGCGAGCCGCGCTCTCCGAGCCGCCTGCCTGAGCCGGAGCGGAGCCACGAGCAGCTGGTATCCACCACGTAGTTCCTGCTGAAAAGACTAGATGTCGTTATGCTTTCGTAGTCCTAGAAATGCACCTGGCTGAGTGCGTTATAAAATAACTCGTAAAGATAATAGTGCAAACTCTTTAGTATCCAACTCGAATTAACAGATTCCACTACTAGGGGTATCTCCTGAAAAATGCTATTACGTTTATAAGTAACGGAACTACGTGTGCCAGAAAGCATGCAGACCTCTAGTGGCAACTAGGATAACTACCAGCCGAGCGCGAACGCTGCTCTTTTCCCGGCCTGAGCAGGAGCGCTGCTCATTGAGCCAATTTGTGCCCACCTCTGATGTAAGCTCTTCTTGATTCAGAATTGTCTCCTGTTGGAACATTTGGAATGCCATTTTCAGAATCACCATCCCTTGTGCTTCAGCTTGCAATACTTCTTTGTAGACCTACATGTGAGTGTTAAGTGAGTACTTTTCTAAAAATAAGCTGCAAGTGTTCAGACAACAATGTAGTCTGGTCTCAACTCTATTGTTGCCAGTAAATATTGTTACAACAATGAGTAATGTTGCTTAAAGCAACCAGTACACTCCATTATTGTTAATTTCTTGCTTCAGAAAGAGCAGAGACACTAGAAAGTAATATTGTATTGCAATTGTTGACTTTTGCTGAAACTGTGAGAATGCCTATATTGGATTTTGACCAAATTATGCACACACTTTTCTTACCATGAGGTAACTATTGCTATAAGGCTAAACAACCACTTATGACACATGAGTCACCAGTCATTATGTCATAAACAATAGGAGTTGCAAGTAACTGCCACATAATGCAATGAGACTTTATAAATACACTGTGCGAGAATGAGAGTACTTAGTGACTAGCAACAAACTTTAAACATTATTTCCAACTTTCCTTAATTTTTTTCTTACTGCCAACTACAATGAAATGACGAAAGGAGAATAGCTCCTCTCTTACTACTTTTACTCTGTTCATGGATCAAAACTAAGCATTGAGTATGATGTTACAATTTGTAATTTCTACACTGCCAATTGTACTCGCAGGAAATTTTAGACAGTAAACTGAAATACAGCTGAATCTGCTTTCAAAATTGTATTACAGTACAACACGTAGTTCAAGAAATATGAGGATATAAACAGTCACATTCATAGAAACTTGCCCCATCATGCATCAGGTATTACTTTTATAATCTTGTACAACATATAATACCATAAATATTAGAACATTATGCTGCAATGAATAAAAATCCACCACAACATGCACCAAGTTTTAATACATTTACGTATTTACTACTAAGACACTCCTGTATTCCAGGCAGCTTAAGGAAATTCCTGAAAGCTGACAGTGTTGTTGACAACTTTGATCCCACTTTGAATTGTGAAGCGCACACAGCTGTAGGCTAAAACAATGCACTTCTATAGAGCTACACAGGAAGGAAGAGTATGAAACAGTGTACATCCAATGAATACCCATTATTTCCGACAGGTCTACCTTTTAACTTCAAGAGACTGCAGTTTCCAGTGAGACTTGCATTTTCTGTTATCTTATATATAAAGCAGAGTGTCCCTATATTTGTACATGTTGCATACAAATCTACAGTTTTGTTCCAATCTTTATGAAATTTTGTACACATAAGCTTCAATCCATTAGAACGGTCGCTGTAAGTGTAAGAATCACCTACGATACATAGTTGATGAGATATGACGTCATAAACAATGAAATGCGTGAAAAACTGCTACATTTTGCGACAATGCTGCTCATTTTCTCCTAAACCATTGTACCGATTTCAACCAAATTTGGTACATACATTCCTTACCGTGAGGTAACAATTGCTACATGGTTCAAAAGATATTACATCATAACCAATAGAAATTGCAAAAAATGCCATATAATGCGGCGAGACTTTCGAAATACACTGTATGAGAATGACAGTACTTCGCGACTTTCAACAAACTTTAAACATAATTTCAAACCTTTATTAAATTTTTTCTCGCTGGCAACCATAGTAAAATGATGAAAGGAAAAGAGTTTCTCGATTACTACTTTTTCGCTGTTTATGGAGTAAAACTACGGCTCTCGGTATGATGTTACAATTTATAATTTGAACACTACAAATTGTAGCGACAGGAAATTTTACAGACAGTATACACATATATAGTTGAATGTACCTTCTAAATTGTATCACAGTATGTCATGTAGTTCATGAGATATGAGCACATAAACAGTACCGTTCATGGAAAACCGCCCCATCAGGAACCAAGTTTGAACCTATTACTTCATTACTACTAATTGTATTTCCAAGAGATTTTACAGACATACAGCCTTTATACAAATGAATATATACCAGAAAAATGGCAGAAATAAATAAATAAATAAATACCCGGGCAACAACGGGTTTTCAGCTAGTGATTAATAAATCACAGGGCAATCTGTTAAATACTGCAGAGTGGTTTTGACATATCCATGCTTTTTACGTGGCCAATTTCATGTTGTGAAATGGTGAGGGGTGAGCTCACAAAAGAATTTATTCATATTATCTCCTGTACAATAACAATAAATTTTGTTTATAGTCAAGTTTTGCATTAAATGAAAGAATAAATGTTACATATCATTTTTATTACTATCTTTCCTTGTTTGGATACTATGCTTATAATTTTGTACACTATGCAAGACAGCCTTATTTCTTATATATTCTCTGATAAATATAACAGGAGACGGACATAGGAAATAAATAAACAGCTTTTGCCCTAAGTTGCAGACCATTTTAACAAAGCTCAACAAACACTTTTCCCTCCACCATGCACTTTTGAGGGATCCTGAGGCTTGGAATATAGGACAAAATATTTCCTATTCTAAAAGTGGCCTGTATATAGTTCCTTATATATTGTCGCATTGAAATGGAAGCAGGTTTATTACAAACTTAACATACACACAGCACCAACTGCCTCTTGGGCAGAATGCTCTGCTATTTATACACAGACAGAATGTACCAGAATTTAGAAGAATAGTTAACATAAGAAACAACTAGAATTTACAAGTGAATATAAGAAAGATGTAGACCATTCTGGAATTGTTAATTACAAAGAAATAAATATTTTGCCAGTGGATGGGATTGAACCGGCAACTTTCAGCACCGCAGTCGGTGACGCTATCCCTTGCACCACGCCAGCAGTTGCGCGCGCACACATTCAAAACTCACCATATACATTGAATTAGTAGTCGCTGTAGAATGCTGTTGGTGGATCTTCATTATTACTCTGATAGACAAATCAGAATGTTCTGAAACATTCAGGAGGTGGAAAATGGAAGACAAAGCTGGACTTATCAACATCAAAAAACAGGGGGAAGTGGATGACTGCACACTCAAATGAAGATCTCAATATAGACTGAACATACATTAACCCTGTGAGCGGAACATCGGTCTGAGATTCTTTCATAGTGGACGCTAGCAAGGCATTTCTGATGCTCTTCAGTGAAGTTTAAAACACGTTATAGATCAATGTGTAATGAAAACAACATAGAAGTGCAAAAAGGGTTAAGGAGATGCAGAAAAATACCGTTTAAAGGTCCTTCAGTCTTGGAGACCGGTGTTTCTCCATACTGCAGTGTCCAAGATGTTCCGGTTAGAAGGTTAACACAAAAAAGAAAACAACTTAATAACTAGGATGTTTGTGTTTCAATTATCTTATCCATTTAAGAGATATGATGTATATGAATAAGACAAAAGTTGAAAAGGATAATTTCTTACTAAAACAGAGTGAAATTGCCTAAAAGAAAATAATGTCAAAGGATTCCTATATTTGCCTCAACATCCAGAAAATTGATAGCTAAACGAAATTTTGGAAGAAGGCCGTAGAATGAAAATAATTGTGTGAACAGGTAGTATTTATTTCACACGTATTTCTCAGGTATGTCTGGAGACAAATTAAGGCATATTACCAAAATATGTAATTAGCTGGAGGTTGTACTCAAGGTGGTTGACCTTGCAATCTACAGGAAAGAAATAAAGAGCAGATACAGTTCATTATAAAGGAATCAAATTGAATGTCAGCCAACCAGTTGCAAAAATAGTGATTTAATAAACTTTCACCTAGGTTTTGACAGATATAAACCTGTCTTCTTCAGAAATACAGTACATGTGATACTTAAAGATAATTAAAGGTTTTTACTGAAAACCACGAAAGTTAGTGACAGATTCATTACAAATTTTTAAGCATACACTGATGAACATTTGGAAATGCATGAGCTGTATATTATTGAAATTTAAATGATTTTCAAAAATACCCATTATAAATTTCGAGAACTCATACAGGAGAGAGAGTACATATTTTGATGAGGACATGACGTTCATAAAATTGTATCCAGTGATACCATGAGCACTTCTTTCTCTCTGTCACTGTGAAACAAATCTGTGCTAATGCAAGCTCTTTGCTTTCCATATTTTGGGGGAAACTAATGCGGACCAAAATAAGAATAAGTCTGCTAAACATGGAGTCTAAAACAAATACTTAGTTATGAGCAATTGATTATTGGAAGAAACATGTAAACACTAGACAACCCAATATGAAGACATTGCTCAAAGCTATAATGAATGCATTTTAGAGTGCAAGAAATTTTGTTCTAGTTTTGGTCCATATTACTTTCCTCTAAAATATGAAAAGCAAAGAACTTGCAGTAGTATTGATTTGATTCACAGTCAGTGGATTACATTTTCGACAGTATACCTTTTCAAATTATTTTGTATTCATTCTCCTGTCTACAGGTGCTCAAAATTTCTGAAAACTTGTCGTCTATATAGGGGAAGAGTATCCACCACAAATCTGGATAAGTACTTGATTGGTTTAGTTTGAATTTTTACATGATGTTTTACTACATTTAGTCAGAAATTAAGAGAGGAGGGAAGAGGTAATGCACAAGCAGGTTAGGGCAGGAGGAGATGAACGGAGAGAGGTAGGTGGGGCTGAGAAGGTAGGCTGAAACATTGCTGTTACCTGAGCTCGTCACTTCAACAATTGCTTGTACATGAAATAAAATTTACGATCAAAAATATCTACTATTGTTATGTTAAAATCATCCTAAATCCCTCTTTCTTGTTGCACCTTACTCACTGATAATGAGTGTAATCTTCCCATACAAAGACAAAGAAAGCATTGCAGCAAAGTGGATCCCAATGACAGGATCTGGCTTCATGCGTCAATTACGCGCAGCTCTGTAAATTTTCATCACTTTCTTCTAAACTTGTTGCAGATGTAGCATGTAACAAACTATATGACTAGTAGTAATATCTACTAGGGATGGGTTGAACCCCAATTTTACCGAATCGAATCCGAATACCAAATCTTAAATAACACATGTGCCGAATTCCGAACCCGAATTAAATTTTCCAAATCTTGAACCCAAGTTATCTGTCAACTCAAGTAATGTATTTAAAAAGAATTACTACTCTCTCACTGTCAGCGATGAAGATAAAACTTTCTGGGATGGATCTCAATATTACAGTAAAATTTAAGGAATTAAAATTTCATTTACATTTTTATTTTAAATCTTAAGGATTTTTTTATACCTCCCTTCCCTTAAAAGAAATTTGTATGAAACAGTTTGAGATATACGTTGTTTAGATGCTGTAAAAGATAATAAGGGACTTTCTTCACTCTATCAGAAACTGTTTCATTTTCATGAAATAAAAAATAATTGCATAATTAAGTCCTAGAAAGGAAAGATTACTTACTTTTTTTTTTTTTTTTTTTTTTTTTTTTTTTTTTTTTTTTAAAGGGGAAGAGCCAAAAATAAAACCTGAAAAGGTGATTAGATATTTTGGGAGTTGGAAAAAGATATTCTTAAAAAAATAGGATGTGTAAATGTTAAATAATTTAATAGTGACGTATTAGGCATTCCATGAATGACAGACAGGACTTCAGACACAGAGAAATCCGCATTTATTTGACGTGTGTGTACTTTTTATTGCCACAAAAACATTTCAGAACTGTGAAAAGTACATAACTCGCAGGTTGCATATTCCCGAGGGTTAAACAAGGGTATTTTGTAGATTAATTTATTCTTTCAAATATTTGTGATCACGTAACTTGTCCGCACAGAATTTATATTCGTAGAAGATTTACAAATCAGTACTAGAAGTCAGTTGCCGTGCTTCATTTCTATTTCCGTTCAGCATTAGAATAATACAAATGTAAACATTAAAGTGATAAGTATATTCTCTCGTGTGATATACTATCAGTAATAGATATAAATTACTTGTTAAACAGATTTGCCACACTATGCCCATTGGTTACTAATGTACCTCTGACTATTAATGCTCTCTGCTCCTGTTCTTTTCTGGTTCTAAAAGTCGCAAAGGCAGTGTCACGACCCGTTGGTGTCAGTTGTCTGTCACTTTTCAAAAAGCAATCAGTGTACATGTTTAAGCTTGACCTTGAATGATTGATTGTCATCTCACCTGGATTGTGCACAATTAGAACTTTTTTTCCCACATAGTAAATAACTTTCTTCTTGAATACCCCAGCACTTCAAAAAATTGAATGAAACAATATGTGAAATCAGAATGAGGCAACTCGTGCAAGAATCCTGAAGCCTTATGTTTTGTTGGTATTTATGTAAAGAAACTTACTTTTGTTGCTACTAATATTTGAAAGGCTACTACCTTTGACATTGAGCAGTACGATAGTTCTATTTCCTTCATTGGATGGTGTGTTAAAATTGAATAGTTGAAAATAGAAAGGAAATTAGACTCTTCTTTGTATTTTATTTTTACGAGTGCAAAAGTTTTAGTGACAGTATTTATATTTGCGTATGTGTAGTACTGCTTATATTAGACGGGAAAAGTTACTTCTGGCGGCTCCTAGTGCCATTTTTCAAAACTTCTTTCGGTTTGTAGTCGAATTAAACTGCAGGCAGTTTTTTTCGACTCAAAAAACCGGAAAAAGTGCGGCCTAGATTCTGGTAAATATGGTAGATTGTTTTCACAATAGCCAACAACTGCGTAAGTTTTGTAATGGTTTCACTTGAATAAATTCAATGTGAGATCGTTTTGTTTTATGACATCAGGTCTTTCAGTGGATCTATGAAAAATAAAGTAAATAACGCAAATGAAAGTGTAATTATGCAAAGTAAACTACAATATTCGTAACTGAAGGTTTCCATATAACACTTCGGATTTGGGATTTGGTAGTATTCGATCATTATGCATCGAATCTCGAATCAGAAGCCAGTGTGCTAGATTTGGCGAATAATGGATTCGGCCGAACTACTTGGACACAATGCTAATATCTATAGCTATAAGAAGAGGACTTCTCGTGACTGAAAGCAAATGGGATGATATTCTTTTCCATTTTCATAAATTTTTGCATTATAATGCTGAAATTACATCATAATTGAAGTTAAACAGAAAAATATTGAGCTGCACCACATTCCCTCATTAGAAAGAACAGACAATTGGACCAATTTCATCCTTACTGTGACAAATCTGTTGTGTGTAATCATTCAGTAAGTGCTAGCAGGTTAGTCTCCATTGCCATATCACTTCACTTTTCTACCTCTTATTTCCCATTCTAGCTATTGGGAATACGAAGGCTTTTTTGTCATCCTACATTTTTCAAATAATAGAAAAAAGATTTTTCTGTTGTGCTGTTACCTGGTCGTAGATTGATGTTGTCGATGATTGTTGTTATCGGTAGATGCTGGCTGAAATCTAATGGGGCGAAAAGTAATTCACTATAAATGACGAAGGCAATGCACAGAGTTGCATTCTTTGACACTTTTAATGATTCATAAATGCCCAGTTGTCCCCATTTATGGCCATCTTACAAGTCTCATTAATTATACTTAATGTGACTGGTAACACACATTCCACATCAATAATATGACTTTACAACACAGTTTGTGTGTGGAATACAAAAGTTCGTGGTGTACATTTCAAGGTGGCACAAATATGAAATATTCACTGTTGATACACTTTCTACAAGCCTAACATTGAAGAACTTTTACATAAATGTTCTAAATTAAAGTTCTAACTAGCGTGAATTATGCCTCAGCCAACTGACTAAACAATACTCTCAACTGACATAGGTTGTGCATCTGACAACTGACGAAACAATACTCCTTACATGCCACGTGCACTTTCTATTTATATCACCCAAACAATGTCAATGAAAATTACATATTGTTAATTGAGTTCATTGCATTAATTATAATGGAAAAGTAAACATTTACATACTATTGGCTGTAGTAAAATATAGCATAAATAATAATGAGTAAATTAATATACAAATCTCAGTTCAGTTAATAGTATTTCATTTATGTATTTAACAAAATAGTTTCTTCAACAGTACTTTCACAATTAATTAACAGTAATTATTCAGAAACTAAAGAGGACAAAACTTTCCTAACGTTACTTTTCAAACATAATAATACCTACATTAATATTATGAGAAAAGAATGTACTTGGTTTTAACTGAAATACTAGTTATCATACTATCTGAATTTTAACAATACATCTCTGGCATTAACTAATTAATATTTGCTAATTAAAACAAATTTCTCCAGTGTCAAACAATAGAAAATGACTTCAACTAGTGATGTTTCAAAAAAGAATAACAAGAGTTTTGGGGAAAAAATGATGATAATAAATATGAATGTAATTAGTCTATTATTATTCAGCAGTGGTATCGGGAGGTTAAGTAATGCAAGCAGATGGGAATAAATCCCAACATGCTTCATTACACTGTCTTCAATATTGAAGAAGAGAAAGAGTAACTTATGAGCAACATAAATGAACTATACTAATTGTTCATAGAGTTGCTAGATGGTCGGAATTCGTCCGGATTCTTCTGAAATTTCATGTAATGTCCAGACTAAATACAGAATTTCATGAAAAGAAGCTTATGGTAAATTTCTGTAGAGCAAAATAATTTCAGTAGGTCACACAATTTCATTTGCTTCATTCTCGAATGGGTCAAACATCATGCCACAGACCAAACCAAAAATAAATTAAAAAGAAGTTATATCATTTGTATTGCTCATCAACACTGTGTGGATAAGCTGGAAATTTGGGCCTGGCAGAAATGTGCTAGGGTAGTTGATGCAGATGTGACCACTGTGTTCAGATGGTGTAGTGGTCAGCATGACTACGTAGCAAGCAGTAAACTTGAGTTCAAAACGCAGCCTAGTACAATTGTCAAAGTCCCCTCATTTGCTTAAATCACAGACCACTGCCAGCTAAAATAAAAATTCCTATTTGTGTTTCTTTAATAGAGGCCAAATTCAAAATTAGGTTCTAATTTGACACTAATTGTTTAAAAATAAAATCTTTTCTGAATAGTATTATAGAATCCAAATTGACTGATCCCTAAGTATGATTGGGAACGTTAAATGCAAATTAATTCTGTGCCAATAGAGTTAAGACTTTATGTAGGAAGTTGATTTGAAAAGTAAAAAGTAACATTTTAATTTATAAAATTCATGTCTCATCACAATTACAAAATCCCAACATTCTAAATTTTTTCCACATAATTTACTCTTCCAATCTGGCAAGTGTAATTGTACTGAATGCTTTCCTATTACATCAGTTATAACCCATAATCTCAATTTACAACAAACTGTGATGTGCCTCTTTTTTCAACATTAGAAAAGCAATGAATTTGTGTCTGTTCAGTTTGAATCCATCGGCCAACTGCCAATACCGGTTCCGTATTTCCATACATAAAAAATGCAACAAAAATAAGGCAACAATTGGAAAAATTTCAAATCCCCCCCCCCCCCACACTGCTTTACAGCTCCTTTTTAACCTTAACTGTAATCAATGTTGCATCTCACATTCTCACCTATCAGAGCCTTTACAATCCATCATGCTTACCTGCCATCCTCCTCCCCTCCACTCCACACCTCACTTACAGTTCTAGATGCTTCTAGTGCTGGAGTGGCTGGACATGGTGGTTGTTTACGTATAGCTGTCTGAGTAATTGTGAGAGTGTATGTGTTTCTTTTTCGGATGAAGGCCATGGCTGAAAATTTAAGTTGTGTGAATGTGATTGTCTATTTTTTGTGCCTGTCTGCAGCTCAGCAGGCCCCTTTACAGCCAGTTGTTATCTGTCCACTATTATTGACATTTTCCATTGTTAAAGTTTTGTAATAGGTTTAAGATATGAGAAACTAAATTTTTAACTGTGGAAAGGTGTTTTCATGTATAAACTTAAAAGAAAAACAAATTTACTAATACATTGTTAACTTCTTATTCTGATATTATTTACAAAATGGAATATAATTAAGAGCTCATTGACTTTAAATGTTTTGAATGTGTTATTAAAACAACTAGCATAATAAAATAAAGTAGTAGTATCCATGACGAAGTGGGTGTGGGTGACTTCTTTCTGAAAAAAAGGACATTAGTCATGAACCTTGTTCAGTCCCTATAAACATGGATTACCAGTATTATATTTTTTAATTTTGCATGTACAATATTGAGTAGAACTAACAAAATATCTCTCCCGTAAAATTTTGTGACTGACATTCAATCATTTTCCTTATATACTCAAATGTCTATCCCATTTGATGGTATATGGGCCTGCCTGAAGTTCATTATGGCGGTCCTACATACCAGAGCCTGTTTATATGAAGGGCAAATCTTTGGTTATAGTTTAATTACTGCGTACAGGAACCAAGAGGTAAACTGTTGTGTAATTGTTTTAGAGTAGCACATACAGCAGCTTGTGTCTACCTATGTGACATTGTAGTTATATTTGATTTCAGATGGGAACTGCGTGTAATGGTGACACCAAACTCTATATCAAGACCTTTAAACAATACTGGCTGACATACGGTAACTTGTTCGTTATGCTGTTACAACTCAGTCAGTGTGGCTGAATAGAGCAAGACTGTTCTGTTGTCAGGTTACAAGTATCAGAGTAATATTGAGAATATGTATATGTCTTGTGAAATTTGTGTGTGTGTGTGTGTGTGTGTGTGTGTGTGTGTGTGTGTGTGTGTGTGTGTGTGCGCGCGTGTGCGTGTGTGCGCGCACCTGGGAAAGGAGTGAGGGGATGCTAAATAAAAAAATTTTGATATGTTGTTGTGTGTGATAGACTTGTTATGAAGATCTACTGTTGAAATTGTGACCACTATGTGATGTTTCATTAATGGTTAATATATGTCATCAGGTTTTATTGTCGAATATATAATGTTATTGATGTGCAGTGATGTTGCAGTTTTTGTAATTTGGGTATACTCATTTGAACCTTCAGTAGACAAAAATGTTTTATTCGTTAAATGTAATGTTGTTTCTGATTGGAAGAAAATTTTTAAAACTTTTGTTTGCTGTTAAGCATCCATTTTGTTAGCTCTGTTATGTCATAAAGCTTGAAACATGTTCCAAAAATAACAAGAATGCATTTAATGCTTTATTTGGTTTATGTGACCATTAACAGGAAAAAAATCTGTTACTGTTGTTATAAATTGGACGTAATTTACATAAACATTTTTTTTTTATTTCTTACATAGTTTCTGAGTGTCTTCTTTCACTGTAAAAAATCGACTACAATAGTTGAGAGCTTGTGTGATAAGCGATACTATCAGAAAAAAATGTGATATTTAAAAAGAAGCTCAGAATTACAAGTGGTTGTTTTTATCTTGAAGTTAGATGTGAAATCTCAAATACCAGTTATCGAGAATTCATTTTACTGTCAGTCATGAGATATTTTAAATGTAAATGTGCTGTGAATGTGTGTGATATTGTCTATGTTTTAGTCTGTTTCTTTATTTTAAATGTAAAAGTGCAGTGAATATGTCTGTTATTTTTTTTTATTTTTTTTCTTTTCTTTGGTTTTTAATGTCAGCCATGAGAGATAGTTTAAATCTAAAAGTGCAGTGTATGTCTATGCTATTCTTTCTTTTTTCTTTTTCTGGTTGGTTTAAAGTACGGGAAAATTTGTGTGTGTTGTACTTCATGTAAACATTCACATGAAAAGAGATCCTTAAGACATCTAACAAGTTAGATGCCAAAGAGTGGTCATCTAGGCTTGCTTGTGACTGTGTATGGAAAATAAATTATGATAAAACGTTTTCCTGAAAAATGCAAATTGTCTCAAAAGGGGGCAAGTTTTTATTTTACTGCAAGAATTATTGTACATATTCTTAGTGGAAGAGAGGAAGAACTATCATCTAAACATATGGGATGCAAGAATTAAACCAAATTCATCTTCTGTGATCCATATGAGAAGAGATGACATGATAGTAGATACTTGTACTGTAAAGCAGTCATTTACATCACAAACTGCATCAAATTTTCTGTGTAAAAGTGATTTCAGCAGATGTTTGCTAAACTATATATTCTATTCCTCTTGCTTGGTAGGAAAGTGACTTGACATCTGCACAATATTTGTATCCATGAAATTCTTTAGTATAATGAAAATGAATGTACATGACTGCATTCAGAATGTGATCAGTAAGGGGAAAAGTGTCTGAAACAAATAGAACTCTCTCTCAGTGCAAGTGTGTTGGAGATGCATGAGGGAAAGAGAGATAGAGAGAGAGAGCTGTATATGATAAATGCTGTGAACTGAGTTGCTTCTGATACATCTAAATTTTATATCGCTCTAAGGGGTATTTTTCTTCATAAAATGCAGTAATGGCTTGACACTTATCATAATTAATAAGAAAATGCGATACATGGAAGTAAAATATCTGAGGGCAGAAATTAAGTGACATTCATTTTCTTCCAACTTCAACGTGATGTATTAGCATGTTCTATGTTTTGTATAGCTGAAATCATTGTTAGAATGTTGTTGCTAATTTATTTTCTCAATGTAATTACTTGAATTCCATATATAAGGAGATCATTGTCAACAATACATTATTCTGGTGGAAAAATTTAAATACTTCAGTTTGTACTGTATGTAATTGCTGTACTACTGTGTGACATATCTTGATAGATGTTTGTAAAATGTATACTTGGCTTGAATCACTATAATTACTGTAGAAAAGAACTACAGCATATACTTAAATTAGTCTGCATGTTACCCTGGTATCCCCTGAGATTTGTTATCACAGTAAACATTGTTTTTCTTGGTAATTATTACTTGCTTTCTTTTCGAAAACAAAGTTGTAACTAAATGCTCCATTATATAGTACTATTTGAAGAATACATAGAAGGCAGAAATGTGGACAGTGCAATTTGACTGTTAAGATAATTTTCTTCTTTTCCAATTGATGATGTTGCTCAAGCACTTAAATCTGTGTGATTTGTTTGATTTCTAATGCTTCAATTTTTTTTATTTTGTATTTTATAAATAGGTAATGTAACAACTTATGTGGGGCATGAAACTTTTGAATAAACACATGAGTATTCAAGGAAGCCATATTCAAAAGCTGTAGGAATTCATAATGGCAATGCAAAATAAAAATGGCATGTTTTTGACCTAAGATGAAAATCTGTGTTGTTTGGTATTTCACTGCAATGGGAAGTTTTACCCAAATGTAATGAGCTGTAGGTCATAGTAGGGATTGGAGTTAGTAATATGTCCAGCTGTTAATATTAACACCAACCCACCAGTTACTGTTTAATTCATTTCTGTAGTTAGAACAATCTGTCAAACAGCACACTTAATTTTTGTACATTAGTTCTCAGTCCAAAAATTGGGTGGCAGCAGTTCTTTTCCCCCTCATCTCTGTTAATAATTTGTCTCTTCAGTTTCTCATATTAGCCTTCTACATCATCTGCAATATGTCTAGGTTCTCCACTTCTTCTCTTGCCTTGAATAATTTTTCCATTGCATTAAGTACAAAGCTCCTCTGTCAGATGAGATGGTCAGTTTATTATTATTATTATTATTGTTATCAGTATATTACTTTTTTAACTTCCCTTGTAAGACTTAATTTGTTATCTACCTTTTCACGGGATTTTTTTCATTCTTCTCAGCATGACACTTCACAAAACTCCCAATGTCTCTTCTAGTATGGTCCTCATCTGTGAACCATACAAAGCCATGTAATAAACAGTGCTCTCAAGATGGTTCCCATATTTAGATACCTTTATGTAATCAATACCTGTTTCTTGCAATAGGCTATCCAATACCCTGTGCAGTACCTGCTCTTCCACCCTCGTCAAAGACGATTGCCACTTGGTAAAGATACTCCCGTTATTCAGAGGGACTTTCAGCCCTTTAATTCTTTAGCCCCTCTACAACTTACTCTGTAATGACATTTCCTAGAACCTTCCACCACATAATAATGGTTAGAGCAAAACTCAGAACCTCATAAATACCACTATTCTTCTCAGTTGTGTTCCTACCTGACTGATGTTGGCTGTGAACAAATTTCTTATACAATTGTGACCAATGCTGATCATTCTTGTATAATGTATAAGGTTTTTCTGACAATAAATCTTGTTACACTTGATGTATGGGTCATAATACATTTTCATTACCTTCTGTTTGTATCACGAAAACAATGTGCACTCTATGCAGTTGCGTAACATATTTCAAAACTAGCTCAGATGTTTTTTTATTCCCTTTCATTTCACAGTTATGGATCTATCTGTTTATAAAGGAAATTGACTGCCAACCCCTCTCTGTTTTCAGACTCTTGTGTTTGCTAACTTGTTTCGCCCATTCTCCCCCCCCCCCCCTTTTTTAAAATAAAATACATCATATATGTATAATATTTTTCCTCACATTTTATCTGTATAATGTTAGAAGACCTGTTTTCTACAACAACTGAATGGGCTGAATGGTGGTTTGCACATTGAAAAAAGACCGTTAGATATTACCAACTGGTATTGGACATGGTTCTCCATAAAACAAAGACAAAACGCACACATGTAGTCTTTGTAACCGCAATCGCTGAGTCGCAATTACAGTGTTTGATGTTTAAAGATGGAGTGGGTAATTAGTGTGCAGGAGAGGTTTGTAGTGGAGGAGGAGGGGATGGATGTTGGGGATTGAGGTTTAGGTTGAGGAAGACAACAGTGCTACTTGTGGGAGCATTCAGGGACTTGGTGGAGACAGGCTAGTTTGTGCCTAGGCGTACCACAGCCTCTCTAGCAGCTTACTGTCCTATTCCTGGCACACTTTTACCAACAGCACTAAAACAACTTTTCTCACCCATATATACTTACCCTGCTATTCCTCCTATTTCCACATTACTCCTTGTCTGTACCCCACTACCTGTGGAAGATAAGCCTTAGTAACTGGAGATGTTGGTGGCCATGTGTGTGTGTGTGTGTGTGTGTGTGTGTGTGTGTGTGTGTGTGTGTGTGCACACGCACGGGCACTTTGGTATAGGCGTGCACGTGCACACTGGAGTGCGCATGTACCTATTGTAAAGGACTTAGCCCGATAGCTGATAACATCTAGCTGCCTTCTTTCAATGTGTTACAGTATGTCCTCCATGGTAGTTTTCCTTTGTTATTAAATGGTGTTGCAGAGGTACTGAAACTACTACTTAAGATACCAGCACAAAATGTAAACATTGTAATGATGCAGCAAATACCTGCACAGTCCTAATTTTTTCTTTTTACACAGATGGCTATTGTTAGGTAATAGAAGTAAAATTGTGTTTTATGCTAACACTCTAGAGGTACTTATATCAGATTTTCTCACTGAATTTTGTTCATGCACTGTTATTGCCTCTGCAATGAGTACCCATTTAATAATTGATAAGTTAGAATTTCCACTGCCTGTTCTAAAAGTAATTAGAAATGGCTTATTGGAGTTTCATTACTTAAAATGTATATTGCTTTTTCTTTAGTAAGTTAATCTGATTTACAATTATCTGCTTGTACTATAGCACCCATTGCAGCATTTACCAGTATTGCAGGTATAATGTTTGCCATTACCAGCATACCTGTTTATCAATATAGTGTACTCTAATTGGAGATTTGAATGTCTTTATATCCTTGTTTTCTGTGTCTGGCTTTCCCTTTATTTTCCTATTTATTTACTTTTCTTTTGATTCATTGATTGGGCTATCATTGTGAAAATCCAAACAAATATCCACTAAAGTCTGAAACCAAAATGTGATTAAAAATTTCAGTGGAACTGTCAGAAATTGGCAGTTTCATATCTTTGTAAGAGTTCTACTAATGACTCTAATTGAAATTGCTGGTTGTATATTATTCAGCAATAACTATTTACCTGTTAGCCCCATTGTAAACTCTTAATTCTAATATGTTCAGTGTCTAATGTGGTTAGTAGGTTGACTGAAACATGCCATGTTACTGTTAATGTTGTCAACATTCCTTCTTGTGACAGCAATATTTTGCTTTATAGTCTTACTTCAGTTTAAGTACAAATTGTTACCAGTAAAAAACCTTGCTCTCATTACAGACGTCTGCAGTAGTTTGCACTTGGTAATTTCGCAGGATACTGTATGTTTGTAGTACCATGTAGCAGAATTTCATATACACATTGCAAAGGAAGATAAACTGTACTTTGATTGACAGAATAACTTGGTGAAAGAATTTGCATCACATAACAGACATCACATATCAATATACAAATTGCTCTCCCTTTTCTGTGGGTATAAATGAATCCATTCATGCAGCCATAGCAACAATTCTGACAAGTGTTCAGCAAATTCCTTGTTCAGAACACAGAAGTATTCAACTTTATATTAAGATCAGCATATGTTGAATTGGTTTCTTATGCTATTGTAAATATATAATTGAAATACACTCTCAAAAGAAGAAACTGCTGATGATAATTTCTGTTTATGATTTTGCAAATTTTATGGAAAATTGAAGGCTGTAATAAAATAAAAATGCAATGCAAAGTAAAGTTATATGATGTTGTCTATTTTTATGTAATAAAAAGTCTTCATTATAAATAACTGTGCATTCTTAAATGCATAATTTTCTTCGCAGTGTTATACGGTGTAAAAAGCTGCCAAGAATGTGACAAGTTTCCTCTTGTATAAATTATTTGTTAGTATTTTGTTTAGTTTATAATTGCAATATGTTCCTGATCTATATAGCTTTATTACAGTAAGGTATATGCCGTACCATAATTTTATTCCAACCAAGGTAAAATGCATTCTGGAAGTTGTTTTGTTTAAGCTAAATTTGTTTTTTTCCCAATCAATTCAGTGCCATTGTTTGGATTCTGTGAGTTGTCTCATATTCCAGAATGATGAAGCCATTTATTGTATGTTAACATTAAGAAAAAGAATGTATGGAGAGTTCATATCACTACAGAGCTGTTGAAATAAAATTAATTCTTGGAAGTTGCTTGCGTGCTTCCTGTTTTCAACACAGTGTCCTAATAACATTTTGAACCTGAACGTCAAGATTGCAAAAGGATGGCCATTGTTGTGATACAGGGCTATACTGTGACACATATAGATGTATTCTCCAATAACGTTCGGATATGCAGCCGAATGCTGTCGACACTCTGCCTGGTATTTTGGTCCAGAGCTATCTGGCTAGGTAAGTACTGAAGAGCCCAGATACAGCGTGGTATTTATACTAGTTCTTTCACACGCCAAAAGTGCTGGTGCCATTTTGTGTGTGCATTAGGTGGTGACATGCGTGATACAGCAGACTTGTATGTGCTGCCTTCAGTGGTGAAAGAGAAACTGTCTTCTAATAATTGATTACCAATCAATTATTTCGATTTTGCTGTCACTAAATGATATTAATCACAGAATTCCAATTTTTATCCAAATGAAAGCAATTACTGTGATTTGTAAGCATGTTAGCAAGACATATTTCCACAGATTCTTTAATAATGGAACCACAAAAACTGGAAACTGGAGAAATTTTTTTTGTTAAATTGCGTGTCCCATGGAAAGGAAATGTTCTTGTTCTACTATTGCTGATTTTGTTGATTGCAGAAAACACGTGTGGCTTTTGTGTTCTATTCATAGTTACAGTACAGTTCTTACTGTCTGATTTTTATATATAGTATATATAAAGCAGAGTGTCAATATGTTTGTGTGTACGTATTGCATAAAAACCTGCAGTTTTGTTCCAATCTTTATGAAATTTCGCACATGTAAGCTTCAATACATGAGGACAGTCGCTGTAAGTGTAAGAATCACATACAACACACAGTTCATGAGGTATTACGTCATAAACAATGAGATGTGAGAAAAACTACTGCATTACACGACAATATTGCACATTTCCTCATAAACCACTGAACTGATTTCAACCAAATTAGCTACACATCTTCCTTACTGTGAGGTACCAATTCTGCAATGGCAAGAACTGCATACAACTCATAGGTCATGAGATACAACGTCATAAACAATAGGAGTTGCATGAAACTGCCACATAATGCATTGAGACTTTATGAATACAGTATATGAGAACGAGATTACTTAGTGACTTTTAACAAACTTTAAACATGATTTCAAACCTTTATTGAACTATTTCTCCCTGACAAGCATAACAAAATTATGAAAGGAAAAAAAGTTTCTCGCTTACTACTTTTCCGCTGTTCATACACTAAAAGTACGGCATTCGGTATGATTTAATATAATGAAAGTCCAGCTCTAGTTGCAATTAGTTGTGCTTTATTTAAGCCTTAAATAAAGCACAACTAATTGCAACTGGAGCTGGACTTTCATTAAATTTGAACCACAGTTGCGGCAACAGCAACCATCCAACGATGCAGAAACTAATATTCGGTATGATGTTACAGTTTATAATTTCTACACTACAAATGTAGCTGCAGGAAATTTTACAGACAGTATACACACATAGAGCTGAATGCAGGGCTGTCTTAAGCCGTGCAGGGGCCCCTGGGCACTCAGTGTTTTGGGCCCCCTAAAGAAAAAAAAAATAGAATGGTTTAATTGGTTAAAATATTACAAACCAAATACCAATGATTAGTTCCACGAATTAGTCTTTGTTTAAAATTAATGATATCTTTAAAGATTTCTAGAGTACAAAATCTACAATTTTTGGAGTATGTCTATTTCTACACAGGTTAGGGGACGCTACAACAAAACAGTAATTCCCTTTGAATGAACTCATCAGAAAGATGTACATGTGTTTAGCAGATTTATTGGTTTTTATTGTTACAAATACACAAATAATATACTAGTGATTACTGTTTTGCAAATTGGTCTTGTTAAAGGTTCTTTCGGGATTTCTGAAATGCAAAATCTTCTATTATATCTTTAAAGTCCAACTGTTGAAGGAAGTCACTTTCTAAACACACGATTGACAAAATAGAAGGTCGTTCATGTAGCATAGTCGTTCAAAATTCATTTTTGATTCTCTTTAACTGGGAAAATGAAACCTCTCCACTGCAATTGTTTACCATTAAACAAAGAAATATCCGGGTAGCAACTTCTACGTTCGGAAAGGTTTCTTAGATTTTATCTGCTTTTATTAAATAATGTAAGGAGAGTCATTTGGAAACTTTTTCAAATATTATTTTAAATGAAAATATTCTGATATGAGCTCATCAGCATTAACATCTGCATGATAAAATTCTGCAAATTCTTTACACCTGTTTTTCAACTGTTCAGAATCGATTTCTTTTAACAGAGAAAGGAAAGTAAAATGGTTGCTAACTTTCTCGCATGCTTCTGAACATCGCTTCAAACTAGAATCCAGTGTGTCCATTATAGGCAGAAAAACTTCTACATGAAATTTTTCTTTGACACTCAGCTGGACAGTCTCTGATGAATGTTCGGAAAAAGGGATATGTTTGCTGCAAATACTCGTCCTTACCCTTATAGTCAGCACCTGGAGTTTTCTCTTTTGCTGAAGATTCATAGCGATCGAATCTACTGCATGCAGAACTGATGAAATCGGAAATAGATGCAAAGAGTTTTGTTGCAACATCTATTGCGACGGTACTACTTTGGAAAGTTACATTTGTGTTTTTGGTAGTTCTCAAAAGGTCATCCCGTATCTCCCTTAGGAGACTCGTCTCCAGTTTTTTACATTATCTTGCAAAGGCTTTGATTTTTTTGTTTCCATTGGCTGATCAGTGTTGCTACTAATTGACTTCAAAACTATCATTGTAGCCATTATGCAAAGCAGTCCATCTGGTTTCAGAGAGGAACTTCAGAACTTTATTTGCACCTAAACATTTTTTCAAAACTTTCCATCGATTATTTGAAGAAGAAAAAAGGTGAACAATTTTTGGATAAACTGGAAGTATGCTACTGCTTCAAAAACACATCCAGCCGCCTGAATAACTACTAAATTTAGTGAATATGTGGCATGGTACAAAACTAGCAAACTGACATTTTTCTTTTGTTCTTGTCTAAGGACCTGAATATTTTCCAGCCATTTTTGCTGCATTATCATAGCTCTGTCCAAAGCAATGTTGTATTGAAACGTCAAAGCTATCCATAAACTGCATAACAGTATCTTCTATACTTTGAGCACTACGTTCCTCCATAGGCAAAAATTGCAAAAATCTCTCAACAGGTTGGCCATCCTTTACGTACCGAACGATGAAGGTTAGCTAGTCAATGTGGGAGAGATCTGGCAAGGAATCCACGCTTATTGAATAGTATTTGGATGCTTTTAATTCGTTAATAATCGTTGTTAACACTTTCTGGCCATTACATTAATAAATTCATTGCAAATATTTGAAGATAAATGTGATGTATTTCCTTTGCCATGACTCCTATACTTTCGTAAATGATCAGCAAGAAAAGGATCAAATTCACTTATTAATTGTAAGCATCCCAAATAATTTCCATTGTTTTCAGAGCACAAAATATCATTTTCTCCACGAAACCCTTGTCTCCTTGACGCCAAAAATTTCACAACTGCAACAATTCTTTTCAATATGCTCTTCCAATAGTTGATCTCAGCATTAAACTTGGCTGGCCGCAGTGGCCGAGCGGTCTGCGCGGCCGCTACGGTCGGGGGTTCGAATCCCCCCTCGGACATGGATGTTTGTGTCATCTTTAGTATACGGTAGTTCATAAGTAGTTTGTAAGTTTTGGGACTGATGACCCCGCCGTTAACTCCCATAAGCTTAACAAACATTTGAACATTAAACTGTGAAAGCAATACAGTATCAGTTCGTCCAACAATTTTGCTTATTGCAACATAATTCATCATTGATTACCTGTGCTGTAAACTGTTCTCATGCTCCTTTACTTTGTTCTAAGGGGAAGCTGCACCAGTCTGCTTCAGACCTTTCTACTTATCAAAGTTCATATGTTGCTGCTTCTATGTGTTAAAGATTTGTATCAAATTAAATGGGCTCTGTGTGAAGCCAAATAATTTAAAAAAAAAAAAAAAAAAAAAAAAAAAAAAAAAAAAAAAAAAACTGTCACACACAGCGCGGCATTCCAGTCTCCACCTGTTGGTGCAGAAAGGGTTCTGCATAACTAGATACGAGATATTGTGTATAATGTAATTAAGTTTATGTCGTAAGACGTAAAAGACGGAATAAAATCGCATAAGAGTTCTCTTGGTAAAGTTCAAGCTACTACTGGGCTTTCACTTGGGACTATAAGAAGAGTAAAGAAAGTGGGATCAAAAGTAGGTGCCGGTAGCTGATTTTTTCCGTACTTCAAGAAAAAGCGGAATAAAAAGAAAAGTTCTTACATTTGTCAAGAGACTGACAAGCAACTTCCAAATGACAAGTAGTGTCCCACAATAAAGTCACTTCTCCCGGACCTTCTCCACAAGTTAGACTTCAAGTATATCATATCATTGTTTTTAATGTCCGTCTACTGTTTACACTTCGAAATCTTAGTATAAGTAACTCTTCAGTTATTTACCAGATGTACTCAAAGCTAAAAAAAAATGGCACTGTGCTTGTAAAAAGTTTATATGTATGTAGTAAATGGATTTATTAAGTAAAATAAAAATATAGTGTCAACAGGGTAGGTATATCGTATATGTCAATGACACATATTTGGGCAGTTCATAAACAACACCCTGTTAGTGTAGTACAACGTCTAATTAGAGCACGCGTAAGTAACATCAGCTAATTTACTTCCAATGGCCACAAACATTTTATAAATGTGTTAATAAAAGTTGTAGGAAATGTTCCTGTATCAAATTATTGAATTTCATTAAGTGTAGTTGTTCTTGTGCTAAACAAATTTTTAATTTTCAAATGCGGAGCTAAAAGCGAAGATTACCATGAAGAGATGAATGCTGCAAATTCTACAAGTCAATTGTTTTATCTTTGACTACCTTACTGTGGTACACTCATATAACTGTTACACATCGACGTAACAAATATATATATCAGGTGCCCAGACCATAAACTGACAGAAAACGTGCTGAGAGACTCCGTTGTTGTTGTTGTTGCTGTTGTTGACATTTTGTGTGAAAAACCAACAATAATACATAGGGGATAAGATGAAATTACATATTGGCTAAGTGCTCATAATTTTCAATGTGACTAGGAAATCGCACCGATATGCAGTAAAAACCTCCTTTATACGTTTTTGTATGGGGATGCTAAAACAAACATACAAGTGAGATTAATGCTAAAATAAAACTTTCAGCACTGCGCTCCAAATAGGTTTGTTAGTTGCATGCTTTTGCCGAAAGCTAGTCTGTAGCCACTATTCCACATCTGAAATCCTTCCTTTCTCACTGTTTGGCCCTGTTTTCAAAGCATTGGAGCTTTCATTTTTTATGAACTGTTCATTTTCGTGTGTTTGAATATTGAAAACTACTGTACTCTGAAATATTCGGTTCACCCTTTACAAAATGACTACTAGTTCAAATAACTGGCTCTGCCATCCATTGCCACTGCTCTGTACATTGCAGAGATGGGTCGTTCGCAAACAAACGGGTCCAAAGGAACAGTTTACAAGAGTGAAAGGAAGGACCGAGGAACTGGTTATAAGGAACATTCACTTCGGCGGTTCTGGTCTCATGGTGGTTTCCTTCCAGCTCCAGAGTGGCCGCGCGGCCGTTTCCTTTCCAGTCGAACTGTGCAGTTCCAACTTGGTATTGAGATGTCGATTTTTTTTCTTTGACCACAGTGAAGCAGCGTGCTAATTGTTATGGACGGAACAGCGATTTATACCGGTGCTCCATAGACTGTAGGGAATCAACTTTTGTAAAATCGCTGTTATCTCATGACGTAAGCGCCTACTCGCTGCTTGGCCGGTCAACAGCAGCCCCGTGTGGCGTCATGTGAAGGCCGGTATTGGATACAATGTTCCACCAAGTTATATCTCAAACAGACTGCCACAAGGTCTGCTACAATAGTATGGCCGTGTGTTCTGTAGCTAAGGCCTGCAGTAATAACTACAATTTTGCATGCAGGCAGCAAATCATGTCATTTGTCACACAATATATACGACACGTTACGAGACAATTTCTGGGTCTTTATAATGAATAAGTGCGACAAAAATTCATTTAAAAAAAGTCATTGCCTAGGAGAAAGGAACGAGTCGCTGGGGGCCCTGGGCCTGTGCCCTTTGTGCCCCTATGGTAGAGACGATACTGGCTGAATGTGCATTTGTAATTGAAACATGTTATGACACATTCATGAGATATAACATTCATGAATAACCATCCAATCACGCACCAGGATTTAATCTATTACTTCTTTACTACTAACTCTATTCATAACAGATTTTACTGACATGCAGCACTTTTTCAAATGAATATATACCTACAAAATTATATAGTTTTACAACATACAATTCAATAAATAAGAGATTGAGTAAATTTTATATGTCATTTGTATCTTGACTACTATCTTTCTTTATTTTGATACTGCACTTAGAATTTTGTACATTATGCAAGACTGTGTTCTTTCTTATATATTCTCTGATAAATATAACATAATTTTAGAAAAAACGCGATGGACAGAGAGAGAAGGGATAGGAGAAGTACTAACTCAAGGCAGGAATAAATAAATATTCTAGGGCAACACTGGGATTTCATCTAGAAACACACACACGATTTTGTTAACACCAACTTTCTCAATTGTCATTAGGACTGTGGGATTACCCTTGTCTGCATAGAGAACAACCATGGTAGTATAGTCTCAGAGATAGCAAAGAGCAGCCCTTTCAGCTGGTGTGATATTTCTACTTCCTGCAAATGAGAGTAATGTGACGGTCCTAATGACAAGGGAGGCCTAAAATGATAAGATACACTGTCAGTTAGTGAGTCTCTGTATCGAAAAATTGAAAAGGACCTGACAAGCAGTATTTGAAGGAAAAATACTGCACTGTTAAACAAATATTTTCTACCTGAACATGTTACCAAGAGGTTGAAACCACACAATGCAGCAACACAGAGACTATATGTCTTCCCAAGATCCACGAGGACGGTCCCACTATGATTAATAGTGAGAAATATTGGTGCTCTGGCCTACTCTACTGCCAAACATCTGACCCCTCTACTCAAACCGCATGTGGGTAAATATTGCCATCATATATATGCAATTCTCCAGAATTTATCAATCACTTGAAATCTATTAAGTTTAGTGCCGTGGATTTACTTGGTAGTTTTGATGTGGTCTCAATTTTTACCACATTGCCTTTATTGGATTCGTTACATCTTATTGGTAACTTGTTTAGTGCAGAACTGACAATCTTGCTTGAACACATAGTGTCCTCAACCTACTTTTTATTCAATAATGAATTTTGTGAACAAACAGATGGCATCACCATGGGGAGTCCTTTGCCCCTGTTGTGGCTAACCTTTTTATGCAACACTTTGAGAAAAAGACACTTAAGTCTGCTGTTTTAAAACCCATAGTGTTCTGGTGATACATAGACAATGCTTTTGTTGTATGGCAACATGGTAGAGAAACAACCAAAGAAATTCCATTGTCATTTAAATTCATTGCATAAAAATATCAAGTTCACAATGGAGATTGAAAAAGATGAGACTTTACCCTTTTTACACATGCTAGTACACCAAAGGAATGGTGGGACATTGGGATACTCTTGTGTATTCACAAATCTATATTTACAGGTGTCGAGTTGCCATCACCCCACACAAACTGGTGGTGTTCATAGCGCTTTTAATACATCAGGCACAGTATAATATCAGACAAAAACCTCCATAGTGCTAGAAGACAGTATAGTCACCAAAATACACAATTACACGATATATAAACAGTCAGCATATATGTTGCCATCATGCGTAGAATCATCAATTTGCCCACCTATTCTTTTTATGTTGTGCCAGATAAGATTGTCACTGTATATTGTCAAATTTATTTAAGAAAAGTATAACTATGCAGAATGAAAAGAATGTTATGTATTGTTTAAGGTATACTTATTGAGCATACCAACAACGTTCAAAAGGATATACAGCTATCACCATAAAGATGACATGGCCATTCGCAGACAGGCATGATGAAAAGATTTTTTCATACGAGATTTCAGCTAAAAAGGCCATCTTCAGAAGGGGAAAACACACACACATTCATATAATAGACACATACATTACTACCATTTTCGATAGTTCTGCCCAGAAAACAGATGTCACATCCAATGGAAGCAGCAGTCTGAAGTGCAGTGGGGAAGGGGGAAAATACTAGGTTACAAGGGGGGGGGGAGTGATACATGCCAGGTGGAATATGAAGAGACAACATGGGACAAGATGGTTATGGAATGGGGAGCAAAAAAGGAGAGGAATAGAGATGGCAGAGGGGGGGAGGGGTTATTGTTGGCAGACAGTGGTGCAAAATGAGGGTGAAAGGACAGTAAGGATAAAAACTGTTATGTTGAGGGTGTGGGGACAGTAGGTTACCCTTCAGGACAATTTTGAGTGTAGAATGTTCTGTAAGAATAGTTCCCATCTGTGCAGTTCAGATAAAGTTAGTGGTTGAGGTGGAGGATCCAGAAGTCCAGGATTGCTAAGTAGCCACTGAAATCAAGCATGTTATTTTCAACTGCGTGTTGAGTCCCAGGGTGTTTTACCTTGTTCTTGACCACAGTTTGGTGGCCATTATACATTCTGGTTGATGGCTGGTTGGTTGGTCATACCAATATACAAAGCTGTGTAATAGAAGCAACGAATGTTACAGGACACTGCTGCTTTTACAGCTTACCTTATCTTTAATAGGTCAATGATGGAAATTCTCCTCAGACATGATAAATTATAATGTTATCCCTTCATGGTTATTCAATATTTTACTTGACACTCCCCTTGTGGAGAACTGAGTGAGTTTTGACAATGAACCTGAATCAGAAGTAAAACAGGGGCATGAGGTTTCGAGAGGCTAGGACGGTTTCCTCTAGATGGCCCACAAACATGTTAGCATAAGAGGATATCATGCAAGCACCGATGTCTGTGCAGCAGATATTTTTCAAAGATTTCCTTCAAAGGAGTAATAGTTGTGTGTTAGGATATGTCAGTCAGCTTTATAAGAAATGTAATGGTGGGTTTGGAGTCAGGACTTTGGGAGAAACAGAGCTCAGTAGTGAAACGACCAAGGGCATATTAATTGTTGTGTGTAATATAAGAAAAGTCTCATTCTAATCAAGGACAAGTAGTTTACATGCCTAAGCAATACTTGTTTCACTTTTTAATACTTATGTTTATTCACAACAGATTATCTTCTATCTTCAAATAAAGTCATCTACTCAGGATAATTTTTTCAGCTAATCTAAATAAATTTCTAAAATTGTCTGTAGAAATTAAGTATTTAAGTTTCTTATTGACATGTAGCAAACTGCAGGTGGTGCAGAATTCTAAGGCTGGTTGGTAATACAGCACAACCCTTTACACTTACAACACGTTTATTGCGAACACAAGTGTACACTCAGTACAGACTGACTCCTGCTTGGAGTGCTCCACTATTTATACATAGAGAGAATTTTATGGAACTTACAAGTAGATCAAACATAAGAAACATGTAGAACATTCTAGAAATAGTAAATACAAAGAAATAAATTTTCTTCTGCCTATGGTAGGATTCGAACTGTGGACCGCAAGCACAGCGATCTGCCATTCTAACCACTGCACCACACGTGCTGTCGGAATATTCGTGGCATTGCTCCCCTTCCTGAAAGAACAGCTACCCATTGTTGAGTTCCCTTTCCAGCCAGCTGCAGTGTCCTGAATCTTGTCATGGGTCCTCTGTATGGCAGTTCCAAAGAATCCTTATTTGTGCCTGCACACCTTCTTTGCGGTGACGATGACCAGTGCCAGACCCTCCTGTCATGGCTTCATCATTACCACAACAGTCTTCAGAGCCCTTGAACAAGAATCCATTTCTATCTTTTTGTTCTCTGGGATCATTGTAAGGGTTCATACATAGGACATGCACAATGTCTCTTCATTTTTGTCATTTTGCAGATGGACTTTGTATGTTACGTTTGGCAGGCACCGTATGACATGATACGGACTAAAGTATTGCTCAGTAACTTTTCTGATAGCCCACCTTTCCGTACCAGATCTCCTGGGCTGTACACAACAGGTTGCTGCTTGTTGTTATTCCTCTGGCAGTCCCTCTCCGGGTCATTCAGTGTCTGTATGCGAGCCAGCTGTCTTGCTTTTTCGACCCTGGTGATGAGCTGTTTCACATAGTCATCCTGAGTATCGTCCCGTTGGAACAGAAACAGCGTATCCATTGTCGTCTCAGCCTCACGACAATGGAGTAGGAAAAATCACGTGAAGCCTGTGGTGTCTTGCCTTCATTATAAGCAAATGTCATAACTGGCAGTATTGTATCCCAATCCTTCTGTTCAACATCGACATACCTCGACAACATATCTGCCAACGTCTTGTTCAAACATTCTGCAAGACCATTTGTTTGAGAACAGTAGGCAGTTGTTTTTCTGTTGACAATGTAGCAACGTGACATTAACTATGATACTAGTTTTGACATGAATACTTTTCCTTGATCAGATATCATCACACGTGGTACACCATACTTCAAAATAATGTCTTCTACTAAGAATTTTGCGATCTCTGGGGCTTCTGCAGTCTGTATAGGTTTCATGGCAGTTTAATGGGTGAGGTAGTCAATGCAGACTACCTAAAAGGTCGATTCCAATATGGTGGAGTGGAGCTGCTGCACGTGTAATTGGTACCAGATGACCTGGAGCTAATTGCGCCACATGCTTTCATCACTGGCACTCCTTACAGTGATAATATAGTGAGGACAGTTTACTACTCACCGCAAAGACGTGGCGACGAGCTGCGACAGGCACATACAAAAGACACACACATACAACACATTCAGCTATCGGCCATGGCCTTCTTCAGAAATAGAGCACTCACGCAATCAGACAGGCAGTATGGTTGTATGACTGTGTTGTGTGCCTGTCTGATTGCGTGAGTGCTCTATTTCTGAAGAAGGCCATGGCCGATAGCTGAATGTGTTGTATGTGTGTGTCTTTTGTATGTGCCTGTCGCAGCTCGTCGCCACGTCTTTGCGGTGAGTAGTAAACTGTCCTCACTATATTATTTATTCCAACCTGGACTTTCCAATTTTATACTCCTTACAGTGACTTACATAGTGCTTACTGCTTAATAGATCGGTAAAGACCGTGCCAGTAATACCTGTGTCTGATTCTATCTAGGGTCTTCCCGAATTGCAGATGTCAAGATATTGGAGAATCATGGAAATACTTGAAAATAGCTGGCCAGAGATGATCTGGGGCCCAGTGGATCATAGTTGTTCTTATACAATGTCCCATTTTTAAGTTGAAACTCTCATTTGGTTGTTTCTCCTTTCTCCAAGGCCTATTTAGTTTGTAATAATGCAGGATCGTCCCTCTGTTCAGCTGTAATGTCACCTAACTCAGAGAGGACTGAAATTTCATCCATGCTGTTGTGTTCGGCTAATGGTTTCCTTGAAAGGCAGTCAGCGTCCTTGTGTTTGCGCCCGTTTTTAATACCACTGTGACATTATACTCTTGGACTCTTAGTGCCCATCTTGCTAGTCGATCTGATGGATCCTTCAAATTGGTTAGCCAACATAAAGAATGGTGGTCTGTCACGACAGTGAATGGTTTACTGAATAGATACAACTGGAACTTGTTGATGGCCTAGATAATGGTGAGGCACTTCTTCACAGTTGTAGAGTAGTTCATCTCGGACTTTGGCAGAACTCTGGACGCATAAGCTATCACCTTTTCTGCACCTTCCTGAATTTGAACCAGCACTGCACCAATCCCATAACTGCTGGTGTCTGAGTGAAGTTCGGATTCCACATTCTCATCGAATAAGACTAGAACTGGTGTGGAAGTTACAGCCTCCTTAAATTCACAGAAAGGTTGTTCTTCCGCCTCATTCCAGTGAAACCTGGCGTCTCCCAGAAGAAGTTCTTGCAATGGACATGCATTGTTATAAAAACCATCTATGTAACGACGATAGTATGAGCACAGCCCGAGGAAACTTCTCACATCACGGATGTGCTGAGGAGTTGGAAACTGTGACTGCCCTTACGTTATCTGGATCAGGATGCACGTCATCTTTGTTCACTAGGTGCCCCAGGATTATTATTTCTTAGGCGACCGAGAGGCACTTATTTGGGTTGAGTCAGAGTTCTGCTGTCTGAACACAGTTCACCACAGTTGACAGGCGGCTTAGATGTTCCACAAATGTCCTTCAGAAAATGACAATGACTGTCGACAGCTGAACAAAATCACAAAGAAATATGTTTACCCACAGCTGCACATTGACAACACATTATACTGTTTTAAAGGAGCTACATACTTCTCAACCATGGACATGCAGACAGTTTACTGGCAAATCGAAGTTCATGAAGCTGACAGGGAGAAGACTGCTTTTGTCACACCTGACGGCATCTATGAATTCAAGGTCATGCCGTTTGGACTATGTAATGCCCGACCACATTCGAACGTATGATGAACAAATTGCTTCGACATCTTAAATGAACGATGTGTCTTTGTTATCTAGATGAAATTGTCGTTTTCTCATGGAATATCTAAGCCGCCTTTCAACTGTGCTGAAGTGTGTTCAGACTGCAGGACTCTGCCTCAACCCAAAGAAGTGCCTCTCAGTCACCAAAGAAATAATAATCCTGGGGCACCTAGTGAACGAAGATGGCGTGGGTCCTGATCCAGATAAAGTAAGGGCAGTCACAGCGTTTCCAACTCCTCAGCACATCCGTGAAGTGAGAACTTTCCTCGGGCTGTGCTCATGCTATCGTCATTTCATAGACGGCTTTTATAACAAGGCATGTCCATTTGAAGAACGTCTGCAAGGAAACGCCAGGTTTTACTGGGATGTGACGGAGGAACAAGCTTTCTGGGAATTTAAGGAGGCTGTAACTTCCACATCAGTTCTAGTCTTATACGGATAGAATGTGGAAACTGAACTCAGATGCCAGCAGTTATGGGATTGTTGCAGTGCTTGTACAAATTTAGGAAGGTGCAGAAAAGGAGATAGCTTATACATCAAAATGTTCAAATGTTTGTATATCTATCGGACGTAACTGCATGGTCATAAGTCAGTATCTTACAAACTACTTAAACCTAGGTAGACTAACCTAAGGACAACACACACACCCATGCCCCAGGGAGTACTCGAACCTCCACGGCGAGCAACCGCGTGCTCTGCAGCGAGACGCTTTAGACCACTCGGCTACTCCACCGCGGCGCTTATACATCAAGAGTTCTCTCAAAGTCCCAGATGAACTACTCCACAAACGAGAAGGAGTGTCTCACCGTTATCTGGGCTATCAACAAGTTACAGCCGTATGTATTTGCCAAATAATTCACCGTCATGACAGACCACCATTCTTTATGTTGGCTAACCAATTTGAAGGATCCATCAGGTCTACTAGCTAGATGGGCACTAAGACTCCAAGAATATGATGTCACAGTGGTTTTCAAAAACGGGCGCGAACACAAGGACGCTGAGTGTCTTTCAAGGAATCCATTAGACGAACACAACAGCATGGATGAAATTTCAGCCTTCAATGAGTTAGGAATCGACCTTTTAGGTAGGTTTCCGAAATCGACAGCTGGTAACTGATGGATAATAGTCTGCACTGACTACCTCATCCACTACACTGTCACGGAACCTGTGCCGACTCCATAAGCAACAGATATCGCAAAATTCCTAGTAGGAGACATTATTTTGAAGTATGGTGCACCATGTGTGATGATATCTGATGGAGGAAAAGTATTCATGTCAAAACTAGTATCAGAGGTAACATTGCGCAATTGCCCACAGAATAACAACTGCCTACCATCCCCAGACAAATGGTCTTACAGAACGCTTTAACAAGACGCTGGCAGATATGCTGTCTACGTATGTCGATGTTGTACTACAGAAGTCGTGACATTTGTTTATAATACAGCAAGGCAAAACATCACAGGCTTCACGCCGTTTTTCCTGCTTCATCGTCGTGAGGCTGAGACAATGGATTCGCTGTTTCCGTTCCAACAGGACAATATTCAGGCTGAAACTTCCTGGCAGATTAAAATTGTGTGCCGGAAATGGGAGGTGAACCTGGGACCTTTGCCATTTGCGGGCAAGCGCACTACCAACTGTGCTATCCCGAAACAACTCACAAATGCCGCCTCACAACTTTACTTCCGCCAGTACCTCGCCTCCTACTTTCCAAACTTCACAGAAGCTCTCCTGCGAACCATGCAAGACTAGCAATCCTGGAAGAAAGGATATGGTGGAGACATGGCTTAGCCACAGCCTAAGGGATGTTTCCAGAATGAAACTTTCACTCTGCATGCGGCGTCGTGAGACGTGTCGAGATAGCACAGTCGGTAGTACGCTTGCCCGCGAAAGGCAAAGGTCCCAGGTTCGAGTCCCAGTTCCGGCCCACAATTTTAACCTGCCAGGAAGTTTCATATCAGCGCACACTCCGCTGCAGAGTGACAGTTTAATGTTGGAATACTCAGGATGACTACGTGAAACAGCTTATCACCTCGGTCAAAGAAGCAAGACAGCTGGCTCGCATACGAACATTGGCCGCCAGGGGGGGGGGGGGACCCATGACTACACCATCTGTCTGTTAATAAAATTTTCCTTTCCACCAGAAACAGGTGGACGTTAAGCAGTGGCGCTCTAGCTGACAAGTGGTGGGTGCCACACGTTCCTCCAAGATGTTCATGGTGTCTGCAACCGTTACAGTCTTTGACTTCACATCGAAACTAACCATTAGGTCAGTGATACTATTTACCTGCGACTGCCCGCCGTAGCAGCTGGCAGTAGCTGCCAACCGTAACTGCCGACCTCCGCTGCTCGCCTATTTCGTTGCGATTGCTCGCCGTGTGAAAGAACATGTGTGTACCAATACTATTCTAGGTTTTCAGGTGGAGGACGAAATAGAGAAAGAGGAAGTAACGGAACTGGTTACGATATCTGGCCCTTACAGCATTTTCCAAACACGGAAAAGTGAAGGTATGTACGCTAACTTAATAACAGGCCATTTGTGAAATGATTAAGAGTGGTACAAAGGATTAATCCATTTCAATTCGATATTATTTTATGCGTGGTGAAAGAAAATATAGCACGTATAGCTATCAGTACAGTACAAACTCTAATCCAAGATGACAAAGAAATAGCACTGGCTTTACGTTAAGGCCGCGAAGGCGTGGACGAGCGCATTGAGGCGCTATGCTCCGATGCGTGAGGTCCTTTCCCGTCGGGGCTTCGTATCCCCTCCGCGGGTATGGATGTTTGTGCTGTCTTTAGTATAAGCTAGTTTATAAGTAGTTTGTAAGTTTATGGACTGATGACCCCGCAGTTAAGTCCCATAAGTTTACAAACTTAAAAAATTATGTTAAGTTGCTATATGAAAATTTACGTATTCATCAACATCGGCTTAATACGGATAATTTTGAACTTATATTAAATAAGAAAAATCTGCATATATAACAGATTTGTATGCATATGACTCAGAGCGTGTACAGTTTGTTGTAATTTTTACGTTGTGTTCACAATATTACAACTAATTATTTTCAACAGTAGTAACAGTATAAGATGCGAAACTTCCTGGCAGATTAAAATTGGGTGCCGGAACCGGGACTCGAACCTGGGACCTTTGCCTTTCGCGGGCAAGCGCACTACCGACTGTGCTATCCCGACACGACTCAAGATGCCGCCTCACAACTTTACTTCCGCCAGTACCTCGCCTCCTACTTTCCAAACTTCATAGAAGTTCTCTTGCAAACACGCAAGACTAGCACACCTGGAAGAAAGGATATGGTGGAGACATGGCATAGCCACAGCCTAAGGGATGTTTCCAGAATGAAACTTTCACTCTGCAGCGGAGTGTGCGCTGATATGAAACTTCCTGGCAGATTAAAATTGTGTGCCGGAAACGGGACTCGAACCTGGGACCTTTGCCTTTCGCAGGCAAGCGCACTACCGACTGTGCTATCGCGACACGACTCACGATGCTGCCTCACAACTTTACTTCCGCCAGTACCTCGCCTCCTACTTTCCAAACTTCACAGAAGTTCTCTTGCAAACACGCAAGACTAGCACACCTGGAAGAAAGGATATGGTGGAGACATGGCTTAGCCACAGCCTAAGGGATGTTTCCAGAATGAAACTTTCACTGTGCAGCGGAGTGTGCGCTGTTATGAAGCTTCCTGGCAGATTAAAATTGTGTGCCGGAACCGGGACTCGAACCTGGGACCTTTGCCTTTCGCGGGCAAGCGCTCTACCACTGAGCTACCCCGACACGACTCACGATGCCGCCCCACAACTTTACTTCCGCCAGTACCTCGCCTCCTACTTTCCAAACTTCACAGACGCTCTCTTGCAAACACGCAAGACTAGCACTCCTGGAAGAAAGGATATGGTGGAGACATGGCTTAGCCACAGCCTAAGGGATGTTTCCAGAATGAAACTTTCACTCTGCAGCGGAGTGTGCGCTGATATGAAACTTCCTGCCAGGAAGCATCCCTTAGGCTGTGGCTAAGCCATGTCTCCACCATATCCTTTCTTCCAGGAGTGCTAGTCTTGCGTGTTTGCAAGAGAGCTTCTGTGAAGTTTGGAAAGTAGGAGGCGAGGTACTGGCGGAAGTAAAGTTGTGAGGCGGCATCGTGAGTCGTGTCGGGGTAGCTCAGTCGGTAGAGCGCTTGCCCGCGAAAGGCAAAGGTCCCAGGTTCGAGTCCCGGTTCCGGCACACAATTTTAATCTGCCAGGAAGTTTCATATCAGCGCACACTCCGCTGCAGAGTGAAAGTTTCATTCTGGAAACATCCCTTAGGCTGTGGCTAAGCCATGTCTCCACCATATCCTTTCTTCCAGGAGTGCTAGTCTTACGTGTTTGCAAGAGAACTTCTGTGAAGTTTGGAAAGTAGGAGGCGAGGTACTGGCAGAAGTAAAGTTGTGAGGCAGCATCGTGAGTCGTGTCGGGATAGCACAGTCGGTAGTGCGCTTGCCCGCGAAGGGCAAAGGTCCCAGGTTCGAGTCCCGGTTCCGGCACACAATTTTAATCTGCCAGGAAGTTTCATATCAGCGCACACTCCGCTGCAGAGTGAAAGTTTCATTCTGGAGTATAAGATGCCTTTCCCTCCAACCGCCGAAACGTCTATTTGTTATGAAGTTCGATAAGAACTCTTTAACACTCCTGATGCCAGCTAGTAAGACAGATACGATTCAGAAGAACATCCAAGTCTTGTAACTTACTTAGCTTGAAATGTCAAATGCTGTTTCATCAATGAGGTGACGTGGCAATTTCCTGATGGACGCTGCGATACTTCTCATGAATATCTATCTCTATATCATTTTTGGGCTCCTGCTCACCAGCTGCATCAATTTGCCATTCTTTGCTAAGCTGTATCTCAGGAACTATTGTGTCTTCCGAGTTCATTTTGATCTCAAATTGTATCAAATTTAATGTAGTTTAAAAATGTACTGAACAGTGTTTGTCGAAAACGGTCTCCTGCCTAGCAAAAATGTGAAAAAACCGATAAAGCGCGAAAACTTAGCGGTGTTTGGAATATTCAAAAGTGATCCAGGGGCCTGCCGTGGTCGAAAACTTGGATCTAGCATCTCAGTCACATCACATACAAGAAAAACAAAGAAACCTACTTCCCCCATTTAATACAACTTAGGATGTACGGTGTTACTGCACTATTATTTCTTCAGTTTCAATTGCCTTGTTGTGAACAGCGACCTTCCACCAAAAATCGCCCACAGTGACCCTCAAAATGACAAACTGTATACCTCACTGAATCATTTCAGACAGGTTATAGCAGATATAAAGACGACAGCATAAAAAAAACACGAATATTAGCTTCAATCTTAAAAGTTGTGAAATTTTGACAATTTTTGAAAAGCTGTATCTCACGAACTATTGTGTTTTCAGAGCTCATTTTGGTCTCAAATTATAGCAAATTTAATGCACTTTAAAAATGTACTGAACAGTGTTTGTCGAGAACGTGATGCTTCAGGGCAAAATTGAGAAAAAAAAACGAAAAAAGTGCGAAAATTTGTCGGTTTTTGGGATTTTCAAAAGTGATCCGGGGGTCTACCTGAATCTAGCATCTCAGCCACATCCCACACAAGAAAAAACAAATAAAAAAGAAACCTACTACCCCCATTTGATGCAACTTACGATGTACTACGTTACTGGACTATAGCGTGTAACGAAGACCACCATGTCTTATGTTTACTACTGATACAAACTACAGTAGGGTGGCGAACTTGTACGTAACACAGACAATTATATTTTTTCACGAGTCATGTTCCCACCCTCTGTTTACAAGAAGCAACCTTACCTTCATCCCCCCACTGTAAATGCCCACTAATATCTCATTGCCGGCCGCGGTGGCCGAGGCGACTGCGGCGCGCCAGTCACGGTCTGCACGGCCACTACGGTCGGGGGTCCGAATCAAAATGTTCAAATGTTTATTAAGCTTATGGGACTTAACTACAGGGTCATCAGTCCCTAAACTTACAAACTACTTACGAACTACCTTATACTAAGGACAGCACAAATATCCATGCCCGAGGGGGAATTCGAACCCCCGACCGTAGTGGCCGTACAGACCGTGACTGGAGCGCCTCAGTCCCCGCAGCCACCGCGGCCGGCAGAGTTCGAATCCCCCCTCGCCCTCGGGCATGGATATTTGTGCCGTCCTTAGTGTAAGTTAGTTCGTAAGTAGTTTGTAAGTTTAGGGACTGATGCCCCGTACTTAAGTCCCATAAGCTATACAAACATTTTTGAATACAGTATCACATTGTAATCTGTAGTGTCATTTCGCCACTTAGTATTACAAAGAAACGACGGATGTCTATCATAGAAGGCGACAGTGGACTTTGTTAATAACTGTCGGCTGTCAGCTTGCTCATATTCAGCACTGCAACTTCACTACGGTAATTCGGGTTTCCAAAGGCCGATGTGCAGGTGCTGAAACGTAGGGCAGACCAGGGTAACGACGCACCCCTTGGTAATCGCGCCACACCAGTTTTATGACGAACGGTTGGCAGTACGAATACGCTTGCCAGTGTTCTGCCTCCTTTGCCTACCGCGGAACTAAGTCCTGTGGTCGCCGTCCGTGACAGATATTAATCGTGCGAAAGAAATTGTTAGTTTCGACGTTTTGCATCTAATTTTCGAGCCTGTATTTTATTGAAATAAGTACCTCTATAGGCTGTCAGTGCTTTTTAATACTCGTATTAACGTAATCTGTAGATATTTAGCCTCGATTTCGTGTCTCTAACCTAATTGTTTCGCAAAATCTTTGGCTTTATCTTGACGTTCTTAGCCATATTTTTCAACTGCGGCAATGACGCCATGGTGGAGAATGTAGGCACAATGAAGAGTAATACAGAAGCATACATTTTGTGAAATGGGCGCTTGCCGAATGTATAGAATGTAGTAGGTTTCAAATGCCAAAAACTATACCGGTATTTCTGAGTTTCGCGGTGTCTTAAGCAAGCCTAAATTATAAAATGTATTTTTATTCCAGTTTTAGACCGGCAAGTACTTCTAAATGTCTAATACAGAAAAGTGATAAGTATAAATTACAACGGTTGTAACACATACTACTACTCACTCATGGTTTAGGTTTATCCTTGATTTTCAAATGTATGGCGTCATTACCCCGGAACCCAGGGTAATGGCGCCATTGCATATACTTTCACAATATATATTTTTTAACAATAAAACTTAACAAAACACACGTCTGAAAAAAATTTAATAAAGTAGTATTAGATGGCGAAGCTGTAGTATTAATCTTTATGAAAAAGGCACACCTTTAATGAGGTAAAAAAAAATAGTTTCCCTTAAGGTGGCGCCATTCTCCTGGTCTCCCCTATATGTCATTTGTATGGAAGTTTTCGATTTTCTACGGTTGTTGGCAACTGACGACTTGAGCCAGATGTGGTAGTGCGGAAGATATTTCTAATTTACTAATCCCTGCAGCGATTACTTTTACTGTGAAAATTGGGCTTATTCTGTATGTATGTTAAAATATTTTATAGGAATATAGTTGGGCAACTTCTTCAACAGCCAGTATTTCGGCAGGTGAACGCCGGCCATTTTCTAGCTGTACCACTATTCCAGAAAATACTGCTTTTCATGTCTACAATCTTTTTCAATAACACTTCATTCTTTTATCAACTATTCACAAAAATTTGCAAATTAATAGAAATAATTACAAGTTTGTTTACCGGGTGAGGGGGGGGGGTTACAGCTTTGGCACGCGTCAACTGTGCGAGAGCACCTCAATATGGCTCTGAACCCCCTCCCCCCAGAGAAAAAATTTATCTACGCCCCTACGTAGTCGGTTGTGTCCAGTACTAAGGTGGCGTTGCCCTTGTCTGCGTGTATATAACCAAGTCAGTTCTTCAGCTCGGCGATTGCTTGGCGTTTCTCCCTACTAATGAACTGTTTAGCGTGAATTGAATAGTACTGCACTTCTGCCAAACCCCCTCCAGACGGGTAGAAGGAGGCGGAGTCTCTTGAGCACGTGACTGGTCTTCAGCAGCGCTTCCAAGCGGCAGACAGCAAAAGCTTCGGTCACTTTTGTTTACAGTTTACGTGCATTATTGCGTGAATTGACGTGTAGGTTAGGTTGTGTGAATTCCATTCCCATAACAGACTCTCCAAAGTAACGTGAAAATACTGTACAACAGTCTGAACACAAGAGTGAATTGCTGCCTTCCTCATGTGATTTTAGCAGCCTCAAACGAAACGGGAAGCTTCAATATTTTATTCTTCTATTCGTGATGTAAAGAAAATCATTAATTTTTTAATGAAAGTCAATTAACTGTGGAAGCACCTTTCACGTCTTTCCATCGAAGAAAATGTAAGGAATAATGCTGACACAACATTCTTGTACCGATATCCGAATATTAGAGCCGACATGTGTATTTTATGCCAAATCTATGAAATAAAAAATATATATTTCTCACCATCTGATATAGAATGTCTCATTTGCTGTAAGTGCGTCTTAAATACATAATTTATGAAACATTTATAATTATACGTATCAAAGACACGCGCGGCTACAGTCATCTCCCTATAACAATGATTTCGTGTGGCTCATTGGCCAGGTGCAAGTCTTTAAATTGGACGGCACTTCGGCGACTTGTGTTAAAGAATGTGTGTTGTCACACGCCTTTATTCTCTAGTACCTACTCTGAATTTTCACTAAAATAGGAACATTCATTCATGAGCTACAGACGTCAAAAATATAAAAATGAACTTAGAATGTAAGACGGCAACGGCTGACAGCGTTAAGCTTTTGCTTTCTGCCACTGGGAAGTGCTACTGCAGTGTATGGCCAGCCTGCCAGCGGCAGCCATGCTGCGCCTATTCGCTCCTGCTTCCGCACCGACCGCTACAGCGTTCCCAGCGCTTAACAATACTTCTCAACCGATTTTGAATAAACTATTCAATGAAAAAAAATAATTTTTTCACGTGTTATAGTATTATATATTCGCTCGATAATGATATGATTTTCTATTCATTAATACTTATAGTTTCCGTGCTACATCAAATTAAGTAAACTACTGCGCAAAATTTTGAAGAGTTTGCAGAGAAAAAATCGCATTGCGTAGACTTTGCGTATGCTTGGTTTTAGCCCATACAATGCTGCGGACGAAATGTAGGTAAGATATTGGAATTTTATTTGAGGTTGAGAGTAGAACGCTAACTCTTTTCATTCTCGAGATACAGAGTGTTATATCTGACGGACAGATGCGGGAACTTCGCGTAGTTCTGTCCATGCGGACCTGGCTGGTCGGATTTCAAGAAAACTGGTTTGTGACTCCAGATCTAAAGAGTTCACCTATAAATTCAGGTTGACCTGTACCGTAGCCAAATATTCCAATAGACCGCGAACATGTCGTCATCGGAGCGTAGTGTAAATTAAGAAAACAATTGATACCATGGATAAGTCTTTGATGAGTATTTTCTTGCGTATTATGTACTTATATGAACTACGAAAAATGCAAGGAGATACCCACTACATGACGTTTATCAGAAACAGAAATTAAAGGTGCCTTTACAATGCCAATTACATTTGAATGTCTAATACATGTCTCGTTTCAATTCTTTGTTTCCTGTAATGAGACACTCTTAACACATGAAAACGAATGAGGAAAGCTTGTTTCAGGAACTGTATATTAATTTCATACCTACACGGGATTCTAGTTCACTCACTAATATGTCAAAAATTTGTGCGTTTTTGGGAACTACCTGCAGATAAAATCAACGACGCATGAATAATTTAACATCACGACTTTATGCAGGAATTTTCTTCACAAATTTATTCAGGTTAAAAATTATAGGTATCCGCTGTGTGATCCATTCGTCAGTGAATCTTTATTAATTTACACAATGAATTAAAATCATCACAGCAGAAGAACCGAAGTTCGCTTCTGTGCTCCTAGTTTTCTCTGACGACTTTCATCTTCCTGTGTTTCTGATATCTAATGGACATGCTATAATGTTTACCTCACTTCTTCGCTCCTTAAAAACACCCAAAAGTACAACACTGTGGCATTATTCAAATCAAAAGATACGAATATTCACATGGCTTCTCATGCCAGCCAAGCAACGTATAGGACCAAGATGGCGGAAAGACCCATGTGACTGGATTTCAGCCAATCACGAGCGGTAGGCGGTGGCACGCGGCGCGGAAAAGGATGGCCATACTTTCCCTATACAGAGCTTTACTGGCCACAAGAACAACCTGCCCCGCCTCCTTCTAGCCTTGTGAAGGGGATGAGGCAGAACTGTAGAACGATTCAATTTACGCGTTCTGTTTAGGAAGCTTCGCATGTGTCAGGATTCACGCTGTTTCCTGTCAAATATCCTCTGCCCTGGCTTATGCAACATGATGTATCGAAGTCTAGACGGATCATATATTGTCTTCTTTCAGAATGTGCTTCGGAGCTATTGCGAAGTTCATCCCCTTTGCGAGAATTTGCGTGGCTGCATCGCCACTGGAAGGCTGAACTACAAAATCTCGGATCCATCTTCGAGGCCAACAGTTACGGGACGTTGCTCATAAAGGAAACCATGGCTACAAAGAATGTAGGCAATAAGGAAGATCAGATAGAAACACAAAATATTGCATTATTACGATATGTGCAAGGAGTAACAGAACACATGGGAAAAATTCTACACATGGCGGACATCAAGCCTATCTTCAAAATCAACAACAAAGTAAAAGATGTTCTTCGTTCAATGAAAGACGTAGTCGACAAGCTGAACACTGCCGGTGTTTACGAAGTCGGCTGAGAGAGTGGACCAGTATAATATATATACAGGGCGTTTCACAAAGGTACGGCCAAACTTTCAGGAAACATTCCTCACACACAAAGAAAGAAAATATGTTATGTGGACATGTGTTCAGAAACGCTTAATTTCCATGTTGGAGATCATTTTATTTCTCCTCTTCAAATCACATTAATCATGGAATGGAAACACACAGTAACACAACGTACCAGCGTGACTTCAAACACTTTGTTACAGGAAACCTTCAAAATGTCCTCCATTAGCGAGGATACATGCATCCACTCACCGTAGCATGGAATCCCTGATGCGCTGATGCAGCCCTGGAGGATAGCGTATTTTATCACAGCCGTCCACAATACGAGCACGAAGAGTCTCTACATTTGGTACCGGGGTTGCGTAGACAAGAGCTTTCAAATGCCCCCATAAATGAAAGTCAAGAGGGTTGTGGCCAGGAGAACGTGGAGGCCATGGAATTGGTCCGCCTCTACCAAACCATCGGTCACCGAATCTGTTGTTGAGTATGAACACGTCGATTGAAATGTGCAGGAGCTCCATCTTGCATGAACCACATGTTGTACTTGTAAAGGCACATGTTCTAGCAGCACAGGTAGAGTATCACGTATGAAATCATGATAACGTGCTCCAGTGAGCGTAGGTGGAAGAAATGAGGCCCAATCAAGACATCACCAACAATTCCTGTCCAAACGTTCACAGAAAATCTGTGTTGATGACGTGAATCGAGGAAGTACAGTACATACTAACGAAACAATTAAGTATTTTGACAATTGTCTGCACGAATTATTTCAATTTAAATTTAAAGAGAAATACTGAAATGAGCTCTAACATGGAAATTAAGCGTTTCCGGACACATGTTCACATAACAAATTTTCTTTCTTTGTGTGTGAGGAATGTTTCCTGAAAGTTTGGCCGTACCTTTTTGTAACACCCTGTACAGGCGAAACGGGGCGACCGATAAAGACGCGAAATCAGAACACGAAAGATACATTCGTCAGGGACAATACACAAAGTTAGCAGTGGCAGAACACCAGAAAAAGTGCAGCAAAGAAATAATGTTTCGAGGAGCATGCGTACTAGAGAAACAGCCATTGCAGTCGAGGAGGAAGGTCAAAGAGGCCATAGAAATTGCAAAGCGACCCACCAACCTGAACAGAGTAGATGGGTACAGGCCAGTGGCGTAACTATGGGGGGAGGATGAGGGGGATAGAACCCCCCCCCCCAGAACCCGAAAAAAAGAGGAAAGAAATCGTATAACGGCAATCTGTTAAAGGTAAAGGTTGGAAACTTGGGGTGTTTTACCAATAGCTTTCATTGGATGGGAGTGAATGAGTTTCTTCAACGGGAGTGGTAGATGGTAGTCTGTCTGGAAACTAACATTAGGCTCGTCAAGCAGATCTATTCCCCCCCCCCCCAAAGCCTAGTCCTAGTTACGCCACTGGTACAGGCTACCGGCGTCCTGGCTGTCACCAGTGACAACGCTTCGGGACGACAGCGCGCGAACCAACTCGCGCGTGGGGCACCACTTTGACAGTATGTACACAGAGTACTAGCGCGCCCCAGCAAACGCCAGGAAGCAAGTAAACAGCGTCACGTCATAACCAGCGTCCGCTTCTCATTCCACCAATATCAACAAACAATGGAAACACCAATGAAGTACCTACCTCTGTTCCCTCCAATCACAGGCCATAAAATAAAAAACAATAAAGAATGGCAAATATGTCCCTCCCTTGCTACCAATATCGATAATAGCTTCTCCCTCTACTATATATCAATAATCCATTGGCCCTTGCAATCAGCAGTCACCCAAACACCTTGACAAAGGCCACTTGCACGAGTGGCCAAAACGTCCGTATTTTACACATTGACAATGCGGCAAAAAACACCGCTAAATTATTTTAAAATGTAAATAAATGCTTCTCCACTTTCTTCTCCAACATGAAACCATACCACGCAGTAACTGCCCCCTTATTACTAAATGAAGCAACAATAGCAATAGGTCAAACAACAACTCAGAAACAAATGTGACGGTACCGTGGAACACAATAAAATTAGGATATTGCTACTTATGCTCAAGCACAGTACTGCTAACAATTGTGAGAACAAAGAAAAGTACATACGACTGGGAAAAAATTACAAATCTGAAATTAGAGCACGTAAAATCAAATCAAATGAAGATTACATCTCAAATTCTAAAAATAAATTTAAAGCACCCTGAGATGTAATAAAAAATGCAATAAATGTGTGATCACTGTCCTACTTAACTGCAATACTTTTATGCAATACTTTGTAAACTGTGCAAGCTCCCTTGGAACACGAAATGACACATCACATGCTGAGACTTTCCTTTTGAAATCACAGGATAAAACAAATTAAAGATTAACCTGGAGAAAAATTAATGCTATAGAAATGATTAACTTAGTAAATAAGCAGGAAGATTCTAGGACTAAGGAATATTAATGGTTCAGCAACTATGTTATAAATGCATAATTATGGAAATTAAAGTGCCTCTGCTCTATCTTGTAAACAAAATAATCGAGAACAGCATTTTCCAGAATGCCTAAAAATCAGTTAGTCTACTGTTATTCAAAGAGCGCGACAGATACAAACCAGATAACTATAGACTAATATCAATTATCATCATAATATTTTAGAGAGTTGTATACGCTACATACATACAGCTACAAGTATTTGGAGAATAATAACTTTCTCAGTGAAAATCAGAATGGATTCAACCATAAAAATTATTGAAAGTCTGATAACTACCACTCGTGATGGTATTGGAAGGAAACAGACCACAAATTTATTTAAATCATATTTATGCAACAGGCAACAACTAATGTATGTTAATAAGGACAGGTCAAAACTAATGGAAATTAGGAGACGAATCCCACATGGCCCCATTCTTGTACCATTCCTTTTTATTGTTAACACTAATGTCTTCCCGAACTATATACCACATGGTAAAACTGTAAAAATATATCAGTACTTATCGTAAATAAAGTTATATTATCAATTTGTAAATATCTAAAAAGATATAATGTATATGTATAAATTAACCCAAATGACAAATCCAATTGCATGGTAAACGTGCTGAATGACTGTTAAATAAACATTGTCCTTCTACCATGATCGGGCTGAATATATGATATGAAGAGGGGCACTATGTGCCCAAAAATAGGTATGATGAAACCATTTCAAATGCAACTGGTTGCTGGTTCTTTGAAAACCAGTTGTATTATAGGTATTGCGAGGGACAAAATACGAATAACCTTGAGTTGCTTTTATCGGAACTTCATTTACGTTGGGTTGTTTTATTTATTTATTTGTCCTTATAATCTATTTCAGTACATATGTTGTACACAAGATATTGGACATAAAATTTTATCTTTTGGCTTTACAATTTGTAGAAGATACACATATTACTTAAATTTCAATATAACTAGATTTACATAATTAATAATGAGATTGGTACACAATGAATCTTACAAACTTATTACAACAGTTACAAAATTACATATCCTCATGCGTAAGATACTCTGAGACCATGGAGGTAAAAGAAGGGGAGATGGCACTGCAGACTTTCGCTGTACTTTGTTTTGAAGCCAGTGGGCGGGGCCAACCGCCATTTTGAATGCCCCAAGGCGCGGTGGCTGATGGGAGCAGTTTGCACCTGCTATAGCAGACTACACTACAGTTTACGATTTCTTCTCATTCTTGAAATTTGTGTCGTGTGCAGGCACCAGCTATTTTCAGTATCAAATATAAAGTACTTATGAAATAACATACTCCCAAAAATTTTCTGATATTGAATGCGCATTTGAGCAGAAAAATAACACGTTTGGACTTGTTACTGTAACTTTGTTTTTGTTTATACAGTCCGATTTACCACGAGAAGAAGTATATGGTGTGAAAGGGTTGCTTTCGTAATATATTTTAATCCTTATTTTACTGTTTTTACGTTGACAGCTGATGACTAAGAAAGGATTTCATCATTTACTTAAATTTCTGTCATGTTCAGACAACAGCTGTTTCAAATTTACTATGCTTACGTCAAATGTTTTTCTGGTCTTGAATGCGCATTTTATGCAGCAAAAACATACGTTTGGCCTTGTTTCTTGTTTATACATTTTGAATTTACAAGAGAAGTACAGGGTGTAAGAAGGTTGCTTTCGTAATATATCTCAACCCTTAATGCCCTGTTTTTACGTCGACAGCTGATGACTGCGGAAGGATTTCATCTGATACTTAAATTTCTGTCGTGTCCAGACAACAGCTGGTTCAAATATAGTGTTCTTACGTGAATAACATAGTAAGGAAAGCAGTGTCAAACGTTTTTCTCGCCTTAAATACGCATGCATCTGATTCAGCAAAATCACACGTTTGGTTTCGTTACTGTAACGGTGTTTTTTACATTTTCAATTACCAAGAGGATACATATGTGATGTGAAATTTGCTTTTGTAAAATATTCCAATCGTTTTTTCATATATTTGCGTCAACAGCTAATGAAGCCAGAACTCTGTAAGCAATGCTTGTTTGCTTACTGGTAGTGGATCTTATTAGTTACAAGTTCAACATTCATTTTGAATGCACAACCCCTGCAATGTTTAAGTTGTACCAAGAAAACTTATGTTTTCTTTGCTACTCCATCAATGAGGGAAGAAGCAAGCCCTGCTATCACCTCTTGTACATATCAAGAAATTAAAAGATTCTCCAATGGCAAAGAAACAGACTGTGAGTGGACTATTTTTAAAATTAGGATGTCAGTCTCACTATCATTTAGACATCATCTCACTTCAAAACACCTAAATCATTCAGCATGTGAACAATAAGTAATTTAAACTTGGTGAGAAAACTTATCATTTTACAACACTGTAGAATGCTATAAATGTAACTAGTGGCAGGTTTTAATGAGCTCTTAAACTAATACCTTCAATACTAGGTCAAAATATGACATTTGGGAATTTAACATATGGCTTTGTCAAGTATTTTCTGCTTTGTTCGTCAGGTCTTTTGAATATCAGTTTAGATTAACACTTGTTCCACAAATTGTGAATTTGAAATATCAAAATGGTTTGAAATAGCAGTTTAATAAAAAGTTTTTTTTTTTTTTTTTAATATCAATATTTATCTCAAAAAATTCATCTATTGAGTAGAAGGGGTTGTTATTCACTTTAATGCCAGTTGGCTGTCAGACTTAATGCTATTTGATAAGTTACCAAAGACAAGTACAAGTCACCCGATTCTGTTCCAAAGTTAGATCATGCAGCTATGCACATTGCTATTATGTTTGGATTGGGTTACTGCTAACATAGAGTGACCAGACATCCCGTATTTAACTTAATTGTCCCGCTGTCCCGACAAAATATTTCGTTAAGTCCTATATTATTGAAACGTGTTTTTAAGTAACATATACCACAATAAAATGGATAGCTCGATATGTAATCTTAGACAAAGGATAAACAAAAGTACACTTTTTAATTAAAGCACAGTAACAAGGAATGATTGATGTTCTTTCTTTAGTACTGTGTAATGCTTTCACATGGCGAATAGTTGTGCATTCGTTATTGCTTCAGGACATATAATTTAGGTCTGTCGTTTTAAACCATTAAGTCATTAGTTGCGTTACTCTTATTACATACATACCAAAAGGAATTAAGACGAGTTTTCATTTAAGAAATTACATCAACATGAGAAATTAGTTTTATGTTGTATAGAAGTCCTTTTTTCGTCAACAGTTTGACGTTTTGTATCACACAGCCTAGCTCTCTAGAGCAAAACTTCGTCAAACTATAGTATAATATATATAAAGTTGACGTATTGCTTTTGTGACTAAAATAAAATATTTATGGCTTTAGTAATGCACCATATTTTTACACTTTTTCTAAGTGTGTGTGTTTACAAAGGAGTATGTGTGCAGCTGTAGTATGGATGAAACATGTGAACTCAAATCTATTTACTGATACAGTATTTACGAAACATTTCATAAATGTGGTTTCAACTTCTTGAGTCCCGTATTTTGATTTCGGAAATCTGGTCACCCTATGCTAACTAACAAGTACTAGCAAACATTTGGTCATTTGTTTTAATGTACTTAGACAACTTTATATGAGGAATCACACCATGGAAAAAATGTAGATACAAGCCTCTAAAGTGGCTACAAAATTCGTTGCAATTCTGAGAGCCAAGGTTTGACAGACCGTTGCCACTTTTCATATGAAGCAATCACATCAAGTTGATGACAAAAATTTTCTATGTACACATTATTACGTATTTCTTAGGAAAGGCCATGCTCTAAGTTTTCAAAGTTATATTGTTTAAATTCTGGATCTGGCATTTTGATGAGTATCTTCATAATACCTTTCAAAAGTAGTGAAAATAGACAACAATAAGCACAAAACATGAGGAAAATTCAAATTGTAATTGCAAACATTCTTGGAAACTACCCAACATTCAGTTATGTCCACCATTCACCAAGTGATTTATTTTGCCACAATTGATTGATGGCTTTGTAGAATACTCATACTTTACCTGTGACAAGTAATATATAGAGTTATTAGATATGGCTGGGTACATAGTCCAGTTAATGTCTGAATAAGCAACTGGGCATTTCAATTAAATTACCATGAAGTAACAGGATAAAGGAATCAAATAAACAGGCACACAGTGAATTATTATCTTTATTGACAATGCTTGGGTTTCCACATCACCATAGAGGTACCAAGTTTGATGCGTTACTCTTTATTTTGCATGGCGAGTTCCCCAGGAGGCCTATAAACCATGTTACATACACAAATCAAGGGTAAATTTACAGGCAATGATAAACAAGAGAAATTCTGCATAACCCCACAAAAAAATTTGTACATCACAATGAGAAACAACAAATATGAATGAGCACATACATTCAAATACAAACACTTCTTAATAATAAATAACTTACAACTCAAACTAGATTATAATAAAGAAAAATGCATGTTACGGCAGCATGAAACAGAACAAGAGAAGATAATCTACAAGCCACAATGTGTAAAAGTGGCAAATCTAAACAAAATACAAATATTGAATAATGGATACAAAGTATTGAAATATAAGCTACACAATACTTAAATGCTATGTTTACGTGACATTTCAATATTTCCACAAACACTTAACAATAGTCACAAAAATTACACTGACATGCTAGGTGGTCAAATATATCAGGCCAATAAATGTATTAGACATAGCTGGTACACACACACACACACACACACACACACACACACACACACACACACACGAGTCAGTATTACTGGCCCTTGAAAAGCACAACTTTCGTGTACTCTGCTCGCAACTTCTTTGCGTGTAAACCATCACTCACACATTTTGCTGAATAGCAATTTCATCAACTATTAGGGCTACAAAGAGTGACATTATCACATCCCTGAGATCTTGCCCTAATTAAGTTAAAGGCCTCTGTGGTAAATCCTGGTTCCCCGCCCACACACCGATACCACCTCGCCAAAGTTCTGGGATGTGGGAGACAGGTATTAAAGGCTCGTCTTACATAATTATACGCTCTCGGCGAATAAAAATGTAATGTGAGGGCGAATGCACGAAGTTCCGGCTTATATGCTTTGGGCAGACTTTTGGAATTTGCTTTTGCAGCTTGTCTCTGCAGCAAGAATTTGTTCATTCCTGGTATGTTTTCTAGAATGTTTAGGCCACTTTCAAACATAAGATTGTTTTTCCTCAGTTCATCGATTACTACACCCATAGATGATACCTTCTTCTTCAGCCGCCTCTGACTGCTGAAGAACCTTTATCTTTTTTCTGAGTACTTCATTTTTTGAAGAGAGGTCACTTACACTTCTCTTGAGGCTCCTCACCAATATAGACTCATCACCTGATGTTTCACCAATACAAGAAGAGCTGTTGCCAGCAGAATAGAAGACCTGAGTTTCAGCTTCAGCAGTACTTACTGCAACCATCTGCTGCTGTGTTGGTGGTCTGTTCTCCACATTCTAAAAAAATACACACAAACAATAGTGAAATGTAATTACAAGCTGTACAAAAAGTTGTTGCCTACTATAACTTGATTGTTAGTAAATTTAAGGTTTCTGAAACAGTAAACTTTATGTGACAGATGGGAAATGTCCAAAACTGGACATAACTGAAGACCAGGATACCACCGATTGGCTTTGACCCATGGCATCATCAAAATGGCGGAAACGACAGATATCACTCACAGCCAATACGGCGACCGGAACAATCACAAAAACCATGCACAAATAAATATGCCAATATTTATGAAAACCAAAAACCTAGACCTTGGCTTAAGCTACAGATCAGTCTGTCACCACGACCATTCCTCCTATTTTCACATTTATATACAGATGACTCCATAAGCAGCCATGTGCAAAGCAACAACATCAATAAAATCATGAAAAATGTTGGAAGCAGCTTCGGTTGCATGAAATCTTTATTTATTTACAGTAACCAATCAATTTTGGTCAGTGAGTGACCTTCTTCAGTGCTACTAGAAAGGAAGCTCTGTGGGCACACACAATCTAGCAACAGGCATTTCACCATTAATACAACAATACCTAGTCATGTACAATGAAAACTCCTGGGGGATTTCCGGCGGCATTTCTGTAGTGTGTGTGGGTTGGAAAATACCATGTTGCATGTAGTTGGTGTGGTATAATTATTGCTTTTGTGAAAGTCAACAAATGCGAAAATATCATAAATATGTTGGAAGCAACTTCGGTGGCATTAAATCTTTATTTATTTACATTAACAGATTGATTTCGGTCAGTGAGTGGCCATCTTCAGTGCTACAAGAAAGGAAGCCCTGTGCGGACACACAATCTAGCACTGAAGATGGCCACTCAGTAACCGAAATCAATTTGTTAATGTAAATAAACAAAGATTTCATGCCACCAATGTTGCTTCCAACATATTTATGATATTTTCGCATTTGTTGACTTTCACAAAAGCAATAATTATACCGCACCACCTACATGCAACATTTCTCATGGTATTTTCACATTAGTTGACTTTAACAAAAGCAACAATCACACCACACCACCTATATGTAATATGGTATTCTACCAACCTACACACTACGGAAATGCTGCTGAACCTCCCCCCCCCCCCCCCCTCATACATTGATATGAACCTTACGCCAACATCAGCTGCCACCTACACCAACAGAAACTACACTACAAAAAGTCAATGCATTAAAAATAAAAACTTACCAAAATTATGTCCTGCGTATGTTTCACACTGGGGATAAAAAAATGAGGCACCCACAATCATTTCGTCACCTTCATTGGTTGCCAACATGTTGCACACTGATTACAGTCAGCTATAACACCAAGCAGGTGAAGAAATTTTATCATGGCCAACAGTCTCCCCCCCCCCCCCCCAGTGTGTCATACAACGAGAAAGAAATAAACTTCGTTATATCCTTACTATCAAAATAAAAACAATTAAACAAATGAAACTATAGAACGGCAAACTATACCACAAACAACACACTACTAAAATGCTTGGTAACGCAGACATCACAGGAAGATGACTAGTACTGCTAAACATAAAACTAACAGTACGACCCTACGATTTTGTGACAGCACAGAAATAGCTCCAATTTGTAGTTTGTAGATTACTGTGTATAATACCCCAAAGGCAGGAAAGTCTTATGTTTCCCTGATTGGCTGTGGTACTGCTGGTCTTCTGCTTGTTAATTGGCTGAAAAAGGTGGCTGATGACGTCATATGTATTGGTCAATCAGGTAACGTAGACTTTATGGAAAGACACCATATCTTAAATTGTAATATTTGAAACTAAAACATCACAACTAGTAAACAAGCATGGTAATCATTACTAACGTACATCAGAGTAAGAAAACGCCCTCTTGGAATTTTACTGACATGGAAATAAAGATGAGCAGGGGAAAAAAATAAAAATAAGAAGACGAAGAAAGAGAAAGTCAGAAAACCTATCAATTATATCTAGGCCTAATTTTTGGGAATACTGAAGCATGGAATACAACCAGTTGGCTCAGATTCCAGTTCTGACGTACATTCTTTTTTTTACTAGTAACATATTGTAAAGGGGGTCAACTGAAGTACGGTATGCAACCAGTCTGCTTCTAAACAAACTATTGCCGGAGACTCAGATGTGACGTCATTGGTCAAAACCGACAGGTTGTACACCGTGCTTCAGATGACCCTAATGTTTTAAGATAATTCCAGATAAGCACCATCAAAATAAAATAGAGAACAAAAATTTAGTTTGGATACACCACAATACATTCCTAAAACATACCATTGCACAAAAATATCATGCTCGGGTGTTTTACAGGTTAGGTTCTAGTTGAATTATCTCATATCAATTGTCCCAAAAGCATCATGTCCCATCCATCACTGTGCTTTTTTCATAAAAAGGCAAAGGTAGGCAGATTTTTTAATGGACACATGATTTGAATTACGGTAAAATGTTTTAGACAGTTCAGTATTTCTTGAGCATAGGTACTCAATAACATTAAATGAGACTTATTTCTTCAACTTCAACAATAATTAAGCATATAACTAATGTATAGTTTTAGTGATACATGGGACTGCTTGCATATTTTTAAAAAAGTGCCACCCATGTAACTTATATAAGTTAATGCTGATAAATGATAGAAAAAAAGAGTTGCAGAATATTTCTATTATTTAGGTATTAACTTCAATGTTTAAGTTTACACTGATAATAGTCATGCCTTTGAGAAATTTAAACTCATAAGCTACATCACTCATAGAATACCTGTATGGAATTATCATTGAGGTAAAAGTTTTACCTCCATAGGAATTATTAAATATGGAATTTGCACTAATATACACAGGTCAGCAGCAGGCATAATTACAATTTGATTTTTCAGGAGCAATTCAAAACTATCATTTGACACTTTACATACCTCTTCTAAGTAAGTAGGCAAAGCAGAAAAACTTTGTGGCACATCCCTCTCTAGGAGTTTGATAATACCCACCTCTTCATCGCTTTTATTATTAACACAGGAAGAGAAGGTCGCTTCATTGTGAACAGGGCAATCAATACTTATTGCATCCAACTGCTGCTCTGTTGGAAGTGGTACTAGTGGGCTTCTCACCCTCTCATTCTAAAGTAAACGAAAATAATAATTATAATAATCGTAATAATAAAGTTCTGTATTAGAAGGTACATCTTACATTTACATTATTCTATTAAATGTATTTCCACCGCATTTCTTTACAAAATGAACAGATTATGGTATTAACTGAATAACAAGTGTACAGTTATGCACGAAAGCAAACAGGAACAAAAGTAAAGTATGATACACTTCAGCTACAATACCTCTTTTAAGAGATGACAAACTGTAGGGAAAATTGATGGCACAGCATTTTCCCTGATACGCACTACTGAAAGTGATGTTCTGACTATGTCCTCCTCTCGAAAATGCTTCGAACATATTTTACTGTGTCTGTTTGGTTTCCAGTCTTTCCTTCCCACAGCATTCACCCACAGAGTATTGCGAGTTGGATTGAGAGGAAATCTAAAGAATAGAACACAAATAAAATGCAAAAGTAAACTGAGTAACCGAAATTCATAAGTACAAACAGAAATATCGTTTGAATGGCTTCACTTACGAATGGAACGTTATTCCTTTAGACTTAACACTTCTATCACAACGATTCGTACATCCGGAAACGACACAAGCTGGCATTTTTATCACGACTCAACACAAGTAACACACCAAAAACAAATGTTCTCGCTTGAAACTATGAAAGTAAATCAGTGGTCTCGAAGCTCACGTCCACGTGTGTACCTCCATGCGTGTACTGTATGGCCGTCTGCTTGTTTTGGGGCACCTAAAATGGCGGACTTGGCCTTCACTTCTGTGACGTCATGTCATCTCCCCTCCTTTTACCTCCATGTCTGAGACAGAGTAAAAGCAGTTGTCTAGGAGGTATGCTGTCACAGACTTTTTGAAGTTTAGTAGGTCAGGAGAAGATTTCATGTGTCTGGGTAATCTGTTGTACAATTTTGTGCCTGCATGATATACCCCTTTCTGGCACAATGTGGTGTTGCAGTGATTAATGTGTATGTCATTGTTTGACCTTGTACTGTAATCATGGAGAATATTATTTTGATAAAATTGATTTTTTCTCCTCAGTAGACTTTTTTTTACAAACATGACTACTTCCATAATGTACACACAGGGAAGGGGTAGGATTTTCAGCTCCTTAAAGAAAGGTTTGCAGGATTTTCTGCTGCTAGCTTGTTTCATTAATCTTACGAATGCTTTTTGCCTCCTGAAAACGGTTATGGTCTGGTGAGCACTTCCCCAGAAAATGATACCATATCTCAGTAGTGAATGTACTCGTGCAAAATATACAGACCTAAAGGCCAATTCACACTGTCCGTCACGTCACGTCACCGTCCGTCAGAACATTCCGCAATGTATTTCTAATGGCGGCATTCACACTGTCCGTCACCGGACCGTCACGTCACGTCAACGTCCGTCAAGCTTTCTCGAGAAGAATGTTTTGACGGAACGGCCGTCTGCTAACATCGGAAGTTAACCTATTTTCGACACGCGAATTACATGTTGCAGACTACGAGTGCACTGTTTATATGCAAATGTGCCTTATTAATCTTTATTTTGTTGTTATACTTCGTTTTAGGGGTAAATCTCAAATGTTTCATGACGACTTAAATATTTTTGCCAATTGAGTGTCCCCCTAAAATCGAGGTCTGATATCTGAAATCAAAAAATCGTTTATGTCACGTGACATTGTAACATAAAAGACTAAAGCAAACTGTTTATTTGAATAAGATTGTAATTTGATTACGCATTTTTCATTAAATAACATTTTAAATGAAAAAGTCAGTTCTAATGAAAGACAAAAATTCAGTTGTTTACGATGGTACTAACAATGTCAGCGGGCAAATCGTAATGGATAATGTAAACAGGCGCTATCCGTGCTCTTACAAGTATGGTTTGATGTCTTCATATGTTTATTTTTTCGCTTGAAAATAGATGTCGATGTTTTGAAATGTTGTTTCAGTTCCCAGTAAGTTGGCCAAAAACATACGTTGTAAAGTTTTCTTTGCCCGTCAATAACATTTAGCATTGTTGTTCCCTCGATTCTAGTGTTGAACTATGACTTTCTACATAACAGATCGCCACTCATAACCTTACTTACAACATCGCGTATTGAGATGGACGAATTGACGTGACGGACACGGACGGACAGTGTGAATACAACTTGACGTGACGGTTCCGTGACGTGACGTTGACGTGACGGACAGTGTGAATTGGCCTTAACTCTATCAGCAGAAGTGTTGTTGCAGATAATTTTGAGTACATACCCCATTTTGGATAATTTTGAATTTAGGGCTGCAATGTGAGTGCACCATTTGAGATTTTCTTGAATGTGAATCCCAAGAAATTTTGTTACAGAAGCAGCACTAATATTTTGGTTATTCATACATACTTTTGGTTGTACAACATTTTTATTCTGATCTGTACATTAAGAACCTGATACTCTTGTCTATCTGCTTGTAGAACTTCGTTTTCAACGTATTCACTACTTTTTGTATTCACGGTTTTCTTTTCTGTTCTCTTCTTTTTTTTATTTACTGTGAAAGATGTTGTGAAAACATTGCGCGTCCTTGAAGTGATAATATCTGTGGACTTAGCCTTGGCGAGTTGACAGGTGGACGTCTGCGATTATTGACAAACATAGTTGTGGTAGATCCTCTGTTTTGTTACGGCAGGTCGAAAATCGAGGACTGAAAGGATGCTGTTTATCGGGATGATTTGCTGAATAATTAGTGGAATTCTAAGGTAAATGTGTTTTACACATTTTGTTAACCTGAGAACTGTCATCAGCTGTGAATTGTAAATTCGAAGAATGTTGGATATATGTTTCAAGCGTTTTGCCACTGCACGGAAATTATGTCTGCATACCTTTATTAACAGTAAAGCAAATATTGCACGATAAATACAAGGCAGCAACAGACTGAATGCAGTTTTTAAAGTCATAAATGTTACAGGCTAGTTTCTGCTGCGAATCGTATTTTTGCGACTTGTGTGTTTATGCAGTCTGTTGCATAGAAAACTTAAAGAGGAAAGTTTTACGGCTGATTTTGTTGTAACTCATTCATACCACTGATGTTACAAATTATTCCTACGAAAAATCCAATATTTGTTGAGAGAGATAAAAAGCAACATCATGTTAAATAAAATTTACGTTTGTGATTACTAACGTTTCTTTGATTATGCGTATCTGAATTATTTGTATGACTCAAATGCTCTATTCTTTTGATGAATATATTGTTTGATGTGTGTTTCCTTCGTTTTTGCAATCGCACTGGCGTCACCAACATATCTGCACAGCAGTTGAGAAGCAGCATGGGTGAAATAACTCCTTTACAACAACTAAAAGTGAATATAAATGACTGATGGTTCTGCTTTAAATACAGTTCATTTGATTGCATGTGACTATTTCGTTCCATATGTTATTGCTTAGCATTTTATTTGTGTGATGCTGAGAACCAGCTTTACATTCTTTAAATGTCTGCATATTTACACTATTCCAATCTTACGACCTATAGTACTTCTGTAAAATTTATAGGATTTTAGTATTGTAGTTGTTGTTTTTTAACAATGGATATAGAAGCTTCTTTCATTGCGTGTAAATGAAAGAATGCCATATGCCGTTTAGCTATTCCATTTTTGTTTTCACATAGGCCTATGTCATAGATGCAGTAAGATAATTGCAGTGATTTTTTTAATTAATTCGAGATTATTATAATTTTATGGGATCTTTTCAAATCTTATTTTGCTAACAAAGAGCTGTATTTTCATAGAAACACAGGCCCTGTCACTACAGGAACAGTGTTACATTTCTTGATATAAAGAACACCCACCAGTCTTGCCAGCTTAGTGCTCATTTTGTTTTATTAACTTTTTTACTTATTTGGATTTGTCATTGGAAGCCAAATCAGAAAATGTTTGCTTTAAGTAGCTCAGATTCCAAAATTCATTGTGTATGTAAATCAGAGCACAGTGAATAGTGTAGACATTAGAGGTTATTTAGGGATCGCATCAGAGTTTTAGTATAGTCCTATCAATTGTTTGTGATGATTGGTAACTAAGACTGCAACAACAAAATTAAACAGAAAACCCTTTGCACAGATTTTTATTAATTATTGTTATTTTACTTGGCTTTGCTCACTGTTTTGGTTGAGTATATATGATTTTTAAAGTTGTGATCCTTTATACATTTTTTTCAAATAAGTACAAATTAAATGTTGTGTTGATGTTCCTTGTGACGTAAGTTTAATGATGGTATTAGTATGAAGCCTTGCCAATTTTCAGGTAAGTCGGCTCTTGTCTTAGATGGGTAGCGTAATGGTGGAAAGAAGGAAAATAGTAATTGAAAATATGAATACTATCATGGTTAGGCCTATGATCTTTCATTTCTGTTACAGTCGCACAATGCTTCAATTTATATCTCACATGATATAACATGTTATTTCAAAAGACAGAAAATAAAATATCATTTGTGAGAACAGCAATTTAAATTTAAGTGCTGGTATGTTGTCCCCCTCCCCCTAAAAGGGTAGGTGCTACCGTAGTTGATTTCGCTTCTCTTTGAGTATGACTTCACCACTGACAGGAAATTAAACCCTATTCAACCTATTCTTCCTTCATTTTAGTCACTGGGGGGAATACATGGCTAATATTGGCCATCCATCGCCCTGCTTGTATTCATGCCACCTCTGCTAGTCAAAGAGAGATTGCTCTGGCAATCAATTGGCTGTCAGAAAATGCAAAATTTGAATTATTGGTTGTGGTAACAGACTGCAGTATAATGTAGCCTGAGATCGACATTATCTTGGGGAGGGGGCGGGGTGGAAACAGTTTGGTTGTGGTTTGGTGAAGACAACAAAGGTGAAAACAGAACTTACGGTGACAGACTGATCTCTAGTGTAGCCCGACATCGACTTTAGGTTATATGGAAACAATTTGGTTGTTTGCTGGTAAAGCCAAATGAATTTGAAAGCAGAAAATGTGGGTGTAGTAAAGCATGTTATGTTGAAATCTAATATTTGAAACTATGACATTGCTGTTACCAACACAAATCTGCTGTTCTGTCATCAGCACTCATGCCATTACCAACACAGACTTGAAGGTGAAAGTATGACAGCCATTTGTGAAGTTTTACCGATTATGCATATTCCAATAAATCATTATAATGCAGGGTAAGCTCTTAAATTTTCATTCTGGTTGACAAATTTTTAATTAATTGTTTGCTCTTTCTAATTTAGCTTTTGCAGATCTTTCTTAAATTGATTGTTAAATGCCAAATCTCTCCAAATTGATTGTGACTAGTTATGTCCTATGTTCTTGTATAACTGAGCTTAAGGTGTTTTATAGTGGCATTGAAATCTGTCCTTGCCTTTTAAATATAAGGAAAAAGAAGGATATGGTGAGGGGGAGGGGGTGTTGTGGTATGTTGATAACCACCAGTTGTCCAGCATTTTATATTTACTATCAACCTTTTCAAGACATTCACCTGATTATAAATTGTACTGTTATCTGCCATCTTCACTTCTTCCTCAGGCACAACCTTCCCTCCTGCTCTTTTGTATTTAAGTTTCTTTATCTCTCTCACTGTCAAACTGACTCTGCATCCTTTTACAATTTTTTTGTTTCCTCTTCCTCATTATTATTATTTTTTCTCACACTGTTTTCTAACCTTATTGGTTTTTTCTCATTGTTATTATTTTTCCCACACTGCTTTCTATCTTTTTTCACCCCCTAATTCTGTGATCTTGTGCACTTTTTAGTCTTAACCATTACAAATGAGTCACTATTGGTAATGTGTAAATTGAAAGTTGACTTCTGGCTTTATTAGTTCATAACTTTTGGCCACTTTTCATTTGTGATATGGAATTATGATCTCAACTCATTTATTACCCTCTTCTTTTTTGTTACTAAGAGAGCCACATACTTTCTGTACTTAAAAGCACTGATACTAATGGAGGTACAGTCAGAAGAAAAAAGAAACATGTTAAAATTTTACTTACAGCAGTTGCGACGTACTGTGCCGATATAGGCAGTGACCATTGAATGATCTTTGAAAATCCAATCACATAAAATCTTTTGTGTTGACCATGAATCAAATAACCCTAACTAATACTTTTCCCGATTGGCAGTTTCTTGTGTGTACCTTTGTCTAGTGAATAAATTATTGTCCTTGTAAAGGGAACATTCACTGTCAACGTTAGCACATTATGCTGCTGTTGCTGTAAGTAAAATTTAACTGAAATCTGTCATAGGTGTGAGAACCATCAGACGATAAACTATTTGGAATTTTTAGGGGGGGGGGGGGACCTACACCATTCAAGGCAGTGCCACATGTGAAACAACACATTTCATCTACCAACTTATATGCGTTCATTGCACAGCCTCTTAAGATGGTATGATCACCAACAAAGTGGCTGAATGGTCACAGATGGACTGTTTACCTGGTGGTCAATCAGTATCCTGTGGCAGATCATGCCGTCCATTATGACTCAAGGGATGTTGGCACATGTTACACCACACCTGCCATCTGGTTACTTCCACCTAGCACCAGTCCCTCAGAGCACTGTTCAGTACTTATGATGTAATATGACTTGCACATATCGCCCATCCTTACTTCATAACCTAGGTTGTTCATAACCGTTTTCTTTCTGTTCCATTTCTCTTCCTTCTTACGAAACGAGATAGTGCAATGGTAAGATACTGGTCCCACATTCGGTAGGATGGTGGTTCAAATCCACCTCTACCCATCAAGATTTAGGTTTTCTGTTATTTCCATAAATCATTCCAGGCCCATGCCGGGGTGGTTCCTTTCAAAGGACACAGCAAATTTCCTTCTGCATCCTTCCTCAAACATCCGAGCTTAACTTCCATCTCTAATGACCATGGTGTCAGTGGGACGTTAACCCCTGAGCTTTCTTTCTTCCCCCTTCTCTTACCTGACGAAGCTAGTATACACATTTATTTTCGTCTCCTTTTGAATTTATTTATTTTTGTGACTATCAGTGGTACCAAGCTATGGTTAGTACTGGCCAGCCTCTATCCCTTTTGAACAGTAAAAAAAAAAAAAAAAAGAAAAAGAAAGAAAGAAAAAAAAAAAATGTTTCTGTACTGAGACTAAATGATAATGTTAAAACGGTATGACTGTAAACACATATTTCCTTTATTGTTCATACCTTCTTGATATTTCACTTTGTCTTAGTACAAATTGCAATGAAGTATATACAGTGTCAATAACAGACATTAAATTGTTCTCATAAATTATAGTTAGCATTGAAAGCATTTTCTAAAAATTAATTGTACTGACTGCATACTCATACTGCTAGTTTTTAGACTCCGAAAGCAAGAAAACTTTCGTAATGTTTATTTTTCCAGTTTGTTAACATTGAGTGGTCTTCCACTATCGTGTTACCTGTCCATCACTCATCACATTCTTTGAAACAGTTCCATAAATCATCTTGAGTACTTGAGCTCCTTTGTACTCTAAAACCGTAAGTCATGGACCTCTTCTGACTTACAGCTGCTTGATATTTTTGGATTCTACTATCAAATGGTGTATTCTTGGCAAAAATTCACTGTTTTCAGAGTTCATAATTGTGACAACTGTTAGGTGCTACATTGCAATAAATTAGAAAAATATTTCATTATATCTTTATCAACAGTGTAGATGCTTGCTAAACTGGTTTGCACAGTTACCTCTCCTCCCCTCCCCCCAAGAAATAGAAATGTCTTATGGTTTACATACCTGTGTTCACAACCCTGCCCCCCTCCTTCCACATACCACACCTTAAGTTCACTTACCCTTAAGCATGATTCTATACTGAACTTTGGAAGCATGTTAGTAAGTAATGCCTTGAAATCTTTTGTTGAAACCTCAATATCGGTTCAAATGTTCAGGTACTCTATGAAATCACTAAGCCACCTTCTTTGCTTTTCTGGCAGTCTCTAATAACCACTGTCGCACGGTTTGGAACACCACGTTACGGATCGGGCGGCCTCCCGCGTCCGAGGTTTGAATCCCCCTTCTGGCTTGGATGTATGTGTTGTCCTTAGGCTGGTTGAACTTAGTTTAAATAGTTTGTAAATCTAGGGACTTATGACAAAAGTAGTTTGGTCCCATAGAATTACAAACATTTGAAAATTTTTCTAATAACCACTCAGTCGGTGGAACATTAAACCCAAAACTTCCTTATTTTCTGCTTTGCTTCCTCAAGTTGCATTGCTCTGTGCTATAACGCTCCAAAATTGTAGTGTTTGATTAATGATGAAAATTCTCCTCAGAGATGATAAATTATTTTTCAAAAGAGATTGATTGGCTGGCCAGTACTTACTTTTGTGCTGTACTGCGGATAATTACACAAATCAAGAAACAGAAAAAAAGGGGACGAAAAAGGACAAGCATTTGTGTAACTATCAGCGGTACAGCACAAAGGTAAGTACTGGCCAGCCAATCTATCTCTTTTACAAAATTATAGCGTGTAATGTGGCAGTGTCTTACATGACTATGTTAGTGTGTGAAACTCCGAATGCTATACTCGATTTTCTAGTCACAGAATATGTGCCTCCAATTGATGAAATTAATGGAAGAATTGGTTATTAGTGTAGTAGCGTTAGTAATGCGCGGCATTGGGTTGTTTATGTTTGTAATTAAGGAATTTGTGTGTGATAGAGTTCAGTGTGGACAGACCGAGTGAGGTGGCACAGTGATAACACATTGGACTCGCATTCGGGAGGATGTTGGTTCAAACCCACCTCTGGTCATCCAGATTTAGGTTTTCTGTGATTTCCCTAAATCACTCCAGGCAAATGCCAAGATGGTTCCTTTCAAAGGGCATGGCTTCCCCAAACAATCCGATTATAAGCTCCGCCTATAATGACCATGCTGTCAACGAGGCGTTAAACAGCATTGTTACTTCCTTCCAGTGTGGAAAGGCATGTAAGGCAAGAGATGAGACTCATTGGAATTGGTGGTAAAAAAAAAAAAAAGGGCAAACAAACAAATACAGCTCTCGGGATAGTGTGGCAGATAATGGAAGCATGTACAGGCCATTATTGCAGAACTGCAACATGGGAAACTGTGTGTGCAGAGAGTGCTTTGAATGCTCACACATGATGTGAAACGAGGGTATGGGACATCTTTTTACAATGTCTTTTATGTTTTAAGTATGAGAGCAGTGACGAATCCTAGATTTTGGTCTGCGGGATGTGGTGGGCTGAGCTCATAGAAATTTTGTGTCACCGTGTTGTCTCCAAATTTGTTTTCTATATTATTAAAAAATAAAACACGAGAGGATTTGAGTGAGGTCTCAAAAATTGTTTATGGGCACTTTTCTCAATACCTTTATAGGAAAAAGTTGTTTTCTTTTTTTGGGGGTTGGGGCAGCAGCTGAAGAATTCACCACTGCATGAGGTAGGTTATGAAAACGTGGCGGAATAAAAATTGCACATTACTGGTGATGATACAATCATCACCTTATACAGCTTCCACTGGCCTATGGATTTTAGTAGGAGGCATGTCTTCTGTCATTAGAAATTCAATTACAGCTCATTATTCTCCTCTCTTTATTATTAATTTATTAATGCACCAATATAGTTATGTTATACACTAATTTTGTAAACCCTCTAGCAGCAGAGTGGTTGCAACTACTATCACTGCAGCAGGAAGTGTTGACTGTATAATATGCTTGACATGTGATAACTCTTCTGATATTGAGAACAGAATAAAACAAAATACATGGGCATTACTTTTCAGCAAGCCTTCATATGTTATGCACCAAAGTACATTTTGTGTGTCAGATATTGAAACTTAGACCTTTAAAAGCGAAGTAGTGTTACATTTTCCAGGCCTTGTTAATTTCATCTCAAACAATTTTAGTTTTCTTCATTATATGAGTAACATTTTAATTCCAAATAATCTAGTTTCCCAGCAATTTATGTGTGATCATTCACTTTGTTGTAACCAAGGTTGTTTGATTTGTGAACAGCAATAAAAGAAAAAGAAAAAAATTTTGTATTGTAAAAAATATTGCTTTATTTCTGTGATGTTGTCTACTTTGAAGGATATACATTTGGTTCAGCAATACTTTTACTGCTTCATCCCACAGAAAAAAAAAATGTTTTGTCAAGCTGTACAAAATACTCATTGACCGCAAATATCACTTTCTCATTGCTGGAAATTCTTCAAGTTTCAAGTTAAGGAATATGGAGAAGTCGCTTTGGTCTAAGTCGAATGTATTGGTAGGGTTAGGATCGAATTCAAATTCCAGCTGATACACTTGCCTCATTGTTGTCATTGATGTGTGATATATAGCATAATCCTGGTGAAAGGACACAATTTCGCATGCCAATGACAACTGGTTCTTTTTGTTTTTTTACCCAATGCTATTTTACAATCGATAAGGGTTCAGTTGTTGTTTTTTGTGCTTTCCAAATAATCTACGACAATTATTTCTTAGGAATCAAAAAGAGAAAGAAAGAAAACACTGGTCATCATCGTACCAGCTGAGGAAGTGGTATTTATATAGTTTTAAGTCTCGGCTGCTTGTAGTTGTAATCATAAAACATGGACATGTGAAAATTTGTGCTGGGGCTGGGATTCGATCCTGAGACCTCATGCTTACTAGGCAGTTGTGCTAAATCCCTGCTCCAACCATGCACACAAGCTTAACAAACTTGCACGGACTATCCAAGCACATACCCGTCTATCTCAAGCTTTATATGTCTGTCAACTTCAACTGTTGTACTCCATGGATCCCAGTTGGCCTGGTATTTCTGCCAGGAATGTGATCCTCCTCTGCATCTGTCCTCGATATGGAAGTACAGGTGTAAGGCATGAATGGCTAGGAGGCCCTGAAGAGCAGGTGTAGTCACCTAATTGGAAAGGTTTTCCTTATCCTTTGCACCTGCAGGAACCTTTCCTTTGAGAAGTGTCTATGTGCTGATGTGTCTAAGTGTAGGTAACTAATAAGTGCATGTGTAATGTAGTGTTGGGTTCATGTTGGAGATGATGGTAGAAGGGAGATGGTGAAACCCAGTACCAGCACATAGTCGACTCCTCTCAAAAAGTATCAAGGGGGCTGCCGAGCTTAACGTCCCCTTTCGATGGACGAATCACCATCAAGTGTCCCACTCGCTCACTGCGGAGAGGTTTTGAATTTAATCCACGACATTGGTGCAAAGACTTGTGATGGGCTTTGCACCACCTCCACCACTCCTGCCCCATCTGGTGTAAGGCAAAGGGAAGATTGTCAACGGCACATGACATTCGCGGACAGTCACACATCCAAGAACTGGTCATGACGGATGGTGCTTAATGTAGGTATTCTGGTGGGAACCAGTGTATCCACCATGGCACAGCCATCTCTACATGGAGACCTACAGTTATGTATTTCGGTGTCTCTTCTTTCGGCCATGACCGAAAGAACAGATGCTGCAGTTCCTAAAAAGATCTTTGCCTTCTACTGTGCACTTTCAACAGCCTTTGTTCATTGGTTTGACTGAAGATGGGTGCAGGTTTCGTGAGTAGTCCCAAATCCACGAAGAAAGGTGTTGCTGATTACGAATAAACATCTTCAGGCAGTCTGCTGCCATGTTATCCTGGATACGCTTTTACAGTCAGCGTCACATAGTAAGGCTGCTCAGTTTTCGGCCGTTCTGTGCATCTCCCTCCATCACCGGACTGGCAGCCAGTAATATTCATTCTCTAGACGCTTGGCTGCTCGCGAGTTGCGCATTGTTTTTCTCGCACGTTCCACGATTAGCGTTCGGCCGTAGCTCCTCCTTTCTACACTTCAGCTATCGCTCCGCCCCTATGCGCGGAAGCGCCTTCCCTTCATAACGCCAACTATAGTCGACTGTGAGCAGTGGCGGCACCTAAGTCTCAAGGACCGAGAAATGTGGCGCAGTGGTAACACACTGGACTCGCATTCCAGAGGATGGCGGTTAAAACCCAACTGCGGCCATCCAGATTGATATTTTTCGTGATTTCCCTAAATCACTCTAGGCGAATGCCTGGAATTTTTTCTTTCAGAGGGCATGGTCCATTTCCTTCCCCATCCTTGACAAAACTATCCTAGCTTGTGCTGTCTCCTAATGATCACGAAGTCGACGAGAAGTTGACCCCTAATCTATCTTCCTTTTCACGGTCACATCTTCGAGCAGGATAGTAATTCGTTATGCTCTCGTTCAGCTGAAATGCATACTGTTTCAGCAGTCGCAATAATTATTATTCGGCCAGGCGATCGGTAAAGTGCGGAAAAGGAGCGAGACGCGAGTTTATTAAATTATAATGGTTTGGACTCTACGAAACTCGGAAGCTTGCAGGAAGAAGCGGCTGCTGGCAGTTACAAACAGCAAATCGGCGCAGCGCGAGCTAACGCAGATTAGTCATGGAAATTAATGAAGTCTTCTCGAGTAATCATCCGAGTGATGGCGTTGTCTTGTCGCGACGTTTCGATAAGCTTCGTGCTCATCATCTTCTGGCGAAGCACGAAACTCATCGAAACGTTGCGACAAGACGACGCCATCACTCGGCTGATTACCCGAGAAGACTTCATTAATGGAATACGCCGAGAAAATCTACAATCGCATAAGTCATGGAAAGTTTTTAGTTTTGAGCCATTCTGAAGTATTGGATACAGTAAGCGCTTCACGCAATGTCAGGGACAACCCTTGTGAACCTTACCAGCTTCACTATGAGTATCTTGTCTCATTCTTGACCAGTCATACTGCTGCTGACGGCGATCAGATTTCACGTCATGCGTGATAGGATAGCCTCTTCCGTAATCTGTTGTGGAATCCTTGTTGCCTTTAAATTCGCGCTATACCATTTTATTATAGATTGTTTTCTCATGTAAGCAGTTTGAACAATATGTACCGCTCAATATTGAAGGTAGTATTTCAGCCTCATTTTATCTGGTGGGTCCGACGGTGGCGACCCTTTTATTTTTATTCTTATAGATGTCTGTTATAATGTGAAAATAAAAAAAGAGTGTTAGTAATAAAATATATTTACAGATCAATTTGTTTTATTGCAGTTTTTCACTTTACAACTGATATTTCCTGGTCGCTTAACCATAAGTGAGGCCGTCATGATAACTCATTTTGCTAGTAGCTTCAGGGGGTAATTCATCGTCTGGTCTGATCTGAGCCGAGCATGTTAATCTTGTTAACAAAAATTCAAATTATTTCCCAGGCATCTGTGAGGAACGGAATTCTTTCAATACAACGACTCGTGGCATTGTATGTGAAGCGGTATTCTACAGGGTGTTACAAAAAGGTACGGCCAAACTTTCAGGAAACATTCCTCACACACACAAAGAAAGAAAATATGTGGACATGTGTCCGGAAACGCTTAATTTCCATGTTAGAGCTCATTTTATTACTTCTCTTCAAATCACATTAATCATGGCATGGAAACACACAGCAACAGAACATACCAACGTGACTTCAAACACTTTGCTACAGGAAATGTTCGACATGTCCTCCGTTAGCGACGATACATGCATCCACCCTCCGACGCATGGAATCCCTGATGCACTGACGCAGCCCTGGAGAATGGAGTATTGTATCACAGCCGTCCACAATACGAGCACGAAGAGTCTCTACATTTGGTACCGGTGCTGCGTAGACAAGAGCTTTCAAATGCCCACATAAATGAAAGTCAAGAGGGCTGAGGTCAGGAGAGCGTGGAGGCCATGGAATTGGTCCGCCTTTACCAATCCATCGGTCACCGAATCTGTTGTTGAGAAGTGTACGAAAACGTTGACTGAAATGTGCAGGAGCTCCATCGTGTATGAACCACATGTTGAGTCGTACTTGTAAAGGCACATGTTCTAGCAGCACGGGTAGAGTATCCCGTATGAAATCATGATAACGTGCTCCATAGAGCGTAGATCGAAGAACATGAGGCCCAATCAAGACATCACCAACTATTCATGCCCAAACGTTCACAATTGGGCCAACTGGCGGTGAATCGAGGAAGTACAGTACATACTAACGAAACAATTGGGTATTTTGACAATTTTCTGCACGAATTATTTCAATTTAAATTTAAAGAGAAGTACTAAATGAGCTCTAACATGGAAATTAAGCGTTTCCGGACACATGTCCACGTAACATATTTTCTTTCTTTGTGTGTGAGGAATGCAAGTTTGCCCGTACCTTTTTGTAACACTCTGTACAGTAAGTGATAATTTTGAATATGGGACAACCACAGCTAAAATATTAAGACGCTTTTGTCAACTTTCTAATCAATAAATTAGAATAAATGGATCTTAAAATATGGTTTTCTAAGTAAAGACCATGGTCCACTGCTGCAGTATTAATCAAGAAGACTTAAGGACCGGTTTCGCAACGCTTATTAGTTGCGTCTTCAGCTGTTACGTGGTTGCTGTTTCATATAACTTTTACGACTAATAGGCCATACTGGTTCCCCGCTGTCACCCAATGCCCACAGCAATTACAAAGATAAATCTGCCTGACCTGCTGGTGTCATCATCATTATAAGATCCTTAAAAATACCCGCACAGGTTTTCGACACCGCGAAAGTATGCTTCATTCGTGCACATCGTCTTTCTATGTGGGTATGCAGTCATGAAACGCTCTAGCTTGGTTGTCAGTGCTGTGGTGGAATCCACGTGAACCTTCTTTCTAATAATACTGTTACCACAGCTGCCCTAGGACGCGAAACTGCCTGGTCTAGGCCCCGCAGTATGTTGTGTGCCGATCGCGTCATATAGGATACGGTTTAGAACTATCCACTAGCTACGTATATAGATGATGCCACATCGATTTATAGCTTTTGGTCGGGTTCGGTACATTCTGAGTACTTGAAGGCTGAACATCATTGCCTCATCGTAAATCAGATGGCTGCACGGCATATACCGGATAAGAGATGTCCTTTTTCTTATTGGTTATCGATCGTCGTTTCACTTTGTTCAGTTGGTGCACACAGAAGAGGAAGAAGAATAAGATTAAAAACAGGCGACTGGGTTTATCTCAGTGTTGTTGGGAAGGTCACTGGTTGGACTGCCCGGAACTAGCGCGCCCAAGTCGCTCTCTGGAATAAGTGGGTCAGTTTGTGGAGCCTTATCTCATACGCCAGCTATTTACAGCACCCACCGACACTTCCCACAGTGTCCATTGTCTCTCTTAGGTGATCAGGGCACAGGGCCTAAAAAAGTCAAGCCGATGCGTTGCTATTTTCTTTTCTTTTGAACTGCTTAATCCTAAATGTAAGCTTATATGCAACGAATTCAGAATTGGAAATCAATTACGGATTTGTGTGTTTTGTTTTAAATGTTAATAGAAATTAGATATTTGTAATCGTTACGAAATGAGAATATTACTGATGCGCGGAACTCGAAAATGTGACATGTTTTCGTTAATTTTTACTGTTGGGTTTTTAACATGTAATGGGGTACAGCGGTAAAAGGCAGTGCTCTTTTTCTGGGGAAACGCTGGGAGACGCGTATCCCTAAACTTTTTCGGCAACAAAGTATTTTTTTTTTTCGATTTTGAGAACCTGGAAGAAAGCCAAAGATTTATTTCACGCACGTAATTTTTTATTTGATATTTTCGTGTTGGTAATTGCAATAAGAACGATACCAGTGTAGTTTTTGCTGGGAAAATCGATGTCACCGACTGTTTCAAGAATTTTGAAGCTGCAGCAACCGTTCTCGACAACTGCATCGCTGGCAGCCAATTCGACAAGCATGAAGTGCCCTCGCCCGCTACAATTGGGCGATGGTAGTGCTAAACGGATATGCGTACGATCAAACTCCGAGCTACCGATAGATGTGTCTACGGTCCTGCTACCATGATCCTTCCCGATCCATTGCCGTATTTGTTTCATTGTTCTTTATTCGTTTGCGTTTGCTGTTCCGTTCCTGTCGGTTGTGCGAAGTCTTACAGTCTGACCTGCCTTTCGTTGCAACTTGTAAGTTGGAGATGAGATATGAGCAGAAAAATAACAAACTATTTTACTTCTTCTCCTGCATATACAAAACCAAAAACGGTCAATAATTCGTGCGCAAGTGAAAAGATAGGAAGTTAAATAGTAGTGGATGACCAAAGTGAAACTGTAAACCTGAGGACTGAAACGACGTGTCAAAATGCAATGAACTAACGCGTGGATGATAGAAAATTAAATGATCGTGCAGAATGTTGTACTTTAGAACAAGAAATAGCATTTTGTGAAGTGTATGACACCATTATCTTTTATTGTTCAGGGGTTGATGGGAATCGCATGATTCATTTGATGTGCTCTAAACTGAAGTGTTCGATGCCACATTCTCTTGTATGTTTGGCTGTTTCTCGGTATCGTCTGCTTCATTTGAGCTGTATTGAACTCAGTTGAGGGGCATGATACCTTTACACACACACACACACACACACACACACACACACACAAACGCACACAGCACGTTGATGAATTCATGGGTAAATCCGACGGGTGGTATTCCATGTTTCAGTTATAACTAATTTTCTCTGTTTTATATCTAATTTTGGAGTACCGCCAAACTTTTTTTTAGTAAAGGAGCGCTTAAATGGTGTTGTTTTCTTCTCCGTTCTATAGAAATTTGTACTAGAATTGAAATTACAGATATTAAAGGAAGAATAATCTCATTTATCAAGACTACGAATCTCTTCGGAAAAACGGGGAAAAAATAATTAAATAAGAATCTGGAGCATTCGTAATTTAGTGCCAGTGGAGTGTTGTAATGAAGTGCAGTTGGCATCCCTGCACACGCCTCTCTCTGAATTGTGACGACCGGAACTTTCATTATTGTTCATTGAATAAAACGTTGTCACATATTTTGGGACTATCGAGATAGCAGAGGCCTAACGCGCTTCCATTAAATTTTGCGTGAAACACCGGAAAACCTTTTCGAAAGAAACCAGAAAATGGAGAAAACCCTGTTGTGATGGGTGCTTAAGCCGTATTGCCGCCAGGTTCGCCCCACTGCTCATGAGCCAAGATCAGAATATCGGCCGCGGTGGATTGCCGTGCGCACTGGGGCGCCGTACTGAGGTGCGCGCGGCCATTCGCCGTCGGGGGTTCGAGGTCCCCCCTCGAGCATGGGTGTTTTTGTTGTCCTTAGGTTAATTTACCGTAGTTTAATTAGTTTGTAAGCTCGGACTAATGACCAAGCAGTTGAGTCCGATATATTTACAAATATATGCACATTTTGAGAGTATCGCTGACAATCTGCGATGAGCCTTCATATCTTTACACAAATGAACACCACGTCCAGCGTGAGTGGGAATTCTTCGGAATGGCCACCCCAATACTCTGAAGGCCATCCTTTGAGCCCTTTCAAAGTCGTTCAGTTTTCGGTAGTAGCTGCCGGCTAAAGCAGAGTTACTAAACATAGCTTTTAGAAACTCATTCGCCAAAGAAGACGAAACCAATATTCCAGATTTCGAATTACGAACAGGGGTCGTAATGAGTAACATAGACGTAGATATCATCGGAGTAGTGAAGCAACTAAATTCACTTAACAAGAACAAGTCTTCTGGGCCGGACTGTATACCCATTAGATTTCTATCTGACTATACTGAAGCGATAGCTCCTTACTTAACAGCCATATACAACCGCTCTCTAAAAGAAGGATCCATACCAAAAGATTGGAAAGTTGCACAGCTCACACCTATATTCAAGAAAGGCAGTAGAAGTAACCCACTATACTACAGGCCCATTTCATTGACGTCTATGTGCAGCAGGGTTTTGGAACATATCCTGTATTCAAATATTATGAATTACCTCAAACAGAATGAACTATTGACCTAAGGTCAACACGGATTTAGAAAATATCGTTCATGCGAAACACAACTAGCTCTTTACTCACACGAAGTGATGGGTGCTATCGACAAGTGTTCGCAAATCGATACCGTATTTATTGATTTCCAGAAGGCTTTTGACACCGTACCTGACAAACGGCTGTTAATCAAATTGCGTGGTTATGGTATATCGCCCCAAATTTGTGACTGGATAGCGGATTTCCTGTCAGAGAGGACAGTAATCGATGGTTAGTCATCGACTAAAACAGAGGTGATATCGAGCGTTCTACAGGGTAGTGTTATTGGTTCTCTGTTGTTCCTTATTTATATAAACGATTTAGGGGAACTCTAAGTAGCTCTCCAATCGCCAACATTCTCCTCCAAATGCGAAAATATATTGTTGACTCCCACTTACATAGGTAGAAACGATCATCAGAATAAAATACGACAAATCAGAGCTCGAACGGAGAGATTCAGGTATTCTTCCCGAGCGCTATTCGAGAATGGAATAGGAGATAAATAGTATAATGTTGGTTCTATGAACCCTCTGCCAGGCACTTACATGTGATTTGCAGAGTATCCCACGTAGATGTAGATGTGCTTCTTTGTGATATATCTACATCTACATACATACTCCGCAATCCACCGGAAGGTGCGTGGAGGAGGGTACCTAGCATCACTACTAGCTACTTGCTTTCCTGTTCCACTCCTAGATAGTACGAAGGAAAAACGTATACTTTTATGGATCTGTACGAGCCCTAACCTCTCTAGTTACGTGAAATGTAGGTTGGCGGCAGTATAATTTATCTGCAGTCCGCTTCAAATTCCGGCCTTTTAGGTTTATTCAACAGAATTTTCCGAAAAAAAAAAACGAAAAAAAAAAAAACGTGGCCTTCTCTCCAGCGACTCCCATTTGAGTTCCCCAAGCATTTCACTAACATTCGCGCATTGAGAACCTACCAGTAATAAACTTAGCAGCCCGCCTCTGAATTGGTTCTATACTTCCTTGAAATCGATCTGGTGGGGATCCCAAATACTTAAACTACTCAAGACGGGGTCGTTCAAACGTTTTATATGCGATCTCCTCTGCTCCTAATATGCGCAGAAGACTGACCCTAGGTGTTTGGAATTGGATGGAGGGACGTCAGTACTTGAGGTCTGTCTGATGTTGGTTTGTACCGAAGTCGATGCTCCTTCTCTCGATAGCGTATTGGGACTACTCAGACCGGACTCTTGTGTTTGTGGAAGGGGTGAAGTGGGCGACGGTGCTGGCAGGTCAGGGATCCGTGCCGGAGCAGTTTGCTGGACGCAGCCCAAGGGCGGCACCGCCTCTCCCTCGTCTGGTGGCGCGTCTGGGAGGTGGGCGGTGGATGTAACACCCATTACTAACAGCCGTGATTCTTCCGCATTAATTTATGTATCACTTCGCTGGAAAGATCATAATTTTCCCGTTATTTCGCGATTTAACTATCACCGCATCAATATAATTTCGTAAGGAAACGTCCAATTTACTGCTTATAAATGTATCAGCTGAAGTATTATATTCATTGCAGCAACTGTTTAGGTTATTAATCCACAAAATGCAGCAACCAGTTGCTTCTAATAATTTGTGACGACCGGTTTCGGGCGCTTGAGTGCCCTTCTTCTGGTCTCTATACAGGCAAACAAGTGCATTGGCATTACAGTAAACAATATAAAACGTACAAAAGTCGGTTACAGAAATTATAATTTGTGAGTATAAAAGTATTCGACTTGAGTGTGAAAGTTTATAAAGCTAATACAATTTTGAAACAAATAGACTGTAATAAAATATATGCTCATATAAAGGAATAAAGTTTACACTTACATTTTAGTATTGTAGCTGAATCTATGTATATGCTAGCGGGTGAATAAACACAAGGAATAACAATCAGCTGCCGGCCGCGGTGGCCGAGGGGACTGAGGCGCTCCAGTCATGGTCTGCACGACCACTACGGTCGGGGGTTCGAATCCCCCCTCGGGCATGGATATTTGTGCCGTCCTTAGTATAAGCTAGTCCATAAGTCCATAGTCCATAAGTAGTTTGTAAGTTTAGGGACCGATGACCCCGTAGTTAAGTCCCATAAGCTCTACAAACATTTGAACATTTTTTTAACAATCAGCTGGCTGAGCCTCATAATGAAAGGGTAAAAATAAATAAGGAAAAACAGGAGTGGGATGAAAAACAGTAATAATCGATGTAGATGACAATAAAAGCGTAAAAAGAGGAGCAGGTGACTGATAAATCGGTCGCTTAACAGCTTAATATTCAGTAGTATAAGTAGTACAATGGTAATTGGCGCCATAGGCGGGATATTTCGGAACTAGCAGCTGAAACACTAGTAGGGCACTTGGAATGCCGCTATCAGGGAACTGTCAATATAAAACAAACTGTCATTGTGCCTTCAAATATTGGTGGGCATGAACTCAGAAGTGATTCTCATACAACTAAGAATGTGGGTTATATAAGCATCATTTTTTGCACATTTTGCTTTTGTACGTTTTATATGGTTTACTGTAATACCAATTCACTTGTTTGCCTGTATAGAGACAGAAGAAGGGCACTCAAGCGCCCGAAACCGGTCGTCACAAATAAATTATTGGAAGCAACTGGTTGCCTCATTTTGTGGATTAATAAAGTTTATTAGCTATTCACTTGAGTTGTTTCGACAGTTTGCCATAACACAGTGCCTGCGTATATATAACAATTACTTAAATACATTTTTCGTATTATTTATGGATTTTAATTAACGAAATTATTTATCTACTATAATCTACAGAAGGCTGATAGATACTGACCTCGGGGAAGATCAGTTCGTATTCAGGAGAAACATACGAACACGGGAGTCAATACTTATCTTAATACCTATCTTAGAAGACAGATTAAGGAAAGAGAAATCTACATTTCTAGTTTTTGTAGATTTGCTGAAAGCTTTTGACAATGTTGAGTGGAATACACTCTTTTAAATTATGAAGTCAGCTGGGGTAAAATATAGGCAACGGAAGTTTATTTACAACTTGTTAATTAACCAGACAGCTGTCATAGTTGAAGGCCATGAAAGGAAAGCAGTGGTGGGGAAGAGAGTAAGACAGGGTTGTAGCCTTTCTCCAATGTTATTCAGTTTGTAAATTGAGCAAGCTTTGAAGGAAATCAAAGAGAAATTTGGAGGAGTAGTTAGAATTCAGGGCTAAGAAATAAAAACTTTCCGGGCTAAGAAATAAAAACGTTCCGTTTTGCTGATGACGTAATTCTGTCGGAGACAGCAAAGGACCTGGAAGAGCAGTTGAATGGAATGGACAGTGTGTTGAAGAGAGCGTATAAAATGAAAATTAACAAAAGCAAAACAAAGATAACGGAATGCAGTCTTAGAAAATCAGGCGATGCTGAAGGAATTAGATTAGGTAACGAAACAATGAAGGTGGTAGATGAGTTTTGTTACTTGGGTAGTAATATAACATATGATGGTCTCAGTGCAGAGGATATAAAATGCAGATTGCCAATGGGAAGGAAAGCGTTTTTGAAAAAGAGAAATTCGCTAACGTCGAATATTAATTTAAGTATAAGGAAGTCTTTTCTGAAGGCATTTGTGTGGAGTGTAGCCTTGTACAGTAGTGAAACTTCGACGATAAATAGTTCAAACAGGAAGAGGGGATACAGGCTTTAGAAATGTTGCTACAGAAGAATCCTGAAAATTAGGTGGGTAGATCGCATAACTAATGAAGAGGTACTGAGCAGAATTGGGGAGGAAAGGAATTTCTGGCATACCTTGACTAAAATAAGGGTTCGATTGGTCAGCTTTGACACCTGGACGACATGAAGCGCGGTACAAGATGGACCGAACGAATGCCGACTGGACTAGTCAGAAATAGCATCAAATGTTATTCACAGAGGAGACTCGCATCTGCTTTCAGCCAGACTATGTCTGAGACGTCTTTTGAAGCCGTATGGCCAGCCTGAACGTCTTAGATACAATGTCCAGCGAGTGAAAGAAGGTGGTAGTTCCCCGAAGACTTGGATTGGCATTATGTGGGACCCCGGCATGCCACCCATGGTTGCAGAATGCAGTGAAATGACTGAACGGTACGGGGATGAGATCCTCCGATATTTAGTGCAACCATATCGGCAGAATATCGGTCAGGGATTTGTCTTAATGGACGACCTCGCGGTCATCTTGAATGCGTTCCTTAGCCAGCATGTTGTCGAGGCAGGAAACCTGTCGAACATGCCTGTGATTCATTGAAAAGGACTGGTTTAGGACGAGACGACTCATCAACTAATGTGAAAGATCTACACCAAGTCGCCGTTGAGGGGTGGGACAATCTGGACCAACACTTCCTTCTACTGGACAGTATGCCACGACGAATACAGGCAAGCATCAGTGCAAGAAGATGTGTTACCGGGTGTTAGGGGACTGATTTATGCTGAAATCTGGAACAATAATTGTCTAGGTTTTGATCGTACAACTTCTCAGTTTGAAAGATAAATGTGGAGCAATGAATTAAAATTTGTGGTGCGGCCGGGAATCGAATCCGGACCTCCATGCTTACTAGGCAGACGTCTTACCGTTAGACCACCGCACCTCTAACGAATAAGGCGCCTTGGAATAGTCTAAGCACGGCTTCCCTCCACGTCACAAATTTTAATTCTGCTTCTGTGTTACAAAGATAATTGTCATTACTGCCAAGGCTCTCCATGCAGCGGAATAGCACCTCGGCAATGGACATAGTGGAACATTCCTGCTAAGATGATGTAAGTATCAATTTAAATATAGATTGAGAAACCCTGAGACGGTTTTTCTTCTGGAATATGTTCAAGACATGAAAGATAAACGTAAAGCTTGGAGGTCCGGGTTCCACTCCCGGCCGCACTAAAAAAATTTAATTCATTGTTTCACGTTTATCTTTCATGTATAGGACATATGCGAGACGAAAAACTGTCTCAGGGTTTCTGAATCTATATTTAAATCAATATTTATACTTCTCAATTTGTTTTCATGAGCAATAAAGACATTTGAAATGTTGATTTTGTGTATCTCTATTTCATTATTTCGTAAAAGGTGATTAACGCCTAGAATCGTAGTGTTGCAACATTTATTTTTATGTGTGTATTTAAATGACAGAAATGCTGCTATGCTTTTATGCAGCTTCCTTCCTTCTGGAACCAACGACAACTAAAGAGACTCGCGACAGTAGTGCAACCCTTCTCCAAATTGCTGCGGATTTGAATGCTGGGCCATCAACAGGTGTCAGCGTGCGAATTGTTTAACGATACATGATCGATACGAGCTTTGGGAGCCGAAAGCCCCTCGGTGTACCCTTGCTGACTGCTCACCATGAGCTTAACGCGTCATGTGGATCCGTAACAGCGACATTGAACAGTAGATGCCTGGAAACAGTTGCCCGGTCTGAGAGTCCAGTTGCCAGTTTTATCGTTGTAGATGGACGTGTACGTGTATGGAGACAATATCATGAATCCATTGACCCTGCATGTCAGCACGCAACTGTTCAAGCTGGTGGACCCTCTGTAGTGGTATGGGGCATGTGCAGTTTGATTGACGAGTCTAGATACTACTCTGACAAGTGACATGTACGCATCCTGGCTGATCACCTGCATCCATTCATGTCCATTGTGCATTCCAATGGACTCGGGTAATTCCAGCAGGACATTGCTACACACCACACGCCCAGAATTGCTATGGAGTGGCCCCAGGAACATTCTTCTGATCAAACCCCCAGACACGTCATGATCAGATGTGGCATGCCTTGCAACGTAACTTTCAGAAGAGGTTTCTACCCTTTCGTACTTTTATGGAGGTATGAACAGTCCTATAGAGTGCAAGGTGTTAATTCAGACATTAGTCGAGTCTGTGCCACGTCGAGTTGCGGCATTTCTGCATTTTCACGGTGCCATATACGATATGAGGCAGGTGAACCAGCGCTTTTTGGTTCTTCATTTTATTGCTTCTTTCATCCGAACCTACGTATTTCTATTCGAGAAATTTTACAGTTATGGCCACAAGACGGCACGGACACAGCCGATTGCAAGATACCTTTTAACCATCCCCCTATCCGTTTTTGGCCCACTTTAGGTTACGGTAGTAACACTAAAAGTGGGCCTTTGCGATCGTCTTTTGACAGCTCGGAATTTAAATGAAAATAACGGCTTAACCATTCACCTGAGACGAAAATGGAATAACTAACTTTGTAGAGGAGAAAATTCTCTACAACTTTGCTCTCTTATGGTTTTTTTTTTCTTATCTCGTATCGTTTCCGAGATATTTGCAAAAATAACAGCGATTTTGGGATGTATGTCTGTCTGTCTGTCTGTCTGTCCGTCCGTCTGTCCGTAACGTGTTCCCTGTTTTTAAGACGAACCGTTTAACCTATCAGCACCAAATTTTACAGTCATGATTGTAGGCTGCCAGAGACCAGAACCTCGCTTTTTCAAATATTTCGGACAAGAAATACGTTAGTAATACAAAAAAAAAGCCGTTTGTAATGTAATTTTAATTGCAAATAAACATTTCATGTGACGCGAAAATTGAATAACCGAATTTGTAGAGGAGAAAATTCTCTCCAACTTTGTTTCCTTATGTTTTTTTCATATCTCGTATCGTTTGAGAGATATTTATAAAAATAACGGAGTTTTGACACCCTCCATTGAATTAACGAAAACCAGCCGTTCGCAGAGGTCACGTGACATTCCTCGCCCAGAAATCTCTGGCATACGCTGTCTTGCGTTGCGTATTTGATGATTTTTTTTATTGTAACGTTGTCATTTCAAAGCAATGGCTTTGAAGAATTAACAAAAACACGTCGTTCTTCGTACGATAAATGATAATCTAATGTCTAAAAATTCCATATTAGCATCAGTTAACAACAGCCATCAATAGTATGAAATTAAATAACACAGCCACTAAGCGTTAGCTCCTAAAGAGCGTAACTTCTAATTGTTACTCGTAGCGTAGTGGGTCAGTGGTGCGGAACCCGCCACTACATAATTTTTTTTTTCTTAAAAGGGTTTCAGACACTCTTATTGATTTTTTTATTATTTATATTATTATTTTGGTCCTGAATGTTTGGAAAAACTTATAAAACTACAAATCTAAAGTGTGCTGTAAAACACATCAGTGCGATTTTTAAAAGTTATTTTACACGGTCGTTGAGCTAGTTGGACTACTGGTAGACCTTTGGAACGCACAATTAGTTCCTTCTGCTGATTTCGTCCATCCTCTGGATTAAGCTCGACGGTCCCTTGTCTTCACGATCTTGGTGTTCCTATAATTGTTCCTACGCGTTTCCATTTCACAGTCGTATTACAAACAATCGACTCGAGCAGCTTTAGAAAATTTGAAGTGTCCCTAATGGATCTTTTACGCAGCTGACATCCAATAAGTAGCCGAGTTCTCATGAGGAAGTATTCATATTGTTATCACGTCCGTACTGACAAGACAGTACTCGTCATATCCTTTTACACTTTGTGTCTACTTTTCGAGACATGGAATGGTCAGTTCAAACGTCAAGTGTTACCTCGAACAGAACGTTCTATTCGCCCATGATCAACACGGATTTAGAAAATATTGTTCTCGTAAAGCACAACTACCTCTTTTCTCACACGAAGTGATAAATGCTAAGAGGATCTCAGATAGTTATTTCTATATTTCTAGAAGAATTTTGATACGGTACCTTACAAACTACTTCTAATCAAATTGCATGCTTACGGAATATTATCTCAGATATGTGATTGGAGATTGTCAGTTCGTTGTAATCGTTGGAATGGCATCGTCTTAAGTAGGGGTGATATCTGGTGTTTTATAGGGTAGTGTTATTGCTCCTCTGCTGCTCCTTATTTATATACACGATTTGGGAGAAAATCTGAGCTGTTCTTAGATTCTTTGTTGATGATGCTGACATTTACGGTCTTGTAAAGTCAAAATGAACTACAAAATGATTTAGATACATGTATGATGCGAAAATTGACACTTGAGCGAAATTTGCGGTCCCTAGCTCGCCATTGGTGCCCGAGAATTGGCAGCAGGTGATCTGGGCTTACAAAGAAATTTTATTTTTTTGAAAACGCTAGAGCTGAGTTCAAAATTGTACAAGCCCGAAGAGATAAGCGATAATTTTACTGTTGAATAATGCAGGCCTACATTTCTAGATAGTTGTCAGGGTTATTATTATTATTATTATTTATTTTTAACATCTTTTCTCAGTATTAGCTCAAATAAAAGATATTAAACGCCAGTTTTGTTTTGGCATCACGGCTATTGTACCTTCTCCGTGTACAGGTACCTTAGGTTTATTCAGGTAGCTGTCCGCGCGTTCACGCGCATGTGCAGAGCTGAAATTGTGTATAAGCTGCGTCTTCTCCTGCGCCTTCTTCCCGTATAAGCAATGACAACAGCAAGCAACGAGACTCGCCGACTCTATTCGGATTTATTAATTTTTTTCCCCTTTCTGGCGCTTCCAAGCTGCCAGATACGCGAATGCTCAGATGGGTCTGAGTTTGAGTGTTGTTAGACTCAAGTGATTCGTGTTTTTATTTGGGGCGAGTTCTTAAAAGTCTAGAAAGCTGTTTTAAATCCCGCGTTGGAGTATTTCATATTTATGTGTGATAGTTGTAAGTTAATCCTATAAAACACCGTTACACATCGTCGGCTGATTCATCCGCGAGAAGTCGATCGGAAATGGCTCGAAGAACGTGTTATCAGATCAATCAACAAATAATAAATACTAAAAGCAGCGTACAGGAATTGGCTGAATACATATACACTGGAGGATTTGTTGGTAATATCTATGAAAGGACCGCCTCTGTTTGAGTTGGTCCCAAAGGTGCCACTGATAAGTGGTACTTCTTGCAGAAAGATAACCCTACACAAAAATGAAGTGCTAGACCGTTAGCCTGTGGTACTGGTATGTATTTTTCTATTAAACAATTTGATATGGTATTATATGGAAACATATTGTGACCGGGGGGCAGGAAGGGGAATTATTTCATATTCAGTTATAGGGTTGTGGCGACCAAAGTTGTTGGACTGGCTGGTGTCTTTAAGAAGTGAAATTTCGCATCCTGGCCTAAATAATTAAACGTGCAAATTCCTTCACATGAATAGCCTATAAAAGGAATCTGCTAAAGTACGTTTATAAGGTAAATCAAGGAAATATCTGGGAGTTAACTATTAGCTAAGATTTGTATTGGTAAGAACACGTAGGAAATGTTTTGGGAAAGCGTATCAGATGCTGAGTTTTGTTGGAAGAACAATAATAAGATGCAACATAATTGCTAAAGAGTCTGCATACACCACTTTTGTCCGTCCTCTTTTGGAAAATTGGATCCTTATCAGGTGGGACTGGTGGAGGACATCGAAAGAGTTTTGTATTATAAAGAGTGTTTCACAGATATACGGGATTTTGAGTGGGAATAATTACAACAACGGCGTTTTTCTTACTAAATTTCGATTACTGACTTTCTCCTTTGAACGTAAAAATATACTGTTGACTCCCAAATATATAGGGAGAAATGATAATCTAAACGAGGGAGATCAGAGGTCGAACTAAGACATTTAGCTGTTTTTTGCGCGTGCTATTCGGGAATGGAATGGTATGAAAGTAATTCGATGAACACTCTTCCAGGCACTTCCGTGTGATCTGTAGAGTAACGATGTCGATGTTCTGCATTTCACAGAGTGCGTCTGGTACTTCTTTCGGATTGTGAGACCGTGCGAGGTGGCGCAGTGGTAAGGCACTGGACTCGCATTCGGGAGGATGGTGGTTCAAATCCACCTCTGGCCATCCAGATTTAGGTTTTCCGTGATTTTTCCTAAATCGCTCCAGGCAAATGCCGGGATGGTTCCTTTCAAGGGGTACGGCCGATTTCCTCCCCCCCTCCCCCCCGATAATTTTATCGTAAGCTCCGTCTAATGACCACGCTGTCGATGGGACGTTAACACTAGAACCGGCGATGGGATATTTTTGTCCCGTGGCAATATTTAAATCCATCCGCTTCGTTTAATTGTTTCATGTGCTGGATGAAGCTTCGTGACTTTTAATGTTTCTTACCCTAGTCCATTTCTAAAAGAAAGTCATCGCTATGTGTTACGTTAATTATCGAGAAAAAGCAATAAATACCGAAAACCGCTGACGGGACATTTTTGTCCCATTGTATACACTAAACGTTGCCGATTCCTACACACTGTTACAGGCTTTTACTGTTGTCTGCTGCTACAGTGCTGATGTGAAGCAATGAGTTCGGTGTCTGACAGTAAAAAATTATAAATATAGGCGACAGGGCCTGTGACGTAGTGCAACATGGCACGTCTGCGCGGTCTCTCAGATAAGCAGCTGTTAGCGTTACTGAATAGAACTGAAGATAAATCCGAAGATGAATATGTAGGTGGTATTTCAACTGGCTTGATTATGATGCAAAAAAATTACGACGGAGAGCTCGAATGAATCAGAGGCCAATGATGAACATTCTGATAATTACAATTTCTTCACGACACTTTCACTAGCAAGAGAGCTGAAAACAAATCGAACCAGCTTGCTTGGTACCATGAACAAAATTAGACGGGAAGTGCCTGAGTGCGTGAAGTAAGCTCATGAGGACCTACACAAGACTGTAGTTTTCGAAAACGATGATATGACCCTCCCAGTGTATCAAGCACAGCCAGTAAAAAACTTAATAATTCTGTTTCTTGCATCCAGATGTACAAATTGGAAATGATATGAAGTATGACACTGTGAAAAGTTACAATGAATCCAAGTATGGAGTAAATGTTGTTGACCAAATGGCCCGCAAATAGTGAAAGTTGGTGGAAGAAGGTGGTCTGTTCATACTTTTCATAATATTCTAGATTTAGCAGGCATCAGAATAACAGGACGAGATTTCCTTCTGAAGCATGCAGATGAACTTGCCAAAGACTATACAGAAACCAGGGTCGGAGCTCTACCAGTTCACGTTGAAGTATCACATGTAGGTGGGAACTACTGCCGTTGACAGGTTCGAAAATCAAGCACAGATGAAAAAGTTTATACGAATGTGCATCATATGACAAACCAGTTTGCAAGAAATGTGTTGCTGTAGTTTCCTATGTCTGTGCAGATTTCGAAGTACAGTTTACAAATGTTCAAATGTTTGTATAGTCTACGGGACTTAACTACGAGGTCATCAGTTCCTAAACTTACAAACTACTTATGAACTACTTACGAACTAGGACGGCACAAATATCCATGCCCGAGGGGGGATTCGAACCCCCGACCGTAGTGGCCGTGTAGACCGTGACTGGAGCGCCTTAGTCTCCTCGGTTATCGCGGCCGGCTACAGTTGACAGACAATGATGACCAGTAGGTTGTGTTGATAGTGTGTTGTGTTATTCTTAATTCAGAAAATATCATTTTGAACTGAAAACTTCATGCTATGGCTGGATTTCTATTTAAAAAAATTTCATTTCTTTATGAAATAGTGAACAATTTTGAAGTATTTCCATACTGTAGTTCCTTTGTCTAAAAATAACAACAAAAATATAAATTATGTTCTTTATGTGAAACCGTTTTGAATTAAATTGTGTCTAGAACGTTTGTACTTAATATTTAGAATAAAAACAACATATGAGACCATCAGTGTCAATATTTCATCCATTTATAACCGTCTCTTAACATTAAAAGACTAGGATCAAAGAGTGACGTATCGATCTGCAATGGGACACTTTTGTCCCGTTGGCGGTTTTAGGGTGTTAAAAACTCTGGCGGTTCTAGTCTTAAACCTTGAGCTTCCTGCCTCCTCCTCGGATTGTGGATATTTTGAAGTTGGCACAAACTGTGTATCAACCGTTCCGCTAGCCGCGATGTTAGCCACTTCCTCTTGTGGCAGCCTTCCTAAGGTTGCGAAGTCGTTTGTGAAGAAGCCGTGTGTGTGTACGCACTTTTTGACTCGTGCTACGTTACGTAAGCAGTCGCGGCCGTGTCCTCATTGGGGAGCAGGTCAACGCTCAGACCAGTGGGTGTAACACAGGAGCCGCTCCTCCTTCCAAATTGGACGATTGTTTTGCTATTGGTGAGTACCCTTGTTATGACTGTCTGGAAGTCAGCATATTTTTGAGCTATAGCATCAGTGACATGTTTACGAAGCGCTTGCATTATGTTACGTGAAATTTTGTGTGTTTCTGTTACGCATCCTCCACAATCGGGCGGAACTTAATACTGAAGAGAATAACCTCTTTCTGGACGTCCCTTCATAATAAATGCATCCCGCAAGGAAGTGCAGTAATTAAACAAGAAAGGGGGCACTCAGTGATGTGCACAACAGTGATTAACATTGCAACGGTATTTTTTGTGGTACAGAATAAGTTACTTATACTGAACTACTAGACGACCCGATGAATTTCGTGTCACTTACTTCTTAATATAAACCATATTAATTTAAGTCTTACGTATTTTAGATGCAGTAGCTTTATAAAGGCATCATCAGATAGTCTAAGTAACGGCTCGATAGTGGGCGGAAAGAGTGGGCAAATCAAACTCACATGTCCAGGATAATGTTCATGTCACATCCGTGGAAGTTCAGGGAAGGTTTAAAGGGTGATAAAACATGGAAAAAAATTGCGAGAATAATTTAGATTTAAAACATGTAAAATAAGGACTTGGTTGTTGTGTTGGGTGCGTTCAGAAATATGCTTTGTGAAACAGTAAAGTTCGTTTTACACGATCTGAACCCGTATATGAACTGTCAAAGATAATAACGAAGTGCTTTTCGTTAGTGTCGCTAAAACTCGAGAACGTCTGAACCGACTTCGTTATATATCAATACATAAACCACTGAATCTATTGTGATACAATCTGGTGTGGAGATAGCGTGAGCGCTGAAGTACCGGATAAGATACTTTAGAAAGTGTGTTATTCAAGATATTTTTTTATTTGAATTATATAAAGCGAAATATCGAATAATACACTCTGGAAATGCTGTTTACTCTTTGACTTCTTCACTATTCATTAGAATTTTTAATTAACTTTTAAAATGCATTGTCCCTTTTGTAAAAAGTGGATAGAACGGCAGAACAACAAAAGAACCTGTCCTACTTTCCGGGCGACTTTTCCAAATTTTATTTGATGCGAACCTTCCTCTTGCTTTCAACATGAAATGTACAAAATCTTATCGCAATTGGGCGAACTGTATTGATAGCTCACTGGAAAAAGCTGGTTCATTTTTTCCCGATTTTCCTCTTTTCCAGACAACGTTTCCACATTTTATCACCGAATCAGGAAAGTTATCTGTTTGTTACTTATTAACACTTTGTCAGCCCCGGTGCAGTGGCCGGGCATTCTAAGGCGCCTAGCCACAGTCTAACATTTACAGTCACGACACTTCCACTGATTCTTGTTATACGCCACGACAGCAGCGCTCCAAGCGGCTGGCGAGGAACATTTCTGAATACTACATCGGTTGAGTGTGAATAGTGTCGTTTAAATTGATTTTAACGTACTTTTTACAAGGGGGAGGGTATGTAGTGGCATAAAAATAGGTAATAATCAGAAAATAACGCCACATTTGTCTTTATGAGGTTTCCTAAGAACCACTGGAGGGTATGAAACGGTAACTTGCAGGACAGTTTATTAAATATAATCTAGAAATCTACGACTTTTTAATCAATAATTTCAGTTTCTATTAAGAGCAAAAATTCGTAATAAACAACATAAGACACAACCATCTACAGATAGACGTCGGTTTCTACACAGAAAGGACAGGATTTCTTCACTAAAATTCCAGCCAAATCAGTGTGTTGAACACAAAAAAAACTTTTGTAATGCCTTACCTACATTATTAAACGTACCTGATCAGCCACTACTGCTGTAGTTGTAGGGAAATCTCTGATTGTGAGGTCAGATCTTATTTGCTTTTTGAATGATGTTGTAACCGTGTTTATAGTGGCGTTTCGTTTTACTTTACGCTGTTCAAATGTTTGTATAGCTAATGGGACATAACTACGGGGTCATCAGTCCCTAAACTTACAAACTACGTATAAACTAGCTACTACTAAGGACGGCACAAATATCCATGCCCGAGGGGTATTCGAACCCCCGATCGTAGTGGCCGTGCAGACCGTGACTGGAGCGCCTCAGTCCCCACAGCCACCGCGGCCGGCATTTTACGCTGTCTTTCTATTTTATGTGTGTTTTACTATGGGAACGGTGATCGTCCCAAATCAAGTGAGGGGGAGCGTATTTTTTACAAATAGAGCTTGGAAGGTAATTATTTTTTCCCGGAACTACTTTGTTACGTGAGCGGTCATTCTATAGTTAGTGTGTACTTACTTTATAGGAAAAAGTTAAATTTACGTGGTAAACGATTAGCGCCTAAGACCAGAAAGTTTCACTCCATGTACAGAAAATGACCAAAAAATAAAAAAAATCTCATTGAGTTTACCATTTAATTTGTATACAGTAATTTTTTTATTTGAGAGAAAAACAGTTTTCATCAGTTTTTACAGTCTTACTAGGGAAGCAATCGCATATTATAATACATAAAATTCGCATTCTATTTGGAAAATAAGCGTAGTTACAGTATTTATTTATTAACTAAAGGTACTGTAAATTCGCAGAAGGAAGCAAGTATAAACAGTTAACGACTGTTCATTATCGTACTGTGCTAATACCGGCATGTTAGAAAAGTCGTGTGCGAAAAATGTGTTCCTTCAGGAGCCAATATCTCACAGAAGTTTTTCGGTAGCCCTTGGCCTTGTTATTTTAATATACTTATCGGAAGAATGGGATCTACATTTACACCAATACTCCACAAATCACATTCAATTCTCTAATAGCGCGCGGGGAAAAAAGGGACTTCTAAATCTTTTTCAGTCTGACTTTTCTTTTATTACGATGATCACGTTTCCTTATGTAGGTGGCTGCTAACAAGATATGCTCGCATTCGTAAGAGAAAGACGGTGACAGAAATTTCGTAAATCTCACCGCAGCGAATAACGCCTTTCTTTAGTGATTTCCACCGCAAATCGAGCATCATTTCCGTGACACCCTCCCCCTATACGTGTAGCGATAATACAAAACGAGCTGCCCTTCTCCGAACTTTCTCTATATACATTGTCAGTCACACTTGATGCGGATCCACAATGCATAGCAATATTCCAAGTTAGGATGCACAACTTTACCCATTCGTATTCAATGTCATACATTCCGTGAGTATGCAGGATCAAAAGTGGCGTCTGTTCCGTCGGACATGTCTCAAAGAACAGGCACCAGGTGTATATAACTTATACAATACGACGATGACGGGTAATGATCCTTTCTTCAGTGCGGAGTCACTCCTTGGCCCTTACTCTTACGGGAATCAGTTTACAAAACTACACGTCTGAGTAATAGTGGACAGGGTCTCTGACGGGAGGCGTGCTTGAGAAATCCGTGCAGGTGTTGTGATTACTGTGTCGCCAGTGGTATAGGGGTCAGCGCAACTGCGTGGATAGCAGGAGAACTGGGTTCGAATCCCGAATGGGTACACATTTTCTACTGTACCCATTCACAATTAATGTCGTACATTCTGTGAGTATGGATATAATTTTCGTTGGTACATTCTGTGGCAGAAGTGGATACTGTTTGCAAAATATGTTGCGAATAAATTTAGTGGCAAGAACGTAATACATTTAAACATATGTATACATGTATATATCATGCCGGTGACGGACAATAGTCCTTTAGTTAACGGGGAGGGGTGGGCAGTTTGAGGCCCTTAATCGTACGGGAATTAGTTTCATAACTAGCAAGGAAAAATTTGGAATAGGGATTAAAGTTCAGGGCGAAGAAATAAAAACATTGCGTTTTGCTGATGACATTGTAATTCTGTCAGAGACAGCAAAGGACCTGGAAGAGCAGTTGAATGGAATGGACAGTGTGTTGAAGAGAGCGTATAAAATGAACATTAACAAGAGCAAAACAAAAAATAATGGAATGCGGTCTTAGAAAATCAGGCGATGCTGAAGGAATTAGATTAGGTAACGAAACAATGAAGGTGGTAGATGAGTTTTGTTACTTGGAGTAAAATAACATGCGATGGTCGCAGTATAGAGGAATAAAATGCAGAATGGCGATGGGAAGAAAAGCATTTTTGAAAAAGAGAAATTTGCTAACATCGAATATTAATTTCAGTGTAAGGAAGTCTTTTCTGAAGGCATTTGTGTGGAGTGTTGCCTTGTACGGGAGTGAAACATGAACGATAAGCAGTGCGGACAGGAAGAGAATAGAGGCTTTTGAAATGTGGAGCTACAGAAGAATGTTGAAGATTAGGTGGTTAGATCGCATAACTAATGAAGAGGTACTGAAGAGAATTGGTGAGAAAAGGAATTTTTTGTATTCCCTGACCAAAAGAAGGGATCGCTTGGTAGGACACATTCTTAGACATCGAGGAATCGTAAATTTAGCATTGGAGGGGAGTGTGTGGGGTAAAAATCGCAGAGGGAGACCAAGAGACGCGTATAGTACGCAGATTCAAATGGATGTGGGTTGCCGTTCTTATGAGGAGATGAAAAGGCTTGCTCAGGATAGAGTAGGGTGAAGAGCTGCACCAAACCAGTCTCCCGACTGAAGACCATAACAACAACAACAACAACTACTACTACTACTACTACTACTACTACGAATTTGAGTACTGGCTGTGAGCAGGGTACAGCTGGAAATTTGTATCTGACGGGAGGCGTGCTGAGGAAGTCCTTGCAGGTGCGATGATCACTGTCTCCCCAGTGATGTAGGGCTCAGCGCAACTGCCTAGAAAGCAGGTGTCCCGGGCTCGAAACCCAGCTGGGTACAGATTTTCAATTTTGCCCAATTGCAGTTGATGTCTTATGTTTTGTGTATATGAAATTTATACATCATTCATAATGCAGTAGTTTTTCACGCTTCTCAGTGTCGATAACATCATATCTCTTGAACTATATGTCGTACAGTGATATTATTATGCCTACATCCTTCGAGAAAGTGCAGGTAATATGTTCACGGAGTTTCATCGCAATCGGAAGAACGGCAAGGCAGCGCATAAAATACACACAAACTTACAAATCAACATACATTTTTATATATTACATTCGTCACAGTTACTGTAACATTGAATTAAGTAAAGTATTGCATGACATAGCAGAGATAGTTTACAGAGGTTAAAAGGCATTGCGTTTGGTTGATTTTAGTGTATTAAATGTAGAGGAAACATGGAAATTGTATTTAAAGTGAGAGCATAGCGATATCTCATTCAGTTCTCGAGCTATTGCTTTTCATATGTGGTGAAATGACTCGCGCGTTCTTCCGTGATCTGTTCAAGCGGCTTTCCTGCTGACAAGAAACAACAAGGAACAGGACGGAACAATGCCTCTCAGTAGAAGCGAGCAGTACGTTCAAGGAAAGTATTCGGTGAAAAATTTTGATTTTTCCACAGTGTACAGTCTTTATCTTCGCTCAATAATGAATTTATTTTTATTATTTGTCACACCCTAAATATAAATGTGCGAAGTATACAAATAACTGCCAGAACGTTACTGATCTACAAAATTCGTCTTATATCAGGAATACATCTTGCAGTAAAAGGGAAAAGAAAGCCTCCAACTGAAAAATTATCCTGTCGGAACACAAAAACGTATGTTCCTGTTCAAAACACTAATAGTAATGTTGGATACCAATAGCGTCTGCATTGAACAGCATTCTGTTGCAGATGCTTTTGCCTCCCATCCTCCTCTTTCTGGAGGGGTTTAAACAATAGACCCACCTTTCTGTGCTCCGAGGGGACATTTCAGCTGGTTCAACTATGTACCAGCTGGAAAATGTTCTCTAGGAGCACAGAAAGGTGAGTATATTGTTGTTGTTGCTACTACAGGACAAGTTTTCAGTTAGATGCTTTCAAGTATGTACTGATATGTAAGTACTAAGTACTAACAAAATTTGTTTGCTAATTAGATCAGTAAAAGAGCTCGAATTAAATTACTTACGAGCTTGTTGCAAGAGCAAGTGGCTCAGCAGTTAACACACTGGACTCATATTGGGCAACTTGATGACTTCAGATGCCTTCAGATGCCTTATCATCCGACATCTTCATGTTGTTTCCCGAGTTTATTTTGGTCCAATGTCGCGACCACTCCTTCAGCAAGGCCAAGGCCAGTTTCATTATCGACCTTGTTTAACTGCCATGCGGTCTGGAGCATCATGCTACGGAGGTTCGAGTCATCCCTCGGGCATGGGTGTGTGTTTTCTCTAGGATAAATGAAGTAGTTTGTTCGTCTAGGGACCGATGACCTTAGCTGTTTGGTCCCTTAGGCCGGTATTACACGGTCAAATTTTTGATCAAATATTTGACATTAAAATATCATCAAAAGTTCGTAATATTTTTTAATGTAAATCTTTAAGGTGATGCTAAAATGGATATTACACTGTCGTCGTATTTTTCATCATATTTCAAGGTGTTATGTGCTGTCATTGCTTCTACGAAAAGTTCATTTTGAAGAAAAAAGAGGGGCTTACTTGTATGAAACTGTGGAAATCATTTCGTGTTACTGGAGCTGCAAGTGGGGGGCGCCAAGTCATATATAAATTACTGTAGAATGGATGATACAACTATCGGTATTTAGTCAGTAAAGCGGCTCCACGGATACACACGTGAGAAGACTATATTGGCAGAAGACATGTTTACAGCGACACCGCAATTTCTTGCTACTGGGGTTAAGTTCTACTTATGTCACGGCGGCATAATATGCTCATGTTGGCAATAGAGATGGGCAATCTGCTCCTGAACTGATTCAAAGAGCCAGATCCTTCTAAGGATTGAGTGATGGATGAATCAAAAAAAAAAAAAAAAAAAAAAAAAAAAAGAGAGAGAGAGTGGTAGTTCATCTGACCCGAAAAGTCCCTCTGGTGATAGCAATGAGCTGCATAAGCACACCTTGCCACATTCTTCAGAAGTTTCCTAAACCCCTTGCTACATGCTTCAGAAGTTTACTAAGCTACAAAATAAATGTGCTATAGACCATGTGCAAGTATAAAACTGCAAAAAATGAGCGCCTAAACACATGCAGCGCATCCGCGCTGCGAGTCGAGAATCGGTGAGTCGGCAAGCACTGCGGTTCAGTGAGCGCGTAGCTCCCGAATCCGGCTAGCTCGCTGCTCCGCACGACTCCGGCGATCGGGGCGATCGGACCGCCAACTGAGTCGGTGAGTTAGCTGGTTCACCGGTTCACCTCTCCCCACCACTCTCCTGACTCCGCTCGCTTGCGGAGCCGCCCGTGTGGCGCGCTGCTCATTATTCCCCCCACTCCTCTGGAGAACCGCATGGTGCAGAACAAAGCGACTCCGCGCATTTCTCTGTTCTCTCGACTCCTGTGTTCTGATAAAGCTTGCAGCTCACTTACAGAAACGATCATTTGAAGCAACAGAAACCGTCATATAGGCTAATGCCCTATTCCGAGGTGAAACTTATTTATTTAATGTTATATGTTTTTTTTAATAACAGGAAATCTGCAGTCGGTAGCAAAAACGCGTTACAGTACAAAATTAAACTATATAAAATTTCTGCGAAAAAGATCCTACTCCATTTTTCTCGAACTCTTGTAGTTTGCATGAAGGGAGCAAGAGAGACAAAGTCTTGTGCAATGTTCGTTCTCTTGCTTACATTTTGTAACCCCATATCACACAGTTTCCTGACTTGATAGACAAGTGTCATGTAAGAAATTATGCGTCTTTTATGCATCTACACTATTTTGGACCATTGAAAAAAATGACTATATAATCGAATAACAAAGAAAACAATGTGCATTAATGTTTTCTATATCTGAAACCATTCAGTTTCGGGAATGTGTCCATTTGAAATTTTTGCTGCTGCCGTCAAATCTTTGACAGTAACAACAAACTTGTTTTTGAAGAGAGAGAGTGAACACTAGGATGTCAAACGAGATGTCTATAATTACTTTTCTGAGTAAAATATCTTGCTATAATGTTGCATTACGAATTTAATGTGTTTGGTACAGTAGGATGTGTGTGTTTGCAATTAAAGATAAACTATACTGGGAAGCATTGCTCTGTATAGAGAATATATAAAACTTTGCACAAATAACATGTGAAAGGGTTGTAGTTACAGGAACTAAAAATATAAGATGGAACGGAAATCTTACCAGCAACTGCAAAACTTAGAATTTAGGAGCCCAGAACGCTACCCCTGTAATACGCCGACTGTAAGAGTATCGCCGCAGTTATTTACCTAATTATTTCTTTAGCTAAGACTCTCTTCGAACTTAATCAATTGTTTATGGTTTCTACTCACAAAAGAAAAACTCACTGACGACATAGTCGAAAGTATTTGTAGTCGCCGTCTGTGATTCGAGTCGTCCCTGGGGCATGGGTGTGCTTATTGTCCATAGGTTAGTGTAACTTAGTTTAAGTAGTTTGTAAGTCTAGGGACTAATGACCAACGTAGTATGGTCCCATAGATTTACAAATCTTTGAAAATTTGATAAAGTAGGTAAATATACTTGAAGAGTTTTCTGAAGTCATATAATAACGTACCCAATAAAAGAAGCAGCCGAGGACATTTAAAGTTCTATACGAAATGTTATACAAAAATAACAAAATTGGCGATAGATGCAGAGATTGCCATCTATTGGCTTTACTGACATTGATCATCCTGCATTTTCCATATTAGAGAAATTTTCAAGAAAAGATTGCATATTTGTATAGCCTTCTATGATGACGCGAAAAGACGCAGCTAACTTGTATTTCGGACTGTCAGTTTAGTAAGTAATGGGTGCAAAATCCTAACGCGAATTACGTACAGAAAACATAATAATATTCTTACTGAGACACCAACAACTCTTATTTGGATTCTTCGTGATGTATAAAGTTGCTGTAGTTGTAAATTCAAAGTTCCATTACCTTAACGCATCATGCTGGGATTCTTCGTGATGTATAAAGTTGCTGTAGTTGTAAATTCAAAGTTCCATTACCTTAACGCATCATGCTGGGTGCAGTCGACATGCGGCGGTGTGTTTGCGTGATGTGCCCTGTTTAACTACAGTCTCTCTGTTCGACCGAACATTTTTCATCCCTCACTCGCACAGGCTTCCTAATACTACTTTTTCGAACCTGTATGTATCGTCTCCACATCATCAAAATGTTTCCCTTTTAGATTTTATTTTTTTATTTTTTCATTCTAGGGAACGTGAAAGTCGCACTGGGCTAGGTCTGGGGAACGACGGAGCACCCCTTAGAGGCCAAATAGCGTTTCACAAATAAGACGTCTGTAACTACTCCATCCCACCCACTCGTGTGATCACATACTGCAGATTTCGTTTTCAGTTGACTGCTGAGCATTCATCTCGGAGTCACATAGAATCGTCTTAGGTTACTACATAATTCTAGCATGGAAGACATTAGTTTGACTGTGTACTAAGAGGTGTCTTTCTCAGTCCCATTCAAATTAAGTTTCAACTTTAAAAAAGAGCAGCATCTGATCAGTAATTATAAGAGGTAACACTTAACCTTGAAACATTTCTCCCAAATTGTTAATATTTTTAGAGGTGATTTTTTTATTTAAATAATATCTGCATACAAATATTCTTGAACTGGAATAGCTCCTGCAAATGAAACTGTTCCGCGATTTTAATAAAGAAAAATTGAAGCAATATTTGAATGAAATCACTATATTATATATTTGAAAAGCTATCACTGACGGCGCTATAAAGATCAAACGGGAGAAATATTTCAAATTGGTGTCGTTGCATTTACGTGAGTCATGAAAGGTGCGTCTGTTTGTTAAAAGAATTTAAAAAAATGCAGCACTGTAAAAGATTAGGCAAACTACGCACTAAAAACCTGTTGTTGATGGAAAACCGCCATGACCCTAACTGTTGGAGACACCATTTACTATCGTTATCATTTACTAACAAAGTCCACGGCTAGCTCAAATTGTAAAAACTGAAATTTAATAAGTCGGCACAAATGTCAGGAGCGTATTCAGAACAATTATTTAGTGAAAGAATGGAATGAAAATGGGAACTATTCTGACCTTATTTCCAAAAATTAGTTCCGTAATTAGATGTAATGGTGGAATCCGTTGTCCTGAAAAATAAATTGCATCATAGTTAATAAAATGTGAGCAGAAAACAATAAATGAATCATTTTTCTACTAAATGAGAACACATTCGAAGTTCGGTTAAACTGCAGAGCTCATAACTGGAAAAAAAAAAAAAAAAAAAAAAGCGTATCACTTACATAGCCTATAGAAATCCTGGAAAATTAGTAATAATTACACAGCTCAGATCATTTACGACTTTACTGTCTCAATGTTCGAACAAGAAGAAGGAAAATGGAGATGCATCTCCTGTCTTTATAGATGCTAAGAATTGAACGTTTCATTGTCTTTGTATTTTTTGCACAGACCTTTACGTACAATATTCAAAGAATATTAAGTCCGTATGACTGAGTAATATATTAATATTTACTAAAAATTTCAATAAAATATGCAAATATAAAACGAAATTAATTCTAAAATATCGGAAACAAGAACCTTTTGGTACATGGAGGCACATGTAACATTACAACCTCACGAGTCAGTTCGTTTGGAGCCAGACTAATCCTGCCTGATCGCTTCGTTTTGTTGTTGAAACAGTTTGTCATTATTCGACCACATTCACTAAAATGAATTAATTCATTTTTTTCTTAATGTTCGTTAGACGTTTCTGTGCTTCCCGATGTTGTTGGTCGAAATTCAACAATTTCACACGTTTCATGTACAAATTACTTGACATGAGCCGAAGAGTACGCGGATTACATCGACAACTCTCTGATCGTGAGTCTGTGATTTTCTACAGCCATTTTATTTTTTATTCTTTTAGTTTTGCTTCTTCCACGTTGTCGCCAGTGATTGACGTGCTAGCTAACGCGTACACAGGACGATCATCATCTTAAACTTCTACTCGCCCTTCTCTGAAATGTTTGTACCATTGTAAACCATTGTCACTATATAACTGATTTAGGAAGCACAAGTACGTTCCAAAGCCACAATCGCCACTTAGAAAAATGGTTTTTAATATACTTTCATCATCATCATTATCATCATCATCATCACCACCACCATAAGTCGTTGTGCTCATTGCTAAGCATCGTGACCCCATGAACCAAGCGTCTCCATCCCGGACGGTTGTCAGATTCTCTCACTGCCTGCTGAAGAGGTAGACCGGAGATCTTCTTGATTTGGTCTATACATCTGCTCGCTGCTCTTCCTCTTGGTCTTGTGCCCTCGATCTTTCCTTGTAAGATTCTTTTTGCTAGGTTTTCTCCGTCTCTTCTCACAATATGGAGAACTGGAGAATTTTTTCGTCGACTCGAGAAGAAAGGCGTCGGGAGATATTCAGTTGTTCAATAATGGACACATTTGTTCTTCTTTCGGTCCATTTTATGCGTAGCATCCTACTCCAGCACCATATAACTACAAATACACTACTACAATGCTGAAAACAATTTATCATGTAAGATATCATACACAATATACATATGGTAACGTATTTTAATAAAACTTTGCTTACAATTAAAATTTGTGTGTGTTACAGTACGATTTTTGCTGTCTCAACTCTGTACGTGATTTTTACATGACGTTTACTTAGAACGAGGCACCTTGGTGCTACCATAATAGTGAAAAAGTCATTCTCGTTGCCCTCTAATATGGTATGTGATCACCTCGAACGGTCAGTAAAGTTGCACACCTGCTAGCATGGACAGTATGAGATTATAAATGAGGTATTGAGGGGTATTTGGCCATTCTTCCATGAGTGCAATCCCCAACTCTGAAACCTTTGTGGAAGGTGCTGGTCTGGCTGCAATGCGTCGCCGGGTGCATCCCAGATATGCTCAATCTGGTTGTACGTCCGGTGAACAAGCTGGCCACTCCATTAATTCTATTCCCTCACTTTCAAGCAAGTACAGCTCTGTGGGTACGAGCGTTACCGGCCACCAGGAGGAACCCATCTACCATGGCACCACAAAAGTTCGAAGGATCTCGTCTATATACCTCTGAGCAGTCAAAGCGCCATTCTGAACGACGCAGAGGTCCATTCATCCGCCAATACTGATTCCTGTCCACGCCATTAATCCACTACCTTGATATGGTTATGTTTCCTCACATAAGCAGAATTGTTCCGAGTTCCACGTTTACTCCAGATGAGGGAACGACGGTCCGGCTGAACACAAAATCTTGGCTCATCCTTGAACAGAACTCGAAGCCATTTGTTGCGACTCCTATCTTCATGTATTCTGCCCAGTTTCTGCGGGCTAAACGATGTTGTGATTTTAAAAGGACGCACCATAATCCTTCGTGTATAGAGATCACATTACCGAAGGCGGTATCGGTCTGTTTGTGTTGATATTGCTAGTCCTGTTGCTGTCTGTAGGGTGCGTTGCAGTTGAATTGCATTCAGCTTCCTGTTTCGACGGGCTGTTAATCGCAGATAACGGTCATCAATTGCTGATGTAACTCCTGGATGACCTTGACCTTGCCTTCTTTTAACGGTTACTGTTGTCTGAAATCGCGCCCAGGTCGTGAAAATCACATTTTGGGACACTCCAGTAACTGCAGCCACCTCTGTATGTCTGTCCCGCATCAAACCTTCCTATGGTACTCCATGCCAAGTCACGTTCTTGCATTGCACTAACCGCTCACTACACTATCAGAACCCAACTGTTTGTGTGATTCGTTTGATAAACACAAGTCAACACCAATCCTCTGTGCAGCAACTTTCTGTTATTAGCACTATCTCGGTTGCCGTAATGTTGTGTCCACTCCATAGTACCGACATATAGAGATCGAACCATTTTAGTTCATTCTGCCGATAACGATACTTCAGAACGTAGATGTCTCAACTGATCCCCTAATTGTTTTGATCAGTATAGTTTGGACGCACTGTGGCGTCATTCTCAAGTGCCCATGGTACAAAAATATTACAATGTTTCAAGCACAGCAAGTTATTTATAAATCAGTTGGACTGGTAGCCGACAATATTTTGTTGGATTTCAATCTTGTCTTAGTCATAGTAGATTCACTGAAGCTACAGTCATATGTTTCATATGCTGTGCTACCTTCGACCATAGATATTGGTAGACTCTGCATGACATTTTCATGGCACCAACATCTCTACTGGTATACCAAGTGAGTGTGTCCATTTGTAGGAGAAGGAAGGAAGGAACGAATCTTAGGGTTTGACGTCTCGTCGATAGCGTGGTCGTTAGAGACGGGCTTACGCTCAGATTTTTGGGTAAGGATGGGTGAAGGCAATAGGCCGTGCCCATTCAAAGGAAATATCCCGGAATTTGCCTGGAGGATTTAGGGAAATTACGGGAAACCTAAATCTGGATGGCCGGAGGTGCATTTGAACCAACATCCTTCCGAATACGAGTCCAATGTGTTAGCACTTCGCCACCTCGATCGGTCTGTCCATTTGTGTTTACAGTTATACAGATATTTTTGGGGAGGAGAGTGACATTAAATTCGACGTGTAAGTATTACTAGTTTAAAATAGCAGTATTTCTTGAAAACTGGTAATCTGTTGTGTATATGCAGCTAATGTTTGCTAACAGTCACATGATTGTATCTTGCTGCCATGCCATATGTATAGCAATTATGTTATCTGCCCGTTCTAGTGTATATGGTCGATGGGTGCTACACTTTTTTTCCAGTTTGCAAGCAATATTTGACGCAAATTCTTTTGTCAACCTTTTCGAAAGTAAAACATTATTGAACACTCGATAACCCATATAAACGTACCCTTTTCGATGGGCAAGAAGTCGAAACGCTAATGTGGGTTCGGTACATGTGAACCAAGACGAAAAATTTGAAAATAAGATGTATTAAAGTCCGCAAAGTAAAATGGAAAAAATCCCGGGTTCTTTTTGATCACGCCTCGAAGTTCGACGTAGACAAATATTTCGTTATAGCGCGTAAACTTAACTGCGCCTTTTACTAGATGCATTAAATTACAACCTCAAACACACCAATAATCGATAAATTTTGAGTGTAACCGTCCTGTAATACCGAAATAGGTGGCTCTCGTTAGATTAGGCGTAGTGCTTCAGCACGTATGATGACGATTTTGCGAGAAGTACGAACCTATAAATACAGTAAAACAATTACGATTTACAGATTAGTCTATTGTAAATGTTTCATCTAGTCCAATCTATTCAAGCTGCTTAATGTAGTGTGCATGCGGTGAAAGAGACTTGAAAAAATTTTTAGTGGTGGTGGTTGTAGTGATGAAGATAAGATGATAATGTTAATGACCATGAGAGGCGATGTAGTGGGAACACACTGGACTCGCATTCGGGATGACGGCGGTTCAAACCCTCATTCGGCCATCCTGATTTGGGTTTTCCGTAATTTCCCTGAATGGTTTGTTTCAAAGGGCACGGCCAACTTCCTTCCCCATACCTGATAGAAATTATCAGATCCTGTGTTCAGCCTCTAATGACCTCTATGTTGACGGGACGTTAACCCTAATCTTCCGTATTTTTTATTATTTTTCTTATTTCTTGGTAATTATTTTTCATATTGCACTTCACCCTACTGTTTACAGAATACTGGACGTACTGTCGACGACGTGAGGGGCCCCACATGGACACTTTGCGTTTATCAGCTGTGGGCTGTTTCTCTTGTGGACACTCGGCGTGGCGGGACGATGATCCCAAATTTTTCTTTTGTTCCCTCGCACCTGTTGTCGATAAGGAGTAATCTCCTCCTGGTCACACAACGATATGGAGAGTACTGAAGTCTGGTTTTGAAATCGTGAGAACTCAGCAAGTTACTGATCCCTCGTAGAGGGGAACGACTTTTGTGTCTGTCATGTAACTGCCCTCTGTTGAGTGACGGTATGACATTTTTGGTCGCGGTACCCCACCCCTGTTGTTAGGTCACCTGATGTTATTAATAAGATCGGTCGTATGCCGCAGTAGATACCATCGCACAAAAAATGTTCAAATGTTTGTAAATCGGTGGTACTTAACTACTATGGTTATGAGTCCCTAGGCTTACAAACTACTTAAACTAACGAGAACAAATACACCCATGCCCGAGGGAGGATTCTATCCTCCGACGGCTAGCAGCGAAGCGTTCCGCAGCTAGGCTCCTTAGAACGCTCGGACACTCCACCGCGGCTACCACCACACAACGTCATTGTTGGCTCTTGATCTAAAAAGTTAGAATTATATATTTTTAGACGAAGTTACAGCGTTCAATGAATGAAATAAATCGCAATTTGAAATCAATTATGGCTTCACTGTACTAGGTATAGATGGAATACCAACGTGTGGCGAACGTGCAGGAAAGAGTCCTATGCAGTCGGGCTGGTCACTGTGTCCTCGGGTGTCAACGCGTCTGCCTAGTAAGCAGGAGATCCCGGGTTCGATCCCGGCCGGGCTCAAATTTTCATTCGCCACATGTTGGTATTCCTTGTAAATCTAGTACAGTGAAGCCATAACTGATCGAAAAATGCGATTTATTTCATAGAAAGTTAGAGGCTCACTGCTGTAGTCCATTCTATTGCTAGTATGGCAAATCATAATATTAATAGATGAGCACGAACATCGAAATACGGATTTTTAATATTAAACATACAACAAGGTCAATAAAACTTACATATTCTAAAGATGCTGTAGATGTGCACAAAATAAAAATGACGCGTGTAGAAATCCGTTAAGAGTGGTAAAAGGAAGTACATGTATTCTTTTCTCTCTAGTTGCGATGTTACCTTCTCTCGCACGCATTATAATCTCCAATTGACATAATGTAATAATAATACTTCTACTACTACTACTACTACTACTACTACTACTACTAATAATAATTCATTAACATCGAAAACTGTAGTGTTGCCAACTTCTACCCTGATACAAATCATGTGGTATGTTAGAACTGACACCCCAGTTTTCCCTGATATTGCATTCTAGGGACGTTCATGTATAATTGGCACATTAAAAATAATAATAATAAAAACTACGCGCACTCACTGGGCAGATAAAGTGTCACATTTTCAGAACGATGATGGCGTAGTAAGGATGTCTCTTAATGACGCTGTTTGTTCTTGTCGTCGTCGTCGTCGTTGTTGTTGTTGTTGTGACGGTGGTGGTGATTCAGTCCGCAGTCTCGTTTGATGCAGCTCTCCACGCTACCCTGTCCTGTGCAAGCCTCTTCATCTGAGAATAAGTTCGGCAAACAACAAACTTTTGAATCTGCTTACTGTATTCGTCCCTCGGTCTCTCTCTACGATTTGTAGCCCCACACACTTCCCCCTAATGCTAAGTTGACAATTCCTTGATGTCTCAGAATGTGTCCCACCAACCTTCCCCTTATCTTAGGATACGCCGGAAACTCCTTTTCTCCCTAATACGGTTATGCAGCTCTTCATTAGGTACGTGATCTACCCATCTAATTTTCATCATTCGTCCGTAGAACCACATTGCGAAAACTTCTATCATCCTTTTATGTGAACTCCTTATCGCATGTTTCACTCCCATACAATGCTACACTACAGACAAAAGTTTTCAGAAAGGACTTCCTAACATGTAAACTAATGTTGGATGTCAACAAATTACTCTTCTTCAGAGACCCTTTTCTTCCCATAGCCATTCTGCATTTTATATCGTCTTTACTTCTGCCATCAGAAGTTATCTTGCTACTCAAATAACAAAACTCATCTACTAGTTTTATCGTCTCAGTACCTAATCTAATTCTTTCAGCATTGCCTGATTTTCTGACTCTACATTTCATTATCCTCATTTTACCCTTGTGAATGTTCATCTTATATCTTCCTTTCAATACACTGTCCATTCCATTTAATAGCTCTTCCAGGTCCTTTGCTGTCTCTGACAGAATTAATATGTCATCAGCAAATCGCAAGGTTTTTATTCCCTCTCCCTGGACTTTAATTCCTTCTCCAAATTTCTCCTTGCCTTCCTTCAATGCTTGCTCAATGTACAGATTGAACAACATTGGGGAAAGGCTACAACCCCGCGCTTTACTTCCTTCCCAACCACTGCGACCCTTTCATGACCTTCGACTTTAATAATTGCTGTCTGATTTCTGTACAAGTTTAATATAACTCTTCGCTCCCTATATTTTACCGCAGCTGCCTTCAGAATTTGAAAGAGTGTATTCCAGTCAACCTTGTCAAAAGCTTTCTCTAGGTCCACAAATGCTAAAAACGTAGGTTTCCCCACCGAGCTAGGTGGCGTAGTGGCAATACACTGGACTAGTATTCGGAAGGATGGTGGCTGAAATCCATCTCCGGCAGATTTAGGTTTTCCGTGATTTCCCTAAATCACTCCAGGCAAATGCCGGGGTGGTTCCTTTCAAAGAGCAGGGCTGGTTTCCTTCCCTCATCGTCACTCAAAAATCCGAGCGTATGCTTCGTCTCTAATGACCAAGCTGTCGACGGCATGTTAAACCCTAAGATTCCTTCCCTTCCTCCGTAGGTTTCCCTATGATTATCAAATCTTCTAAGATGTAATGTGAGTACTGCTTCGCGTGTTCTTACACTCCTCCTACATCATGTAACCTACCTTATTTCCACTGGATCACATGGCCGCCTTCTGTCATCCATAGAACGAATTTTGTTTATCCTCTGAGTACGAACTGTCCATCTCCTGTGTGAATGTCCTTTCTCTCTTCCCTACCCTGCCCCCCCCCTCCCTGATCACAATAGTACATTTCAGCAGTTACCGTAAGGCAGTAACATGTTAAACAATTTTGTTGTTTCAAGAATAACAAGGAATTGTGAGCACTGATTATCAGACTGTCGCCGGATCCCACGAATTCACTATCCCTATTGGCTGTGTGTATCTGGTAACGAAGGTATTGACAGCAAACAAAATATTGACAGGCGGTCGTAGTCCAGCAAGAAAATTCCCCGTTCTGGTCCGTCTGGCTGGCACGTGTTGCCGGAAGCGCTGGCGTATTGTTTGTTTACCTAGCATTCTGCTAGGACGCTAGCTGTGGTAACATCTCGGGGCGGTCACCGCGTGTCCAATGTACCGTTGGAAACTTCCATCCGCTATGACGTCCGTCGTAAGTAGGTGCTCGACACTGGAAGATAGGACGTTGTTTGCAGTACGCCACTGTTGGCACGGGCGCCTTTCGTGTCACGTACGTGTTTCCCAAGTCCACAGAGAGTCTGTTCAATGCATGATCAAGTCAGTGTCCGAGGAACATCTACTTTAGCAAGTCACGCCACATTCTCTGGTTGTGACAGAGCAATGGTACACGTGGGGCAGCGGTTACAGATATGCAAATCAGACACATTGTTTCTGAAAGCCGTTAACCTTGCGTCTTCAGAAGTGTCCCAGTAGTAGTCCAGTCAATGAATGCATTGTAGAGTGCATGCAATATGCGAAAATTTTTCACTTGAGGACTTTTTTTAGCGATAGTTAGGAGGTGAACATACTAAAAGTCCCCGCCCCTGGGGGGGGGGGGTGAGCTAAAGCGCGGAGGGGGGTGTGTGTGTGTGGAAAGATACCACTTTTTGGTTTTCCGCTTAAATCGCGAAAACGGTCGGCTTTAGGAAAAAATTGTTCCCAAATAAAAATGAAAGATAATTGAATTTGCTGTAAAATTGTTTCATGTACCTCGAATTCCCAACGGTTTTCGAGTTATACGTTATTGAAAATCGACAATTTCGGGAAAAATCATCTTTACCTCACTACTTTTCGTAAACATTTACTTCGAGTGACTCACTCGATCCTTTCACAGAAAATTTGTCAGATTGAAAGTTGTAGAGCATTAAATTCCCTTCAATTTGACATGCACATTTGCTACCGTATCATCAGCCAATCAGAAAGTTACATCATTTATAAGATGTGAATTCAGTTTCGATGTCCCTCCAGAAATGAGTGTTTTGAGGGGCAGTTTACCTTTTGAAACGTGCTAGCGGAAACAAAAAAAAAAAAAAAAAAAAAAAAAAGGTACCTTTCCACCCCCCTCCCCGCTTTAGCTCACCACCCAGGGGTGGGGACTTTTAGTATGTTCACCTCCTAACTATCCCTAACAAACTCCTGAAGTCAAAAATTCTCGCATATTCCATGCACTCTACACCCCTCTTTTGAGCACTCATTGACTGGACTATAGCTGTTCTTGCAGAATCGTTGGATGAGGCTTTAATGGTGATCATAGGGTTCTCCTTATCTTTTCCTTGCAGTAAAGAGCACACTTATCTCAGGAGGATGCCAATTTTATTTACACTTATAATGGTACACCGTTATACTGTCATCCAATGTTATACAGAACACTTACCGCTACTATTCAGTACTTAACATCGTTTTACTATCATTTTTGAAGAGCCACCCAGCATGACCTCCGATCGCTTCCGACACGCCGGCCGCGGTGGCCAAGCGGTCTGCGGCGCGCCAGTCACGTCCTGCACGGGTACTACGTCGGGGGTTCGAATTCCTCCTCGGGCATGGATATTTGTGCCGTCCTTAGTAGTAGCTAGTTCATAAGTAGTTTGTAAGTTTAGGGACTGATGACCCCGTAGTTAAGTCCCATGAGCATTTGAACATTTTTTTTGCTTCCGACACCTTTACTGCCGCAATGTAGTGCTGTCTCCCCTACCTCACCTCTGAACCCTTCGTCCGGGGAAAAGACTGACTTGTTCCTGTGCCCTTATTTGGCCATTCTGCCATTAGCCTGGCGTCTAAGGCCGGTATTACGCGATCATATTTCTTTGTCAAAGTTGAAATGTCAATTATTTAGGTCAAAGAAACTTGCTAATGTAATGGGGAACTTTTGACATATCTCATCTTACATCAAAGAAATATCAAATCTAGGGCCTCGCTGTAGATGCGAAATATCCCTGCTTTGAGTGCTAGCATCGCTACAGTTATTTGAGTTCTGTGTGTTTGTAAATACGGCTGCAAAGTTTAGTTGGTGTGTTCACTATGCAGTCAACCACAAAATTAATAGAATCAAGGCTTTGTATAATGTGAACCATTCTGATGATAAAATAGGTTTAGAAGGTTGGAGAGCTGTAAAAAAATAGCAGCCGTAAAATACGGTCCGGTTGTACCGCAGACGACATGGAAAAGAAAATTAATTTTTGAAACCATGGCGCCTCTCATTAAACAGTGCCTCATCTACCTCGTGCACTTGTATAAATGCTGCAGTTGGTCGATGAAACACAAATTGTATTTTATTTGTTTATAAAGTTTACGCTCACATTGTAGGATAATCATTATACAATTATTAAAAATAGTTCTTAATGCCCATGTAGTGCAGTAATCATTTATTTAGTTTCTGATATTCGTACTTATTGGTTTATAAATTGATTCAAACGTTTCAAAAGTTATTGCACTTAATGCACACTGTGGTATTCGAGTGCTACACTGGAGGCTAGAATAGATCCTTCCAGTAACAAGAAATCACAGTGTCGCTGTAATCCTGTCTTCTGCAGCATAGCATTGCTCGTATGCGTATTCTACTTTGTGATGTAAGCAGCTAATTTATTGAGTAAATACTGGTACGTTGTGGCATCTACTCTCAGGATGTTTATATGAGTTGACGTCCTCCACTTGTAGCCCCGCTACAAATTTTATGTTTGTTTTTGTTGTCACCACGTATAACCTACATCCTCACCGAAGTAGTTTTATTTTTCCCCCTACTTCTCTTCGTCCAAATGCATAGAAAATGTAATTGTGGCGGTAACAATTGTAGCGCATAAAAAGTTTTTATTGTCCGCCATCTTGAAATATGACGTAAAATATGATGACAGTGTAATACCCCCTTTTACCGCCACATATAAGATTTATGTCAAAGATATTTCATGAATATTTGATAATTTTTTTTTTGGCCCGAGATTTGATCAAAAAGTATGATCGTGTAATACCGGCCTAAGCCTATCAGTCGATTTTGGACCAATCTCTTATGCCCTTATGTGGCAGTCTTGTCTCTGATGCCCTTCTCTTGCTCTCGGCCAACAGTCTGCTGCTACCCTTCCACGTCACACCATCTTGAGTATTGTCTTATTTAAGCGCATTACGAACTTAAGTATTACACCAATTATACTACCTTGCAATTTAAGTATTAAAATTCCTCCGTATATATATATATATATATATATATATATATATATATAAAATTTTATGCTTATCAGGTATTAATTGAGTACTGCTATTCTGTCAGTTTGACATATCCTCCATATGCTCTATGGTTACAGTTTGTTTATTACTGCATATAGTGGGATCTTTGGCAGGGTTTTGTGATCTTTATCATGTTATGGTATTCCGATGTATATCTTTGTTTTAATTCGATTCGAAAATTTTAATAAAGTTGTCTAGGTAATGTTTGTGCTTTAGTTCGGTTTGTACATTTAAAAATTTCGTTAGGGCTTTTCTTCAAATGTGTGTAAATTTCAATCTCTTCCAGGATGTTCATATGATAACCTTTTGGTTTGATTACAGACACAATGAAAATATTACACATGAACTGCAGTCAACATGACATTTTACAAAGATTAAATTTTCCTTTTTGACTGATCTCTTATATTAAATTTTGTAGCCCAAGCTAAAGCTGAAGAAATAGTTCAGCTTGGTGTGGCAGTACGTATCGTCAGTTATCTCGAGTGGTAAAAATTGTAACATTTAAACCATGTGGCCTATGTCTTAAAAATTTGTTTTGTACAAAACTAAAATAAATCTGCAGGTTTTACAAGTAGCAGACACTGAATATTGAAACCGTCTTTCATGCTAATCCTCGCGAACAATTATAAAAAAAGAAGCCCAGTTCATGAGGATTCCGTCAGTTCAGAAGATCAACTCGAAATATAGCCTACAAAGCGGTTCTGGAACATTTTTGGATACATCTTTGCTTTTTACCGATTTTTATAAACACTGTGTTGCAGTGGCGTAACTATGGGAGGGAGAGGGGGATAGAACCCCCGCCCCCCAAAACCCGAAAAAAAGGGAAAAAAAAAAGAAAAGAAAGAAAGAAAAGACAACAATCTTACAAAGGTAAGGATTGAAAACTTTGGGTGTTTTACCATAAACTTTCGTTGGATGGGAGTGAATTAGTTTCTTCAACGGCAGTGGTAGATAGTAGTCTGTCTGGAAACTGATTAAAATTTTGCTCGTCAAGCAGATCTATCCCCCCCCCCCCCCCCCCAAAGCCAAGTCCAAGTTACGCCACTGCTGTATAAATTATATCTGACGTCAAAAATTGTGTGTCTGGCTCATCGTTTTTTTCTTGTGATCAGCCAGCTATGTCAATCTGCTTTGTTATTATCCTATTAGTTTCTCTTTTTTGGGCAAAGTTAACTTGAAAAACCTTGTTATTCCGTTTCTTTCACACAGCTTTTAACTTTTGACGCTCGTCTCATACTGTCTACGTATGTAGGCCTATGCTAAAGACACTATGTCGTGCACTCTGATACCATAATCATCATCATCGTCTACACAAAAGCCCTCTTGGTTATTCACTGCGTGCTGTTGGTTACTGCCGGTCGCGGTGGCCGCGGGGACTGAGGCGCTCCAGTCACGGTCTGCACGGCCACAACGGTCGGGGGCTCGAATCCCCCCTCAGGCATGGATATTTGTGCCGTCCTTAGGATTAGCTAGTTCATAAATAGTTTGTAAGTTTAGGGACTGATGACCCCGTAGTTAAGTCTCATAAGCTGTACAAACATTTGAACGTTTTTGTTGGTTACTGCGTTGTCGTTGGTGACACTTATGCTTTAAGTTTGGTATTCTCGGCACATTATTGACACTGTGAGGCTCAGAATATTGGATTCCGGAACGATTCGATATTACATAACGATTTCTGAAATTGAATGTCTCACAAGTCTAGCTCCAAGTTTCTATAGGGGAAAAAGTGCAGCCGATGCGATGCTAGCGCTCCAAGCGGCCAGTATGGAGTAACAGAAGTATGTCATGATACGGACTGAGAAGTTGCTGTTTTTAATGCTGTTACTTTCATATTTCCAAGTCATCAAACGTGGTTGTAAATTTACTACTACAAACATTCTTAAAGTAATATTGCGCCGCGGCGGAAAAGCCGTGCGCCAAGGCGCCTTGCTGCGGTGATCGCGGCTGTTTGCCGTCGGAGGTTCGAGTCCTCCCTTGGGCATGGGTGTGTGTGAGTTGTTCTTAGGATAAGTTAGTTTATGTAACTATCAATAAAATTCTTCTGGGTATGAGACCGCGTCGTCATTTTATAAACTATACCTGTCGCCTGCAACAGTGGCCGAAACGTCGGTATAGTTTATAAAATGACGACGCGGTCTCATACCCAGAAGAATTTTATTGATAGTGACAACAACCGCGGAAGCCTACGTTTGCATTTAGTTTACGTAGTTTGTAATTTTAGCGACCGACCACCACTGCAGTTAGGTCCCATAACTTTACAAACATTTGAATTTAATATCACTGCTTCTGTTAATGACAGTCTGTAAGAACAAAATCTCAGTGCAGTGTAATTCATACGGCCCTCACTGACAGAGTCGTAATCTTATCGTCCAGAAAGAAGAGCATAAATGAATATCAACGTGATACGCTCAAGTTCAAAAGGAACTGATTATCCGCGTGGTCGGTGCTTACTTTCAGGTTCCAAGAGTTTTTTGTTTTAGCGAATGTCGGACGATGTAATTTTTCTGTATACTTCTCGTCAGTTACAACACGACTACAGACACCCCCTTCCCATATCTGGAGGAAATGAAGTCATGCCAAGGACAGCCTAACTGACAGTCCTTTTTTCGCTGCCAGCCGCGGCAGTTTAACGTCCTGCAGAATGTGATAAACGGTCCTCGGATAAGTCGACGAGGCTCCACGCGCGCGGCCCGGCGCTACGAGCGCCGCCTTATGTAAGGGCATTGTTTTGAATTCCTGCGTAATGAACGCAGCGCCCAGTGCGTCGGCTATCTGCCAGCGAGGCGGGCAACCACCCGCCTCCCGCCCGTCCTATCTCCCACGGCCGTGTTTGGTTACGAGGCCGGCACACGCTGCTCATGCTGCCGCCAGCTGATCCAGCGAGACACCGAGGCTAACTACCGACGGAACCCCCGTTTAGAGTAGACCAAGTGACACAGCTCCAAGAAGGACCCAGGACGTCATAGTCAGATTTACTCGGGAGGTAACACTTTGCACAAAGATCAAATGATCCGCGTCTGACGACTATGAATCTCAGCCGAAACGTTCATTCCTTCCTTCATTTATCCTCCCTTTCATAGATCGTGTTTCGCTATTTGATAAGTATGGTAAAAATAGAATAAAAAATTGTTTGAAATGCGAAAACCTACTTGATGTCTCGACATAGGCTATACACTTGGTCCAAGGACTATCCAATTTTTTCCAACCCGTCGGCAAAGTAGGTTTTGTTAAACTCTACAAAATAGTCTGTCACAGCGGCGGACAGTTCCTTATTCGATGAAAATTTCTTTCTACCAATTCAAACTTTTCAAGTTTGAGGACCGAGCGAGGTGGCGCAGTGGTAATACACTGGACTTGCATTCGGGAGGACGATGGTTCAAATCCATTTCCGGTCATCCAGATTTAGGTTTTCCGTGATTTCTGTAAGGAACTCCAGGCAAATGCCGGGATGGTTCCTTTCAAAGGGCACAGCCGAATTCTTTCCCCATTGTTACCCCAAACTCCGAGCGTGAGCTTCGTCTATAATGACCAAACTGCCAAAGGGACGTTAAAACCTAATCTTCCTTCCGTCCTTTCTTCCAAGTTTGGAAATAAGAAGTCACTCTCAGCCAAGTATGGTGAATACGGTGGTTTAGGAACCACTTCGAATCCCAAGTCGTGCACTTTTGCCATTGTGATTGCTGCTGTGTGGGCTGGATCACTGTTCAGGTGAAACAGTACTTTCTTCCGTGCCAATCTTGGACGTTTTTCAACTCCTGTTTCAAACGATCCAGTAGAGCAGCATAATAGGGTCCATTTATGGATCTGCCTTTTCCCAAATAAATCTATCAGGATTATGCCCTGTGAATCACAAAAGACAGTGGCAATCACCTTTCCACCTGACAAAACAGTCTCTGCCTTCTTTGGTGCACTCTCCCCACTCTTCGCCTATTGTTTGGACTCTTGTTTGGTCTCTGCGCAAAAGGTCCTGTGGATTGCGCCTGAACAGTGTGTGGTTCTAAGCGGCAATGTTCTTTCGTTTCCGTTTTTGGTCCAAAGTGAGCAGTCGCGCCATCCATCGTGCACAGAGCTTCTTCATGCCCAGTTTCTCAAGGAGAATGTAATGCACTCATTCACTTGAGATGCCTACAATGTTAGCTATTTCGCGAACTTTTAATCTTCGATCTTCCATTACCATATCTGTGTGGTGACTTCAACGGGCCGACCGGAGCGTGCTCCCTCTTCCACGCTTCTCGGAATACGTTTAAACTCATTGATCCAAAAGTAAATGGTCTTTAATGTTGGTGCAAATCCAAGTCTGATTTGATCTGTGCAGCTGTGCAACCCTTCAAATTGACAATGTTTAATGACTGCACGAAATTGGTTTTGCTCTATCTTAAGAAGCTAACTACTCAGTTACCACTTCAACTGGCAGCCAACAATCAACTAATTACAGTTGCCGTTCGAAACTTGTAATATCTGTGGAAATAGCCGCGGCGGAGTGGCCGAGCGCATTTAGGCGCATGCTATGATGCGCGAGGTCGTTCCCCGTCGGGGGTTCGCATCTCCCCTCGGGCATGGATGTTTGTGTCGTCTTTAGTGGGTTCATAAGGAGTTTGTAAGTTTAGGGACTGATGACCCCGCAGTTAAGTCCCTTAGGCTTAACAAACATTTGAACATTTCATCCGTAACGTGCGACTTTTAGGAATTTTAGGCGGATAGAAGGCGTTCTCTGGTAGCTTAGCGACCGTTGGCCCGAAGCGGGAAATACGGGTTCGAATACCGGATGCGGCACAAATATTCACTTCTCGCCACTGAACTATTTCAGTGCCCCAGTGCATCCAGAGTCATAAGTCCTCTTACCATCAATCGTTTTCGCGCCGCCTTCTGCACACGTTACTCACTGTTATCACTCATTCGCCGATGCTATCAAGGTTAAGGCGTCGTTGAGAGGGAGTCACGGTTTATCGACTGCATTATAGCACATATCGGTCATTGACATACAGCGTAGCCGCTGGCTGAATTTGGTTGAGTGTAAAGGGTGCCCAATCTGCACTTAGAAGTTATTGCCGCAACCTGAACCATTCCATAACAAACGTATGAGCAAGATTACGTCTCTTACAGAGTCTGAGCCACCTTCCCACCTCTCCCGGTGATTATCGCAGCAGCTTCCCTAACCCGCTACAACCCACCCCCAAACCATCCCCGCTGCTCCCTCTCCCAACCTTCCCTCCTTCTCTCACGTGCACCTGAAAGCAATATAAAAATTTAGCACGCACTTGTAAAACACAGAATTTGTCATAACGCAGTCGAGACGGGTTACTGACGCAATTTCACTTACGTGCAATCCTATTAAATGTAAATTCTATTCATTGCACGGTCAAATTATTGGAAAATTGTCATTCAGTAGATATTTACTTCTTATTCTGGACTAGATTCTGAAGATGATCCAAACTGATCGAAACATACACTAGAACAAAACACATTTGCAACTGTTGATGGACAATAAAGGGTATTACTTTGTTTTAAATAGTAGTTTGTACTACGCCTATGTTATATTGTATAACTTTATCATACTGCTTTAACGATTTGGCCTTTTGAGCTGCTCTGTCACAGAACTGTTCACTCCATCTCTTTAAATGAAAACTGCAGTTTCTCTATTTTTATACATAGTCTTCAATTGTCATTTTTTTTTATTAGGTTGTCTTCCTTCAGAAAAACTCTTTGTTTCTTCCTCTTGTCACCCTAACATTCCTCGTCGCATTTCCGGCATCTTAAGTGAGCTTTATACTGATTTCAAATGAATAGCATACAATATTTTATAGTATGTATATAGTATTTACAAATTAGAAAACGTGCAAGATTTGATGTAGGTATACGTCTATAATTTATATTGTGACCTTTTATTTCAGATTTTAGGTTTCGGGTGGCTTCTTCTCCAATTTGTCATCTTGAACTGTATGTGAGATTATTTTAGATCGAAATTTTATGCACTGCTATTTGTACGGTTTGGTTAATACCATTTATTTCTGTGTTAAGAGGTTGTGTGTAACCTCACGTGGCCGCGATGGAATAGCCGAGCGGTCTAAGGCGCCTTGCTGCGGAGCGCGCGGTTGCTCGCCGTCGGAGGTTCGAGTCCTCCCTACGGCATGGGTGTGTGTGTGTGTGTGTGTGTGTGTGTTATCCTTAGGTTAATTTACCTTAGTTTAAGTAAGCTACGGACTGATGATCACGCAGTTTGGTCCGATAGATTTAAAAATATTTTAACATTTTAACGTCATATGTAGTTGCAGATGACGAACTGGAGAAAAGGAAACCAATCAAGGTGGACATATAGAACTACTTCAGATCTAGCATGTTCTCTAATTTGTAATTATGATGTACATTCTGTAAAAACATTTTCTGTTGTTCGATAGAAATCAATAAAAAGGCCACTGAAGATGCTGGAACTGCGGTGAAACATTTCTGGGTGACGAGAGGAAGGAAGGCACTATTTTGCTGGAGGCAGACCAACCCAATTAAAAAAAATTCAAGTAAACACAGACAGGAAGAGATACCTCAAGATTATAGTCTTCAAAGATATTCAAGCACTTGTCATAACTTTCCACAGTTTTCGAAATAAGCTCAGCATAAACCTCTGCCACCTTTGAACGTAGCGACGTTTTGATGCCCTTCGTCATTGACAAAGCTTTTTCACGTACGGATGGCAGTCGTTCGAGCCCTAGCCCTGGTTGTAAGGGGGATCGTCCAAAACGTGACGGACTGAAGGGTCAAAGACTAACAACGCGAGGCACGTCAAGAAACTGTTTAAACAAACGTCACGATCTTATTTTTCATTTATAGAGAACTTTTTGTAAGCTAAGGCGTTTATCGCGAAGATAGTTGTATTGCAACTACTATTTTCCTTAAATAAAAATTGTGTATTACCTTCGAAGCTGCTCAGCAGTTTCCAGTTTATTTTTTCTTTTCTCTTGCGTTTTGTTGATTAGCGTAATTCATACGATACAGTTAATGAGAGTATATAGGCTAAATTACAGAGGAAAGGACGACAGGATATTGTATGTTTGAAATTGTTTTGCAAGGGTTTATAAAGTACAGCGTGTCAAAAGCTGCAGTACCTCTTTTGTTTTTCTTTATTTATTTATTTCAAAAACTCTGCAGGAACTGAGAAACTTGAATGTTCCAGTAAGCTATGGGCGGTCTATCTTTTACGGTATGTACCGAGTATGGGCGCAACCGTTAAATCAGCCATGTTGAATTCATTAGAAAGGGGGTCGTGTGATATATCAAATGATATCAGCATTTTCTGACAAGTTCATTCCTGTAAACATATTCGACGTAGCAGTTATGGTACAAAAGTGTCAACACTTGTGTGGAAGTACAGACTGGATTGTTCTCCATAAAGAACAGTTACTTAATGTGTTTAGCATGCTGTTCCTCTTGGTTAACACACGTCTGAAGGCGTGGAGCCAATCGTCTTGCACTCGCAGATGGATTTCTGCGGAAATGCTGACACGCACATTTCTTCAGCACGGTGCTCGAGATGGTGTCTGTTTCACATTTTCTCTCCATATACCATTCGATTTAAATGGTCCCACAGATAAAAGATAAGTGGTGTGAGATGAGGTGATCTCTCACAGAACTTCGTCGACCAATCCAATGACTAGGAAATTAACCATCTAACCACGAACAAATGCTGCATGGTTGCGGAACCACATCCTGTTGCAATGAAGCTGCCATTTTCATTCTTAACTATGGGAAACTACAATTCTTTCAGCATTTTGACATTACATGGCATCGCAGGATGGAGGCGATCTGCATTAATTATCTTAAAAAAAAAAAAAAAAAAAGAGGCCAAGATCGCAGTATGATTAATTTATTGACGACCGGTTTCGACGTGCTAATCCATCATCATCTGGTCGTATAAATTCTACAATATGTTTATGATGTTTTTAAAAACTGGAGGTTAAACAGAAAGCGCAACGTTCCACTTAGTCCATAACTTGAGACTAGACTCTTACAAGCAGATCATATTATAACTTGTGTATTTTTTTTTGACTAATTGCAATGTTGCAATTTCTGTTTAACTCCCATTAAATAAAAGATCACATTGTAGAATTTATACGTCCAGATGATGGTGATGATGACGATGGCATAGCCCATCGAATCCGGTCGTTAATAAATTAATTAATCATACTGCGATCTTGGCATTTCCCTTTCGAAGATAATTAATCTTAAAGCATTTCATTGTATCGTTGATCATTCGGGTTCTGATAAATCAAAATGAGTCCGAATCTATGGGTTCCTCATATTCCACACCACACCATAACCTTTTGAAGGTTCCGTCCATTGTGGATTGTGCTTACTCTAGCATCTGTGGTTGTGACGGTTGACTTCTTCACTGACATAAACGTTTGACTCATCACTGAACAAGATACCTTGTGCAAAATAGGGAACTTGTTGTAAGTTTTGAAACATAACTACTACGTCGAATATGTTCACAGGAATGGACTTGTCGGAAAATGCTGATGTTGGTTGATATGTCACACGACCCCCTCATCATAAAAAAAAAAAAAAAAAAAAAAAAAAAAGAAGATTTGGATCCAAGATGGTGATTTCAAGAAGGCGCCCATGTTCGGTACACATCGTAAAAGATAGAACGCCTCATCTATACCTTACTGGAATTTTGAGGGTTCCCATTTGCTGCACAGTCTTTCAAATAAAAAAGGTGTGCTGCGACTTTTGACTCACCCTGTATTAACGGTTGCCAAGTTTTCATGCAGGACACAACAAACATCATACTCATTATATGACACATTTTTTTTTTTTTTTTTTTTTTCATGTCCCGTGAAAGAAACTGAGATTCTCGTGTTTGTCTGGCATATGTCCAAGATTATCTTCATATTTTTCTCTTAAATTGGCATCATGAATTGCTTAAATGTAAACACTGAAAGTTTGCATACCGCCTTGTCGGTTGACCCTGAAAGATATTGGCTCAGTTTTAATTGCGGTTTATTATCCGATACCATTTATCTGACGTATGTCACATGCCGCCTGAAACCTCTGACTCGTTACGGAGATTAGTGTGTTTCACAACATACGTGCTATCAGGTTAATGCTCGATTTGGGCAACGTGTGCTTGTCGCTAGTGTAATGAACTAAAAACCTTGATGACATGTTTTCGGGTTCCATACTTGGATGACTTTGGTTTTGACCCACAATATTAGACTCCGAGGAATAGTAGAGGGCTAAATATTACTGGCAGCCGAAAGAATGTATTAAACAGATTTACACATACTGGGTACATTAGTTAAGTAGATACCAAAGGATTACAAAAACTTGGAAGAGACTGAGTACAGTAATAAACCAGTCAAGAGGCTGAAAGGAACTAATATCGGCGATGGCGCCCAGCTATTTCTCGCGGAATACTCCATTTAAAATATGAGCAATCAAGGTAAACTGTTATCTATGACACTAAAACTTCGATGGTCTCCAGGTCCGAGATAGTTAACGGTCAGTGAGACGTATGAATAAAATAGAGAATGTACTTTATTCTGGAGGAGAACATAGACAGATTCGCTTGAATAAAGCGAGTCGGAGAACATACTTCACCTCAGAATGTACTCAGCTTGAGTGAAAGGTGGGGACAGTTGCTCAAAGGAAATAAAGTTTTCTGATTTCGTCTGAAGAAAACGAGTTTTCTCACACAAGGAGAACGTTCTCCGTTTTCTGAAGTGAGCTTTGTAGGATACTTTGAACGGAGTAACTTCTGTTGAGGTTAAGTTTTACCTTGGTTTATAATTAAAATGACACAATTTGCGTAACTCCGAAGGCAACAAAAGATACCTACAAGGTATTTGATGAAATACGAGAGGAATTAAAGAAGTTCAGACAAATAAAAGAATGAAAACATTATTTGGCTAGTGATTAGCCCCTTACACAAAAATTATTCTACAGACACTCCAGGCATTTTTTTATAGTGACGAAAGTGATGTCAGTGGAGGCTTTTCACTAATGACATAGAAATGAAACACAAATGGATTCAGCTGCGTGTTTGGAGTGCGTATTTACAATCGAAAATAGCTACACAAAAAAATTATATTGTGTACTAGCTGAAAAACCCAGCGTTGCTTGGGTTAGAATATATGGCATGAGAGACAGCTTGAGTATTATTCTAAATATTCATTTGTTAGCCTATCTGTATTTTCATCTTTGTCTCTGTTAATCGTCGGTAAAGTGTGATTGAGGAAAACGCGCCGAGAAGTTAAAAAATTATATATTTGATATTATACGTCGTTATTTTCAATTTTGTTACACATTGCAACAGCAGCGCCGAAAGCGGCTGGCAAATTGCATTTCTGAAAACGATATTGGATAAGTGCGAATATTGATATGTAACAGTTTCCACAAATATCTTCTTGAATAGGAATTTGGAATGAATTGTAATACTGTGTGAATAATGAAAAAATACAAAGTTTCGCGTGAAAGTGCTGGTCATAATGAGATGTGACAACAACGGATGTATCTGATTCGGTAAAATTTTACTTTCTATCCTGGCGGTCTCGTGTTTCTATGTTGGCAACATCAATAACACGATATAAAATCGTTGCAAAGATGACCGAACCACATAGTATAGATTAATACTGCTGTTCCTGCTAGATGCTTGATTTCACGACTAAATATTTGCGTGTCACGCGATTGGCTTATGACGATGTCACATGATATTCGTTATTCAACATCTGTTGCCAACATTGTCACAGAAGGCCGCCGGGATATGAGTAGGACTATGTCGCATAGTTTTTCTTGACCCAGCTGTAAAAACGATAACACCTTTCACAGCAGAGACTGTCGCGGCTATATGTATCAGAGATCACTGATTAGCATACACCAGTGAGTTTACTGGCACAGGCATATCAATATCTATGGCCTAAGGGACATTCATTAATATATGTCTGTGTTTCCACCACGCTTCCACGACAGTGATAAATGTTTCACGAGTATTTTTATCTTTGAGTCTACCTGGATTTTTATCTTTGTTTTGTGTCTCTGTTCACAGTCGGTAATGTGTGGTTGACGGAAACATTTGATCTATTTAAAAAAATCGCGTATTTGATATTCCTCGTAGTTATTAAAAGTCTGAAAGGACCGCATTGTCTGACGATTGAAAGAATAAACAGATTTTGACTCGTACCGTAAAGTTCGTAAGTCACAGAGTATATAGCTTTTCCTCAGAGTATTTATTGCATATTTTGCGAATTTTTGCTCGTCAAACTCACCCACTGCCACGCACCGCGACCAAACTCCCTTACTAACATCATTAGACCAAGGGCTATCTGCCACCACAACCACGAGTGGGTGGCAGTATGTGGTCATGGAGAAAAGTCTGTCAGCACGTACACACACAAGCGTTTTATATATAGATATAGATTTTGAAATATAGTCAATTACTACGGCTTTATCAGTAGCTAATTCCAAATGAAGGACATCTCAAGACATCACAGTCTGAAGTATAGGTTTTTGTACTGCTCTTGTTCATTCTACAAAAGTCGATTGGACTATTTAAGATACGTTGCCTGACAACATAAATCTTAATTTGTGTTGTGTTAGAAGTAAGTACATGCTACTTAAAAATTAATAACTGATTAATTACAAACCTAGCGACTTATTTCTCGTAACGAAACCGTACGGGGTATCACTTAATACTTAATTCATCTGCGTCATATTTAACGAAAACTGCCGGCCGCGGTGGCCGAGCGGTCTGCGGCGCACCAGTTACGTTCTGCACGGTCATTGCGGTCGGGGGGTTCGAATCCCCCCTCGGGCATGGATATTTGTGCCGTCCTTAGTATTAGCTAGTTCATAAGTAGATTAGGGACTGATGACCCCGTAGTTAAGTCCCATAAGCTCTACAAAAATTTGAACATTTTAACGAAAACTATCTCGTGTTAGAAAACTCTGACTTGTTGGAACAGATGTAAATGTGTAGTATATATGAAATTACGTTTGCATATTGTGTTAACCTAAATTCAGTAACAAAAAAGATCCTCGCATGTTGAAAATACGACTAGATCGTTAGAAAATTCATTTTACAAACTGTCAATATTTAGTCTTAATAATTCGCTGCTGCACTTGAAACTAAAATCTAAATATACATAGTATTACTCTTCCTGAACACATGGATGCTTGTTCCATATTTGCCTGATTGAGCTTGTTGAAAGAAATATACGATTAAAAAGATGTTATGTGCCGGACATGACAACACAAACACTGAGATGTATGTATGTTTTCATGAAGGAGATTTTTATAATCTGAAAGCCAGTGAATGTAGCGATTTTTACACCGTTTGACTAGTCGGCATGAAACTTGGCGCATATATGTATGTTTCGATATATAGGAGGGAGAGGAGTAGGTGGAGGAGGAGAAGGATAGAAAGGGGATGGAGGGGAAAGCAGGAGAATGAGAGAGGGAGATGGGTGAAAGGGGATGAACCGAGGAAGGGGGAGGAGGAAACGGACAGAGGAGAGGACAGGAGGAGATGGGGGAAGAGCAGGTGAGAACAGAGAGAGGAAATGAGGATTTGAATAGAGAGACAAAGTGAGGGAGGATGGGAGGTGAGAAGAAAACAGAAGGTGGTCAGAGAGAGAAAAGGGAGGGTGTCCTGATTGAAAATTGGAATAAATAACTACCCGGGTGACGCCGGGTTTTGAGCTAGTTTTATTATATTTTCAACCTTGTGTCATTGTATGTGTAAAATTTCCTACCTTGATTCTTGATCACATTCCTTACTACTTCACTACTCTCGCGATGAATCATTTCCCGTTTATTTCGATCTGAAAACATTGTAGCCGCAGTCAGGGTCGTCTTAATGTTAGCCGGCCGCTGTGGCCGAGGGGACTGAGGCGCTTCAGTCACGGTCTGCACGGCCACTACGGTCAGGGGTTCGAATTCCCTCGGGCATGGATATTTGTGCCGTCCTTAGTTGTAGTTAGCTCATAAGTAGTTTGTCAGTTTAGGGACTGATGACCCCGTAGTTAACTCCCATAAACACTACAAACATTTGAACATTTCTTAATGTTATTGGGCGCGGGGGTGCGAAACAGCAGCTTGCGCCTCCACTCCTCTTGCCAAAAAAAGGAGGAAATAATAACCCAAACAACAAAATCAAATTTTTATGTTCCATTTCCTATATATATACTTACAGACACATTTTCAGGCGGTACATTCAAATTTTCTGGCTTTTAAATCTGCAAACGTTTTTGTGATATAATCTGTTTTGAAATCTACTTTTGATTCGATTCTTATGATGGTCAAATTTATCAGTCTATCTGGGTTCACAGTTGCTAGTAAATTGTTTTTTTAATATTTTCAGTTTGGAAAATGACCTATTGAATTCTTCTAATGTCACAGAAAGTGTTAAATATATTCGCAAATATGTAGAAACACCTGGAACACAGACTTTAAGTTACTGGAGTAAATAAAATTTAGCACAAGTGGAGCTGTGTTATTCGTAAAAGCCGGCCGTGGTGGCCGAGGGGACTGAGGCGCTCCATTCACGGTCTGCACGGCCACTTACGGTCGGGGGTTCGAATCCCCCCTCGGGCATGGATATTTGTGGCGTTCTTAGGGTTAGCTAGTTCATAAGTAGTTTGTAAGTTTAGGGACTGATGACCCCGTAGTTAGGTCCCATAAGCTATACAAACATTTGAACATTTTTATTCGTAAAAAATAAATAAATAAAAATAAGGAATCAAATCTAAATCAATAAACAGTTCCTACCCATCAATATTCGATCTATTTTCATCTGTTAACTTTTGTTTCAAGGTTGGGACATTTGCGTATTTTTTTTCTTTGCTCTCTGTCCAATTCCCTCCAGAAACTATTGTTGTTTTTTAGTTTCTGGTATTTTTGTTGTATAAAGTATAGTCTTATAAATACGTGGATGTTATAGTGAGAAATTTGTCACACAGTAGAAAGGCAAAAAGTACGGTTGTAATGATGTTAAACTGCAGAAAGTCTGGATTATGAAATACCAACATGAAGTCCGTTTAAATGTTTTAGCAACATTTCACACCCAATGATTAGAACTAGCAGTATTATTATTGCATGGCTCATTTAAACGTTGCAGTTTCTGTCGGTAGCACCGTTAACATTTCGTGTCACACGCCTTTCCTTTCCGCAACGGCAGTCAAGTAACTCCATTCACTCTTATGCGAAATCTTTTTTTAATTTTTTTGTACCATTTATATTTGCCCTTCTTAAGTCGAAGCTGTTTGAAAAGCTCCACGAGCCGTATTTGAGGACAATATTGGTGCGTACTTTTTTACAGGTATAATGAATGTTTGTTCAGTAATTCTGAAAACTGTCAGATTGCACACGGTATATGTACAAATGTTTGTTAAGCTTAACGGACTTAACTGTGGGGTCATCAGTCTCTAAACTTACAAACTACTTATGAACTACCTTAAACTAAAGACGGCGCAATCATCCATGCCCGAGGGGGGATTTGAAACCCCGACCGTAGCGGCCGTGCAGACTATGACTGATGCGCCCCAGTCCCCTCGGCCACCGCGGCCGGCGCACACGGTATAAGGCGCTCGCCAGGTAAATTGTGTGTGAGCACTTAAGGAACACTGGAAAGGTCATCGGCTCCTACTCTTACACAGCAGTTCAACTAGCATACGCTAACTTATTCTAAAAACGACACAAACACCAATGTCCGAGGAAGAACTCGAACCTCCGGCGGGAGAGGCCGCGCCCTCCACGACGACATGGTGCCATAGAACACGCGGCCATCCCCGCCTATCGTCCCCTGGGTACCGGCGCCGAGGTGCCCCGCACCCCTTGCACGACCTGGTAAAGACAACCCTGATCTCAGTTCAGTAAAGTAAATAATCCCCCTCAGGGGACTCACTGCTCTGTGGTGAGTACGTGCGTGGCGAGCACGGGGCCCCAGCCTTTGTAGCACTCTTTCCTTTCCGTGCTACATGACACTTCTTCTACTGTCCTTTTCCCCTCTCTTGGGGACCGAGTCTGTGCATCCTTCGGGGAACCGAAGTTCTGACCCTTTTGGCTTTACAGTCTTCTTTCACCTCTTTCTTTGCCTCCGCGTCTGCGTTTGAGGCTTCTCCTCCTACTATTTCTCTCTTCCTCCTCCCTGTACGCACTTGAAGGCCACCCATATGGGTGACTGGGTAATGCGTAAGTCCCAGCCCCGGGCTGGCATGTAGGGTGCGTGCGTACCCCCTGGTTAAGGCCAGGCCAGGGGAGGGGCGATTGCCTGCGCTGATACCTTCCCGAGTCGCCGATTGGTCCCTCCGTCTGTAGATCGGGAGGTGTGACCTGGGGTGTGAACAATCACCCAAGGCGGGTGTGCTTCCATTGGGGGCCCCCAGCAGGAAGGAGCGTGCCATCGGAGACACTGGCAATCGTGGGGGATACAACCGCGATGGTTCTAAAAAAAAGAAAATGTAAAGAGTCTTTAGAAATTGATGTACTAGACAATAGTGTGTCTGAACAGAAAAATTTACAGACATCGAAGTTCCTTGTGGTGACCCGTACCGAGGAAGGACAATCCTTTTCGTCGGTGAACCCATTTATTATTCAAAAAGGGGTTGATGCCATTGCCGGCCCAGTTAAGACCTGCAACCGCCTACGTAATGGAACACTACTGTTAGAAACAGAAAGTGGCTCCCAGGCACAGCGGCTGCTTAAGGCTACTCTGCTCCACAGCTACCCGGTTCGTGTTGAGCTCCATCCGACCCTCAATTATTCCCGAGGGGTAGTCTTCTCGGCCAGTTTGGACGGTCTGACTGAGGATGAACTGAAAGAATATCTGGCAGCTCAAGGCGTCGTCGCAGTACACAGGGTGACAAAAAAAGAGAACAATGTTGTAGTGCCCACTCGCACAGTGTTTCTGACCTTCGACCGAGTGGCTCTGCCGCCGAAGATCAAGGCAGGGTATGAGGTCATCACAGTACGACCTTATATCCCTAACCCTACTCGGTGTTATCAGTGCCATCGATTTAACCACACAAGCCAGTCTTGCAAGAACCCAGTCATATGTGTCACCTGTGGTAAAGAGGCCCATGAGGGGATTTGTCCACCACCGTCCCCTCATTGCATCAATTGTAACGGGAATCATGCTGCTTCCTCCCGGGAATGTCCCGTGTTTGCCGATGAACGAGCCATCCAGGAAATCCGTGTAAAGGAAAAGGTTCCCATACCAGTTGCACGTAAGATGTACGCCAGTCGTAAGCCTAAGACCCCGCCGCGTGGTAACTACAGTACTGTAGTTGCAACGCCTCCAACAACACGGGATATGGCCACACAGACTTGTGACCTACAGTTTACGACAGTAGTTGTCAAACAGTCTACATCGACAACGGCGTCACGTTCAACGAAAAGTGTGAGTACCTCTTCCAAGTCTTCATCTTCATCTTCAGCTGTGAAACCACAGATAGAGACGCGAAAGTCTAAGAAAGAGCATTCGCGCGAGGATTTCCTCCGCACCCCTACCAAAACGTCTGAGCCAACCAAGGAGCTTCACCAGGGCTCCAAGAAATCAAATAGGGGGAAAACTCTCCCCCCTCCTACCTCACAATGTGACGATGGCATCCCCTGGAAGCCTATAGTCTCTCCAGGTGCATCAGCCAAAGATGGGGCTGCCGACCACACTCAGGCAGCTGCTGTGGTAACCTCTGAGAATATGGAGCAAGACCCTCCTGTCTCAGACACCACCAGTTGCGAACATTCGCACTGTGGCCCGCCGCCTTCGTCGGGCTGATGTCCACCTTCATCTCATTTTATCCCATTATGGATATTCTTCAATGGAACATTCGTGGTATCCGGTCGAATTGGACAGAACTGCAGCTTTTAACGCGAACATATCATCCAATCATCTTCTCTCTACAGGAGACAAAATTGCTCCCTGGAACTCGAATTACTTTCCCACGCTACACTACCGTTCGCTTTGACCTTCCTCCAGTGGCAGGAATTCCAGCCCACGGGGGCGTAATGTTGCTTATTCGGGATGACGTACACAGTACACCGGTCCCTTTGTGTACTCCAATACAAGCTGTTGCTGTCCGGATATACCTTCCTGGATTTGTCTTCACACTGTGCAATATTTACGCTCCTTCCTCTTTTCCCGTCACTAGATCAGATCTCCTAGATCTTATTGACCAGCTTCCGCGTCCGTTTTTGTTGGTGGGAGATTTCAATGCCCACCACCCCCTTTGGGGCTCCCCACGACCATGTCCACGGGGCTCCCTCCTGGCAGATATACTGAACCACCTTCAGCTCATCTGCCTTAACACTGGTGAACCAACTTATCTTTCAGACACCACAAATACTTTCAGCCATATAGATCTAGCTATCTGCACTGCTCAGCTGGCACGGCGTCTTGAATGGTCTGCTCTCTCAGACACACATTCGAGCGATCATTTTCCGTGTGTAATTCACCTAATGATGCCTGACACCCTTGAGCATCCACGCCGCTGGCAGTTAACGAAAGCGGACTGGGAGCTCTACACGTCACTGGCGGATTTTGGTACTTACCATTATCCTAGTATAGACGACCAAGTGGAACACATTACCACAGTTATTCTGACAGCCGCAGAATGTTCCATCCCCTGCAAGACTTCCCACGCACGTCGTCCCCTTGTCCCGTGGTGGACCGCGGAATGCCGTGACGCTCTGCGAGCACGGCGACGTGCCCTTGGAATCTTCAAACAACGGCCCACGCTCGACAACTGCATCCGATACAAACGGCTGCGGGCCTATTGTCGTCGCCTCTTTCGCGACTGTAAACGCGCCAGTTGGCGCTCATTCACGAGCTCTTTTAATAGGTCTACCCCTTCCTCCATCATTTGGGGTAACCTTCGAAAAATTTCGGGCACTATGGCTCATTCCCCAATTCCCGGTCTGTGTGTCGCAACTGACACCGTCGTCGATCCTCCACAAATAGCCAACGCACTGGGTCGACATTTTGCAGAGGTCTCTAGCTCTTCACATTACACTGACGCTTTCCTAGCTAGGAAACGGACGGTGGAGGCGACTCCATTGCCCTTTACCTCTCAGAACCGTGAATGCTACAATACCGAGTTTACTGTACGAGAGCTTCACCACGCACTCTCGTCTTCGCGGTCCTCCGCTCCAGGACCAGATGGCATTCACGTGGCGATGCTGCAACACCTTTCACCAACGAGCTTGCACTTCCTACTGGCCACCTACAATCGCATATGGATAGAAGGCACCTTTCCGCGACGCTGGCGTGAAGCCATAGTCATTCCCATACCAAAGCCTGGGAAGGACAAATGTCTTCCTTCCAGCTACCGCCCCATTTCCCTCACCAGTAGCATATGCAAGGTGATGGAACGCATGATTCACGGGCGCCTGGTATGGTGGCTTGAAACGCGACATCTCCTGTCTAATGTCCAATGTGGGTTTCGCAAGCACCGTTCTGCGGTGGATCATCTTGTTGCCCTATCTACCTCAGTAATGAATAACTTTTTACGGAAGCGCCAGACAGTAGCGGTGTTCTTTGATCTGGAAAAGGCATACGACACCTGCTGGAGGATGGGCATCCTCCGCACTCTGCATACATGGGGTTTTCGGGGTCGCCTGCCAATTTTTATCCGCGAATTTTTAACAGACCGTGTTTTTAAAGTGCGTGTTGGTTCGGTTTTATCGAGCACTTTTAATCAGGAGAACGGAGTCCCCCAGGGCTCGGTCCTGAGCGTTGTTTTATTTGCAGTGGCAATCAATTCTATAGCCGATCACCTTCCACTGGGAGTGTCGGCGTCCCTATTTGTTGACGACTTCGCGATCTACAGCAGCTCTGAGCAAACGGGTCTCCTGGAGCGGCGCCTCCAGCGGTGCCTAGACAATCTCCACGCGTGGAGTATGGACACTGGCTTTCGATTCTCAGCTGACAAGACAGTCTGCATGAACTTCTGGCGGCGGAAGGAGTTCCTTCCCCCGTCCCTTCGACTGGGCCCCATAGTACTTCCATTTGTGGATACCACGACGTTCTTGGGACTTGTTCTCGACAGGAAGTTAAGTTGGTCTCCCCACATATCCCGTTTGGCAGCTCGCTGTACCCGCTCTCTCAATGTGCTGCGGGTGTTAAGTGGCACCTCGTGGGGAGCTGACAGGTCTACTCTCCTCCATCTGTATCGCACCATAGTTCGGTCCAAACTGGACTATGGTAGCATCGTTTATTCTTCGGCTCGACCGTCCATACTGCGCCGCCTTAATACAATCCACCACCAAGGTCTCCGTCTGGCGACAGGAGCGTTTTATACTAGCCCCGTTGAGAGCCTCTATGCCGAGGCCGCCGAACTACCCCTTTCTTACCGTCGGGAACTCCTGCTTAGCCGTTACGCTAGTCGTTTGTCGTCCATGCGAGGACACCCGACGTACGCAGTTTTTTTTAACGACTCACTTGACAGTCTCTTCACTCTGCGCCCGTCTGCTCTGCTACCACCGGGAGTACGCTTGCGTTCGCTACTCGGCCAGCTTGGCGTTACAATGCCTGCTATCTTCTCGACTGGAGAGAGCACCTCTCCACCGTGGCGAAGCCCCGAAGTCCGTGTTAACTTTGATCTTCATTCTCTTCCAAAGGACTCCACACCTCGTTTCGTCTACCAGAGAGAATTTCACGCACTCCGGTTTAAATTTGATGACAATTTGTTCATTTACACTGATGGCTCAAAGACAGACCAGGGTGTTGGGTGTGCTTTTGTACTTGGCAACGTCTCTTTTAAATATCGTCTTCCTGAGTGGAGTTCCATTTTTACAGCTGAGCTGTATGCATTATACCAAGCCACACAATACGTCCGGCGCCACTCGCTCAGTAAGACTGTCATTTGCTCGGACTCAATGAGTGCTTTGTTGAGCCTTCGCATCCTATATCCGGCCCATCCCCTGGTACAAAGCATCCGCAATTGCCTTACTTCTCTTTCAACGAGCGGAACTACGGTGACGTTTCTGTGGGTCCCTGGCCATGTGGGAGTGTTGGGGAATGAGGCTGCGGATATGGCTGCCAAGGAAGCAGTTCTCCTTCCTCGGCTATCTACCTTTTCCACCAGCTCTGATGACCTTCGCGCTGGTATCTCCCAGCGTATTATCTCGCGTTGGTATCTACATTGGTCATCCCTGTCAGGGAACAAATTGCGAGCCATTAAACCTGTGCCTGATATCTGGTCAACGTCATCTCGACCCTCCCGCCGAGAGGAGATTGTTCTAGCCCGGCTTCGTATTGGCCACTGCCGTTTTAGCCACCAGCATTTATTACGTGGTGGTCCTGCTCCCTTATGTGAGCACTGTGATGCACCTTTTACTGTGAACCATCTTTTAGTGCAATGTCCATTTTTTAACCGTCTCCGTCATGATCTGTGTTTCCCATTTGAATTGTCTGCCATTTTAGCTGATGACCCGCAATCGGTTAACAGAGTTTTACTTTTTATACATCGTGCAAATATGGCGAAAGCCATTTAATTTCTAACCCCGGTTCTTTTTTACTTTGGGCAGTGTTGGGCGCTAATGACCACAGCAGTTGTGCGCCCTAAAACCACAAAAAAAAAAAAAAAAAAAAAATAAAGTAAATAAATAAATAAATAAAATAATAATAAAGAAACAGCAAATCTGTAGTATATGGTTGACATTTTTCAAGTAAGTAACAAAGTAAATTTGTTAAGAATATATGCCAAGTTCGCTTTTTGAATATTTCATTTGATTTTCTAGTAGTTTTTATTTTTGCCCCTCGTAATTACAGCGTTATGCACCCCATATTGGCATCCTTTATGCAAAGAGCAAACTGAGACGCGCAAAGAATATGTGGTGCACTGCAGGTTTGCGCGAATTGGAACACGACGTTAAGGTGACGTGGCTCGAGGCTGCTAGGTCGGTCGGCACTGTCATTGTGTCATAGTTTCAAACGCTGCGCAACACACTAACACCGTGGGTAAGGAAGGCCGGGAGCGGAAAAGCAGTCTTTTCAGATGCTCCCTTCGGCACCGCGCATATGGGCAGAAGAAGTAACGCTGTTAGCAGTGGCGGCTGGTGCTTCAGATGACTGGGGGGTTCACTTCTTTGAGTGCCGGATCTCGATAGTGGTGCCTAAATTAAGCGGCCGCGCCACGACTCGTATGCGTGCTGTCTCCGCGGCGTAAAACGTTTCGTATGCGATAAAAATATTTTGAATCTGCACATTTTTGATCTGACTAAACGAAACTAAAATTAATAATTTAAAAACCTTCTTATTTTTTTTATTTAGCGCTTTCAGACCTGGCGTCCAAAATATTGGACACCGAATTTTTATTACTTTTAGAACACTATAAGGTTCGCAAATAAAATGTCAGAGCCTTTCACTGTTCGAAACGGATTGAGACAAGGAGACCCCTTGTCTCCAGTGCTATTCAACATTGCTCTGGAAAAGGTAAGACGCGAAATTGGCAATGGCAGGGAGATGGAGATCATGGGGTTTGACACAGTCTTGGCTTTTGCAGATGACGTGGTGATTATGGTAGAATCACTTGATCAGATAACATCTGACACCGCTAGATTTATGAAAGAGGCAATCAAAGTGGGATTAGTGGTCAACGACGGGAAAACTAAATATATGATCATCTCACGACGACAAGATTTCCCTAACACCATCAATATTGACGGACATAATTTTGAACGAGTGGAGAAATTTAAGTACCTGGGGTCGATACTATCTAGTAAAAGCGAGATAGAGAAAGATATTCAACAGAGGATTGTTAATGCCAATCGTCCATATTTTGGACTCAATAATTTATTCAAGTTACGCTTGGTCTCACAAAACAGCAAGATCAAACTATACATGGCAGTTGTAAGACCTGTTATATGGTTGCGAGACATGGGCAACCTCACAAACACTGGAAGAGCGCATTTGTGCATTCGAGAGGAAAGTGCTCAGAAAGATCTATGGGCCTACATTTAATATAGAAAATGGAAGTAAGAAAGGAGACAAAAAGAGGAACTGTATCAACGTTTTGGAAAAGTAGACGTTGGTAGGTACATCAGAGGGCGACGACTTCAGTGGTTGGGACATGTCATAAGAGCTGGAGAATCTATTCCTAACCGCGCGTTTAACTCTCAGCTGATCGGAAGACGTCCAAGAGGTCGTCCAAGGACTAGATGGAAAGATAGGGTGATGAGAACGTTGCAGCAGGTAGAACCAACAGCATCCCTTGAAGATGCGATGGACAGAAGAAAGTGACTCAACATCTGCAATAGATACCTGCGACTGTGATTGGGACAGTACTCCTTCCTGTGAGACTGATTTTGACAGTGAACTTTATATAGTAATTAATCTTTGTAATATTTCTTTTGCTTTCTGTCATGGGTCTTAATGGCCTGTTATGTACAATAAATGATGATTTAGAACACTATACGATTTCGCTTTAGTTTGAGAACCAGTGGCCTGTTTACTGGACATGTCACTTTTAGCTTCGTGCTTCTTGCTGCCATCTGTCGTCAGAAAGTCGTGCTACAATGAAAAACAGTGAACATGCCGGACCCCTTGCGGAGTGCGTAGGACTTGATACCAGTTGTTGAAATTATTTTATGTATTGATTTATGAATATTGCTCAAATTCCACTTTGCGACATAAATTCCACAATCAATATGGAGTGACATATATAACTGTTGAATTTATATTTCACGTCCTTAACTGCCTTCTAGGCTCGGTGTCTAATTTATTTGACAATTTTTTATTTTGTAAAGCAAGTATGAAAAATCATATTTTCGGTCAAATATGCAATAGATAGGGTCTTATAGACATGAAACAGTGCAAGAATATGTTTTATTCCACTTTTAAAATAATTCAGGACTGAAGGGATTAATTTTTTTCAAGACTTGCTTTTCTCGGAGGTCCACTGAACCAATACCTCCTAGAAGACAAGGCCTTACAACAGGCCGTGCCTACGTCACACTTAGAGGCCCCGTCCGCCATCTGACTGGCCGGCCGCTGCGCGGCGGTGGGCGTGCCCCAGCCAACAGCCAGTGAGGTAGCGGCCGGGGCCTCTAAGTGTGACGTAGGCACGGCCTGTTGTAAGGCCTTGTCTTCTACGAGGTGTTGACTGAACCAGTGACGCGTGGCCACTGGCTGTCTTGTACTTTGCAGCGGATAGTGTTTCGTTATCGCCATTTGAAACATCGTTCTTTTTTATAGTATTTGTTCAGTTATTTATATCTTTATATTTTAAGAATATATACACCATTTGAACATTTTATTTTAGATAACCGGTTTCGACAATCTTAGTTGTCATCTTCGCATCTGCAACTCTAAATTTTTACAAAATACCACATCATGTAAAATAGTGCTTGATGTCTAAAAGTCACATACATATTTCAAACGTACCAAGTACATATACACATTTTTCTACAAGTGCATGAACAAGTGCGATTTTTTTAAAGTGACGAGCTATGGGAAATAATTTTAAAATTGTAACATCTAATTTATATGTAATTAACACAGTACATTTAAAATATGTATGTGACTTTCATAACTTAAGACATGAAATACCATGTGACATGTTGTGCTAATCTGTAAAAAAAAAAAAAAAAAAAAAAAAAAAAAAAAAATAGAGATAGAGTTGCAGATGTGAAGATCACAACTAAGATTGTCGAAACCGGTCATCTAAAATAAAATATTCAAATGGCGTATATATTCTTAACATATAAAGATATAAATAACTGAAAAAAATACTATAAAAAAGAACGATGTCTCAAATGGCGAAAACGAAACACTGTCAGCTGCAAAGCTCGTTGCTATAACCTTTCCGGCCGAAGGACCGGTATTCGCCTTTTTTGGTGCAGTTTCTCCCTTCATAACCCATTATTTACATTATTCTTTGGTCTCAGGAGTGTAGTAATGTATCCATGTTTCATCCACAGTGACGAAACGACGCTTAAAGTCCTGCAGATTCTACCTGAACAGCTGCAAACCTTCCTTGCAACACTTCACACGATTCCGTTGTTGGTAAAGCGTGAGCAATCGGGACACCCATCTTGCGGATAGCTTTCTCAGGTCCAAATATTTATGGAAAATATTATGTAACCATTTATTCGAGATACCCACAGCACTAGCAATCTCATGCACCTTTTGTCATCCATCACCATATCATGGATTTTATCAAAGACTTCCGGCGTCGTAACCTCTACAGGGCGTCCAGAACGTTTAGAATTAATTGTGCCCATATGGCCTCTCCGAAAATTTTGGAACCACTTATAAACCTAATCGAAGGTGCAGAGTCACCATAATGTTTATCAACCTTCTTCTCTTTAGGCTCCTGAGCATTTTGCCTTTCATACAGAAATGTTTAATCACCACACGAAATTCTTTTTCGTCCATTCTTCGACAATCATTCGACTTCCTTAATTCACAGGAATGCCAAATACAAAGAAACAGACCAATATGGCTGAAACTTGGTGTGCTTTCTTTCCAAAGATGCTACTAACTAAACGCGCCGGTGGTGCCATGTCTCGGACTTTGACGGGGTTTTCAAACGCCCCTCGTACTACTTCTTAGTCTTCGCTTGTGGATAACGATTGCCGCAACCTACCAGCTTATGTCACGACGAGTTGTCATTACTTGTTGTCAGTGCTTTGTCAGTTGTCTTAACAGTTGCCTCATACAGCGCTTATCATTGTGCTGTAGGCTCCGTTCAGTATGCAGTAGACTTGCTTTGCCCACAGCTGACTCGCCTCGATTCCTGGAAGACCAGTGGAAAAGCGTTGTGCGCCTGAGACATCACATTCCTGGTACTTAAGCGTGTTTAATGTTAACGCACAAACAATGGGCAAGCTACGGCCGGAACCAAGAAAGGAAACTAGACGTATTTGTGTTTAGCGCTAAGCAAAAATACTGAAGTTTGCATTTGAAACTGCATGGAAGTGGCTAAATTTCACGATTGTTGTTTTCAAAAAATAAGCACTGTTTGTCTGAGATCCATTCAGTATATAACCGGTTTCGATAGATCTAAGCTCCCATCAGATTTTGCGATCGTCAACAGGTCATGATACAGTTGTCAACCAAATCGTCTTGCATCGTAACTGCAGGATGCTGCTAACATCAGCGTGTCAAAAGTAAAAGCAACACGAAAATAATATGTACTTTTGTCACGCTTCGCGTTCTCAGAATCCTGCTAATATGAAGCGAAACTAATGGTTAACATTTGTATCGCGAACGGTTTCATTACAAGCAAGTTACGATGAATCGCAGCTTAAGTCTGCCGAAACCGGCTATGAATATACTTTAGAGCGATGTTAGACAAATTGTGTTTAGTTTTTTAAAAACTAGTTAGATCACCCTCAAAAACTCATAAGAGGAACACCAAGTATGGTAAAACGAATTTTGATGGGTCGCAGATATGTCGTGAGGGAATTTCTCCAGAGTACCAAGCTAAAAGGATTTGTTCCAATGCTGCTTGGATTCCACGAAAATCGTGATCAAAGTCCAGCGCGTAACACCTATACCTGGACTAAGTCACGTACGGGGCGTGAGCCAGCTTGGTGTAATTAGCAAGGCGATTGACTGCCACTCAGACGACCCCAGTTCAAATCCCAATCGGAATTTTTTTTAATTTTTTTTACACGTGTCGGACGATTTATTGTCCATAATTATATGCATTCATAGCCAATCTTACGTTAATGCTTGTGTAATTGATCATGATAATACCTTACTCTTCATTAAAAGATTACAAAATGTTTCCGAATTGTTAAAAACTAATTGCGGAATCGCTTCACGAGCGGACTTTATACGAATACATTCGTTACTGTTGCATCAGTTCAGTGCACCAGTCTTCCTCTCCATTATTAAATATTTCTGGTTTGCGTCGCAATTACACCCATGTCCATTAAAATTGCTACACCACAAAGATGACGTGCTACAGACGCGATATTTAAGCGACATGAAGAAGATGCTGTGATACTCAAATGATTAGCTTTTCAGACCATTCACACAAGGTTGGCGCCGGAGGCGACACCTACAACGTGCTGACATGAGGAAAGTTTCCAAGCGGCGTTGCCTGGTGAAAGGTTGTTGTGATGTCTCGTGTAAGGAGGAGAAATGCGTACCATCACGTTTCCGACTTTGATAAAGGTCAGATTGTAGCCTATCGCGATTGCGGTTTATCGTATCTCGTTGGTCGCGATCCGATGACTGTTAGCAGAATATGGAATCTGTAGGTTCAGGAGGGCAATACTGAACGCCGTGCTGGATTCCAACGGCCTCGTATCACTACCAGTCGAGATGACAGGCATCTTATCTGCATGGCTGTAACGGATCGTACAGGCACGTGTCGATCCCTGAGTCAACAGATGGGGATGCAAGACAACAAACATCTGCACGAACAGTTCGACGTCGTTTCCAGCAGTATGGACTATCAGCCCGACCATGGCTGCGGTTACCCTTGACGCTGCATCACAGACAGTAGCGCCTGCGATGGTGTACGCAACGACGAACCTCGGTGCACGAATGGCAAAACGTCATTTTTTCGGATGAATCCAGGTTCTGTTTACAGCTTCATGATGGTCTCATCCGTGTTTGCGACATCGCGATGAGCGTACACTGGAAGCGTGTATTCGTCATCGCCATACTGGCGTTATCACCCGGCGTGATGTTATGGGGTGCCATTGTTTACACGTGTCTGTCACCACTTGTTCGCATCGACGGCACTTTGAAGAGTAGCCATTACATTTCCGATATGTTACGACCCGTGGCTCTACCCTCCATTCGATCCCTGCGAAACCCTTCATTTCAGCAGATATCTCACCAGTTGAAAACGTCTGGGTAATGGTGGCCGGGCAACTGGCTCGTCACAATACGCCAGTCACTACTTTTGATGAACTGTGGTATCGAGTTGAAGCTGCATGGGCATCTGTACCTGTACACGCCATCCGAGCTCTGTTTGACTCAATGCCCAGGCGTATCAAGCCCGTTATTACGGCCAGAGGTGGGTACTGATTTCTCAGGATCTATGCACCCTACTTGCGGGAAAATGTAATCACATATCAGTTCTAGTATAATATATTTGTCCTATGAATTCCCGTTTATCATCTGCATTTCTTCTTGGTGTAGCAGTTTAAATTACCAGTAGTATACTTTACAACTGGACAATTTTTTTTGTATGTAGACGACGTGTTGTTTAGTGTATCGCTGATGAAGACACCGTGGGCCTGTACAGCAGTAACGTTTATTGGATGCGCGTGGTGCTGCAATGTTCTGTGCTTTCGGTGTTTCTAAGATACTTGTCGGCCAGAATTTTGTACACCTGTTGAAAGCTAGTAACGATTGCGACAGTGAATAAATGAAATTGCACAACAAATGAAAAATTGAGTGACTGCTGTGTGAATATGTTGCTATCCTGATCATTTACACAAGTGTTAACATAAGAATGGCTATGAAAACATATAATCTGATATTCAGTGGAGAATGAAAACCAAGAGTATAAAGTCGCATTAACAATGAAGAAATGTGTGCACTTTTTCATTATATTAGTGTAATTTTGATATAAATGTGTTTTATTGTTTGTTGTTTAATTGTACAAGAACGTCATGTAACTGTAATTACCTGATATAACTTTGCAATAAGCATAGATAAAGTATATAATTATACAAAATCAATCGTCAGATGAATGTAAAAAAAAAATAAAAAAAAAAAAAAATAAAAAAATAAAAAATAAAAAATAAAAAAACAAATATATACATATAAAAAAAAAACATTCCAAGCAGAATTTGAACTTGTCGTCTGTGTGACTGTTGAGCGAAAAGCCGGGCGCCGTGGCTCAGCGCGCCCGGTCAGAGGGCTCAATGCCCTCTGTAATAAAAAAGCTGAGCCAACAACACACCGAACAAGAACGAACAGAAACGATCAGCGTCCGCAACGAAGAGAACTACGTATAGGAAAAAAAAAAAAAAAAAAAAAAAAAAGCGCCTTGTTAATTACACCTCGCTGACTCACGTGCTGGATTTTGATCCCGATTTCCGTGGAAACCAAGGCGCACTAGAACAAATCCTTTTAGCGTAGTTCCTGCACAACATACCAGCGACCCATCACAATTCGTTTGTACTATACTAGATATTCCCCTTGTGAAATAAAGTAGAAATAAATGACTTCATTATTGTTCAAACACTATAAGCTGATAACACATCACTTGAACGGGTATACTGATCTGCTGTGGGCATTAAAGAAAGAATAAAGTATGTGGGTACCGGTCAATTTAGAAATAAACTGAAAGTGTTACCAAGTAAATTAACTATGGAAGGAACAGATTTCTCGTGGCATAGACAAAACATGTCAGGCCATTGTTAAGGAATCAACGAAGAAAACATACATGTATAAGAATGAAAAATTTTCAGTGTTATACATAACCGCGAAATTTGGAGTAATGTTTTGGACAGTTTATACAGCAATATTCGTTGGCCAAATCTGGCAGAAAACCTAAGACCTTCTGGCTGTATGTATAGCACACCTGTGGTAAGACAGAATCAATACATTCGCTGCTCGGTAGCAATGGTGATGTCATCAATAGTGCCATTAAATTGTGTTACTAAACAAAGGTTGCCGGATTTCCGTAATTCCTGTACCACAGAAGATGCATTATACATTCCAGAATGCGAATCAAGAACAGTTTTAACAGTAGATAGTCTCGTCGTGCCAAAGAAACTTAAGTCGTTTAATACCAAACAGATTTCTTCACGCGGGAATGGTCGTGCGGTACTAGGTTCCATGTCAGAGACTGCGCCGTCGCTCCCGCCGGAGGTTCGAGTCCTCCATCCGGCGTGTGTGTGTGTGTGTGTGTGTGTGTGTGTGTGTGTGTGTGTGTGTGTGTGTGTGTTGTCATTAGGATAGATTATTAAGTCTAAGAAATGATGAGCACTGTAGTTTGGTCCCATAGGCCTACGGCCTACGAATATTTGTTTTTGAACCAAACAGCATTCATTCAGAGAATGCCTATGAATTAGATCCATTGTTCTACGAAAGATCCGTAGTTAAAGATCGTTGTATAGATCATACCAATACAGAATAAAGGAAACAAGAATCACCAGATCAGTTGTAGGCAAAATTAAATGTTCGTATGGTTTTAAGTTGTCGGAATATTTTCATCGGGTTCGGCCGCTGACTTAGTACTTTTTTTTTGCCGCCAATTAGGCAACTTGATGTGTCCCTGGTCGAACCCAGAATAGCGCTCAGCGACGTTGCCACTCATCTGTGGAGGCAGACAGCTGAATTGTGCGTCTTGATAACATAAATCTGGAACACGTTTTAATTATGAAATACCTTGAAGAAGTGACTGTTGAGTGATCAAATAATTTCATTATGTGAAACACAAGCAGCTCTTTATTAGGGAGTATTATGGACAGGGGATTTGAAATTGATATAATATTTCTGGATTTCCAGAAGGCGTTTCACACAATTGTTCACAAGAAACTACAAATGCGTTGGTTTTGCGCTGCACTCGCGGTTCCAATCAGAAAGGTGACAGATCATAGCATCTCACACACGTCGTTGAGTAAAACGGATATATCTGGCTTTCCAAAGGAAGCGTTATAGGTCTTCCGGTGTTCTTAATCTGTACGACCGATTTAGAAAATCCGCGCGGGAATAGCCTCGCGGTCTGAGGCGCCATGTCAGGATTGCACGGCCGCTCCAGTCGGAGGTTATACCCTAGGGACCGATGACGTCAGCAGTTAGGCCCTTAGGTTTACAAACATTTAAATGTTTTTAGATTTGGAAAAACTGAGTAGCCTTCTCAGATTGTCTGCAGACGATGCTGGCGTTTACTGTGTGGTAAATTCGTTAGCGAACAAAATGAGCCCTGGAAGGCCGCGCGGTCTGGCGTGCCTTGTTACGTGTTGTTCAAAATGTTCAAATGTTTGTAATTCTATGGACCAAACTTTGTTGGTCATCAGTCCCTAGCCTCACAAACAAACTAAGTTAAACTAACCTAAGGACAACAACACACATCCATGCCCGAGGGAGGATTCGCCTAGCAATCCCTAACGTGGCGCTCCAGACCGCTCGGCTACTCCCGCGCGGCATTACGTGTTGTCCTTAGGATATGTAAGTCTGTAAGTCGGGGCAGATGACCTTAGCAGTTTGGTCCCTTAGGATTACAAACATACGACTATTTTTATAATACGCCCTTACTGCTCATCGTCGGAGGTTCGAGTCCTTCCTGGGGCATGGGTGTATTAGGTTAGTTTGCCTTAGTTTAAGTAGTTTGTAAGCTACGGACTGATCACCACGCAGTTTGGTGCGATAGATTTACAAACATTTGAACGCTTCCTTCAGCCAAGATCGCTAGTTTTTTTTTTTTTTTTTTACCGGTTTCGATTAACTATGTCATCACCTTCAGAAACCGTGACATAGTTCATCGAAACCGTTAAAAAAACAACAAATAAACTAGCGATGTTGGCTGAAGTAAGTGTGTTTTATATAAGATTTTGATCGCTCTCCATAGGCATAATATGCCAGTTAATTAAATATGAATAGTTCACACAAAATAATCTACACAGGCTATATGTATGGTACGAAAACTGATACCCGAACAAGAAAAAATGGGAGTTCCTCCATAATGGCGGTAACAAAACGCGCTGTATATGTTACACGTTATAAGGTTTTGACTCCATCAAATAAATCGGGATTGCAGTTACGAAAAACTTGAACAACAACCACATAGAAAATATTGTGGAGAAGACGAACCTAAGCCTATATTCACTTCCCCTTGTTTGGACCGTATTCTTCTGGTGTAATGCTGCACCATTTGGAGTTCTTAGCAGACAGGACCGACTGAGGATACTGAAAAAATATTCAAAGAACGGCTCCTATTTTTGTATTATCGCGAAATGGCCAACCGAACGTCACGAATATATTTAGATGACAATAATTGGAGGTAAGATGTTTTTCGTTGCGAGAGCTTTTCATATTATAATAATTATTGTAATCTTAAGGGACCATATTTGTGGATCAGCGGCCCTTAGACTTGTGAATTATTTAAACTGAGTTACACACCCATGCCCGAAGGACCACTCGTACCTTCGATCCGTAATGAGAGCTTTTCCGTACAGTCAACAGCTTTCTCCTCGGAATGCGGAAATATGTTTTTGGCACTCACCACCAGAAGCAAAAATGACCATCGTGATAAAGAGGTGAAATCAGAGGTCGCACGGGAAGATGTAGATATTCATGTGCCCCCACTCCCCCCGGCTATTCAAGAACAGTGTGTGCACTGTCTAAATATGTGGATTACAAAGCAGTCGTGTAAATGTCCATCAAAGCCGAGCGAGTTTAATTGTCTGTCCGTAAATAAGATTGAACAACCCCCCACCCCCCATCGAAACGCAAGTCCAGTATTGTGCGAAAACTCCTAACTTCTGTTGTTCTGTACTGACCTTTCTGACACGTTTTCCAGCTCACGTTGCGTGAGGTCTCCGAATGTATCGACCTTCCCTTGTGCCTTTCCACTGACTCATAAGGCCGTACAGGGCAATATACTGCTACGTGGTAAATTCTCACCCGCAAGAGTTAATCGGCCAGAGTCCATGTACTAGAACACGGACCTTGAAATATGCCGATCTGTTGACTTGTACTGTTCAAAGGTTTCTTTTATACCCCGTGCAATTTAAATTACATGTATAGGTATATGGGGCATCGAAGGCTTCCAAACTCGCCGATAGACTCTCCAGAAATAAACGTAATAACGTGTTTTTCCGTTTTAAATAAAATTCCACCTGCTTCAATTCACAGAGGAAATTTACGGAGTGACTATTTTGCCAAGAATCTAGAGTCGGGAATCTCACAAATGCAGTACAGATGCGCTACCCTCACGACGGTCAAGCATTTTCCACGCCAGATAATCGCTTTTATACGAGGCAGACTGCGCACGAAGTCAATATCTTCAGTAGGAGTGTACAACACTTCGGACTACTGCATGTTTTTTTACCATGGTATCTGTTACACTTGAATGAAGCCAAACGAGACTGATGACCCCGTAGTTAAGTCCCATAAGCTTAACAAACATTTGAACATTTGAAGCCAAACGAATGGGGTTCTCTCTCCACCATTTAATGCGATATTAAGCAAAGGAACGAAACTATTGTGTCACACAAGCGTCGATGTCGTAGGACATCCCTTTCCCATGGTAGTTATTAAGCAAACAGACCCATTCCTAGGCGAAATTGTTATTGGTAAGTAGAAATGACGCCTCTTTGTGAACATCACACGATGGTTTAATGCCGCGGTGGAGTAGCCGAGCAGTCTAAAGCGTCACGCTGCGGAGCGCGCGGCTGCTCGCCGTGGAGGTTCGAGTCCTCCAAATTCAAATCAAATGTTTGTAGGACTTACGGAACTACGGGTTCATCAGTTCCTAAGCTTACAAACTACTTATGAACTAGCTAAGACTAAGGACGGCACAAATATCCATGCCCGAGGGGGGATTCAAACCCCCGACTGTAGTGGCCGTGCAGACCGTGACTGGAGCGCCTGTCCCCTCGGCCGGCTCGAGTCCTCCCTGGGGCATGGGTGTGTGTGTTTGTCCTTAGGTTAGTTTACCTAGGTGTAAGTAGTTTGTAACCTACGGACTGATGACCAAGCAGTTTGGTCCGATAGATTTACAAACATTTGAACATTTTTTTGATGGTTTAATGTATCATCAAGGATGCGAAAAACGGTTTAGTTGCTTATTATATTCATTAAACACAACCTTTAAGGTGGACAGATTAATGCCTCAGAAGTGGTTACATGCCGTACCAAGCGGCAAAAGTCACACTAGAAGCATCTTGTTAAAAAATTGATCCACAAAAACGGAATAAATCAACTTTTAATACAAACTGGGAATGAAAGTGTTGAATAGCCTATTCGATTTGAAATTAATTACTTTGGGTTACAGTAAACCCTTTTGTTTATAACTAAAGAGGTTGATGAGTCTTTATTCAATAGTGTGAATACATAAATGCAAGTCTACAGCTGATACCTTCAGTGACGACGGTCTGAGACTAAACAACAAGTAGCTGAGAGGAACTGTTTTATTGGCACTTAATTGTATTTATATTTCATAAAAAAGGATACTCAACTGACATAACAAAGACGATCTTGTGTTGGTTCACATAAAATTTACGCGGTTACACTACACGTAATGTGTAGATGGTGTTAACGTCGTGTACTTTTCTCCTAGCCGAGGACGAAACGTCGGGAATTGTACTGTCCAAAGTGGCACGTAAGGCCCAGACTTCACGTGTAAGGATCCATCTTAGGGCCATTCCTTTTTCTTGTGTACATAAATGACCTCTCATCAGTTACACTACCAGAAGCAGAGTTCGTTTCGTTTGCAGATGATGCAAGTATTGCAATAAAAAGTACGTCAAGCATAGTTATAGAAAGGTCTGCTAATGATATTTTCGTGAACATTAATAAATGGTTTAAAGCCAAATCATTGTCATTAAACTTTGAAAAGTCTCACTACATGCAGTTCAGAACATGTAAGAGATTTCCCGCCAGCATATGCATTAAGTATGAACAAGAGCAGATAGAAGAGGTTGACAGTATTAAATTCCTGGGATTATAGCTTGATAATAAATTCAGTTGGGAGGAGCATACCACAGAACTGCAGAAACGACTTAACAAATCTGTATTTGCAATACAAGTGTTATCAAATATAGGAGACATAAAAATAAAAAAAAGCTTGCATACTTTGCTTACTTTCATTCCGTAATGTCATATGGTGTAATATTTTGGGGTTACTCTTCACGTCAGTCAAAAGTCTTCAGAGTCCAAAAGCGTGTAATACGTATTTTTTGTGGAGTAAATTCACGGACGTCCTGTAGAAACCTATTCAAAGAACTGGGTATATTAACTACTGCCTCTCAGTATATTTATTCCTTAATGAAATTTGTCATAAATAATATACCCTATTCCCAACAAACAGCTCAGTTCATACATACAATACCAGGAACAAAAATGATCTACACAAGGACTTATAAGCGCTTACTTTAGTTCTAAAAGGGGTCCACTACTCAGGAACACACATTTTCAATAATTTACCATAAAGTATAAAAAAATTTAGCTAGAAATAAAGATCAGTTTAAGAGGAGCCTAAAAGACTTTGTTGTGACCAACTCCTTCTACTCCATTCGTGAATTTCTAAATTGTACCAATTGACGCATGTATCGGTATTCATACTAAATTAGTATTATATTATCAGCTAAAAAGAAATTTAAAAAAATGTATGTATCTGTATATTATTAGTATTATCTATTACTAGCTGAAAACCCGGCGTTGCCCGGGTATTTATCTCTTTATTCCTGCCATTTCTCAGGTATATATTCATTTTCATAAGGGCTGTACGTCTGTAAAATCTCTTGGAAATACAATTAGTAGTAAAGAAACTTGGTGCGTGATGGGGCGGTTTTCCATGAACGCTATTGTTTGTGTGCTCATATAGAATGGACGACGTGTCGTACTGTGGTACAATTTAGAAGGTACATTCAACTGTATGTGTGTATCCTGTCTGTTAAATTTCATGCGGCTATTATTTGTAGTGTACAAATTATAAATTGTAACGTCATGCCGAATGCCGTAATTTTACTCCATAAACAGCGGAAAAGTAGTAAGCGATAAACTTTTTTTCCTTTCAGTTTTTTGATGTGGTTGTCAGCGAGAAAAAGTTTAATAAAGGTTTGCAATTATGTTTAAAGTTTGTTGCAAGTCGCTAAGTACTGTCATTCTCATACAGTGTATTTCGAAAGTCTCGCCGCAGTATATGGCATTTTTGGCGATTTCTATTGGTTATGACGTAATATCTTTTGAACCATGTGCCGTATGTGATTCTTAACCATGCAGCAATTGTTACCTCACGGTAAGGAATGTGTGTACCGAATTTGGTTTGAAATCGGTCCAATGGTTTAGGAGAAAATGAGCAGTATTGTCGCAAAATGCAGAAGTTTTTCGCGCATCTCATTGTTTATGACGTCATATCTCGTGAACTATATATCGTATGCGATTCTTACACTTACGGTGACCGTCCTCATGGATTGAAGTTTACGTGTACAAAATTCCATAAAGATTGGAAGAAAACTGTAGGTTTGTATGCAACACGTACAAATATACGGACACACTGCTTTATATATTAGATTCAGCTTGTAATTTTTTTTTACATGTTCCACATCCATAAAGATTTCCTCAACATGGATCTAAACGTCACAGAATCCTGTCAGCTGAAAAACTGATGTGTTCAGGAAGCGCTCGTACTTAGCGGAATACGTCGTATATATTCATGTGGCGTCTGTTCCGAAAGAACAGACGTCACTTCTGATCCTGCAGTTGTTATTATTTAATATTCACAGAATATATGACATCAACTGCGATTGGGCAAAGCTGAAAATGTGTATTCAGCCGGGATTCGAAACCGGGTCTCCTGCTTTCTAGACAGTTGCGCTGACCCCTACACCACCGGGTACACAGTGATCACCGCACCTGCAAGGACTACCTAAGCACGTCTCCCGTCAGATACAAATTCACAGTTCTAACCTGTCCCTGCAAACTCGTAGTTATGAAACTAATTCCCGTAAGAGTAAGGGCCACGAACTTGCCCACCCCTCCCCTTTCGGAACAGACGCCATATGTATATATATAATATGCCGGTGACGGGCAATGATCCTTTCGTTAGTGGGGAGGGGTGGGCACGTTTGTGGCCCTTACTCATACGGGAATTAGTTTCATAACTACGAGTTTGCAGGGGCAGGGTAGAGCTGTGAATTTGTATCTGAATGGAGACGTGCTTAGCTAGTCCTTGCAGGTGCGGTGATCACTGTGTCCCCAGTGGTGTAGGGATCAGCGCAACTGCCTAGAAAGCAGGAGACCCGGCTTCGAATTCCGGTTGGGTACTACACATTTTCAGCTTTGCCCATTCGCAGTTGATGTCATACATTTTGCGTATATGAAGCAATAACAATTGTAGGATCAGAAGTGACGTCTGTTCTTTCGGAACAGACGCCACATCTGCCTAGAAAGCAGGAGACCCGGGTTCGAATCCCGGCTGGGTACACATTTTCAGCTTTGCCCAATCGCAGTTGATGTCATATATTCTGTGAATATTGAATACGTCGTAGCTGGCCTGACCAGTGGGTTTTCAGGACTAGGTTATCTAAGTGTAACTGTGCTAGACGCTGTACTCCAGATAAACATTGCACAGAGCGCAAATACAGAGGCCAACCAGTCTGCACGTGGAGCTGCACCAGACCAGAGGGGCTTTGTAGCCTGTAAAGAGCGCGGGAGATAACTTAGCAGAGTTATCGCGGTGGCCGTTTCCACTGGGCTAGCCTCGTTCCGGTTCAACAGCGGGAAAAGAGATGGTTTCTTGAACTTTGTGCACGGCTCGAAAATTCAGTTTTCATACATACGGATGGCTCAAAGACCAATGACGGTGTCGGATGTGCGTTTGTCGTCGGGGATGACTGTTACCAGTACAGGCTTAATGCCCACTGCTCGAATTTCACAGCGGAGCTTTTTGCCCTCTATCAGGCTGTACTCTTCATCCGTCGACACCGTTCTCCTTCTTATATTATCTGCTATGACTCCCTCAGCGCCATCCAGAGTCTGAGCGACCCCTTTTCAGCCCATCCTATTGTGCACCGAATCAACCGCTCCCTTCAGTTATTAGCTTCTGACGGCCCTCGCGTTCACCTCCTGTGGGTACCTGGCCACGCAGGCGTGCCTGGTAACGAGGCTGCTGATGCCGCTGCCAAGGCTGCAACTCTCTTACGTCGGACAGCTACATACTGTGTCCCATCGCATGATATTCAAGGGTCTCTCTCGCAGCGCCTTATATCGTTGTGGCATAATGTGTGGCCTTCACTTACTAATAATAAGCTCCGGACCATTAAACCGCTCCCGGTGGCTTGGATGACCTCATCACGCCGCTCGCGACGAGAAGAGATCATCTTGGCCCGGTTGCGAATTGGACATTGCCGGTTCAGCCACCGCCACTTGCTCAGTGGTGACCCCGCACCGTTATGTTCCTGTGGCCACCCGCTGTCGGTGCGCCATGTTTTATTGTCGTATTCAAATTTTACTCCTGTTCGGCTTGCACTGCCGGACACATTGGAAGAAATTTTAGCTGATGACGTGCGGGCTGTTGCTCGAGTTTTGGATTTTATCAATTTGACCAATTTGTCAAGGGACATTTAGCTCTTCGCTTTGTTGTTTTTTATTATATGTTTTTAGCTGTTTTATATAGTCTTATTATCCTTGGGTATATCCCAGTTTTGATTCGGGCGCTAATGACCTTAGTAGTTGTGCGCCCTAAACCACAAAAAAAAAAAAAAAAAAAAAAAAAGGCGCGAAAAGAGCGTCAATCGGTTTAAACTTGCGGACCGCAGGCAGTGCCTGGTAAACTGAAACACGGGCAAATAATAACACTGGGAGAGTGGACCAACGTTTCATTTTGTTTACCATCTGTAGCAGCTATCAGATCTGACAGTCTGCCAAAGCATCATTAACTGGCCTCATAACTTTCTCAATCTGTGTTAATTAGTCTGGGCGCTACTCACACTGGGATGGTTCAAATTTAGATGCCGCATTGAAGTGCTATGGTTGTTTACATTCTTTGCGTGAGATTAAAACATTTCTGTAATTTATTTTTCTAATATAGCGCAAGGCATATTTCAGTTTGCGATAATCCCTTGCCCTAGCCCCCGTTCTCCATTAAAACGATTTCAGTACAGTATTTTGATTTGTGTGGGGCCCAAAGTGTTAAAAATTTCTTCTAATGACACATTAAAGTTTTAAGCCAAGAAACTGCTATTAAATATTGATAACTTTTATTGGCGCAGTGTTATCGGCACAATAAGCTTATTTCGGCTATTAAACGCCATCTTCAAGTGTTCTGCAATTATGATAACACATATTTTATGGAGGTAATAATTTATTCACTTCTTCCATCATGAAAACGGATAAAATTAGCAAAGACATTCTATACCCGGATCCATAGCATCACAGAAAATAATACACAACCCAGATAACGCCCTCCGATGTAAACATTATGTAAACGTTCAATATCGTTGACACAACTGTCAGATTAAGACCCAGTCGTAAATAAACGTAAATACAGATTTATAAAATACAAGAAGAATGCACGACATGTTGACAGATCGATATGCAACGATATTGAATGTGAATTGAAGAAAATCTCACGTATGTAAAACTACATTTAAATGAAAATTAAATACAGCGTAACATCGGTATTATCACCTTTATAAAATATGTTTTATCATAATTGTAGAACACTTGAGAATGGCGTCTAATAGCCGAAATAAGCTTATTGTGCCGATAACAATGCGCCAATAAAAGCTATCAGCTGTCAGTATTTAATACGCCGGTCGCAGTGGCCGAGCGGTCTGCGGCGCGCCAGTCACAGTCTGCACGGCCGCTATGGTTGGGGCATGGATATTTGTGCCGTCCTTAGTTTAAGGTAGTTCATAAGTAGTTTGCAAGTTTAGGGACTGATGAACCCGGAGTTAAGTCCCTTAAGGTTAACAAACATTTTTTAAGTATTTAATAGGAGTGCAATGGCTTAAAACTTGTAGTGGCATAAAAATGGCAATAACTACAAAATAACTGCACATGTCTTTATTAGGTTTCCTTGAAGCATTGGTTGGTATGAAACGCTACTTTGCAGGGCAGTTTATTCAAGATTCTCTTGAAATCTACGACTTTTTATGAAGTGTTTAATTTTCTATTAAAACAAAATAGTACTAATAAACAACAGAAGACCATAATTATTGCAGAAAGACGACGGTTTTCTTTCAGAACCGTCAAGTTTTCTTCATTACAAATACAGTCAAATGAGTAAATATTGAAAATAAGACACATATGGAATGCAATACCTCCATAATTTAATGTACCGTATCAGCCACCACAGCCTATAGCTGAAGGAAAAACCTGAAAAATGACGATAAAATATCGAAAAAAAAAAAGAAAAAAACAGTTTGGCCAACAAAGCAGAAACCAGTCCACAATTTTTGCTACATCTGAAACCCAAACGGCAAGAATCTTCAAGACATTTGCTCCAGAAACTAAAGCAATTGCACTCAGAAGTGTATGCTTTTAAACGAAAGACGAGTGATGTCTATAAATGTTCGAAACATTACAGACTCCACAGAGAATTGTTACACGTCAAAGAAAGCGCCTGTCACCTAAGAACAGACAATAACAGGAAGTTATGTTTATCGTTTGATTGTATTCTATTAGTCAGCGGAATAAGCTGCAAATATACACATATTCGTACATATTGCCTAATGAATGAGTTATTTGTTTATATCACTGAGTCAGTGAAATTGGGCTATTTTTACATTTACTTCTCTACGTCTCTAGATGTCTTATTAATGCTCAGTACGCAAAATTACTATTTGGTCAATTGCGTAGAAAAGTAATATTATAAAGAAACATTGTTCTTGCGGCACCGTGCCCACCGCTAGGAGCGCTACTGTCGTGGCCAGTGCAGGATTTACGTATAAGCTAAACAAGCTGTAGCTTAGGGCCCCCACTTTCTTGGGGGCCACAAAAATTTGTCCGAGCGAGCAACTGTGATAAAATGAAAACTGTAAAGGATATTGTTAATGTTGTTTTCGAATATGGACTGGGGAAAAGGACTGAAAAAGGAAGTAGCTTGGTAAATTTTGCTGAAAAGCAGATACAGAAGAAGGCATATCAATGTTGACGAAGAGGATGCTTTAGAGAAGCATGTGCCGAGAGACAAGTTCAGAATCAAAACATTAATACCTCTGATGGCTGCATTAGAGTTATGCCTGGCACAGAAGACCTGCAATGATGTTGCAAAAAAGTTTTCATTCTTAACAGAATTATAAACTACAGTTGAAGATTTCGTGAAGGATTTACTGCTTTATGCCAATCATATCCTGTAGATATGGACATGAATGTTGTAGGAGAAGTCAAGCATTTTCACCAATATGTTACACATAGTTAAGCCTATGGTTTAGCGGAAAGTGACTGACTGACACATCGGGGTCTGTATAGTGTTATATTTGACGATCATGTCCAAACAGCATTCCATAATGTAGAAGCAGTTTTGAGATTGTTGCTTAGTCTGACGGTTACAAATTGCTCTGTAGAAAGATCTTTTTCTCAAGTGAAGAGAATAAAAAATGAATTTAGAACAACATTGACTGAAGACAAATTATATTCCATCAGTCTCATGTGCATAGAAAGTGACAAATTACGCAGTTTATCATTTGAAGATGTCATCTGTGACTTTGCTCTGGCAAAGGCAAGAAAGAAACTATTTTAGTGTTAACATAATTTCGGATTCGTTAAGAAAATTTTCAAGAGATTAGGTTATAAGCCTTTATAAATGGTGCCTTTTAAAAGAATTTTAGTTATTTTTTTAAAGTTTGTAATGAAGTTAAACATTCATTATTTACCTATCTATAATTGTATATCATTTAAATCCTTTATGTATAAGAAAATCATATTTGACACTAACATACAATATCTGGATATCTAAAGGGCCCCATATCACGAATAGCTTAGGACCTTTTCAAGTCGAAATCTGGCCCTGGTCTTCAGTCGGTAACACTTTTCACAGCAGTAAGTGTCGCGACTGTTTACATTAAACTAGATAACACTACAGTTGCCGTCTGCACATATATAGAGACGAATTCTCGCCGATTTCCACCTTTAACACATTCGTTGCACTGGAGGAGGATCTCACACACGGTTAACTACGTTGTCGATACGAGTATAATCAGTGCTCCCTTAGTAAAGATGTAAATCGTTCTTCGCTTTGAAGTGTTTGTAGTATTTCTGAGCTAAATAGTGCCACGTGTAGTAGTAGAGGTGATTGAACCTGCGGCTGTATCCTAATAGAGTCCCGAAAACTCGGTCTTATGTGGACCGAAGGTTGGCCGAGTTTGTGAAAATCCCGGGTTATCGGGAATGGTGCTGAAAATTATAATAGGTGAAATTGTTTTGTTGTAAAATACTTTCTATTGTTACTTTAGAATACAATACAAATGACGGATAGATTTAATAAAAATAAATTTAAGAAAATATCTGTTGTTGTTGTGGTCTTCAGTCCGGAGACTGGTTTAATGCAGCTCTCCACAATACCCTATCCTGAGCAAGCCTCTTCATCTCCACATAAGAACGGCAACCTACATCTATCTGAATCTGCTTACTGTATCCGTCTCTTGGTCTTCCTCTGCGGTTTTTACCCCACACACTTCCCTCCAACGCTAAATTCACAATTCCTTAATGTCTAAGAATGTGTCCTACCAATCTATCCCTTCTTTTAGTCAAGGTATGCCAGAAACTTCTTTTCTCCCCAATTCTGTTCAGTACTTCCTCATTAGTTACGCGATCCACCCACCTAATCTTCAGCATTCTTCTGTAGCACCACATTTCAAAAGCCTCTATCCTCTTTCTGTCCACACTGCTTATCGTCCATGTTTCACTCCCATACAAGGCAACACTCCATACAAATGCCTTCAGAAAGGACTGCCTTAGGCTTAAATCAAATTTCTCTTTTTCAAGAACGCTTTTCTACCCATTGCCATTCTGCATTTTATATCCTCTGTACTGCGACCATCATTTGTTATTTTACTGCCCAAGTAACAAAACTCATTTACCTCCTTTATTGCTTCGTTACCCAATCTAATTCCTTCAGCAGCACCTGATTTTCTTACACCGCACTCCATTACCCTAGTTTTGTTCTTGTTAATCTTCATCTTATATGCACCTTTCAGCACACTGTCCATTCCGTTTAATTGCTCTTCGAGGTCCTTTGCTGTCTCTGACAGAATTACTATGTCGTCGGCAAAACGCAAAGTTTTTAATTCTTCACCCTGAGCTTTAATTCCTTCACCAAATTTCTCCTTGCTTTCCTTTAGAGCTTGCTCAATGTACAAATCGAATAACATTGGAGAAATGCTACAACCCTGTTTTACTCCCTTCCCAACCACTGCATCCCTTTCATAAGAAAATATCTAAGAAATGATATTCGTTACTTACTAGCACGTACTCTAATTTACATTTAGATAACTACTTTAAGTAGGCATACAGCCTTGAATAATGACCATTATGGAGACTAGTGATTTACTTCTAAAAACATACTCCACTAAAATTCCCATCGCGCCTAAGCTGATTTTAAAAGCCACTGTGAAAAATGCACGCCCATACTTTTGATCACGACTGTTTTTAATATGGTGACGCATCTACATACTGCTTTAATGAAACTCAAAGGATTTTTAAAAAGACTGTAGGTGGCACAGGAAAATGTGGCCCATTTATAACGAAGCCTGCAACTGCTACACGCTACGATTTCAATTGGCCGGCCGCGGTGGCCGAGGGGACTGAGGCGCTCCAGTCACGGTCTGCACGGCCACTACGGTAGGGGGTTTGAATCCCCCCTCGGGCATGGATATTTGTGCCGTTCTTAGTCTTAGTTAGTTCATAAGTAGTTTGTAAGTTTAGGGACTGATAACCCCGTAGTTAAGTCCCATAAGCTTTACAAACATTTGAACATTTTTTTTTTTGCATTCTGTGAGCACGGAATACTTCCAGAGGGCGTGTATGGCGAGGGCTGAGTTACCCGGACTGCCGGGTTACCCAGTGCCGATTTTTCGGGACTCTACTGTACCACCAACAGCCCAGTTGCCTCCACGATATCAGAAGGGAACACTACTTCCTCTCCCGAGTGGTCGCGTGGTTGCGGATTCCCGTCTCGGCCGGCGCAGTGTTGGGTAACGGGAGAGTCCTTGGCCAGACCGGGACCTTATCTCAACCCCGGCAGCCGGCGCGGCGCGCTGTGACGTCACCTCTCGCGCATGCGCACTGGCGGCGTTCCGCCCTCCCACTCCCCTCCCAGGCCGCGGCATGGCGAGCAGTGGAGCCAATGTGGGCGCTGTGATTGGTCAGCGGCAAGGCTGCGGAACGGCGCCTGGTATTTCTGATCGCTCGCGATCGAATCGCCGGCACAACTTCTAGTCCGGCTGTACAGTTGTAACTGAGGAAGTGTGGGTGTTGTTTTATGACAAAGTTCCAGCTCCACACAGGGTGAGTCTTCAACTTAGTCGTGGATTAATATTTTTTTTCTACTCGCAGAAATAGTTCTGATGTTGTGGATGACAGGGGAAAAGAAAACGGAGCTATTAAACCGGGGTATTTCTAAAAATGTGGAGAAAATTGAAGTAAATATTTTCTCGAAAAAATGGTGAAGCAGGAGTCTTGTAAAATTTAACAGTAACAAAGTACGAGGGGTGTTAAAATGAAAGGCTGAAATTTGAATATGCCGATTTGGGATAACGTTGTGCGACATCTAACGGCGACATGAATGTAGTGTCTTGCCTGGTTGTTAAAAATCAAAACTGTGCCCTCAGTAAGCAAAATGATGCTCACCGACTTTTTCGACGTCCTAGGTCCCATATTCATCGAATTCCTCGAGCTCGCAAAAAACCATTAACAGTGACGTGTACTGCGAGAGACTTCGTAGCCTACGAAAGTCCATCAAGACCAAACGGCCTGGGCTGCTCACGAAGGGACTGATTCTGCGATAACGCGAGCTCACACTTCTCAACGGTCACACAAAGTGTATTGACAAAGTTCAAGTGCGAGCAGCATTAGAATACGCCGTACACCCCGGACATGTCGTCTGACTGCCATCTGTTCGTATATTCTGTTTTCTCGCCGTCACACAACTGTACTACGTATGTAGGCAATTCTCGCACGTCAGTTAATATATTGTCAGAACGACATGATTCGAGACCAACCTTATCCCATTCTCAAGTCTTACAAGAAACAAGGACATGACGTAAAATATGACTTCAAAGATAAGATGCGAACATGCGAAACAATTATCCTTTCCAGGATAACTTACCTTAAAATTAAAATGAATCAGTCATTAGGCAACGTCCAACTAAAAATATATGCAGCATCTGTGCACTGTTATGCAACAATCTGACATGTTGTCGGTTTGAAGAACCACTATGAACTGGCCTTTCCGTGGGAATCACGCCGTCAGTCATCTTTGACCTGTAGCTGCCCATAGATTATCGCTGAGACAACAGTGCAGCTAGGCGGCAGTTCATAGTGGTTCTTCAAACTTGAGAATGGGATAAGGTTGGTCCCGAAACACGTCGTTCTGACGATTTTATGTAACTTACAACTCGTGCGAGAATTGGCTAGATGGTTCCATCTGTTCGGTCTGTTAGAAAAAACACCTCAAAAGTAAGCGGTTCATTTCGTACCACGAACTGTAGGACACAATAGAGGATTGGCTCTTGTCACAGTCACAGGAGTTCCGGGAACAGGGAATCCTTCAGCTCGTTAAACATTGGGAATGTTATGCACAGGCCCCTTGTGATTACTTTTAATAAAGACTTCCATTATACCCACAGTGTCGTTTCGTATATTTTCATTTGAACGCCTCTCGTACATTATGGTTACCACTGTACTGTTACAAACGACCACTTCCATATTACAAACTTCTTCCCATAGAACTATCCTCGTAGATACCTGCTCTAGATGATACTCTTGTTGTCTTCATTGTCTTGTCCGAACTAAGTTATAAAATCGCCTATAGTTTAAACTCGTAGTATTTTAGTATAACGTATAATGTACATGTTTTTTTTTTTGGGAGATAGGAGAAGAGAAAGTTTTGCTAGTGGCTTTTGTACAACTACAGCTAACCTCATTATCCAAAGCGCGGCTTAACTGAGCACGATTCAGAAATTTTTGAGGAAAAATAGCAAAAGAAATCTGAAGTATTCTGCTGAAATTAGAACTAATATTTTCGAACAATGAAGTGTTCAGGTTGGAATATCAGTAATGTAACGATAATAGGTTGCTGCTGAACCCTGAGCCGTAGACATGTACGTAGAAACGACAATCACAGTAACGCAACCTAATTTTCGGCCGCAGCCTTTGTCAGGAAAAAATAAAGCGTATTCACATTCATACAACAACACAGGCACAACTCACGATAATTGCAGAATGACATATTGACCATAGCTGTTTATTTTTTATCTCAATGCTACCGGTTTCGGTTAGTTTCCCATTTACAAGCGTTTGCAGAGTTTAGCTAATAGCTTAACATGTCATAATACAATATTCCAAAATTGTAAAATAAATATTTGTCATCATACTAAACTTCGTTATCAATACTTCCGCAGTATTGATAACGATATTTAGTATGATGACAAATATTTATTCTACAATTCTGCAACATTGTATTATGACATGTTGAGCTATTAGCTAAACTCTGCTAACGCTTGGAAATGGTAAACTAACAGAGACCGGTAGAATTGAGTTAAAAAATAAACAGCTATGGTCAGTATGTCGTTCTGCAATCATCTTAAAGCTGTTAAACCCTACCTGTTCACTTTTCTAAATAACTCACGATCACGTGACCTTCGTCTCTTGTGTATTTTTGTGTGTGGCACGCGCCGCTTTTCTGATGAAAGCTGTGGCCAAAAATCCGAAAGTTGTATCATTGTGATTTTCTTTTCAATGTGCCTGTCTGCGGACCAGCGATGGTCTTTACGGCGAGTTGCGACCTATCGTTAAATTATTGAATGAATATTTTCTATAGAAACAGAAAGCAGCAGGAAGAAGGAATGAATTCCCAATCCCAACGTTGGACATTCCTTATTATTTTCCTCGTTTTTCATTTCATCTTTACATCAGTACGTATTTATACAATTAAGTCGGCAAGGTCGACAGTTTCCAAGTCACTTCAAAGGAAGTGGCTCAGATTTTCTCCAATAGGTGGAAGGGACTGCATTGTTGATGATACTTCTCATTCCGCTTACACATATCAATAATACCATGGCATTTTCAAAGGCTCATCGACTGTTAACCTTCAACACGTATACCCTGTTTACAAGAGGCCCTCAAAACCTCATTTCATGAACTGTTTTCTCAATGTCGCTTTTGGTTGGTCGCGTAAACTATTGTCGAAATAAGCTTCTGGAAAGCAGTTTTCCACTCCCACAACAGATTTTTTCTTTACCCATGTAAAAAATGCAACTATTTTTGAAACGTGCTTGGATCTCCAGGTTTGCGTCTTGTTTGTAAGAATTATCGGCTAATATGGACAGTGCTTTTTTTTTTGCAGTGAGAGAGAAGTATACTGTATGTATTAGACTATACGTGAAATTGCCTGTTCAAATAGGAAACGATTGTGCTGATTAAATCAGGAAATCAAACAGCTGGTTTCTAGATGCCATATTTGACTATGCTAGCAAATACGCTTCATGCCTTATCATGTAAACACGACAGCCGAAAACGGTTTATGAAATTCGGTTTTCCTCTTGATTTATACTTATTTCATCAGGACTGTATTTCGTGGATTCTGCTGCTTCTGATATGAATCTTGGTACTAACGTATCCAGCCAAAAATATATTTAAAACAACTTTATTTAAAATGCCTTGCCGGTTTGAGGCTATTTTGGTTCTATGCAGATGGCTAACATTTCCAATTACATTGTTTTCATCAAGCTCATGAACACTTTATTACGTATGTTCCACAGGCGTAGCAATTCACAACTATCCTATTTTCCTCGTAACTAATTTGGAATACCCACCTATGAACCAGCCAAAGGCAAGCGTGCACTAAATTTCTAAAACTATCCACGGACCAAAAAAGAGAAGAACGTCTCACAACCGACATCCATACGTGCAAAACCATCATCTGCCCCATCCTGAGTTACACAAACGTAACATGGATCGTCATTATTCCTTAGGTCTAACATTCCTTCCAGATCCTTGAAAGACAAGCACGGCTCTTCGCTTAACGCATCCGACAACCTTGCCACATGAACGAACTCATTAAGCAACCTCGCTTCTTATCACCTAGATCAATTTTGGCTCGTCCTACTCTAGTAAAGGAGTCCCATATCAAATGGTATTCACCAATTCTTGCTGACACCACTTTGCTGACGTATTTATCCTCCACATCCCACTTTTTTTATTTTCAAACTTTCCGCAACCGCCTCCTCCGACCCGCTCTTGAGGTTGTTCCTGAAACCGTATCATTGTTGTTAATTGAAATGAAGGCTCCATTCAACCGTCTTCCTACCTAACTGGGACTGTGTTTCTGGAATCCTTACCTGCTAATTCTCTCTCTGTCTGTTTCCCAAATACACCCTTTAGTAATCGTTTATTGTTTACAAAAATTGTGCGCCTCGGTTGCACAGTGGTAGAGTAGCAGATTATGAATCCGAAGGTCACGAGTTCGATCCCCGCCAGGTCCTATGATTTTTATTTGTCACTTTCCACTTCTTTCACCTCTGGCAGTATTGCTCATGTGAAAAATACCGAGTAGCACCGTGTTTCGGAACCCACGTTAAACTGTAGGTCCCCCTATAACTGGCTGGGTAAGTCAGTTCGAAGGCCGGAGGAAGGCAACGGCATGCCACCTCCAAACAGGACCATGCCTAGTAAAGCACTGTGCTGTTCAAATCAATCTTCGGATTGTTGACTGCTTTACCTTTACCTTTTTAATTGTTCAGACCGCCTCCGTAGTTCAGACGATAGCGTCACCGAGTCCCACACAAGGAGTCTGGGTTCGATTCTCGGCAGGGGACTGGGTGTTGTTTGTCTTGATCATCATTTCATCGACATGCAAGTCGCCCAGGAGGCATCAAGTTAAAAAAAGTCTTGTACGATCACCATCACCACAAAATAGAAAACTCACGAACCTTCATCGTCTTTAGTATATTTAGGCAACGTGACTTTTCGTACCAAAATGAATCTCACCTCCAAATGTTCCCTTTGTATGTCAGTTCCCCTTGGATTACCAGTGAAACATATATTTTTACTTAATTAGAACGTAAATAATTTTCATAGCGTACTGTTTTATTTTGTAAGCTACTGAGCGTGAGAAGAAAAGCCTTCCTCCGTGAAAAAGGGAACCGGAAAGTTTACTGATTTAACGAATCCCAAGAAATCTGTTTCTTTCTGATAGAACTTGTACTATGAGGCAGTTTTAAATTCTACCAGCTCTTTCCGCTACACGTTACAGTTAGCTAATTATCTTTCTCTCTGTATGAGATCAGTTACGATTTGATTTGGACCAAACTGTGTATACATTAACAGAAAAAAGAATGGACTTTTATGGTCATATCGTTTGTTAATGGTATGGTATATTGCCTATTAATGTGTACGTATATGACTAGTATGACATATTCTCGTCATCAGACGCTTAGAATATCTGAATTAACCGAAATTATTAATACCACCACGCCGTGTTAAATCTTCTAACTGGCGGTTAGAAAATTTCTAAATTACATTGTCTTTAGTAAAAAATAACTGTTAATAAGTAAAGTGCCTGATGACGTGGGTTATCTCAGAACATTATTTGAAGATTAGGCAATAAATGTAACAAATACTCTGTTGTATACCTAAAAACAAGAGCTCTGTTGATCAAGTTACAATGTATGTGATTATCTGAGTGTGTAATCATCGCTTGAATGCACTAACTGTACTGATTGTCCCGCAGCACAAAGTCATCATGTCATCGGGCAGAGCCTATGGGACCCTCAACAAGCAAGTGGCACTCGCCAGAGGTGTAAGTCGACAGGATTTTCGTTTGAGGGACTGGAAAACTGAATTGTCACTAACACCGTCTGTTGTTCTTCGTATACTAATGGGAACCCAGCCGATCCAAGTGTTGTCTTGTGTGCCTTGATCCTCCTCATTTTCCTTACCTGTCTACATCAACTGCATGTTGTTCGCACGCTAAGATTTCTGTGTTGTTAGAGGGAATGTAGTTCTCAATTTTCTGTTCCATTGTGGTCCTTTGTTGTTCATAAACGTCCATAGAGTACCTCATTTCCGCCGGCCACAAAATCAGGCCATTCGTTACCTTGTGACTCACTGGTTACTACTCTGTGTACGGCGTAGGTCGGTCTATAAAAGTGGCGCTTTCAGAGGGCAGTTGACGTGTTACACGAGGTAATGCCGTCTGTTTTAGCCGACCATGGAAGCATTATGCCACATTCTTACCTATTATTTATGTTTTGAACGGTATTATACCAACTGATTTTGAATGTTACTTAGTATTTTCGTCCACTGTATTGGTGTTTATGTTTTATTTATTTATTTTTTAGTTTACGATGTTGCACATTTCTGGCGTATCTGTATACATCTGAAAAGATAATGGCTATTCTCTGCGTGGTGGCTGAACATAGTTTCAGTTCAGTTTTGTGGGTTTTTTGTTTTTTGTTTTTGACATCTTAGTTCTTTACATGATGATTCGTCATTGCAAGACTGTATATGAATATCACCAAAGCAAAACGCAATTTCAACATTTAATATGCATCGTTTACAAATATTTGCAAAATTTTTGTCCCCGTTTTATAATTTTTATTCCAGTCGATAATACAGTTCGGACTGAATACCCGGACACTGGTTTGATACAGCTCTTTATCCTGTTTTGCCCCGTTGAAGCCTCTTCATCTCCGAAACAGAACGGCAACCTACATGCTTTTGAACCTGGTTACTGTATTCGTCTCTTGGTCTCTCTCTGTGATTTTACACCCTCCCCCCTCTCCCAAACACGGACCATCCACGAGTACTAAATTGACGATTCCTTTATGTCTCAATATGTGTCCCATCAGTTGATTCATTCTTTTAGTAAAGATATGCCAGAAATTTCTCTTCTTCCCAATTCCGCTCAGTATCACCTCATTAGTTACGCTGTCTACCCATCTCATTGTCAGCATTCTTCTGTACCACCAAAGTTCAAAAACTTCTGTCCCCCTCTTTCTGAACTATTTGTCGTTCACCATTACTCTGGTATAAGCCTGCACTCCAGACAAATCCCTTCAGGAGAAATTCCGTTACAAATTGGGTGACGAGTTTTCCTTGATGAGGAATCACAGTCATGTACATTTTTTAATGAAATTACCGTCATTACATTGTTGTGTTTAATTTATTAAAACAGAATCATGATCTCGAAAGTGTAGTTAAATATTCAAATAAAAACCATGTTTAAAACATACAAGTCGTCATATGTCAACACTTTATAAATGAGGGTTATCATTATCCCCCCCCCCCCATAGTCGTCAATTATTTCAAGTATGGAAGTATGGTCGCTTGCCTCTATCGCGACTTTGTGTCGCATTTACAATGTCTCACAACTTAGTTGAGCTGCGCTCCCGCATTAGTAAGCTTACTAATGACTTATCGTATAGTAATAAATTTATCTATGATTTTATGGTTGTTGTATCGATGTTTTTATTGAGGGCCATGCTCATCTTTTTAATGGAAATATCGTTTACAAGCCCTAGCCTGTTTTTAGTAAATGTGAGAAAAAAGGGCTCAGATTATGGCAACTTTGCTTGCCGAAACCAGTTATACTGAATAAATAACTAGCGATCTAGGCTTCGAAGTGTGTATTTCCTTCTAATCTCCGCAGCGGAGCGGACGAGCGCATTGAGGCGCTATGCTATGATGCGCGAGGCCGTTCTCCGTCGGGGATTCGAATCCCCCTTCGGGTATGGCTGTTTGTGTCGTTTAGTATAAGGTAGTTTAGGGACTAATGACCCCGTAGTTAAGTCCCATAAGCTTTAGAAACAAATTTCCTTCTAATAATTTAAAACACTTGAATTAGTATTTTGCGCTCTCGCTGTTAACGCTTTAATGCATGACCTTTTTATTTGAAGCTATAAAAACTACGACGATTAATATGTAGTGGGTACATACTAAGAAAAATATTGAAAAAATTCCTTAAAATTATTATGCACTACTAGGAACAAAACGTTCATAGCTGGTCAACTATATAGTGCTTCCATGATGTACCCGTTTCTGTAAATGTCACTATTAAGTCATTCGTCTCTCTCGAAAGTAACTCATAATGCAACAGTGGTATGTGACTGAGTACTTTTATATGGCAATGGAGGAATACTAAAGTAAACAAAAGCGCATGATAGGAGTAACTCAATGCAGCTAACTGTCGACATGATTCAGTAGCGCTCTACAATTTATAATCTTTAGGACGAACTGGTAGCATATGTAACACTATGTATAGAATCAGATACAAATGAATCTGTTATAAAATGTTGTTAGTTTGAGAGATAATGGGAAAAAAATAAGGTATGTAGCTCATCAGAAACACTTACGTTTAAAATGTTCAAATGTTTGTTAAACTTATGGGGCCGGCCGCGGTGGCCGAGGGGACTGAGGCGCTCCAGTCACGGTCTGCACGGCCACTACGGTCGGGGGTTCGAATCCCCCGTTGGGCATGGATATTTGTGCCGTCCTTAGTATAAGGTAGTTGATAAGTAGTTTGTAAGTTTAGGGACTGGTGACCCCGTAGTTAAGTCCCATAAGCTTAACAAACATTTGAACATTTTGAACCTTATGGGACTTCAATGCGGGGTCATCAATCCCTAAACTTAAAACCTACTTATGAACTAACTTATGCTGAATACAGCACCAACATCCATGCCCAAGGGGGGATTCAACCCTCCGACGGGAAACGACCTAGCGCATCGTAGCATAGCGCCTTTATGCGATTGGCCGCTCCGCCGCGGCAGTTACACTATGCATCAAGATTAAAGGGTTAACGACCGCGCTGTGTGCGGTTGGCGGCGCCCTAAACCTCTGTTGTGTAAGGTATGCGGTGGCACGTGCGCTGTGTGTGGCCGCTCGCTGTATACCCAGCTGGCGGGCGGATCGTGGCGACCCGCTGTTATCGCTCGCGCCGTCCGCCTTTATCCCACGCAGTCCAGTTCTCCGACAGCTATCGCCGCCTGCCGTTTCGCCCACCCACAAGCTGCGCCAAACACGCTGTGACTGTAATAGCCAGTTTGCTGTTGGAATTTATGATTGCTACCAAAAAAATAAAAACATTGCGGTTTGCTGATGACATACTAATTTTGTTGCCGGCCGCGGTGGCCGAGAGGACTGAGGCGCTTCAGTCACGGTCTGCACGGCCACTACGGTCGGGGATTCGAATCCCCCCTCGGGTATGGATATTTGTGCCGTCCTTAGTATTAGCTAGTTCGTAAGTAGTTTGTAAGTTTAGGGACTGATGACCCCGTAGTTAAGTCGCATAGACTTTACAAACATTTAAAAATTTAAATACTAATTTTGTTAGAGACCGCAAAAGATCTAGAAGAGAAATTGAATGGGATGGACAATGTCCTGAAAAGAAGATATAAGATGAACGTTAACAAGAGTAAAACGAAGGTAATGGAATGCAATGTCAGAAAATCAAGCGATGCTGAAGGAATTAGATTAGGTAATGAGACAATAACAGTAGTAGATGGATGTTGTTATTCGGGTAGCAAGGTAACTTCTGATGGCCGAAATAAAGAAGATATAAAATGCAGAATGGATTTGGAAGAAAAGCGTTTCTAAAGAAGCGAAACTTGTTAACATCCAATATTAATTTAAATGTTAGGAAGTCCTTTCTGGGAGCATTTGTCTGGAGTGTAGAATTGTATGGGAGTGAAACGTGGACAATGAGTTCAGGTAAAAAGACGATGCTTTTGAAATGTGGTGCTACAGACGAATGATGAAAATTAGATGGGTAGATCACGTAACAAATGAGGTGCTTAACCGAATCGGGGCGAAAATGAGTTTCTGGCATATCCTGACTAAGAGAAGGGATAGATTGGTTGGACACATTCTGAGACATCAAGGAATTGTCAACCTAGCGTTAGAAGGAAGCGAGTGGGTTAAAAATCGTAGAGGGAGACCGACGAACGAATATAGTAAGCAGATTCAGAAGGATGTAGGTTGCCGAACGTATTCTCAGATGAAGAGACTTGCGCAGGACAGAGTAGCATGGAGATCTGCATCAAACCAGTCTGCGGCTGAATACCACAGCAACAACAACAACAACCATTTGTCATTACTGCGCTGCTCAAAACAATTAGGGGTTCAGGTGCGATATCATAAACAATATGAAAAAAAAAAAAAAAAAAAAAAACACTATGAATTCGTCGGCCCAGCAGAGGGTAATGTCATTGACACGTTCTTCAGGTTGTATACAACACACGATCACACAGGCAGATCCGTACACACGTGAGTAGTCACCACAACGTCCGCAATGTTGGCGTTAGTACCATGTATACCCTCTTTCAGCAGCAATGCAAACGATCGTAGAGGTTCCGAATGTAGTTATGAGGAATGGCCTGCCATGCAATTTCCACCTGGTGCCTCAGTTGGGCCAGATTTCGTGCCGCTCGTGCAGACCGCCCAACATGACGTTTCATGCGGTTCCAAACATGCTCAATGGGGGAGATATCTGGGGATCGGGCTGGCCACGGTAGTTGACGTACACTTTGAAGAGCACGTTGGGTGGTACACGGGATACATGTGGATCTACATTGTCCTGTTCGAAAAGTATGTCACCTTGTTGGTGCATGAGTGGTAGAAAGAGGGGTTAAATGATAGTTTCGGTGTACCGTGCACTGTTCAGTGTTCTCTGGACGATCACTAGAGGAGAATGGCTCCCCCACAATGCTGCACAATCATATGTGCCGTTAGTGTGTCCTCCAATTACGCCCCAACAAAGTTCAGCCCGCCTCCAATGGTGTCATGGTAGGCGCTTATGAAGGGACGAATGGAGACGTGTCGTCTTCAGTGACGAGAGTCGTCGCTGCCCCGGTGCCAATGATGGACGCACGCGTGTTGGTGTCGTGCAGGGGAGTGCGAAAATTTGGAGTGTACGCGACAGACGTTAACGGGGCCGACACCTGGCGTAATGACATGGGGAGCCATATCTTACACTGGCCGTTCTCCTCCGGTGTTAGTCGTGTGAAAATTGAACAGTACACTGTACATTGAAACCAGCATTCAAACCGCCTTGTCACCGTTCATGCACCAACAAGATGTGCTTTTCCAACGGGACAATGTACGTCCACACATCCCATACAACCCAGCGTGATCTTCTTGGTATACGTGAACTATCCTGCCCATCGTTATCTCCAGATCTGTCCCCCAGTGAGCATGTCTGGGCCCAGATGAAACGTCATCTTGGCGCGGTCTACGCGACCGGCACGAGATTTGGTCCAACAGACGTATCAGATGGAAACTGCATGGCAGGCCATACCGTAAGACTTCATTCGGCACCTCTATGACTGTCTTCATGAGACAGTTGCACCCTGCGTTGCTGCAAAAAGAGGGTATACACGATACTAGCGTCGCCATTGTGCACGCTCTGGTGACGGTACTGACGTGCATATGGTCCTGACTGCGTGATCATGTGTTTGTATACATCCTCAAGAATGTGTCAATAACATTTCGCTCTGTTGAGTTGACGAATTCGTTGCGTTCTTTATTCATTTATCATGAGTGAACATATGGTAACGTATTTTATTCAGATATTGATTACCACTGCAATTTGTGGGTCATACAGTACGATATTTTGCTGTTTCTTACTTGAGGTTTACATGGCGTTTACTCAGAGCGAGACCCCATGGGGCTAACATAATACTGAAAACGTCATTCTCGTTGCCCTCCAATATGGTGTGTGGTTACCTCGGACGGCCAGTGCAGTTACACACCTGCATGAAATGGACAGTATGAGGTTATTAATCAACTCTTGAAGGATAATTCGCCGTTCTTCCATGAGTGCAATATTCAGCTCTGCTAAAGTTGTATAAGGTGCTGCTCTGGCTGCATTGCGTTTGCCAAGTGCATCTCAGACATGCTTAATCAGGTTTAAGTCCAGCGAACAACTGGCCACTTCATTCGTTCATTTCCCTCAGCTTCTAGCATGTTGTCCACGAGTGCAGATCTGTGGGGACGAGTATTGTTGCCCACCAGAAGGAACTCATTAAAAAATCTTTCTTTTACCAATGTTGACTTATTACAATTTTATTCGGAGGCTGAAGGAGAAAGGGTCATTGTACCTTCATTCAATACACAGTGTATGAGCAGTATATGGCGTTTGTAGACATTGTGTGTACGCTCTACGACGGTAAGAAGAAGAATATCAACGTTTGACTGCACACTTATTTTTGCTTTATGCCAGCAAGAGAAGTTGCAACGGTAACAGTCGTGAGTGTGAGTGATGTGGTAAGGTCCTGGAATCTTTTTCAAACTACAGGTCGTGTATTTGTCGTGTATTTAAACATGTATCTGCATACTTTGTAGGTAATTTTCTTCTGTAGTAGAGGTTTTTAGAAATTTCTATATACACGTCCCTATGTAGGATGATTAAGGATCTTGGTTGGTCACGCTGGAATGAACGAGTGCTCTCTCTCTCTCTCTCTCTCTCTCTCTCTCTCTCTCTCTCTCTCTCTCTCTCTCTCTCTCTCTCTTGTGTGTGTGTGTGTGTGTGTGTGTGTGTGTGTGTGTGTGTGTGTTTGTCCTTAGGTTAGTTTAAGTAGTTTATAAGCCCAGGGATGTTAACCTCATTAGTTAAGTCCCATAATTTATAAACATTTGAACATTTAAAAAAATCCCTGTTGAATTTGAATAAAGACTGATAATTTCAGCCGTCTATTTTGACTCAATTAATTAGGCTACCAGTGCCAGGACCACTATGCCATTTTTACACCCCCTGAGCAACGTAAAATGGCGACGAATCCAATTACGATGTGAACAAGGCTGCTTGCTCCAGGTCACTGGAATCCGAAGATCTCTGGCATAACGACGCTATTTACCAGTTGCGTTTATTTTGATACATTCTGCGAGGATTCCTTTAGCCGTTTATGTAGTAAGACTGAGAGGTGAAGCTTACACACTAATGCTCTTAAAGTTCTAAATTGTATTAGTTTCATTATGGTCGTTTCTATTGTTATTTAGTAGTTTATTCTAGTTTTCTTTCAGTAAATTGTATCTGTGTTTGGACGTATGCTGTGACATTGTGTCAAATGGCATTGTTGCCAAACTCAGTAAAAATCAGGTACATAGATATCGCGTGTGTAACGTCAAATGCTTCGAGCTGTATGTTGCCTTCCTCTAATTTATTCCAGTACAAGTATCTGTCATCAATACGTAGATACGAAGTCCTCTACGACTAGGTGTAGCGGTATCGGTCAGAACCTCATAGTACGCACGTTTACTCGCTGCCGATAGTCTAGTTGGTCCATGTAAACAAATGTCAGCGTATTCAAACACTGGCTCTTTCCTTCACAGAAACCAGCCGATAAGAGGTTTATCGTGGCAGAACATATCTTTCGTAGAATGATAATCAATTCCTCGATTTTCTCTTATATCAAAACTATTACTGTTTTGTAATACAGTGCATGTAAACTAAACATTGCAAACTAATTTTTTTGGTATTAATATGTAGTCGAATTCTCCTTCCCCCGTCTCTTTTATTTTATTCTATTTTATTTTTAAAGTAGGTTTGTGAGCTAACCATATCCATGATTCTTCAGTCGTAATAAATCTCCACCCTTTAAACGGAATCATCGTTTCAGGAAGAAAGTAAAATCACTTCTGGCCATTCACGTTTATAGCGTCGAATAAGGCCAACAATTTTCTGTTTTTTGCAGGCTCGGATTTCTGGATTTTTTTGCATGCTCATTTACAAACATGTTCTTGTCTTAATCTCCTAATGTATTTAGCCGCGGCGGGTTAGCCGTGCGTACTGAAGCGACGTGCTGCGTTGTGCGAGGCCGTTCGCCGTCGGGGCCTCGAGTCCAAATGTTTGTTAAGCTCATGGGACTTAACTGCCAGGTCATCAGTCCATAAACTTACAAACTGCTTATGAACTAACTTACATTAAAGACAACACAAACATCCATGCCCCAGGGAGGATTCGAACCCCTGACGGGGAACGGCTTCGCGCATCGGAGCGTAGCGCCTCAATGTGTTCGGCCACTCCGCCGCGGCTGTTCGAGGTTCCCACCCCTCCACCCCTCTCAAGCATGGATGTTTCTGTTGTCCTTAGGTTAGTTTACCTTAGCTAAAGTAGTTTGTAAACTATGGATTAATAACCACGCAGCTGAGTCCGATAGGTTTACAAACATTTGAACAGCCTAGTTTATTTAACCTTTTCACTAATCTTCCAAATAAAAATGCTTGTGTTATAGCGAGTGACGTGCGGAGTGCATAGGTACTTAAAGATTCAGCGTGTCGGTTACTTACCCACCGTAAGTGGGTAATTATAGGTAATGTGGAATATTACTAGTTAGCTCCTGTAAGCAATAGATTGTTACAAAAATGCAAACAAGGCGTTGTTGAAATAATAGTGGTTTAAATCAATAAATTTTGCTCCATATACAGATTTAGTGTCAATATTAAATCAACGTTTCTTCAAAAGACCGAGGAGAAACATACATTGTTGACGTTCCTGAAAACGAATGCCTGGAAGTGAACCCATCTTAAGGATCATATCTTTGAAAATTTGTGATGACAGCTCATGGACTATAGATTGTATTTATATACAACTGTTTGTATAAAAACAATAGGCCAATATCTGTACTCTGTTTTTCCATGAAGAAATCGCTTCCACGAAATTACAACGGATATTTATAATATTTTCACATCTTACTATATAACATAACTAAATAAAATTTTAATGACAATCCTATTTAACGCTTTAATTTATGTACATTAATTATAAATTGTACACTCCTGCCCATTAAAGTTGCTACACAACGTAGATGACGTGCTACACACGCGAAATTTAACCGACAGGAAGAAGATGCTGTGATATGCAAATGATTAGCTTTTCAGAGCATTCACACAAGGTTGGCGTCGGTGGCGACACCTACAACGTGCTATGTTGTTCGTTTGTTTGGATGCCATCTCACAACTGTATGAACTATCGCTCCAGTTGTCACATTTTAAAAATGTCTGAACGACATGTTTCGGGCCTACATTTGCCCTTCTCAAGCTCTAAAAGGAGAAAGCCAAGGAAAACGTAAATTAAAATGAAAACACTAAAACCTTAAATACGATCCATGTCAATATAACCAAGTATGTTCATCCTAGACAGGCTTACCTTGAATTCTAAAACGTGTCTGCCCTAAGGCAACATCAATCGTAAAATGTTTGCGGCATATGCGCCATGTCAACAGATAAACATTCCTCACCGTAAAACATGTTTCTAGTTGGAGGCACAGTTGTGGACTGCTAACTGTCTGCTATGTCAGAGATAGTCCAAACGCTACCCACTGCCAACGATGAACCTATCGTATTGCTAGTATCGAAAGTAAACACGTCTAAAAACACAAATTTACCTTTTATGCTAGTCTCAATTAAAAAAAAAAAAAAAAAAAAAAAAAAAAAAAAAATATATATATATATATATATATATATATATATATATATATATATATTTTTTTAAACAGATAGTATTTTATACGTGATACAATGTAACTTATTTTAACAATTGATGGTGACAAATTTTAAATTTTAAAGATATGTTTTAATACCTACCCGCCTGAGGGCGCTGATAAATGGTTATTTTTATCATATAATGCATAATCTGTGTATGTTAGTTGTTAAACTTTAATTCACCTAGAATCAACATTTTTATCTTTTTAAGCTATTAATATGTTTGAACCCATTTTCTTTTAAAAATGTCACAATGTAACTGATTTAAACAAAGAGGGCGCCAGGCACCATCTATGTACAAGCTAAGCTGCGTAGGTGTACGTAAGCGGCTACCTGATTTTATTGTTGTGACTTGTACCGGCAAGACCTTTAAATGTTTTTAAGCAGAGCACATAGGTCATCATGACTTGCAATTCTGGTATGTAATTCTATTTTATAACATTCTTGGTGTATGTAATCTTATTGTAATTTCAATGTCTGACCAAGGTACCTTGTTTTTAACAGCACTGATGATGTCCCATCATAGGGACGAAATCGATATGTTTTGAAGTTAAATAAAAGAAACATCTCACATCGCCTACCAAGCGAAAACCTGTTATTTCACAAATTTAAAATGTATAGAAAAAACTAACAGTAAATCAGCCAACCCCAACCCCAAGGAACCGAATGCGAGGTGAAGTTTCACTGTTTATCGAGAAGGACATTACCAAAATGTTCATATAATATGCTATTCGGTTATTTTCTTAATTCACAACCTGGAGGAGGTTGAAATTTTTTGTGCGTTAAGAAAATAACCGAATAGCATATTAAATGAACAGACGGAATTGTCTAAAGGACATTTCTGGTCTCATTTTGGTAATGTCCTTCTCGATAAACAGTGAAACTTCACCCCGCATTCGGTTCCTTGGGGTTGGGGTTGGCTGATTTACTGTTAGTTTTTCTATACATTTTAAATTTGTGTTTTTAGACGGGTTTACCTTCGATAGTAGCAATACGATAGGTTTATCGTTGGCAGTGGGTAGCGTTTGGACTATCTCTGACATAGCAGATAGTTAGCAGTCCACAACTGTGCCTCCAACTAGAAACATGTTTTACGGTGAGGAATGTTTATCTGTTGACATGGCGCATATGCCGCAAACATTTTACGATTGACGTTGCCTTAGGGCAGACACGTTTTAGAATTCAAGGTAATCCTGTCTAGGATGAACACACTTGGTTATATTGACATGGATCGTATATAAGGTTTTAGTGTTTTCATTTTAATTTACGTTTTCTTTGGCTTTCTCCATTTAGAACTTGAGAATGCGCTAATGTAGGCCCGAAACATGTCGTTCGGACATTTTTAAATGTGACAACTGGAGCGGAAACTTTAGTGCGATGTGTTGTGATGCATCGTATAAGGTGGAGAAATTCGTATCATCACGTTTCTGACTGTGATAGAGGTCGGATTGTAGCCTATCGCGATTGCGGTTTATCGTATCGCGGCATCGCTGCTCGCGTTGGTCGCGATCCAAATACTGTCAGCAGAATATGGAATTGGTTGGTTCAGGAGGGCAATACGAAACGCCGTGCTGGATCCCAACGGCCTCGTATTTCTAGCAGACGAGATGACAGGCATCTTATCCGCATGGCTGTAACGAATCGTGCAGCCACGTTTCGATCCATGAGTCAACAGATGGGGACGTTTGCAAGACAACAACCATCTGCACGAACAGTTCGACGACGTTTGCAGCAGCATGGAGACCATGGCTGCGGTTACCCTTGACGCTGCATCACAGACAGGAGCGCCTGCGATGGTGTACGCAACGACGAATCTGGGTGAACGAATGGCACAACGATATTTTTTCGGATGAATCCAGGTTCTGTTCACAGCATCATGATGGTCGCATCCGTGTTCGGTGACATGTGGTGAACGCACATTGGAAGTGTGTCTTCGTCATCGCCATACTAGCGTATCATCCGACGTCATGGTATGGAGTGCCATTGGTTGCACGTCTAGGTCACCTCTTGTTCGCATCGACGGCACTTTGAACAGTGTCCGCTACATTTCAAATGTTTTACGACCCGTGGCTCCACCTCTCATTCGATCCCTGCGAAACCCTACATTTCAGCAGGATAATGGACGACCGCATGTTGCAGGTCTTGTACGGGCCTTTCTGGATATGGAAAATGTTCGACTCTGCCCTGGCGAGCACATTCTCCAGATCTCTCACCAGTTGAAAACATTTGTTCAATGGTGGCCGAGCAACCGGCTCGTCACTACTCTTGATGAACTGTGGTATCGAGTTGAAGCTGCATGGGCATCTGTACCTGTACACGCCATCCGAGCTCTGTTTGACTCAATGCCCAGGCGTATCAAGGCCGTTATTACGGCCAGAGGTGTGTACTGATTTCTCAGTATCTATGTATGAAAATGTAATCACATGTCAGTTCTCGTATATTTGTCCAATGAATACCAATTTATCATCTGCATTCCTTCTTGGTGTAGCAGTTTTAATGGCCAGTAGTGTAGTTTCTTATGTTGTCGATCACGCGAGACCCCGTGCTCATGAAGTTGAAACGTCTATTAGTGATTTATTTGTTTCCTCTCTCTCTCTCTCTCTCTCTCTCTCTCTCTCTCTCTCTCTCTCTCTCTCTCTCTCTCTCTCTCTCCCCCCCCCCCCCCGATTACGCCACTGACTTAACGCAAACTTAACAGTTCACTCATTCAGCGCAGGTATACGCAGAGTCGCGGTTTTCGCTCAGTTGGAAAAGGCTTACACTTAGATGTGGGTTTCTCCTGGGCCTTCAGTTCCGCTCTTCGGGTCTTGGCGGCACCATTCAGAATATCAACTGTGCCCTTCAAGGAGTGATTCAACGCGTAACGTGGGCGTTGCCGCAAACAGAAATTAGCATAATTTACGCGGCAAGACTTTTGAAAAATGAAGTGGGCACAAAAGTAACGGATTAACGGCCTTAAGACAAATTAACGGAAGTTAAAGACCCCATTAAAATTTTTTTAATGAACTTCAAAGTTAATCCGTTACTCAAAAAGGTTAACTGGGTTAATTAACGATTAAGGGATTATCGGACTTGTGCCCAGGTCTGGTTGTGGTTATACGTTGACATCACACTAAGCCTTAGGCTGTAAACATTCACTCTTAAAGGGCACTCGCAGACGACGCTTTGGCAGGTACGTCACTATCCTACATCGTTGAAGCCATTACCAGCACATCTACTGGAATGTACCGTCATCGCTCTTTCCAGGTTGAAACACTCCCGCCTTTTTCTCCGGTTCGCAATATGGTTACCGTCACAGGTAATCAAATGTTCAAATGTTTGTAAAGCCTATGGGACTTAACTACGGGGTCATTAGTCCCTAAACTTACAAACTACTTATGAACTACTTATGAACTAGGACGGCACAAATATCCATGCCCGAGGGGGGATTCGAACCCCCGACCATAGTGGCCGTGCTGACCGTGATTGGAGCGCCTCAGTCACCTCGGCCACCGCGGCCGGCCACAGGTAATCCAGAATCAATGCAGACCGTGCCTACAGGATAAAGCTATCGGTTATGATTTTGCGGAAGCTGTTTCTACCGTATAGATAATGACTGAGGTTACACAATAATTGTACATACAGTTCAAAGTTGAAGGTTGTTGAGTAAATAACCCAATTTGCACTGATAGAATTGTTATATATTGTTTTAAGTTGCATAAATGTGAGCTGTTCAGGGCTTTTGTCTTACACTTCTAATTGTGGTTACTGCTGTTGTTACAAACATTGAAGTCACTGGTCGCCATTATACTGAATCTTGATGGCTTTTCTACGTAATCCAAGTAAGTTAACACATGACACCGACACGGTTGACACGGTCGTCGTACTAATGACACACTGTTGCACATTGAATAAACCTTCCACTGTATAAATCTGTACTGGGGGGGGGGGGGGGGGGGTCCTCCACGAGGATTGGAGACACACGCTCCAGTCGGTTGTATATTCTCCGCCGTTGAAGGCAGTACATCTGTACTCCACGACCGCTTCTTCACATGCCAACCGCCATACACACACACACACACACACACACACACACACACAAAACCACTCTCTCCTCAGTCTCAAGTGGCGCGCCCGGCGCCCAAACAGTCGATATACCACTCCCGCACACCGAAAGTGAATGGTTCTGCTGTAAGGGGCGCTGTCACCGGGCCCGCCGCGGTGGCCGAGGTGACTAAGGCGCTCCAGTCACGGTCAGCACGGCCACTACGGTCGGGGGTTCAAATCCCCCTCGGGCATGGATATTTGTGCCGTCCTAGTTCGTAAGTAGTTCATAAGTAGTTCATAAGTAGTTTGTAAGTTTAGGGACTGATGACCCCGTAGTTGGGTCCCATAAGCTTAACAAACATTTGAACATTTTATTATTTCCGGCAGTGTCTGATGTTTAAATTATTGCTCTTTCGTATTTTTTTAAAGATGAAAGTGGTAATGTTAGGTACGGTCCTGCTGTCTCCGGTGACCTACAAATAATTATGACCTACACAGTTCGTAACAAGCTCGAACAGTAGAGATAAGTGTCGCGGGGAAGTTTCGGCTGCTCCAGTTCCTGTCGTGCCCGATGCACCGCGAGGTGTCAGCCGTGACCTAAGAGACGAGCGATGCGCCGCTATTGTGACGGCGGCGCTACGATAAGGCGGCGTGACGTGAGCAGCAAGTGGTTAGCAGGTGGGCTCTAACCGCGTTTGTGCTGGTGACGCGCCGCAGGTAGCAGCGGCCGGCGGCCATGGAGAGCGACCCCGCGCAGCCGTTCTCGCCGCCCTCGCCACCACCGCTGCCGCCGGCGTCGGCCGCCGCGCCCTCCAGGCACTACGAGCCGGACTTCTCTCCCGTCGTCGACGTGCTCTTCGGCAAGGTACAGCTCCACCCAGGTTACCACTGCTTCCGGCCGACTGTCTCCACCGCTCCGTGCCCACACAGCCACCTCGCACACGCGTCTGCACCGCACTGAGCTGTAGCTTGGCTTTCACCAGGTCCTCCGTGTACCGCAAACCAGTTCCTCGACGTGTTGCTTAGTAAGACACGAATCTGCCCCTGAGCAACCTCTTACATCCAAATTCTCTTATCAGGCTTGATTCCATGGCGGAACTTGTGCTCAACAACAAACTCTCTTAATGAAGAACACACCAGATGTATTTCGCAGCATTGGCCGTTAATGTTTTATTTTATAAAACCACAGATCGATTTCAATCACCTAGTGATCATTTTCAGTGTCCTTCAAACAAGCATTATGAATTACCTGAATGTAACTGCAACGGCAACATGTTTGCCGTTGCAGTTACATTCAGGGCATTCATAATGCTTGTTTGAAGGACATTGATGATCACTAGGTGATTGAAATCGATCTTTTTTAATATAACAAAAAATTTCATTTCATTTGGGCCTGCAGCATTGTGTATGTCTTTTAAGGACATATTGTTAATCTATGAAAAGCCAAACTGCTGCTTCACTTTATAGATGTTAAAAAACTGTTTATTATCGCAATAGGCCTATTTCGGCTCTGTGGCCATCATCAGGCTATTTCCATATAGCATCGTGGAGGTATAATTGATTATAATGACTGCAATGATTGCAGTATACATGTTCTTCAGATGGTATATATATTACGTAAATCAGGTCTTAATTTTTTACAGCTAATCTGTCAGTTTGACGTATCCTCCAGCGATAACAAAAAATGTTCAAATGTTTGTAGAACTTATGGGACTTAACTACGGGGTTATCAGTACCTAGGCTTACAAACTACTTATGAACTAGCTAAGACTAATGACGGCACAAATATCCATGCCCGAGGGGGGATTCGAACCCCCGACCGTGGTGGCCGTGCAGACCGTGACTGGAGCGCCTCAGTCCCCTCGGCCACCGCGGCCGGCTAAATAAAACATTAACGGCCAATGCTGCGAAATACATCTGGTGTGCAATGATTGTGTGGTCGTTGAGCATCTCCAGGAAATGGAATCAAACCTCTCTTAATGAACTTCACAAACACATTGTTTTATAGAGGAACTCTCTCTCTCTCTCTCTCTCTCTCTCTCTCTCTCTCTCTCTCTCTCTCTCTCACACACACACACACACGGTATTTCGCTATGAATAATTCTTTTTTTCTCTTGTCTACCGTTAACTGTACCCTCTCTATCTGTACTTTCATATCCTCATATTGGAACAAGGAGCGATGTTTATTTTCAGTATCAGAAAAAATACTCTGAATCCAAGATCACGATACTGCTGACTTATTTCAGATTACGTGTTATCATCATCTGCTTTTTTTCTACTGTAAGAGAAAGTAATAAAGATATGATACGACGGTACCATTGCTTATCGAAATCGGTAATCTCAAATAAACCACCAGTTCAGCGATCTTGGCTACATAGTGTTTTGTCTATCTGTACTTATATCGCTATCTCAATCCCTATTTCCTTCATCCTTATCGGGTTGTACCTGGTGTAATGTTGTAATTTACACCGGTAGTATTTTTTATTTGGATATTAACTGCCTTGAGGAAAACATGTTTCTTTCTACTGCTCATATATGTTTCGCTGAAGGTAACAGTACCATCATTGCGTTTTTATTCCATTCTTTGCTATTACATGTCTTTTTTTAACTGCAGTAGTTCCTCTCACATTTCTTAATTTCAGCATTATGTTTAAAGTGAAGAAACAGTGCTGTTTTAACTTACATTGCAAACTAAAACTATTCCTCCACTATAAAAATAATTCAGAAACTAACAAATATTGCAATCTCTGAAAGGAGGAAAACTGCAGTTCAACAAATCATAGAAAAACAGAAAAGTCCCAACATGTGGTAACTAGAAAGGGAATAAATGCCCACTGATGATACTGTAACTACAGCGAAAGATGAGTCATGTTTTGCTCGAGGAAAAAAAAATTTTTTTTTCTTTAGCTAAGCGAACACAGGCAGCGAGAGCATCAGCCTAAAGATGATTAAATTGGCAATGCTCTTCTTCAGGGATGTAATCACTTCCTGTCTAATAGACTGCATTCGCATGGGAGCGTACCACTAGTTATTTCAAGCGTAATCAAATTCTCATTCACAGTTTCGTTCCATATTCGTTTTAATCTGTTGTCTTGATCCTGAGATGTGTTGCATTGTTGTTTCACAGATGAAGAAACTCTTGTCTGCAAAATACTTTCCTGCCTTCTTATTTGGGTATTTTCTCACTACCCGCACGCCATTTGTTTTCGTGACCAAGAATAATTTCCTTCTGTAAGTCAAAAATGTTTTTGCCTCCGTTAGTATCATCCACTGCGTATAAGTGCGTATTTGCAGTACTGTTTTTCTTACCTTGTAGGACACATTGTAGTTTCATATTCACGGTTACTAGTTTCCGTTTGGTAATAATTTTCCCATTCACTACAATTTGACAGTCCTTTATCCTTTTGAATATTTACTAATCCAAGTATATTCAAATGATCATATTGACGATATTAACATCCAGGATCTTAGCACTCACCTGCTTGAGACGATAAAAGATTTCTGTAATCGATATCTGAAGTATCGGCGGACTCTTCTCGTTCGAGTTTTCTATCTGCTCTTCTTTCTTTATGTATGTTATTTATGGATGACTTTGTAGATCATATTACGTATCCTTATTAGCTTATTATATCATAGGCACTGAAACGCACAATTTTTTTTTACATTACATGATTATTTATTAGTAATATACGTTTGTTTCAGCGAAGCTAAGCAAGTCTCATGTACAGTAAATGACTAACCATTTGTTATCTTTGGTCTTTTTATGCAACTTAAAAAAAAAGTTTTTCTTGGGATACGCGTTTTTTATTGTTCCGTTGGTATTGGCAAAAAAACATCACGTATATAACTTTGACCTGTGGCTACTGCTGTGAAAAGATATTCACATAAAGAAAAGAAGAAAAACAACCAATCAGAGGCAACAGAACATGTCTATAGGATCATCTACGAAACTGTCACTGAAGATGTCTTACAAATTAGAAAGGCAAAACGCATATGGCAAGAAAAACTTGTTTCTTCTATTGCATTGACGGACCTAAAATAACAACTATCTGCACATTATAATTGGCAACTGAGGAAAAGAATAGGAAACAACTAAAGATGTAAGTAAATTACACTTACAAACAGATGTGGGAATCCCGTTTTCTTTCCACATCAAGTTCCTAATGAAGGTCCTTTGCCGTTGCCGTTGTCTTCCTCTGAACTTTTATGGACATGTGTTATCTCTTCGATATCTCTTTCTTTGGTTCGCTATTTGGTGCAAATGCTAATATACATCACATTCAAAAGGTCCTGCAATTCTTTCAAATTTCGACAATTAGATAACACTCGACGAATTTTATCATTTACGTTCTTCCATCGTAGAAGGACAACAAGCAATCAAGATGAGAAGAAAATGGAAGTTTGGGAAGTATGGTGCTACAGAAGAATGGTGAAGAAATGAGTATATCGAGTAAGTACAGAGGAGATAGTGAATCGGATTGAGGAGAAAAGAAATTTGTATCCCAGCTTGACTAAAATAAGGGCCCTCTGAAACGCAAAGGTTCCATAATGAAGAATACTGTGGGACGTTGGGTGAGTCCATTATTACTTGGGGGCAGGGGGAATAATAAAAAATGTTAGTGTTTATAAAGCTATGGGACCAAACTGCAGTGGTCATTAGTCCCTAGACTTTACAAATTACTGAAACTAACTTATGCTAAGGACAACACCCCCCCCCCCCCACACACACACACACACCTGAGGAATGACTCGAACAGCTGACGGGAAACAGCCGCACAGTCCACACCAAAGCGCCTTAAAGCGCTCGGCTAATCCCTCGCTACGAGGGGGAATCGCGGTGGTGGTAGAGGGGGGTTCGTTGCTTATGGGAGAGTGTGATAGGCCAACGCGATATAAAAACTAATATTTTGAGAAGGAAATTAGCTATCTCTACGGTCTCAGTTATAAATAGAATTTAGTCATATTATGCATATTCATTACATAGTAGTTTATGTCCAAACATCAACTACAAGCAAACTGTGTACAGTTAGGTTTTTTACCTCTGCTAACCTGATAAAATATCGTGCAATGCTTTACTGTCTTAAATGTAGCAGTATAACTGTGATCAGTAGAGAAAAGAAACTTTGTAACTTATTGAGAGAAAATGTTGAACTGTTTGCTCTGCAAAAAGGTGTTTTCTTTACTTTTCTCACAGAACGGTTTTATTATAATCATAAGCATTACGCAGCGACATCAACGCCAGGTGCATGGAGAATGCAATGCCATGGTAGGTACGACTGTACGACCCATCGACGTGCAGTGAACGGCAGCCGGTGTCCCCTTCCGATCAAACGAACTCGTTTTCTCAACAGGGTACACTGAGAGTAAAGTGCGCTGGATCTAGTGGGTTTAGATTGCAATAGCCAACTTAGCAGCAGAGGCTTTAGCGGGATCCATTTAAGGTGTGCCACACTCGTACTTCGGATTATGATTAGAGAAGTAAATTATCACGTGAAAAAAGGCCCTGGGACTTCTATACTGGGGTGCTGTGTGTTGGGAAGGCTCTATCATCTTGCGAAGAGTACCTATGACTTAATTCCTGCTAGAAAGGAGACCTGAGTGCTGTCGTGTGACGTCACACAGAGTAGACTGGCTGGCCGCTGGGACAAAATGTTCAAATGCTTGTAGAGCAAACTTACAAACTAATTATGAACTAGCTAATACTAAGGACGGCACAAATATCCATGCCCCAGACTGTAGTGGCCGTGCAGAACGTGACTGGCGCGCCGCAGACCGCTCGGCCACCGCGGCAGGCGCCGCTGGTAAAAAGCCCACTGTCTCACAAAGGCCAACCCATTACCTCCGCGATCGCGCCTACCCTGTGTGACGTCACACGACAGCACTCCGGCCTGTGTCGCTGTGACCCGCTATTGTGTGCAACTTCTTCTGGGCTGGGCGGGTGATAGCGGCCGTCTCCCGTCACGTTGGCCTTCCGCGGTCGATAGCAGCTGATGTTAAAATTTTCCGTTGCGCGACAGTGGCTCTAGAGTGGCAATTTTTAAGTCGGGCGTCTGAGTGTAGTGTCAGGACACGCATTTTATCGTAATAGTATCCAACAGTGAACTCAGCATCCTCAAATGTAAACTTTAAAATAACCACTTGTCGAATAAAACTTATTTTCTCTTAAAATATGTACATTGCAGCACTCTTGCGGACGCTTTGATAAACTGGTATTATCGTGACATTGGGGGTGGGGGGGGGGGAGGGGGAGAAATGGGCCGAAATGAAGCACGAGTTCCGGTGGTAATCATTAGAAGAAAGTCATTATTCGTTGAGGCGAGGCCTACTGGCGAAATTTCTGTCAACAACTTCTTCCGAATGTGTAGGTGGGTCTAACAAAATTGTACACCCACCTACATAGCGAGGCATGATCATTATATTAAAATAAGAGAAATCAGATCCAAAATGGAAAGATCAAGTATTCCATTTTCCCCGCGCGCTATTAGACAATGGAACGGTGGAGTAATTTCATAAAAGTACTAGCTGTGAACCCGGCGTTTATTTCTCTCGTACTCCGCATCCCCTTCCCTCCTCTCTCTGCATCCATCTCTTTCTCTCCCATCTCTTTCGTTTCCACCTTTCCCTCTATGGGCAAAGTTTTTTTTGCAAGGTACCCTCTGTTCTGTACCATACAAACATTTTTGTACCCAGTGACCTTCCTCTTGGTTTATAGGTCATGTGTGCAAAAATTCATCAAGAAAAACTTTGCATTTGTCAAAGTCCGTAAGTTAAGTTCCCTCCAGCATATAACGAACGAAAGTTTCTGTAGACAATGACATTCCTCTTGTTCTTGAGGCCAAGTGTGCAATATTTAAACAATATCCAACAAAACTATATATTTGTATGCAATCGAAACACTGGGCCACATTGAAGAACGCATTATGTTGTTCTCAAAATGTTTCAGGTTTTTCATACAACCCTTGTTCTCAAAAAAGGAGGAGGAAAAAAAAAAGGATCTGTCAAATCGGTCGAGTTGGCCTTAAGTTATGGCGCGACCAAGGTATTTAGGGATCCATTTTTATGTTGCAAGGTACTCTCCGCCATGCATCGTATCAAACTTTAAGTAGACGGTGACCTTCCTCTTGTTTTGAAGGTCAAGCGAGCAAAATTTCGTGAAGATCGGAATGAAACTGTAGATTTCGTCAGTCTGTAGAAAAAGTATCCTCCGCGATGCAAATTAATTCTGTCCTATCGCAAAATACTTTCTTAGCTGACGTCTTATGCCTATAACGTTCATTCCTGCCAAATTTCAGCTTCGTAGGTGACGTAAGTTTTCGAGTCTTCCTAAAGGTTTGAAATTATGTTTTAAAGTGAGTGTTTGCACGAGTGACCTTTCACACACACACACACAGAGAGAGAGAGAGAGAGAGAGAGAGAGAGAGAGAGAGAGAGAGAGAGAGAGAGAGAGAGATTCTGAATTATGTGGAATATATTAACATAATAATCGAATAAGAACATACCCAGGCAACGTCGGGGACTGACTGTTGTAAGTAAATAAATATCTGTTGTGGAAGTCACAAGCTAATCATTCTCTAACCTTTCCATCTACAGCTACAGAAATACTTCGCTAATGACAAGTGCCAGCAGAGGGTTCGTCGAACCGCTTTTATGAAATTACTCCACCATTCCATTGTCTAATAGCGCGCGAGGAGAATGGAACTCCCGATCTTTCCATTTTCGTCCTGATTTCTCTTATTTTAGAATGTCTTCCTATGCATATAGGTGCTAAGAAAATATGTTCCCGTTCGGCAGAAGAAGTTGGTGACAGAAATTTCGCAAATAAGCCTCGCCGCAACGAACAACGCCTTTCTTTTAATTAATATTCTTCTAATATATTCGATTAATTACGATTAATTAATCGTATATGTTTTCTACAATACGAGTTGGAGCAGATAGCGTGTAGACAGAAGAAGTGGAGGAAACCGTACTGTCTGAAATAGCCTGTTGTGATACCTATATTCTATTGCTAAAGACCAGGCTCGATATTACGAAACGAACACGACGTTTTGGCGTTGGTTTGTTTGGGACAGTACTTTTCCACGCATCTTCTGCGTTGTCCCTCGCCTCCATTCCGCTGATCGCTTTCCGGCCAGTGGCCAGATATCAGAGTTGCTGGCATTAATTGGAGCCTATCGAAGTACGCTGCGAAAACAGGCCAATCGTTGGCCGTTCAAGTTCGTGGCACTGGTTCAGCACGTGATGCGCCGCTTCTTGTTTATTTTCCGTTAACCGAGTCATCTGGTAGCGCGTTATCGTCTATGCTTGCGCTACCAATTTCCTCTGTAACTACTTAGTAGGTTACAGCATTTTTGACGCAAATTTGCAAGCTGGGGTTCTGCAAATTTTAGATCTGTGTTAATCGAGCTGTTTGCAGAACACCTGAGCGTTCAGTATTTCTTTCTTTCTTAAGCATCCACACATTAGTACCTATGCTGACTCCAACATTGGGCAATATTTTTGCGCCTGCACCAGCACATGTTAATTAGAAAACTTAACACTTATCAGCGATTAATTAATGGTGCAATATTAGTGATGACTCACTTAAAAGAACAAATCGTCTCTGATAAATTCATTGACTGCGATAAAACTGTGCTAATACCCCGCATTAATCTTGTCTTCTGATCCAACCACGCCTTTCTGAATGATAAGAGCACAGTTTCCAATGAAAGTAGCCTCCGCTATGACCATAAAGAAAGCACAAGGTCAGACGCTTCAAAGGGCAGGATTATATTTACTAGAACTTGTTTTCTCGCATGGGCAGTTATATGTGGCTTCTTCACGAGTTTGCTCATTGCCGCGGCGGAGTAGCCGAGCGCATCGAAGTGCAGTGGTGCTGTGCTTTGATGAGTGAGGCCGTTCCCCGTCGGGGGTTTGAGTCTTCCCTCGGGCATGGATGTTTGTGCTATCTTGAGTATAAGTTAGTTCATAAGTTGTTTGTAAGTTTAGGGACTGATGAACCCACAGTTAAGTCCCAGTAGCTTAACAAACATTTGAACATTTGGACAGTTTGCTCATTCAGTGATATTTGTTTGTGATAAACACACGTTATAACTACTAACAATTTATTCAAAGAAGTTTTATAAAATAAACAACTTTTCAAAAAATAAAATAAACATGAAAAAGTCAGTATCTGATGTTTTGTGTGTTACACAATCATATTGTATTTAGTTATATGAATTTTCTTACAATGAGACTATTTTATTTTATTTTATACATATGTACTTTCATCTACCTTTTCTCTATTACTATCTTACTTATATGTGTCTGATCAGGATAGAGTGCAAATTGTTCGCACGGGTCAGCTAGTGTAATAATAATAATAATAATAATAATATTTACAACATGCAGAGCACATTGAGCTCAGTACTAAGTGCCGAATCACGATAACACAGTCATCGTCTCTGTGCATTCAACGCTGTTCATATTGCTTTTCGTATAACCAATACGTTTATTTTAGCATTGTATCGTTAACAGTTCGATACCTTACTCAGTTATGACTGTCTGTTGGTCATCTCACAAAACTTTCATACCATGGATTTAGGTCAGTTACTTTGGCACGAGAGAGGTCAGCATGCCCTTTCATGCCTTTACTTTTGTGCGGGAAGAATGTTTATAAACTCCACCTCCTTACACTCTACACTAAGAAACGCGCCTGATACAGCTGCTCTCGTGTTATGTCCTGGCTGATCAACTACTGGATGACCGCCCTAATCTCAACGTGGCCGTAGTAGGCGTATTTTATTTTTCGCGAAACTGGAAAACTATGAAGGCTGCGTACCTGTAGTCGTCAACATTTCGACTCCTCTTGCTGGTAGTTAGACTGAGAACACACATGCCGTCAACTCAATTTTCATTACAATAGGTTGTCTGCAGTCGCCGTCAAAAGCCGTAAATTTACGAATTCGAAAATTTGAAACGTTTCGGCATTAAAATAAATTCAGTGACGAAGTTGAACATTTGTGCTGGACCTGGAGTCGAACCCCGATTTTCCGCTCCGAGAACTATTTTTCCCTTTTCTTTGACGAAAAACATATAAGTAGCGAGCATGAGGAAACAATGGGCACTTTCTCTTAGTGTGCGATATGTTGAAATCTAGCGACTCTTGATAGCCTAATTGTTTAAGGTTAACGCTGGCCCCAAACGAGAAATCAGGATTCTACTCCCTTTCCTTCACTTTCTTCCAGCTTCGCCATTGAATTTATTTCAATGACCTTTAACAGTCTGCGTGCTTGAATATTTCGAATGCAACCATTTTTATTATTCAAAAATCAAAATGCCCCAGTCTCCTGTGGGAGCGTAAGCGCCAAAGATGGCGCATCAAGTAGTAAAATGTTGACGTCATCACACGTGCCCACTAATGAAAGTTACAGACGTACTCAAGCTGAGGTGGTGATCATATTTTTCATTCGGCAACATAGCTGACAAACGCCGAATGTAATGGTTCGCCAGCCTATTCGTACGATTCATTTTGCCAACTGTAACCATTTATAATGAGACAGCCTGAACGAACAACAAACCGTACACGATTTAATTTTCTTTCAGGAAACGTTCTGAGCCTGATTTCAGCAGTAGGCATACGCTTCCCAGCTATTCGTTGTTGTGAGTATGGAAGCCTTTAGTGAACTGTACTTCAGTCTGTACTTCAGACTTAAATTGGAAAGAACACGTGGATAATATCGTGGGAAAGGCGAACCAGAGACTGCGTTTTATTGGCAGAACCCTTAAAAGATGCAATAGAACTACTAAAGAAACTGCATACACTACGCTTGTCCGTCCATTTTTGGAGTATTGCAGCCCAGTGTGGGATCCTTATCAGGTGGGTTTGACGGAGGACATTGAAAGAGTGCAAAGAAGGGCAGCTCGTTTCGTATTGTCACGATACAGGGGAGACAGCGTTACGGAAATGATACAGGATCTGGTATGGGAATCATTACAACAACGGCGGTTATCGCTGCGGCATGGGCTACTTGCGAAACTCCAATCTCCAACATTCTCTTCCGAATGCGAAAATATATTGTTGACTCCCACTTACATAGGTAGAAATGATCATCAGGATAAAATACGAGAAATCAGAGCTCGAACAGAGAGATTCAGGTGTTCATTCTTCCCACGCGCTATTCGAGAAAGGAATGGGAGATAAATAATTAAATTGTGATTCGATGAACCCTCTGCCAGGCACTTAAATGTGATTTGCAGAGTATCCCATGTAGATGTAGTTGTAAGATCCTTGTCTGCACCACTTCGCTGTTATACGATTGTGTGGTTGATCAGCAGTTGCTTCGGCGATGTCGTCCAACAACTATTGATGAAATTTTGCTACGAATACTTACATACGGTTCTACTGATCTGAAAATTAATCAGTTATGGCTTTTAAAAATCTCTGCATCTAGCAGTGTAAGAAGGACGTTTCTTTCAAAAGTAAATATAAACAATTGGTAAATCTAGTTTTTGATAAGAAAACTAAAATATCTTTCAACTTTAATGCTTCCATAATTGTACAGTAGTGCAACAACAAGCTTTCTGCAAAATATACTTCTATACTCCATCAGCATTCCATCCATCAACGAAAGCAGCTCATTTGCATGTTTCAGTCAGTAACGACGAATTCAGATTTTCTCTCGTAGAATATTCCCTGCAGCTGATTGAACCGAGACAAGGTAGTGGCTATCGTAATTTATTGCCCTCGCAAGGACGTGTAGGAACTGTATCGGGAGCGTTTTTCCGGTCCTTTGTTCTGCCGACCGTTCGTATTTACACTGGGGAGGCAGACGGTTTTTGTGTGCGCCCAAAGCGGTGAGTCAGTGATGTGGTATTTGGTCCGTTGATGCGATAAAGACGCGTCATGCGACCGGGCTAATGCAGCCACAAGATGCGGGTCGCGAGGTTCGTTCACTTGCGGCGGCGCGCTGCGGGTGGCCTACCTCCAACGTGGCAGGGGCCCGCGGCGTCGCGCGGATAGTGGACGGGCGGATTGCGTGGGGAGTTTCCTACACGCGGTCACGCTAGGTCGGCCGCAGGGGAGCACGTGCTCTGGGGTCGCGTGCAACACACACAAACACACACGTTGACACTTCGACCGCGCAGCTCCAGTTGTCCACAACGTCGGGACGTGTCATGTAAACATTCGTTCACAAGACGGTTACTGACAGTAGCGGAAGTGCGAAGACAGCTTTATTTCTTTTCAAGCTCAGTGAGGATTAGTCAGAAATTTTGCTTGATACCCTACATGACCCACATCTTTTGATTAGCGCCTGACAGTGAGTCAAATACTTTTTGGAAGCTATGACGAGTTTTATACAAAAGCTTTTATACAACACAGGATAGAGCATGATGGTGAAGCACATCAAACCATAGGACTGAAGACCAAAACAACAACAACAATAATAATGAGAAAATGCCAAGATTGCAACTTTTTATTTTTTATGCGAGACGATTGGTTTCGACGCTCAAGGGTGTACACAATTACTTTTTATTGAAAAATCTGTTTCTGTCAAACAATGAGATTTGCTGAAATGGCAGAGGAGTGGTAGATCTACAACCTCAGCCAAAGCCATGTGAAGACATAAGTAACAGTACTCTTTTTTTTATAAATCTTCCCATGCCATTTTTACGTGGTGTGGTACAGCAACCGTGTTAAGTCAAATTCTTGAATGCAATCAAGACATTCTTTTATTGAAAAATTATTTATGTCTGCCGAACCGACCGATCCGATTTAATAAAATAAATATACCTGAAACTCGTTGATTTCATTACATGTTGTATAAAACATGGATGTCAAAGATACTGGGCGGTAGTTTTGTGGAATGACTTCTGCTACCAATCTTGTAGACTGTTGTGACTTACATCTTCTTCGAGCCGTTGAACAGAGCTTTTTGATCGAGGGATCTAAAATATTTTATGGTTAAAAGAGGGGCTAATTATAACATCACTAATTATTTTCAATCTCAACCACTGTGCTTTCAAATATATGCTCTGCACTCTGATCAAAGAATACCGTAATTCTGTCTACTCCTTGGAAGCTTTCCTATGTTTCAAATGTTCAAATGTTTTGTTAAGCTTAAAGGACTTAACTACGGGGTCATCAGTCTCTAAGCCTACAAACTACTTATGAACTACCTACAACTAAGGACGGCACAAATATCCATGCCCGAGGGGGGATTCGAACCCCCGACCGTAGTGTCCTATGTTTAGTTTCCATATAAACAAAGATATTATCTTCTATTCTAGAGTTCGATGACGTACTACATCTTGAGCTGTTTTATAACCTACTTGCTTCTTCTCAATTATTTTGAGCCGCGGCGGAGTAGCCGAGCGGTCTGAAGTGTCACGCTGCGGAGCGCGCGGTTGCTCGCCGTGGAGGTTCGAGACCTCCCTGGGGCATGGGTGTGTGTGTTTGTCCTTAGGTTAGTTTACCTAGGTTTAAGTAGTTTATAAGTTACGGACTGATGACCACGCAGTTTGGTCCGACAGATTTACAAACATTTGAACATTTGAATTATTTTGAAGGATTGCGAAGTAATTCACATTATACTATATTTACGAGGCGCGTCCAGAAAGTAAGTTCCGTTTGGTAATAAAATGAAATTGTACACTGATACAGAAGAAATTTTTATTGCACAAAATTCTACAACTCTTTAACCACTTTTCCACATAACTGCCGAAATTTTGTAGACATTTGTCACAGCGCGCCACAAGTTTTTGCATGCATCCTTTCACAGAAGGTTGCCGCCTGTGTATTCAACCATGTGGTAACAGCTCTTTATCATCGTTGAAGTGTTACCACCAAGGACAGATTTTAGGTGTAAGAAGAGATGAAAGTCGCTAGGAGAGAGGTCCGAGCTGTATGGAGGATGATCAAACAGGTCCCATTGAAATTTCCGTAAGAATTGTTTGGTCACATTCGGTGTGTGTATCAGGCATTATCATGAAAAAAAATCTTTTAACAGTAATCCTCTTCTTACACCTAAAATCTGTGCTTGGTGGACAACACTTCAACGATGATGACGAGCTTAAAGAACATGTTACCATATGGTTGAATACACAGGCGGCAACATTCTATGAGAAAGGCACACAAAACCTTGTGCCATGCTATGACAATTGCCTACAAAATTTCGGAAGCTATGTAGAAAAGTAGTTTAACAGTTGTAGATTTTTGTACAATCACTATTTTTTTCTGTATCTGTACCCGTTCGTTTGATATAACCAAACGGAACTTACTTTCTGGACGCGCCTCGTACATATAAAGGAAGATTATGTATTCGAAATTTCACCAGTTCCGACACCGCGAACAGTAATTAATTCATCTACCCACATGTATGCACTTCTCCTTTGTATTTTCGACCTATCACTCATTTACGAGGAATCAGTCTGTGTATCAGAAAACGTTTTGAGAACTTTAGTGGTTATACACACGAACCTGCACCTACACGGTCGGTCAAGACTATAATGAGGGTGAACTTTGTGACAAATTCAACAGTGCTGTGTATACCACTGAAGGAAAGAGTTTGCTTATTTTATCAAGAAGAGCATCAGTCTTCCCAACATTGTTCTCTGAGTATGAAAAAACAGATTGGATTAACATTTCTAGGGGCGACGATCGCAGAATGTAAGAAGCTGAGCTGTTTGCACTTGCCACAGCAACACGTCGTATCCAGATAATATTTTTACATTATTTAATTAATCGGGATTTTTTATTGTCAATTTGCCGAGAGGACATGATTAATATAATTAACCCTCAAATATTAAATCTCCAACTAAACTTGAACTTAAACTCTTGACAATAATCTTGACGACATAAATAACAGAAGTTTATTTCATTTCATTTGATTTAAAATTTTGTTGTCAATTTTAAATAATTCAGTTACTCAGCGAATAGTACTTCATAGTCCAGTTGAAGTGTAACACACTAGAACTTTTCGATAATTAGTTCATTTAGGTGGAACGTCACGGTGGTGTGGGCCAGCGCTCTAAGGCGCCTTGCTGCGGTTGTCGTTGTTGTTGCCAGCGTAAGTTAAAGTATTTTCTACATCTACATCTACATGGGATACTCTGCAAATCACATTTAAGTGCCTGGCAGAGGGTTCATCGAACCATTATAGTATTTATCTCCCATTCCATTCTCGAATAGCGCGTGGAAGAAAGAACACCTGAATCTCTCTGTACGAGCTCTAATTTCTCGTATTTTATTCTGATGATCATTTCTACCTATGTAAGTGGGAGTCAACAATGTATTTTCGCATTCGGAGGAGAATGTTGGTGATTGGAATTTCGCAAGTAGCCCACGCCGCAGCGATAAGCGCCGTTGTTGTAGTGATTCCGATCCCAGATCTTGTATCATTTCCGTAACGCTGTCTCCCCTATATCGTGACAATACGAAACGAGCTGCCCTTCTTTGGACTCTTTCGATGTCCTCCGTCAAACCCACCTGATAAGGATCCCACACTGGGCAGCAATACTCCAAAAATGGACGGACAAGCGCAGTGTATCCAGACTTATTTTGTAAGCCTGGGGACTGATAATCGCAACTAAGTTCCTTAGATTTACAAAAATTAGAATTTTTTGAGCTGAAACCCTTCTAAAAGACATTTCATAAAGTGATGGAACCAGCCATCCATAAAAACTTCAAAAATATTGCTCCCTGAAGATATTAGCTATACAACTGCTTTTGATAACGTTTTTTTTACAGCGGAAGAACATTATTACTTTTCATACAGGTTAGCAAGGCGTGAGTGGCCAATAAACAATTGATGGTAGCATGGACTTGGTTGCTCAATTGCGCAGCAACTGAATAGTTGACAGTGCTCGGGGCCAGCCGGAAACCGGCGTGGTAATTCCTACTTGCGCAGTTCACTAAGCATCGGAATACGGCAGGGCGCAATTATTTAGTTGCACTGATTAACGAGTTGCCCGTGCGCGGGGCCGCTCTCAGTACCGTGAGTTTAATTTGCATTTCTTCAATGCAGTTTGATAGTTGCTTTCAAAAATTTGCCAGAGCCCGGGGGCGCTAAAGTCGCCGGTAAAGCTGACTCTGTGTGCGTGTAACGGTCAACGCAAAACGCATCGCTGTATTATACTTGACTGTACTCAAGAAATATTAGGTTCGTTTAAGCAGCTGCCAGAAAGCTGCTTTCAATCGCGAGCAAGTAGGCGTTACTGCGCATGCGCAGCTACGATGACGTATTTGGAGCTTGCACTGCTTACCAATTCTGGTAAGATACTCATGCGTAGCGGAGGAACAACTGAACTGCGACCTCGTTATTTTGGTATTCCTATATAATGCCGAGCAATTATGCAGAACAACAATCGATTATTGTTCGTTTTTATTAGTGTCACTTAATGAAACAATGACAAGGGTATTAAAACTTTTCACGTAATACATCATACGCACAAAGTAACGAACATGTATACAGTGATAAAACATTGAACGATGTTTCCAGAATGAAACTTTCACACTGCAGCGGCGTGTGCGCTGATATGAAACTTCCTGGCAGATTAAAATTGTCTTGAATAGTTCGCAGGAGAGCTTCTGTGAAGTTTGGAAAGTAGGAGGCGAGGTACTGGCGGAAGTAAAGTTGTGAGGCGGCATCGTGAGTCGTGTAGGGTAGCACAGTCGGTAGTGCGCTTGCTGCGAAAGGCAATGGTTCCAGGTTCGAGTCCCGGTTCCGGCACACAATTTTAATCTGCCAGGAAGATTCATTGAACGATGTGTTGGTATTGTGTTTCAGTAATTTGCCAAGGAATGTCAGTCTATAAATTTGGAATGTAAAATACAAATTAAGACACAAATGAAGCCTAGAGAATGTACCACAGATATATGAAACATTGTTTCTCGAATAGTGAGTGCCTAAAAGAAAACGTATATTCTTATTAAGCTATCAAGATAGGTATTTATTTTATTCTCAATTACTGATTAAATCGCCTGCGCGCGCCGGTCGCTGTGGCCGAGGGCACTGAGGCGCTCCAGTCACAGTCTGCACGGCCACTACGGTCGGGGATATTTGTGCCGTCCTTAGGATTGGCTAAAGTAGTTTGTAAGTTTAGGGACTGATGACCCCGTAGTTAAGTCCCATAAGCTTAACAAACATTTGAACATTTTTCGGTTTTGTTTTCGTATTACAAGACACAGGAAACGTAAACACAGATCACGTGGGGCGCCCTCCCACTGTAACTCAGTTCTGCGCATGAGCGAATCTGGCAGCTTGAGCGCACCAGAAATATTTTCCCTGGTAGAATCTGGTAGCTTGCGGTTACTGCTTAAACAGCAAACAACTGCTCGGCAAGTAGCCAGAAGCGGGCGAAGGCGCTGCTCGAAATTAATTTGTGTTCTGCGCATGCGCGAGTAGCTCGCTGGCAGCTGCTTAAACGAAACCTATTGGCTTCCACTCTACGGGAGACGAAAAGCAATAAGGCCGTGGTCGAACAGTAGAAATTTCTTCCCCTGACGTTTCGTTGCCGGCTGCGGACAACATTTTCTGAGGGGAGTCGACGACTGGCTGCAGGGCCGTGGAGATCCTGCTTATATAGAGGGCATAGAGGGCGCCACCACTCGTCACGTGATGTCAACAGTAAAACTATCTCTGGCTGGCGTCATTACTCTCGATCGAAGGTAATCGATAGTCACATCTTTGGTACAAAGCAGACCGCCATATCTTGTCTAACTTCAAGCCTTCTTCCTTCCTGTTAAAATTATTGCGGTGTTTAAAAATCTCTATAGCCTCTCTATTGATACGTGCATAATAATGCGATGTCTTAGCTAGCACGCTTGTCTCACTAAATTTTATTTTGTGGTCACCGTTTTCAATAACATGTTCTGCTACGGCCGATTTGTCCGTGTGTCCCAGTTGACAGTTCCTCTTATGTTCCGTTAGGCGAGTATTGATACTTCTGTTAGTTGTTCCAATATAAACCTTCCCACAACTACATGGAATCTTATACACCCGGAGTAGCCAAAGGGTGTCGCGCATCTTTCGTTGATCGTAAGTATTCACTGATCTTTTTGGTGGGTTTGAATATTGTGTCGAATCTAAACTTTCCCAATGCGGTCCTTGATATTGTGGATGTATGGGAGAAACACTTTCCCCGCCAAAGGTGGTTGTTGTTGTTGGACGTTATCACACATTTGTCTTCTGGGCTGGAGTGCTCGATCTATCTCCTTGTCACTGTATCCGTTTTTTCTGAAATGAGGTACGTAAATGATAGAGTTCCTCTTGCAAATAAGCTAGCTCACAGATTTTATTAGCCCTGTCCACAAATGTTTTAGTAACACCTCTCTTCTGTCTGGGATGATTCGATTCTTTGTGGAGATACCGATCGGTGTGCGTATCTTTTCTGTATATTTTATGACCCAGAGTCCCATCTGTCCATTAGTCTCCGTCTCCTTGGTAAACATCGCAATAATTTTAACAGGAAGGAAGAAGGCTTGAAGTTAGACAAGATATGGCGGTCTACTTTGTACCAAAGATGTGACAATCGATTACCTTTGATGACGCCAGCCAGAGATAGTTTTACTGTTGACATCACGTGAGGAGTGGTGGCGCCCTCTATGCCCTCTGTATAAGCAGGACCTCCACGGCCCAGCAGCCAGTCGTCGACTCACCTCAGAAGATGTTGTCCGCAGCCGGCAACGAAACGTCAGGGGAAGAAATTTCTACTGTTCGACCACGGTCTCTGAGCCCGGAAGTTTTAATTACTGAAGACGCCGGCCGTGAAAGCCTACACGTTATGAAAAGCAGTAAGATTTCAATAGACGCGGACGAATACTATTGTAATTTTTACATCGCGCTTATTGTTATGGCGAATGGAATATAGAAGTCTGTCGCCAAGATCAAGGTAACGTTCGAATTCATATCGCGTTTGCAAACATCGCTAACGCTAATCTCTGTTCAGTCGTGTGGACATTGGAGGGGAAGGATTGCGATAACGCCCGCGTCACGGAGCCTTCGCGCGCACCGGCTGAGTACGAGAAGAGCTGTTAGCTTAGCAGTGTGCGCTGCACCTCGCCTCACAGTGTCCCGCGTTTCGCCAGCTGTAGGTTGCGCCGCCTCGCGCTCAGCGCCAACGACGGCTCAAGGCTTCGGCTGGTGAGTGGTTCAACCAAAACTTTCTGTGAAGTGGTCACACTTCAAACGGATCTATGGAAAGGGTTCGCTGTACAACTTCTCAGCAGTTCTCGGAGTTTTATTTACACTGTCAGAAGGGTAGGAGAATCATTGGTCTCTCACGATGTATGGAAGTGACAGAAAGCTGCGCGGAATGGATGCGTCGTCTACGGCGGCCGTCCCCGTCGGAGGTTCGAGTCGTTCCTCGGGCGCGCGCGTGTGTGCGCTCGGTCCTTACTTTAATTTAGTTTAAGTAGTTTGTAAGTCTCAGGAATTATGACCGCCGGCCGCGGTGGCCGAGGGGACTGCGGCGCTCCAGTCACGGTCTGCACGGTCACTACGCTCGGGGGTTCGAGTTAGCTAGTTCATAAGTAGTTTGTAAGTTTAGGGACTGATGACCCATAACTATACAAACATTTGGACATTTGACTGATGACCATAGCAGTTTGGTTCAATAGGTTACAAACAATTTCAAATCACAGGAAACTAGATATGTTGATGGTGATTCGGGCAATTTTTCTGTGTCTTACTATTGGTGCAAACAGCATCGAGCCCTAACTACAACCCAGCGATGCGCAATGTACAAAAATAAATAAATGAATAAATAAGAATAAAAAAGGCGGTGTTCTGCGACAGAACTAAGAACATGATCGCTTCGTTCACAGCAGTCAAAGCTAGCTTTTACGAGCAACCTCATGAGAGAGAACCTGTCATGATCTTTATAGTTCTCTCATCATTGTCAGGCAACTAACATTTGCAGTTTTTTCTCAGAAACTAAACTACAGAGAAGCGCAGACTGTGTCGCTGTGCAATAGCAGGACGAACACTGGCATCAGTTACTTCCATAAAATATCTGGGCGTCGACATAAGGGACAATCAGAAATGGAACGACTTTATAAAAATGTTCAAATGTTTGTAAATCTATCGGACCAAACTGCGTGGTCATCAGTCCGTAGCTTACAAACTACTTAAACTAAGCTAAACTAACCTATGGACACACACACACACACACACACACACACACACACACACACACACCCATGCCCCAGAGAGGACTCGAATCTCCGACGGCGAGCAACCGCGCTCTCCGCAGCGAGAGTTCACTACAACTTCTCAGCAGTTATCGGCGTTTTATTTACACTGTCAGTAGGATAGGAGAATCACTGGTCTTACATGCCGGCCGCGGTGGCCGAGGGGACTGCGGCGCGCCAACGCGGTCTGCACGGCCACTACGATCGGGGGTTCGAATCCCCCCTCGGGCGTGGATATTTGTGCCGTCCTTAGTAGTAGTTAGTTGATAAGTAGTTTGTATGTTTAGGACTGATTACCCCGTAGTTAAGTCCCATAAGCTCTACAAACATTTGAACATATATTATTTTTTTGGTCTTATACGATGTATGGAAATGACAGAAAGCTGCGCGGAATTGACGCGTCGTCTAAGGCGGCCGTTCCCGTCGGAGGTTCGAGCCGTTACTGTGTGTGTGTGTGTGTGTGTGTGTGTGTGTGTGTGTGTGTGTCCTTTTTTACTGTAATTTAAGTACTGATGACCATAGAAGCTTGGTTCAATAGGTTTACAAACAATTTCAAATCACAGGAAACTGGATATATTGATGGTGATTCGAGCTATTTCTCTTTCGCATATGCGCTGTGTGTCTTACCACTGGTGTAAACAATATCGAGCCCTAACTACAACCTCGCGATGTGCAATTTAACCCAAAAATTAAAAAAAAAATTAAAAAAAGGAGGTCGGTGTTCTGCGGCGGAACTAAAAACGTGACCGCATCGTTCACGGCGGTTAAAGCTAGCCTTTACGAGCAACCTCATGAGTTAAAACGTGTCATGACCTTTATAGTTCTCTCATCACTGTCAGACAGCTAACGTTTGCAGTTATTTATCAGAAACTAAACTGCAGAATAGAGCTGATTGTGCCACTGTGCAATAGCAGGACAAACACTGACATCAGTTACTTCCATAAAATATACGAGCTTATGGAATAGGTTCACAGATTTGTAACTGGCTGGAAGACTTCCTAAGTAATAGAACGCAGTACGTTGTTCTCGACGGCGAGTGTTCATCAGAGACGAGTGTATCGTCAGGCGTGCCCCAGGGGAGAGTGATAGGACTGCTATTATTTTCTATCTATATAAATGATCTGATGGACAGAGTAAGAGGTAATTTGCGGCTGTTTGCTGATGATGGCCGACCGCGGTGGCCGAGGGGACTGAGGCGCTACAGTCACGGTCTACACGGCCACTACGGTCTGGGGTTCGAATCCCCCCCCCCCCCTCGGGTATGGATATTTGAGCCGTCCTTAGTGCTAGCTAGTTCGCAAGTTTTGGGACTGATGACCCCGTTGTTAAGTCCCATAAGCTATACAAACATTTGAACATTTTCCATTCGTCCCTTCAGAAGCGCCTACCATGACACCATTGTAGGCGAGCTGATCGATGTTGGGGCGTGAGCTTTGGTCACGACACCCATGATCGTGTATCATTGTGAGGGGAGCGATAGTCTACACTCGCCATTCTCCTCTAGTGAGAGTCTACAGAACATTGAACAGTCGACGGTAACACTGTAATCATCATTTAACCCGTCTTGCTACCACTCAAGCACCAAGACACTCCAGATCCACATGCATCCCTTAGCACCAGCTACCCTGACGAGCACGATCCCCAGATCTCTCCCCCATTGAGAATGTTTGGGACCGCATGGAACGTCACGTTGGGCGGTCTGCATGAGCGGCACGAAATCTGGCCCAGCTGAGGCACCGTGTGGAAATTGCATGTCAGGCCATTCCACATAACCACAGTCGGAACCTCGACGGTCGTTTCCGTGAAAGAATTACAGCTTGCATTACTGCAAAAGGAGAGTATACACGGTACTAACGCCAACAATACGGACGTTCTGGTGACTGTACTCACGTGCATACGGCTCTGCCCGTGTGGTCGTGTGTTGTATACAATCTCAAGAATGTCAATAAAGTTTTCCTCTGCTGGGCCGACGTGTTAATGGTGTTCTTTTTTCATTTTCCAGGGGTGTAGAAAATATTCAACGCAACAGAAAGCTTTGTTATGGGCTTATTTAGTAAGCGTCAGCGAGATGATTAGGAAGCCGGCCGCGGTGGCCGAGGGGACTGAGGCGCTCCAGTCACGGTCTGCACGGCCACTACGGTCGGGGGTTCGAATCCCCCGTCGGGCATGGATGTTTGTGCTGTCCTAGTTCATAAGTAGTTCATAATTAGTTTGTAAGTTTAGGGACTGATGACCCCATAGTGAAGTCCCATTAGCTTAACAAACATTTGAACATTTTTTGATGATTAGGAAACACCAGTGGCAGACGCTGCAAGAGAGGCGTTCTGTATCGCGGTACACGCTTCTGTCTAAGATCCAAGACCAAACGTTTCAGGAAGATTCAACCAGTATATTATGCAATGAAGGCTTTCACGACCGGATGTCATAGTTGCTGGTAGAACTTCCGGGTTATAAGGCCGCGGTCCGTAAAACTTTTCAGTTTTCCCTAACGTTTCGTCCAGAGCTGCGCCGGACATCTTCGGGCGTCTTCTTGCTTCCGTAGTCTTGCAGACTGCAAGACTCAACGGAAGTAAGAAGTAAGAAGACCTCCGAAGATATCCGGCGCGGCTCTGATCGAAACGTTAGGAAAAACTGAAAAGTTTTATGGACCGCGGCCTTATAACCCGGAAGTTCTACCAGCAACCAGTATATTGCTTACTCCTATGTATAATTATCTCGCGAAGCTACCACAAGGATAAGAGCAGAGAGATCAGGGCCCATACAGAGTTATACATCCAGTCATTTTTCTCGCGAAACATTAGCGTGTGGAACAGAAGTTAACAATGGTACACTCCGCGGTGGAGTATCCGATCGGTCTAAGGCGCCTCTCTGCGGAGCGCGCGGTTGCTCGCCGTCGAGGTTCGAGTCCTCCCTGGGGTATGGGTGTGTGTGTGTGTGTGTGTGTGTGTGTGTGTGTGTTTATCCTTAGGTTAATTTAAGTAGTTTGTAAGCTATGGGCTGATGACCACACAGTTTGGTCAATAGATTTACAAACATTTGAACAATGGTACGCTAAGTACTGTCCGCCACACGCCTTAAGGTGCGTTGTGGAGTATGGATGTACACGCATATGTAGACTGTTGGAAATATTGGTGAATCATACCATGAGAGTATATTTAAGCTGAATTGCGTAATGTAATACACAAAACTGAATGTGTGTTGGTATTTTATGCGCTGCAGTACTGTTTATCCGATTACGATGCCACTTATGCAAGAAAATGGAGTTCACGCGAGTTTAGCTTATAGAAACAAACAATGAAACAATGAAGCAGACTAAAGCCATATATACGGAACGTGCATCACGCACAAGAAGGTTGTTGTCAGCTCCTTGCGATAGATCGTCGAACTACAAAGAAGCGTTTACGCGGTACGCGTTAGTCGAGTCGTTTGCTTCACGTTTCTACTTCGTATGTTGTCAACTTAGAGCAAATTAATCGCCGAGTTAATATCACTTTTCGAGACTGTCAGATATATTGTGATTATTGTAATGATTAAAACATTTATTTGTGTTTTAGACTGACGAATTGAAACCGTATTTGTTTCCGTGCAGTTCATGCGAAACTACGTCGCTCACGTGTGTAAAAGTCATTATAAAAGGCCACACGGTTTCAGACGCCTATGTATACGATGGTCAAGCTAAGGTTTCTATGAACGTCTTTCTATACGTACACCTTTCACTGGGTTAAAGCTTCAAATAATGCTCACCAAAAAAACAAAATAAAAATCACCTCTTAGCTACAGCATGTTTCAGGAGAAATAGCAAATATTTTAGGAGCTGGTAATAAAGACGAATTGCAATAAAGATGCTATATAACGTGTGCTTAATTTTTAGTGGGTATAGCTCTTAGTATGTAACCCAACAAACGTAAAGCATTTTGACGTCCTGATTGTTGAGCCTGCAGTGTGGTAAATGTCTTTGAAGGACACTGTAATGAAAGATCCAGAATCAGTGCTTACATTTTATTATTTATCGCTACAGCTGTTTCAGCATTTTGCCATTATTAAACGCCTGCTTGTAAAGCAAATGCAAATTTGAATATTTTGACTGATAGTTTCGTCGGTAAATCGTCATATTTACTTGAATTTAAATAATCGGTTTTCGAGTTAAAGGAAGTCTGAAAATGACGTTGTAAGCCGAAAACCGGTTAACTAAGTGGAAATGAACTTGTAGAACATACACATAATTGTACTTTGAAGTCAGTATGACGTTGTTCTACCAAGAAACGACGGAAAAATCAGTGAGAATGTCTTCATTTTCATTGGCTCTAAGTGTGTTTGGATTTCATATTGCCGTGCGGGAGTAACAGAGCAGGAGTAGTCGAGCGGTCTGGAGCGCCAAGTTACGGATCGCGCGGCCTCCCGCGTCGGAGGTTCGAATCCTCCCTCGGGCATGGATGTGTTTGTTGTCTTTAGTTTATTTTACCTTAGTTGAAGTAGTTTATAAGACCAGGGCTGATGACCATCGTAGTTTGATCCCATAGAATTACGAACATTTGAAAATTTTTTTGATTTCATATTAACAAATATATCTCTGCTCTCAATAAAAATTGTACACATGTTGTATAGAATTTTTATTGCAATTCGTTTGTAGTATCTCTTGAGACGTTCCCCTGAGCAGGAGACGAGCACATTTCTCAAACAATTTCGCGATTTGGCTCTGTTCGTCAGTTTGGTTCTCCACTCGATCTCGGCGCATGCGCGAAGCACTTCCATACGCGTGAGTGTAGGATCCATCCTATTCCGTCTACTAGCGTTCGTATGCGTGCATCTCGTGGAAGTAGACGCGTCTAGGGTTGCCAGGTGTGGCGATTTTTCGCATTCTTGGCTACCTTTTTCTTATAATAGTAGCCATTCTAGCAGTCTGGTGACTGGCGATTAAATGTGGCTATTAAAGGAATTGGTTGGCGACTTCATGGCTATTTTATTTTACTTCAAATACAACGAATGTAAAGCAATCACTCTTTAGACATTGCGTCAATGATACTTAGGTAGAATGCTGGGGAAATGTAATCAACCTACACAAGTTACCACAAATGTTTTCAAGTATCATGAATGTGTCGGAGAGTGTTACAGAGATGTAAACTAACCCAACTTACAGACTCTTGAAGATAGACGTAAACTACCTCATGTACCCTACTTACGATGTTTCAAGAACAGGCTTTAAATGATATCTCGAAGTATACTACAAAACCGTTTGTATGGCTCCCGCTGAGAACATGAGGATAAGATTATATAAATTACAGCATGGAAGGAGGCATTTAAAAAGTATTTTTTTTCCGCGTTCCATACGACAACACAACATAAATTCGTAAGAACTGCTACTGTGAAGCGAGCCCCTTTGCTACGCACTCCACACTGGTTAACAATGGTTTACAGAGTATAAGTGTCGATGGAGAACACGCGATGATTTCCCAGTCGTTCTCATGGCTGATTTTTCAGTGTGTAATGACGCATTATTACGAATTAAAGTCGATCTCACCTCAAAGTATGAAATGCTTAGTGCATTATTATAAATTACCTCACCTCAAAATGTTGTAATGATTTGGTGTGTATTAAAGAAATATTTGAAAGATTCAATAACTCTATTTAACATCTGTAAATATTTGTTTTTAAGAAGATGAAAGTAATTGGTAATCGAACCGATGCATGTAAGTTTGATAGAATGATTCTCGAGCAGATTTGTGTTGTAATTTTTATAAGTTATGAAATTAATAAATGTGATAGTTAAATGTAACTGAATTTCCGGAGTCTCTCTCTTATATTTACAATCTGACAATATTTTGACTGCCCTCATTGTCAGTTGGTGGTGTGTCTGGGTTCAGTTCTTGGATGGACTCAGGTAAATGTTTCTGTGAAGTATGAGTTTCCTTGGAAAGTTCAGTCTGATGTCTGTGAATGTCACAATTTGTGTTACTTTTTACTCAGTAACCAACTTACTCCCTGAATTTCAGGATTATTATTGTCGAGTAACATGCCGTAATTATCATAGCAGAATAATGTGAACAGATTAAAGCTGCGATATTTGGCTATTTTTACTGATTTAAATGTTCAAATGTTTGTTAAGCTTAAGGGACTTAACTGCGGCGTCATCAGTCCCTAAACTTACAAACTACTTATCAACTACCTTATACTAAAGACGGCACAAATATCCATGCCCGAGGGGGGATTCGAACCCCCGACCGTAGTGGCCGTGCGGACCGTGACTAAAGCGCCTCAGTCCCCTCGGCCACCGCGGCCGGCACTGATTAAAAGATTGTTATATTTTGGCATTTTATTGATGAAAAGATGGTGATATTTTGGCTACTTTTTATTTAAAATTTGGCGACAGAGCAATAAAAACACCTGGCAGCTCTGGACTGTACGCGGCTGACGAAACCGATGCATCAAGGGTAATCTTGTAACGTTTCGCATCCCGCTTAAAACGGGATTGAAAGTAAATAACAGCGATCAATGCAGAACTACTATGTATTGAGCGAGCAAAATCCCCAATAACCAAACTTCAGTCGTGCACATTTGTGTCAAAGTACCTTTCTAATAATACAAGTTTCATTGGCCTCCTTATAGAATCGGTGTTCAAAAAATGGTACTTGAGTTTTCTCGTCCACGTGTTAATATAATGCTGTTACGTTAACTCCAGCATTAAACAGAGAAGTCGGGCAGACCGCTGGAAGCGGTTGCGAAAGTTGGCGCGCCTGGCGAGCACAGCTGTGGCTGGACGCGCGAGAGTGATAACACAGAGCTATGCTATGCCACGCCAGCCCAGCCCAGCACAGCCCAGCACACGTGCTGTCAAGGATTCCGCCCGCCTCGCCTGGGGCCCTATTCTGTATCTTTTCGGCGCCCCAGAGTTCGGTTCGGTCAGAGAGCGCACCGAGGGGTCGAGTTATCGATGCAGCTCCATTATGTTATTCTGTATGCCTTTCGGTGGCGTTTCGGTACGCCTTTCTGGACACCGTAGCTCACGGTGGCGCTGCTGCCAGATCCGCTGGCATCAGCCAATCAGAAGTGCCTGACTGCTTCTCCGCGCATGCGCACTGCTGGCGAGCAGCGGGAACGGCAGCTGTGGCCGGCGTTCGCTGCGTTTCCTACCGTGAGAGACAGCCCAAAAAATGTAAAAAATGAAAGTCGTGTATTTCATAATCTGGCGACATAACACGACAGTGTGTTCCGAGAACTACCTACTGACACTTTTTAAAAATTTAATTAAAATTTTTTGTCACTGAAAAAAGAGAATATTTAAACTTTTCATAAAAGTTGTTTATTCACGCTACTCTATGTTTATCACACCGTATCTCCTAAACTAAGCGTCGCACAGCAAAATAATTTTATTATTGCCTTCAGTGCTATATGTTGTCGATGTCTGCAAACTTTCCGGCCAATGTATTCAGTGATAGTGAAGTAATAAATTAAAATCCCACGTCTGACGCAGAACTTTTACCAAACCGACGTCAAAAATGTAGTAAGCGACAAACTTTTTCCCTTTACATTTTTTTGTGGGGGTGTAAGCGAGAAAAAGTTTCGGAAAGGTTTGAATTTATTTTTTCCGTTTGTTGGAAAACGTTAGGTGCTACCGTTTGTCCTAGACGAGAGCAGAATTGTGCGGTTCATTGGCGCGGCGCGAGTTCAACGCGCTGGGAGGGAAGACGCGGCGTTAGCAGCAGAGAGAGCGCAGTGCTGGCAGTGAAAAACTTCTTATTTTGGCACTACGGAAGTACATGGAAGTTTCGGGAAACGAAAAGGATTGCATATTAGTCGAGACAGCTCTTACAAGCGTCAATGGTTGTATACTGAAGAAAGACCGTACAATATTTTAATAACAAAACAGTTGTTTGCCGATGCGGGAAAGCTAAAGGATTTTTTTTTAGATTCACTCATAACCAGTTTTAGTATTTTCTGTCGTTACTTGGACAAAACCTTAAACGTCAGGTTTGATTCCATCTTGAATCCAAGTGCTCAGTGGCTGTTAACATATACGGATGTTGAAGAGCAGTCGCAAATATTTCTTTACTGTCGCAAAATTTGATTTTGGTCGCTGTCAGACTCTCATCAGTGCTTAAAACATAGTCTGAAACGTACAAAAATTTTCAGTCTTCATATTGAAGATTATGTGATCGTCAACATGAAGGCTGAAAACTTTTCTTTGTTTCAAACTGCGTTTCAAGCATTGAGAGTAGTCACACATGAATTATTTGTAACAAGACTAAAAAAGTAAATGAATAAAAATAAAAGTCTACGTTTGTTTCACTCACAGAAATTCCATCTTTTGTTTTATAATAAGAGTGAACCCCGATGTATAAGAAACTACTGCTGGCGCTCGCTCTTACATGTACATGCTAAAGAATATTGCAGATCATGCTTCTCTTACACGACTAGAAAAGTGTTCCAAACAAGATGACTGGTGAAAAAATATTTTGCACCAGGAAGGATTCGAACCTAAAACACTTACGATAGGAGGTTGTCGCCTTAACCGCTAGACCACGGCGTCTACAAGAGAGGCCAGTCTCTGTTTCCGTTCACTTCTTTGCGGAATGATTATCGGTTATTTATACTGCTGGTAATTTGTATGATTTCCACTATCTAACTTCACAAACTTCCTTTCCATTTTATCTTAAACGATGTAAGAGTGTTTTCTGTAAGTAATAAATACTCAGTTCGTACGGAAAACTACTGTAAAACACTACTAAGTACCGTTCAGATACGTCGGTAACGTGCTTGTTGGCACAACAGGTCTTAAGATTGCGGTGAAAATGGCTCATTTTATGAAGATTTTCAATGCGGTGGAGTATCTGGAGTGCATATTTGAGTAATTCTCACGTACAAATACAAAAATTTGCCAAATACGACGCGACAGCTTTGCGAACGGCGAAAACGAAGGTGACGCCGTATTTGATGGATTTCGTATTTACACTTCCGTAATATGAGAGCTGCAACATAAATAAAACGGCGCATTAAAGACATTACCGAGACGTGTATTTTAAGATAAAGTTTATTGCAATAGAGTTTACAGAAGTGCTATATCGTTATATTAAACTCTAGAACGCCAGCAATTTTAACGTAATATTTTGATAATATCTGTAGACAACCTTGAAAATTAATGCTTTAAAGTTACTTATTACTTAAAAAACAACAGATGTATCATTATCGGAATTTAAAACGACACAGCATTGCTAAAATAATAATTTATCTTCGCAATCCAAGTCCACCGAAACGAACCAAACGGCCTCACCGAAACCTCAGCGGCTTTCGGTGCAGCGCTCGAAATTTCGGTGGCCGTTTCGGGCGGTAGCAGGCCACAGAAACGTACAGAATAACCATTTTCGCTACCGAACCGAAATTGACGTAACCGCCGAGAAAAACACACCGAACCGAACGGTACGAAAGATACAGAATAGGGCCCCTGGCAACAACCGCCTTCCCGCTCGGTCTCAAAACAGACACCCTCCAGGCATTCACCGGGACGTCAGGCGGACGAAACCTTAACACAGCGCCATTTCACTTATCCCAGTAACGTAACGCCGAAAGTTTATTCGTTTCTTCTGTCAAAAAGCATTCCGGTATTAAGGCAATTACACGACGACACTACGTTTCATGAAACTGCACTACTGGCGCATGCGCGAAAAGCGTACGCGCAACTCGTTGACGAAACTAAAACAGTTTCGGCTCCTCCCAACTTTGCGAAGGCTAGTCTACACGACGACACTAGGTTGCGACACTCGTTGCATGAAATGAACTGCGCCCAACTGGTATCGTGTATGTCTGTAGACACGGCGCCAAAACAATACACTTCAGTTTCGTTATTTTGTGAGTGCCGTAGTCGCCGTGCAATGAAAGTTTTGGTAGCTGTAAAAGTTGTGGCGGAGCTATTGCTTGTCTGTGTGAAGTCTCTGCATAAGACTAAACGTAAAGAGAATAAGAAACGTGTTAGGATTCGTGACTGGATTGGAAAAAAAAAAAAAGACGTCAGCTCGGTTGCTCAGCGACTTTGCCGCAAGAAATTGTGATTGAAGACCCTAGAAGTTATTTTAATCAACTTAAAATGTCACCAGAGCAGTTCACGTTCCTTTTAAACAAAATTAGTAATGGGTCATTCCATGCCAAGTGGTCTAGAGGCTACCACATGACCCTCATGGATTTTGATGAAATTTTGTATGAACATTCACACATGTTCTCAATGAACACTGCTAAAGTTTCAGTTAAAAAAAAATCAATACTTCCAGAGATACAGTCACTTGTTTAAGACCATAGCACAGCTTCCAACAGTGCGTCCTTGAAGTTTCAGCAACTTTGAGATGATATATCTCTGGGAGTATTTGCATGAAAGAAACAAAACTTGGCCATCTTATACAACTTTTAGAGCTCTGTAAAGTAAAATATCAAGAACAGGATTTCTGAGCAATTTTCATATAAAAAATTTGGGGCAAAGTTGGGCGAAAAAATTGCTGGTTAAAAAAAGTGCGAACTTTAGTTTTTTATATCTCCAGAAGTAATTGTGGGATGTACATGAAACTTTGCACACCATAACTCACCAACACAAGGTCTTAGAATATAAAGTTTCATTCTCCTATTGCTTCCCATTATTTCACAAATCTAGGGTAAAGTTGACGATTTTTCAAAAAGTGCTAAAAATGGGTATTTTCAGTCAAATTTTTCAAAAAAGTGTTTTCTCCAAATTCCTTTAAACTATGCTCATTAGAAAGAGCATATTCTAAACTATCTAGAAAAGTGGATTTGGTTTTGCAATGCAAGCATATAAGGCCCTAAAAAGTAGCATAATTCTAGAGGCGCACTGGAAGTTTGAACCCATTTTTCTGGCACTCAAATTATACCTAAAAATCTTTTATTATGTCTAATAAATATTTGTTAATGCCTAGGATAAGTGAAATAAGAAGTGCTGATGAATAGGACGTAGCTAAAGTCCGAATAGAAAAAGAATAAAAAATAGAAACAATGTTATTTCTTAACTGTCCCCCCCCATCCCACAACTCTCTCTCTCTCTCTCTCTCTCTCTCTCTCTCTCTCTCTCTCTCTCTCTCTCTCTCACACACACACACACAAACAATTATAATTTAGAATGAATGTAAATTGTAAAATTTATTTGCACAATCATTATCTAATTATTAGTAGCATTTTTAATTAACACCACTAGCTTACTGAAGGAAAATCAGTATATAAGTGAGTTGTTGTGGTTTAACCACTGCTATATTCATTTCACCTGAGAAAACCAGTATCTACATCACCGTAGAGGCTACGCTCGAGCATCAACAGCTATGGGTGAGTTTCTTTACACAGGTTTCCAAGCCTGATGAATGTAAACAGGAATGGTGTATTGCCGGCCAGACGAATTTACTGACGGAGCTGGAATAAGTGCAATAATGTGGTGTAATGGAACCCAGCACTTGTCACTTATTGGTGGTCAATAAAATGAATCTGCTGGACCATGAGGGTGCATAAAGTTTATTAATCCACCCCTTTGCTCAGTGGAAGTCTCACAGATATTCCCAATCCACCAAAAATTTTTTAGATGCATGCAACATATTGTCCAGCTTGGAGAGCAGACATTAATGTGCCTTCTTTAGTTCTCTGACCCATTGTAGCTAGAAAAGATGATCAATCATTTGAAACTCTGCTGACCTGAATTCTTGTTTCATCAATAGGTAAAAAGTGACAATTTTCTCTAGTGCTTGCTACAGTTTGTCCATGTTTAAACCTCACTTCTTGTGACAATTTTTTTCTTTTTTCCTTTTTTTTCCCAATTTCATCTTTACTGACGAAAAGAAATTTGATTCCATTAATGTTTTCAGAGAAGAAGTGAAACAGGTCTAGGTAAGTAAGATTGAGCACTGGAGCCATCACTGAAATTATGAATGTGAGATATCTGTTCAAACTGTGCTTTTATGTATTTGATGAGCTCCTTGATAAAAACGTTAACTGTACCAGTGACATGCCACAAACAAGAACTGATAATGCAGAAACTTAAAGATTCCACTTTCTCATTTCGATGAAAGTAGATAACAAATGGATGAATTGTTGCTTTCCAGTGGAAGCCTTGCACAGCATCCTGAATAATAAAAAAATAATTTTCCAAAAAATCTATTAGGACAACAAGCTATTTGTTTTTCAGATAACATTTAAGGCCTTTAAGGTGCAGTTATTCCAGCTCCATCAGTAAATTTGACTGTCTGACAATACACCATTCCTCTTGATATTCATCAGAAAATTAATGTAGCATAGGGTAAGGTGGTACAAATTCGATATAGGTACAATTCGCATCAACATAAGTTTTCAGTCTCGTATTGTTGCTAGCACTTGCCTTTGTGTGGCGTTGCAGTGTAGCAGGTTTCTACAGCTCCTCCTGTCTTTTCCAAGAATACAACACTCTGTGTTAAGGAGACATAATTTTTTTCCTGTAAAGATGTACTTGGAGCTACTTCAGCGAACGTGCTCTTATAAATGTTCTAGTTTCCACGTGCTTGTAAACTCGTTATTGTACAACGTTTGGTACAGCGAAGTATGCACTGGTGCCCGAAGGAAAAAGTGCTTTTTATGTGGGAAAAGTCAGTGATCAAAATTGTACGAGGAAGTGATCATAATTGTACCTAGTGTGGTACATTTTATATCGATTTTTCTCAATTCTGTAACCTTTTTTTTATGTTCATACCAACATATGTAATTGTCTAATATTTGTGATACATATTCATTAAACATTCAAGAACAAGTGCCATAGTTAAAATTATTTCTTTTCTCAATATGTTTGCAGTTACAATTACATTTGTCAGAATTGATTGAAATTGTACCACCATACCCTATAAAAAATTGAAATAGGTTAGAGGAAACTAAGCAACCTATGAGTGGCTTCTAATTTTATCCAGGACACTTCAATAGTTTTATTATCAGGCTTGGGAACCTGTGTAAACAAATGCTTATCACGCTTGGGATATCCTGTGGTAAAGGAACCCACCCGATGCTGTTGTTGCCCCTGTGGCGATGGGGATGTTGGTTTTCTCAGGTGAAATGAAACTAGCAGTGGTTAAACCATAGCAACTCATTTATACACTTCTTTTCCATCAGTAAGCTAGTGTTTGTTTATTAAACAGGCTACTAATAATTAAATAAAGATTATGTAAATAAATTTTATGAATTAAATTCAGTTTGTGTGTGTGTGTGTGTGTGTGTGTGTGTGTGAGAGAGAGAGAGAGAGAGAGAGAGAGAGAGAGAGAGAGAGAGAGAGAGAGAGAGAGAGAGAGAGAGAGAGAGTTGTGGGATGGGGGGGGGGGGACAGTTAAGAAATAACATTGTTTCTATTTTTATTCTCTTTCTATTCGGACTTGAGCTACGTCCTATTCATCAGGACTTCTTATTTCACTTATCCCAGGCATTAACAAATATTTATTAGACATAATAAAAGATTTTAGGTATAATTTGAGTGCCAGAAAAATGGGTTCAAACTTCCAGTGCGCCTCTAGGATTATGCTACTTTTTAGGGCCTTATATGCTTGCATTGCAAAACCAAATCCACTTTTCTAGATAGTTTAGAATATGCTCTTTCTAATGAGCATAGTTTAAAGGAATTTGGAGAAAACACTTTTTTGAAAAATTTGACTGAAAATACCCATTTTTAGCACTTTTTGAAAAATCGTCAACTTTACCCTAGATTTGTGAAATAATGGGAAGCAATAGGAGAATGAAACTTTATATTCTAAGACCTTGTGTTGGTGAGTTATGGTGTGCAAAGTTTCATGTACATCCCACAATTACTTCTGGAGATATAAAAAACTAAAGTTCGCACTTTTTTTAACCAGCAATTTTTTCGCCCAACTTTGCCCCAAATTGTTTATATGAAAATTGCTCAGAAATCCTGTTCTTGATATTTTACTTTACAGAGCTCTAAAAGTTGTATAAGATGGCCAAGATTTGTTTCTTTCATGCAAATACTCCCAGAGATATATCATCTCAAAGTTGCTGAAAATTCAAGGACGCACTGTTGGAAGCTGTGCTATGGTCTTAAACAAGTGACTGTATCTCCGGAAGTATTGAATTTTTGAAACTGAAACTTTACCAGTGTTCATTGAGAACATGTGTGATTGTTCATACCAAATTTCATCAAAATCCATGAGGGTCATGTGGGAACTTTTCTCGATATTAGACCACTTGGCACGGAATGGCCCTAATGCACTGTAGAAACAAGATATTTTTAAGCTTTGAGCATTGGCACCAGAACTGAAATTAATTTCATTGCATTTCGTTTCTTGTGTAGATATTCGCCTCTACAGTACCTGCACCGTACCAAGTCAACAATCACAGCTGTAGCTGAAGGAAAAACGTCACAGACGTGGCAATAAAACGATAAAAGCAACCAAACTGTTTTCCAACAAAGAAGAGCCCAATTCCACAATTCTTGCTACATCTGAGCCACAAACGGCAAGAATAATCAAAACTTTTTTTAAAGCTAAAGTAATTACACATAAAAGAATATGCACGTATAAGAAAGACAAGTGACGTGTAAAAATGTGAGAATCATTAGACTCCATACCGAATTGCTACACGTAAAAAACTGGCTGTCATAGTAAGAACAGCCCATAATAGAAATCTATTATACCGTTATGTTTATATGCAACTTACTTTCAGCAGAATAAGCTGGAAATATACACATATTCGTAAGTATTTGTTCATGACGGAGTTGTTCTTTATACCATTGAATCATTTAAATTAGGCTGTTTTTATATTAATTTCCGTATTATGTTTGTCTCTCGATATTTTAATAATGCTTGTAACGCAAAAATTATAGTATGTATTTCGTTAATTACGTACAAAAGCGATTACAAACAAACATCACTACTTCGGCGGCTTTCCCACCGCTAGGAGCGCTAGTGTCGCAGCAACTGTCAGTTGGTAACAACTTTTACAGCAGTGAGTGTCGTGTCTGTATATGTTAGACTGTGGCGAAACTGTTTGCGCGAGTTTTTAGGTTAGGTGATAACCAAATCACAAAATGAAGTGGGGAACGAAAGGAATTGTTCGGTATTTGGACATACATATGATACATAGGTGTTTATGAGCTTTTAAAAGCTTTCTGGAATAAGTAGCGGCGTGTTGGTGCTCTTGCAGCAATAATTCGTAAATGAAATATTGATGGGTGAACGATAGGTTATTTACGAGCTAAAATACATTCAATTCAAAATACCTGTACAAAGGAACATTGAAAAATGCAATCTAGTAAAACATCTGGGTGTTGATCAGCGCAAGATAACAAGACCAAGATCACGTGGTTTGAACTTGCAGACTTTTTTAAGGAAAATTGTACACAGAAGAAAAGGCTACACAAATCTGTTAAGCTGAATTCTTTTATTTAATATTATTTGTTTAAAACGTGACAGCTTTTACATTTACAACTCTTTGTAAATATTTATTTAAAACGTGACAGGGCTTTACATTCACGTTTTTTTATGTAAATACTTTTAAATGTATTGTTCACCTTTTCCTGGTTAAGCAATTGTGGATTTCGGAACACGATGCAGGTTCTTTAGAGACGAATATGAATCCCCACTTGACGAGAAACGTAAGTAATTTTTAATATCAGTTCTGGTGACAATGCTATACGCTTAAGAGTATCTTGTTTCCTTATTGCATTACTATATTTAAAAAAACCGAAAATGCTCTGGTGACATAAGATAATTAAAATAATTTGTAGGGTTCTCAACCACAATCTCTTTCAGCAAGGCCGGTGATTAACTGAACTGACGTCTTCCATTTAACAACCGAAACACGTTTCTTAGTCTTTTTATGTTTAGTCTTATGAAGTGACTTCACACAGAGCAGTAATAGCTCCGCCGCAACTCTTTGTCTTCCCGCGCGCGATTAGAGAATGGAACGTTAGAGGAAGGTTATGAAAGTGGTTAATGAACCCTCTGCCAGGCACTTAAATGTGATTTGCAGAGTATCTATGTAGATCCCCCATTGAGAACTTATAAGAGATGGTAGACAAGAGAATTGACCTCTCAAAAGCTACATCTTTAAATAAATTATGCCATCAGTAGCGACGAATGCAGGCGTTTAGTAGACTCTATGGGTAAGAGGTGCAGGGCAATTCTCAAAACTAAGGGTTACCCCACGAAGTACTAATGCACTCCTATGCAACAAAAAAAGGTCTGGTATTATTATGAATATAATTAATTATTTTGTGTTGTTTTATCTACATAACCGACTGTGGTACAACGTGACTCTGTTGTAATGTTTCCTGTACAACTTAAAATTATGTTTCCATAGTAGTACAAATATGACTAGTAATAAATGTGCACTTTATTTCAAACCTTTGTCAGGTGGCTTTATTGTTTTGACTACCACTGTATGAGTCATGAAGTTCACAAAGGTAATTGCCAACAGAACATCATCAGTATGTCATGACCTTCAGGGTCCGTCATCAGTGTGAAAAGCTTCCATCCGGAATCATTTCTGAGAAAAACGTTCCCGAAATATGAACATCGTTTAAAAACTACAGAATAGGTCTGATTGTGACCCTGTTCATAATATTGGGGATTCATACCGTGGTGAGTATATTAAAGCTGAAATCGGTAATAGTTTGTAAATTACAATTTTAAACATCACGGTGAAGGCACCAACCATAGAGAATATTGTAGTCGGTGTATTACAGCCCATAGGTCGCGTTAACTAACGGTAATTTTGGCCTGGATTGGACTCATGGATTGTTCCACTTAGGAAGAGATTTCTCGCCACCAGGTGGCACAGCGAAGCATTTAGAAGTACCCATATTAATTATATCCTTGGCATGATTGATGTCCATTAAATTTGTTAATGGACACAATTAGGGCGCCACTTAAGCATTGTAGTGGCACTTGGTGGCAAGAAATTTCTTCCTAACTGGTTCTAATAATTCACACACTTGTAGTCTGCACATGTGCATTACACAAACAGCTTGTGACATCATGCAAAGGTATCATATGTGAGAATGGCTGAAGTCACCAACAGGTACAACATACAGAAAAAATTACCAATGTTAGTTAATTTCATGATTATGTAACAGCTATTGTAATGTAATGGTTATAGAATATCCTCTTTTGGTAGATACAAATCTGACGATAAAATCTCCGAAACGCGTCAAAGAATAGTTTATATTGAAAATGTTTTGCGACCACAATGATACCCGCAGTACCACCAATTATTCTAAGTATGGTTTCCCGCCTCTATCGCGAATTTGTGTCGCATTTACAGTGTTCCTATAGCATTCGACTTCAAAGCAATTACTTGTGTAGGACCCTGAGAAAGTGTGCTTCAATCGTATTGCCTTGATAAAAAAAAAAAAAAAAACTACCGAGTGTCTAGCAAAAAGCGAAACACGTGTCTCTTTATATTCAGTATAGAACGTCCATAGAAAATTTGATCGAAAGCGGTGATCCACATGTGAGACCCTCTCCCTGTAAGTTATCACGTGTAGATCGTCTGTTACAAATCAGCTTCAGAGGCAGAGACGAAGCAGTGCTGTATTCCACAGAACTGTGTGTTCCCCAGTACTATGCCCGTGGGGCCACGGAAAGCCTGCTGGCCCACTTTACAGGGCAGTCTGGGCGTCCTCGGTGTTCACAAGGACGCTTGCCGGCTAGGCGAGCCACCTACCAGCGATGTCACGTGCATTCGCCCAGCCTCCATCGACTTCCCGGCGGCAGCTGGTTAACATTCAGCAAGTCGCGACACTCGGTCCAGCCTCTCGGACACCCCGTCCCTTAGAAAAACATAGTTTAAACAACAGAAGTATTTGAGGAGCGATATTCATGGATGGATATTTTGGAATGTAGGATAATGTCACAACACCAGGGATCTAAGGAGGGAAAGGAGAAGGATGGCATCTCTGATCTGATGTCTGAAATGTCGTTGAGCTTCCGTTTTGTTAAAACCGTGGGCCTACCAGTTCGTGGTGCATCATGAACTGAACCTGTTGTTCGGAATTCGCGAATTAAATCACGAACACTGTCGCGATGTTGACACCTCGAAGTAGGAAAACGCTATCTGAATTGTCGTCTCACATGTTCTGTGAAATTTCCTCCTGCTCGGAAAACCTCTTCCACTAAAGAGGGTCTCTTCGCAACAGTAAGCAATCTCACTACACTGTATTCAAGAACAAGACAATAACACAAATAACAGCTGTAGCGCACACGCAACACTACCCACACTCTACTGCCACTGCAGCTCCACGGAACACGTGCAGTCCGCTTTGTTTGCGCTGCCAACCTTACACGACCCCCGCAATGCGAGATACGCGAGTTCGCCACTGCGGAGATGACTTTGCGGACACACTGTACATTTAGCGGTGGAGATGCATACTGTCTACAAGATGTGGGTTGCATACAGTTAGTAGTAAAGCAGTAAACAATTAATACATCACATGGACACACATAATGTGTTGGAATAGGTTATAATTTGCCAGTACAATTTTTGCGCCTTCCCCGTCTACCCACCGCGACCAAACCACCCTATAGCACAATGCGAGACGTAAGGCTAGTTTCGAGCACAGACGCCATTAGTCTGTTGTTCGATTAGTATAGTGTGTCTGGCTACGCGGAATACGATTTTTGACGCTTATGTGTGTGGTGGAGGGTCCCAAAGTGTAATTCCCAGGACCAGGCGCGATTTCAAATGTTCAAATGTTTGTTAAGCTTATGGGACTTAACTACGGGGTCATCAGTCCCTAGCGCGATTTCAGACAAGAGGAACTGTTAAAGCCCTTTCTATACGAGACGTGTAACACGCACAAGAAAGTCGTTGTCAGCTCCAGCGCTCATTGCGGTAGACCGTCGAACTACTAAAGACGCGGTACCATACCCAGAAAACTTTTATGTCATCTGACTCTGGCCGCGGAAGCCTACGTAATTATACTGAAGACGTGTTCAAACGGTACGCATTTCTCGAGTCGTCTGCTTCGTATGTCTACTTCGTTTGTTGTCAACTTACAGCAAATGAATCGCCGTGTTAAGATCACTTTTCGAAACGTCAGATATATTGTGATGATTAATGTTTTCGTGCAGTTCATGCGTAGCTACGTCGCTCACGTGTTAACGTCCTCATTATAAAAAATTCTTGATAAAATGCGATTACATACTTCCAGCCCCTGCAGTTTGAGGCACCTATGTATATGATGAACAAGCTCAGGTGTCTATACATAGACCTTTCAGTGTGATAAAGCTTCAAGTAATGCTCACCAAAAACAAATATTTCATCTGTTAACTACAGCATGTTTCATGAAAAATAGCAAATATTTTAGAAGATAAAGACGATTTGCAGTTGTCATACAACGTGTGTCCAATATTTATTGGGTACAGAGATATAGCTCTTGGTATGTTCAACAAACTTAAAGCACAAGCAAATTTGGATATAAATTTATCCATGTTATTTGGATTTTTTGAGGTCTGCGACTGTATTATAAGCTTTTTTGGAATGATTACTGCTGCAGCAGTCACTATTTATAAATATTTTTATTGGCACGACGCGTTTCGGCAGCATGCTGCCATCATCGGGTGCATTTTTACAGTTACTGGTTACATTCTTGATGTATTGTGTTTTGTGTTTTTGTAATACAAAATGTCCACATGTGTTGTAAGTGTATATGTAACTATGTGCTTGTGTTGTGTGTGCCAGACAACAAGTTTATCAAGATTAGCAAAACTGTTAAAACTGTACAAACATAACCTCACTGGCATCCACAACACAAAACACAATACATCAAGAATGTAACCAGTAACTGTAAAAATGCACCCGATGATGGCAGCATGCTGTCGAAACGCGTCGTGCCAATAAAAATATTTATAAATAGTGACTGCTGCAGCATTTATCATTCCAAAAAATTTGGATATTTTGACTTATTCTTTCGTCGGTTCTTGGTAGATCACTATATTAACTTTTATTTAAATAACCGGTTTTTGACTACTTTACAGCCTGAATATGTCGTAGTAAGCCGAAAATCGGGTAACTAAATGGAAATGAACTTGTAGGACATACACAAAATTCTACTTTAAAGCCACTATGACGTTGAACTACCGAGGGATAAATAAGTGAAAATCTTTTGATTTACATTTGCTCTAATTTCTTTTGGCTTTCATATTAACAGCTAAATCTCTGTATTCAATAAAAATTGTACACATGTTATATGAAATTTTTAATCCAATACTCTATAGTATCACCTCATAAAATACTTACGACTGAGTCGAAAAACTACGTTCCTCTGAGCAGGAGACTAGTTGACATTTCTCAAACAAATTCGTGACATGGCTTCGTTTGTCAGCTGGGCTCCTCATTCAGTCGTCTGCACATGCGCGAAGCACTTCCATACGCGTGAAAATAGGATCCATCCTATTACGTCTACTAGCGATCATATGCGCTCATCTTGTGCAAGTGGACGCGTCTACACGATACGAGGCCGGCGTGGCCGATGTATCATTTGTAATCTCGTAAGCTCTCATTTTCCGTGTAGAAAGGGCTTAAAAGATGATGTTCAGATGTCTGTAAATCTATCGGACCAAACTGCGTGGCCATCAGTCCGTAGCTTACAAACTACTTAAACCTAGGTAAACTAACCTAAGGACAAACACACACACCCATGCCCCAGAGAGGACTCGAACCTCCACGGCAAGCAACCGCGCGCTCCGCTTTAGACCGCTCGCCTACTCCACCGCGGCGGGGCTTAAAAGAAAGAAAGGATAAAGTCGTCAACAGGTAACATCAACAAAAGATGACTTTTATCTCCGGTTAACAGCCCTTCGAGACAGGAGGTTGAATGGAATTAAGCTGCACTGCGCTGTCTAGGGAGCAACAGGACGTGCAATATCAACACAAACAGTCCGAAATCACCTTCGGGAACGTGGCCTCTACGCCCAGAGGCCTACGGTGTGAGTTCAATTTAAACCACGACACCGCTTAAACCACAGAACCTGGACGAAGCAACTTCAGGATTGGAGTCGTAACGAATGGCACTGGGTTTTGTTCGCAGATGAGTCAAGATTTAGTATCGTTCTTTGTCTCGGACGGCGGCAGCTGGCAGAATTGCGAGGTCTGCCTGCATCGTCCAGAGCAAAGATCAGCTGGGCAGAGCGAGGGTCACGGCTGCTGGGAGCAGACGGTGATCGCGAGCCAGCGCGACGCTGTGCGAGGCGGCATTGCGCAATGCCGGAAACGCCAGGCCTCTGCCTATACACGCTTCATATCGCTGCGCTATTCTGGACTGAGATGTGTAATAAATAATTCATACCAAAGACGCTGCTTTTTATTCAATTATTTAATACGACAGGTCTGTTTCGGCGTGAATGCCATCGTCAGGTGTACTGTAAAATACAAAGGTGCGTATACTATTTAATTTAAGAAAATAATTGTACTTTATAGGAGGTACGTCCAGAAAGTAAGTTCAGTTTGATTATATAAAACAAACGTGTACAGATAAAGAAAAAATATTTATTGTACAAAAATAAACAACTGTTAAACTAATTTTCTACATAGCTGCCGAAATTTTGTAGGCACTTGTCATAGTGTGGCACAATTTTCTGTATGCCTTCTTCATAGAAACTTGCCGCCTGTGTATTCAGCCATGTGGTAGCATGTTCTTTCAGCTCATCGTTCTCGTACAAACATTGTTAGCTTCTTACCCTTGTAAGATCGCTGCTTCTCTTATATGTATAGGTTCTCATTTACATATGTAAAATAACTGTTGTTGTTACAGCTCTTATATAGCTGTATATATACTCTTTTATTAAAAAAAGTCTTATGTTGTCGATGTTTGACAGCTATTTTGACAGATAAGTCAGCGATATTACAAGTTTACAATGCAGTTATTTCTTTGCTATTATATAGAGCATATCTGGTCTTATTGGTATGTCAATAGGATGTTTCATTACTAATATGTAAATATTGTATATACACAGTTATATAAGAGCTATAACAACAGTTCTTTTACATATGTAAATAAGAAACTATACATATAAGAGAAGCAGCGATCTTACAAGGGTAAGAAGAGCTAAAAATGTATGTATAAAGTACCATTATCTTCTTAAATTAAATAGTATACTCACCTTTGTATTTTACAGTACACCTGACGATGGCATTCACGCCGAACCAGGCCTGTGGTATTAAATAATTTAATAAAAAGCAGCGTCTTTGGTATAAATTATTTACAATGTCCGGTTCATAAACGGAAGAAGAAATTTCAGACATGTCCTACGTAAATGCGACCTCACTGTTCATGTTGTCTGTTAAAGATCTAGCAGACTATATTATTAGTAACCTCAGACCTTTTGCAAATGATGTAGTTATCGATTCCGATGTGCTTTCTAACAGAAGCACCAGTATCTATATGTTAATACGATTTGAAAGTGGATTGGGAACTCGAAGTGTTCAGAAGTGTAAACTTGTGCACGTAGCACGACGAGAAGAGCATCCGTGAGTCATAGTTCGAATCAACTCATACAAAAGAATGGGTACAATAAATTTGTAGGATTATGAAATATAATTGTGACGTGGGCCCGGACGTAGATAAGATAGATGGCAGACTTCGGTTTATTGGCTGCGAAAAGATGAACTACTTACGTAATCATTTGTGTTCTTATCCGTGAGTATTGCTTAAGTGTGCGGGACTAAAGCCAAACAGAACAAACGGAGAAGTTGCAGCGAAGTGTAAGAGGGTCTGAGCGAATAGAAGCTTGGTGCAGGAAGTGGCTTTTGACCCTCAATACAAACAAATGGTTGTTTCATTGTATCGTGTAATTGCAGATCACTAGAAGCGGCCTTACACAAAATATCTGCGAGTATGCATACGGAGTTATTTGAAGTGGAACGACCACATAGAATTAATCGTAAGTCAGACGTCAGACTGAGATTCATTGGGAGAATAATTTTGACATGTAGTGTATCAAGAAAGCAAGTAGGTTTAAAAATACTCGTTTGACCAATACATGAATATGTAGCATCGTTATAAGATTCGTAACAGAAAATATTTTTAGAGGAGATGGAGACGATACAAACGTCACAGGTCTTTATTCTTTAATAGGAGCGATAGCGTTACGGAAATGATCGCACATCAGCCGCAGTGGAATAGCCGAGCGATCTAAGGCGCCTTCTACATATACATAAATACTCTGCAAGTCACATTGAAGTGCATGGCAGAGGTTCATCGAACCACTTTTATTTTTCTCTACAGTTCCATTCTCTAATAGCTCGCGGGAAAAAAAGAACACCTAAATATTTCTGTTTGATCTGATTTCTCTTATTTTATTTTGATGATCATCCCTTTATATGTAGGGGTGGGGGGTTGCTAACTTCGGAAGAGAAAGTTGATGAAAGAAATTTCGCAAATAGATCGCGTCGCAAATAGTAACGCCTTTCTTTTAATGATTTCCACCCTAACTCGTGCATCATTTCCGTGTCACTGTCTCCCCTATATCGCGATAATACGAAACGAGCTGCCCTTCTCTGAACTTTCTCTAAATCGTCTGTCAGTTCCACTTGGTGGCGATCACGCAATGCACAACAATACTCCATAATAGGACGCACAAGTGCAATATTTTCTGTGTGTTCTTTCCAATTTAGATTGCTCGTAATTGTTATTGCTAGGTGAATTTAGGGCTTGTAGTTTAGACTGATTTATCGTGTAAATGAAGTTGAACGGCCTTGCTGCAGAGCGCACGGTTGCCCTCCATCGGAGGTTCGAGTCCTCCATCGGGCATGGGAGTGTATGTTTGTCCTTAGTTTAAGTCAGTTTAAATAGTTTGTAAGCCTAAGTCCCATATATTTGCAAACATTTGAACGGTTTCATTGGCAAACGTTGGCAGAGGGGCGTTCTGTATCAAGGTATGGACCCACGTCAAATTTCTGAGAGCTAAGGTTTCTTGAAGAGTTATCCATTTTACTGTTTTGTCTTGCATATATACCGCAAGAAACCCTCGAGGATACGATTATCGCCCACTTGGAGGCTTACAAGACTGGAACAGATAAAGGAGGAAGTGACATACAAGGAAGGAAGCTTAGTTTTTAACTTCCCGTCGACAGCTTGAAGACGGAGCTAACGCTCGGAGTTTTGGGTAAGGATGGGGAAGGAAATCGACCGTACTCTTTGAAAGGAGCCATCCCGGCATTTGCCTGGAATGATTTAGGGAAATCACGGAATACCTAAATCTGGATGGCCGGAGTTGGATTTGAACCACCGTCATCCCGGATGCGAGTCCAGTGCGCACTGAGCCATGTGACATTCACAGTGTACACATCTTCAGACACAGTGAGGTGGTTTGCGAAGTATACTTTTAGATATACCTATAAGGAGCATTGAATGTGCGTAAAATGGCGGCACGAACGGTCAAAGGTTTCAAATGTTCAAATGTTTGTAGAGCTTATGGGACTTAACTACGGGGTCATCAGTCCTTAAACTTACAAACTACTTGTGAACTAGCTAATACTAAGGGCGGCACAAATTTCCACGCCCGAGGGGGGATTCGAACCCCCGACCGGAGTGGCCGTGCAGACCGCGGCCGGCTGTCAAAGGTTTCTTTGAGCCAAGGAAGGGTGTGACAAGGGTGCAAGTGCTTGAAGACACCAACAATTAATCCTTCTTACAGAAGTTACAAGAATCAGCGTTAAGTGAATAGGTGTAGTAATTGACGTTCATAGCTACTGCTAGTATAATGCTTTATTGATTTGTTTGCAATGAGCTCATTTCGGCTTTTATTGCCGTCATCAGGTTTCATTTAATGTCGTTCTTATTGCTGTCCTTTCTGCTTAGGAAGTTTCTGATTTTATTCAGTTACGATTGGCTTATATGCCTATAACAGACTTTTTATTGTCTGCCTCAGTAAAAATGACAGCATTGACTGTAAGCCAATCATAATTGAATAAAATAAGTAACATCTTAAGCAGAAAGAACAGTAATAAAAACGACATTAAATAAAACCTGATGATGGCAATAAAAGCCGAAATGAGTTCATTGTAAATAATTAAAGCATTATACTAGCGGTATAAAAGGCATAAACGTCAATTACAATTATGTCGCTCAACGACATGTTCCACACGTCGCACCTCAAATTAAAGAAATTATTGAATAGACTGCAGTATACCTACATATTCTTCCTTAGCGTCTGCGAAAAAGGTAAGTATAATAAAATGCCCACTGAGTCATGTCAAACAGTTGTACTTTCCTCGCGCCATACGCGACTGGATTCGAAGGAATCCCTAATAAGCGCTACCATTGGAAAATGATCGATGTTACTCAGTTCACAGTCGTGTGCATAGATTTTGATTTAGAACCGGTGTCACCGATGTCAGTGTTTCCCTTCAGACTGTGCGCATCCACTGTCGGCCAATGAGAGGAAACATTTCGCTGCAATACTCATAGCCAATCATTGTCCAAACTGGAGAAGTAATACATGCATTCGCTCCAGGCTTTCACATCAAGCTTTGACTTTGGATTGTATGAAGTGCCTCACAGTTGCGGAACAAGCGTTTTGGTTTGGGAGGGGCTCATTTGAGGATGGGCTTTGTCAGAGCAAACACTACAAACGAGATATTGGGGGAGGGATGGGGAGGTCCACGGATTAGACCTTCCTTTTCTCTCTGGATCCGCTGCTGGTACCATATTCGACTACAGCATAAGTAGTGAGCTTCTTGATGCAGTCGCGTCGTTCAAATATCTAGGCGTAACATTGCAGAGCGATATGAAATGGAACGAACATGTAAGGACAGTTGTGAGTAAGGCGGACAGCCGACTTCGGTTTATTGGGAGAATTTTGGGTAGATGTACTTCATCTGTAAAGGAGACCGCGTATAAAACGCTTGTATTACTCAAGTATTTGGGACCCGCAACGGATCAGTTTAAAGGAAGACATAGAAGCAGTTCAGAGGCGAGCAGCTAGGTTTGTTACTGGTAGGTTCGACCAATGCGCGAGTGTCACGGAAATGCTCCGGCCCCGCGGTGGAGTAGCCGAGCGGTCTAAAGCGTCTCGCTGCAGAGCGCGCGTTTGCTCGCCGTGGAGGTTCGAGTCCTCCCTGGGGCATGGGTGTGTGTGTTGTCGTTAGGTTAGTTTACCTAGGTTTAAGTAGTTTGTAAACTACGGACTGATGACCACTCAGTTTGGTCCGATACATTTACAAAAATTTGAACATTTTGAATCCTCCGGTAACTCAATCTGGGACCGCTGGAGGAAAGACGACCTTCTTTTCGTGAATTTCTGTTGAGGAAATTGAGAGGGCCGGAATTTGAAGCTGCCACCTACTTACATTTCGCGTAGTGATTACAATGACAAGATAAATTAGGGCTCGTACCGAGGCATATAGGCATTGTTGTTTTCCTCGTTCTATTTGGGAATGGAATAGGAAAGGAAATGCCTAGTAGTGGTACAGTGTACCCTCCGCCACGCACCTTATGGTGGATTGCGGAGTATGTATGTAGATGTAGTATTTCTTTGCAGCAGGTGGGATACAAGGTTTACAGTACTAAGCGGCTCTCCCCGATGGGTACACCTGTTAGCTTATAGCGACACCTACCTGCCGCCTCAAGACATCGCTCAGCTTACTCGTAGAAGCAATCAGATCGGACAGCAAAGCCGATAGCGGTACAATCTAAGACGCAAGTGGGCTGTGGAGAGTCCAGACGGTGACTCACCTTATCTAGCGGCAGTGTTCCATCTGAGCTTCTCCTAACCGTTGTGCCGTGTGCAAGAGACCGGGGTGCAGCAGTTCAAGCGATGGATTTATGCTAGCGACCACTCTGCTGTACCCTGTTCTAGTTTCATGACACTTGTCAGCACTATCGACTTTTGTGATTACGTAGAGTTTCCCGGCGTATAAATTGTTGATATTCATGTCGGGTTTCCAGCCGGATCGTCATCTTGACACAATATTTCTGCGGACCACCTAGCTGCCATCTTCAGGTTCTGAGTCTCGTAGGAAACTGAAGTCTTGCCGTGACATCGCGTGTCATTGCCGTGACAGGCGCTGCACCGGCTGATAGCGGCGGAGGACGCAGCCACGACTCTCTGGCGCACGCGCCGTTCGTACTTCGCGGCGTATATAAGGTCGCCGGTCACGGAAAGACTTCAATTTCCTACGAGACTCAGCACCTGAAGATGGCGGCCAGGTGGTCCGCAGAAATATTGTGTCAAAATGACTTGACGATCCGGCTGGAAACCCGACATATGAATATCGACTATTGACTTTTAGTTGCGGAGTGGATCGATCTTCCACAGGTGCTGGTATGAGTGAAAAATTCCAAGCTCTCTCTCTCTCTCTCTCTCTCTCTCTCTCTCTCTCTCTCTCTCTCTCTCTCTCTCTCTCTCTCTCTCTCTCTCTCTCTGTGTGTGTGTGTGTGTGTGTGTGTGTGTGTGTGTGTGTGTGTGTGTGTGTGCTTTGCGAATGTACCCTGTGGAACGGAGCACTTTCACTGTTCAAATTCACTAATTTAAAACTAGGGACATGTCCTTCAGCGGAGGATTGCTGATGGAAGGACATCTACATAAATACTCCACTAACCTCATTTAAGTCTATGGCGGAGGGTTCATCGGACCGTTTTATGATAGTCATGTCACAGATCGCATTGAACAAACATAGGGGTTGAAACTATTTTCAGACCTACCAGCAAAAATTAAAGAACATTTAAGATCTGTAAAAGATGCACGACACCCTTTGGATACACCGGGTGTGTATAAAATTCCTTGCAGCTGTGGCCAAGTGTAGACTATATCGGAACTACGAAAAGAAGTGTCAACACTCTTCTAAATGAACACAAGAGAAACTTCCGCATGGGACATACACAGAATTCGGAGCATGTTTACCAAGAGGGGACCATCAAATTAAATTTTACGAGACAAGTGTATTATCAAAAACTTCACTATTGTACTCGTACATACAGAGAAGCCATTGAAATTTATAAACATCGTAATAATTTCAATAGAAAGGAGGAAGGCGTTAAATTAGACAAGATTTGGAATTCAACGTTAACAATCGATCTTCTTCTAGTAATAAGGTTGGCATTACCAGCTGACGTCTCGTGATATACTGTGGCGCCCCCTACACTGCCTATATATGCGGTGCTCCCTCGAGACCCCATCCCAGTTGTCACGTAGTCTGCGAAAATGTCTTCCGCAGCTGACGACGAAACGTTAGGGTAGAGTTTTATACATCGACCATGGCCTACAAGCCCGGAAATTTTAAGTGAAATTGACGCCGGCCGTAAAAGCCTACATTGTACGTTTTATGATATTTCTTTACCGCTCCCTTCTCTAATAGCACGCGGGAAAAAGGAATGACTGAATCTTTCGTTGTAGGTCTGATTTCTCTTATTTATTTAAAGATGATCATGTCTCCCTATGTAAGTGGGTGCTAACAAAATGTGTCCGCATTCGGAAGACAAAGTCGGTGAAAGAAGTTTCACAAATATATCTCGCCGCATCGAATAACGCCTTTTTTTCAATGATTTCCACCCCAACTCATGAACCATATCTGTGACCCTCTCCCCCCCATATCGTGATGGTACAAACCGAGTTCTCCTTCTCTGAACTTTCTCTATATCATCCGTCAGCCCAACTTAGTGGGGATCCCACAATGGGCAGAAATACTCCAAACTAGGTCGCACACGTGTAGTGTAGGCAGTTCCAGAACTGTTGCATCTTCTAAGTGTTCTGTCAGTGAAACGTAGCCTTTGGTTCCAGTTCCCCGCCAGTGGCGGACTAAGGGTTGAAAGGGGGGAGGGGGGCATAGGGGGCTGACCGCACCGGGCCTCCGGTCTCGGGGGTCCTCCAAATACCTCGAAAGGACTTTTTGAGCGTGCTTAGCATGTAGTTCTGCTAGGGGCTCCAAATCTCGGAAACTATTTTTCCAGACTGTCCCGTGCCTCTAGTCCTGGAAGGGACCTCCAATTCTTTTTTACAATAATACATATATTTCCAAGTGGGCGGGGGGGGGGGGGGGCTCCTTTCGTTTCGACGCCGCCTCGGGCCTTCAACAGCCTTAGTCCGCCACTGTTCTCCGCATTATTTTCTGTGTGTTCTTTCCATTTTAAGTTTTTCGTAATTGAAATTCCTAGGTATTTAGTTAAAATTTACGGCCTTTAGATTTAAATGATTTATCGTGGAAATGAAGTTTAACGTATTTCTTTTAGTGCTCATATTAGTGACACTTTTGATTGTTTAGGGTCATTTGCTAATTTTTTGCATCATTAGGATACCTTATCTAAATCATTTTGCTACTGGTTTTGAACTTCTGGTGGGTTTACTGACCTATAAACTACACGATCATCCGCGAACGGTCTAAGAGAGCTGCTAACATTGTCTCCTATATCGTTTATAAAGATTTGGAACAGTATAGTCCCTATAACACTTCTCTGGGGAACGCGAGATATCACTTTTGTTTTACTCGAGTTTCGCTTGGCGGAGGTAACTTGCATCCGATTGGCTGTACGTGACCAGGTGCCTGTAATGAAAAAGCCCGCAGCAGGTGCGATCCCTGTCGTGGTAGAGTGCGGCACCTGTTGTGTCGTCTGCCGCTCTGCGGGCCAGGCTACAAACCTGTTGGCTCGCTGGACTTGGCGGTCGTGTTGCCGCAGGGATTGTGCGAGCTGCAACCCGCGTGGCAGACGTGTGTTGAAGGGTGGCGTGACTCATATGTTAACTTTTAGTGCGCTCAAGAAATTTGGATTTTATAGCGGAGGCATCTGATAGAACAGCCACACTGCAATAGTGACACTTTAGTGACGTCAACGCTGCTAAATGCGACGTGTGCTAGTTTTTTTGGCAGCTTCAGAAATGACTGTATAGTCCTAGGTAGTAATTTCAGAAAGTTATCTTCTAAAGGACATAGTATTAAGAGGTAAAGATAACTGCTATAATTAATATTTTTATTTATTACACAACAGCTATTTCAGCAGTTCGCCATTTTGAAGTGCCTGCGTTTATCTAAGAATAACATAAATTACTTTTTGTGTATTGTAAATGACGAGTTGCATACGTAAAAATTTTTCTACTTACAGCTATGATGGTCTAGCGTCATATATAACATACTTTAAAACAGTATGTTATTTTCATGTAGCTGCTGTACTTTTTGCTGCCTGAAATTTTAATTAGATTTTAGTTTTTTTTGTTTAAACACGTTTAAAAAATTAAAATCTAATTAACATCTCAGGCAGCAAAAAGTACAGCAGCTAAATGCAAATAACATACTGCTTTAAAGTATGATTATATAATAACAGTTATGCCAGATGCTATATATTACGCTACACCTTCATAGCTGAAAGTAGAAAATTTTTACGTATGTAACTCGTCATTTACAATACACAAAAAGTAATTTATGTTATTCTTACATAATCGCAAGCTCTTGAAAATGGCGAACTGCTGAAACAGCTGTTGTGTAATAAACAAAAATATTAATTATAGCAGTTACTTGGACCTCTTAATACTACGTCCTTTAGAGACATTTACTTCACTGTGGGCCCAACAATCGAGAAGATATCTTCTGTTCACACGTAGGCTTTATGGGCTCTGATTTGGTTTGCCGTTTTTGAAAACTCTATTTCTTGGTGTGAAAAACGACCATTTGCTGAATTAACTAGCATATAATATTTTACTGCATAACTAAAAGACAAGTTACTCTGTTGTCTTTTAAATTACTTTATTAAATATAAAGAAAGACTACACTGTTGCTTTTTAGTGTGTATACATAATGCTAGAATGGTTCATACCTACCAAATCTTCTGTATTTCTTGAAGGACAATTACGAAAGGGTATTCTACCAGGAGGAAATCTACTAACGAAATTATACGCTACTCATCCGAAATGCGTTAGTAGGCACCATATGAGTGATTTTCTTGCTGTCATAGCAAGGGACAACTGAATTCTTGTTTGTGTTAATTGTCCGCTTTACCTGGTGTCGTTTGTAACAAATCCCTATATTCATAAATAAGTGATCTGAGATTGTAGAATTTCGTTAATACTCCAAACACGAGATAAACATATCGAACTACTTACTTAATGAAGCGAACATTTGCATAATTCATACAGAGCGGATTCTGTTGTTAATTGTGGCTAATTCACATCAGCAATCATCCGATTAAAAAAAAAAAGGTTAAACTCTGACGTGATGTCGAAGTCCAGAACATTAGAAAGAAATGAGAAAGGAAGGTTAAGATTTAATATTTTACCGACTGCAAGGTAATGAGAGGCAAATTCCAAGATCTGACTGAGGAAGAAGGGCGAAAGAAAATTGTTATGCCTTTCTTTAAGAAACTATGCCAACCTTCGTCTGAAATTATTGATGGCAAACAAAGAAAAAAATTTCATTAGGAGGTGTAACATGGAAACGAGACACATCTTCCTATATGAGAATGAAGTCTCTTCTATGTTACCGAGCGAGGTGGCGCAGTGGTATGACACTCGACTCACATTCGGGAGGATGGTGGGTCATAACCACCTCCGGCCATCCAGATTTAGGTATTCCGTGATTTCTCTAAACCACTTCGGGCAAATGCCGGGATGGCTCCTTTCAAAGGGCACGGCCGATTTCCTCCCACATTCTTCCCCGAAAATCCGAGCGTAAGCTCCGTCTCTAATGACCACGCCGTCGACGGGACGTTAAACCCTAAGCTTCCATCCTTCTCTTCTATGTCACAGTCATAGTGTGGCAGATGCTCAAGCAGACAGTTCTTAAATTGGCCACCTTTGAAAATAATTTTATTTCCTGCGCCTCGGTTGCACAGTGGTAGAGTGCTAGACTACAAATCCAAAGTTCCCGGGTTCGATCCCCGCCAGGTCCTAGGATTTTTATCTGTCACTTTCCACTTCTTTCACCTCTGGCAGTGTTGCTGATGTGAAAAATACCGAGTAGCACCGTGGTTCGGAGACCACGTTAAGCTGTAGGTCCCCCTATAACTGGCCGGGTAAGTCAGTTCGAAGGTCGGAGGAAGGCAACGGCATACCACCTCCGAACAGGCCCTGCCTAGTAAAAGCACTGTGGTGTTCAAACCAATCTTCGGATTGTTAACTGCTTTACCTTATACTAAAAGGGAAGGGTGTACTTTAAATTTCGATATTTCTATTTACTTACGTTGACCGGTTTTTAGCAATCATGCTCACCGTCTTCTGATCTGCAATTTCAGTGAGTATTGCAAATCACAAGATGGTAACATTGATTACTGAAAGTGGTCATCAGAATTTGTCTTCTCTAAATGGGAAATTAATATCGTCGTCGTGGGCCGCCTCTCTCAAGCAATTCCTCTTGCTTTTCACGTGCGTTTGTGTACCTCACGGGTTTCGGGTTGTAACAGCGCTAACTGACGAAATAAACGGGAGAAACCGGTGAAAAATAAGGGAGACGGGAGAATTTTTTTTAAAAAAAAGTGTTGCTAAAATACGGGAGAACCCGTATAATACGGGAGAGTTGGTTGCCGTAGCTGTAACACATAGTGATAACCCCCCTCCAGCCTCCACACAGAAATCCGAAACTCGGATCCGCGCTTCGTGGGAACCGGCATAATTCATCCTTGGCTGTAATTTATCCAACGTTAAGTCCATGTGTGTGTTTGCACATCTCATGTTTATAAATGGGCCTGTGCCAAGCGTGTAGCTGAGGAGAGCTAAAGGTGGGTTGTCCAAGACGCGGCTGTTACCTGTGATTGCGGCTCGGCCCCCCTCCCTTTTCCGGCCATGTCGGACAGTGGTGAGTCGGAAGCACGGCGTGAGCCGCTGCCGTTTACCAAGGCGCGGCTCCTGGTCGCCGACTCAGGAAATTCATTACGAAAATTCAATTTCCGATTTTTTGATGTAAAAAAAATACAGCATGTTAAGGAAGCAAAGCTACATCACTTCCCGCATTTAGTTTTACGTTACAGATTCTCGTTTTCCTTTAAAAAATTAAAAAGAACTACTTTCGGTTGTGCGTGTTTTTTTTTCACTTTTTATTACATCTCTGTCGAGTTTGAGGAAACTAAGACGCAAAAAAATTTGGGTTTTGCATATCTTGTAGCTTCATACCCCAGCTTGATAACGAAGTGTCTATTTTCTCAAAATTCGTCATAGTTATTCAGATACTTAATTTTTAAGTAACCTATTGCATTAAACTTGAAATGTTTACATCGAAAAATGTAGTCGCTGGCTACTTTGCGTATGGTTCATTTTAGGTCACACATTGCTGCGGATTAAATGAAGCCAATAATTCGAAACTATTTTTAAAGTTGAGAGCAGGACAATACCTGTCTCCGTTTTCGAGATTTTGGCTCGTATATCTACGGTACGGGAGCGTCGCGACTAGCGCCACAGTTCTCTCTACATGCAACGTGAATTATATGGAGGTAACAATCATCATATAAACTGTTAAATATATTGAACCTTTCTTTTTGAAATGACAGCCTGGGAAGGAATTCATCTTTTACACAATCATTAATACTCAAAGCTTTTTTATCTACTGGTATACAGAAATAACTATAGCTTTTTTACGATGAAACGAGGTATTACTTAAACAGTATGTAATATTTATGGAGATTTATTTCCGTCTGTTGCAACTAAATGAAAGGCGTTTTGCTTCTTTATTTGTGAACCATGATCAATGGCAGTTTTTTAGTGTTGTTTATATGTGCGACTTCATGGAGCTGTGTGTGTATTCTCCAGAGGGATGGAAGTTTTGGTTCTATATTTCATCACTTTGCCGTGTACTTCACTGTGTCATTGCAGATTTTAACTGTTAGGGTTTTCTATATATTGGTTCTATTTTTGTGACACATGACCATGAACTCTGTTAAAACATTTTTATTAACAGGCACCTTTTAAATGACGACACGAAATTCACACTTTATTTTAGATTAAATTTCAGCCACTTTGCACATGAATTGGAACTAGCTGTAACACATAGTGATAACCCCCTCCAGCCTCCACACAGAAATCCGAAACTCGAATCCGCGCTTCGTGGGAACCGGCATAATTCGTCCTTGTGTGTAAGAAGCCCCTGTGTGTATGTTTGTATCTCTCATGTTTATAAAAGTGGGCCTGTGCCGAGCGTTTAGCTGAGGAGGGCTAAGTAAGAAAGCAAGCCAGCCAGCTGCCGCGTTCTGGAGGACGGGACTTTCTCCTGCCCCTTCCCCGCGGCTCTCGGGTACAATTACTGCCGGTTGCTGGGGGAAGGCAAGTCGGTGCGTCAGGCAGATAAAGGCGCGACCTCTCCCCGGCAGCGGTAGCAGGTGGTTACCAGACCGAGCGCGCGCTCACAACAAAGAACTCGCTGTCCGAAGCGCCGTCATCGGCCTGCGCGAAGGAAAAGAAGTGGTTGTGTGTGCGGCAAGTTCAGCTGGGGGGGCAGTCAGCCGTGACTCAGGCGAGTCGCGAACGGAGGCTTGCGTCAGTGGCTGCGCGACCGCACCGCCAGCCAGCCAGCTGCTGATATTCCGTGCTCGCGGTACGTGTTTTGTGTCTGTGCTTGTGTGTGTGTTTTCGTGATTACGTTTAGTGATGCCGTGCTAATTGTGACAGCTGTCCCTTAACGCAAAGGTGACTGCAGCGTGTGTTTTTTTCCCCTCCATCTGCTGTTTTGATCTTAGTATGCCGATACCACCATCCTGAGGAAGTTGCCGTATCGGCATAACTGCGTGTCCACGAGACTCAAATGGTAGGTACTGGCTGCACGGTTGCTATTGTGTTCCTTCACTTCAAGCAAAGCGTCGGATACAGTTACTGTCACTCGGTGAACTTAGACCAGCGTACAGAATACCGCAAGAGCTTTGTAAATATACTGAAGAGGTTGTAAAATGTAAACTTTCACGGTCGGAATGGTCAAAATTACAAAAAAAATTCCGGGCTATTATGCCGTGGTCTAGTGGTTTTATTGTCGAAACCCAACGTTTCGTCCCCGACTGCGGAGGACATTCTCAAGGGGGATCGTGGCACTTTTGAATGTCCAATACACACCCTGGCTCGCTACTGAAGAGGTATTAGTAAATATTGTATAGCATCTTAAGCCTAACTGGGATATTTCTTGAAACGGGAAAGAAATTTCGGGCGTGCCGCAAGGGCAGTAAATAAAGTCACGTGCACCATGAGGCTGTTCGCGGAACTATTGTATATAGACAGGAAGAAACGCAAGAATATTGTGGCAAAATTCGTAAACTATTTTCGACAGTTTCGTAATCACATTTTTCCAGATTCACAGTCATATTTTGCCGATTTCGTAGTTCCCTTTCCGTTTTTCCTCAATTTCAAATGGTCAAATGTTTGTAAAGCTTATGAAACTTCGGGTAAAACGTTCAAATGTTTTTTAAGCTTAAGGGACTTTACTGCTGGGTCATCAGTCCCTAAACTTACAAACTACTTATGAACTAGCTTATACTAAAGACAACACAAAAATCGATGCCTATGGGAGGATTCAAACCTCCGACGCGGGAGACCGCGCGATTCGCAACGTGGCGCTCCAGACCGTTCGTCTACTTCCGCGGGCCCCTCAATTTCAAAGTAATATCTTCGCAATTCCGGAGTCATTTTTTCGCAATTTAAAAATATTTTCTCTCAATATTGGTGTCATCTCTGTTTCGGTGGTATTTTTTCTCGGTTTCGTTGTTATTTTAAAATCGGTTTCGGTGTTATTTTTTCTCGGTTTCGGTGTTATTTTTTATTCGGTTTCGGTGTTATCTTTTATCAATTTCGGTGTTATCTTTTATCAATTTCGGTGTTATCTTTTATCAATTTCGGTGTCATTTTTTATCAATTTCGGTGTCATTTTTTATCAATTTCGGTGTCATTTTTATAATTTTTGGTGCCCTTTTTGCGAAATTTAAGAATTTTTTCGTAATTTCATGCTTTTCTCACAATGTGTGTTCTTTGACAGTATCTTTGCTATACTTTTTACCAGATTGATTGATATTTTTGAACTTATTTCTTATTTCTTTACACAGGAAATCAAATTTCATTTTAAGATTGCAGGTAAAAATCCAGACTTAGGGAAGGGGCGAAATAACTTTCAATTACGAATATTGCTAATATTCGTCCTCTGGTTTTTATGAATACTATCTTTAGTTGGTAATATGACTAATTTGACGGTATTTCAAATCAATTTTGCTCTCTCTCTCTCTCTCTCTCTCTCTCTCTCTCTCTCTCTCTCTCTCTCTCTCCTTTATTTTATATTGTTAATTTTTTTTTTTTGCGTTTTTTTTCCCTCGATATTTCCCTCACCCTATGTGTTGCTCGTTAATAGAATGACTCGTTATTGTATGATACACGTTTTTTTGAACAGCCAGTCGATGCACTCACTATCATTAAATATCCTAGAATAAAGATCTGAGTGAATCTACAGCGCAACAAGCACACAGACTAACCGTTCTAAGAGGAGATTCATAGGAAAAAAATCTCAGGAGGCGTAGTCCACCAGCATAGGGTTGGTTTATGACCGATAGAGGATGTAGGGTAGATCGACAGGAAAGGAACTCGTTACGTCACATATCACGCGTAGAAAGAGCGAAAGCGGCACGGATATGCTCCGTCAACTCATATGGCAGACGCTACGGAGGGACGTTCTACAACAGGAAGTCATTTAATGTTAAAATTCCTTGAGAATACGTGCGTAAGAGTTTGTCAGCTTAATGCCGCCCCCTTATATAACTCGCGAAAACACAATGGAGGTAAATTAGATGGAATGGATTTCTTACATAGGCCTACCCACAAGCTTTTTTGCCGTGCATCATTCATGTATTGAACAGAAAAATGGGGGAAGCGACATTGAGGCGCGAATTACCCTCCACCACACACCATAAGCTAGCATCGGAGTATAGATGTAGCTATGGAACTTATTAGTAAAAATGGATGAATTTGATAACGTCTGTTCTTCTACGTACAACCTCCATCGACAAAAATCATTACAAATCAGTACTGTTGGCCACATGTATAATATCGATCGCTTTGATTTTCGATTTTTTTAATAATAATGTGACGTATGATTTTTAATATGGCCTGTCTTAAGCAGCAACCCTTTTAACGTAATGTACTGAATGAGAAAATGCAGCCTCTCAAGTTCCTATAAAATAATTGAACTTTATCGAGATTTCGACTACCATTAAGGGTGTCTTGATCATAAACAAAACTACAACATGAGACGTTTACACAAAGAGGTAAATGCGTTCATGTTGTATAAAGTTACTTGTAAAACATTTTGCCAGTTACAACTAGCAGTCTGAACAATAAAAAGTAACGTAGTGTCTGGTTGCTATGGGATGCCGAAGTGTTCGCGGTCGAAGCGGCATCAGACTCAACTAACGTTTCAGCGGTTTCATTTGCAGTTACATCAAGAATTATTTCGAACCGAATAGATACATTTTTTTTGTGATGGTGGACTGTCATTCGAGAAGAGAGGGGTGAGACCCGCAACGGGCCATTCAGATGCATTAATAGGCGAATACTCTTTCTGATTACTTACACTGTTTTCGACCTGATCTTCATCTATCCCGAGCTATGACGGTATTCCATATTATAAACTGACCTCTTTTATCTCTGTTGTTATCATACAGTGAAAGATGTGTACTGATTTTTGCCCTATTTATAAACAACCTTCGCCATGTTAACTACAAAAGAATAATAAAAAAAAAAAATAGTCGCGTTCTGGCAGTACCATTTAGGAATTAACACTCACATTTTTGAGGAAAAAAAAAGTTCAAATGTTTGTAAATCTATGGGACCAAACTACGTGGACATCAGTCCGTAGCTTACAAACTACTTAAACTAGGGTAAACTAACCTAAGGACAACACACACACACACACACACACACACACACACACACACACACACACACACACACACACACACACGCGCGCGCGCGCGCGCGCGCGCGCGCGCGCGCGCGCGCGCGCGCGCGCGCGCGCGCGCGCGCGCCCCAGGGAGGACTCGAACCTCCGACGGCGAGCAACCGCGCGCTCCGCAGCGAGGCGCCTTAGACCGCTCGGCTACTCTACCGCAGCATTTTTGTGGAACTTTACGGTCCAAACTGACATAAGAAATGAATAAAAAAAAAGTATTGCCGTTGCTGTGTGTATGGCTTTAAAATTTCAGAGTTCCTTCTGAATTACACGGTTAGAACGCCGGCAACATACCGCGCTACTTCCTGGATGTAGGGACCACTCGTTTTCACGTCATTACCTTGTTTAGTAAGGCGGGCACCTGGTATTCCTCTTGTGTTGGAGCCATTCACTGGTGGCCGTAGAACCTGTTTGGACAGTTCTCCGCAGATTCCACTGATCTGGTTCGTTACGTCACGGGCTACCAGCTTCTGACGGTCACTCGTGTTGTCAACACGTGCTAACTTTCACACTGTCTGTATGGTAAGAGCGCTATTGTTTGTATACGTATGCTTCTGTTATTGTTTACGGCTCTTGTCTGCGTAATCGTAAAGGATTTATACTTGTAGTTGTGTGAAGATTGTTTGTTCTAAAGATAAGAAACAAGCCAATTATTCCTGAAGTTAAATGGAGACAGGATGCAAACAAACGTGATACAACGTACTTAATTTGGTGGCTTAAAAGATGATTTTGCATTCATTTTTTCTTGTAAGGACGCCTATGATCTCAATCGTTCGGAACTGCACGAAACAATGCTTAGAATAACACTGGGCTATAAAATAATAATAATAATAATTGTATTCTACTAGAGAGCAGCAAAGTAACACGATAACAGTACAATAGGAGGGGAATTGGTGTAATTCATTTACGTTAGTGTGTTATTGTCAACAGTGTCGAAAAGCTAATGATCAATTATAATAACGCAAAACACTTAATATGCATCTGATAGTGCTTACATTAGTTCTCAAAGTGCAGACGCGGAATTTCCATGAAATGATTAAAACAAAGTTGAAGATAATAAAGGCACGTTTTTACATTCTAAATCGCTTCCGCCTTCAAGCTGTGTAATATCAAAACTCACGCTAATCATATTTCCAGATGTTGATATGTGTATTTCGGAGTCATAACCTACATTTCTACGACCATATTGCAACATCGTGAGAGCAGAAATCCGATTGTAAGTCACAGATTGCTTGATGATGAAATATGGATTTCTTCTCTAGTGCTTTTGCACATTGTAGTCCTACAAAATGAGCAAACTTTCTGATATTAAGCCTATACTGTGGTAAGAAGTAAACATCAATCGCCTGGCGATATTGTGTTGTTTTCGGTGGTAATATATTAAAGGGTAATATTTGTTTGGAAAGCTTACATCTATAAGGATCTGTAACGACCTGGCCAGGAATCACATAAGCTCTACCAAATAGCGTATAAAGATAACTATTTGGCTCTACCAAAATGCAACTTTTGCATGGAATCGACACAGACCTTCCTATGGTCGACTGTTATTGTAAACACGGCTTCGTGTGGTTCCGTAAGTTAGAGATGAAACGTGTCCCTCTGTTGGAATATTTACTGTGACACTCTTCCAGGGCACTGCATTTACAAACACGAAAGGAACAAACGTTTTTTTAAACTCTACAATCGACTCCAATGCTTTTCTTATTGTGCGTCTGACGCATCACGCCTGTTATATATTCTCTCATGTATTTAAATTTGACCACATTTTGCACAGTGCCTTCTGGTGTTTTCATTGTCAAGTGGTATTCACTGTCTTAGTCTTGTTATATGCGCTCCTCAGTCCTACCCTTCGGCTATCTTTCTGAAGAAGATCCAAGCTTCTTCCATGTCATACTATCGTTATATCGTCTGTAAAGGCTAGGCGGTTTATTGGGGCCATCTCTGGACTCGCTTTCGGGAGCATGGTGGTTCGAATCCACTACCAGCCATCCAGATTTAGGTTTTCCGTGATTTCGTTAACTCCAGGCAAATGCCGGGATGGTTCCTGTGAAAGGGCACGGCCGATTTCCTTCTCCACCCTTACCCAAAAATCCGAGCGTTAGCTCCGTCTCTAATGATCACGCTGTCGACGGGACGTTAAACCCTAAGCTTCCTTTCTTCTCTATGAGGATCTGCCTTGAGCAAAACATTGGTTTTTATTTTCATACACATACACAAATTTCAAGTTTCTATTGTTTGTAGATTCACTTTTCAGCGTCGCTTTCTGTCTTCAAGAAACGGATCGAAAACGCGAAATTTCTGTTTTACGCTTTGGCAGCTTCCTTGGTAGTTTTACTTTTCAAACTGCAATTTGCACTTGTTTTTCTTTATTCGTACTCTTGTTGGAGAAAAACAACTGAAGAATGTGCATCACGTTTTGCTGTATATAACCTCTTTGCTGTTATAGTGGCAAAAGTCATCGCTGGCCTTCAGTCCGAATTTTATATGAACTGACGACTTTCAACCAGTACATCTTCCACCCTCTTATAGCTATCGACACGGAACTGCTATGGTGTACAGCGGGAGACTGTACTACAACAATACAGCAATACAGAGAGATCGTTCGTCTCCATTGTGTGGTTTTTGCTGAAGAGCAAAGTATTGACACCCATATGTAAAATTTTATGTAAGTCGATAACTCTCAACAACCATATCGTGCACCTCCTTATCGTTATCAATCCCCTACCACCATAGCGCACAATGGGAGACGGATACCTACTACCACATACAAACACGATTCGTTTGCAATGTGTAATTTTCGCTGCAGACTGAAATACAGGCACAAACACCTCAATTTTTAAAATGGGTATGAAAATAATAAGCGGCATTTTGCTCCAGGCAGATCATCATCGAGAAGAAATGAATGAAATATTTATAAAGCATACTCGGATCAAAAGGGCTTAAACATCAAGACGACTACCTAACCTTCCTTTCTTCTTGGGGCTTCTTGTTGTTTGGTATGTGCGTGTGTGTGTGTGTGTGTGTGTGTGTGTGTGTGTGTGTGTGTGTGGTTGTGTTTTAGGAATTCCCATTTTATAGTTCATTCATAGTTGTGACATGAAGTCACGGAGGAGGCAGGCGACCATGAGTAATAGTAAATAAAGTCTGCAACAGGCTTCATAGGTCGCTGTATTGATTAAAGTCATGAAGTGGTTCATTACAAATAAGTCAGTACAGATGGTTACATGTTCTTGCCGTAACATTAAGGAACAGTCACTGACTTATTTGTAATCTATGAATGCAGGATTCTGATGATGGCCTAGGCCGAAACGCGTCAAATAAAGTCATATTTTAACCACTTCATGACTTTAATCAATACAGCGATCTATACAGCCTATTGCAGACTTCATTTATTATGGTTTATTATTCTTTACTGCCTGATCTCTCCATCCACTGTTGTGATGAACAGAATTGGTGACAATCCATCTCCCTGATACTGGTCTTTATCTCGAACTCTTCTGATAGTACTCCTCTGAATCTCATCCTTTATCTTCGACGATATTTCTTTCATGTGTTTTTGTGTAGTGCCGTTTCAGAGTTTTATAACAAAAACACAGTAGTCTCCACGACTCCCAGTAGATTTGGACTGACAGACTGTTTTCACTTTGAAGCTTCCTGGGGGAATCGTCGCTACGTCTGGAATGCCGCTCTTGCATGGCAGGACCGCAAGAACCTTGGCATTGGCTCGCGATTATCTGCGCCGTCCCTCCGTAAGCATCAGCTGGGGTTACCCTTGGCGGAAGCAAGTGCACGAGACCGCAGTGCTGTCTCCCCCTTATCTCCTTATCCGCCAGTGGGGTTTTAGTTTGCGAGCACGGATTGCTAGCATCGTGGGGGCAGAAAACGGCTACCATTGTTCAAATATCTCCAGTTACGTGTCTTCGTAGAGGTACTTGGAAGTGTCTTCGTAGGATTTCCCGGCGTAGTAATCCTTCGTAATCCCAGCGGTTTTGCTGCCGGTTCCTAAACTCAAACTGAATCAATATTTCGGACGTCTGGAAGTCGTCTTGGCCTTCCCGTAGGGACTCTGTTGTCCTGTGTCGCTTGCGTATTGGCCATACTCATGGCTACCTTTGACGTCAAGAGGACCCACTGAAAATTGTGGAAATTTGTTGGCAGTGGTCCACATCCTGTCGGACTGTCCGCTTTTAGCCGCCTTGCGGCAGTCTTTTAATCTACCTACTGCGCCTGCCTTGATTTTAGCTGACAATGCCTCAATGGCTGACCGAGTCTTAGGTTTTCTACGCGCAGCTGGATTTTATCGTTCCATTTAGTGGTGGACTCGTGCCTGGTGTTTCAGATCCCCACCCCTCACCTTTTAATTTGATGTTTTTCTTACTTCTACCCTGTTTTTTACCTCCAGGTTTTTAGTCTGTGCAGGGTGACTGGCTCATCTTGTATTTGTTTGTGATCAGCGAGCCACTGTTCCCTGTATTTTAGCTTAGTTCGACATTTGGTCTCTCCTATTCCTTTCTTCTTCAGCGGTGTTGAGAGTATCAAGTTCATTGGCACTGTGTGCCCCTTACGCCTCTCTTCTGGGTGTTGAGCTATATGTTATCCTTTTCCTACTTGGATGACTTGTCTTCGGTAGGAACAGGGGACTGATAACCATGTAGTTTAGTCCCCTCTAAACCCCAAAACAACAACAATATTTCAGCGATACAACTGTTCCCCATCTTCAGGGACGCCACTGCTGCTGAGTCCCGTTGGGTACCGATACTCACGCTGCGCTTCATCGTCTCGCATCGCAGAACACAGTTGCTGCCTCCTAGACTTTGCTGGTGGCGCCGCCTCTGGTAAAACGCTGATGGAAACCATATGTCGTACTAAACAGTTTATCATAAAACTCTGGCGCTGACGCCATCACAGCACATCGTGCTCTTCATACGAAATACTAGCGGGTTCCATAATATATTGTTTGAGGAAAACCGTTGTTTCTGTTTGCCAGATTGTCCGCCACCCAATTTCAATAGTTTTCCCGTTTAGTTGTAGTGGGACATATGAGTGAGAGTGTAATCAAAGTTTGATAACTAGATTCTTGGTTTGTGTTTTTTTTAATTGAAATTACCGAACGGCAAGTTCAACAGTATATATCGTTTGGTCGGTCCTCCTTCCTCGAAAATTTCCCGATCTTCTTCGCCAGTGCTCGCCAAACTGCGGCTCGAATAAAATACGCGGTTGGAAATAAAAATAAGTTCTCCCTCTCAGTTTTCCATTTCACTCAAGATTTATTGTTGAAACAGTGCATATAGAGTACGTTAAAGCCGTTATCACTACACCTACCATCCCCCACGTGGCACCTGCGTCATCGGATCAAAATCGATCTCGTCTTTACTGGTGCACTAAATACTTCTCCGACAGTGTATCAAAATGTTAAACTGTTTGTTAAGCCTGTGGGACTTAAATGCGGGGTCATCAGTCTCTAAACTTACAAACTACAAATCCCGAGGGGGGATTCGAACCCCCGACGGGAAACGGCCTCGCGTATCGCAGCATAGCGCCTCAATGCGCTCGGCCACTCCGCGGCGGTGGCAGTCCATCAGTGTGTACTTGTATGATTAAGAAAGTTCGGTTGAAGGGTAGATGACTTCCTTTCACTTTTTCATGTCCGGAAACCAGATCACAAATTTCAGCCCAGTACGAGTATAGGGCCGGGTCCAAAGCTTCTTTATTGTTCAGGGGTTGTACCTATATGGACAGTTAGGGCAGGCGAGCAGGTGCTCCATATCCTGCACAGCTCCGCTGTCACGCTTGTCATCCGTGGTTCCAAGACCGTACCTAATCATGTTCAATGTCCTCCATGTCTTCCAGTGCATGGTGAATCCGCTGGGCACCTCCAGTGCAGGTGGGTTATCCTCTTGGCTAAGGACCTTTTACAGAATTTCAGTCGCCTGGATTTACACTCACTGTCAAAAAGGGGATGATGATCCTCGATGGTTTGTCTGAGCCTCTCTGTGAATTCATGTGATGTTCTCCGAGAGTTGGTAGAGGAGAAGGTTTCATGCAACCCGTTGTTAATAGGCATTTCATTGAGACTTCATTGAGACTTATGTCGACCTTCTTTGCATTATCTGGACGACACTGGACAGGTATATTCAGCTGTAGAGTACGGTGGTACTTAATATGGAAGGTTTAGCTTCCCATTTGTTGTTAACTAGTTTCCGCAGAATATTATTTCTGGCAGTTACCTTTTCGCGGGTTTTTTCGAAATGGTGCTGATATGTCAGATCTATGGAACACCACGCCCAGGTAAGTTGGTTTGTTGGTTGTTCCAGTGTGGTATTATTCCAAGAGACGTCCAGTTTACGATTAGCTTGCCAGGATTGAAGATGGAACGCGCTGACTAGTATCTTTGATGAGTTTAGCTTTAGAAAGTTGTTTTATAATACTCTTAAGGGCTGTGTCGCGCTTCTGCTCTACATCCTCAAAGTTCCTCCCCTGAAACTATATTATGGTAATAAGTTTTATTCCTGGTAAACTGTTCGATCTGTAGTCACAGTTTGCTTTGGATGTGACGTTAAGCTCTTGAGTTTCCCTCTACAAACGACCATATACGAAAATTCAGTGTTCTGCTAAATGACATCCAAGTAATAACACACACACACACACACACACACACACACACACAGATATATTGCTGTTCGTTAGTCTCGCTAAAACTCGAGAATGGCTGAACCGATTTGGCTAATTTAATTCTTGAAATATTCGTGTAAGTCCAAGGAATTTAAACGGTGATAAAATATGGGAAACTTGTTCGGAAAAGAGGAAAATCGGGAAAAACTGAAACAGCTTTTTCCAGTGAGATATCAATACCGTTCGTCCAATTGCGATTAAAGCTTGTACATTTCATGTTGAAAGCAAAAGGAAGGTTCGCATAAAATAAAAATTTGGAAAAGTCACCCGGAAAGTAGGAAAATTTAGGAAAAACCGAAAGCAATTTTTTTTTCTATGAATAAAAATCAATTGCCACATGGTTGTAAGAGCATCTCTTGAGTACGGCTTGACAGGACGTGGTTTGTGTGAAATAAATTTGTTTGGAAAATCTACCGGAAAATTGGAAAATTTGAGAAAAAATGAAAGTGCTTTTTTCAATGTGTTTTTGATTGAATTCAGCACTATAACTAACTATTCGCACGAATTATATTCTTGGCCACTAAGGTCGGGGGTTCGAATCACCCCTCGGGCATGGATATTTGTGCCGTCCTAGTTCGTAAGTAGTTCATAAGTAGTTTGTAAGTTTAGGGACTGATGACCCCGTAGTTAAGTCCCATAGACTATACAAACATTTGAACATTTTTATATTCTTGGAAAAGTTTTTCAGTTAAATAAAATAGGGATAGTTAAGGAGGACAGTCGCAAAATTCGAACCAAGTTTCTTTTTCAATGTGTTTCTAAATGTACTCAATACTATAAAGTGAGAACCGTTCGTTCGATTGCGATAAAATTTGGATCATTTGACGTTCGAAAGATGAACGTTCTTATGAACTAAAAATGCGGGGAAGATACCCCGAAAACGGAAATTCGCGAGAAACTGAAAGACCTTTTTTCAATGCGATATCAATATAATTCGTCTGGTTGCGATAAAGTTTTGCATATTTGATGTTCAAAGCAATTGCCTTTAAAAAGCTACCGAGTGTAAAATACATATGATAATATGTTTTATATTAAGAGGTAAGTGATACGAAGTTCACCGGGTCATCTAGTTTAAAATAAACTGTTTCTTCTACTGCGTGTTTGTGCCGCAACTAAGTTAGCTGTGCATCTGTATGCCCTTTAAGACCTTGTTTACAGCTACGCAGGCGGTTCTGTGGACGAAGCTTTTTCTCTTGCCGCAGTCGGCGCTTTGATTATGTATCTGGGCCAGCGAGCCATATGTGCCGGCCAGTCCGCACTCTGCACGCGATAGAGCGGAAGTGCGCCTGGCTTCACGTAATAACCACGCCGTTCCGTCATACATTTCGCCGCCCTCTCTGCTGCGTAGCTCACGACTTGCTGTAATGACCTAGCGTACTCGCATGTAAACGAAACGGCCGAGCATGCCGACGTTTAACGAGCGACATTCCGCACGGCAACGGCGCTAGCTAGCTAGCTGCTGCTACTCACCTACTCTACATACACACTTCACTTTCTAAAAACCATTTTGCAGCCAGTAGTTCGTACGAGATGGCACACGTTACCTAACCTAATGTCATTCATGTTTTCCTATTACTGTCATATTCTTACGTTTACTGTTAATTTCTTTCCAATACTTACCAGTGTCTCATGTATATATCACTGTACTGCAGTTGGACGAAAATATGGAAACGCAGGGAGAAATTTGTACTTGAAGATAAATACAGAAGCTAGCTAGGCTGAGCTTGCGCTGTTGTATTTCACCACGAATGGTACCCGTGCAAAGTCATAAGTGATAGAAGTGGCGAGAATATCGAGTCGGACTTCCTTTTTCCCGGCGAAGTGCAGCACTTCATTGAAGGGGCGTAATGATACGACGTAAACCTAGTGCAAAACATTCCGAAAGGAAATCTGAAAAAAATTCTACCCTCCTGGCCATTAAATTGCTACACACGGTGTGCTACAGACGCGAAATTTAACCGACAGGAAAAAGATGCTGTGATACGTAAATGATTAGCTTTTCACAGCATTCACACAAAGTTGGCGCCGGTGGCGACACCTGCAACGTGCTGACATGAAGAAAGTTTCCAACCGATTTCTCATACGCAAACAGCAATTGACCGGCGTTGCCTGGTGAAACGTTGTTGTGATGCCTCGTGTAAGGAGGAAAATTGCGTACCATCACGTTTCCGACTTTGATAAAGGGCGGATTGTAGTCTATCGCGGTTGCGGTTTATCGTATCGCGACATCTGCTCGCGTTGGTCGCGATCCAATGACTGTTAGAAGAAGATGGAATCGTGCTGGATCCCAACGTCCTTGTATCACTAGTAGTCGAGATGACAGGCATCTTATCCGCATGACTGTAACGGATTGTGCAGCGACGTCTCGATCCATGAGTCAACAGATGGGTACGTTTGCGACAAGACGACAACCATCTGCACGAACAGTTCGACGACGTTTGAAGCAGCATGGCCTATCAGCTCGGAAACCATGGCTGCTGTTACCCTTGACGCTACAGCACAGACAGGAGCGCCTGCGATGGTGTACGTAACGACGAACCTGGGTGCGCGAATGGCAAAACGTCATTTTTTCGGATGAATCCAGGTTTTGTTTACAGCATCATAATGGTCGCATCCGTGTTTGGCGACATCGCGTTGAACGCACATTGGAAGCGTGTATTCGTCATCGCCATACTGACGTATCACCCGACATGTTGGCATAGGGTTACGCGTCTCGGTCACCTCTTGTTCTCATCGACGGCACTTTGAACAGTGGCCATTACATTTCAGAAGTGTTGCGACCCGTGACTCTAGCCTTCATTCGATCCTACAGCACGTTGCTGGTCCTGTACGGGTCTTTCTGGATACGGGAAATGTTCGACTGCTGCCCTGGCCAGCACATTCTCCAGATCTATCACCAACTGCAAACGTCTGGTCATTGGTGGCCGATCAACTGGCTTGTCACAATAAGCGAGTCACTACTCTTGAAGCTGCATGGGCATCTGTACCTGTACACGGCATCCAAGCTCTGTCTGACTCAAGGCCCAGGCGTATCAAGGCCGTTATTACGGCCAGAGGTGGTTGTTGTGGGTACTGATTTCTCAGTATCAATGCACCCAAATTGCGTGAAAATGTCAGTTATAGTATAATATATTTGTCCAGTGAATATGTTTATCACCTGCATTTCTTCTTGGTGTACCAATTTTAATGGCCAGTAGTGTAATTATGGAGGTCAACACATCGTATTTAACATCATGATACCCATGTTTTCATAATATGAAGATGAATATACTGTAAATCAGCGGCTTCATTATTCAATTTTAGCAATTTTCAGTCATTAATTTGGGAAACGCTTAACCAACGTAATTTTGCAGTGCACCTGCTAAGAGTTCTTGATAAGTGTTAAAAACGCTAAACTGCATTAGTTTTCTTTTGTAAAGAAAATAAAGTGTTGCCTTGACACTTAATGTTTTTCCTTATGCACCAGAGAATAGTTTCTTGAAGTACATGGTGTAGACAAAGTAATATGCACACCATGCAGTACACTACGTCTTGTTACAAATTGACATCACTGCTTACGTATTAAGGGGAGACGATGGCACTCTTGCACTGATATTTTTGTAAATTCATATGTCATTTTTTGTTCAATCTCACTGAAATGTTTCACACTTACGTATAGGGATCCAATATGCTTTAAAGAAAATTAGGACTTTTAATAACACTCTAATGCTATGAGAGAATTTTCAATTTTTTGTTCCATTAATATTTTGAGGTAAACTTTTTCATTATTTCCAGACAAGTTTGGCAATTTTCTTTTATGGTAAAGTAATCTACACCGATGAATGTATGATTAAGTGCAGTAAATTTTTGGTAAATTAATGTTATTATTTTTTGTGATATTTTGATTTCGAACAATTTTACGCGCAATTTTTTTTTTCAATATATTATCAACCATAAAATTATTTATATTGCCTAGATTAAAATTGTGTTCCACTTAAATATTGCTAAGACGCAAAAGAATAGGTGTGCCAAATTTCATCTCAATAGTTTCTGATATACGTATTCATGAAAAAGAGAAATCCTTAAGTTACAGAAAAATTACTTCAAATTTTGGAAGAAAATTCTATCCAACCTTCACTAAAACTGCCCATATCCATATACCAGTTCTCTCTCGTCATCCTCTGCAGTTCTTTTAGCTCATCTGGTCCTTTGCCTAGCAAATTATTTCTATATTCGGTACTGAAGTCTCTGCCTTCGCGATTCGTTGCTCATTGATGATCTGCAGTATCTGCTTAGTGAAGACTCCACAGCATTCTATACCACACTGCTTAGCTCATAAAATGTCTCCCAATCCTTCTTTCCAACACTACTGTGTTTTATATTAAAATCACAACCTTCTAAAGCTATATTTCTGGGTTGAAAGACAAAATTGTGCAAGAAGCCCAACTTCCTGAGAATGTGAAATCTTGTCACATTCCCCCCTTTAAACACTGCCGCAGCTCGCAAAGCAGAAATCTTCACTACCAAATTGGAAACAAACAGTCTTTGGACATCTCTTCCAAATAAGAGCATTGAAACTTTCATTTGGGTACCTTGAAAAGTGGACATGGCGCATTACACTGCTTAAGGTTTAAATTTTTTTAATACCATTTCTGGTTCGAATTTCAAGGGGAAAATTGGGATAATAATCTCAATTATATCTGCTACCAAATACGCACCGTCTCCCCTTAACACAGACGCAACAATTGACGCACGAAGTTTTGAACGTTAGCTTGCAGTATGGTATACGTTATGCGACGGTCAACGCACATGATGGTTGAAATGCGTGATCTCTGGACTTCTGAAGAACTCGATGATGCGCGTATAGGCACAACGTCTGTGACGGAAACGGCTGCGCTGTGTAACCGGCAGTATCGTAGGTAATAAGAGCGTAAAGGTAAAACATTACTGCCGAAGAGGAATAGTGCGCGAAACCAAACTGATAACAACCGACGAGCATTAAGAAAAACGGTGTCGACTACACTGGCAAAAGCTATTGCAAACCTCAACAATCAGTTGATTAATACTGTCTCGATAAAAAAAAAAAAAGAATTACGATGCGGAATGCCTGCTTCTTACAGTCGATCAAGGGGAAGGTTCCGTCATGATTTGGTGTTCTGTATCGTATTATCCAATTGTTTCTGTCATTACCCTTACTAGTCGTACAACTGTGAAAGAAAACATCACCATTCTCGACACCAAAGTGCATATTATGACCAACATATTAGTAATAAACATTGCCATATTCCAAAATGATACTGCGCCCACAAATACAGCCAGAAAGGTTCGGACGTGCATTGAACGCCATCAGAAAATTACCAAACATCTACCCTGGACAGAAAAATCGCCATGTTTGAAAACAATTGAGCCGTTATTGGGAGTTTTAAAGCAAAGATCGAGGACCAGATTTGCAGCTCCAAGATAGTTCTACATCTACATTCATACTCCGCAAGCAACCCGATGGTGTGTGGCGGAGGAAACCTTGAGTACCACTATCGGTTCTCCCTCCTATTCCAGTCACGTATTATTCGCGGAAAGAAAGATTGTCGGAATGTCTCTGTGTGGGCTCCAATCTCCCTGATTTTATCTTCATGATCTCTTCTCGAGATAACGTAGGAGGGAGCAATATACTGCTAGACTCCTCGGTAAAGGTATGTTCTCGAAACATCGAGCGCCAGAGCGTCTCTCCTGCAGAGTCTTCCACTGGAGTTTATCGATCATCTCCGTAACGCTTTCACGGTTAGCAAATGATGCTGTAACGAAGCGCGCTGCTCTCCGTTGGATCTTTTCTACTTCCTCTATCAATCCCACGCAGGTGAGCAGTATTCTGTGGGCGAACAAGTATACTGTAACCTACTTCCTTTGTTTTCGGACTGCAAAAAATGTTCAAATGTTTGTGAAGCTTATGGGACTTAACTACGGGGTCATCAGTCCCTAAACTTACAAACTACTTATGAACTACTTACGAACTAGGACGGCACAAATATCCATGCCGAGGGGGGATTCGAACCCCCGACCGTAGTGGCCGTGCTGACCGTGACTGGAACGCCTCAGTCACCTCGGCCACCGCGGCCGGCTTCGGACTGCATTTCCTTAGGATTCTTCCAATGAATCTCATTGTGGCATCTGCTTTACCGACGGTTGATTTTATATGGTCGTTCCATTTTAAATCACTCCTAATGCCTACTCCCAGATAATTTATGTAATTAACTGCTTCCAGTTGCTGACCTGCTATAGTGTAGCTAAATGATACAGGATCTTTCTATGTATCCGCAGCACATTACACTTGTCTACATTGAGATTCAATTGCCATTCCCTGCACCATGCATCAATTCAATGCATATCCTCCTGCATTTCAATACAATTTTCCATTGTAACACCTTCTGTATACACTACAGCATCATCCGCAAAAAGCCTGAACGAACTTCCGATGTTATCCGCTAGGTCATTTATATATATCGTGAACAGCAACGGACTCACGACACTCCCCTGTGGCACTCCTGACATCACTCTTACTTCTGAAGACTTCTCTCCATTGAGAATGACATGCTACATTCTGTTATCTAGGAACTCCTCAATCCAATCAAACAATTGATCTGATAAACCATATGCCCTTACTTCGTTCATTAAGTTCAAGTAACTGGCGGACGTTTTGGAACCAGAATGGATTACATTCTGTTGGAAGCTATAAAGACACTTCATGAATCCGTTCCTCGAAGAGTTGCAACTGTTCTCAAAGCGAATGGTGGGCTAACTCCTTACTAACAAATAAATATTGTCCTACCACCGGGGTTCCCAGAATGACCGGTTTCGCTTCATTTCAAAAGACCTACTTCTGCCAGTTTTAGGTGGTACATGGTAGATACCCCTAGCAGATAGGTTCAATGGGTCCATTCACTTACTTGGCCGTGACTCGCAGTGCTTAGATACAGACATTCAAGGAATCTAATGATTGCGGTTGTTGGTAATTTTGTTAGTGTAGGTAGTTCATGCAGAAATAAACGAAAATCTCGGTTGTTGAGCGTTTTCAAGTTGCTCAGGACTTAGCACTCTTGGCTGCGTGACTCTTGGCCTTCAATGCTCTAGCAAATAGAAAAGAAAGAACGTTGCTTGTTTGTTACATAAGCTTTTGCTTTCGACCTTTCAGTAGTCTTGTCTTCACTATTTCACGTGTTTTTAAATGACCACCACGTGCAGCAGTTTTACTACCTTGATAATTTTTCTGCTTCACATAGGCGCGCACAATTTTTGTTATTACCGTAAAACGTTTTGCATCAACCATCAAACAAAAGGTCCGTGCTATCCTTTCCTATGGTGAACTACTCTTTGTAAAGCAATACGTCTTATTTTATTGCCTGGCAAAGCCCACAAAAATCACATATTTTGTATTGAAATATAACGTAAATCACTTATTGATGTAAGCCCAGTGTTGAGAGATCTCTGGTTGTAATGCGTCTGCCAATTGCATCCCAGACATTCTCAATCGGGTTTGAGTCCGGTGAACAAGCTGGCCATTCCATTCGTTCAGTTCCCTCAGCCTGAAGCTTGTTGTCCACGAATGCAGCTTTGTGGGGACGAGTGTTGTCGTCCACCAGAAGGAACTTATCTACTATATCATCAGCGTAGGGTACAACAAAAGGTCGAAGGATGTCGTCTCTATTCCTCTAAGTAGTTAAAGCCCCATTCTGAATGATATAAAAGGTCCGTCCGTCCGCCAATACTGACTTCTACCTACACCATTTGTCTACCACCTTGATATGGTGTTTCGTGCACATAAGCAGGATTGTTCAGAATTCCACGTTTTCTCCAGGTGAGGGACCGGCGATTGCCCGGCTGAACACAAAATCTTGACTCATCTGTGAACAGAACGCGGTGCTGTTCGTCACGACTCCAATCTTTATGTTCCTCCGCCGGACTAAACGGTGTCGTCGTTTTAATGGGACACATGCATAGCCCTTCGTATTTAGAGCCACATTTCCCAAGGCGATTTCAGACTGTTTGTGTTGATTTTGCGCGTCCTGTTGCTTCCTGGAGGGGCGTTGCAGCTGAGTGGCATTCAGCCTCCTGTCTCGACGGGTTGTTTACCGGAGATAACGGTCATCTCTCGCTAATGTTACGCGTGGACGTCCTCACCTTCTTTTTACGGTTCCTGTGGTCCGAAATCGCGTCCAAGACCTGGAAAATACACTTTGGGACACTCCAGTAGCTGCAACCATCTGTCCCGCTTCCAACCTTCCAGTGGCTCTTCATACCGTAAGTCATTCTGTTGTTGCATTGCACTACCTGCTCACGACACTATCTGAACCCAACTACCTGTGCGATTCGTTTGGTAATCACAAGTCAATACAAAAAACCCCTGCAGCAACTTTCTGTTATTCAAATGTTCAAATGTTTGTATAGTTTATGGGACTTAACTACGGGGTCATCAGTCCCTAAACTTACAAACTACTTATGAACTACTTACGAACTAGGACGGCACAAATATCCATGCCCGAGGGGGGATTCGAACCCCCGACCATAGTGGTCGTGCAGACCGTGACTGGAGCGCCTCAGTCCCCTTGGCCACCGCGGCCGGCTTTTTGTTATTACCACCATCTCGGTTGCCGTAATGTTGTCTCCATTCCGTCGAACCGACAAAAAAGACGGACGAACCATTTATTTCATTCTGGCGATGACAGTAGTTCAGAACCTAGATATCTCAAACTGATCCCCTAATTCTTTTGACCAGTGTAGGTTACCCGCTTTATCTGCACTATATTCCCCCAGAGTTTCCAGTTTCGTACTTTTTCTAGCCTCTTTTTATTTCTTTACCATCTTTACAATGTTGTAATTGTTTATGGGTACAGCGATTCAAAACACATCGTCAAAGGAGAGCAGCGGGCCGGAGGTTTTCACTCTAAAAGTAGGCACTTAATGTGCAATAAATTTCTCTCGACTGACATCGTAGGTCATTCCCATGATCAACACAACGACACGCAACGTTCACTCCTGACTTTAGAGGAACTTCAATATGACACAATAAATAACAAGCATATTCTACAAACATAAAAGCGACAGTCGATAGAATCACAGGGTGTAGCGACTACGCATGCTGCATGAATATGTGGTATTGGGAAAAGGTTTGGCTACTTCCGGTGGTAGCTGCGGGTACAGGTATCGGGATTGGCGGTCTGCGGTCCGTATCTCCTGCGTGGCTAACCTTCAAAATGATCAAATGTTTGAAACCGGTTGGACCAATCTGCTGTGGTCATCAGTCCCTTACTTACAAATTACTTAACCTTACACTAAAGACAACACACATATCCATACCCGAGGGTGGACTCGAACCTCCGACAGGAACGGCCGCCCAGTGCGTAGCATGATGCCTTAGACCACGCGGCTATTACCGCGTGGTCAAGGCTAACCTTGAACCACTTTCGTCGTAGCTGTCAAACCTAAACCAATTTTGAACGGACTATACGTGTCTTGCTGGTTTTCACTGCAGTTGTCTAATTAATTGACACTTGATGTACCAAGGTGACTTGTTTGTTGACATCTTGACAATGAGATGAGACCTCAGCTCCTTCAAGCTGCCCGTGTCGTTCTCTTATATACATGTCTATTCATTGTCGTCAGGATCTTCTCCCCAGCTTTCCTGATGTCTGCTGAAGCGGATATTGCTCTGTGAGATGCAAGAGAGGGAATGTCTTCCAGTACTATTTCTGCTGCCGCTTTCACAATTCTGTTTCATTCTTTTCCAATGTTTCCGTTTTTTGTGTTCGTACAAGGCGTGATTGAGGATGGATTTCGACCCCAACATTGCGGAAACAAATGACTGATGACTTTTCGTCCTTCAAGATACAGCAAATCATAGCCAAACCGTCTGACCAGACGATCGTTCACTGTCCTTATATTTGGGCGATTTTCCTCTTCCACCTGGTTTATTACCTCGTCAAAAGCAATTTGGCATTCCTCAAGGTACAAGATTATTTTTCAATTTCCCTATAAATTTTGGCCGAATGTGTATGTCCTGCTTCCTACCTGTGCAAAGGGCCCACACGAGGGGAACCAGCTTCATCCTCTGAACAAGAAACTAGCTATACTAGGTGAAACTTTTGTCAAAATGGATTTAAAAAATTCCGGAAATTTTCCCTAAAACTAATTTTAAATGCCTTAGGTTGGCATAAAAAAGTGCTTTAGTCCAATGGTGTAAATGTAATGTTTTCATCAACTTTGCTGTATGATTCGAAAAATTCCAAAATTTTCTCAGTTTGGAAAAATTGGAACGTTTTGAACTTAGCAGGGGGTGAGGTTATTTATAAAATTCGATGCTGAAAAGTTGCAGCACATTTAAAGTGTTAAAACACAGTTTTTAGTAAAGTTCGAAAAAAAAGAATGTCTTGATTCGAAATGTTGTTTTTGGTATCCTTTTGTTGTTGTTGTTGTTGTTGTGGTCTTCAGTCTTGAGACTGGTTTGATGCAGCTCTCCACAATACCCTATCCTGAGCTAGCCTCTTCATCTCCACATAAGAACGGCAACCTACATCTGTCTGAATCTGCTTACTGTATCCATCTCTTGGTCTTACTCTGCGGTTTTTACCCCACACACTTCCCTCCAACGCTAAATTCACGATTCCTTGATGTCTAAGAATGTGTCCTACCAATCGATCCCTTCATTTAGTCAAGGTATGCCAGAAATTCCTTTTCTCCCCAATTCTGTTTAGTCCCTCCTCATTAGTTACGCGATCCACCCACCTAATCTTCAGCATTATTCTGTAGCACCACATTTCAAAAGCATCAATCCTCTTCCTGTTCGCACTGTTTATCGTCTATGTTTCCCTCCCATACAAGGCAACACAAATGCCTTCAGAAAGGACTTCCTTAGGCTTAAATCAATATTCGATGTTAACAAATTTCTCTTTTTCAAGAGCGCTTTTCTACCCATTGCCATTCTGCATTTTACATTCTCTGTACTGCGACCATCATTTGTTATTTTACTGCCCAAGTAACAAAACTCATCTAACTCCTTTATTGTTTCGTTACCTAATCTAATTCCTTCAGCATCGCCTGATTTTTTTTTTTTTTAGACTGCTCTCCATTACTCTAGTTTTGCTCTTGTTAATGTTCGTCTTGTATGCACCTTTCAGCACATTGTCCATTCCGTTCAACTGCTCTTCCAGATCCTTTGGTGTCTCTGACAGAATTACAATGTCATCGGCAAAACGCAATGTTTTTAATTCTTCACCCTGAACTTTAATTCCTTCTCCAAATTTCTCCTTGCTTTCCTTTATAGCCTGCTCAATGTACAAATTTAATAACATTGGAGAAAGACTACAACCGTGTCTTACTCCCTTCCCAACCACTGCATCCCTTTCATGCCCTTAAACTCTGACAACCGTTGTCTGGTTTTTATACAAGTTGTAAATAACCTTATGCTTCCTATATTGTACTCCTGCTAGCTTCAGAACTTGAAAGAGTTTATTCCGATCAGCATTGTCAAAAGCCTTCTCCAAATCCTTATAAAAATCAAATTACTGAATCAATTTTCAACTTTTTTTCTTAATTTACGTAGGATTTTGTCCTCTTTTATTTTACTACAGGAAGGTTATTTCCAAAAGATTAACCGTTTTCGAATTGAGGTGAACAAAAAGAAAAAAAAAAGAACAGTATTGTGACGTGGTTCATATCACAAAATTAGATAACGTGTGTAATTTTGTAATATGAACAACCTCACAGTAGCGTTGTTTTTTACCATAGATAATGACCTAAATGTGTGAAAAGCGTTGTAAATAATAAAAAACCTTTTCACAACCATTACTGCATTGAACATAATATCAATAATTGTCTGTCTTTGCCCCAAGAGGCACTAGACAGTTTCCATGCAGACGCAATAATACGCACCTAGTATATCCTGCTTACTAGGCCGAAGCGTTGACCACTCCGCCTAGTTAGCAGGAGATCCCGGGTTCGAATCCCGGCCAGGCACAAATTTTCATTTGCTGTGCTTTGGTATTCCATCTAAACCTAGTACAGTGATGCCATAAGTGATCGCAAATTGTGATTTATTTCATTAAAATGATCGCTGTAAGGTCGTCAAAAATATATAATTATTTCCAGTAATGAAACAACATTTTCTGATATCATTATCATTATATTTCTGTAGTCAGAAAGATCTTAACATGATAATTCTCTCTAAAGATTTGCAGAACCACCATATTTGTCCCACCTCGCAATCCACCTTCTTATCAATTCTTTTTTTTTTTTCCTACTTTTCCATTTTGCTTTTGGTAGATTGTTCTTTTAAGACTGTTACGAGAAAAACAATGCCATCATTTATTACTGTCTTTGACATTTTGACTCGACTAGTGGCTACTTCTTATGCCCCTGTATATGACACAAGGCGACCAACACTTGAAAATGATCAAAAAAGTCAGTGACCTGCATCTAAGTAGCCCACCGTTCAACTTTACATGTTCACGTTTCAGAGCAGCGACTTCATTCGCTGTCCTTGTTACAGGGAGCAAATTTAGCAGCTGTGTGTAAATACACCAGCAACTAGCGACCAAATACACTCTGTGTAATATAGCCTCATGAGTGTATGTGCCTCTCATAGTTCGTTGTGTCCCTTAGCACGAGTTGCATACAATCCTGATTATATCACTGAATTGTTAGCTATTTCTTTGCCTGTCCATGGTTAAAGTGCATGTACAGTAGTGAGGGCAACTGTATATTGTTATTGTTTTGCTAGTAGCTGCACTGTGGTTGTGCTACATTTTGCATGGTATGTGATTAGAAAGACTGCTTATTTCAGTTTTAACGTTGCCATATTCTGTGACTGTGAAGTAATCCACAGATACTGACGTGTGTTCTCTCGTTCTCCAGTTGGGCGCCGCAGCACCGATGCCGGTGGGCGCCAAGATGAAGGAGGGCCGTGACGAGCGGCAGCCGCTGCTGCCCGCCACGGAGCCACTCAATGACAGCTACGAGAAGCGAGCCCTGGCCGCGCCCCCGCCGCCTCCACGCGCTTCTCCTGACAGCGTGCTGGTCCACTTGCCGGGCCAGATGGAGGCAGATGCCGGCGTCGGCAGTCCGGCAGGCGCAGGGGGTGGCAAGCCACCACTGGAGACACCCCTCGGTGATGGGGACTACGACCCACTGCTGCAGAGGGATCTGGAACACCCCACCTCGTAAGTGTAATTCTGATTTTACCTGTAGTTATCTCATTACATTAGATAGTAATTCACTGACCGCAACAAAGATCTGAATCTTCCTGCTTTGTACATCATCTTCCGAGACTGAAGTTCCCAAAGATGCTTCATATGGAGGTAGTCCATTTAAATCTTAGGAACTGAAGAATCTTGTTCATAAGACTTTGTTTGGCTGAGGAAAGATCAGTTAGCATTGGATGGGTATTCCAACAGAATTATTAAAATTTGGATCAGAGAAATTGGAGGAATTATTAAGAAGCCCTTTCATAAGATCTTTAAATCGAGATGATGTACCAAATGACTGGAAAGTAGGTTATATTTCAGTGTTACATAAGAAAGGAAGGAAGGATTAATGTAAAAATTATAGAGGAATAACAATGACTGATACATTTAGTAAATTATATGGAAGAATAATTAAATATTTCTTAGAAAAGAATACCAAGAAAAGGAAGCAGAAGAACAAGCAGGTTTTAGAGCTGCACTTCAAAAATAAAAATTGAAAATTTTTGGATTCCGAGTCGTGAAAGGATTATGTCAAAGATGTAGTCTCTCACCTGCATTTTATAAAATATACACAGAAGTAACTTTAAAGAAATGCAAAAAATAAATAAAATAAAATGTGTCAAACCATGGGAATACTAACGAATGGCAGAACAATATACTCATTCCAATTTGCAAATGAACGAATGATTGTATCCCAAGACTATGAGGATATGACCAGGAATATATAAAAAATCAGGATTAAAAGTAAACATGAGTAAAAGAAAGTAAATGGTAATCGGTGGAAGAAAGGAATACTTAGTATTAGAAGAAGGGATGGGCACAATAACAGCTACTGAGGAATACAAATATTTAGGTGTGAAAATTACAAATTATGGGAAACAAGACAAAGAAATTAGATCTACAATAAATGCAGGACAGAAGTTAATTTCTTTATTGAATGGAATTCTGTGGGACAAATACATAACAACTGATAAGAAAATAAAGATATTTAGAACAATAATTAGAAGTATTATTACTTGTGGTACAGAAGTATGGGCAACAAAATGCCAAATGAAATCAAAATTTTTAGCAACAGAAATGGATTTCTGGAGACATTCAGCAAGAATATTAAAAAGAGAAAAAATAAGAAATGAAGTAATCAGAGATAAAATGAAATTTAAAAACCCAATTACTGATATCATCAAACACAAACAACTAAAATGGTATGGACATTTCAGAAGAATGGAACAAGAAAGGCTTCGAAAATGTATAACCACATTCCAGATGAGTTATGGACAAATATAGAAACATGGAAAACGGTGCTTAGTAATTTAATGTAGGTGCTGGGAAAACATGTTCACATTGTAAAAACCAGAATAGGGCCTAATAATGATTATGATAATAATAATAATAATAATAATAATAATAATAATAATAATAATAATAATAATAATAATAATAGTTGGGAACACATGATCCAGATTATCAGATTATATCACTCACTGTGTAAATCATATGTGGTCAATGAAAGTGCCACACTCCTGCAGCCACCTGCATGAATGCCGGCAGAGTAGACGAGCTGTAGCAGCTGATGTCTGTCTCATAGTTTATGCTGTGAAGACTAGGTGGCAAAATGTGCAGTCAAGGTGCAAGCAATTCACCTAGCTGAGTAGATTATATTACAGGATAATGCATTGTGTAGTTGAAATGGCTAGTCAAAGCATTGCGGTAAAGCAGTGTTCTACTTTACAGTTAAACTCTAGTTGGGACTGTAATCAATGTTCAGCCTAACATATCTGTGTGAAAACCTGTCCTCTCTAGTGAAGATAAAGAGATCTCCACAAACAGGCTAACTGATGTGCATATCACTGCAGTTCTGTGAATTGTAAGTGGGAGAATTATCACGTCAAATATACTCGTCTACTTTTACTTCACATCATCTGGTGAATGACATTTCAGATATATGTTTTTGTTATATTTATCAATTTATTTATTTCTGTATTTAACCTAAAGTTTGTTTATCATTCATTGGTTATGCTGTATTCTGAATAAGTTTTTATGTTGGTCTAATGTAATTTCATGGTGAAAGTAGTCAGAAGGTTATTTATTTGTCAGATATCATATTCTAATGAAAATGTAACTAATTGTATTTATTTATCATCATAATCTAATGTGCTGAATAGACACTAGACACTGAAAAAATGCCAGAAGTGTACATCTGGTTTAATATTGGTTGTTACTGCAAGCTGTGCAAGCAGTACCAAGATTTACTTTTGCCAAATAGCAAACTTTGCTTGTTTTCTTGCCTGCGCTAGAGTGCTGCTTATTGAGCCGAAGTGTACCTGCCTCTGGTGGAAATGCAACTTCTCATGAGAATGTTTGAAGGAATGAGGACTGTAGTTATAATTTTCCAAGCTTGACAATAGTTTGATAGCTGAACAAAAGTAAAGTATCAGAAGGATGAAAGAGAATGAAACTAATTTAAAGCTGAGAGAAACAGTACAAGCAAGGTAAATTGTGGAGTTATGAGGAGATAATTCTGTAGTGTGTTTTATGAAATGTGATGAACTTACAAGCAGCCATCAACTGAAAGGAATGAAATGTTTACAGAATGGCGTGAGAGAGTTCTGCAAAGCAGATTGATTGTAGTTGTATAATATAGCCCTATTCAGATCAAACAAAATGGGTATTTAAATTAAGGCTGGGGAAAGACTGTTTCCAATTTTGAATATTTGGAAGAAACTCTTAGTCCCAATTTTTCCCATCTCAAACAAGTGAATGTAAATAGTAGCATCCTCATTTTAATTGCATGTGGCTTCTTTAAGTCATACTTTCTTAGGGGTAAAATACTATCGGTGCACCTCTGCAGTTTTGTCCCCCTAAAATACACAACCAGCCAACCAACTGTGGGTGTATGTTGAGTGTAGATAAAAGTGGCACACAATTATGTTTTTGAGAGGTAAAATATTGTAAGTTCAATCTCCCCCCAAAATATTTCATAAAAATATACATAAAGAATAAAGTGCACGTAGAAGCTAGTGGGAGGGGATACAAAAGTAAGGCTCTTCTTAATTGTGTATCTGACTTAATTTATAGGCAATAAAATCTGAGCAGCAGCACCTTCTCTGCGCTCTCATATAACCTTAGCGAAATGTCAGCACAATGCCACTTACAATAATTTACCTCTGACATACAGAATTAGCAACCAATAATTTAAAAAATTGCAACTTTGACAGAAAATTAAAAAAAAAAAAAAAAAAAAACAATACCATGAATAACATACTGGTCCAGTTTGTACAAAATACAAAATCCAAGACAATCTTCTGCCTACTCTGAAAATGTGTAAATAAAAGCTTTTCAAGCTCTACATGCAGATTTCATGTTCTACATCCATGAGGATCTCCTCAATATGGATCTATGGAATGAACAACTAATCTAATTTAATCTAATCATAAATGTTGTATAGTTTTGTTTATTATTGTTTATTATTGTAGCTGAGATAAATATATTCATGTATATACTTCACTCTGCTGCGGATCACTGCCAACGTCTGTTCTCTTGGAACAGACATAATAATAAACATTAATGCCTGACAAGCTTACAGTGGTAGAATTGTCTCTCTCTCTCTCTCTCTCTCTCTCTCTCTCTCTCTCTCTCTCTCTCTCTCTTGCGAGACTCCCACTATAAGCCGGAAGCTTGCACGGGTGGCCAAGTGGTTAAGGCGACCGCTCGCGGAAAGCGGGAGATCCGAGTTTGAGTCCCGGTCTGGAACAAATTTTCATATGCTGCAGATTGTTTGTCCATCTTAAATGAGCAGCAGACGTCTGGAAATTTCGTGATTTACAAAGTATATACATGGATATGTTTTATAGTTTTGATTCCATTATACATTAATGCAGGACATTTTAAGCAAAAACAACAACCAAGCCTCCAGACCGATATAGTATAGTATTATATTTGCTTCTATTATATATGATCTTTGACCTCAATAAATTTTCCACTGAGCAGCTTTGTTTCGTATTACATAGAAAGTTCATGTATTTCGTATTCAACTTTTGAATTAATGTTGTCTTTTGCATTTTTGTAGAACATGTGATTCAGTGTAAATTCATTTGACAATTTCTAACAAAGGAAAGTCCAGGTTGCAATATCAATAATGGAGGATAGACAGCAATTCACCACAAAGACTATCACTGATCCACAGAGAGGCATGCAGAATAGACAATCACATTCACACAACTTACATTTTCAGCCACAGCATTCATCAGAAAAAGATATATGTAGGCCTGCATTTACACAATCACTCAGTCATAACTCGAGCACATATGACCACCATCTCTTGCTGCTCCAGCACAACAGGCATTGTGACAGAGAGTGAGGAGTGGAGTGGAGGGGGAAGCAAGCCAGACAGGGTTGAGAATATAACGTTTCATGTTACACAACAGATTTCAAGGGCTCTGATAGGCACCAGTGTTTGATGCAACTTAGAATGCAGTAAAGTTAAGAGTGAAAAAGGGGAAATGTAGATGTGTATGTTTGGGGGGGGGGGGGGGGGGGAATCTAAAACAATAAAAATACAGAAAAATACAGTGTTGGAAGAGAGACATGAATTGAAAGGAGATACAGTATAGTGAGAGGCAAGTGGGAGGGGACATTTATGCACAGGAATTATGGATAATAGGTCAAGGTCAGGATGGTTGTGGGACTATAGAACATGCTCTAGGGACAACTCCCATCTGTGCATCTAAGAAGACCTAGTGGTGGGAGGGGGGGGATACAGATGGCCTGGGTTATAAATCATCCACTGAAATAAAGTGTGTTGTGCACAGCTGCTTGCTGCACCACAGGATGGCCCATGCACCCATCAAACTGTGGCAAAAAGCAACATGGAGAATCATGTACTGTGGCTTACAGCTGAGAACTGCGCACTTTATTTCAGTGGTTGCTTTACAACTTGGGCCATCTGGATGTTCCCCTACACCATCAACTCTTCTGAACTGCACAGATAGGAATTGTACCAACAACACATTCTATAGTTAAGCACACATGGTGGTCATGTTTGTTTGAGTTGTCTGAGTGATTGTGTGACTGTATGTATATATATCTCATCGAGGCTGTGGCTGAAAATTTAAGTTGTATGAATGTGATTATCTGTTCTACAAACTTGTCTGCAACTGAGACTGTCTTTACAGTGAGTTGCTCTCAGTCATCTATTTGTTTTACATTTACTATGTCTTACATGTCTTTTTCTATTGTTTCAGTAATTTGGATACAATGATTCACTTACTGAAGGGAAATATAGGCACTGGAATATTAGCAATGCCAGATGCTTTTAGGAATGCTGGGCTTGTTGTGGGAACAATTGGGACTCTCTTGATGGGGGTGATTTGCACACACTGTATGCACATGTTGGTGAGTGTTTTGCTTTTGAGGACAAAATTGTTGAAATTAATGCCAGTATAAATCTCTTCTATTATTATTCATATATCACTAGTTTATATTTACAATCATCTGAAAATATGGAGTTACCACTTTTGTTAGAGAGTAAGGTATTTTAGAATGGCTAGCCAATACTTAACTCACCTCAGTACCATCAATAGTAACACACAAAAGGATGAAAATAACATGTAGCTAGCTTTTGGAATCAATACTTCCCTTCCCTTCTGCTACCTCTCTCCTGCCTGAAGTAGGATTGTTTCCAAGAGCTCGCTACTTGGCAGAATGAGTGCATCATTTATATTACAATACCCAGCTTTAGAATAATTGCTACCCCTACGCACATAAAAAGGAAAGTTAGCCACTATATTAGACTGACCTACTTTATCGATATTTGTTTATGGCACTAGGAGGAACATTTAGACAGCACATTTTGTTAGAAAATTTTTACCTGCTAAACTTTAAAATTTCCATTATGTGAAGAACTAGTATCAGAACAGTGTTATTACAAACACTTCTTTCTGCAGGTGAAATGCTCTCATGAACTGTGCAGAAGAAATCAAGTACCGTCACTGGGATTTTCTGATGTGGTTGAATCTTCATTCCAAACTGGGCCACAACCTCTTCGGAAATATTCAAGTTATGCCAAAGTTATGATCAACATTTTTCTCTGCATAACACAGCTTGGGTTCTGCTGTGTGTACTTTGTATTTGTGGCAGCCAATTTAAGAGATGTAAGTATGAAATTTATTACTGATACCCACCACCACCCATTGTAAAATTACAGTTAGATAAAGGATTCTTCCAGGCTCCTCTGCCAGTCACACACATCCTCATTACTATTTTTTATTTGTTGTATTTTTTAAAGTTTGTTCATAGCTCATTATTTTTCTTAATGTAATTGATGATTATTTCAAAAACAACTTGTAAAAATTAAAGTGATAATGCTCTAGCCTCACTATTTATTGGGGGAGGGAAGAAGAAGAAGAAGAAGAAGAAGAAGAAGAAGAACCTGAGATGTTTGCTTTTCACAGCCAAGAGATCTACCAACCAAGTTATCCTGGAACAATTCACGACCAATCCTCACAGCTTTACTTTTACCAGTACTTTGCCTCCTACTTTCCAAACTTCACAGAAGTTCTCCTGCAATAGGCAAAGGTCCCAGGTTCGAATCCCAGTCCTGACACATTTTTAACCCAGATAACACTAACACCTTTCCAGTAGGATAAACATGGTGGATGAGTTATTAATTATTGTTTGTCATTCTTGTAGTTATGTGTTGTATTTTATTTTTATGAATCGCTGGCTTCCGTTTTAGATCAATTTTAGCTTGTATTGTTGAATTATAAAAGTAGTTGGATATGGCTGCGAAATTGAGGTTCATGCTGTACATTTTGAAGATCACCTTTTAGATGGATTTGTATTCCTTGAACACTTTTTTTGTGATGTATAAATGTTTTTATTTTTCTTAAATAATGTTTTAATAATAATGGTTTATCAGATTAAAATTCAAAGACATTCATTTGCAAGTGTTTCCAGAAGGATAGGCAATATTGTAAAAACTAAGGGCGTGAAAAAAATTATAAATAATGTTTTTGTGCAGTTATATGAAGGTAATTTGTACCTTAAAAATTCTGCACTGTGTGTGTTAATTTGCCAGGAAGTTTCATATCTCCACACACTCCACTTCGGTGTTAAAATATCCTTCAGGGCTATGTATTATCTTAAATCTTGACAGAAAATAATAATTTAAGATTGTTTAAAGGATGTCAAAATGGTGTACTCTTTGTATTACTGGTGAATCAATTTGTTCCAGGTCATGTCATATTACTTCAAGTGGCATCTAGGAATTGATGCCTACCTTCTGCTTTTATTGATTCCTATGATATTTCTAAACTGGGTGAAGAACTTGAAGTACCTGACACCAATATCATTATTTGCTGCCATCGTGACTGTTACTGGCCTGGGAATTACATTTTTCTACATGCTACAAGGGCTGCCAAGAACTTCATCTGTTAAAGCCTTTGCAACCTGGAAACAGCTGCCTCTTTACTTTGGAACTGCCATATATGCATTTGAAGGAATTGGTGTGGTGAGTATTTATTTATCCTTTTTAAAGGTGCTCAATAAAGACCACACATGGTATTTATTAATGAGGTGTAAAAAAAAAAAAAAACCCCTTGCCCTCATCTCTATCCATTGCAATTGGCGAAAAATTTTCTCGATTGAGGTTCTAAATGTGAAGTTACATAGATGCTAGTAAAAGGCACAGATAAAATCTACTTAATTGTCAGGTGTTTTTAACAGTCACCCGATTCCAGTATCATAGATTTAGTATCATTCAAAGAAATACTATACTCAGTAGTGTGGAAATTCCCAAATTGTGGAATATTAGTTTGAGATGACTCAAACTAAATTGCCGTAGTTTCAATGCAGGTGGTATGCTTAAGCAATCATGTGAATTACTATTGAACAAGTTTTATAAATAATCTCTAGATCAACAGCCCACATATGACAAAGAGGTTTTAAATCTTAAATAATACAGTAATAAGGACAGTTTACAACTCACCACAAAGATGTGGTGACGAGCTGCGACAGGCACAAACAAAAGACACACATACAACAGTTTTAACTATCGGCCATGGCCGCCTTCAGAAAATAGATCAAAGTACGGCAGCTGGAGGTGATGGTTGTACGACTGTGTTGTGTGCCTGTGTGATTGCATAAATGCTCTATGTTCTGAAGAAGGCCATGGCCGATAGCTGAGTTGTATGTGTGTGTCTTTTGTATGTGCCTGTCGCAGCTCGTAGCCACGTCATTGTGGTGAGTTGTAAACTGTTCTTATTACTATATTATCAACTCCAAGCTGGACTTTCCATAATTAAATCTTAAATAGTGTGTAATAAGTTCAAAGATTAGTGATAGCAATGCCTTTACCCCTGAAAATGGCGCAGACTCTTAGCTCATTTGTTTTTCATTTTATAATTTGATGTTGAATATTGCCTCCCTCTTCCTGCCCTCCCTTCTGAATCTCCCTTCCCCCCATACGCACAAGTGCACAAATTAAATTATGTAAGCTAAAGTTATATTTGTATTGGAATTGTATTTGTATCCTTAATTTGTAGATATCTATGCCCGAACTTTTTTCCAGGTCCTTCCTCTGGAAAACAATATGAAAACTCCTCAGGATTTTGGTGGATGGACAGGAGTTCTTAACACAGGAATGGTTATTGTGGCAGCATTGTACACATCAGTTGGTTTTTTTGGGTACCTAAAGTATGGAGAAAAGGTTAAACTAGGAAGCATCACTCTGAATCTGCCACAAAGGGATTTGTAAGTTTTTTACATCAAATTTGAAAACAGAAATATTCTTGAATTGTACTTCATTTTAACTGGCCGATTGTTTAGACCCTCTGCAATATAATTTATAAGAAATGTAGATCTCTTTAAATATCAACCGCATATTGTGTGTTGTGTTGTGTTGTTGTGGTCTTCAGTCTGGGGTCTGGTTTGATGCAGCTCTCCACCCTACTCTATCCTGAGCAAGCCTCTTCATCTCCTCATAAGAACAACAACCTACATCCATTTGAATTTGCTTACTATATTCATCTCATGGTCTCCCTCTGCAATTTTTAACCCAGATACTTCCCTCCAATGCTAAATTCACAATTCTTTGATGTGTAAGAATGTGTCCTACCAATAGATCCCTTCTTTTAGTCAAGATAGTCAGAAATTCCTTTTCTCCCCAATTCTGTTCAGTACCTCCTCATTAGTTACATGATCAACCCTCCTAATCTTCCGCATTCTTCTGTAGCACCATATTTCAAAAGCCTCTATCTTCTTCCTGTCCGCACTGTTTATCATCCATGTTTCACTCCCATCCAAGGCAACACTGCACATAAATGCCTTCAGGAAGGACTTCCTTATGCATAAATTAATATTTAGTTTTAACAAATTTCTCTTTTTCAAAAACGCTTTTCTTCCCATTGCCATTCTGCATTTTATATCCTCTGTACTGCAACCATCATATGTTATTTTACTGCCCATGTAACAAAACTCATTTACCACCTTTATTGATTCGTTACATAATTTAATTTCTTCAGCATCAACTGATTTTCAAAGACTGTGTTCCATTAGTCTTGTTTTGTTCTTGTTAATGTTCATCATCATGCTCCTTTCAACACACTGTCCATTCCATTCAGTTGCTCCTCCAGGTTCTTTGCTGTCTCTGACTGAATTACAATGTCATCAGAAAAATGCAAGGTTTTTATTTCTTGGCCCTGAACTTTAATCCCTTCTCCAAATCTCTCCTTGCTTTCCTTTATAGCTTGCTCAATGTACAAATTGAATAACATTGGGGAAAGGGTACGACCCTGTCTTACACCTTTCCTGACCTCTGCATCTCTTTCATGCCCTCCAACTCTTATAACTGCTGTCTGGTTTTTTGTAAAAGTTGTAAATAACCTTCCGTTTCCTATATTTTATTCCTGCTGATTTCAGAATGTGAAAGAGTGTATTTCAATCAACATTGTCAAAAGCTTTCTGCAAATCTACAAAAGCTAGAAATGTAGGTTTGCCTTTCCTTAATCTGTCTTCTAAGATAAGCCCTAAAGTGAGGAATGCGTCCCATGTTCCTACATTTCTCATGAATCCAAACTGGCCTTCCCCAAGGTCGGCTTCTACCAGGTTTTCCATCCTCCTGTAAATAATTTGTGTTAAAAAGTTGAAACCATGTCTTATTAAACTGATGGGATTATTTTATTTTTCTTAAAGTCTGATGGTATTACCCCTCCCTCGTACATCTTACGCACCAGATGAAATAGTTTTGTCATGGCTGGCTCTCCCAGAGACTTCAGTAGTTCTGAGGGAATTTCATCCACTTCAGGGGCCTTGTTTGGACTCAGGTCTTTCAGTGCTCTGTCAAATTTTTCTCTCAGTATAGTATCTTCTATTTCATCTTCATCTACATCCTCTTCCCTTCCTTCAATATTGTCTCTAAGTTCATTTCTTTTGTAGAGCCCCTCTGTGTACTCCTTCCACCTTTCAGCTCTTCCTTCTTTGCTGAGAACAGGTTTTCTATCTGAGTTATTTATATTCATACAGCTGATATTCTTGTCTCCAAATGTTTCTTTTATTTTCCTGTAGAGTGTATCTATTTTGCCCCCTATTTATACATTCGTCTACCGATTTGGATTTGCCTTCTAGCCACTCCTGCTAAGCTATTTTACACTTCCTTTGTGTTAAATACTTAATAATTTCATTTCTGTATCTTGTGGTGTATGAAAAGGAAATTGGTACCAATTCTCATACATCCAGTTGACTGTCAGTGTATTTTTCAATTAAAGTTTCATATGCATATTCTTCCCTTCACTTCATTCTTCAACTCCACAGTGATTAAATTTTTATGGCATTCTTTGTGTATCTTCAATATTTAATAATTTACAATCATTGTAACATAATCTAGCATAAAATTTACTAGTAAGTGTTCAGCAGAAACTAGAACAGTGCGCACTATTTTATAGATGTCATAAAAGTACAAATTGTACAGTAAAACTATGCTACATTTTAAGGTATATAGGATCCTTCTTCACATTGGATTCTTAACATGTACTGCCCTAGGCATTTGCAAGGGGAGGCAGGAGGGGGAAATTGTCCCCTCCTAGAATTAGTGAGTACAGACTCATGTATTTTTGTAAATAATCATCTGTGACTATGTACATTGTATACCTAGCACTGCTGAGTGCAAAAGGTATCTTGTGTTTTTTGCAGTGACACTCTGTATTAGCTTTGTTTGGTAGTGAGGCTAGTGAAGAAACAGAATTCCTTTTCCTTTGTGCACTGGTGGTTTCTGTGTCATCCTACAGTCATTGAAGATGTGAAAATTTGCAGAAAATTAGCACAATACAGCAATTCCCAACATATTCTTCACCTTTTCCATCTTCAGTCTTTGTGTATTTGCAAAAAGATTCCATTCCGACAAGTTGTGAGTTGGTTATGGTGCGTTATTGTAGAACAAAATTAACATAATTCAATAAATTCATTAACATATAAGCAAACAAACGTTTATAGATGTCATAAAAATTGCAGAGCATTTTGTACATTTTGTATCATTATTTTAACTTCAAATAGTATAAAACACATTTCTGCTGGTTACTTTTGTTAATGACATATAGAATTTGTCATAAGATTTAAGACACTATTTGTGTTTAAGATAGTTAATTTTCAAGGTAAAATAGTATTGGAATGTGAAAAAAGATATTTTTGTGAATCCCCGTAAGTGTAGTGTTATTTCCTGTCTTGTTGGATTCTGGGATCTAATTTCTTGCTGTTGAAGTGGTGGAATTTATATTCATACTGAGCACAGAAAAATATTGCATACATTGATGAAGTACTGTATGTTTACGTTACCTTTTGGTTGTTAAAGTAATATAAGTTCAAAAATATTCAGTTGCATTTATTTGAAATACAACACTTTTAGTGTACTTATAAATTTAGTTCTTCGAGCACCATTCAATTTCAGACTCGATGAATTTTCAGTATAAAACTTGCAAGTTTCGAAGTTTGACCCCGCTGCCTCCCTTGAAGAAATTTCTGCGGATCACCATGTGTACTACCAGATTTATTTAACCAAAGACTTTTACTGCAAACAAATCCTTGTGAAACTAGTAGCAATTCAAATGTTTTGTGATACTATTCTAAACAGAATTTGATTCCTCTTAGTTTTCAAAACAACTAGAAAGCAAATGTTATGAATGAATTTTCTCTATGCCAATGTGTGTTTAATTTGTACACTTTTCCATTTTGACAATGATTTTATTGTTTCAGGTTGGCACAGTCAGTGCGACTGATGATGGCAGTTGCCATTTTTTTCTCCTATGGTTTACAGTTTTATGTTCCAATGAGTATCATATGGCCTCTTATTCGACCTCGACTGGAAACAGAGAGAGCACAGATGCTGGGAGAGTATATTCTGCGCACCGTGTTAGTCATTTTCACTTGTAAGTACTTTACTATTGTGCTTTTATCCTTCAAATACATGCTTGTTCTTCAATGAAGTGAAGCAGTTACAGAGTAATGCCGACTGAGAGAGTAAAGTCTTAAGATAGGAGGAATATGTTTTTATTAATTAAAAGTGGGCGAAAGGTGAAGAAATGCTGCAGCTTTTTAGTAATCCAAAAATTTAAAAAAGTGTTCCATTTCAAACTTAAGTGCCTAGAAAATTTTTGGACATAAAGGGAGATTGAGGGAGTGGGAGGGGGGGGGGATTATGAATATGTAAAGAGCTTCACTTTTATTTTACTTTCCTTGTTGATCCTTTAGTAAATGATACAACACTGAACATGAGATCACTCAGGATGTATTTGTGGACTTGCTCCTATATTTTGGCCCGTATTCCTTTATACATAACAAATGTCTTGTTTTTTCACTACACAATGTTATGTTGATTAGGTGTGTGTGTGTGTGTGTTTCTGATTTCATTTTGGTCTTGAAGTTCTTAATACTTTCAGGTCTTCCTCTGCTTCTCTGTAGCACATTTGGCTAGGGATGTTTTTTTTTTAAAAAGAATCTGTGAATTTTGTTTGTTAATTTGTTTGTTTCCATTACATGCACTCTGTGTCTGTGGTTTCTGAGATATTCATATGTATTTTGTGCATTGCAATTTGGGTAATGTACACCACCTATGGTCCATGGTCATAGGATTTTCCTCTTTGTTGTATGTTCCCCTTTGTGTTTCTGTGTTGAAAATTAAGATTCTCAGAGGTGTGGAGGGGTGTGGGGTCAGTTATTGTTGTGTAATACCGGATTTTTCAATTCAAGGTGAAACTCTCTTTCCTGTACCATATTTTTTTTGTTAACTGAAAAACCATTTACTGAAATCTTCATTTGATAGATTTATTTCCATTACAGTTGTATTTAATCTGTTCATTCTAGAGATGTAGTAGGCAATTTTTAGATGAAAAGGTGTATCTTTGATGTCTGGTTTTTCCTCCAATTTATTTATTTATTTTCAAATGAAATTTGTAATGTAATTTTATCTGCAGCTGTTGTAGTAGTTAAAGTTGTTTTTATGCATCAGGGATGTCTGGGGTGATAGTTGATAAATAGTTGATAAATGTTAAACAGTCTATTTTTATGCCCTATGTTTTGGTCCCAGTCTCTGTGTTGATGCATCTGTTTTTCTCCATTCTGTGATGTTTTTCAAGCAATTGAAGAACAGCTGGAACAGTCCATCTCCTTATCATACTCCTGTGTCTATTTCAAATTCTTTGCTCATTTCGCCCATTGATCTTATGTTACATTTAGTCACCATACGTTTTTCTTTGACCATGATTGTGTCTTTCAATATAGCCCAAATTCTGCTAATACTTCAAAATGAAATTCTTTGTTTATTCTCCCATAAAAGTTTGTTCTACACATGATTAACCTTTCCTGAATCCTCATTGGTATTCATTAGGTTTTAAATCCATTCAGGTTCTTCTCGGTTCAGTAATGTTTTAGACGGAATTTTATACATTATTGACTATAAAGAGATTCGACAATAGTTGTTGGAGTCTGTCTTTATTTATTTACTTATTTATTTATTTGATGTTTTTTTATTGTAGTCTTCCAACCAGAAAGAATTTTCTCAGCATATTAGAGAAGTACTTCGTTACAATTTTTCAGTTTTCGTTATAGGTGTGGGCAGTTTCTCCATATTAATGTTTGAACTGGAGCCAGATGGTGGGCAGAGTACTTAGTTAAGTTTTGTTTGAATGTTCTTTAGAAGTTTTGAGAATTGTGTTTTTTGAAATTATTTTCCATGTCTTGTAAACTTTGTCTTCATACTGTTTACTGATTATTCTTATTGATGTTGTGTCTGTTTTTGTGGTATCTTTGAGATATTGAAGGGCCTTTTGATTTGTGTTACACATCAGTTTTGCCATGTCAGTTGTCTGAGTTTTATGTGTGACATTATGATTGATGTTCAGTCTTCATAGAATTCCAAATAATTAGTTTTTAAGGTTTTCAGTGTAATTAATTACTGAAACTTCCTGGCAGATTAAAATTGTATACTGGAATTAGGATTCGAATCTGGGACCTTTCCGTTTCACAGATAAAGGTCCCAGGTTCAAATCCCAGTTCCAGCACACAGTTTTAATCTGCCAGGACGTTTGATATCAGCACAAATTCTGCTGCAGAGTGAAAATTTCATTCTGCTAATTAATTACTGAATTGAAATCTGTTAAGCTCAATCTATCTTGTTACTTTACTTGTACCTTAAATTACAATATTCATGGTAGACTCCAACAACAATTCTCATAACACCAGTAATGCTTTCAAGCTCCATGATCCAAGTTCCACTCGAGAAATCAAGTTTATATGCTATATAATACCTTACTTTCTTAGTGCGGTTTTAGAAATCTTGTGCTCAAGACCATTTTTACTTACCTACATTTGAATTCAGTTGTTTGGATGGATCTTTACTGTCACTGGAATGTCATCCATCTTATATCATTCATGCTCTACATTTGTTGTGAATAAAATTCAGGTTACTCATAAATGTTCAAAATAAATAACACTTTTTACAGATAATGCAATATAATATGAATAAAAACTAGAGTTTTATTGAGTGATGATGTGCAAACTTTACAGAACTACTTAAGGATGCAAATGTTTTATGACACTAAATTGTGCTAATCTGATGGACAGAGTAAGTTGTAATTTGCAGCTGTTTGCTGATGATGCTGTGGTGTATGGGAGGGTGTCGTCTGTAACTGACTGTAATAGCATACAGGTTGACTTAGACAAAATTTCTAGTTGGTGCGAAGAATGGCAGCTAGCTCTCAATGTAGAAAAATGTAAGATGATGCGCATGAGTAGAAAAAACAATCCTATAATGTTCGAATACAGCATCAGTAGTGAGCTTCTTGATGCGGTCGCGTCGTTCAAATATCTAGGCGTAACATTGCAGAGCGATATGAAATGGAACAAGCATGTAAGGACAGTTGTGAGTAAGGCAGACAGCCGACTTTGGTTTATTGGGAGAATTTTGGGAAGATGTACTTCACCTGTAAAGGAGACCGCATATAAAACGCTTGTACGACCACGTCTTGAGTATTGCTCAAGTATTTGGGACCCACATCAGATCGGTTTGAAGGAAGACATAGAGGCGGTTCAGAGGCGAGCAGCTAGATTTGTTACCGGTAGGTTCGACCAATGCGCGAGGGTCATGGAAATGCTCTGGCAACTCAATTGGGGATCGCTGGAAGAAAGACGACGTTCTTTTCGTGAATTTCTGTTAAGTAAATTTAGAGGGCCGGAATTTGAAGCTGAGTGTAGTACGATCTTGCTGCCGCCTACTTACATTTCGCGTAAAGATCACAAAGACAAGATAAGAGAAATTAGGGCTCGTACGGAGGCATATAGGCATTCTTTTCTTCCTCATTCAATTTGGGAGTGGAATAGGAAAGGAAATGCCTAGTAGTGGTACAGTGTACCCTCCGCCACGCACCTTACGGTGAATTGCGGAGTATGTATGTAGATGTAGATGTAATCTATATCCTGTAATGGCCTCCATACATAATGCAATTGCTCTTCGATTTTTACTGTAATTTGATTCACATTCATATAACTTCAGTTATCTATCTGTTCTCTATTCACCCACTCCTGGCTCTATTAGCCAACCCAGTTTGTGTACCCCACATAGAAGACAAATTGGAAACTTACACTATCATATTAAATAGATTTGTAATACAACATTCACTAAAGAAACATAATAAAAACTTGGTGAGATGAGAAGAATGAAAAACTTGTATCCTGCGAACGAAAAGAACATTAATAATTAGTATTTTTCTTCCATACTTCCCGTTCCTTCTTTTAAGACTAAAACATTATTATTGATCTGTTTCCCCCCTTTTTAATATGTATATTCTATTATCACTGTGTGTAGGCTGCTACACCATATTACATTTTATGTGAAATATTGAGTCCAAAATTAATGATGATCTAGTTACAAGCCCAAAAGCTAATTTAAGTGTATCTGTTGTTTTGTTTTCCAGTTTGTCTTGCGATTGCCATCCCAAATCTTGGAGCTGTCATCTCATTGGTTGGTGCAGTGAGCAGTTCCACATTAGCTCTCATATTTCCTCCTCTGATAGAAATCCTTACCTTTTGGCATGACGATCTTGGGAGATATAACTGGATACTCTGCAAAGACATCTGCATTATGATATTTGGTGTGTGTGGCTTTATGTTTGGGTCATATGTTAGCATCGCCAACATAATTTCACCAGAAGAATGAATTGTCTTCCAGTCACAAATTATCATCATTATGACATGCTTGGCTGATTACCACATTTAAACAGCAGAAAAGCTAATTTGTGGTCATGAAGCAAATATAAATTTGTTTTAGAACAAATTCACTTCTGTTGAGATAAGTTGACAGATGTTAATATTGTGCATTTTGTACACTTGGAGTTTTATTGATATCATATGGTACTATGAAAAAACATTTAGATATTTTATAATGAAGTTTACTGTACAAATGAAGTTTATTTTTGTAACACCACATTTTTCTGGAAAAAATGTGGTTGTTGTTGATACTTGAACATAGGTCCCTATTTATTATTTATTATTCTTTACTTGTCTATGGCAATGTAAATTGTAAATATTTTGTGTATATTACTATGTTACCCTGTTTTAATTTTAATAGTTTCTTCAACAACAGACGTAACAAATGTAAAATATATGTGATAGAAAGTTGCTTCTAAGAATCTATTTCTGTTCAGAATATACTGACAGATTACTTCTTGCATAAGGTAGCAAGACTTCTGTATCTTCCAAAGACCTGTGATATTATTGACAAGATTACATTAACTTATTTTGTAATGGGCTTTCAAGTTCAGGGTTTTAAAATTTGTTAGTAGTTAATGATGAGGCAAAGTACATTTGGCCACAGTTTAAAAATGTAATGGCACTTTCATTTAAAAAATAGAATAGTGACTGTGAATACTGAATGAGGAACAGATAAAATGAGCTTCCATGTGTTACAATAACAATTTTCAGAATAGCTATAATTCTAGTAGAACCAGTTACCTTTTCATGGTAACAGTGTTTATATGTGAAGTCAAAGAGCACAGTTTTTCAAACATAAATGCCAAAGATATTTATGTTATTTTATGGTGCAGTTCATGCAAAAATGTACAAATGAGCCATGCTAATTTGTATGCCTGGTTTAATTGTTCAGCTGTAATTATCTGAAAAATGCACAAATCCCTGCTTGATGAATAGCATATGTACATTAAGTGGATGCCACAGTGTGTAACATAACTTACAATTGTGAGCTGTAAAAACGCACAGATAAATTGTTTATGTAATAATAATTATGTATTTATTAATAAGTTCTACATCTGAAGAGACATGTTAACAAGGGATGTAAGAACATAGAGATGCTTCTTGTTATAAAAGTCTCAGTCTTAAGGAGCTGTATGCATGATGTCTCCTTTTTAAATGTATAATGACTTTCTCTGTGGAGAAAATTATTGAAAACAAAATACTGCCTTTTGTCAGTAAGTATTATTTTAACTTAATTTTTTATGTTTTGTAACTTTGTTTTGTTTAAGCATGTTAAGCATATTTTACATGTACTTTTTGTACTGCTCAGTGTTCAGCAAAGTCAGTAATAGCATTTTTTAATGACCAAAATGTGGAACAACATTTGTCACATTGTACTTAGCCTGCAGAACCTGAAGCAGGTTATTAAATTATTATATTATATCAGTGTGGACTAGGAGGAAATGGCAATGTGTATGTATTTAATTAATTATTGCACAGCAACAGATAATTATGACTGAGCTTTAAAAAAAGCTAAATAAACTGACAATAATTTGTGAAAACTTTCTGATTTATAAACATAGCCCTTTATAATCAATCAACACTACCTTGAAGATAATGATACATTAAAGATGTGTACTTTTATTATTATGGAAATGTTAACGGCCTTTTTTGTGACATTACTTGCCCACAGACAATATAGAATTATTATTTTACCTTTCAGTTTCTGATAGTGTAATGAGAGACCAAATATTGCACAATCTAATAGGGTAAACACTTTTTGCATAAATATTATTTGTAACTCTGCAGGCAAGTGTAACACGATAACTTCAGTTGATATGATGTGCTATTTAGTAAAATAATATCAAGTGAAACAATAAGTTTATCCTGAATATAAAAACAACAGTACACCTATAGTAATAGAAGTTACTTACATTATTACAGATCCAATGTTTTACTCTCCTGCAATCTTTTTTACCAGAAACAACATAGCTAATATTGTACACATTTCTTGATTTTTGTAACAAGTAACCATTTTAAGAACAGTTCAGTATTTTTACTTTGAGGTAACAATATACATATATACACTTGGTATTGCTCTACACTAGTCAGTTTCATAATGCAAGTGTGTGACACATATACAAAATGGTTTAACCTGCCTATACATGTGGTTACACACACACACACACACACACACACACACACACACACAATAAATAACTATATATGGATTTATCTTGTCTTATCCCAAAGATGTGATTTTCTGATTGATCCAAAATCTTATAAATTTTGTTGTAAGGTAGCTAATCTTATTTCTATATCAAAATTTTAAATGTTTGTTAGAAGATTTTGGAAGTTTTATAGAACTTACATACACATATACAAAATGATTAAAAACGAGTTGATGATAAAGTGTTTGTTGTTATAGAGGCACACTGATGAATATAAGTGTAACTCAACAGTAAACAGTGATTGTATCTTCTGACTTTTTGTCACTTTACAATAATTCATGTCACATTACAATTCATGTCATAAACATATTCAACATGACAATAAAGGACAATAAATTATGCATCACTGAAAATTTCAAGAAACTTAATCTTACAATTAATATGTTGCATGCATACCCTCCCCAAACAAAAACAGAGTTGTATTTCCAATCTTAGAAGTACCGTTGAAGCTCTTTGTGTTATAAGCAGCTTGTTTGTGGATTGAAATTTAGTGGAAAAGAACTGGATTCCAAACCTGAAGATTATTGAAACTTCCTGTCAGATAAAAAACTGTGTGTTGGACAGATATTTAAAAGCGGGACCTTTGCCTTTTGTGTGCACACCTCACGACCTGTCTTAACAGCTTTAATTTTTCCAATATCTTGATTCCTATCTTCTAAACTTCACAGAAGGTCTCTTGCGAATCTTGCAGGACTAGCAATCATTGCAGAAAGAATAATGTAGTCATATGACTTAGCCACAACCTAGAGAATGTTTCCAGTATGATACTTTCACTTGCAGACAAAGGCTAAAGTCCTGGGTTTGAATCCCGGTCCTACACGCAGGTTTAATCTGCCAAAAAGTTCCATATCAGTGTACAGTCCACTGCAGAGTGAAAATATAAATCTTAAATCTGGAAACATCTCCTAGGTCGTGTCTAATCCATGTCTCCACAATGTCCTTTCTTCGAGGAGTGCTAGTTCTCCAAGTTTCACAGAAAAGCTTCTGCAATGGGCCATGAAGTGTGCCAGGGTACTCACTCGGTCCTAGAGCGATTGCCTGTGAAAGGCAAACGTCCCCGGTTTGAATCCCGACCAGGTTCACAGTTTTAATCTGCCAGGAAGCTACATATCAGAGCACACACAGTTGCAGAGTGAGAATATAATTTTGCAGCATACTCATTTGCTATGATGACTGCATTAATTCATCATAGCATGGACAACAAGAGAGAATTGATGTATTTGGCAGATATACCGATGTTCAATCACTGAGAAACTGCCTGGAACTTAAGGAGTGTGAATGGAATAGTACCCAAATTACTGTATCCGCATCTTGTTTCTTCAATAATACTTTGCTGAAGTATCATTTGGAACCAGCTATTGACTAAACATAGGAGCAATTAAGTGGTGGTTTAAAGTTATTTGGTGGAATGGAATGCATGTTAACAAATCAGTACTGATGGTCTGCCAGCATGTGATTGATGACAGTCTGGCAGGGTCACCATTTTTGTCCCACATTAGACAACTCTACTCATTATGGTGTTGAAAAGTAGGATCCACTGCATTAAATTCCTTCTAATGACAATGTACTCTTTCTTGACATCTTAACACATTTGTGGCTTATAAATTCAGGTGACCGCCATGCTCAAGATGCAGCTGGGCATATCATGCTAGATATCATGGCTGCTTTGAAAATGGGGCCATCTGGATACTCCCCATAACCATCAGCTCTTCTTAAATGTGTAGCTTCAATCTATGGTAACCTATTGAGCCTACAGCCCAGACCAAATTAATGCCTTCCCCATCCCAACCCTTCTCCCAGTTTCTCTCTCCCCCTCTTCTCTGCATCATTTTCCCCCGCCCCCTCCACCATTTGCCACTCCCCTCCACACCAGCCCTCTCTTCACTGCATTCTGAACCACATGTCAGAATCCAACCTATCAGTACATGTAACACAAAGTGAGATGGTGTAGTTGTAACACACTGGACTCACATTCAAAGAAGAAGGCAGTTCAAACCCACCTCTGGCAATCATGATTTTGATTTTCCATGATTTCGCTAAATAACTCCAGGCAACTGCCATGATGATTCTTATTGAAGGGCATGAACAATTTTCTTCCCTATACAATAGCAAATATCAATCTGAACATGTGCTCAGTGTCTAATGACAACACTGCCAACAGGGCATTAAACCCAAGTATTCCTTCCTTCCTTGTAGTACATGCACCCTCTGCTAGGCAGCATGCATCATTCTATCCCCACCCTCACCTTGAATCTTTCCTTAATCTCCCATCTCACAGTTGAAGTACCAGTTGGGCTACAACAACAACTAGATACAATTGTTGTGTGTACATGAGTTGTACCTAAGTGATTGTGTAAATGTAAATGTGATCTTTTGTTCTGATGAATACTGCAAATGGAAAATTTTAAGTTGTATGAGTGTGATTGTCATTTCTTCATGCCTGTCTGCAGCTCAGCAATTTATTTATGAGGAGTTGCAAATTATCCTCATTGTATTACTATTTTATTGAAATAGTCTTCACATCTATTTCCATACCAGAATATCACCAATAATCACACTGTAATAATCTATGAAGAAATCAGATGTTTAACACATTGAGAAATTCTTGCCAACTGAAGAGATCATGAAAAAAATGGGGTAGGTCACCTATTGTTAATTTTTTAGGAGAGGAAATTTAAATGACCAAGAGTACAGGAGATACTTGAAATTACGCAATGGAAAGTATAGGAAGCAATAACTACAATATTTTGAAATGCATAGATCGTTACCTACTGCGCAGATGTTACAATGATTCATATACAGGCATACTGAAAAGGCTTTTATGTTAAGCCAGGTTTAAACACATTCAAGACTGGTGTAAGTGACCCTGGATGGGCAGGTGGATTGCTGCTTTTAACAAGTTTTTGAAGTATTACAGCTTCCTTACTATGAATACAATAATTGAGTTGCCTGTCTCATTTGAAACAATGAAACCTCATTTACGTATTTCCAAAAATTATTATTATTAAATATATAATATTAGTAGATATACAATAGTTTTTAGTAATCTTGTTTTTATTCTACTGCCCACCCCCACCCCTTGAAAAAAACCCTTGTACATATGACTTTTACAGATTATCATACTGAATCAGAATCATTTATTTCCTCTTCCACGGCATTGAAAATATCGCTCTCATGTAAATTTGCCATATTGAGAATATGCAGAGTGCAAGCAATGCAGGTAGCACATGAAACCGGTGTAGGACTCAACAGAAAGGGAGAGATACAAAGCCCTTTTGTAGCATACAAATAGTTAAAACTCCATTTACTATGTGGCAGCACAATTCAGAGAACCTTTCTACTTCATTTTACGTGGTTACCTACAGAGGCAGGTTGCAAAATGGCAGCTACAAATTTATAGCGTTGGACGAGTCAGACTCGGGGTGCTGTCTACCTCACCAACTACCGCTGAACAAGTCTGGCTTGGGTGCCATCCACAATGTGTTAACCCAAAGAGCCTTCTTCAGAAATAAACATACAAACTCTTTTATACAATCACCACTCTCACCTACGGCCATTGTCTCCAGTTGTCATTTGTGTGTGAGTGGAGTTAAATAATGGGTGCGTGTCTATTTATAAAGAAGGCTCTTTGGGTTACAAGCTAAATTAATTAAAAGTTTTTTAAGTGTGTTTGTCTGCAACTGATAATCTCAGCTGTGTGTTTTTTTATCCATTTATTCTTTTCAAAATTTTTGTTGTTAATAATTGAAATTATAAAAAAAGACAAAAGAAGCAAGAAAAGTTTCTCTTTCATGAAAGAAATCATGGTGAGTCCATTATTTTTTGGCAAGCTTTCATCCTCCTCATCATTTAACAAGTTCACTACCACTGTAATTTGCCTTGCGTTGCCAGGTTACCAGTTACTTTCTTTTTTCTTTTTTTCTTTTTTTTATTTTTTTTTATTTTTATTTATTTTTTATTTTTAGTAGAATCTCAAAATGTACTGCTAAGTATAAAATGTGTTTATTTTATAAGTAAAAAATTAAATTTACTCTCATGAATCAAAGTTTTTTTGGGGCATCCTACTGACTTAACGACGGATTTATTGAACAAAAGATATAGTAGAAACAGCATTCAGAAACAGACACAAGATCTTGAAGAAACTTCTGAAATACAATGTATGTCAAGTCTAAGAAAACATACAATCAAGAACTTTACCAATTCCATTCAAACAAATAAAATAAATACAAAGTTCAAGAATAGTACATACACATAATTGTTGAAAAATGAAAGGACAATGAAAATGTTCTCTGCCTTTAGAGAGGCAAGAACCTGAAGTAAAGTGACAACAATCTACTGAAGGATAAAAATTGGTGAATAACACAACAATTCAAACAATACTCTGCTTTATTTCAGCAATCTGGGCACTCGTAAATCATGTCCGTTTGTTGTCCTCGCCTGGCACATGATCTGCACTTTTTTCTTGGTGTTTTTGATTTTCCAGTTGATTCTCATATTACCACATGTTGGGATTTCTGACTGACCATTTTACATGCTTTTTTGGCAATAGTGCTCTTACAATACTGAGTCTGAATATGAATTTTTGTGTCAGAATATTTATTGAATAGGGCATGTACGTTTGTCAGCATCATTTCCATAACATGGATAAAAAGTTTCTTGTATCAGTGTATCGTTTTTTCATTCTGAGAGATAATATGATAACATCTGATCATGTTCATCAACTCTTGACATAAATTTAATTGTAGTTTTCTTCTACTTTCGGTTTTCAACCTCAACGATTTCATTTGTAAATACATTAGAAATATAATTCCCGTGCAGTGATTCTTTTTATCCAGGAGAAACTTAGCCAATGTGAAGCTAGTACAGTAATTGCCCATGTACACGTGGTGACCAGCATTAAACTTTTCATCCAGTAAATGAAGAACAATTTATTGGCGTGGCCGCTACCTCCTACATCATCCAGCGTGCCAGTGTATACCATTAATTTTAGGACCATTCCAGTTGGAGTTGTCAAAATATATAGCTTTATCCCATATTTGTGCTTTTTTGTTCTGAAGTATTGGTGCAAAAGTAATCTCCCATGCCAAAGGATCACTAATTTGTACAGTGACAGTTTCCATCCGGGGTAGTACACTTGGCATATCCTTTCAACGAAAAAATTGATAACTGGACATATTTTATACAACCTGTCGGACAGTTTTGGTTTGCCCTGTTTTGGATTTTCAGAAAAATGCAACACATCAAATATTAGAAGAAAATAGTCCCCAGTAGTCCTGCAACTTCCTCATCTTTACATTTCCCATGTGCAGGAAAACTCCCAAGAACACTAACAGTTTCCCAACCTTCACATCTTTCCAACAATTTTTCGTGATTGTTCTTTTGTTCTCTCAGAAAGGAACAATTCAAATGCATTTCGATTTGTTCCTTCTACAACTTTCAACAGAAATTCGTCTATCAGCAAAAGATGAAACTTATCTAAGGGAGTGTTTCCCATTGGTTGAATTAGCAGTCCATCATTATTTATAAATTGACAATTTACTATTCCAACTATCAGTTACGGTACCACTAGTTACCACTGTGTCTGCCCTTTCCCTGTTGCTTGGATTCACTGCCATTTCTACAGTCTCATCTAAAATAAATTCGGCCCCATCAGACTCTTCACTGGATTCCCGTCCGTCCTTCACACTGGCCAAATTCTAATATTCGAAATAATTCTGCATCAGTTACTATATGTACATTTTTGTGTCCCATATTGTACTTAGGTTCTGAAGGACCTGCCATGTCACGATTGTTTTCCATTTTCAGTCCCACAACAGAGAACGAGTGTCAGGTAAAACACAAACCGCACCTGTAAAAATTGATAACAATACATTCTTAAAGTGCCTGTACAATAAACCACCTCAAATGGCTGTGCCTGACTAATCTGTGATGCCTAGCAACAGCTTAGCCTCTTGCCGTGCAGGCACTTCCACCGGTATTGGCTGGGTGTGCTGGTGTGCCAGTAGGACCGAATGTGGTAAAAAAAATTATTTTTTTTATTGGGGGAGGGGGTGGCAGGCTGTTAGGGAAACGTGTGCACATGCACGCGCGCGCTTACACACACACACACACACACACACACACACACACACAAATAAAATAGTATCTTGTCAACAGAAAATTTCACACGTATCATCTTAACATTATGCTGTATCTGTGGTTGTTTTGGAAATTGGCAGGAGTGGTTAGGTGAGAGGGTGCCACTGCACATGGATGAGAACCATTGAGCTGGCCACGCTGGCCGAGGGGATGAGGCGCTTCAGTCACAGTCTGCACAGCCACTACAGTCGGGGGTTCGAATCCCCCCTCGGGCATGGATATTTGTGCCATCCTAGTTCGTAAGTAGTTAGTAGTAGTACTTTCTAAGGAAGTACCTATTAAAATCATATAGAGGTACAGATGCTGTGTGTATATTGGCAACAAATAGACAATAAGTAATAAATTTAAAACTGTATAATATGCTCCCTATTTGATCGAAAAAAATTTGTTCACAAAATTTATTTAACTATTACAGACCACTTGTCAATGCCAAATACGGCGAAACAGCTGTAGTGGACAATTAAATATAGCTAATAAGCAGCAGTAAAGGTAATTATATTTATTAAAATGTCATACTATAGTTCATAAGTAGTTTGTAAGTTTAGGGACTGATGATCCCGTAGTTAAGTCCCATAAGCTGTACAAACATTTGAACATTTGAGAACCATTGAGCAGTTTGTTATAGATATTTAACTTGACATGAAACTGGCTGAGTAAACTGGATACAATGTTATTGCAAGCTGTTGAAGCACGTCCAACCGCAAGTACAATAATCGTGTATAGTGGCTAATAGTATCCTCTGGCCAAACCAGATGATAGGCGGTATCCGGACTGTCTTAGTTGACGGTAGACGGATGAATGATGGCCCTTTGCTCCCAGCCCAAGAATGACGTTCCTCCTCTTGCTCCTTGCCCAGGTCCGCTGACACCCACTCCTCCTATTGGACGGTGTCTGTGCATGTGCGGTACGGTGCCTCTAGCGCCGCGCCCGGAAAGATGACGCGCTGACCTGGCCACATTTCTGGTCTGCGGCGTCGATATATGTATCAACGTAGCACATTGATTCCTCAAACACTTTAACTGTAAGTGTGTTGCTGATCTGAACTCTGCAGTTGGCTGTCAAATGCATGGCTGGTGAAGCCATGCCGTCGAGATGTAAAAATGTCAATTCAGCACTCGCCAGGATGCTGGCTATATCAGCTGCTCCTCGCCCCGTATATTGCATTGCAAGCTGGCTCCAACTCTGACAGCAGTACCCAATGTCAAAGGGACTGCTGATTTACTGAGCCTGTTAAATTTTAGTCAAAATGACGTATGGAACCAACACCATGCTACCCCCTAGGTGATGCGTTGTCTCGTGGAGAACAGCGGGACTGAACTGCAAGACTGACCCCATTGGACTATTACAATATCACTCTGCTTGGCTGCTGGTGCTTACAGCAGCAAGGCAGACAGCTCCACAACATCACCTGACAAATTATCTACTCTGTACCTGTGTGCTTTATTACCTTCTTTAATAGCACGCAAGTCCTGCCATGGTCGACTTAAAATGTCATGGGCATGGGCGATTAATAATGTCTCACACAGAGATTGCATTTGCAAACTATGGTACCACATTCATTGTGGGAAACTCAATCACCCTTTTTCTAAAATGTTAGTTTTGACAGATTGTGAGAGTTTTATGTTCCCTTGCGACCTATCCCAATGAGTTTACTATCCATAATACGTCACCTTTTAAGTTGTTCGGAATCGAACTTCATCTCATAAAGAATTCAATCAAATTCTTCCCAGTGTTAGAGGTCCTTCTAAGGAGCATTAATTTCTACCTCAAAACCCAATAATAGTCTTTAAGTTTAATCACTTTCTGCAATAATCTGCACATAAACATTCTGAAAGTTCCATTGGTTATTTTATCGATTGTCAAGGACATAATTGATACTTCTTTCCCCTATATAACAAATAAAATTCAGTCAGTACTTGAAAGTATATTTGGACCTCATATAAAAGTCAATTTAAAACCAAAACTCTCCAAAGAATAAAAGCCAGTCTTCTTGTCTTCAAAATTGTAAATCTGAATATGCACATATTAATAATATTTCATCTTGTATATACATGCTTATAATAAGTTCATGGCAGACATCAGTAGCAGTGCATCCTATGTGTTTACTGGTTCAGTGAACCCCACAGAAAAGCTCGTTGTGAAAAATGTAAATAAAAAAATAATAAAAAGTGTTTTTAAACTATTATTCTTTGTTTTGTTCTTCTGTCAGATCATTTTATATTCACATTAACAGCTACTGTGCACTTTGCCTCGCGCAGGCGCAAATCCTCCATGAAGGCAACATCTGCCCTTCATATTTGTTACTGACGCTTTGAAGATTCATCGAAAACACATCAAATTTCATAAAATATTTTGTAACTATAAATTAAAGATGTATCAACTGTAAAAGCCTTCAGAAAAACCAATCATGAATAATAATGAAGTCACTCCTGTTCCCCTAACAATAATAGCCTTGTGGTTAGCAAGCGGCATCCCTTTGCGCTGTAGAAGGGAGTGAGTTCGAGACGGACTGCCAGCAATTTTCTTAAGCCAATCTTTTTAATAGATACGGGAACAACAATGAATTTTATTATGTTACTTGCCACATATACTTTGAATGTGTTTGCAAATGTGTCGCAATTTTGAGGATAACTGATATTTATACTCTTCGTTGTAACAAATATTTAACTGTTTGAAAAGATGTTGGGGAGAGTGGTCTTTGTGTCACATGACCCGAAGGTAGCGTGTCTCTTCATCGCAACAAATTCATTTTGTTACAGTCACTTAACAGTGTAATCAGTTACTTACTGTGTTTTAGTTGTCATGTGCTTATTCATAAGTTCTTGGTGTTAATTATCAAAGAAAAAAGAACAATGTTCAATATCTTTTAGAAACAAATTACTTGGAAGAAAAGTCTGAAAGAAAGAAGCTTGGTAGGCTGACGCCTCAGCTCAACTTGAAACAAGTGCAAACAAGACGAGGTAAGGCATTCTGCAGATCTTTTAACAAGATATATATTTAAGGGGGGGGGGGGGGGGCAAACTGGGGCGGTTTGCCCCGGTACCATTTGCAGAGGTGCACCGAGGTGCCACTATCAAGATTGGGCACTAATAGAAGGAAACCCCCAGTCACATGAAGCACCAGCTGCTACTGGGAGACATGTAAACTTATCACTAAATTACAAGTTCTTACATCTTATTCTCAGTCAAGAAAGTAATCGATGACTCACTGAAACTTTTACTATAATGTCAATTAATTTTTTGATTTTTCTCTGTGGAATGATGAAACATTGCAATCAGCAAGGCACAGGACTCCTCATTATTTGTAGCTTTCGAAATGGAATAAATATCGCCCAGCAATTCAACTTAGGTTTCAGCTTCAATGATGATGCTCCCCAAATTGCAGCACCTCAATTGTACATGAAACAAACAATACAACATTTTAAGTATATTATAATAAAATATTTATACACAGAAATTAATATATCTTTTAAAGGTGTCCTGCAAAACAGAACTAATGTACGGCAGTAGGGACTGTTTAGTCCTTTGTGCCACTACAATGTCCAGGCTCTGTTGTAAGTAATCCTGTGTTTGATCAGCTTATCTTCTTAATAATTGAGAGTAATGATTTTCATTATTGACTGAACTAAGAGAACTACTGCAGTATACTTTTATCCAATGCAGTATTTCAAGACAACAGTTAATGTAATTTTTGTATATATGAAATACATTCTGTGTCAAACTTAAATATTTGGTCAAAGATGTCTTTAGAACTGTCAATGATTTTGTGTTTCAACAACACAACAATCTATGTGGCTAAATCTATGTCTGAGCTGTTAATTATGTGAGTAATGTTCCAACTGCGAACCTGAAGTAAAGTGACAACAATCTACTGAAGGATAAAAATTGGTCATCTTCTAAACACTATAATGCTGAGGCTAATAAAATTTTTAAAACTTTACAACCAAAATTGTGGTATGGAGTACTTTTTTCCCCAGAAAATACTGTCAAATTAGAGAATAAAATTTTCAGATTCAAGTTCACAGCAGTCATGCTACTGAGGAGATGAGGGAGACTACAGAAAATCTGCTTGGTGGCTTTACAGTTCGGTGCCCATGCATGTGAGGATTGTTCCACTGTAGCATAGTAGGAATGAACTTATGAATGACAATATAGACTCATGGATAGAAAATACAGGCTTTGTGAAATACAAACTCGAGGCTACAGTGGCAGTGAGCAGTGAAAACATTTCCTGTGGCACAAATTAAATACTGGTAAACTGTGAACAGAAGAGTTCATTTAAGACAAATGAAAATAATAAAAATTGTCACAACACAGTGTTGCTAAAAATAATAATATATTCTGGCATATGGATAAGTAAGTATTCAGCCAACCAAAAACTAGATCAATGCCATTCAGGATAGAGCAACAGACATTGAGAAGGTCCATCTTGGAGTCCAGATGTAAATATTGCAGTTCAACACAGGATTATTGTTAATATTTTGGAAGGTGAATGGTGACTTTCAAGTTGCCATTAAAATGTTCTAGATTCAAGTCAGATAAAAACTTAGAACTGTTACTAAAATGCCATCTTCCTAGTCTTTTCTTGTAATAAAAACACATGACTTGAAAAGTTTTGTCCTTTGTTTGAGGGTTAGGAGTCCCCTCTCCACTTCATTCTGGGCTTGAGTTTTCTTGTCAACACACAAATTAACTAAAATGGCAGTTGTGAGTGGAAGCCAGTGATAACTACAGGCAACAACAAATAGAACAGGAACAATTTGAAGATTAGTTCTTCTTTTTATTGAGTATAAAACTGTGTGTCAAAATGAATGATGAAGAAAGACAAGACATGCATTTAATGATGAGGGTCAACTGGTAAAAATTCAAGAGTGAACTTGATGACAGGGAGCAAGAGCTAAAATTGGTAATTCAAAATGAACTGTAAGAAGACAGTGGCTTTAGGTAAGTGCTACATTCAACTTTATGTGACGAAGTACATGTCTATTAAGTTGAAGATAAAGTATTATGCATTTCACTTACTGAATAATGAAAAATGCTTGAGAAACAGAACTGTTCTCAGAGATTTATTGAAGCAAAGCAAGATGTACAGCAATTTACAGGTTTAACACTTAACTTGAAGGTACAAGTATGGATACATTACACAAATTGAAATATGTTAACAGAATCAAAACAGCCATATCGCAAATAAACACAGCACTGAGACAAACATGTAAATAAAAGAATAACTTGATCAGTAAGGTGGTTCCTATCCTGGCCAGTACTGATGGTGGCCACATGTGGATGATGTTAGATCAGTGCTGAGATTAATGGACAGTCTAATTACAAAACTAGACAAACAGAACAATAATATTGACAGATAATTATGAAAATGAATAAAATTGTTTTATGACCTTAAAAAAGAAGCAGAAAATTTAAAATTGAATGTGGACAAAAAAGTGACTCATTAAAAATTTGATTTGAAGATCAATTAGAAAAATGAATGACAGAAATTACTGAAAAAATAAAAAAAATGTTATCTAATAATGATGACACCAAAAATGGCACTATAATGATAAGAGGATGGAAGTTACTACCAATTATAATCAGAAAAAGTCACACAGTATTAAAGAAATTTTGTTCAGAAAAACAGAGCTTGTATCTCAAAGATTTATATAAAATAGAGACAGCAGAAAAAGAAGGAGAAAATAAGTGTTTAATTAGTATTGAAAATAAAATAGGTTAATGGAAATGTGGGATTCTAATAATGTAGTAATTGAAAGTCCAGTTTGGAATTAACAATACAGTAATAAGGACAGTTTACAACTCGACACAAAGACGTGGCGATGAGCTGCGACCGGCACATACAAAAGACACGCACATACAAGACTTTCAGCTATCAGCCATGGCCTTCTTCAGAAAATAGAACATTCACGCAGGCACACAACACAGTCATAAAACCGTCACCTCCAGCTGCCACAATTCTAATCACACTCTGTTGTGTGTAAATAGGGAAGGGGAGCGGAGGGGAATACAAAAGTTGCATCATGGTTGTTGTTGTTGGGTGTTTAGAGGGGACTAAACTGCTGGGTTATCAGTCCCCTGTTCCCAGCTAAGAGTTCACACCCATAAAACATTGCCATCTATGGTGTAGCACTCGACCACTATATGCTGGGGACAGTGTGTCAGACAATAGTAAAGTGACAATTTAAAATGGAAGACACATTAGTTGTTGACCAAAGAGGCAATGAACCTAAAATATTACAGCATAAGAGCGTGGCTGGCTGATCACAGGGATAATACGGGATGAGCCAGCCACTCTAAACACACTTAAAATCTCCAGTGAAGAACCAGACAGAAACTTAATAAAAGATAACAGATGAAAAGTTCTGGAGGGGTAGTGGGCCCGAGAATCAGGCAAATGAGCCCACTCCTACAGAGAACGGTAAAAGCCAGCTGTGTGAATAAAACCTAAAACGCAGTCAGCCATTGAGGCATCGTCATCTAAAATTGATGGAAGTGCAGTTGGAAGATTAAAGGAGTGCCTCAAAGCAGCTAAAGGTGGACAGTCCATTAAAATGTGAACCACTGTCAACAAAGTACCACAACAGCACTTTGGCGGTTCCTCTCGTCGAAGGAGGTGGCCATGGGTTAACCACGTTGTGGCCAATTCGCAGTCGACAAAGAGCAAGATTCCCATTGAGAGGCCCTCAGGGAAGATTCCATGCACCTGTGGAGGGTTTAACTGCTTGGAGCTTATTTGGTACACTCAAGTCAGCACATTCAAAGGCCCTAGGACCTTGTAGTTCAACTCCCATCAGAGATCCCTGTCCTGGAGGCCGATCTGCAAAGGCCGAGATGGGTGGCCTGCTTGGCCAACTAATCGACACTTCATTCCCTCTTATGCCAATATGGCCTAGGGTCCAAACGAAGGCTACAGACTGGCCTGACTTGAGCAGGGTGGATACCTAGTCTTGGATACCCTGTACCAATGAGTGTTTAGGAAAACAGTGGTCAAGTGCCTGCAAGCCACTCAGGGAGTCGCTACAGATGACAAACGACTCCCTGGGGCAGGCTCAGAGATGTTCCAGAGCTCTAGAGATAGCGACCAGCTCCACAGCTTAAAATAGCTTCTGCAACGACCCAGACAAATATTGGACTGTTGCCTGCTTTCATGCGGTACGATCAACCCCAATTGAACCGCTCCGTCAGGAGAGTCAATATGGAGATTGATCAACTGCTTAGGGCGGACACTCTGTCGGACATCGGTTTGGTTCCTGTGGATGCTATTGATAGGTGGGATTTCACTAGACATGGCCTACATCTCAATAGGAAAGGGAAGGGGAAACTAGCTGGGTTGATAGCAAAGTCCTTAAGGGGGGACACTGCAATTCATGAAGGTACTTCTTTTTTAGGCTAAGATCAGTGTCCAGTGAGAAGCTCAGGCAGGCAGGTGCTAAAAATGTTGAAAAATCAAATATTTCTCAGAGAAGTAAAGTAAAAAATAATGTTAGCATTTTTCACCAGAATATTGGGGGACTAAAGAATAAAATAGATGAGCTTTTAGTTTGTTTAGATGCTATAGAAACTGATAATGTAATAGATATACTATGCCTGTCTGAGCATCACATTGTCACCGGTATGGAAAATGTGAATGTCAGTGGATATAAATTAGTCTCAAATGTAAGTAGAGATAATAAGATAAGAGGAGGAGTTGCCATATATGCCAAAAGCTATCACAGTGTAAAAAATTTAGAAACAAAAAAGTTTTGTGTAGAGCAGCATATTGAAGCATGTGCCTGCCAGCTTAAACTTAATGATGATTATCTTATAATTGTAACAGTATATAGGTCCCCTTCAGGGAACTTTCAGTTATTTCTGGAAAACTTGGATGCCTTGTTGTGCTATCTATCAGATAGGGGGAAGCAAATTATTATTTGTGGTGATTTCAATGTAGATTCACTGAAAGAGTGTAATAGGAAGAAAGACCTGGAAGTCTTACTTGGCTCATTCAATCTGACATCTGTTATTGATTTTCCTACTCGGGTAGTAAAGGACAGCAGTACATTGATAGATAACTTTTTTATAGACCAAGATAAGTTTAACAACATAAATGCTTGTCCCATTGAGAATGGTCTTTCGGATCATGGTGCACAGCTAGTAACAGTATATGAAATAGTTCCGTTCAGTAATTCGAAACTGTCCACCAGAATAGTGTGCTCGATTAATGACTTAACAACTAAAAATTTCAAAGAAAGTCTACAGCAGTTAGACTGGGATGAGGTTTACAAGGAACCTGATGTTAATTTAAAATATAATTTATTTCACGATACATTTGTAAGGGTATTTGATAACTGTTTCCCCAAGAAATTAGTAAAATTTAATTCTAAGAAACCATGCAAAAAACCATGGCTTACTAAAGGTATAAAAATATTGTGTAACCGAAAAAGAGAACTATATCTGTCCGCAAGAAAGAGTAATAACCCAGAAACAATAAAATATTATAAAAGCTACTGTGCTACATTAAGAAAAGTTATTAAAAAATCAAGAAGCATGTGCATCATGTCTGAGATTAGCTCCTCTGATAATAAAATTAAAACAATTTGGAATATTATTAAAAGGGAGACAGGGCAACCAAGAGCAGAGGAAGAGGGTATTACCATCAATACAAATGAAAACTTTATCAACAAAAAGTCAGAAGTTGAAAACATTTTTAATGATTACTTTTTAAATGTTGTGGAGAAAATAGGATCTAAATGTTCATTAGAAGGAGCAAGGCAATTAATGGAAGAGGCCATACCCACACAATTTGATACAATTGAAATTCCACCCACCTCACCTTCAGAAATTAGGAAAATAATAAACTCTCTCAAGAGTAAACGGTCATATGGAATTGATGGAATTTCCAGCAGGGTATTAAAAACTTGTTCCCAGGAGATAAGTAGGATTCTCAGTCATATTTGTAATAGCTCATTAAAGCAGGGTATTTTCCCACATAGACTGAAATATGCTATCGTTAAACCTTTGCATAAAAAAGGGGATACATACGATGTCAACAACTACCGGCCCATCTCACTTCTGACAGCTTTATCAAAGATTTTTGAAAAAGTTATGTTTTCTCGAGTTGCTTCACATATTAGTATAAATAAAGTTCTAACAAAATGTCAGTTTGGTTTTCAAAAAAGCTTTTCAACTGAAAATGCTATATACACCTTCACTGATGAAATATTAAATGCTTTGAATAACCGGACATCACCAGTAGGGATTTTTTGTGATCTTTCAAAGGCTTTTGATTGTGTAAATCATGGGATTCTTCTAGATAAGCTTAAGTATTGTGGTATGAGTGGGACAGTGCACAAATGGTTTAAATCATACTTTACTGGAAGAGTGCAGAAAGTTGAAATAAGCAGTTCACATGATGTAGATGAGACAATTAATTCTTCTAACTGGGGAGTTATTAAAAATGGGGTCCCACAAGGTTTGGTCTTGGGTCCTTTGCTGCTCTTAATATATATTAATGACTTGCCATTCTACATACATGAAGATGCTAAGCTAGTACTTTTTGCTGATGATACAAGTATAGCTATCACACCTGACAAACAGGAATTAACTGATGAAATTGTAAATGATATCTTCCAGAAAGTCATTAAGTGGTTCTCTACAAATGGACTCTCATTAAACTTTGATAAAACCCAGTATATACAGTTTCATACAGTAAATGGCATGACACCATTAATAAATTTAGACTTTGAACATAAATCTGTAGCTAAGGTAGAATATTCAAAATTTTTAGGTGTTTGCATTGACGAGGGACTGAATTGGAAGAAACATATTGAATATCTCCTGAAACGTCTAAGTTCAGCTACTTATGCTATCAGAGTCATTGCAAAATTTGGTGATATAAATCTCAGTAAATTAGCTTACTACGTCAATTTTCATTCACTGCTTTCATATGGGATCATATTCTGGGGCAATTCAACATTGAGTAAAAAAGTATTCATTGCACAAAAGCGTGTAATCAGAATAATTGCTGGAGCCCACCCAAGAGCATCCTGCAGACATTTATTTAGGGATCTAGGGATACTCACCGTAGCTTCACAATATATATATTCACTCATGAAATTTGTTATTAACAATCCGATTCAATTCAAAAGTAATGGCAGTGTGCATAGCTACGACACTAGGAGAAAGGATGATATTCACTATTCAAGGTTAAATCTAACTTTGGCTCAAAAAGAGGTGAATTATGCTGCCACAAAAGTCTTTGGTCACTTACCAAGTAGCATAAAAAGTCTGACAGATAGCCAACTAGTATTTAAAAAGAAATTAAAGGAATTTCTGAATGGCTACTCCTTCTACAATGTAGATGAATTTTTAGATAAAACATAAAAAAATATATAAAAAAAATAAAAAAAATAAATAAATAAAAAAATTACAAAAAAATTCTTAAAATATAGATTGTCAAGTATAGACAAAATTTACTAAACTGACACGTTCCACATCATTACGAAATGTCGTATACATGATCTAAGGAACAAGTATTAATCTAATCTACTCCCACTAAGCTACTCCCACTTGGCAAGGACCGCTGTTCAAAAAGGTCACCATTGAGATAGGCGTACCCAGCATGGCCATCTACCAGGGAACCATCAGTGTAGATGATTTCTTCGCCATGGAACGAGTCAAGGAGTTCCTGGAACTGGTGATGGAGAATCGATGGTGAAATGGAGGCTTTCGAATCCCGGGACAAGACCAACCTTAGCTGCAAATGAGGAATACACCAAGGAAGTGTATGGGAAGAGTAGTGGAAAGTGGAAGGGAACGGAAGGGATTCAAGTGAGGAGATAAGGGAATGGACATGGACTGCAATTTGGAGACCCAACCGAGGCTGTCTTTGAGAGTGCAGCAGTCGTAAATAGGAGCCTATGATTTGGATGATGGACTGAGATGTGGACGGCGGAACCGCAGTGGGCGAACCCCAGCCTCAGCAAGGAGGCTCGTCACCAGGCTCGTACGAAAAGCTCCCGTTGCCAAGTGAACACCAGCATATAGGATGGGGTCTAAGACCCGAAGCACAGAAGGGGCTGCCGAGTCGTACAACTGGCTCCCATAATCCAGGCGTGACTGGATGAGAGCCTTATAAAGTTGTAAGAGGGTTGGATGGGCGGCTCCTCAAGCAGTGTAGCTGAGGAAGCGCAGTACGTTTAAGTACTGCCAGCACTTTTGTCGAAGCCATTGTATGTGGGGGACCCACTTGAGCCGGGCATCAAACAGCATGTCCAAGAAGTGATGCCCGATGGCGACAAAAGTGCATAATCCGAGCTTTGGAGGCAGAGAACCGGAACCCATGGACTAAGACCCAGGAATGTGCCTTTTGAATGGCTCCCTGCAGTCGCCTTTCAGCGACACCAATAGTAGCAGAAATGTAATAAATACAAAAGTCATTGGCATACAGTGAGGAGGAAACCGATGACCCTACTGCCACAGCAAGTCCATTGATTGCATTGAGAAATAGCGGAACACTAAGAACGGAGCCCTGTGGGACTCCATTCTCCTGGGTGCATAGGGAGCGGAGGTGGGTACCTACCCTAACCAGAAAAGTGAGAAGCGAGAGGAAGTTCTGAATGAACAGTGGATGCAGACCTCTCAAGCCCCCCGACTCCAGAGGTACTAGATTGTCTAATGCAGAACGGCCTTGGCGGAAGCTCCCTGTTGTGGTGCGAGGAGTCCACGGTCTTCAAGAACCCACAAGAGCTGCCGACTCACTATAAGTTCGAGAAGCTTGCAAGAAACGTTTGTGAGGCTAACTGTTAGCCACCTGTGGGTCAGCACCAGGTTTTATCACTGGGATGACGAGACCTTCCCGCCATTGAGATGGAAAAACACCTTCAACCCAGAGGCGATTGAACAGGGCGAGAAGTTGATGTTGAAAGTCCTTTGATAGGTGGCGCAGGAACTGGTTGCGGATTCGATCTGGCCCTGGGGTGGTATCGGGGCTAGCATTGAGGGCACTCTGGAACTCCCACTCATTGAATGGGGCATTATATAGTTCCTGCCGACGTGTGTGAAAAGATAACTGCCTTCGCTCAACCTGTTCTTTGTGGGTGCAGAAGCCCGCACAGTAAGCTGAAGTCGCAGATTTACTGGCATAATGGCCCGCCATGTGTTCAGCGATAGCAGCTGGGTCCAGGCATATAGTACCCTGAACGTTCAAGCTGGGGATTCCTGCTGTGATTGGTACACAGAAAGGTGCTGAACCTGTGACCACACCCAAGATGGGGCTGCGTAAAAACTGATGGTAGTGACATATTTCTCCCAACAATCCTGTTTACTCTGGCGTATCAACCTCTGAGCTTGTGCCCGGAGCCACTTAAAAGCGATCAGGTGCTTTATACAAGGATGGCGCTGGAGCACCCGACGACGTTCCCTGATGGCCTCAGCTATCTCTGGGGACCACCACGGTACCGACTTGCACTGAACTGAGCCAGTGGTGGTCGGAACAGTGGCCTCAGCAGCGGAAATGATGGCTGTAGTTAGATGATGAGCAGCCTGATCAACATCATCCGGGATGGGAGTAGTGATCTTAGGTGTAAGAAGGCCAGTCATCCCTGCAGAGAGACCAGCAGGGCAAGCGATCTGGAGGTTGAAACTGGATGATGATGTGGATCGGGAAGTGGTCACTACCACATAGGTCATCATGAACCCCCCCTCCCTCCAAATTGAGTTGCGGCAGAAGGCTTGGGCTGCAGGGAGACAGATCAATAGCCGAGTACATGCCATATGCCACTCTGAAATGTATGGGGGTACCTGTATTGAGTAGGCAGCAGTTCAGCTGTTCTGTTAGAGCTTCAATGTCCCTACCACGGTGTGATATCTGAGTGTCAGCCCATAAGGGGTTGTGGTCATTGGAATCCCCCAAAAGAAGGAAAGGTGGGGGAAGTTATCAAGGCCGCTAGGTCTGCAGGAGACACTGCCTCATCCGGAGGAAGGTAAATGAAACAGACGGTAATGTCCCGTTGTGTCTGGATTCTCACAGCCACTGCCTCAAGTGCCCTACAAAGTGGCACTGGTGCACTGGTGATAGTGGCGAGGACATAGATACAGACACCTCCAAGCAGCATGGTTTTTGTAGTAGCCCCTATAGCCACAAAGGGCAGGGGTCCGCTCAGCAGGAAATCAGGTTTCCTGTAGGGCTACACAGAGGGGTAGTAACACAGTAACTGTTGTAGCTCGGCCAAGTCGTGGAAGAAACCAACACAGTTCCATTTCAGCACCAAAATATCTTCTGACTTACCAGACGTATTTAAGGAGATGGTAGAACAGAGGCCAGTGGAGTATCTGTAGTCACTTACTGAGGAGGCAGAGCCTCGACGTCCATTGCGTCCAAAGACTTGGCAATTATATACATGTGGCGTCTGCTCCGAAAGAACAGACGTCACTTCTGATCCTGCAGCTGTTATTATTTAATATTCATAGAATATATGAAATCAATTGCCAAGTCTTCAGGGGACACAAGAATCTCCACCTCGTCCTCAGAGGAAGAGGTGGAGAAGGATGGTGGCACAGTGGCCACTGGGGTGTCCTTCTGCTTGGGTGGCTTCTTTTCCTTTTTCTTTTTTGTTTCGCGCTTCTCTTTAGGTTTCTCTTGCTGGCAGGGCTCTGCCAGCTCAGTCCCCAGGACTGAGGAGTAGCGTGAAGCTATACAACCAGCTGGCGGTACTTTCCGCCATTCATTGGCATTCGCTGTTTCAGCGGGAGAAACCTTGGAGGCAAGGGATCCAAGCGCCTACTTCCTAGCGTGAGGAGCCAGAGCAAGCTCTTGTGACTCTGGATCTGGGGTGGGGACCAATGTCCCCGTTGGTTGCGGGGTTACTGCTCACAAATCAGGGCCTTTGGGAGAGTCAAGGGGGCAGAAGTTGATGTTTGGGCCTGGGAGCCCACTAGGACTGACTGTACAGGTGGTATGAATGTAGATGAAGATGCGGCTGTAGCAAAGGATGACTTCATGCTGATGGGATGCAGTTTTTCATACTTCCTCTTTGCTTCCGAGTAAGACAACCTATCCATGGTTTTATATTCCATTATCTTTCTTTCTTTATGCAGAAGAGAGCAAGTGGGCGAGCAAGGGGAGTGGTGCTGTCCACAGTTCACACAGAATGGAAGAGGTGCACAAGGGATGTTGGGGCATACCGCACGTGCACACTCTTGACAGGTGGAGTTGGAAATACATCTGGAGGACATGTGCCCAAACCCCCAGCACTTAAAACAGTGCATAGGGGGAGGAACGTAGGTCTTGACATCTCAACGGTATAACATCACCTTGACCTACTCAAGCAAAGAATCGCCCTCGAAGGCCAAGATGACTGCACCGGTAGCGACCCTATTATCCTTCAGACCCCTATGGACTCGCCATATAAAGTGGACTTCTCCCTGTTCAAAAAAAAATGTTCAAATGTTTGTTAAGCTTATGGGACTTAACTACGTGGACATCAGTCCCTAAACTTACAAACTACTTATGAACTACTTACAAACTAGGACGGCACAAATATCCATGCCCGAGGGGGGATTCGAACCCCCGACCGTAGTGGCCGTGCTGACCGTGACTGGAGCGCCTCAGTCACCTCGGCCACCGCGGCCGGCGGACTTCTCCCTGCTCCAAGTTCTTACGTAGCTCATCATCAGTCTGCAACAGAGGATCTTTATGGAATATAACACCCTGTACCATGATGAGGCTCTTATGAGGATAGATCGTTACGGGAACTCACCCAACTTGTCACAGGCAAGCAATGCTTGTGACTGTGCTGACGTCGTAATAAGGACGGAGCCAGATCGCATCTTCGACATGCCCTCCACCTCGCCGAATTTATTCTCAACGTTCTCTACAAAAAACAGTGGCTTTGTGTTGATAAACGATTCACCATCGGTCCGTGTACAAACCAAGTATCGGGGGGAGGGGGGGCATATGCCTCACCTCTATTTCTCGCCCTACGTTCCTCCTATGGTGTTGGGAAGCATTGAGGGTCATATTTTTCCGCATTAAATTCAACTTTACCACGCTTAGAGACACCGGTTGTACGTCCGGCAAGGCTATTATTGGCTCGTTTCAGTCTCGTCCCACGAGTAGCTGGGAACAAGGTCCATCCAGGCAGAGCCCCGCTTGCCTGGGTAAGCCTTATACAATTAAGGTGCGGCAGGTTCCTCAGAGGTTGCTCGCTAGCGTCTGCTCAACCTCAAAAGCCATGCATCTCCGCGGCACGTAGCACACCTTGAGATTGAGGTTTTCTTTTTCTAGTACAGTTTTGTACCGTTCTCGCTACCCTGGCGATTAAGCCAAGATCCCTTGGCTCTGAAACGTACAACGTTCTACCGTCGCGCCGAACGATGGTCGTTGAAGCACGCACAGTGTAGCGGACTCTTGGCGCGACACAGAGGTTTAGGATAGAGAGGTAGGAATTGTAAGGTGTGGTAAAAAAGGGCAGTTATCGTAGGTTGAGGCCTGGATGATTTCGAAATCTGAGAATGTACTGTAGGGATAACTTCCATGTGTGCAATTTAGAAAAGATGGTGGTGGGTGGGAGGATCCAGATGGCCCGGGTTGTGAAGTAGTCATTTAAATCAAGCATGTGCTCCGCTGCATACTGTGCCACAGGGTGGTCCACCTTGTTTTTGGCCACAGTTTGGCAGTGGCCATTCATCTTAATGGACAGCTGGTTAGTGGTCATGCCAAAATAGCTGTGTAGTGATTGCAGCATAGTTTGTAAATTACATGGCTGATTTCACAAATGGCCCGGGCTCTGATAGGGTAGGATAAGAATGTGAGAGGAGTGGAATAGGAAGCGCTGGGTGGGTGGATTGGAGAGGTCTTGCAGCGGGATCTTCCGCAAGGATATTATCCCTGTGGCAGTGGGCTGGGTTTCGAGGTGGCGTAGGGATGGACTAGGATGTTATGGAGGTTGGGAGGGTGACAGAACACCACTTTAGGAGGGGTGGGAAGGATCTTGGGCTGGATATCTCTCATTTCTGGGCACAAGGTCAGAAAATCCAAACCTTGGTGAAGGATGTAATTTAGTTGTTCGAGTCCAGGTTAGTACTGGGTGACAAGGGGAGCGTTCTTTTGTGGGTGGCTACTGGTGTTAGAGGGAGGATTTGGGATGTGTGAGGATATAGCACAGGAGATCTGTTTGCGGACTAGGTCTGTGGGGTAATTTCTGTCTGTGAAGGCCCTTGTCAGACCCTCAGCATATCCAAAAAGGGAGTTCTTGTCACTACAGATACTCTGTCCACCGGTGGCCAGGCTGCAAGGGAGGAATTTTTTGATATGGAGGGATGGTAACTGTCAAAGTGTCGGCACTGCTGGTGGTTGGTAGGTTTAATATGGACAGAAGTGTGGATGGACCCATCAGTGAGGTGGCACACTGAACACCACCTCCAAAAATTGTCTTGCCTGCTGACATCGTATTGCCACCTTGGAGCACCTATATCCAACCCTTACCTGATAGCTCCCAGACCTTGCTTATCTGACCTCTTGAACCTACCTCAAACCTCCAAACTCCCTACTAACACTCCACAACATCCAATACCAAAACAACCTCAGAACACTGCTATTAACCTGTCCACAAAAAATCTAAACCCCACTGAAGTTTCCATTTTACGCAAAAGTCTTACGTTTAGCCCTACACCCCACTTAAATCATGTTGGTCTCTTCAAAGACCTACTCTCCTTTCCCAGATCTCTACAATGGAAATACTACTTTGCCACTGATCCCTCTGACACTGATCCCAACATTGAACCCTTTCTGTCCCAGTTCATACAACATCCAACAGAGACCCCCCTGCACTCCCACCTATCCACTCTCTGGTTACCCTCCAAGAGTTCCTCACCTCCAACTTGGCCTCACCATCTTTCTCCAAGTCCCTTCCTAAGAACTCAAACCTTTCAGCAGAAAAAAGAAGAGCCATCCACAACCTCAAAACAAATCCCAACATAATCACCCTCCCTACAGATAAAGGTTCCACCTCTGTAGTTATGGATCACAGTGACTACATGGCCAAAGGGCTCTGTCAACTTTCTAAGTCCTGCATCTACAAGTTGTGCGACAATGACCCCTTCCCCAAAGTCCAACAAGATCTCCAATCCCTGTTAAGATCCTACAGCCACTCCTAGAAGCTCTCCCCTGAACCCATCTCTCTCCTCGCCCCAACAGCACCCTATCACCCACCTTCTACATGCTTCCCAAAATCCACTAACCTAATAATCCTAGATGCCCGATTGTGGTTGGTTCTGTGCTCCGAAAGAATTTCAGCTCTCGTTAACCAACAACTTCAATTAATTGTTCAAAATCTATCTTACCATATCAAGGATACCAACTACTTCATTCACTCATTCTCCACCATTCCCACCCCTTTGCCTCCTGCATCCCTATATATGGGCTGTCTGGAGGAATCCTTCCTAGCATCCCAAAACCCCAAACCTCGGCCTGTTTTTATAGACAAAAGACTGTTATAATTTAGGGTGGTTTGACCCACTTAACCTATGTTTTTTCGTTTTGTATTAAAATGATTTTATTTTATTTGGATTTAATTTAAAAAATAGCTCTGCCTTGCAAACAATATTTACAAATGCTTAAAATGTCGCAATCCTAGAGCCACGATCACGGTGCAGTAAGATTATAGCTTTTCTGAAAGCTAAAGATCGACCAATTCCTTACTAACAAATAAATATCGTTTCTACGTTTCGTGTTTATATGATTTTGTCCACCACCTGCATATTTCACACCTAGCCATTACCTAGAACAGTGGCGTATTCAGGATTGTGGTCTGGTGGGGGCTGAGGTCAATCCGGGCTGACGTGATTTCTAATATATATAAAAGAAAGAAGGTCGCCGCCATACAGTTGCAGTATTTGGTCTGGGAGGGGGGGGGGGTTCGAGTTGGGTCTAGGGGGGGATGCAGCCCGACAGCACCCCCCCCCCCCCCTGGATACGCCACTGACGCAGAATAAAAAACTATAAAGCAAAGCGTTTGTTTTCCCCTCCTAGTGGTCTGGACTGTGGTCCATCTGAGACGTGCCGAGTTACTCCAAGCTTTCTGTCACGGCGTAATGTTACATTTTCAAAAATTATTACCTGAAAACAAAAAATGTTTGTGTATAGGAAATTAAATTTCAAATAGAGATTGTATTTTATGAAACTCGAGCGTAGATGGCGAAATTTGCCGAAAAAATTCGCAATGTTCCAGAAAACGGTTTTGATTAAATAATTAAAAAGGATAACTCCTATGGGAAAATGTTAAATCATAAAGTTGTAGCCCTTAAGATTATCTATCGACTGCTTTTTTGTATGTATCGATTGATTTGATAAGTTTCGAGTTACATCGAAAAACCTTTACAATTCATTAAAAACTAGATCGACAACAACCTCGTTTACAAACTTACTATTCACCACAAGTATTTTTTCGAGAAAGTTTTTTTTTTAATTTTTTTTATGCCATACTTGTGGTAAATAGTTTGTAAACGACAATGTCGTCGAGTTATAAGGAATCTTTCTTTAATGAATTTTAAGTGTTTATAAATCGAAACGTATCAAATCAATCGATACATACAACAAAACAATCGATAGATAATCTTAAGGCCTACAACTTTATGATTTAACATTTTCCCATAGGAGTTATCCTTTTTAATTATTTAATCAAAACCGTTTTTTGGAACATTGCGAATTTTTTCGGCAAATTTCGCGATCTGGGCTCGAGTTACATAAAATAGAAACTCTATTTGAAACTTAATCTCCTACATGCTCATATTGTTTTCAGGTAATAATTTTTGCAACCACTTCTCCCTAATGCTTGGACTAATGGACACATTGTAGCATTACATTTAATTTTTATTAATTAAAATTATATCTGCGACGCTTGTCGCTAGCATCCGTTCTCTCTGCCACTAAATCTCTAATTATTTTGTTTCATAAGAAACTTTCAAATTTTTTTGAACGACCTGAGGAGAAAACGGAATCGCTTATCGTCTTTCGTCTTCTTACTGTTGAACAGATCGGACGTCTCTCTTTTGGTCTCTCCGTATTGACTATGTAAGTGTGAGCTAAAAACAATTAATTGTAATAAATTCAGTAATTCGTTTGAAGTTAATACTTTATTTAAAATGAGATCTTTCCCCATTTTTTAAAAATCTTTGTTTCCAGCATAATTCGTAAAATGATGCTTGGCTATTGTTGTGAATTGCTTCGCGATTGCGGAAGAACATTCCAGACTCGAATTTCACTTACGCACATTCTGTGTTGAATTTTGTTTCAATGCCTGCAGTAATTCTTCTTTTCTTTAAACGAAGTCCGATAATTTTGTAACTTTAAACATCAATCGTAATTGGAATTAAAAGACGGTCCTGAAACTTTAGTATTCGAAACTTATGCAACCAAGCCTCAGTTTGCAGCAAAGAAGAAATTAATTATTCCGTACAGGTTCGACACCAGCGTGATGACTCCAATCTGTCTTCTCCTGCCAGGTAAAAAAACGGATTGAAATGTTCAAATGTTTGTAGAGCTTATGGGACTCAACTACGGGGTCATCAGTAGTGTTGTGTAGTCGCGAACGAACTAGTTCGGAAGAGCGCTCCCACAGGCGAACTACGCGAACTAGTTCGCAGATCCCTCGCCTCTTAGTTCGGCGGATCCTTTTCCGAAGACTGACGGGCAATAGCGAGAGGACGCGAAAGCGCGCAGAATCGCGTGATTCCCTCTTGCCAGTTGCCGTCATTTCGAACTGAGATGCAACTCAGCTGTAGTTTTAGTAGCGGTAGCAAAAGCCAAAACGAGCGAATTAAAAAGAGCAACCTACTTCGCGGCCGAGCTGTGAACTAAAATGAGAGCTACTGGTCGCGAACTAAAATATGCGCGATAGGTCGCGAACTAAAATATGCGCGATAGGTCGCGAACAGAATTAAAAATCACGTGTTTTCCTTCTGCTGATGCCAGCCATTTCGAGGTTAGCGTCTGCCTGTTAGATTACATAGTTCAGTGCTACAAAATTTCTGCTTTGAAGTATTCTGCACTCTGCAATATCTGACTAATAAATTCCATAATGCCAAGATATAGAGATAACTCTAAACTTAAACCGAGAAATTATCCACAAACTGTTTCTTTTGGTTTGCATGATATCGTTAGCGGCTCATGCAGCAAGCGTATGAAGCAGCTAGGTGGGGGAACTTCCCCCTCCATCTGAATGCGCAGACCACGCCACTCAGCCGTCACTGGGAGCGGACGAACTAAAAGAACGAACTCAAAATGTTCAAATGTTTGTAAATCTATCGGACCAAACTGCGTGGTCATCAGTCCGTAGCTTGCAAACTACTTAACCTAGGTAAACTAACCTAAGGACAAACACACAGACCCATGCCCCAGGGAGGACTCGAACCTCCACGGCGAGCAACCGCGCGCTCCGCAGCGAGACGCTTTTAGACCGCTCGGCTACTCCACCGCGGCAAAAGAACGAACCAGTGCCGGTCGCGGTGGCCGAGGAGACTAAGGCGCTCCAGTCACGGTCTGCACGGCCACTGCGGTCGGGGGTTCGAATCCCCCATCGGGCATGGATATTTGTTGCGTCCTTAGTATTAGTTAGTTCATAAGAAGTCTGTAAGTTTTGGGACTGATGACCCCGTAGTTAAGTCCCATAAGCTATACAAGCATTTGAACATTTGATTTGAATACTAAAGACGGAACAAACATCCGTGCCCGAGGGGGGGATTCGAACCCCCGACCGCAGCGGCCGTGCAGACCGTGACTGGCACCCGCAGACAGCTCGGCGAAAGCGGCCGAAAAAAAAAAAAAAAAAAAAAAAAACCGGATTACGCCTCTTTATTTTGTAGTATTGCTTTCTGGTCTTGTCTTTATTTCAACTACTATTGTCGCTAAATACTGATGGTGGAATCTTTCATGTTTTTCTCAGTGTCTATCTTTTCAAAATTAATATTCATTGCAATATTTCACAATTTGCTAAATTTCATTAACGGTACTTAACTTTAATCTTGGCGACAACACCAGCTAAAAAAGAAAAGTGTCATTACAACATTACAGGCAGGGCAGATGTCTTGGGCGCGCCGCGGTTGATGCTCCCTGCGCTCTGGCGGGCAGCGGGCGCCAGCTACCACATATATATGTACAAGCTGTGGCAGCGTCTGTCAGTTGGGGCCGCGGCGTGCTGCCGGTGTGACGTGACGTAGGCCAGTGCAGGCAGGCAGCAACGCTATGGCCGACGAGAAGACGGCGCTGCTCGAGGGCCCAGCCCGCATCAACACAGGTAGGCCCTATCCCACATGACTTTTGCATAGCCGTGCCTGTCTTTCCGATAATTACACATGGTAACACCGCAGTCTAACTATCACGAACATTCGCGATACTCTAAAGGGGCGAGGGAGGGGGGGGGAGTGCAACCGAAGCGATACTAGCGCTCCAAGCGGCAAGTATGGAGTAACAGAAGAATGTCATAATACAAACTGAGAAGTTGCTGTTTTTAATGCGGTTACTTTCATATTATCTTCTCACCAAACGTAGTAGTGAATTTTCTGATCTCTACCTATATAAAAGCGAAAGGACACTCATGCACTTATAATAGATTAATACTTGTTCCATGGATCATATATACGACATTTCGTAATGATGTGGAACGTGTCAGTTTAGTAAATGTTGTCTACATATGACAATCAATATCTTAAGGATTTTTATTACATTTTTTTGTATTTTGTATTTTTTTATATATTTATATTTTTTAAAGTTTTATCTAAAAATTCATCTACATTGTAGAAGGAGTAGCCATTAAGAAATTCCTTTAATTTCTTTTTAAATAATAGTTGGCTATCTGTCAGACTTTTCATGCTACTTGGTAAGTGACCAAAGACTTTTGTGGTAGCATAATTCACCCCTTTCTGAGCCAAAGATTTAACCTTGAATAGTGAATATCATCTTTTCTCCTAGTGTTGTAGCTGTGCACACTGCTATTACTTTTGAATAGTGTTGGATTGTTAATAACAAATTTCATGAGTATTATATATGAAGCTACAGTGAAGATCCCTAGGTCCCTAAATAAATGTCTGCAGGATGCTCTTGGGTGGGCTACAGCAATTATTCTTATTACACGCTTTTTTGCAATGAATACTTTTTTACTCAATGCTGAATTGCCCCCGAATATGATCCCATATGAAAGCAGTGAATGAAAATAAGCGTAGTAAGCTAATTTACTGATATGTATATCGCCAAATTTTGCAATCACTCTGACAGCATAAGTAACTGAATTCAAACGTTTCAGGAGATCTTCAATATGTTTCTTCCAATTCAGTTTCTCGTCAAAGCAAACACCTAAAATTTTTGAATATTCTACCTTATGTGCACATTTATGTTCAAAGTCTAAATATATTAATGGTGTCATGCCATTTACTGTATGAAACTGTATATACTGGGTTTTATCAAAGTTTAATGACAGTCCATTTGTAGAGAACCACTTAATAACTTTCTTAAAGATATCATTTACAGTTTCATCCGTTAATTCTTGTTTGTCAGGTGTGATAGCTATACTAGTATCATCAGCGAAAAGTACTCGCTCACTCACTGACTAAACACGAAATCTCAAAAACTGCTTCACATACGAAGCTGAAATTTTGCAGGGTTTATAGGTAGAAGACGTCAGCTAAGAAAGGATTTTGCGATAGGGCCGATAGTTCAGGTGATACGACGTCATAAACAAACTTTCCCGGTCTTGCGGCACGTGGTACTGTGACTTTACCAGGCCACTATTTGACAAAGAGAGCACTTAGCAACAAACTTCAAACATAATTCCATGCCTTTAGGAAACTTTTTCCCGCTGACAACCCCAGCAAAGTAACGAAAGGAAAAAAGTTAGTCGCTTACTAATTTTTTGGCGTTCATGTAGTAAAATTACGACATTTGGCAAGACGTTACAATCTATTACTCGTACACTATTAATTGTCTTCACGAGAAATGTTACAGACAGTATACAGACACACCACTGTACGAACGTTCGAAATGTTATCATAGTACGACATACAGTTCATGAGATATGGAGTGATAAAACAATTAGGTTCATAAAAAACTTCACACAGCATCTTTACTGTTGATATCCGAATGAGTGAAAATTAATATTAATTACCATTTAGCCTCCTTTTTGTATCATTGTGTTTGATTATCCCTGTTTCAAGATGTTTCGCTACGTAATAGTGGACAGCGTCACTTCACGAGTGATATATTTTTTTTAGGTTCATAGTAACTAATAATTTGCGATTGTGCGTAGTGGCACTTTCCTTTTCAACCAGATACAACATGTATCGGTTCAAAGACGAGTAAAGTGTTTTCAATACAGCAATAATTTCTTGCAAAAAATGTTTCAATATGAAAGCTGTTTGCTTTTAATAGATCTATAATTTTATTGTTAACGAAAAAAGTTTCAAAACGAATAGTGTCACTTCATAGTACGTCAATAATATAATTGTGAAAAATTTTCAAAATGAAGGATGTTTGTTTTTAGAGCGCCAGTAAGTTCATTGTAAAAAACCCAAATTTAAGGGTGATTGGTTTTAGTATGTCAATGATTTTATTGGTAAAAACTGTCAAACATGAATGGTGTTTGTTTTTAGTTTGTTATTAAATTCTCCTTTAAAAATTATATCAGTAATGTAATTTCGTCAAGCGATGTAAGTCGCGGGTAGGAGTTACATATATACAAAAAATATGAAATTTTAAGTCAGTCGGCCATGCCGTTCTACGCGACCAATTGCCTTCAATTTGGATTGAAACTAGAAGTATTCATCCACATATTTGTTATCAAGTAACAGAATTAACTTAACTCTCGCCTTCCTTTATTTATACCCAAATTCGATATTCGTCTGCCCTTGGTGTGAATATTTTAATCGGTTTGTTTTACGATGTATTCGGTTTTAATTAAGGTACGCAGTTCTTTCGGCCTAATAACGGTATCAGCATTAAACTCTTTCATTTGCACTTTCAAGCACTTGCTTTGATTGATTCTGGAAGAAACTATGAACCAAGTTGAGTACCATGTGTTGCCAACATTTTTTGTCATTCATGCATTCGCACCAGTCAGCTAGTACCAGCATGAAAACCCCTTTAAAGTTAACTATAAGAGGTATTCCTTCTTGTGCTGACTGCAATTAAGACATTTATTTTACACCAGACGCGTGTCGCTTTTTATTTTAAAAGCATCTCTGTGGTCTGTAAATGATACAAAGGTTTGTACAATTTGTTTTGTATATATAGATTAAAAACGGTTTTTAAAGACTTTGTACAAGTTAGGCCTTTGCATTTCGCTCTGTTCACGGTGTTTTGTCTCTTCTTTACATCCCACTCCTGTTTCTCCCTGGGTGGCTGGACTCGACTGGTTCCTGACGTGTTGTTTTTTGGTTGTGCACAGCTCTTGTCACCTGTTTTTGTGTCGTTTCTTCAGTTTCATTTGTTTCCACTTCACTTATTTGAAACTGCGTACAGGTTGCTTATCACCCGTTTTAAGTGGAATGGCTTTCGTTTCGTTTGTCACTTCATCACAGTGTTGCTAGGTTGTTTCTGTATTTGTGTTTGTTAATTTAAATGAACATGTTTGTGTGTGTGTGCATCACTGATTTTTAATTTCAGAGAACAGGATGTCTGATATGTTTTTCAGATATTTAAATGCATGTTTAATTGCGATGTGGTGGTGGTGGTGGTGGCGGGGGACGGGAGGAGGCGAAGGTTATGGGTAGCTGAGTGTTTGTTATGATCATGGTATATCGCCCCAAGTTTGCTATTGGATAGGGGATTTCCAGTAAGAGAGGAGCTTTCCGTCACCCAGCAGTAAATGTAACACCCAGAAGATGGCCACTTGCAATAGTGGCCGAAACGTCGGTGAAGTGTTTTGATATTTTGACGATGCGGTCCAAAACCCAGAAGAGTTTTATATACAAGAGAGGACACAGTTCGTAGTAATCGATGATAAGGCGTCGACAAAAACAGAGGTGATATCGGCCGTTCCACAGGGTAGTGTTATTGGCCCTCTGCTGTTCCTTATTTACATAAATGATTTAGGGGAAAATCTAAGTAGCTCTCTTAGGTTGTTTGCGGATGACGCCGTCATTTACCGTCTAGTAAAATCATCTGAAGATCAAAACCAACTGCAGAACGATCTGAATAAGATATCAGTATGGTGTAAAAATTGGCAATTGACTCTAAATAATGAGAAGTGTGAAGTCGTCCACATGAGTGCGAAAAGAAATCCGTTAAACTCTGTTTACAAGATAAATCAATCACACGTGAAGGCCGTAAACTCCACAAAATACCTAGGACTTACTATTACTTCAGACTTAAATTGGAAAGAACACGTAGATAATGTCTTGGGAAAGGCGAACCAGAGACTGCGTTTTATTGGCAGAACCCTTAAAAGATGCAACAAAACTACAAAAGAAACTGCATACACTACGCTCGTCCGTCCATTTTTCGAGTATTGCTGCCCATTGTGGGATTGTTATCAGGTGGATTTGACGGAGGACATAGAAAGAGTCCAGAGAAGGGCAGCTCTTTTCGTATTGTCACGATACAGGGGAGACAGCGTTACGGAAATTATACAGGATCTGGGATGAGAATCATTACAACGGCGCTTATCGCCGCGGCGTGGGCTACTTACGAAACTCCAATCGCCAAGATTCTCCTCCGAATGCGAAAATATATTGTTAACTCCCACTTACATAGGTAGAAATGATCATCAGAATAAAATACAAGAAATCAGAGCTCGAACGGAGAGATTCAGGCGTTCTTTCTTTCCTCGCACTATTCGAGAATGGAATGGGAGATAAATAGTATATAGGTGGTACGATGAACCGTCTGCCGGGCACTTAAATATGATTTGTAGAGTATCCCATGTAGATGTAGATGTTTGTGAGGGGGTTTCGCTTTCAGAGTGTTATTAAAGTAATAATACTGCCTCTGTTAATGCCAGTCTATAATAATAAAATGTCAGTGCAGTTTAATTCATGGCTCACAATAGCAGACTTGTAATAGTGTCGTCCAAAAACGTTTCAAGAGCAGAAACAAATAGCAACCTCATGTGCTAAAGTTCAAAAGGACATGATTGTAATTGCATTCCCAAACTCGATGCCTATTTTCACATTGTATGAGTTTTGTTATTGCGAATTTCGGACTCTGTAATATTATCAAAACTAGACGCGAATTTTACATCCTTCAGACAAGGTTCGCCATCTCCTTATAAACGCTCTTTTCACCTTGACCTTGTTTACCTGCCATGCGTGTACATATCAAACTGAATATCTTCAAGCATGTGACTTGCTAATATTAAAAGTTCCCACACGATCATACTATTTTTTTTAGCTACGTATTTACTTTTTCAAACTAGTAGGTAGTCACCCAAGTATAGACCTATAATTTTTATGGAGCTGAGGTACAAAATTATGCAACCACTATTGAAATAGTAGATTAACTACAATAGGAAGCTTTCAGACATGTATCAATCATATTAGGAAGTAGTGATTAAGCATTTGCGATTCTCACTGAGCACATTAGAGATTTCCAGATTTTATTTTTGATACAACTTATAACGCAGTAAAAGCTCCTAAATACGAGGGTATTTTGAATGGCCTGCTCCACTCAAAATACACATTCAATACACAGTCGTTTCGTGGTATGTTTATACGACCCAGCCGATTGACAGCGGTGGAGTTACAGAGTTACAGAAAATCACCGGAAGTTTCGCGACTCATGTTGTACTTTAGTAAGTCTGATACTGCACTATGGAATTTATTAATCAGTTTCAGGTAATTTTTGCTATTCTGAATACTAAAATAATATTTGGGTTGTATTGATTCTACGTTTTGAGAGAAAGGCAATCCATTAGTAAAACGTGTATTTCTATAGAAAGGTTTATCACGAGAACGAGAGTCTACTCAAACAAAATAATTATAGGCTAATTACTTCATTACGATATGTAGCTGGATACTAATCTTATTTCAAAGCTGAGTGCATATACTAATCTAACATCCATGTCACTTGTGAACATCCCTCTACTTCCAAATTTTTGATACGGCGTTGATAAGAACAAAACCCTCACCCAAAATCCTCTGTTGCTGTGGATGTCCCGTTACTCTGTTGGGATACATTTTGCTAACATATCCGGGTAGTCACATCTCCCTTATGATACTGACATAATCAGTGAATCGACGCGGTATCACATTGTAAAATGATCCAGGTATAGTAGTCACATTGTATATAAGAACACCCATATCAATACAGTTTGACGTATATAATACTAAACTTTATCAAATATTCTTGAAGTTAGGGCGAAATTAGGAGCTCTGAAGAGAAAATACCACACACACACACACACACACACACACACAAACACACACACACACACAGAAGTCAATTTGCTGCTAAGAACCATACACCTGGGGTATGTCTGAATTCACTGTAAAGCTAGAAACAGTGACTTGCATGAATAATCAAATTTTTTTTAGAAGTCTCAGAGAGATGCTACTGTTAAATAATTAAAACATAAAGTGATTCTAATTACTTTCACAAGTATCCCAAATCCGAGCGAGGTGGTACAGTAGTAGCACACTGGACTCTCATTCCGTAGGCCGCTGGTTCAAATCCACCGCCGAAAATCCAGATTTAGGTTTTCCGTGATTTCTCTAAATCACTCAAGGCAAATGCCGGGAAGGTTTCTTTCGAAGATACAGCCGATTTCCTTCCTGATCCTTATTCAAAACCCCGAGCGTAAGCTGCGTCTCTAATGACCACGCAGTCGACGAAACGTTAAACCCTAAGCTTCCTTCCTTCCTTCCGGGTATCCCGAAATAAATCTGAGGAGAAAAGCTGTTTCTTTTGCCACAGAGATGGACTCAACACATAAATGTGATGTTCTTAAAATCCGTGGTCGAATTTTTGTTTTCGTCAAATATAGTCTCGTGTCAAATTTTTTACTTCCTTATTAGTTCCAGAACATTTTTATGTCCACTATAAGCTGAATACCTTCTCCTCCTCCTTCGCCCGCCATACCACCACTTAGTTCGATATCTACTACAATTGCAGTTTCATTACGTATTCGCCGAACGAACTGAAAAGCTAGTATTCTTCCTGTCCGAGCTACCTTTCTTACCCTGAAAGATTTTCCACGTTATTGCAATATTTTCTCTTTGTCTCAAGTTTTTTTGTTTTTTTGTTTTGTTTTTGTTTTTTTAATTTCTGATTATTTGTGTAAGATATTCTGATATTCCCACATTTGGGAATGTCGCACACAAATATTTTGCTTCAGTCTGTGAAGTACATGAATAAATAATTGTTGTTAATATTCTGTGGGTTTTCTGCTATCCATATAACCTTTGCTGTTTGTCGAAATATTAAGCGCTCGTCCTCGCGTCTCCTTTTACTTGTCTAGTGCTTATAGTTCTTAAGATGTAGAGTCCATGTTTATTAGACACTCTTCCCTTGTTTTTCTCCATACTACTTCATCCCAAAACATGGAAAGGAATGAGCTTGTAATACAAGAGATTTTGTTTGTAGTGTCAAAGATAAAGAAGTGCTCGGTCGTCTCTGATGACATTTCCGGACGAAGGTCCCTTGTGAAAATAATACGTACTCACACCTCTACAAGTCCTTTAAGTTTATAATGGGATTTTTCAATAACAATGTATTATATTTTTCGGTTATGACTAATTTATAGCAGGAGTTTGGTAGCTTATACAATCAAAGCTATTTATCAATAATGTGACACTTTTATGGGGTTTCGTGCCCTTGTAGATATGCTTTTAATGATTTCTGGTGTGGATATCCTGAGGTTTGTAGGGCGGTCGCCTTGAGGAGTGCTGGGGTTACTGCTACAGATTCTGCTCACAGCTGTCACAAGGCATTGCGTTATCGCTCCAGGAAGCTCATAGCAGCTGCAGACCGCACGTTTCCTCCAAGTGTTGCGCATGCACCGTGTTGATTGTCTGACTGGCGTTCACGGGAGTTGTTGCCGTGTTCTTCAGTCCGGAGACTGGTTTGATGCAACTGTCCATTCTCTTTAATACCTCATCATAGTTACGCGATCTACCCACCTTATCTTCAGCATTCTTCTGTTGCATCATATTTCAAAAGCCTCTATCCTCTTCCTGCCTTGCGAGTAGCACAGAGAATTTTATGGTTCCTTCCAAAAACTTCACCTGCCTCCAATATGTGGCAGTTTTCTGCGAAGATAAAAAATTACGCATGCGTTTATAAAGAAGTGTTATATGTGAACCCTGTAATAATATCCACGGCATATCTTGAGAAACATCTATAAATACGAGGGTTGGAGCTTAAATAGTGACAACACTGCTGTGGAGACACTATGCAATGGAATCTATTATTGTCGCTGATAGCACACGTTGTTGACATGCCTACCTTACATCCGAGCAAATGGACTCGCCCATCTCACGTCACCGGCGTGCGCACAATCGAGGGAAACAGAGCCACTTGTGAGCGAGCGGTCTAACGTAACGGTGTCAATATGTTTTCGAAACAGGAACAACGGAGTTGGATCAAGTTTGAATGTTACAGAGGTCGTACAGCACGGCAGTGTCATCAAGGTCTTGAAAAGAAGTGTGGGGAATCGGCGTTGCCATACAGAACAGTGGCACTGTTGCCTTCAACGCAGATCGGCAAACTGTGGCAGACATGCATCAGACAGGTCGTCGCAACGTCTCTGAAGAAGAAGGTCATACTGTTGCCGCGTTAGTGGACAGTGATCGACGCCAGACGATTCGTGAGCTCGCCCACGAAACCGGATTAGCCCATAAGACTGTCCTTCGCATACTGAAGGAACGCCTGGGCATGCGAAAAATTGCATCACGGGGTGTTCTGTCCACGAATTGACGGAAATTCAGAAATGGGTACGTTACGACACTGCTAAGATGCACTTCGAGCACTATGAGCCCTAAGGAACAAATAAGCGCAGGACACAAAATAGTTACTATATCAAGGCATAAATCTGTACAATAAATTGCCAGATCATATTAGAGAAATATCTGATGTAGGCCTCTTCAGGAAAAGTGTTAAGACACACATTTTAGGTATGAGCTATTACACTATAAATGAATAACTACTAAACGATAATGTCAACTGCCACATACTGCAGTATGCAAGTTATTAGAACATGCTATGTGTACCCTTCTTGCAATAAAAGAAATTCCTCTGCATTCTTAAACCCAAAGCAATACTGTGTTGGTCTCAATGTATGTAATAAAGTACTGGTTTAATTCCATTTTGATCCATTCTTATATAAGAATGTCTTCTTATGTTGTGGATATTAATTACATTTTTAGAATGAAACTTCACTCTTCAGCGGAGTGTGCGCTGATATGAAACTTCCTGGCAGATTAAAATTGCGTGCCGGAACCGGGACTCGAACCTGGGACCTTTGCCTTTCGCGGGCAAGCGCACTACCGACTGTGCTATCCCGACACGACTCACGATGCCGCCTCACAACTTTACTTCTGCCAGTACCTCGCCTCCTACTTTCCAAACTTCACAGAAGCTCTCCTGCAAACACGCAAGACTAGCACTCCTGGAAGAAAGGATATGGTGGAGACATGGCTTAGCCACAGCCTAAGGGATGTTTCCAGAATGAAACTTCACTCTGCAGCGGAATGTGCGCTGATATGAAACTTCCTGGCAGATTAAAATTGCGCGCGAAAGGCAAAGGTCCCAGGTTCGAGTCCCGGTTCCGGCACGCAATTTTAATCTGCCAGGAAGTTTCAATTACATTTTTGTTTATTTCTGCATATGTACATTCTGTATTTTAAGTGACAGTGTGACATCATAATATTTTTTTTTCTCAAAGTCACTTAATTACTTTAAATTAATCTAGTTTCTGTATTTTTCAATTGTATTCCACTCTATGTAAAATCTATTTTTGCAGTAATCAGTATTTATTTATTAATGTAATCATTTGTGGCTCTGTTTGTAAAAACCTATACTTGACAAGTCCTTGTCATGTATATGAGCTACTGGATGCTTAAATAAATAAATAAATAAAGGAGAGGCTTTCTTACGCCGTATTGTAAGACTGGATGAGACATGGGCCGCATCGTAAGAACCGAAACTGAAACGCCTATCCAACGAATAGCGTCATTATGGGTCGCCGTGAAAGTCGTAAGTGTGTGGTAAAAGTTATGGTGATTCTCGTGCGCGACTGTGATGGTGTTATCCTAACGCATTACGTTCCTCCACGGCAGACCGTCAATTCACAATATTTTCTGTTCGTTTTTGATGCATCATCTTCGACCAGCTTTACGAAAGGAGCTCCAATACTTTCTGCGTATTCACCCATCATTTTGCACGACAATGCGTGGGCGTATACAGCGCTAGCTGTGGCTGCTCTGTTAGTTCGATGGGACTGGGAAGTACTGTGCCATCCACCATACCCCCTGGATTTAAGTTAGTCGTCTCGATTTGATTCCGCTTCACAACTGTTCCAGTGATTCGACAAACAGTAGACCGCTCCATTCGCATCATCAACAGAAAATGTTCAAATGTTTGTAGAGTCTATGGGACTTAACTACGGGGTCATCAGTCCCTAAACTTACAAACTACTTATGAACTAGCTAATCCTAAGGACGTCACAAATATCCATGCCCGAGGGGGGATTCGGACCCCCGACCGTAGTGGCCGTGCAGACCGTGACTGGAGCGCCTCAGTCCCCTCGGCCACTCATCAACAGAGAAGGATCTGCTAACGGTATACTACTTACACATCGCCGGCAACGGGTTCTACACAACGCTTCTGACTACTTTGAAAGACAGTAACAGGTGCAAACATGTACCGCTTTTGTATTGGTTGTGAACAATAGTTGCCACTAATTAAGATGCAACCCCTGGAAAAAAATGTTCAGATGTTTGTAAAACAAGGTTATTAGTCCCTAGGCTTACAAACTACTTAAACTAACCTAAGGACAACACACACACACGCACCCATGGCCGAGGGAGGACTCGAACCTCCGACGGTGAGCAACCGCGCCTCTCCACAGCAAGGAGCTTTAGAGCGCACTCGATGACTCACAAAATTTTAATTTGTCTGCAAATATGGTGTGAGACGGAAATTGGATTTTTGGATTTGCGTATGTATATATGCCTACTCATACTGTGTTTATAAACAATAAACCACTGGTGCTAACATACCATTAAAATCTACATTCAAAAAAATGATGTTAGCTACCCGAAAAGTCGACGGTTAACCTGAAGGCGGCAAAATTAAAATAACGTCAGTGACTGAATGCCGTTTGTTTTCTTTTTTACGAAAATAGATATATCACAAGGAGGCTACGATAAACGTAGAACATTGAACAATTACAATATTTTCTAAAAAAAAAAAAAAAAACATGTTAATTTACACCCTTATATGTTTCTACAGGATCTGTGTTCATAAATCATCACACAGAGTTTACAAAGGGTAATGGTAGTTGTAAGAGATCCCGTAATTTGCGCTGTCTCTAAATGTTAAGGTGTTTGTAAATTATGGGACTTAACAACTCTGGTCGTCAGTCCCTAGGCTTACAAACTACGTAAACTAACCTATGTTAAGACAACAAATATACCCATGCTCGAGGTAGGACTCGAACCTCCGCAGCTAGGCGCCTTAGAACGTTCGGCCATTGTACTGTCTCGAATGTTCAAATGTTTGTATAGCTTATGGGACTTAACAATGGGGTCATCAGTCCCTAAACTTACAAACTACTTATGAACTAGCTAATACTAAGGACGGCACAAATATCCATGCCCAAGGGGGGATTCGAACTCCCGACAGTAGTGGCCGTGCAGACCGTGACTGGAGCGCCTCAGTCCCCTCGGCCACCGCGGCCGGCTGTACTGTCTCCTTCGTTAAAATTTTAGTTTGTTTGCAAATATGCTGTGAGACAAAAAAGTGGATTTGCTTATGTAAATTTTAACAATAAATTTAAACAATAAACCGTGCTGAAAATATACCATTAATAACCTGCATTCAAAAAAAAAAAAAAAAAAAAAAAAAAAAAAAAAAAGTAAAATAAAATAAAATAAAATAAAAAAAAAACCACAGAAGAAACGATGTTAACTAATCGATAACTTGACGATTATCCCCAAGGTAGCAAAATTAAAATAACCACTGTGACTGAAGGCCGTTTCTTTCTTTCTTACGAAATTAGCTATATCACACGGAGGCCAACTATGAAGAAACGAAGAAAATTAAACAATATTTTCTAATAATAATCATTATTATAATAGTAATTTACATCCCCTTATGTTGCTATAAGGATTAGAATTATGAATTCATATGGGTGTTTTAAAAATAGTACAAAGATTTACATTTACTATTTAAAAATAGTACAAAGATTTAAAACAGAATGAATAGAATGGAAACATCCAACCAGACTGACCAAATGAATTAATAACCTGCATATATACTCGTACCTAACTTAAAAATTTCCTTTGTATAGACAAAGAAAATGACAAACGGTAGCTTCACATACGAAACAAATTCCAAGCTGATGACGTCCACTATACGGAATGTAAACGGTATCCAGAAATTGCAGAAGCCGTGGTTGTGGTTATGAAGGTTTGATTGAGAAAGGACTCGGCGGATGGAAGTGTCTGTTGACTTGGCCGTCTGCTGTGCCCCAGAAGGGCAACAGCGGCAGAGTGGGCAGCCGGCGCTATCTTATCTGGTTCGCGCGTGGCGAGGGCATCCCACGTCCAGTTATCTAACAGCGTCAACAAAATCAATAGCTCGCTGGAAATCTGCCTGGCGTGTACGATCAACGCAATTAGCGGGCTGGGAGAGGGGCGTAAAGTAAGCTATACACTTCAACACGTCACGTATAGCATGGAAAGCACCTATCTTCGATCACATGCATGGAACAAGCGAAAAATAAGTGCTTGCATTAGTTTGTTCCCGGTTATTCCAATAACATCTTCTCAGCACGCACCTCGCATGAGCGATATGCAGTGACAGAAATATACACAGCCGGAGCGTCCTAACGCAATCTACTAAGAAGCAGTGGCGTAACTATGAGGGGATGAGGGGGTAGAACCCCCTCCCCCCAGAACCCGAAAAAGAAGAAGAGAGAGAGAGAGAGAGAGAGAGAGAGAGAGAGAGAGAGAGAGAGAGAGAGAGAGAGAGAGAGAGAGAGAGAGAAAAGTAAAGAAAAAGAAATCGTATAACAGCAATGTGGTAAAGGTAAAGATTGGAAACTTGGGGTATTTTACCATAAGCTTTCATTGGAAGGGAGTGAATTAGTTTCTTCAACTGGAGTGGTAGAGGTAGTCTGTCTGGAAACTGACTAAAATTTTGCTCGTCAAGCAGATCTATCCCCCACCAAAGCCAAGTCCTAGTTATGCCACTGCTAAGAAGTTATGACTATTGTTTTTCATACAGTTCAATAAATGTCACCCTGTAAATAATAACACGTTTCTAGTATTTCTGGCATGTATACGTAGGGGAAGACGGGGCAAGATGGAGAAGCTAACTTTAACCTCAAAAATAAATAAATCAAAATAATTTTATTGTAGTTTTTTATTTAATTATTACATTATAATAACATGCAAAGGAAACTGCATACTTGTTACATTTAGTAATATATATCTCGGTCTGGATAATAAACTACACGTTTCCCGTCTTGCTCCATATGCAGGATAAGACGGGGAACTGGCATGAATTCATCTGTAAAGCTTAAAGAAAGATTGGAATAGCGGAAGATAAGGTTTTTTTGTTAATTGTAGAATCATGTCTTTTTTATTTAGGCCTATTACTTCACACAGTACAAAAATGTGAACATTTTGTATCATCATCTCTTTCTACTCCCTGGACAAGAGTCGTGGGCCCAGCCACACAGTATCCAGCCTCCTCCATAGAAGTCATAGAAATATAAACAGTTTTCACTTTCCTCCTTGTTGACATTCGATCTTACTTCATTATCTCTTGAGCCTGAAGGATTCCTTAAGAATACAGTAACACTTATCACTTTTTCTTTCTTACTAAGTTTTTTTTGGGGGTGGGGGGTGTCCTAGGTTATTTAAACTTCTTTGAGAAGATTTTTCGTTTAGGTGCAGAAATGGCATATTTTATAATAAATTAAGAAAAGTTGGAATAACGAATACCACTCTATTTAAAATTTATTCGATGTACAATGTACTTGTTCAGCAGCTAAGTAAACACATGATAGGTTAAGACATAACGGTTAGACAAATAGTAGGGGCAAACGGGGAGCCTCCCCGTATTCACTCCAAGCGTGCTGTGAGGTTATGTTAAGCCTACGTGAAAACTATCTAGTGAAAATTGACTACTGACACAGCAGTTTGTTGTTGATAAGACATACTATGGACAAATGTCCACTAAAAACGTTTTAGGACCTCGAATATTGTGAGATATTGCAAATCAGTAAAAAAAAGTTGTACCTACGACGCAAAGCGACGATGAGAGCATTGTCAATACAATGGGAGCTGTGAATTGATTAAGTTGACGTAGATATCCACAGAGGACAGCACTCTAGCTGTAGCATATGGCGGTGCCTTAGAAAAAAATAGGGAAAATCCAAAGGAATAGCTGAAAAATCGTTCATCTGAGAAAAAATTTTGCACAGCTGACTTTCAAAACAAGAGGAACGTTAGTGTCTACATAGCACTTTGTATCAGACTTCTACACCCATATACAGTTTCATTCCGCTTGTGATGAAATGTTGCACATTGGCCTTCAAAACAAGTGGAAGGTCACTGTATACGTAAGATTTCGTATGATGCATGGCGTAGGATACCTTACTAACTTTGGCTCAGAAAGGTGTCAACTATTCAGCAATACACGTTTTTGCCGCGGTGGAGTAGCCGAGCGGTCTAAGGCGCCTCGCTGCGGAGGTTCGAGTCCTCCCTGGGGCATGGGTATGTGTGTGTGTGTGTTGTCCTTAGGTCAGGGCCGGCGCAAGGCACGTGCGAAACGTGCGGCCACACGGGGCGGCACTTTGCGAGGGGCGGCAAATCTGACGACCACCCCTTTTTTTCTTCTTCTGTAGGACAAATTCAAAATCCATGCCCAAGATGGGATTCGAAACCGAACCTCGGAGCGAGCGGCTTCGGGAACTGTGGCATGTTTACGCCGGAGGAACAGAGAAAGAGAGGGAAGCAGTCTGGCGTACACGCCAGTATTCTTGTGAGTGGAGCGCTGTCAGCCTGTTACGCGGCGTGCGTTTATTCACAACTAATTTTGCAGAAGACGAAATCTAATTTGGAAATTCGAATGCAATGTTAGATACTGCGGTTACATGTTAAGCCTGAAGAAATTTTGCTAAGCCCTTCAATGGCAGTTTACGAGTGTTTTATTCTTCCCGCATTATGACAAAAAAAAAGTTTGAACAGTATTACAGTCAAACATGTCACACAAATACAATGGCTAGAAGTATTAAGAATGGATAAATACGCTGCGAGTAATTAAAAGGGATAAAGACATTGGTAGTAAACCTGGAATAAGTTGGGTTTCGACGTATTTTTGAAACTTTTTTTTGTCGTTTCTGAGTGATAGTGGGACGTTTTGGTTTTTGACGCATGAAACACCTGTCTCCGTCTGCATGAACAAAAATTAAACTCTGACCGGCACTTTTGTTTGAGAATAATACTCGCACACTATTACCTTGCCAACATTTATTTACTGTATGATGTGGTGTGAATCCATGTTTCATCTAAGTAAACTACTGGTTCCTTTGATTCTGATAAAAACCTGAGAAAGTATGGTCTTTTAGCAACAATGCCTTCTCCTTCAAGCGAAACAAAACGTTAATTTTGACACCTTGAATAACGAAAATCCACAGACAGAACATTGCTTCTAAGGGTTTCCTTGCTAGCTTTGAAGGTCAGTACTGTTTGACAAAAGTTGTGCAGTTTACGCAAAGTTCGTATTTATTTCTGTTGTTCGTAATGCCATAAAAATTGCTGCCTCATAATACATTTATCCATATCAACGGTCACATACTGATGTCTTCAATCAGGTTGGACTCCAATTATGAGCTGGTACCCAGCGACTGTTTTGAATAAATCTGTAAGAAATGTCACCAATAATTCGCAATTTTTGTTTTTATTTTCCAGATCTACATAGATTGCGGGCACAGTGTGGCTTTCTCAATGCTTTGAGTTACGTTTACATCTATACCGTCATGCTGAACGTAACTGTCAACATGACGGTATGATGCTGGCCACTCAGCGGCCGAAACCTAGGTAGATCTGAGAAGTAAAAACAAAAATTGCTATTGATTGCTGACATTTCCTGCAGATTTTTTAAAATAAAGTTCCACAAACGTTTTGTAAAGAAATAAAAAATAAAAAGGAAAAAAACAGGGGTTGGGGGGCGACAATTTAGCAGCTCGCACGGGGCGGCACTTATGCTTGCGCCGGCCCTGCCTTAGGTTAGTTTACCTTCGTTTAAGTAGTTTGTAAGCTACGGAATGATGGCAACGCATTTTGGTTCGATAGATTTACAAACATTTGAACATTTGAATACAAGTTTTTAATAACACGCCAGCAGCCTTAAAAACTTCAAGGCACAATCAAGTTCAGTTTGAAAAGAGTCTAAAGAACTCTTTGGTGGCGAACTATTTCTACTCCATTGATTAATTTATTAGGTGAAGACAATGATTTATGTTACTGTATATAGTATTCACAAATGTGAACATTTTGTTTAGTCTGACTTAAGTACTAATCTAGTGCGGTAATCTGATCATTGTAAGTAAGCGTTGTAAAAAAAAAAAAAAAAAAAAAAAAAAAAAAAAAAAAAAAAAAAAAAAAAAAAAAATGCCACCTTAAGAATTATCATATGCACCTAGTAATTCAAAATTTAGTATCTAGTAAAAAAGTTTTATGTGCTTTAAAATGTAAATATTCTGAAGATACGGTTTTTTTCCGACCGATTCCACATCCGCAAGGGCAATTACATTTGGAATCTGTGGAAGATACAACAACACATATACTCTCATTTTGTAGGTATTTATCGTGTACCTTGTTTTCTGACATTTTCCACATCCAAGAGGATCTCCTCAATTTGGATCTACTGGAACTAAAAGTACATCTAATCTAATACGAGTATATTATGTTTCTGTCTCCGTATGTGTAGCTGGGCCACGTTTTGTAATTGACTACAGTGCGCATCACGATAAATTCTAGCATGGTGTCGTGTGAAACACATTAACAGCACTGATACAGTGCACAGTGTCGTGTGAAACACGTTAAAAGCACACTGCAGTGTACATTTGGAAAGTATAAAACACACAAGAAAAATAAAGGAAAATTTCATCACAGAAAATGACACAACATGGCGGCCACACTATCTTCTATAACTGATGCAAGACAAGGCTCCAACTCAAAAGCATAAGAAACCGTCTTCAGATATGCATAAATCCGAAACCGATCATGGATTAAGAAAATAAACATTTCTACCATACTTGTGGGTGGTCGCTGTTTAATTATGAACATGACAATTATTGAACTATATGAGACAAAATCTACATTAGTTACAAACTATAGCGTTCACACACTTTATTCAACATCTAAACCGCACTACAGATATTCAGATATAAGCTATCGCATATTCGATATGTCTGCCTTCCGTGGCAATGTTGTAGTGCAGACGAATAGCGAATTTCTGCATGACCCTTTGAAGTGTCGGAACATGTATACTATCGACGACTTTCTAAATGACTGTTTTCAGATTAGCAATGGATTGGGGTTATTCATGTATACATCGTCTTCAATAAAGCCCCACAAAAAGGAGTTGCAAGTGTTCAGATACGGAGAATATTGTGGGTGATTGAGGCCAATGACATCTGAAGATCAAAACCAACTGCAGAACGATCTAAATAAGGTATCACTATGGTTTAAAAATTGGCAATTGAATATAAATAATGAGAAGTGTGAAGTCGTCCACATGAGTACGAAAAGAAATCCGTTAAACTTTGTTTACAAGATAAATCAATCAAAAGTGAAGGCCGTAAACTCCAAAAAATACATATAAATTCCTATTACTTCAGACTTAAACTGGAAAGAACACATAGATAGAAAGGCGAAACAGAGACCAGGTTTTATTGGTAGAACCCTTAAAAGATGCAACAGAACTACTAAAGAGACTGTTACACTACGCTTGTTCGCCCTTTTTTGGAGTATTGCTGCCTAGTGAGGGATCCATATCAGGTGGGTTTGACGGAAGACATCAAAAGAGTCCAAAGAAGGGCAGCTCGTTTTGTATTGTCACAATACATGGGAGACAGTGTTATGGAAATGATACAGGGTCTGGGATGAGAATCATTACAACAATGGCGCTTATCGCTGCGGCGTGGTCTACTTACGAAACTCCAATCGACAATATTTTCCTCCGAATGCGAAAATATATTGTTGACTCCCACTTACATAGGTAGAAATGATCATCAGAATAAAATACGAGAAATCAGAGCTCGAGAGATTCAGGTGTTCTTTCTTGTCGCGCGCTATTCAAGAATGGAATGGGAGATAAATAGTAAAAAGGAGGTTCGATGAACCCTCTGCCAGGCACTTAAATGTGATTTGCACAGTACCCCATGTAGATGTAGTTGCCTGTGGATACCCCACATGCAGAATGCGGTCCCTAAAGTACTGACAAAGCCATCCAAATGAAAGAGGTTTTGCCGTGCGGGAGTATCCAAGCGGTTTGGAGCGCTACGTTAAGGATCGCGCGGCCTCCCGCATCGGAGGTTCGAATAGTCCGTTGAGCATGGATGTTTGTGTTGTCTTTAGTATAAGGTAGTTTAGGGACTGATGACCCCGTAGTTAAGTGTCATAAGCTTCACAAACAATAAATTGTAGCGTTGTGGTCAGTCAGTCTTTTGCAGATACAGCACTTGTGAGATATTTTCTGCTTCTTAATATGTGGAACCACTTTCATGAGCATTTATTGAAATTTACTCTCGTATAGCCGCAAGCAATTTTCACGTAACTTTATGTCCTCGACTTGCAGTTCCCGTTACAAATTTTCTTGTATGATTTTATTATCTTGTGACGAAACCCTCGGTTTTACGTAAGTTAGTTGTTTTCTTTGATTATTATTATTATTATTAGTATTATTCTCATTTTATAAGTCCAAAGGCCCGAACTGTCCTACTTGCAGCTGCAGAACATAACAAGTTGTCTGCCATTCTGAAGAAAATATGATCAAATACTGGATGACAGTGTAGAGCCTACCGGCTTATACGACCCACCTAAAGTGTACGAGTCATGTCTAGATAGCCTGCCACCTAGCGGCAGAACGGGTGGTGAAGCTACGCTTTGCCGGCCGCGGTGGCCGAGGGGACTGAGGCGCTCCAGTCACGGTCTGCACGGCCACTACGGTCGGGGGTTCGAATCCCCTCTCGGGCATGGATATTTGTGCCGTCCTTAGTATTAGCTAGTTTGTAAGTAGTTTGTAAGCTTAGGGACTGATGACCCCGTAGTTAAGTCCCATAGACTTTACAAACATTTGAACATTATTTTGAAGCTACGCTTTATCCGCCGTGTGGGAATAGGGACGGTTCTATACTGCCATGGTTTCGTACATGAGCAGTAGAATAGGTATATCCGCGTAAGTGCATAACGCTCTTTCTTCTGTTTGTAGTAAGAAAACCGCACATGTACTCTTTTGTAACCTTAAGGATACGACCTATTAAACCCTGTTTTCCGTGAGGTAGCGACTGTCCTGGCAAATGCTGCAGAAATAACTATGTCCTCCACATCTAAAATACTGTGAACCAGCATAAAATACATTTTAGTCTATAATTCTGTATAAGGCTAATCATAACGTATTTAATGCTTGTTGCACAAGTTAACCTAACAATAATCATTTCTACCAGCTTGACATAAAACTGTTGAATTTATTAGTATGTATAGTAATAACGAAATCACAACCTACATGCACGAGAGAAAGTAAAATATTATCAGATATTGATTACATGGCGAATATATGAATTAAAATTTATGCCAAGGCTAGGATATGCAGGAAAAATAGATAGAAAAAGAGGGAGAGGAAGAAGAAGGTTTGGAATGCTAACGGATGAAAAGAAAGGAAGAAATTACAACCAAATGAAGGAGGATGCGCAGTACAGGAAGACATGGAGGATGTCCAGTTGATACTTTTCGGAGGAGAGATTCAATGAAAGAAGGAGTAGAAGGCTATAATAAGAGACTAAAACCTGTATCAGTAATTGACGTAAATTAAATAATTTGCTTGAACCAGCTTGATATAAAATTAACTATATAGTTCATTACTGTGTAAAATCATAACGTCTTGCGGGAATAGCCGAGCGGTCTGGAGCGCCACGTTAAGGATCGCGGGGCCTCCCACGTCGGGGGTTCGAATCCCCTCTCGGGCATGGATATGTGTGTTGTCCTTAGGTCAGTTTAACTAGTTTGTAAGTCTAGGGACTTATGACCAAAATAGTTTGGTTCCATAGAATTACAAATGTTTGAAAATTTTGAACATTTGAAAATCATATCGAAATTCGAATCTAGCTGCACAAGAGAGACATAAATATTTGTTTGTACGAATACAAAACGAACAGTTCAGTTCACACCTCTCTGTAATAGTAACGTAATTTCAATGCTACCTACACAGAAGAAGAATAATTGCTTAAGAAACACGAAACTATACTTTTCCAAAGATTAATATGAGGGAATAAAAGGTTTACAAAGAAACTATCCCTCGCAACGAATAAACATGTTTACAAGTGTACGGGATGACCAGCCAGTCTAAAATAGGTTAGCGAAATAATTCAAAATTTTTATTTCAAAACTTCGCCTAAGTTTTACAAGTGTTCTTCCACGGAGACATACGCCTCGAAAATGTGACCAAGGCTGTCCACCTTGCAGTACAGAGCCCGCCAGTACCGGTATTGACTGCTGATCCTAAAATGACGCCACCCTTCTGGAGTCCGTGCTGGAACTACTGACGTTTCCATGCTACTGTGGAGCCAATAGCAGACACCCACGATTGATCACGTGTGTTACTGCTGAAGGACTCTGAAGTGCGAGAATCAGTTCCTTCGCTCTGTTCCATTTTAGTTATCGTACAGAACAGACGCACTCCAGAGGCCCAGCCTCTGTGCGGGGTGAACGGCCGCATGCCGTCCGCTCCATCCTAGCAGCTGTTCTGTATCAGCCACCAACTGTGTGAACCGTAACGTTTACCTTTTCCCTTTCTAATCCGTAACGCAGACTAGCACTCATTCACTGCATCCGACCCCAGGGCGAGTACCGATATATAACCCGTATTTGAGAATATAGTCAAATTTGAAGCCTATCGTTTATTTGCCAATCAGCCACCCTTCCCTAGGGCGCCCACAAGCCTTCACCGCTCCGCCTTCCATCCTGACAACGCCTCCAACCCATCTTATCTGTACATCAGTGGGGTCGGTTGTCTAATTTTCCTATCACCCTTCGAATAAAGATTAAGTGCTGTACACAAGCCCGCACTTCCGTACATGTACCTTTGAGCAACACCAGCTAGAAGACAAGATCTCACAACTGGCCGTGCCTACGTCACACCTAAAGGCCGCGAACGCTAGATGACTGGCCTGCCACTATGCGACGGTTGGCGTGGCCCAGCGGCCAGCCAGTCAGCTGGCGGCCGCGGCCTTTACGTGTGACGTAGGCACGGCCAGTTGTGAGGCCTTGTCTTCTAGCTGGTGTTGCTTTGAGGCGCTCGTACGGAATTGGGCACCATAGGTCAGCCGTGTAATAGGACGGACGAAAACCTTCGCGGTTCTAGACTTATTCGCTTGGAGCGCTGGTGCGGATTACATTAGATTAGATTAATACTTGTTCCATAGGTCATATATACGACATTTCGTATTGATATGGGGCGTGTCAGTTTATTAAATGTTCTCTACACTTGACAATCAATATTTTAAGGATTTCTTATTACATTTTTTGTTGTTTTTTATTTATTAATTTTCATTTTTTTAAGTTTTTTATTTTAAAAGTTTTATTTAAAAATTCATCTACATTGTAGAAGTAGTTACCATTCATAAATTCCTTAAATTTTTTTTTAAATACTAGTTGGCTATCTGTCAGACTTTTGATGCTACTTGGTAAGTGACCAAAGACCTTTGTGGCAGCATAATCACCCCTTTCTGAGCCAACGTTAGATTTTACGTTGATTAGTGAATATCATCATTTCTCCTGGTGTTGTAGACATGCACACTGCTATTACTTTTGAATTGGGTCGGATTGTTAATAACAAATTTCATATTGTGAAGCTACAGTGAAGATCCCTAGATCCCTAAATAAACGTCTGCAGGATGTTCTTGGGTGGGCTCCAGCAATTATTCTGATTACACACTTTTGTACAATAACAGGCTTTTATTCAATGTTGAATTGCCTCAGAATATGATCCCATATGAAAGCAATGAATGAAAATAGGCGAGTTAGCTAATTTACTGAGATGTGTATCACCAAATTGTGCAATGACTCTGATAGCATAAGTAGCTGAACTCAGACGTTTCAGGAGATCTTCAATATGTTTCTTCCAATTCAGTTCGTCGTCAGTGCAAACACCTAAAATTTTTAATATTCTACCTTAGCTACAAATTTATGTTCAAAGTCTAAATTTATTAATGGTGTCATGCCATTTACTGCATGAAACTGTATATACTGGGTTTTATCAAAGTTTAATGACAGTCCATTTGTAGAGAACCACTTAATAACTTTCTGAAAGATATAGTTTACAATGCATCAATTAATTCCTGTTTGTCAGGTGCGATAGCTATACTTGTATCATCAGCAAAAAGTACTAGCTTAGCATCTTCGTGAATGTAGAATGGCAGGTCATCAATATATATTAAGAACAGCAAAGGACCCAAGACCGAACCTTGTGGGACCCCATTTTTGATAACTACCCAGTTAGAGAAATTAATTGTTTCATCTATATAATCTGGAATAAAGTACGACAGGTGTGTCGTGTAATACCGGCTTAATACACCCTTTATGGGTCACGTCAAAGATATTTGTCAAAGAAATAGATCCAATATTTCATCCAGTTTCTTTGTCGAATGAATTTGATAGCGTGGTACGGGCCTCAGGATTTGTACGGTGACCGTCCACAGACCCGGGGGCAGTGCTCACGCCCAGACAGGACGGCAGATAAACATCTCCGCCGCCCGCGCTGGACAATGGGGAGGAAAGTTTTAGCCTTCAGCTAGTGTCCCGTTGTGTTTTCATTGTAGCGGAGGAACCCCCGACCGCAGCACTGACACGTATCAGCCAAGCACAAACAACCAGCGATATCGCCAGCTTCGCCGTACTTTGACATCTGAAAAAGTTAACGGTTACGCCATCTGTTCATTTCCACGACACAATCAGGCTTCTTAGATCTACATCTACATAGATACCCTGCAAATCATATTCAAGTGCCTGGCAGAGGGTTCATTAACCACTTTCATAACTTTTCTCAACCGTTTCATTCTCTAATAGCGCTCGGGAAGAAAGAACACCTAAATCGTTCAGTTTTCGATCTAATTTCTCTTATTTTATTGGGATGGTCATGTCTCCCTTAGTAGGTGGGTGCTAGCAAAATATTTTCACATTCAGAAGGAAAAGTCGCTGATTGAAACGCCGCAAACAGATCACACCGCAATGAATAATGTCTTTCTTTTAACGATTTCCACCCCAATTCGTGCTACATTTCTGTGACGCTTTCCCCCCCGGTACAAACTTTGAAACATTTCTTCCGCCAGTCCCACCTGGTGAGGGTCCCACAATGGGCAACAGTACTCCAGGAGAGGAGGCACAAGTGTGATGTTGGCAGTCTCTTTGGTGGAGCTGGTGCATCTTCGAAGCGTTCTGCCAATGAAACGTAATCTTTGGTTCGCCTTCCCCACAATATTTTCTGTGTGTTGTCTCCAGTCTAAGTTGTTCGTAATTGTTACTCCTAGGTATTTGGTAGAATATACGACCTTAAGGTTTGACTGATTTATCGCGTAATTGAAGTTCAGTGGATTTCTTTTAGTGGTCATGTGTATTACTTCACACTTTTCTTTATTTAGTGTCAATTGCCAATTTTCGCACCATGTAGAAATTTTGTCTAAATCACTTTGCAGTTGCTTTTGATCCTCTGTTGACTTCACTAACCGATAAACGGCAGCATCATCCGCGAACAGTCTTGTGTTTATAAACACGAGAAAGAGTAGGGGACCTATAACGCTTCCCTGGGGAACGCCAGATATCACTTGTGTTTTACTCGATGACTTACCGTCAATTACAACGAACTGTGTCCTTTCTGATAGGAAATCGTGAATCCAATCGCACAATTGGGGAGATAGTCCGTAAGCAAGCAATCTTATTGATTTATTTGTATGTTACGTTACAAAACGTCATCATCTTGCTTTTAAAAAGTTTTATGCGACTGTCCGCCTTAGGCAACACAATATTTACGTTAATATTTTTAATGGGTTTGTTTATAAATAACACTTCTACTACGAGTCGAAATTTTTTTTTTCAGAAAATAATTCCGATTTTCAACTTCGTTTTTGTGCTACCCCATTTTAGTTGAGATGTTTCTGATGTGTGAGGTTCTGCATTATGTTGTGTCTTTACTGCAGTGATTAAATGCGAGAGGTTATGCATTACGTTGTTGTCTTTATGCAATGATTAAATGCGCAATTGTTACTTATTGATCGGTCTTATATAATGCAAATCCTCACTCGTCAGAAACACCGCACCGAAAATGGGATAGAACAGAAACGCACTTGAAAATGGGAATTATTTCCCGAAATGCGTCGTGCTAAATAAAATAAAATCGTCACTGGTAGCAGAGGCGTTATTTATAAACAAACCCATTAACCTCCCAGTGACAGGCTTTCTAAACCATTTTAAATTTTTCATTTGTGTGACCGTGGTGTCCATAGCTGCTTCAGAATTATGAAGGATCTATTTTTATAGTCCGTTAACTACAATTGAGAGGCATGCATTTTATCACCAGACGCGTTTCGTTTTAATCAATATAAAACATTCTCAGTGATCTGTAATTACAAATATTTATAATTTAATGTTTTTTCTGCAATTAGAAACATTTCGTTACACATAAGTAAGTTGTTAGTGCATTTAATTACGTACATTGTCCTGGATTTTCGCCTCAAATCCCGACGATTCGATGTGTTGCGCATTTTAAAGAACATACTCCAATTTGCACTAATGTTTTCGGTTTTAGTTTGGCTTGCACTTCAGCACTATGCGATTTTGCTTTTTATCACCACATCACTATTAACAAAATGTTCAAATATTAGTAAATCTATGCGACTAAACTGTTTTGGGTATTAGTCCGTAGGCTTACAAACTACTTAAACTAAGTTAAGCTAACCTGTAGACAATACACACACACACACACACACACACACACACACACACACACACACACATAGACACCCGTACCCATGCCTGAGGGAGGACTCGAACCTCCGACGGCGAGCAACTGCGCGCTCCGCAGCAAGGTGCCTTAGACCGCTCGGCCTCTCCACCGCGGTACACTATTAAAAACTGTATTTGTTTATGTTACATGCTTGTATCGTCTGTCTTTTGAAGTGTTGCCAACGTTGTATTTCGTCGTTCTTTAATTACAATTTCATCATTATTAAATTTATTTATTACGTAGGGCTGCTGTTATAATGCATTTCTACTACGTCAGAGTGTCTATATTTTTATATAAGAGTGATGAATGGTTAACGATGAAACTAGGAATTTTTGTGTGAGTGAGTGGTTGTGGAATGGGGTAAGGGGGAGGGGAAGTATAGAGGGAAATGTTCAAATGTTTGTAAAGCTTATGGGACTTAACTACGGGGTCATCAGTCCCTAAACTTACAAACTACTTATGAACTACTTACGAACTAGAACGGCACAAATATCCGTGCCCGAGGGGGGATTCGAACCCCCGACCGTAGTGGCCGTGCAGACCGTGACTGAAGCGCCTCAGTCCCCTCGGCCACCGCGGCCGGCAAGTATAGAGGGGGAGAATGACGGGAACAGTGATGATAAGTAGTAATTAGAGTGAAGTAAAATGAGACGATGAGCTGTGATGGGCAAGTCAGTTGGTGAATATTATCATTCTCATTTTGGTGGGGGACAGTTGTAAAAGGAGAGTTTTAAGTTGTTTTTCTATTATTTTTTTTGAGTAGTGTGAGGTAAGATAGTGTACAGGTAAACCATGGAGGTAAAAAGATGGCAGAGAGCATGACGTCACAAACTTGAAGCTGACTTGAACCTAGCTCCGCCATTACTGTTTGTTCCAAACATCAGTTTTCTGCTGAGCTGCTGTGTAGAGTTGTCGACGCTTTGTGATTGATAGTGTCTGTGGGCGTCATTTACGGTTGTACTAATCGTTTCTATAACTCTAATACTTTAAAGGGAATCACGTTCCATCGGTAAGTGAAAATGGGAATTATATTTCCAAACGTGAGCAGTAAGGTATTGCTACTTACTGACATTTAGTGAATTGTACACTAAAGGAAAGTTTCTATTGATCATACTTGACATGTAAGACTCTTTTGCTATTAGTTATTGCACACAGAACAACATACCTCCGGGAGACAGTTCAAGACGCACGCTGTACTTACGCGTCATAGTGCGGCGATGTTGGCAGCAGTAGGGCGGCATGCTGCGACGTAGCAGCGTGAGTCGTTTGTTTATGTGTGGCAAGTCTGGAACGGGATAATATTCTAACACTTACGTACTGTAGATAATAAATAATCTGTCATTATCATCGTAAATTACATACCTATACCTTACCTTCAGAGTGGAGCTACAACGTGCCTTTATTCAGGTGTATCGTATAAGAGGTAGTAATCTATATCTATAAATGTGAATGTTTGTTCGGTGTACGTTTATCACGTCTGAACCACAAGACATAAAGAGCAAAATATTTGTACAGTTACTAATGTCTACCCGGGGAAGGCTTTAGGTGCGGTTTTATGGCGATCGGATAGCTATTTATTATCTATATATATTAATGTTAATGTCTGTTCGGCGTACGCTTATCACGTCCGAACGACAAGACGCAGAGACTTAAATATTTGTACAGTTACTAATTTATACCTGAGGAAGGTTTTAGGCACGGTTTTAGAGCGATCTGATAGATATTTAGTCATTTGAAGAATATAAGGCGAAATTCGGAACAAAAATAAATTACTCTTTGAAAATGGTTTTATTTGTGGCATTGTTGCTTGAGGGTTCATAATGATAAAAGGGTAGAGTATATTGGGATGTAAAGTTATCGGTGTATATAAAATTCTACGTGTGCGTGTGTGTTAATATTTCGCTCTGCAGTGAAAACTACAGAACGCAAACGAATAGTCTGTGCGTAATTGTTGTTCGAAGTCTCCCGTTGTACACCATAGCAGTTCCATGCCGATAGCTATAAGGGGTTGGAAGATATGGTGGTTGAAAGTCGTCAAATTATTAAAAAAAATCGGATTGAAGTCCAGCGATGACGTTAGCGACACTATAGCGAGGACGTTACATACAGTGAAACGTGATGCCGCAGACCATATCTTTGGTCTACGCGTGCTACAATCTCTTCAGCTCTTTCTCTATAAGGATAAGCATAGGAATAAGGAAATATAAGAATAAATAAATAAAGCAGTAAAAACGAAATTTCTTTTAGTACATGTCTTTAAAAAATCGTTTTGACGTTTCGTGCATTGCATCAAGTGATCGATCTGTAATATTATTACAATCATTATTGTTGAATTTCGTGATTGGATTCTTCGAAACGAGTGCATTTTTGCGTGTGATTTGATCTACACTACTTACTATTCAGTCTCATAGCACACTACTGAAAGATAGCTTATCTATCATAATTAACCAACACGCGAGCGGAGCCGCGGGTTTAAGCTAGTATTAGATACTTGTAGAAAAGGATGAAGTACTTTTGATAAGTTAGACTGTAGATAACATCGCTGTTTGTTTACTCGGAACAATTTAAGCTGTGTTCCTAGGTGTCTGCCTAACCACATCCTTTAAAATCATGACATATGCGTAAAAAATAGTAAAGTACATTTGTCAATCAGAATAGACATCTACAGTGTATGTAAAAGTCGGTAAGACTCGAGAATAGGTAGTCATCGCACTTACCTTTCAGCGTATTTTACGTTTCGTAAATAACACATCTCCACGAAAATTCACTATACTATAATTTCCATCGAAAATAATCAGTGTTGTAAATGGTTAGTGTTTTTTTTTAATTAAAACTTGGGGCTCGGTAGGTGGATGTGCGAATTTAAATGGATAACTTTGACATGGCACAACTCTAAAAAAACATTTCTAACTGCCCCTCTCAATGGCACCAAAAACCCATTTTCCGCCTTTCGTATTTCCTCTGCCGAACTTCTTCTTTCCAAACTGCGATTCGTCAACTTCTACGATATGGCTTTCGCCACCTAGTTTCACGTTTTGCGAAGGCACATTTCCGTACATTCTTCGCGGCAATCAAACCATTCAATTATGTCGCGAAGTATTATGTCACTTAAGTCTAACCATGTAATAGAATTGCCATGCCGACGCAATATTGCAATACACACTCATAAACACAACAAACCACAAACTGACTTCAAATTCCTCGCCTCTCATTGGTTACATGAAAGTGCCACGCCATTGGCTGCACGAAATATACTGCGTTGCCAACGTAAGAAACTTGTGAACTTTCGCTCGAACTGCATTCCGTACTTTAGCCTACCCAGTTACCATTTAATTGTGTACAGATGTTGTACTAAAATCCTGTTGTATGTCTTTTGGAAGACAAAAGCACTAGTCCTATAATATGCTTATTTCTATACCCATTTTCTAATTGTACAATTTTATGGAGGCAAAAACCATAAAAGAGGTTTATATTTTCAAATGAGAGAATGTAAATATTGCCCCCTTAACAAAATTTAGTTAATTGCAAACCAAAGGAAAGATTGACAATTCATTTTTCGTATCTGGCACGTAAATCCGTCATTGTGCTTTTAATAGCAGCACACAAAACACCGTATAATGGGTACGTATCAAAGCGTGTGTACTGTGACAACAATTACAAAAGCACGACTGTATCCGATTTCTGTACCCATTTTCTAATTTGACAATTTTGTGGACTAACATGGAAACCATGTAAGAGTTTTGTATTTATAAACGTGAGCAATAAAATACCGTACAATAATATGAAAGTGAACAATAAACAATGTACAGTATGTAACAAAAAATATTACTTTCGGCGTATACTTTCAAATCACGTCGACGCATATAATGTAACACATGG